>CP139509.1:354463766-356863766 GCA_021014915.2 Artemisia tridentata subsp. tridentata | reverse complement strand
AATTATGATAAAGTTAGGTAAAAATAACAAAAGTGATTCATACATATAATTTTGTTTGTGAATTGACAATTATGCCCTCCCTATATGTGTAAATCATTTGAATTTTATGTGTATGAATCACTTTTGTTATGTGTAAATATCACTTCCCTTAAAATTATGATGAAATTACATTTCGTACTTTACACAATGCAAAAGGACAAAACTGCCCTTGGTATATTTTCAACTAACGAACTGACACTAACGATAGTGCCAGGACCAAAATGATCAAAATGTTTCATAACAAGGAGGCCGCCTGCACTTATGGAAGACCAGGGACGATTTCTGCAATTTCGACAAACCACAGAGACGATTTCTGCAATTTACTCGAAAATTAATGTGCCTATTTAAAGTTATTTGCATCTGACAAAAATTAAACTTAAGACGTCTCGGTAATTACTCAAGCTCGTTAACACTAAGCATCATACTCTTATTTTTCAACACTCATACATATGATCATGCAAGTACTCCCTCATTCTAGCAAAAATACATAGTTATTTCTTAGGGGATACAATCTTGTTTCTTTTTCGGTGATTTCTTTTAGAGCTATCCTAAGTTTCTATGCGTATCTGTGTTTATCATAAAAAAATTAAAAAAAAATAATAATAAAAAAAAAAAAAAAAAAAAAAAAAAAAAAGTTGCATAATGATAAAGAGGATGAAATGTTACCACTGTTGGAGTTTTGAAGGTTGTCAATTTAATACTAATTAGCAATAAATTGTGCAACTTGTCAAGATTATATGTACGCATTTATTGGGTAAAGACCATAAAATAACAACTTACTTTCTCTATTTTACCGAGATGAAACACGTACTTTTTTATCAACATTTAAGCCAACGCAACTATGAAGTATTGTTCCGAGATGAAACACCTACTTTTTTATTAACATTTAAGCCAACGCAACTATCAAGTATTGTTCCGATATCAACAAAAAGTTATTTAAGAAGACAAGGGTAATATAGTCATTTCAAGTATTATTTAATTATTTTATACAACTTTTTGTTGATATCGGAACAATACTTGATAGTTTAGTTGGCTTAAATGTTAATAAAAAAATAGGTGTTTCATCTCGGTAAATTGGAGAAAGTAGGTTGTTATTTTATGGTCTTTACCCCGCATTTATTTTGCGATGTGCAATTGTATTTCGCACCTAACAGTTCTCTCAAACCCGAAACTGCATTAGCCCTTCCCTACAATGATACATGACGCAACCTATTCTAGAGCCGCTGAGCGCTTTGCTCTAATCTGCCCCGCTCTAACTGAATGACGTGATATGTTCTAACTAAGGTGGTGTTTTCTTTTTTTTTCCTGTGTAGATATAGGTCCTGTATAGACAAGTGAAGGTTCTTTGTAATAAGATGTTCAATCAAATGATGTTTCTTTTTTTGTCCTGAATGAACCAACTTTTTACCCTCACAAGTATCTAAAATATATTAAATCCAAACCCATCTTCTCAGCCTAGCAAACCCAGAAGACTTGTCACAATTTTCTTAACCCTACAAGATTTCTACAAAATACAGATCTACATCAAAACTATAATACTATATTAAACCCAAATCCATAATGTAGAAGAGATGTGACCATCGGCATAAAGGTAGCGGTGGAGAAGATAATGTAAAAGTTGAATTTATCGATGGTGGTCCATAGATCTAGACGATGATTCCGGTGGTGGCGGTTTATGGAGATTGCAGTTTATGGTGGATGTCACGGTGGAGATTGTGGTGGTCCATAGATCTGGAGTCACGTTGGAGATCGTGTTTGTGAAGGTGATGGCGGTTTATGGTGGTGTGGTGATGATTCCGGTGGTGGCGGCTGGTGGTAGAGGGTGGAAGAGAGGAGAGACATGGGAGGGTTTTTGTGGACCAACTGGGAAGAAGAAACAAATGAGGTCAAAATATGTTGGTGATAAGCATCCTGAATGAGAACACCCTCCTTTTTTGCACCCTTTTACATCTAGGATTTCCTTTTGTGTTAAGCAAAAAAGAAACGATCTATATCCTAGTTGGGTTAAGAAAATGTTTCCATCTAGGATATTAAGCAAAAAAGAAACAGCACCTTAGCTATCATTAGATTGGGATCAACTTGGGGTTGCGTCATATATACGCGCCGTCCACATCCAAGCTCAGCCTTAGCTCTAATATGAGTCGTTAAGATCATGCTACTGAGTCAATTATGTCCAACATATAAGTCCATATATATAGTTGTGTCAATTTGAATAATCAATTGATAATAATTATATCAACAAGCTTATATACTCCCATATAGTTTTTTGCACCCAACAAATGGATTAGTGGTCCTGATTCGTAAAGGTTCCACATGTGGTTTCTTTTGTAGTTTTCTTTAGGAGTAAATTGCAAAAATCGTCCTTGTGCTATGGCCAAATTGCACGTTTCGTTCTTGTGGTTCATTAATTGTAAAGATGGTACGTATTTTTTACTGTTACATGCACTTTTAATCCTTCATTTTAACCGGCGTTAAGTGAGTTCCGTTAACAGTTACACGTTAGCCTTTTTGGCTAACGATTGTTGCAGCGTCCATCCTTTACACTAACGGCCGTTTATAATTAAAAAAAAAAAATCGGCTTTTTTCTTTCTTTCTTTTTTTTTAATCGTCCGTTTTATTTCGATTTTTTTTTATATGAAAAAAGTTTTATATAAAAACGTATAAAAAAGAATTTTATACGTTTTTTATATAGAAAAATTCACATGTGACGAAAAACGTATATATGTTCTAAACTTTTTTTTAAGTTTTTATAAAAAATTATATATGTTCTAAAAACGTACGAAAAACTTAAATTTTTTTTTACGTTTTTATATATGTTCTAAACGTAAAATTTGAGAACATGTATACGTTTTTCGTTTAGAACATATATAAAAATTTCGTTTAGAACATATTTTTCTAAACGTAAAATTTCGTTTAGAACATATTTTTGCAATTTACTCAAATTTTATACGTTTAGAACATATATAAAAACGTATAAAAAGTTTTACGTTTTTTGTACGCTTTTAGAACATATATACTTTTTTTTATAAAAACGTATAAAAAAATTTAGAACAAATATACGTTTTTCGTCACATGTGAATTTTTTTATATAAAAAACGTATAAAAAATGTTTTTATACGTTTTTATATAAAACTTTTTTTATAAAAAAACATTTTTATATAAAAACGTTTTATATAAAAAGTTTTATAAAAACTTTATTTTATATAAAAAACTTTTTTATAAAATTTTTTATATAAAAACATTTTTATATAAAAAAGTTTTATATAAAAACTTTTTATATAAAAACTTTTTTATATAAAAATGTTTTATATAAAAAAAACATTTTTTATATAATAACTTTTTTATAAAACGTTTTTATATAAAAAAACATTTTTATATAAAAAACATTTTCGAAAAAAAAATTACTTGACGAAAATAAATTAAAAAAAATGGGAAAAAAAGGACGAAAAAAAATTTAAAACAAAAATCGAAAAAAAAAAAAATATATATATATATATATATATATATATATATATATATATATATATATATATATATAAACGGCCGTTAGTGTAAATGATGGGTGCTGCAACGATCGTTAGCCAAAAATGGCTAACGTGTAACTGCTAATGGAACTCACTTTACGCCGGTTAAAATGAAGGAACAAAAGTGCACGTAACAGTAGAAAATACGTACCATCTTTGCACTTAATGAACCAAAAGGACGAAACGTGCAATTTGGCCATACCACAAGGACGATTTTTGCAATTTACTCTTTCTTTAACGATATTAATATTTTTACGGTGTTCCTTTCTAAAAAAAATATATTTTTACGGTGTTAAAACATCAAGTACTACTGTCAAACATATTAAAAAATACTGTAAAGTTATAGGCTCCTAGCTAAGCTGGTAGTTACATTTACCAATCTCGTTTAATTTTGTCAAACATACGTTTAAATTTAATACTGTATATGAAATACTCATATGACTCATTAATTGCAGGCATGATATAGCTCAAGTTGGTAGTATGCATGCGTGAACAATGACGATGGTAGTGAGGCTTTTAAACTCTATTTGCATTTAAACTCTTGAGTAAATTACATGGTTGGTCCCTGTGGTTTGTCCAAAATAATAACTTTCGTCCCTCGAAGTTTAAAGTTGCATGGTTGGTCCCTAAGTAGGTAAACAAATAACACCACGGATCCCTTGGTTTAACTGGTGTTAACTAGGTTAGTTAAAATTTACAGGTTAGCCCCCTTTGGTTAAATAGCGCTGCATCGTTAATCCTTTTAGAGTAAATTACATGGTTGGTCCCTGTGGTTTGTAAATTACTTAACGGCTGTTATAATTTACGTTTTCGCCCATTTTCTTTCATTTTCATACGTTTTTGTCCCTTTTTTTTTTACTTTTTCGCCCGTTTTTGTTCATTTTTTTTAAGTTTTCGTCCTTTTTTTTGTCTTTTTTTTACGTTTTCGCCCGTTTTTGTCCCCTTTTTTTACGTTTTCGCCCATTTTTTTTGATTTTTTATGTTTTCGCCCGTTTTTGTCCCTTTTTTTTTACGTTTTTCGCCCGTTTTTTTCCGATTTTTTATGTTTTCGCCCGTTTTTGTCCCTTTTTTTTACGTTTTTGTCCATTTTTTTACGTTTTCGCCCGTTTTCTTACATTTTCCCCTGTTTTTGTCATTTTTTTTTTTTTCTTTCGCCTTTTTTTTTTTTCCGATTTTTTTATGTTTTCGCCCGTTTTTGTCCCTTTTTTTACGTTTTCGCCCGCTTTTGTCCATTTTTTTACATTTTCGCCTGTTTTGTCATTTTTTTTCGTTTTGGCTCGTTTTTTCCGTTTTTTTTACGTTTTGGCCCGTTTTTGCCCATTTTTTTACGTTTTCGCCCGTTTTTTTTTATGTTTTCGCCCGTTTTTGTCCGTTTTTTTTTTTACGTTTTCGCCTGTTTTTGTCCATTTTTTTACTTTTCGCCTGTTTTTGTCTTTTTTTTTTTTCGTTTTCGCCCGTTTTTGTCCTTTTTTTTTACGTTTTCTCTTGTTTTTGTCCTTTTTTTTTACGTTTTGACCCGTTTTTGTCCATTTTTTTTACGTTTTCGCCCGTTTTTTCCCTTTTTTTATGTTTTCGCCCGTTTTTGTCCATTTTTTTTACGTTTTCGCCCGTTTTTGTCCCTTTTTTTTACGTTTTCGCCCGTTTTCTTTACATTTTCGCCTGTTTTTGTCATTTTTTTTTCGTTTTCGCCCGTTTTTTCGTTTTTTTTTTATGTTTTCGCCCGTTTTTGTCCATTTTTTTTACGTTTTCGCCCGTTTTTGTCCGTTTTTTTATGTTTTGGCCCGTTTTTGTCCTTTTTTTATGTTTTCGCCCGTTTTTTTTTTCGTTTTTTCTCCTGTTTTTGTCCCTTTTTTTACCCAAATTTTTTTTTCGAAAAATATATTTTAGAAACTTTTTTTTACCCAATTTTTTTTTTCGAAAATATTTTCAAAAATGGACAAAAACAGGAGAAAACGTAAAAAAAAAAACGGACAAAACAGGATAAAATGAAAAAAACGGACGAAAACGTAAAAAAATGGACAAAAACGGGCGAAAACGTAAAAAAAAGGGACAAAAACGGGCGAAAACATAAAAAAAAACGGGCGAAACGTAAAAAAAAATGGACAAAAACGGGCCAAAACGTAAAAAAAGGGACAAAAACAGGAGGAAAACGTAAAAAAAATGACAAAAAACAGGCGAAAATGTAAGAAAACGGGCGAAAACGTAAAAAAATAGACAAAAACGGACGAAAACGTAAAAAAAATGGACAAAAACGGGCGAAAACGTAAAAAAAAACAGGACAAAAACGGCAAAACATAAAAAAAAAGAAAAAACGGGCGAAAACGTAAAAAAATGGACAAAAATGGGCCAAAACGTAAAAAAATGGACAAAAACAGGAGAAAACGTAAAAAAAAGGACAAAAACGAAAAAAAAAGACAAAACAGGCGAAAAATGTAAGAAAAACGGGCGAAAACGTAAAAAAATGGACAAAAACGGCGAAAACGTAAAAAAAACGAAAAAACGGGCGAAAACATAAAAAACGGAAAAAAAACGGGCGAAAACGTAAAAAAAAAATGGACAAAAAAACGGGCGAAAACATAAAAAATCAGAAAAAACGGGCGAAAACGTAAAAAAAAAAAAAACAAAAACGGGCGAAAACGTAAAAAAAAGGACAAAAAAAGGACGGAAACTTAAAAAAATTGGACAAAAACGGGCGAAAACGTAAAAAAAAAGGGACAAAAACGTATGAAAATGAAAGAAAATGGGCGAAAAGGTAAATTATAGCAGCCGTTAAGTAATTTACAAACCACAGGGACCAACCATGTAATTTACTCTAAAAGGATTAACGATGTAGCGCTATTTAACCAAAGGGGGCTAACCTGTAAATTTTAACTAACCTAGTTAACACCAGTTAAACCAAGGGATCCGTGGTGTTATTTGTTTACCTACTTAGGGACCAACCATGCAACTTTAAACTTCAAGGGACGAAAGTTGTTATTTTGGACAAACCACAGGGACCAACCATGTAATTTACTCTAAACTCTTATATTTTTTTATATATACCAAAAGATCCAAAACTACCTCCGTCTCAATTTAATTATCCATATTTGCTTTTATGGTTGTTTCAAATTAATTGTCCACTTTTCTTATTTAGTAAAAACTAGAGAATCTAAAGGAGTAATATTCCATTTTAGTGGTTGAAAATTAAAGTAGCCCCACTTTTATTAAATTTTGTGTTTTCTCTCTCCTGACAAATAAATTGAGACAGAGGGAGCTTTTGACATAATAGATATCGTGAACATGCTATTCAGTCGCTTCTCTTCCTTTGATATGCGATAATTCTTAACAAATAAGATGTCTAAATACTCTCTAATCACTATCAAAAATTCGTTGAACAATGATGTCACATACATACTTCTTTTGTACTCCGTCCGTCCCAAAATAATTATCCTCTTTTGACTTTTTGAAGTCTTATTTTTTCAATTTTAATCTTAAATATTTTCATTTGTGTTATATAATAGTTGTTGTAAAATATATTAATGGATTGGTTTTAAAATGTATTTTTCATTGATATAATTTTCATTAAGTATTGTATAACATAAACAAAAATATTAAAGATTAAAGTTCACAAAGAAAGACTTTAAAAAGTCAAAAGAGGACAATAAATTTAGGACGGAGGGAGTATTATTTTAGGCAAATATATATATGCACGCCCTTGCTATAAAACAACTTTTAAATCGTTAGCTAATAGAAATAGAAGATATATTTTTCTAATATAAAAGAATTATAAATCAAAAGCATCCAATGAGTTTTGTCTCTTTTGTTCCCTCCAGAAATAGAATGTGATAGTTGATAGTCTTGTTACAATATTTAATGTGGAACAAAATAAATACCAAGTTATGAAAGTATATGCCTTTGAGAAGTATGCAAATTAAAATTAGAAAAGGTACACGAACAAGTTCACTTTTTTATAGTTACACTAAAAAAGTTAAATTAATTAACTTTTCAATCATAGGCAACTATGAACTTGATATAATATCTTGAATCTTCACTTAAAACTTAAAAGACAATGAGCACATCACTATTATACTCATATGAGTTTCGTTAAATTACTATATATATTATATGTCATGTAAAACGACGTCACTCATGCTACAGTGCTACAGTACCAAGGCCCGGCCTACTAACTGCTACAGTAACCGCCCCAAGGCCCGGCCCACTAACTGCTACAGTAACCGGCCCACTTTTTTTTTTTTTTTTTTTTTTTTTTAAATCAGCTTTCGAAAATTGGCAAAAAATACCCCTGCAATTGACGACTCTTTGCAAAAAAAGTCCTTTTTCCAAAAAAATGTTTCGAAAATTGGCAAAAATTACCTCTGACACTGGCGACTCTTTGCAAAAATAGTCCTTTTTTCAAAAAAAAAATGTTTCGACAATTGGCAAAAAATACCCCTGCCATCGGAGACTCTTTGCAAAAGGAGTCCTTTTTCGGGGAAATAAAAATATCGTGCAATAATCAACGAAATAAAACAACGCCCCGCCGCAACGCGGCGGATCGTCGCCGAACTCGTTAAACACATTCAATGTTGGTTTCTTGTTGGTGTGTTCCCAATTGGGTAAAGATAATCAATGGTACCGTATATCACTTAAAATCGTGTTATCATTTTCCAATAGAAACTATTCGACCTTATGTCTGGGTTATACGAATATCTTTATGGGATAAGACCAAGTGGTGTTCTTGTTTTAGGCACAAATCAAGAACCTGTTTGCTTTCAAGTGTTTAGGGTTTGTAAGTTGTGTGTCCATGCAGTTATGTTATGATCTCTATTTATAATAGAGATTACTCAAACCCTGGCCCATGGAATTATGAGTGATTAACGACCCATTAATCATGCCATAATAGTTTTCATAATAGCAGGGATCAGTGGTTAAACGAGCAGCACTAACTTCCAGCAGTACTAACTTATGACCAGCAGTACTAACTTTAGTACTAGCAGTAGTAACTCTACCAACAGTCTTAATATTAATACTAGCAGCATTAACTCTGTCTAACAGTAGTAACATTAATACTAGCAGCATTAACTCTGCTAACAACCACTATAAGAGTCAGGGTAATCAGGGACTTAATGAGTGTACACTCCGTACCTCCAAACCTATTTTCAAGTATAATCATATCCCTCAATTGAACTAAATTTCCAACAATCCTCCCCAATTTAGTACAATTCCTTTTACATGAAAATAAACATAAAACAAAACATGTGCATAAATGAAAATATCTTGAAGATTGAATTCCCATCTTAGTACATTACACGTTCAAATATTCGAGAATTAGGGTGTTCTAAGAATTGAACCCTTCAACCCATTTGAATACCTGAAGATAAAATACACACAAGTTTTCAAACACTTAAATGCTCCTAACACTAAATAAGCCATGTGTCCATATCCAATTCATAAATGTTGTAAAAGCGAAAAGTCCATAGCTCCCTGAAGCGGCAAAACTTCAACATTCACATAGGTGGTTCCTCTTTATTCATGCTCCTGCTTAGCACTTTTTCAAAGAAATTAACCATTGAGAAGTAAAGACTTCATCCTCCTTTCCAGCAGGTTCCTGAGCACAAACTTGGGATGATTGTAAAACATGTGCTCCAGTCCACTAAATGTTCAGCTTTCCACATTGAACTCAGCTCCCAAGTTTTCTCAGGAGGGAGTTGGGTGTCTTAGCATTCAGTGACTAAGTTGGACCTTAAACTCATCCCTTTAGCAGACTTACAAACCAAGTCTCTAGCCAAACCCTTCTTCAAGTGATCAGCTAAATTTTGTTGATGTCTAACAAACTCTATAGATACCACCCCATTCATGATAAGCTCACGAATCATGTTATGCCTGACACCTAAGTGTCTAGACTTCCCATTGTACATCTGCCAATAAGCCTTAGTCAATGTAGTAGCACTATCACAACGGATAGAAATAGGTGCTATAGGTTTAGGTCACAATGGAATCTCAAGAAGCAAGTTTTTCAACCATTCAGCTTCTTTACCAGCAGCTGCTAAAGCCACAAATTCAGATTCCATTGTTGAACTGGTGATGCAAGTTTGCTTCTTGGATGCCCAAAAAATTGCACCTCCACCAAGTAGGAATACCCAGCCACTGGTAGACGAATTGTCTTCAGTGTTACTGATCCAACTTGCATCAGTGTATACTTCTAATACTGAAGGATAACCAGTATATGAGAGACTATAATCCATAGTTTTCTTCAAATACTTCAGTACCCTCTGAACTGCTTGCCAGTGATGAGCACTAGGATTACTAGTATACCTGCTCAGTTTACCCACTGCAAAAGCAATATCAGGTCTTGTACAAGTAATGGCATACATTAGGCAGCCAATCACCCTAGAATACTCAAGTTGAGATACAGCCTTACTAGTATTAGGCATTAGCTTCTCACTTGTATCCATAGGATTACTCACTGGAGTACAATCAAAGTAATTAAATTTCCTCAACACCTTCTCAATGTAATGAGACTGAGAGATACAAATTTTGTTACTTTCATGTTTAATCCTTATACCAAGGATAACATCAGCCTCCCCCATGTCCTTCATGGAGAACCTTGATGACAAAAATTCCTTTGTCAGGTCAACCTGATTTTGGTCAGTGCCAAAGATCAACATGTCATCAACATATAGGCAAATGATGACTCCTTTACCAGATTCATCAAATTTGCTATATACACATTTGTCAGCTTGATTAAGAAGATAACCATTTGACAAAACCACTTCATCAAATTTTTTATGCCATTACTTAGGTTCCTGCTTTAGTCCATACAGAGACTTAATCAGTTTACACACCTTGTTTTCATTGCCAGGCATGATGAAGCCCTGAGGTTGGTTCATATAAACCTCCTCATCTAAGTCACCATTCAAGAAAGCTGTCTTCACATCCATCTGATGAATAATCAGATTGTGAATTAATGCCAAAGCAATCAGCAATCTTATGGTACTGATACGTGCCACAGGGACATAAGTATCAAAGTAGTCTATCCCTGACTTTTGTTTAAAGCCCTGAATGACTAGTCTAGCCTTTAACTTTTCAATAGTTCCATCTACCTTCATTTTCCTTTTGAAAATCCATTTGCAACCTAGAGGTTTGCAACCTGGTGGTAGATCAGCTAACACGCAAGTGTTGTTGCCCATGATGGAATCCATCTCATCATTTATTGCTTCTTTCCAGAAAGCAACATCCTAGGACTTCATTGCTTCATCAAATGTTTTGGGATCATCCTCAACAATGAAGCAATATGAGTATTGGTCAGAGACCTCATCCCTTGTTCCTTCAATGAGATATAATTGAAACTCAGGTCCAAATGAATTTGGAGTCCTGACCCTTTTGCTCTTTCTAAGCTCAGATTCATGTTGTTGTACCACAACCTCATCAGAGACCTCATCAGAGACCTCTGAAACACCAATGTCATTAGGTCCATTTGGAATCCTTTGACTTGGTCTAGGGACTGATGAGAACTTATTCCTATCAAAGATTGCATCCCTTGATTCATTTATTAAGTTAATTGAAACAGACTCATTATGTTCAATAACATAGAACCTATATGCCTTGGAATGCTCAGTATATCCAACAAAGATGCATTTAATGCCTCTTTCACCCAAATTTTTCTGCTTTGGATCAGGGAGTCTTACAATAGCCCTACAACCCAAACCTTGAGAAAGTTCAGGTTGGGTTTTCTTTTAGTCCAGAGTTCATAAAGGGTAATCTTGTTCCTTTTATTGGGAACCCTATTTAATAAATAGCAAGCTATTAACATAGATTCATCCCAAAAACCTTGACTCAGCCCTGAATAGGACAACATGGAATTAACCATCTCCTTCAGTACCCTATTTTTCCTCTCAGAGATACCATTTTGCTGAGGAGTATATGGAGCAGTCGTTTCATGGATTATACCAACAGACTGAAAATACATAGTATCCATGTACTCACCTCCCCTATCAGTCCTTAACCTTTTGATTAGAGACCCTTGTTGCAATTCAACTTCAGTTTTAAATACTTTGAATTTATCTAATACTTCATCCTTAGTATGTAACAGATAGACATAACAAAACCTAGAAGCATCATCAATAAATGTCACAAAGTATTTCTTATTTTCCAAAGAGGGAGTAGCATGTAAATCACATAGGTCACTATGAATTAGCTCCAAAACTTCAGTTTCACGTTTTACACTTTGAAAAGGTTTCTTAGTTATTTTGGTCATCATGCAAGTTTTACACTTTTCAGTGTCCATATCAAAGCCTGGGATTAACCCATCCTTAGACATATCTCGCATTCTCTTAAAGTGTACATGGCCAAGTCTAGCATGCCATAGGGTTGAATCATTTAGTTTAGAGGTTGACATAAAGGCTGAATTAGCATTATCATTAACAATATTAAGCCTGAACATTTTATTACACAAATAGCCAAAACCAACAAACACACCATGTTTAGACAAAACAAACTTATCAGATTTAATAACTTGTTTATAACCACAATTATTCAAAATACTACTAGAAACCAAATTCTTTCTAATATTATGAACATGTAAAACATTAAACAAAGAAATAATCTTTCCAGAACTAAATCTTAAATCCACACATCCTCTTTCATGCACCAGGGCTGTTGACTCATTTCCCATATGAAGAATAGAACCATCATTCAGTGACTCATAGGTCTTGAACCAGCTTCTATCTTTACGGATTGTTTCTCCAGAGTCAACCCACCACACAACATCATCATCCTGCACAAAGTACGCCTCAGATATATATGTAACATAATAAATCTGAAAAGACTTATTAAATATATTCTGACCTTTTAGAGAATTCGTATTACCATTCCCTGATCCACTTGTGCCTGATCCATTGGCTTTATTGCCAACTTTAACACCGTTGCAATCCTTTCTGAAGTGTACAGGTTTCCTACACTTCCAACAAGTAGCTTTTGGCTTCTTGTTAAGATTAGTTTTGGTGTTATCCTGATATTTACGTTTGCCCTTGTTGTTATTGTACCTGGTGGAGTTGTTATGCTCCACCATATTGACAACTGATGGACCAGTAGCATTGCTACTCTTTGGCTTGTCACTGGCTTGCGCCCTGAGAGATTCCTCAATACGCAAATGACTGCCTAACTCAACAAGAGTTAATTCCTCCTTCTTATGTTTCAAAGAATGCTTGAAATCTTTCCAAGAAAGAGGGAGTTTATCAATGACACAAGAGACTGAAATAGACTCATCCATGTTCATTTTGTGTTGTCTGAATCTACCAAGTATACTAAGAAGTTCATTGTATTGTTCCATGACAGGTCTAGAATCGACCATTTTGTAATTGTTAAAATTACTTACAAGGAACTTCTTTCTTGATGCATCCTCAGCCATATATTTAGCTTCCAAGGATTCTCATAGTTCTTTAGCAGATTCAACATTTTGATAAATATCAAACAAAGGATCAGACATACCATTGAGGATTAAACCTCTGCAAATGTGGTCGTCATTCTCCCACTTGTTCCTTTTCCTCATGTCTTTCACAGTAGCATCATCCCCATCATCAGGAATAGGAGTGCTCAGAACATACACCACACTCATGCTTGACAACAAGAAGTGCATATTCTTTTGCCATCTTCTAAAATCGACACCTTCAAACTTTTTTAGTTTGAAAAAGTTAGCAGCCATATGCTTCATAGCAGCAGCCATTGATTATCACTAAATAGTTTCTATTGATTGTTGGTTTCTTGTTGGTGTGTTCCCAGTTGGGTAAATATAATCAATGGTATCGGATATCACTTGAAATCGTGTTATCACTTTCCAATAGAAATTATTCGACCTTATGCCTGGGTTACACGAATATCTTTATGGGATAACACCAAGTGGTGTTCTTGTTTTAGGCACAAATCAAGAACCTGTTTGCTTTCAAGTGTTTAGGGTTTGTAAGTTGTGTGTCCATGCAGTTATGTTATGATCTCTATTTATAATAGAGATTACTCAAACCCTAGCCCATGGAATTATGAGTGATTAACGAACCATTAATCATACCATAATAGTTTCCATAATAGCAGGGATCAGTGGTTAAACGAGCAGCACTAACTTCCAGCAGTACTAACTTCCAGTAGTACTAACTTCCAACAGTACTAACTTCCAGCAGTACTAACTTATGCCCAGCAGTACTAACTTTAGTACTAGCAGTAGTAACTTTGCCAACAGTCTTAATATTAATACTAGCAGCATTAACTCTGCCTAACAGTAGTAACATTAATACTAGCAGCATTAACTCTGCTAACAACCACTATAAGAGTCAGGGTAATCAGGGACTTAATGAGTGTACACTCCGTACCTCCAAACCTATTTTCAAGTATGATCATATCCCTCAATTGAACTAAATTTCCAACATTCAATTACACATGTGTATGTTTTGGATCAAGTTACGTAGAACTCTTGTCCATTCGAGTATTCAAATATGTTTATCCAATTTCAGAATGATATTAGAAAAGTTGGTATTCGAGCAAATTTTCGTAGATGCTCTTCAGCCCTAATTTTTAGGAGGTTTTGCAGCTGCTTTTTCGTCACTTAGGCTGAAATAAGAAAGAACATCGTTAGCTCGCCCCGGGATTTTACTCTGAGACCAAGTTCCAGCGTGAGAGTAAGTACTTGGTATGAGTGAATGATAGAGAGATGTGTGTGAGCATCTCCTTTTATACTGCCTAGACTTAGCCCCACGACACAAGGATTGTGGAGACTAAGTTGTCTTCTATGGGCAACGCACATATCGCTAATGAGCATCAGGCTTGGTCCTCGGGGTCCAAGTTGTGGTCATGCTACAATTATTGGTTATGGACCAAGCTTATGTGCTTATTCATACATCATCGTACACTGTATGTCAGTTGCTAGTGTACTAGCTCCGATGCAGACACCGCTCCATCATCATTGCCTCCGGACCTAAGGTGACCTTCGTCACCCTAGCTACTCCGGCGGACCGTTCTAACATAGAGCGGTTTTGCTAGCTCCGATGCAGACACTGCTCCATCGTCATTGCCTCTGGTCCTAGAGGTGACCTTCGTCACCCCAGCTACTCCGGCAGACTGTTCCAATGTGGAGTGAATTTGTCTTAGAAATATTATGGACTAATTGTGATTATCTCCTCCGGATTATCTGGAGGAGACCATACCTCATCAGTTAACTTTGAGAAAAGGACTGTTACTGAATAATCAAATCAATGAGGTCCATAATTTCACACATGACTCGTGACATTAATTACATAAAAATGAAGCTTTCGATCATTAAGATAGGGGCACGAAATAATGCTGGTGCATAGCTAGCCAATTAGCCATGAAGATCGTACCAAAAACATTGGTATTCACATGGGGTACTTGGTCTTCAAATTAAATTGAATTAACACGCATTGATATAATTAGTCCGCGGCATCCAACCTGCCGCAACAAGTACGCTCTTAAGACGATGTCCTCCATTATAAACCGGTTTTTAAAGCAAATTTAGTGTTAGATCATGTTAGGTTTAATGTATCTAGCATTGTTGGTTCGACGACCCTGTTATAAAATCAAACCTTATGTGTTTGTATACTGTCATTAGTAATTATAGATATATCTTATAGGGCAACGGCTACGACGTCGTACCACTGTTCCTTTCTGCCGCAGCTGGCGAAATTGCGTGTGGGCCTGCGTTAGCCCAAAAAACGTTGGCCCTTTGGCCCATTTCCCTCGGCTTTGATACATTGGAATGCTACGTCGTATTGGGTGCGTTGTACTTTCTCACCTAACTTTATTATTGGATGGTTGGGATTGTGTTTCAGGTACGATACATATACACGTGCACTTTACCTGCGATTGGAAGCTTCTGCATATCACTCTTCTCTGCACACATTGTCATCGAGCTAAAAAAAAAAAAAAAAAAAAAAAAAAAAAAAAAAAAAAAAAAAAAAAAGTATATCCTGATAAAAAGAAGGGTAGGCGATTGGTGGGTGCTTTATCATTTTTTTACGTATGTATTGTGGCTTTTTGTTGCGTGTATGTTTTGACGCCTGTGCTTTTGAGTCTGCAGGTGAAACGCGTGTTTCCGCTTTCTGCAAAGGTATACTGAAATACCTATGCACTTGCTTATTACATTTGTGACCTTTGTTATGGTGTTAATCTTTTCATTTACAGGCACATTTCATTTGCATGTGTATCATGACAATGCCTTATATTTATGTTTCCTTTTAACAATTGCATGGAATTCCTTTGTGTATCATGCTGGTGGTTTACTTTTATGTGACTGCCACTGCTATCGTGTTCCTTTTTTTTTTACGGCTGCCTTTCTATTTAGTTTATTAGCAAACGAGCTATTTCCTTTTGCATTAAAAACTTTTTTCTTTAGTATTATTAGTATGCGTACGAAAGATAAGGCTAGGCGTAGGGTTGCGTCTCCTAGGTCTTTAGAATCTGCGTCTGCTGAAGGAACGCAGGCTCAGGATGTGACTATGCTTGTAACACCCCAACCCGGCAAGGGTAAAGATGTCACAACAATAGTGGCATATCAGAACACACATAAGCATTAGACATAAATAATACAATAGAAATTCAAGGGTTACAATGGAAACTCTGAAACTACAAGGTTACAATACAATAACTCTAAATCTAAATATAAATTCTTCTAATAATCTTCCATAGCTAGTAGGGTCTTCTAAAATCCCAAGTACTCTCCACTCATACCCAGCATCCAAACTAAAACCTGCCGCAGGAAAAGAAATGCGGCTGAGCTACGAAAGCTCAGTGAACAGATATAACGATACAAAGCAGTAGTAAAGGGATAGTGAGGTAAAGGAAATAATACAAGGTGTAACATGATTAAGAAAGAAATGAGAAAGGTTATCAAGAATTGGTTACAAGGTCTAAGTGTAAAGGAAACCATAACCCACCACCAGCCCAATGTTCAATTCAAGTCAAGTCAAGTGTCAAATCGAGCATAGGTTATAGGGTAACAGAAACAGAAATCCATTACGAGCCCAGAACAAATCCAATCAAGTCAAGCAAGGTGTACGGAGGGGATACCTCCAAGGGTTGGAGTTGCAAGCTCCCAAGAGATGAAAGACGTGTACCGCACACACCCATCAGTCATCTAATATAACAAGTAATAAAATCAACAAGTCAAGTCAAGTACATATCTAGGATGCATCCATACGCCCCTGTAGGCTGCCACAATGTCTTCATCTACGTGTACAAGTCAAATATCAAGTCATGGCAGGGACGGGATAGGTTATCACTTTCCTACCCAAAAGTCAAGTCATTGGTGCATCAATGACAAGGACATGAAACCCTCATGCCTAGTATGGCTCGTAATCTCAAACTGTGGGTCAAGGTCAAGGCCAAGTGTACAAGTCAAGTTCAAGTTTCAAGTTTTATCAATGGGTTCAAGTCAAATGGTCAAGACAAGAGATCGTAGCAATTGTTCATAGTAAAGGTTCAATTTAAGAGTTCATTTGAAAACAATCCTTTTAAAATAGTTTCCATAAAATAATCTTTTAAAATGGCTTTCATAAAAATAGTCTTTAAAATAGTTTTCAACGAGATAGTTTTAAAAATGGTTTTCTTAAAACATTTCCATAAATAATTTAAAAAGGTTTTCTCATCCCGCTATAATCTCAAGTATCTCAAGGTTCAAGTCAAGGTTTATGGCAAGGTTCATATCAAAGTTCATAGCAGGGTTCAAGGCAAGGTTCAAACAAAGGTCAAGGCAAGGGTTTCAAAGCAAAGGTTCAAATCTAAGGTTCACAATACAAGGGGAACATAGCAATGGCTTGGGAAAATCCTAAACGAATCAAAACAAGAGATCAAGAGAACGAAGGCTCCTTACAAGAAGGGCAGAATATCTGTACCTTATTAGTGGAACTCAAGAATAGCAATTGGCAAGGATCAAATTACTCCCTTCACGAACCTAAAGGAGTGGAAGACAGAATGACAAGTGGTTTTTAGTTATCTTTCCTTATTAAGTAAGTTTCCATTTTTAGAAAGTTTCCAAAATTAGTAGGTTTTAAGTATTATAACTTTAGGTTAAGTCATTACTTTAATATTATTATGGAATTAGGGTTTCTTTTATCATCTTATAATATTTTAGGGTTAATTATGACAACTTCTCATATTATAGGGTTTTAAATGTAATTATGTCAAAGATAAAGGTTTAAAGTGCAATATTACAAGTTATTCTTTTTACCCATAAGTTTCTCATAATTACAAATCTAGTCCTTCAATGTTAATAATCTTACATGTTAACCCTCTAAATAAATTAATTTTACAATTTAAACCCTATAGTTAATTAAATCACATCTTAATCCTTATTATATCCATGTTTACACATTAAGCCCTTAATTATTTAAAGTTACATATTAGACCCCTCAATTAAAAGTTTATACGAATTGACCTTCTATTTTTATAACTTACAAAACAAGTCCCTCTAATTACTAAATTTTACAATTCGAATCAATAATTAAGTAAATTACCTTTTAAACCTTCTAATTCCCAAATTTTACACATAAGACCCCTATACCCTATTTTATACAGTTTACCCAGACCCAAAACATGTTACAAAAATATCCCTCAAGTTTAAAAAGTTACAAAACACCCCCTTTAGTTTTAAAAACCCAATCGGTAACACCAAAACAAGTATAAACCCTAACCTAAAATTACCCAATCATTACCAAGCATTAATTACTCCTTAAAACACATTAATTAAACTCAATATCACCATCCAAACCTAACCCTAAGCACACGATTCCCTTTTTAGTTTTAAACCCTTTTTATTCTTATATCCGGTTTGCAAAATAATTCGACAAGGATGATTCAAGCTTCTATAAATTCAAGTGACATTTTTTGAGTGTTATATGGACTGTATAGGATCAATTAAAAATATATTCAAGGCTCAGAAAAATCTTCTTGGTCGATTTAAGGATTTAGTTCGATTTAGGGTTTTTAGGTTCGAAACACTTCAATTAATTAAACAAGCTTGCATGGATCACTTCTACTATTTTATATGGATTATATATGTTCTAAAAAAGTGCAAAAAATTACCAAAAGGAGTTTAGATCAGTCGAATGAGATGGGGGAATTACTTACCTCTCGGCAAAGGGTTTCGAACCAAGAAAATCCAAAACTAGCGAACCAAGCTTACTAAATTCGAAACTCTATTTTTCTAATCTTCTTTAAACTTAGTAGAACACAGGAAAATTGTTGTGGCAGCTCCAGAAATTCTTATTGTGTCGAATGGGATTTTGTGGGGTTTTTATTGTCGACAATAGGGATTAAATAAAAGAAAATATATAGAACCGGTTATAGGGAGGGGGAGGGAGATAACTTTGGGCCCAAGAATCATAATAATTATAAAAATTCTGATTTCCTAATTATCCATATTTATTTTTTAGTATTTATCTTATTTAGTTTAGTTTTTAATTAATTAATAAGTAAAATTTTAAATCCAAGGGTAATTTTGTCATTTTGCAAGTTTAAGAATTTCGGGTATTACAATGCTAGGTAAGAGGCCATTCAGTTGTGTAGATGAAACTGGTGCATGTTTAGCTCCTGTTGTTAAGGAGCTTGGTAGTTGTCAGTGTGTGCCAAATAGAAAACCAAGCGAAAGTTTACAGCATGATTTGCCGGGAGGAGCTTCAGAAGATTTGAATGATGGTGTAGACTTAACTCGCACACGAGAACGGCCAGCATTACAGGTTTATGGATTATTTGAAATGCCGTTGGAGAAACCTCATATACTTTCATCTGAAATTGTGGCTACTGATGTGCGTCATAGCCAGCAAACAATTAATACCGATTATACCAAAGACCGTGTTAGTGGGTTGTTGCTTTGCTCGCCGGCGAAAAACATATGTACATATACTCATCCTTTCCTATTTTTTCTGCTTTTATCTTTGTCGTTGCTCTTGAAAGGTTGTCTGAGTATGAGTTGTTATGATTGTTGTTATTTCAGCGCATACCAGTATGGTCGCTGCCCAATATACAGACATAGTATATTCGGCTCATGTCGACTCATCTGGTCCCATAACTCCAGTACCAGTCGATAAAGGGAAGCGGAAACTTTTTGAACACAATAATACAGATACCTACATTCAGCAGAGAAAGAAAACGGCTTCAGGATCTGGTATTGGTTTCCTATTTCTTCGTTTTATGCCCCGTTTTTTTTTTTTTTTTTTTTTTTTTTTTGCCAGCTGCTTTGCCTTTTTCAAAGACAGCCGACCTGTCTGCACATGCCAGAACAGTGTTGGCGGTTTCTGCTCCTGGTATTGCTTTGCTGTTGGTTAATTTTTCTATTTTTTAGTGACTTCCATTTGTAAAAGCCGTTGTTTTTTGTATTTGCCCTTTATCATATGGCCGGCCACTTTTTTACCTTCTTAATAACAGTTTTGTGCTTTTTTACATTTCAAATGGTTTCTTCAGCCACACCCGAGTTGCCTGGGTATTGCGGCGTAGTATTGGGCCTTGCATCTTCTGGTATTGCTTCCTTATTTCTTCATTTTAGCACTTTTTTTTTCTTTATTATTATTATTATTATTTTCCTCATTTGTTAGCACATCGTTATAACTGTTTCGACTGTGTATACTGAAACAAATCTTCTTTTTGTTAATTCTCATGCGAGGCTCTACGCCAATTGCGCGACGTCACACGCCTCGCGTACCAAATGGAAGAGCGCGTGGCACACGAGGTTTGTATACTCTTGGTTTTTTACATCTTATTTACCAGATCACTTTCTTCCATTTCTTCATGATTCCAGCTTATGTATGCACCTGATTCTACCAGCAGTTACATTCCTCTTCTTTTGTTTACCTGCCAATATCTATTTGCTTTGTTTCAGGTAGCGTGCGTCCTTTGCCAGCAAACGCACCCACTGTACAAGGACCACCATGTGCCTCACCCCGTCGTCTGCGAGGTTTCCTGATTTTTACTAAACTTTGTTGGTGCATTACAACTATCTATTATTATCTAATTACATTATCATTTATGGGCCATACATATTTTTTAGTGTATGCATCCCTATTACAGGTAACGCGTCCTTTCCATCGGCTGCCAGTGAAGATGCAGGTAAACTATCTATTGCCATTTAATTACACACTCTATAAAGCATGCATATTTCTTAATGTATGTATCCCCGTTACAGGTGATCCATGTTCTTCGTCATCTGCCACTGACCATGCAGGTGTCCAAGCAAATCGACAGCCCCATTGTTTACAAGGTTCCAGTTTTCCTTTTTTGTATATCCATGTTTTCATTCATTTAAAACAACTTTTAGATCATGACATACTAACATCCTATTTGGCTTTTTTTCCACATGCTTTGTTCAGTTTAAATGATTCTTATGTCGTCATATGACAAGGCCCTCTTTCAGTTTCTTAACAGTATTTGACTTTTCTTACAGCCAGTTTGCCTTCTTCATTGGGCCTGCGATGTCGCACAGATACCATACCAAATAGAAGGATGCGTGCCAGGCAAGGTTTGTGTAGTGTTGCTTATTTCCGCCTTATTTAGCTAATGTGTTTCCCCCAATTTCTAATGGACTCAGCTTCTATACGCAGGACCTCCAACCACATACATGTCTATGGGTCACTGCAATAACAAATGTGATTATTGCAATGCTCTTTTCTGGTCTGACGAAAGGATCACACAGAGTTCGCCCCTGCATCCACAGTACCGCAGGTGTTGCAACAAAGGTCAGGTGCAGCTGCCTGCGCACGGTGACTATCCAAAATATATAAAACAACTATTCGCTGACAGGCATTTTATGGAGAATATTAGAGCTTACAATCAGATGTTTGCAATGACGTCTTTAGGTGCTGAGGTCGATAAGTCTGTTAACACCGGTCGCGGTCCTTATGTCTTCAAAATTTCAGGGCAGATTTACCATTGGATAGGAAGTATGTGTCCAGAGCCAGGCAAAGATCCTAAGTTTTTACAACTTTATATATACGACACAGATAACGAAGTTGCCAATCGTTTGGAAAATTTCCGCAGAAATGGTGAAGGCCTACAGAGAGAAATTGTAGAGGGCTTGATACATTTTTTGGACAATCACAATGAATTGGTGCAAGTGTTTAGAACAGCAAGGGACAAGATGGCAGAGGCTGATATCCCTGACTTTAAAGTTAGGCTCTTTGGTGTTGTTGGTTCAAGGCAGTATGAATTACCTTCAGGAGATACAATTGCCACGATAGTATTCGAAAGTGAACCGGAAGTGGCAACTGACTATGATGTTATTGTTGAGAAACACAATGGTACTCCACAACGAGTCAACAAACTACATCCTTTATACATGTCATTACACTTCCCACTCCTTTTTATCTACGGTCAGCAGGGGTACCATTTGGGTCTTACATTAGCCGATACAAGCAATGAAACATCTGACAGCCCAAGGAAGATGTCAATGAAAATGTACTATGCATACCAGCTGCATGACCGACAGAACCAGTATAGTTTAATAACAAGAGGTGGCCGCCTGTTTCAGGAATATGTTGTAACAGCGTATTGCAGCATTGAACAGTCACGGTTAGACTATATTCGAGAGAAGCAGAACGACATAAGGAATGACTACATGGCAGGTTTGTATGATGCCATCTCACGTGGTGACTCTAATGGCTCGGATGCAGGCTCACGGACAATACTTCCTTCATCTTTCACCGGAGGCCCGTGATACATGTATAGCCACTATTTAGATGCACTAGCTATATGTCGTGTTCATGGTAACCCGTCCTTCTTTATTACATTCACATGCAACGTAGGCTGGCCAGAAATCGAAGAATATATGAAAAATTTCCCCCACGTGACGGTCGCAGACAGGCCTGACGTTGTTGATCGTGTTTTTGAGAGAAAGATACATGACTTGATAAAATTCTTACGAGACCACAGACCTTTTGGTGATGTGGAAGCAGGTATTGCTTATATTACCTATATGTGTATGCGTTTACTAACAATCTATATTCTGCAACCATCTAATTTAATACTCTTTCATTGCAGTTTTGTATACAGTCGAGTTCCAGAAAAGAGGGTTACCGCATTGTCATTTATTATTATGGGTCAAAGAAAGTTTGCGTGTCCAAAGAAATGAAGATATAGATACATATGTATCTGCAGAATTGCCAGACCCAGCAACTGACCCTGAAGGCTATCGAGTTATTTCAGAGTTCATGATCCATGGCCCTTGCGGGTTGGTCAATAAGTCAGCACCGTGTATGAAGCGCGGAGACGAGTGTAGCAAATCGTTTCCAAAACCATTTTGTGACGCTACATTTATTGACAAAAAAGGTTTTGTTCATTACCGTAGAAGAGATACTAGCATAACAACAATGCGCCAAAATGTTGAACTTGACAATGGCTACGTTGTTCCGCACAATCGTTTATTGTGTATGCGTTTCTATGCCCACATCAATGTTGAGTATTGCGAATGGACGATGCTTATAAAATATCTCTTCAAGTACATTTCCAAAGGTACTGACCGAATAATGACTCAAATCACAAGAAAGCTTGGAGATGGAGAGGCAAGTACCAGTCGCAGTGCAACACAAATAGATGAAATCAAGAACTTCCAAGATGCTAGGTATATTGGTCCGCACGAAGCATGTTGGAGGATTCTTGGTTTTAGTATACACAACAGAGATCCGCCTGTTCAGATACTCGCAGTACATCTTCAGAACATGCAACGTGTTACTTTCAGAGCAGCCGATTCGCTGCAGTCAGTTGTCGACAACGAATACAACAAAAGAACAACATTAACCGAATGGTTCAGGTATAACACTTACAATACAGATGGTCGCCACTTAACGTACGTAAATTTTCCAAAAGAATTCGTGTGGTACCAAAATGGGAAATACTGGCAACGGAGGCGGAGACCAGGCTCCGGTGCAATTGGCCGACTAGCATATATCCATCCAAGCTCTGGTGATGCATTTTACTTACGAATGCTGCTCTGTCACCAAAAAGGTTGCACATCGTTTCGCCATGCCAGAACAATTGACAGTCATCTTCATTCTACATACAGAGACGCGTGCGAAGCAATGGGTCTGTTAGGAAATGATCAGGAATGGAACATAGCTTTACAAGAAGCTTCTTTTTCAGCCACTGCATCTGAAATGCGAAAACTGTTTTGTCAAATACTTATATTTTCTGACGTGTCAAGCCCAACAACGCTGCTCCAATCACATGCTGATAGCATGTCCGAAGACATTCCTCTCATACTTTCAAAGATGCTACACATACCAGAAGTTCAGATAAATACTGACGATCTGCAAGGCGGCCTTATGTGTGAAATCCAGGCGATTCTAAATTTCTACGGCAAATCTGTCACAGATTTTGGCATGGAATTGCCTCCACCTCAACTGCTCCAGATCTTGATAAATAGGATTATAATGGAAGAACGAAACTACGACCGCGAATTGTTAAGAAGTGAAAGTGCAGGATTGGTGGCGCAGCTCAACCTTGAACAGCGAATTATTTTCGATCAGGTCATTAATGGAATAAGTGATCATGACCAAAAACTCATCTTTGTTTATGGTCATGGAAGAACAGGGAAAACTTTCATTTGGAAGACTATAATTTCCACACTGAGATCGGAAGGAAAAATAGTGCTGGTGGTTGCTTCTTCTGGTATTGCTTCCCTCCTGCTACCATCAGGACGAACAGCTCACACAAGGTTTAAAATACCACTCGATCTGGCAGACGAGTCGTTTGCAGCATAAAAAAAATACACAGATGGCAGATTTAATCAAACAAACAGATCTTATTGTATAGGATGAGGCTCCAATGAATGATCGCAGGTGTTTTGAAGCCCTTGATCGTACATTCAGAGACATACTGAACGCTCTAGCCGATATCTTTGGGAAAAAAACAGTTATATTAGGCGGAGATTTCAGGCAAACGCTGCCTGTTAAAAAAAAAAAAACACTTCAAAACAGGAAATTATAGCATCTTTCATAACACTATCGTACCTCTGGCCGCATTTCAAAGTCATTCTTCTTAAAGAAAATATGAGGCTTAAGCGACCAAGAATGTCGATTGAAGAACAAAAAGCTGTTCGTGCATTTTCTGAATGGCTACTGCAGGTTGGCGATGGAACTATTGGAGATCCAGACAATTGTGATCCAGAAAATGCATCGTGGATATGTATTCCAGATAGATACTGTGACAAATGGTAATTTTCACGTTGTTAATTAATATTATATGAGTATTAATTATTTTTAAGCTAAGCATTTCTATGCGCATTTGCATGTTTCTGAGTATTTTTAAGCATTTTCGGGAGCTGTCCCAGCATACTGTAGCTTACAGTCACTGCAGAAAAGTTTATTTTTGTCAGTAAAGTTAAATTATCACATTTCTGATAGTTACTGACAAGTATTATAATTAAACCGACACACTATACACCAAAGCGGGATCAAAACTATTTTTCCCTCCCCATTTTATGCCATATCCGGCCATATACCACAAATATCACCACATGTGACAACTTTAAGCCCTATCTTAAATGAAAATCAAGATTTTACTACTAATGGCATTATGCTTTTAGATTTTTAGACCTTATCTTTAAATGCTACTAAAAATAGCCATTCTCATCACCATATTATGGCTTCAATCATACGCCTACTTCACACACACTTATCATCATTCTTACAAAATTTTACTTCAAGATCAAGATTACAAAGGGCTTACATAAAGGTTTTGGGTAATTTAGAGTTGGATTTGGGTTAAACTAGCAAGGTTTTGGGTGTCTTTGTACCTCATATCACACGTACCACTTCTCAAGCAATGTAAGGATTCACAAAACTTTTCTAAATTTGTTAATCTCTTGTTCATTTGGTGTATAATGATGTTTAAAAATGTTAAATGTATATGTTTTGATGATATGATTTAAGCTAGGGTTTGATCTTGTACATATTGTGCTCGACATTTTTGGTTGATTATGAGTTAATTTGTAGATTTCTTGCTTGTGTGGTAAATCTTGTTACATATGGTGCTAGTTTGATGATACAAACATTAGTTATGGTTTTTACACTAATTTAAGCACTATATTGAATTTTTGAGCACATATAGTGTTCGGCCTAAAATAAAAATATGAGATTATTGGGGTTTTGAAAAACATAAAATTTTGGCTCAAATGGTGAAGAAGTGGAAAAACATAGTGAAGTGCTTATTTAGTTTGGCTTATTTAATAAGTTATAAGTTATTAAAAATAACTAGTAAAAAGGTAAAAATAAGTTGATATCTTGAAGATGGTTCGAATGAACAGTAGTATGGTCAAGGTTGACTTTTTGACCAAGTAACTTATTTATTAGAGCTTAATTGATAAGTAAAAAGTATGTTTGGTAACTAATAATTACTAATAAGTACCAAATAAATACAAATTGGACTAAATGGCTTTTCGGGCCAAAAAACCCACGTTTTTACTGTTGGGCCGAGGCCCATGGACATTTTTGGTGTTTTGACTTTTTGACCAAACGGACGTATTGAACGTGTAAAATGATTTTTAGTAACGTGTCGATATATACGTTATAACTAAAAATGTGTTTTGGGTCAAAAATGGTAAATGGGCTTATCTGAGAAGTTTCGGCCCATTTTACAAAGAAAAATGATAAATTTGATTTTTGGAATATTTTCCGACTCGCCGTAGTTAATAATGTTTAACGACGCGATAAATATAACGATGACTATTTT
This sequence comes from Artemisia tridentata subsp. tridentata, assembly GCA_021014915.2. Classification (NCBI taxonomy): domain Eukaryota; kingdom Viridiplantae; phylum Streptophyta; class Magnoliopsida; order Asterales; family Asteraceae; genus Artemisia; species Artemisia tridentata. Next base: position 356,837,508 of record CP139509.1, on the reverse strand, counting down.
GGACTTGTTTTGAGACGCTTAGTCTCCGAAAGGGTAAAAATTGACATTTTTACAAAAATAATATTGAGATTTACTTTTGTTGACTTTTGAAGAAATATTGACTTCGTGTCGAAATTTAGTGATAATACTTAAAAGTTAAGATAACGAACAATATAACTACGAATATATATTCACGACACTTGACATATGTCATTAAAAGTATTTTGCACTTATAACTAATTAGCGAAGTAATTGAGTAAAGTTTGCAACACGTGAGATAAATGGAAACGTTGTATAAACGAATGGGTCATGCCCAAATTTTCTAAAAATCCAACACTTAGAATATTTTTGTGAAAACGCTTAACTTAAGAAAACTTTATGGAATTACTTAACAAAACTTGTTTTCTTATAATGAAAATAATAAACGGTGTTTCTAAACATAATGATTTTCACTAACTATATTTTATTAACCAATCTTCAAAATGTATTTAATTAATCTTCATAATTAAATATATGAGAAATAAATTTATAAAATACATATATATATATATATATATATATATATATATATATATATATATATATATATATATATATATATATATAACGGTTGCACGTTAAGTTGCGAATACTAGCACGGATGTTCCGTTACGTATTCCCACCATACACTTTCACCATGAGCTACCCCCAAAGAGTTATAAAAATAAATCGTTTCGAAATATACTTTACCACACAGCAAGCAAGAAATACACGAGCACATGTCAAACGTAAAACTTTTCAAATAAAATAAAGACACTTGAGACACGAACGTTTTGCTAAGACTTACCGTACTAATTTAGGGTGCTGATCGGCGCGGTTGCATTATTTTGATTGATTGCTGAATTGCTGTATTTGAAAGGTGAGTTTATAGCCCCACATTTTTATACGATTTTTGATTTATAAGCTTGGGGTGAGAAACATGCAAAATTGTTTTCATGGACCAGAAATGAAATTGCTTTTAAGATCACACTAGTATGCAGAAACCTAAGTTTGCTGAATCTCATTTAATGCCCACTATCATCTGCCGTTAATTCCTGTTGGGAAGCCGTTTGTTATAAATAGATCTATTGGGAGTGACGTCCCCGTTGGTTGGCTCGGCATAGCCAAGGCGAACGTATACCAAGTCGGGTTTTTGGCCGAGTGTCTGGGGATTAACACTCGCGGGCAACCTTTATTAATTTGCTAACGCTAGTCGTGCTGCATTGTCTTAGTTTCGGTAGGATGAGGCTTAGTGTTTGCATAACGGATAGTGTGTATCTGCTGAATTGTTTTTATGATATTGCTATTGGTCCATATGTGCTATTTACTTAAACCTATGAACTCACCAGTGTTAGCTGACTTTTAGCATGTTTTTCTCAGGAAACTGAGGTGCGTTTAGCCGGGAGCAGTGCATGGCGTCGGTCACAATAAATGATGGAAATGTTTTTAATGCGTTTACTCTGACAACTGGACCTTTTGTTTAAATGAGCTTCATTTTCATCTGAAATGGTTTTTATGTATCGCTACATGAATTGACTTATGTAATATATTTTAAAATGGATTTTTAATCCGTTCACTATATCTTGTGTGATGTTTATCAACCTCGTAGCACCCCAAATTGTATGCTTCCGCGAATATTGTGATTTTGGGGGTGTTACAGATTGGTATTCAGAGCCCGGTTATAGAGAACGTGGTTTATAAAAACCCTTAAACTATAACCGATTTTGAAAAACTTTCCATCATGACCGCCGGATGCCTGCCAATTTAGCTTGCTATGATTTGAGCATTAGTTGTTTATTTGATTTGAGCATTGTTTGCTTTATTTGATTAAGTGTTTTTGGCATGCTATTTGAGTATGATATACTAAGCATATATGATATAAGTAATTTCTATATACTTATACGTGTCGCACTATATTTGTCACAGACCATGTCTCTCCCATTCGGCACACACTCTGAGGTAGATGCTACTGGATTCACTTCTCAGACACAGCAGCCAGTTCCGTTCATGGATGACCCACTGATGGAGGTTATTCGTGCTGCTACTCAGCCATCTATTCCAGTTCAGCCTGCACACATCACTTCAGTATCCACCTCGCCGTATTTACACAGATCTACCACAGCACACCGTTCATCACCAGCTCAGTTGTTCACCGTTACTCAGCATGATCTCGATGCTCCACCTGTCAGACGTCGGGCATTATATAGGCGAGTCCGTGGACGTCGCATTCAGTTATCATCTGTGTTGACTTCATCTCATAGTAGGACCCGTTATGGTTATATGGGTACTCCTGCTGATTCACCACCTCAGTCACCTATGCTATCTCCAGATGATTCCCCACCTAGTCAGAGACGTAGGAGATCAGTGGAGACTTATTCTGATGAGGATGAGGATCCAGTGGAGGATCCAGAGCAGGTTCAGGATGAGCCTACTCCTACTGTGACTGCACCTGCTGAGCACACTTCTATGGGTTTAGAGAATGATAGGGATAGGGATACTCCTATGGATATAGATCAGGTTAGGATGCCGAGGGATGGCAAGGGTATTATGGAGGATGTTCAGGGATCGTTTGAGGTTGGACAGAGCTTGAGAGATGCACAGATTCAGGGTTTGGATGATAGTCAGTGGTTGGACATTGCTTGTGATGTTAGCACGGGTGTACGTGCAGCTAGCCCAGAGTACACACCGTCATCTCCTTCTTTTATACCACCATCTCCGATGCCTACTCCACTCCCTTCACCAGTAGGTTCCCCACTTACAGAGCCTGAGCTTACTGAGATGAATCAGATATGGATTCAGTTGATGAACCAGGCGAGCTTACTTGATGTTCATTCTGATCGGCTTGGGAGATTGGAGCATTCTGAGCGTATTCAGACTGTGGAGAGGTGGATTGGGACCATTGATCAGGCAGCTTGTGTTTTGTTTGAAGAGTTGTATTCTGACCGTAGAGTGATGATTGGATTGAGGGCTAGATTGGATGCTTTAGAGAGATTACATGGTAGGGAGCTTAGAGGTTTGGACTTTAGGGCCATTGGTTTAGGTAGAGGCCAGCAGAGGATTCAGGGTATGTTGCGACGAGCTAGAGGAGTCGATCGTACCCAGTGGCAGAGGATTGTGACCGCTGAGATTATCATTGGTTCAGTGATGAGGGAGAACCAAGAGCTTAGAGACCGAGTAGCCCAGCTAGAGACCACCATTGGAGGATTGACCCGAGCATTTGAGGAGCTACGCATTGCTAGGACCGACCACTAGATGTAGTAGCAGTGATGATGTATTCCTAGATGTAGTAGTAGTGATGATGTATTCCTAGATGTAGTAGTAGTGATGATGTATTCCTAGAGTAGTAGTAGTAATGATGTATTCCTAGATTCGTAGTAGTGATGATGTATTCCTAGGACTAATAGTATCTCCGTAGTATCTTAGAACTATCTATTGACGAGCTTGTAATTTTGTAAACCTTCGTCTTTCGATATATATAACAAGCTTAGTCTTTCTATCCGATTTATATTTTTCTTTCCTTCTTTCGTTGTTCCTCTGTGGTTGACTTTATTCTTGTATTTTGTTTTCGCTATTCACGTATCCGTATAACTTATTTTCCCATAACCAAAGATCTCATTTATCGCCATCTTTTGTGATGCAGATAAATGGCACCAAAACGAAAGTCAACCGGAGTCACACGAGGACAACCCGCTAACACACCCATTCAGACAAGGTCAGTGAGGGGAAGGACTGCTGAACCTGCTGCCCCGATCAGAGTCACACGAGGACGACCTGCTAACACACCGGTTCAAACAGCAGAGGAAGAGGCACCAACTAGGGCCGCAACTGCTACCCCAGCAATGAATCAAGCAACACTCGATCAACTTGTTGCTGACCGTGTAGCAGCCGCTCTCGCAGCTGTGACCAATTCGACCACCAACACCGGAATATCTAGACCAGTAACCAACAGCCGAGGTTGTACTTACGCTGAGTTCCGAAAAATCATGGTTGGAGGATTTGGAGGAACAGAGGGAGCCGTTGGTTTGACCAGATGGATTGAGAAGCTTGAGACCGTATTTCATATCAGTGGATGTCATGAGAATGACAGGGTTAAGTTTGCGTCATTCACTTTCATGGATTCCGCTTTGACATGGTGGAACAACTACATGAAGTCTGCTAATATGGAGGTTGCTTATGCCATGCTTTGGGAAGATTTTAAGGAACTAGTGATTAGGAAGTATTGCCCACGAAATGAGATTAAGAAGTTAGAAATTGAGTTTTGGAATTTGAAGGTGCAAAACAACAACATCGCTGCTTACAACCAGAGATTTCAGGAGTTGGCTTTGCTATGTCCAGAAATGGTTCGGACGGAAGCCAGATTGATTGAGAGGTATATCGGTGGTTTACCGAAATCTATAAGAGGTGATGTGATTACCTCGAGAGCTGTAGATCTTCATGAGACCATGGAGACGGCAAACAAGTTAATGGATCAGGAACTGGAGGATATTCTAGAAAGAGTACTGACCACAAAAGGAAGTGGGAAGATCACTCCAAGGGTAACAACAGCAGCTCTCAAAACAAAAAGTAGAATGGAGGCAAGGTTTATGCAATTGGTTCAGGAGACAAGAAGGGTTATGATAAGAATACGCCTTTTTGTAACCGCTGTAAGTTACATCACAGGGGACAGTGCACTGTGAAGTGTAACAATTGCCAGAGGATAGGGCACATAGCAAAGAACTGCAGATCATGACCACTAGCGACAGCACAAGCAGCACCAGCCTACAATCGTAAGGCGGATGTCACCTGCTTTGGTTGTGGTGAAAAAGGTCATTATCGGAATGAGTGCAATAAGCCCCGAAACCAAGGAAACGGTGGTAGACCAGGAAACCATGTGGCAATGATTAACAATGGGAATCAGGGAAATGAAGGAAGAGCTCGTGGAAGAGTTTATGCCGTAGGCCGAAGAGAAGCACAGGACGACCCGAACGTGGTGACGGGTACGTTTCTCTTAAATAATCGTTATGCTTCAGTACCTTTCGATACGGGAGCAGATAGAAGTTTTGTATCTACCAATTTTAGTCCTTTACTTGACATAGCCCCGACCACCTTAGATAATGCCTTTCGACGTAGAATTAGCAAACGGAAACCTAGAAAGAGTAGGTACCATCATCAGGGGTTGCACTCTAAACTTGTTGAATCGTCCTTTCAACATTGATCTGATGCCAGTGGAATTAGGTAGTTTTGACGTCATCATAGGAATGGATTGGTTATCGAAATATCATGCCGTCATCGTTTGTGATGAGAAAATCGTTAGAGTTCCTTATGGGAACGAAGTTCTGATTGTTGAAGGTGACCGTTCTGATCGTGCGCGTTCGTCAAGATTGGCAATCATCTCGTGTACGAAGGTGCAGAAGTACATCGAGAAGGGATGCTATCTATTTTTAGCTCATGTCACGGAAAAGAAAGAAAAGGAACCTGGAGAGAAAAGGTTGGAAGATGTGCCTATCGTAAGGGATTTTCCAGAAGTCTTTCCAGAAGACTTACCGGGACTTCCACCGGCCAGACAAATCGAATTCCACATCGAATTAGTGCCAGGAGCCGCGCCTGTAGCGCGAGCACCCTATCGTTTAGCACCTACGGAATTACAAGAATTGTCAGATCAATTAGCTGAATTATCTGGAAAAGGTTTCATTAGACCGAGTTCATCGCCTTGGGGAGCTCCTGTTTTGTTTGTTAAAAAGAAGGATGGATCCTTCAGGATGTGTATAGACTATCGGGAACTGAATAAGCTAACCATTAAGAATAGATACCCACTCCCGAGGATAGACGATTTGTTTGATCAGTTGCAGGGATCATCGGTTTATTCTAAGATAGACTTGAGATCGGGTTATCACCAACTTCGAGTCCGGGAAGAGGATATCCCGAATACCGCATTCCGAACCCGATATGGCCATTATGAATTTCAAGTTATGCCATTCGGCTTGACAAATGCACCAGCAGTATTCATGGATCTCATGAATCGTGTGTGTAAGCCGTATTTGGACAAATTTGTGATAGTGTTCATTGACGATATCTTGATATATTCCAAGAATGAGCAAGAGCATGAGGAACATCTCAAGCTAATTCTGGAATTATTGAAAAGGGAAGAGTTATATGCTAAGTTTTCGAAGTGTGAATTTTGGATATCGACCGTGCAATTTCTTGGTCATGTGATCGATAAGCAAGGAATTCACGTAGATCCTGCTAAGATTGAGGCCATTAAGGATTGGGCAACGCCCACAACGCCGACGGAAATCCGACAATTTTTAGGACTTGCCGGTTATTACAGAAGATTTATAGAGGGATTCTCTAAGATAGCTAAACCGTTGACGAAATTGACTCAAAAGAATTGAAATACGACTGGGGAAATGATGAGGAAGAAGCTTTTCAATCCTTAAGAAAAATTGTGTAGTGCGCCTATTTTAGCTTTACCCGAGGGTAGCGAAGATTTCGTTGTGTATTGTGATGCATCACACAAAGGTTTGGGAGCCGTGTTAATGCAAAGAGAGAAGGTAATAGCATACGCTTCTCGACAGCTGAAAACCCATGAGAAAAACTACACAACCCACGACCTAGAATTAGGATCAGTCGTGTTTGCACTGAGAATTTGGAGACACTACCTTTATGGAACTAAGTGCGTAGTGTATACTGATCACAAGAGTCTACAGCATATATTGAACCAGAAGGAGCTGAACATGAGACAGCGCCGATGGTTGGAGTTGCTTAGTGACTATGATTGTGAAATCCGTTATCACCCAGGCAAGGCAAATGTTGTTGCCGACGCCCTTAGCAGAAAAGAACGGATTAAACCTCTTAGAGTTAGATCGTTAGGGATGACGATTAATTCGCCGCTTCCAGCAAAAATTCTTGAGGCTCAGGATGAGGCACTCAAAGATGAGAACCGACCTAGTGAAAAGATTCACAGAATGCCAGAACTTGAGAACGGATTAGTAAGGAGATCCGATGGGATTTTGTGTTATGGAGACAGGTATTGGATTCCAGTTGTATGGAGGAATTCGTGATTTTATTATGCACGAATCCCATAAGTCCAAGTACTCCATTCACCAGGATCTGACAAGATGTATTTAGACCTGAAAAAGGTTGTATTGGTGGCCAAACATGAAGGCCGATATAGCAGAATATGTCAGCAAGTGCTTAAAGTGCTCGAAGGTTAAGGCAGAACACCAAAGACCGTCCGGTCTGCTTGTTCAACCTGAGATTCCGGAATGGAAATGGGAGCGCATTACTATGGATTTTATAACGAAATTGCCTAGGACATCGAGTGGTTATGACACGATTTGGGTAATCGTTGACCGTCTCACAAAATCAGCGCATTTTCTTCCTATAGCGGAGAAAATTGAGATGGATAAACTCGCGCGTTTATATGTTAAGGAAATTGTTGCAAGGCATGGTGTGCCTGTTTCTATTATCTCTGATCGAGACATTTGATTCACGTCAAATTTTTGGAAGTCGCTTCAGGATGCATTGGGAACCAAACTCGATATGAGTACGGCATATCATCCCCAAACGGATGGTCAGAGTGAAAGAACCATTCAGACATTAGAGGACATGTTAAGAGCCTGTGTAACTTGATTTCGAAAACGGCTGGGACAGGCATTTGCCTTTAGTCAATTTTACTATAACAACAGCTATCACACCAGCATTAAAGCTGCACCAGTATGAAGCACTTTATGGACGTAAGTGCAGATCGCGATTTGTTGGCGGAAGTTGGAGAGAGCCAACTTACCGGACCAGAGCTAGTTCATGAGACTACTGAAAAAGATTGTACAAATTAAGAACCGAATGCAGGCGGCTCGTGACCGTCAGAAGAGCTATGCTGATAAGAGGCGAAAACCCCTTGAGTTTCAAGTGGGAGATAAAGTAATGTTGAAGGTCTCGCCATGGAAAGGCGTGATCAGATTTGGCAAGCGTGGTAAATTGAACCCTCGCTATATAGGACCTTTTGAGATCCTTGACAAGATCGGGCCGGTAGCCTACCGACTCGAACTGCCGTCTGAGCTCAGTGCTGTGCATGACGTTTTTCACGTCAGTAATTTGAAGAAGTGTTTATCCGATGAAAACGCAGTTATTCCTTTGGATGAAATCCAGCTTGATGAGAGGTTAAATTTCATTGAAGAACCAATTGAAATCATGGACCGGGAAGTGAAACAACTAAAGCAGAGTCGTATCCCAATTGTGAAGGTCCGATGGAACTCTCGCAGAGGCCCCGAATACACCTGGGAGCGAGAGGACGAGATCAAGCGAAAATACCCTCATCTTTTTCCGAAAACCAAGAGTGGCGTCAATTGAAATCCGGGACGGATTTCCCGATTAGATGGGGAGACTGTGACAAATGGTAATTTTCACGTTGTTAATTAATATTATATGAGTATTAATTATTTTTAAGCTAAGCATTTCTATGCGCATTTGCATGTTTCTGAGTATTTTTAAGCATTTTCGGGAGCTGTCCCAGCATACTGTAGCTTACAGTCACTGCAGAAAAGTTTATTTTTGTCAGTAAAGTTAAATTATCACATTTCTGATAGTTACTGACAAGTATTATAATTAACTGAGAGCTTTCTCGCATTTTGCTGAAAAACAACCGCACGCGCGTACCGACAACACAGTACATATGGTAAAGGGCAAATAAATATGTTTTGAGTCAGTAATGACATTTTATTGTATTTCTGACAAAAACGTGGTTAAAAACTTTATTTTATGTAATCGTGTCCAAAAACGTCAAACCGGGACTTTACGGTAACTTTTTAACTTAAACCGACACACTATACACCAAAGCGGGATCAAAACTATTTTTCCCTCCCCATTTTATGCCATATCCGGGCATATACCACAAATATCACCACATGTGACAACTTTAAGCCCTATCTTAAATGAAAATCAAGATTTTACTACTAATGGCATTATGCTTTTAGATTTTTAGACCTTATCTTTAAATGCTACTAAAAATAGCCATTCTCATCACCATATTATGGCTTCAATCATACGCCTACTTCACACACACTTATCATCATTCTTACAAAATTTTACTTCAAGATCAAGATTACAAAGGGCTTACATAAAGGTTTTGGGTAATTTGGAGTTGGATTTGGGTTAAACTAGCAAGGTTTTGGGTGTCTTTGTTCCTCATATCACACGTACCACTTCTCAAGCAATGTAAGGATTCACAAAACTTTTCTAAATTTGTTAATCTCTTGTTCATTTGGTGTATAATGATGTTTAAAAGTGTTAAATGTATATATGTTTTGATGATATGATTTAAGCTAGGGTTTGATCTTGTACATATTGTGCTCAACATTTTTGGTTGATTATGAGTTAATTTGTAGATTTCTTGCTTGTGTGGTAAATCTTGTTACATATGGTGCTAGTTTGATGATACAAACATTAGTTATGGTTTTTACACTAATTTAAGCACTATATTGAATTTTTGAGCACATAGAGTGTTCGGCCTAAAATAAAAATATGAGATTATTGGGGTTTTGAAAAACATAAAATTTTGGCTCAAATGGTGAAGAGGTGGAAAAATATAGTGAAGTGCTTATTTAGTTTGGCTTATTTAATAAGTTATAAGTTATTAAAAATAACTAGTAAAAAGGTAAAAATAAGTTGATATCTTGAAGATGGTTCGAATGAACAGTAGTATGGTCAAGGTTGACTTTTTGACCAAGTAACTTATTTATTAGAGCTTAATTGATAAGTAAAAAGTATGTTTGGTAACTAATAATTACTAATAAGTACCAAATAAATACAAATTGGACTAAATGGCTTTTTGGGCCAAAAAGCCCACGTTTTTACTGTTGGGCCGAGGCCCATGGACATTTTTGGTGTTTTGACTTTTTGACCAAACGGACGTATTGAACGTGTAAAATGATTTTTAGTAACGTGTCGATATATACGTTATAACTAAAAATGTGTTTTGGGTCAAAAATGGTAAATGGGCTTATCTGAGAAGTTTCGGCCCATTTTACAAAGAAAAATGATAAATTTGATTTTTGGAATATTTTTCGACTCGCCGTAGTTAATAATGTTTAACGACGCGATAAATATAACGATGACTATTTTGGACTTGTTTTGAGACGCTTAGTCTCCGAAAGGGTAAAAATTGACATTTTTACAAAAATGATATTGAGATTTACTTTTGTTGACTTTTTGAAGAAATATTGACTTCGTGTCGAAATTTAGTGATAATACTTAAAAGTTAAGATAACGAACAATATAACTACGAATATATATTCACGACACTTGACATATGTCATTAAAAGTATTTTGCACTTATAACTAATTAGCGAAGTAATTGAGTAAAGTTTGCAACACGTGAGATAAATGGAAACGTTGTATAAACGAATGGTTCATGCCCAAATTTTCTAATAATCCAACACTTAGAATATTTTTGTGAAAACGCTTAACTTAAGAAAACTTTATGGAATTACTTAACAAAACTTGTTTTCTTATAATGAAAATAATAAACGATGTTTCTAAACATAATGATTTTCACTAACTATATTTTATTAACCAATCTTCAAAATGTATTTAATTAATCTTCATAATTAAATATATGAGAAATAAATTTATAAAATATATATATATATATATATATATATATATATATATATATATATATATATATATATATATATATATATATATATATAACGGTTGCACGTTAAGTTGCGAATACTAGCACGGATGTTCCGTTACGTATTCCCACCATACACTTTCACCATGAGCTACCCCCAAAGAGTTATAAAAATAAATCGTTTCGAAATATACTTTACCACACAGCAAGCAATAAATACACGAGCACAGGTCAAACGTAAAACTTTTCAAATAAAATAAAGACACTTGAGACACGAACGTTTTGCTAAGACTTACCGTACTAATTTAGGGTGCTGATCGGCGCGGTTGCATTATTTTGATTGATTGTTGAATTGTTGTATTTGAAAGTTGAGTTTATAGCCCCACATTTTTATACGATTTTTGATTTATAAGCTTGGGGTGAGAAACATGCAAAATTGTTTTCATGGACCAGAAATGAAATTGCTTTTAAGATCACACTAGTATGCAGAAACCTAAGTTTGCTGAATCCCATTTTGTGCCCACTATCATCTGCCGTTAATTCCTATTGGGAAGTCGTTTGTTATAAATAGATTTATTGGGAGTGACGTCCCCGTTCGGTTGGCTCGGCATAGCCAAGGCGAACGTATACCAAGTCGGGTTTTTGGCCGAGTGTCTGGGGATTAACACTCGCGGGCAACCTTTATTAATTTGCTAACGCTAGTCGTGCTGCATTGTCTTAGTTTCGTTAGGATGAGGCTTAGTGTTTGCATAACGGATAGTGTATATCTGCTGAATTGTTTTTATGATATTGCTATTGGTCCATATGTGCTATTTACTTAAACCTATGAACTCACCAGCGTTAGCTGACTTTTAGCATGTTTTTCTCAGGAAACTGAGGTGCGTTTAGCCGAAAGCAGTGCATGGCGTCGGTCACAATAAATGATGGAAATGTTTTTAATGCGTTTACTCTGACAACTGGACCTTTTGTTTAAATGGGCTTCATTTTCATCTGAAATGGTTTTTATGTATCGCTACATGACTTGAATTATGTAATATATTTTAAAACGGATTTTTAATCCGTTCACTATATCTTGTGTGATGTTTATCAACCTCGTAGCACCCCAAATTGTATGCTTCCGCGAATATTGTGATTTTGGGGGTGTTACAGATACTGTATTGATGACAATGATGCAGCTATTCAAAACCTCATTAGCTTTATATATGATGAAGAAACGCTCCAAAGGCCAACTGCAAGAGCATTACAAGAAAAAGCTATAGTGTGTCCAAAGAACAAAACTGCAGACATCATTAACTCAATTGTTCTTGACATGTTAGACGGTGAGACCTATAGTTACAGAAGTTTTGACAAAGCCATACTGAAAACAAACGATGGAGGGGCAACAGAACTCCTCTATCCTACAGAATATCTCAACACCCTTTCGTTTACAGGGATGCCCCCACATGATCTTAAGCTCAAAATAGGTGCACCAATAATGATGTTGAGGAACCTTAACCTAGGTGGCGGGTTGTGTAACGGTACAAGGATGATTGTTACTCGGGTATACAGCAAACTTATTCAAGCGAAGATCATTACAGGCACAAGAATGTCCGAGAAGGTTTTCATCCCAAGGATTGTATTGATCAACAAAGACGAGAAGCTACCGTTTGTGTTTAAGAGAAAGCAATTCCCTGTTAAAGTGTGCTATGCAATGACGATAAATAAAAGCCAAGGCCAGTCGCTCAACAAGATTAGCATATATCTACCAGAACCTATATTCGGCCATGGACAATTGTATGTTGCATTGTCGAGAGCAACATCTCCTGAAGGCCTTAAAATTCTCATCAAGCAACAGGAGGAAAGAAACGTCAATGCAACTAAAAACATAGTCTACAAGGATTTTTTAGACATAGTCATATCTGCACAGGTCATTCATACTTATATTTATTGTTTAGATGCACATATACACTACTGTTTAAAACCCCAGGTGACACTCTTCCTTAACTTAATACCTTCTATAATCAGCACGGATTGTGTTGCTTTTCCCACTATTAGATTTGCATTATAGTTTATTTATGTGTTTGCAATAAGTAGTCGTGCATTTGCTTGGTTTCCATGTCTTATTATTCTTGCTACGTAAACGCATTTATGTCCTATTTTCATTCGTGTAAATATTTTCCTTAACTTAGCAATCTATTACTATAATGCAAATATACTTATCATACATATGTTGCAGGAAAATGGCCGAGAATTCTAGCGTTGTCGTACCAGCAACATCTAAAGGAAAAGAAATTATGATGCAACCAGAAATTGTCAGCCTTGCAAGTCTAAAGGCATCGGACACAGGCAAAGCAATCTATGTAAGAGCGTACCGCAAATGGACGGTCACAAACAAAGATGGAAAACCAGTTTTATTTTGTTGCATGTTGATAGATCGCCAGGTACATCATTCATATATTCATATTCCCTTGAAACAGTTAAAAAAACTTATACCCAGTTTGTAACTTTTTGTTTCATTTCCAGGGAGAAGCTATACAAGCAAACATCAACATTCGCGAGAAAACTAAATTTGATGCCTGTCTGCAGATCAACCAAACATATAAAATAACTGGTTTTGGCTTTCAGCCTGCAAAAACATGGATGCAAAGCTTACCACATTCGCTGGCACTGGTCTTTGGAGCTCTCACAGACATTCAACCAATACCCGACGACGGCTTCCCTGAACATTATTTTAACTTTGTACAATACAAAGATTTGTATACAAAAGTCGATGCAAAAGAAGGCCTTCTCACAGGTACGTGATCTATATATGATTATCAAACGTATGACAATATTTTTTTAAGTATACTTCCTTTTTACAGATTATATAGGTTGTGTTCAATATGTAACTGGTATCCAACAAGCAGTGAAGACTACAGGTGAAACAGTTCGTTGGATAGATATCGGTATCCAAAATATGGAGTAAGTGACGTGTACTTTTTTTTAGCATTTTTCTTTTTGTATTTAAACTGACACCCAATTCATTATCTAAAACAGTGGGCACACCGTCCGATTTACATTATGGAATGACAAAGCACAGGCTTTCAACATGAAAGAATATGAGAGCATTGAAAAACCAGCTGTTATAGCCGTTACTTCATGTTTGGTGAAAAACTATGGTGGTATGTTCCTCGACCTACATATATTATATACCTTAAGAAACTGCTGCACTAACCTTTATTTGAACTTAATCAGGCCTGCAGCTTTCTAACACAGCTGCGACAAAGTACTATTTCAATCCAAATATACTAGAGGCTTTTGAAATTCGCAATGTGTAAGTTACTAATGAACTGTCAAATTACCATAGGTGTCACCATAAACCGTACTAAAGTAACATACCATACTTCTGCAGGTATGACCAATTTATAGACCCGCCTGTCATAGTGAATGTGCAACGGCAGCGTTGTCAGGATACAGAGCAGGAAAAAAAAAAAGAAACAGGGTGACACTTAATGAGCTTTTGATAGAAAATCCGCAAAACCAGCAGGTATTTAACTACTGCAATGTATTCATTGCCAGATAAAATTTTCTAAATTAGTTACAATTATACGAATGCAGAATGTACGCTTTACTGTCACTGCTACCATTGACGAGCTCGATACCAACAGACCCTGGTTCTTTAGCAAATGCTTCACATGTAAACAAAAAATATCCGAAGACTTCCCGCATGTCCATTGCAAACAGTCGTTTTCTGAAACAGAACCCAATTGCAGGTTAACAAAATATTTACACATTTTGATCCTTATATATATATATTCTGTAAACTAAACAGATCATACAAATATTTTTTTCTGCCAGTTATTGCTTCAGAATACTGATATCAGATGACACTGGCAGTTTATACTTGACATGCTTCAGCAACGAAGCAAACTCAATGGTCGATGATTGCAACGACATCATACGAAGCCTGCAAGACAAAAATCCCTACGAGTATCCGCCAGAATTGTTTGCATTAGAAGGGCGCACAAAAATATTTCAGCTTCACTTTGCTCCTGGAAGCACCAAAGAAAAAAGAGAATTCTTTCTAGACACAGCTTGGGACGACACACCGTTGCTCACCCAAGGAACCAACGACATTGTTGAAAGTACACCAACTCCTGCAACAGGCACACACGCAGCAGAACAGACACCAATGGCAACAAATCTTCAACAGCCGCCAATTGTCAAAAAGGAAGAAGTTGTATCACCATTTCCAGAAACCAGTGTTGTACCAGCACCAGTTAACAAAACAGCAGAAAAAAACGAAATACCGGCCACCCCGATTGCAGAAAAGGAAACCAGCCCAGGTATTCTCGCAACTCTAAGCCCAACAACACCGGTAACACAAACAGTGGAAGAACACCAGCTGATAACAACACCACAAGAAGAAAACACCGCCTCATCAGACATGTCAAAATCCAAATATGGTCCCAGAAAAACTTCGGCCCGTAAAAATCTTTTTCCACAACAAGGTAGCTCAGCCACACAAACGGATCGTAAAAGAACAAAAAAAGACGGTTAATCAAAATGTATGGCAAATCACATGTTGGTAGCAATGTCGCCGACCTACTTTTGTACATTATAGAGGCACATGCCTGCCATCTTTGATGTAAGATATCGTAGCAAATACCAGGTTGCCCTTAAAGACATCTACCTATGTTAAAGACATTTCCCTATGTACTACTGCTTTAGCTACTTATCAAATGTCTTTTGTCAGAAGGATATTATCAAACCTACTAATGTACGCCTTCTCAGCAAACATATGAAATGTCTTTTATATATAGAACAGATTTCGTATGAAATATTTGTACTAGCATCAGTTGTTCGTCTACAGAAAACAGTTAGTAGACAAATGCTCAATAGCGGCATCACGCAGTAAACACATATTTGCTTTATTAAATAGATGATCACTTTCTCATTAAACAAATGCAAAACAAAATCATAAACATCTTATGGTGCAGCAAATACATAGCAGTTTTTTAAATTGTTGAATAGATTAGCCAACATTATATCGTATAAGAATTATATGACGTAATCAAATCCGCTATTTCAAACCGTGTGTTAATAGAAAGAGCTGTTGTCATCTTGAACGTGTATCTCCTCAAATAATCTTGAACATGTCAGTTACTTGCTAAAGATTTACATATAAAAAATATCATTATATCAAAAAAAGTTTGCACCTTTTCAAATGTTGTATTCACAAAAAGCAACTAACCGTATGTTCAATCAGTTGCTGCACAATTCCTATTAACTAAATTTGCCTACACTACAATCACGCGACAAATTGAAAGCACAACTACCCTGCTCTAAACGTTCGCACAATACTTCGGCCAAAGCAGATATTACAATGCACTTCCCAGATACTTCAACAGACTAACAGATGCTCTTTACCTCCTAACTTTTAACCTATGAAAACATATCTTTATAATTTCTAAATTCATAAAGCAGCACAAATTTTCTCAGTATAATAGCAAACAGTATGCAACAGCTATATGATTTAATTCTCGCATATAAGCGTAAGCAATTATTAACTAAATCAAATGACAAACCAACATGACTTATGCGACGTACACTAGATTGCATTACACTTCCAACAAACTTGCACAAACACCATCAGTAAACACCATTTTCCAGCAACACTGACTTTTGTCAGTGTTTACAAGCCGCCGTAATTTTCCAGCGTGTGCTACCATAAATACTAACAAAAACTAAAAATCCAAAAATCATTACCCTTAATTTTAATCTCTACTACTTTCTTTCGCTGCCAACTATAGTAGCCAAAAAACACTTACAACATAGGCGCCAAGAATAATATGTTAAAACAGTCATTTTCCATTGATACCATTCAACTAATTACAATGATTCAGCATCCAAGAACATCATTAAAAAGTACATAAAAACCACCATGTAATAACATCAAAATACAAAAGACAGCTACCAACATACCCTAACCACCACCTTACTCTACATCAATTTCCATCAGGTCCAGATACCCATCCTTATCCTTCACTCCTGTAACACCCCCGTTGACGCGCCGCCACAAGAATTGCGGTCAACGCTTCCAGCTTCTGACGATCCTGCATCTGCATCTCAAACAAACAATCATAACCAAAAGTGGCAACATCATGATTAGGTCCATAAGAATCAGCTTCATTCAATGTTTGCTCCCGCTTTTGAATCTTTGCCCTTAACTGACTGCATTCTTCCCCTATACGAACGAGGAATCCTTCCTCCTCCGCCACTTCCTGTGAAATTAAAAACCTAAACACGTTTGCTAGGTCATCAGATCCACACGCTCCTTTCAATTCGTTAAGATTTGGAGTATCCGCCATTTTTTTCACTTAGGAATTAGGGTTGTTAAAATAGTAAAGCAATAAAATCTATAAGCCGACTTATAAATAAATAAAAATGCAACCGGAGAACTAATTGATTGCAAAAAACAATTTCCCATTGCAACTTAGTTACGATGCAAAGAATGATTGCAGTAACTGAATCATTTCATCTTCCCATGCAGAAGTGTTTAAGATCAGGGGCGGAACTAGGAGTTTGTTTCAGGGGTAGCGAAATACGAAAATTTGTTTAGGGGTAGCGAAAATTTGTTTCAGGGGTAGCGAAATGGCCAAAAATCGCCAAAAATGGTCAAAAATCGCCAAAAATTCCACTACCGAGTAAAAGTTCAGGGGTCGCTACCCCTGGGCTCTATGTACATCCGCCCCTGTTTAAGATTATCTTTGTAAATATGACGAAACAAACCTCGCAGTTAGCGTTTTACAAAATAAGCCCCTCAACTGGATAAATGATACCATTACCATACCAATTTGCCGTTACTATTTTTTACGGGAAAACCGGTTTCTCAAAAAAAACAATTTAAACAATTGGTTTAGTTTTGGATTAATTCCTCGACATATACTAATATGAATTGATTAATGTGTTTTAATTTTAATTATCTTGGTTAACTGTTTAAACAAATCCACAACTTTCGCCTGCTACAATATCATCTATATTATATAGCTAAAAAAAACCCCGCTAGGCCGCAACGCGGCCGGTCGTCGCTTTGCTTGTCATTAGTTAATATAGATATTTCCCTTTAACGTTCGACACAAAATAGCAAATTACAGTTTGTTTGGATCTAAGAAAATGTTTGTATATGTTAAGGGAATTAATTTGCACACTCATGTTTTTTATTGGGACACTCTACTCTGTACATTACATAGTTGTACAATGTTTACAATGTGCTCTAACTACTTGTACAGTTAAGTGTCCCAATCAAGATAAAAAGTGTACAAATCACCTCTCATATGTTAATGTTTTTGTACGTACCAGGGTAATTAAGGTCAAATAATGCTTATAGAAGTAGAACACTACTTATCCATGATGTGCGCACATATCACTTATGATTAGCATGCATGCACAAATCTTGACCAAATCAAATGTACTTAAATGTCGATGTTTAATGGAGACATAAATTGGCGTTTTGTTGCGACAAGGCCTATGGAACGTGTTTCATAGTTTAAGTGGTGATAAAATATACAGGATTTAAGAATAGAAGTAGAACATAACATGCTAGCATGATTTGATTTAATAAATAAAGATGAAAAGTTTTATTCCCATTTTTCAGCAATCATTCGATTTTAACATATACAAGATGCCAATGGTTTGTTAAAAAAGGGAATCATATAGGGAAAATAGTTTCATATGCGTCTAACTTAACACTCATTATTACCCAAAAAAAAAAAAAAAACTTAACACTCATTAATTAAGGAAAAAAAAAGTTGCATATATGTAAACATTAATTACACTTTATATACTTTAATGTCTTATGTATATAAAACTAATAAAAACGAGGCATTCATACTTGTGCACTGCACAGTTTTGTTTTTACGGATATTTGTTGCCGCATTTTTATTAGGTGATGTGTCGTAGGTAATGTTTGTTACGTAAATGTTTACGTTATTTTTATCGAATTGGTCTATTTAAAAGAGTATATGTGAAGACATTTTTTCCAATATGTCTTTAAGGAAAACATTGTCTTAAGTTTTTGTTGAAATCCAGTTTAAGTAAATACTCACTAAAACTCTATAAGAAAATATAAATACTTACCATTCTAGGGCTGTAAACGAACCGAACGGAGCATTGTTCATGTTCGTTCATTTAATTTTAACCGGACAAATAAACGAACACGAACACTTAAACGGACAAATTTTCTTGTTCATGTTCGTTTATTAAGAAAATGACTTGTTCATGTTCGTTTATGTTCGTTCATTAAGACACTAAACGAACGCTAAACGGACATAAACGATCGAACATAAATGAACATAGACAAACAAACATAAACTTTATTAAATTATGCATCTAATATTGTTTTATAAGTGTTGTTTTGTTTAAACAAACTAATTTTAAAATTATACAATTAAAAGATATGATATAAGAACATAAATAAATAAATGAACATTAACGAACGCATAATCGGACGTTCACGAACATAAATAAACGGACGTGACTTTTGTTCATGTTCGTTCATTTAACTAAACGATCGTAAAATAGTGTTCATGTTCGTTCATATAATAAATAAACGAACATAAACGAACTTTTTACCGAACGGTTCATGAAATGTTCACTGAACGTTCAGTTCGTTTACAGCCCTAATACTTACCATTCTAACTTTTTTTTAGCCTACTGGCTTGTCGTGTGAATATACAAAAGAAAGAAATATGGTATATTCAAGTTTTTATCAAACATAACAATTAATATTAAACATGAGAAAATAGAAAATTGCAATATCTCACAACACAAAAGAAGAAAATTTTAAGAGAATAAATATTTGACCATATGAAGCTAGTCATTGCACAGTAGCAATCCGATAAATATGTAATGAATTGCATTTTACTCTATGCCATTTTTCTAACTTCCATAAAAAAGCCCAGTCCAATAGTTCATTGGATAACTCATTACAGCCCATTACTTTCGGATGTAGTACCAGGGTTAAGCCTAACACTATGTTCTCAAGATTTTTTTGGGAGTGAAAGTGAAGGAAATGAAATTTTTTTGTGTTCTCAAGAAAAAAAATAGGAAAGGAGGGAAGTGAAAGGAAGTGAAAAGGGAGGAAATATAGCTTATTTTCTTAACAAAACTTTCATCCCAATATTGGGATGGAGAGGAAGTAAAGTAGCATGGTCCCACACCTTTTACTTCCATTTACTTCCTTTACTTTCCTTACATTACTTTCCCTTCTAAAAACCATCTTGAGAACACAGTGTAAATCTCCAAAACATATATTAAAGATACGAGTTCATCTTCTCTCACCAAAACCGATCTCATCTTCATCTTCTAACCAGGAATCTCTTTAACCCAACCACGAAAACCATTAACCCATCTTCTTTTAGTTATGAATCGAAAAACAAAGGTAATCTTGTTTATTCATCGTATGTCAAAGGCACGAAGGTTGATGTTGTTGTGGTTTGGATGTAGTAAGCATACCGAGAACACCACGACAATATGGATGTTGATGTGGGAAAGTTGTTATTTATAGTTAAATCACACCAACGCCTACCCATAATTGTGTAACTCATGGGAAGGGAAAGGAATGTGAAGCAAACTTGATATTAATGGCCGTGTGCGTTAAGTGCAGAATGATTGCACGAACACTTCGCATTACCCTGCTCCTAAACCCATAATTGAGGGCATTCAATTGAACCTGCGATCACCTTGTACCGTACATGATTGTTTTGCACATTAAATTAGTGTACTGAATCTTTAAGTATTATAGATGTGACTTCTTATAAATGAAGGTTTGACGTGACGGCCTTGAGCCACTTCATAGTTTACGTATAGTATCAACTATCAAGCTTTATGATCTGTTTCTCTAATAACTGGTTAGTTATACAGCACATCTCATGTTCATGATCAAAACAAACTTTTATTTATATGCACGGTATAACAAAAAGATGTTTAGAATGTGGTAGTTTTCAAAAGGTGATTAAGCTGTAAACAAATCAATCACGTTTCCTATGGAAAAATTTCATGGTTAAATATCTAATTATATGTATATTATATTAGCGACCAATCTCATGTGATAGTTCCAATATTATATAATGGTTAGTTGCAATGACAACTAACATTGTCTGATCGATTTTCTAATTGGGTTACCAAAGTAATAAAACTTTCCAAGAAACACCCTCTGTATTAAAATAAGGGATAATGATCCATGCTATTATTGCAGCCATTTTTACCTGCTGTTATGCCTATTTCATGTTTACCAACTAATTTTGACCATGTAATTATTCTCGAACTTAAACCTCAATGGTTTCCCAATAGCTCATGAGTTGATGTTTTAACAAAATTTATTCCAAGAAGTGTGTTTCAACTGATACTTGTATTTTCTTGCAAAAATATAGGTTGATGCAGAGAAGATTCCTGATGCAAACAGCACGGATGATATGCCCAATAAATAAAGCGTTTAATTAGTTTTGTAATACATAACTGATTTAGCCGGTTTAGAGGTGGCAAAACGGACGGGCCGGGCGGGCACGGGCTACTGGCTAAACGGGCTCGGGCTAAACGGCGCGGGCCAAACGGGCGCATGTTATACGAATCGCTTTAGAAAAGACCCAAAACGACAAAATAAATTCCTTAAACGTAACACCTTACTTATATTTAAAAAAATAAATATATTATATCTATAAGTTTTTCTTAATTGTAATGTTCTTCAATTGATAGAAAATATATGCCCATTTAACTTTTAAATGGGCAATATATGCTCATTGCAAAAAAAGAAATTAGCTAAATGTACACAAATCTTTTATAAATTAGCCCAAATTAGCCCATTGTTTTGATTTTAGGCACAAATTGGCACATCTACCGGTTATTTTCTAACATGTTCTATTAGACTAACGGATTTTTTTTAGCCAAAAATAGGGGGGAAATGAAGTAATCTCATTTTAGAAAATATAACCGATTACAGAGACACGAGCATGAACTAAAATCATATACCGAACTATAAGCAAATTTAAAGCATTGTATGTGCAAGGCCTTGCAAGATAAGAGTTGACTTCAGGTTCAATCAGCTACATTATGAACCACAGTAATATAAGCTCTTAGTTAATATTGCAAAATCAGGGCTGTATATGAGAATGCGGAAAAGTGATATACAACCTAATAGAGATTAAAACAGCTTACAGCTAAATACGCTTTAATAGAGAAAAGTGATATACAACCTAATAGAGATATAAGCCTCGATCCTAGAGCGTCCTGCTAGTTGTACGTAAGTGCTACCCGATCTGAAAAACCATTTTAGAAACCGACCCAGAATCAGTTTAAGTTGTTACCAGTTTTTGTGTAAAACTTATTGAAAATTAAACTGGTTATAATCATACTAAAAGTTATAAAACCTGATACAACTCCTAAACAGCTTAAAATTTAAACTTGTCTTGTGCATGCCAAAATCAGTAGACTATAAACATATGAATACTCGTAGTTAACAAGAATGTACTTGAATAGCAAAAGATTGCACAAATCTTCGTTGTATCGACATATTTCTGAAACTAGGAGAACTACAACTCATACCAGTTGTATACAATCAAACAAAAAGAACGCCTAAATACACAACACCTAACATTTTATTCAACTAAAAGTATGCAAAAAGAACTAGGAATGCCACCACCGCAACCCAACAATGTTTGTGAAACTAAACTGCCATGAACTTGTACATATAAATATAAACTGAGCTTTGTAGTACAAGTTCTCAGCAAAAAGACCAACAAATACATCAAAACAAATTCTAAAGAACTACAACAATTTGTGCTTTCATTAAATATGATGACATAAGATATGAAATCACTCAACTCCTTCCTGTGAATAAAAATCTAGCAACAACGTGATATAGACACTTGTTTATATCAAATGTAACAAAAAATTAATTGTGTTGTTACACGTACATAGAATTTACCAATGAAATTCAGTTACCATCATGACACGACGAAGAAACAAGGAACCACCCAGATGAACAAGACTTACCAAGTGGCTTATTTCTCATTAAAAAAAGAGTAATTTGTACAAAACTGGGTTTGTCCAAATCGCAAACGCGGTCCTATAACTTCGAAAGTGCACGCTGAGTCCGGTGAGAAAATTTTGATTCACTTTACGCTCCTGACCAGTTGCGCGTGCAATTTGAGCAAACCGCATGGACTGATTTGCAATTTACTCCTTAAAAATTAATAATAACCATAAAGTACTATCTAAAATGTCCCCATTTTATAAATATACACTTTTTTTATGTCATGACTTAGCAACTGAAGTTACAAGGATTAGTCAGTAATTAAATTTTTCTACATGGTGATTATTCTCTAGTAACTAAAAGTTTTTTTCCTTTTTTTTTTTTGGTGTTAGTGCATTTAGAAAACTTTAATAATCAACCATGAAAAAAGCATACTTCCTAACCTAGACAATCTCAAAAATTACACTTATTTGATGAAAACATAAACAATGTTTGTTCAAAAAAAGGACATAAACAATGATTAACCAATATTGCAAAAAGCTTATCAATTCACATACTTTCTAGTCACACAACGAACTATAGCTGGTGTACCGATATTGGATATATATGATTATTCTATACCAAATGGAAATGCAGATAAATAAATGTAATTTATTTGATAATACCTCAATAACAGTCAAAGAAGCTCAATGATGAAAGCTTTACCTCTTCGAGGCTAATAATCTGTACCCAAGAAGGCATAGATATCTGTAACGACTATGACTTTGGCTCTATAAAAAATTGAGGTCAAATTCAACTTCATAAACATCGAAAGTACACTCAACAAAATATCATCACAGATGCTCTCCCCTATAAAATCAATGATGTGGCTGCTGATAGAAACCATTTCCATAATTTCCGTTCCCTCCATACCCTACGCCTGCATTTGACTGGTTTTCGTTAAAACCTGCAGGTCCATACTTGTTAGGGTTCCATTGGTGGCCCGGTCTCGAGTTATTCCACTTTTGTTGCTTGAAGTATCTCCTTCCAAGCGTATTAGCGTTCCTATCCCTGTGAAAACCAGGCTGGTTGAAATTAGGATTATGCCACGGTTGTTCTTTAACATGAAGATTCATGGGGTTTTCATCACGAGGGTATTTCGGTAAAGGTGGAAAAGGATGAAAAGTCATTGCCGGAGCAACTACCCAGCTCTCTGCAGCTGCACCATCAGGCTCCCGTGTCCCAACTTTTCGAAAAACAGAACATGGAATCCCAAATGAAGTGGGTAACCGGGAATTGTATCTATCTTGTGGTTGCCCCATGACAGGTTTACTGCGGTGGGTATCGGTGGAAGGATTAGATTGGAATAATAACTGACGGTTGACAGGAGATGAAAACCCGGGAGGAGCTTGCCCGTCAACATCCATATCAACATTTTCACAATTGGTTGACCTAAATTCTTTCCTTGATGGAGATTCATATTCAGGTATTACATCGGCAGACTTGTCCCACCGACTTTTACGTTTTCGGATCCTAGTTTGATCAGTGGAGGTACTGGTGGGACATGATGCAGAAGAACCTTCTAGAATTCTGGGATCAGTGGAGTTATCCGCATCTTCAAAAGGCCGTCTATCCCAATTGTGTTGTGATGAATTTCTTTTGAAGTTCGAATTTTGTTGAGAATCTATCCTCTCGGTGTCCAATTCTGCCCGAGTAACTCTTCGTGCAGACCATGGAATATGCCGATCTCGGAAACGTCTTGCCATTTGATGGACCTGTAGGACATAGAAACAGATTTAAAAGTGCGATAGCATGTCAATATCACTGATTTTTGTGGTGGCAAGTTCGAACCATTTACTTATAACGGGTCAATTTGGGTTATGTATTATCTGTATCATGTCATATGGGTAAGAATTTGGCTAACAAGAAAATGTGTCCAATAGGTAAAACGTCTTCCTAATTTGTATTTTATTGCACACAACCTCCTAAACTGCTTTATCCTAAAACTTAAATTATTAGTTAGCTATAGAACCCCAGAGGCCGTGAAATTACCTCAGGTCAATCCAGCCGCCCTACAAAAGATTAAACGTTTCAACCCATAACCCAACCTGCCCCACCCCTCACCCATTTTGTCATCTCTACATAACTTTAAGCATTAAAAACAAGCGTATGGAACCGATAAAACAACCCTACCATAAATAACAACAATACCCAATCCCGCCGGAGCGGGGTATGGGGAACCATACCATAACAGTAATCAGCAAATCTTTTACTTTTTAGACGTAAGAGGAAAAAAAAAAAAAGAGATGAATGCACTATCCATTAGTTGATTTGCTATACTAATGGCTCGAAATACATTTAATAAAAAAAAAAAAAAAAAAAAAAAAAAAAAAAAAAAAAAAAAAGAAGAAAAAGAAAAAAAGAAAAGAAAAAAAATGAGAATGGAGGAATGCAATAAAAACAAAACACAATTTCAAGCGTACCTCCCTATCTGCATGCTCTGTCAATGACAACATTGATTCCTTGAAGCTGAAAAAATAGACGTAACACATTAGGTTTAAGATACTATAGACTACAGAGTTACTGCACATATATTTGAAAAACCACAACCTGCGTGACTGAACTATAACGTATAACTAAAATACCTACAACTGCATATGATAACAGTCAGATGCTTATCAAGTTTCATAGGCTATTGCATGAAAAAATAATTCCACTAAAATGCATCCAGGCATATGCTGATCCCACCCTTTATAAGCCACCAGTAGATCCTATTTCTAACTGATGATTAGGTATGCCTAAAGGTGGAAAATGGGTCCAAATTATAGTTGTCATTTTTAGAGTGGGTCAAAACAGGCCGAGTCAGGTTGGTTGACCGGCAAACGTCTTAGTGTCCAGTTTCTAATTTTGTTATAATATCATTACCATTCTAATAACAATAATAATAATACAACTACTGTATTTATAGAAAATTCAAGACCTTTCAACTCCAGGAAGAGATGGTTTTAAGATATTGTCCAATGTAAGGATCTTTGCCTCAGCAAGGAACTCGATGACCTGCATAAAAAATATACTCTTAAAACAAAAAAAAAAAAAAAAAAAAAAAAAAAAAAAAAAAAAAAAAAAAGAGCCGTGGGACAATAACATAACACAATTTGTCACACTTTGAAAACTTTTACCTTGAGAAGCTTCCGCAGTATTGGAGTCTTGCTGAACACCTTTTTATAACGCTTTAATAGGATGTGTAACATCTGCAAACCTGTAAAATAAATTAAATAAAAAATATAATATATATATATATATATATATATATATAAAGAAGAAGAAACATAAACAGCAGGAAAAAAAATGCAAGATCATTATGTTTTCAGAGGCAGCAATAAAAATTTACCATTCTTGTTGATTATGTCGAGTAAAACTGTTTTGGACTTTGTTCTCAGGAGCGCATCCAGGATCATAGAAAGGTCACGATTGCTAAAACAGTTACATTAGTAGCTTCAGTGATTAATTTATTTTTTTGCAAAATATTTATTTAACAAGGTAAAAATCTCTAAAATAACCTTTGAATTCCTTCTCCGTTGCCGCCATTAGCAGTTAGACAAAGAAGCGTCAGATAGCCCTTAGAAGCATCCTTTGAGAAATAAATATCAATAAGTACAAGCAAATCAGATAAAGAGTCACATTAATATACATGCAACAATATGTAAGGTTATTGAGATTGAATTCATAGAATCTCATTCTTTCCCTTGTTACGGTTGTTTTCGGGAGACTTCTGCCACTTAGGCAGGCTCCAAACTAGTTGAATTTGTGGTCAGTCTCGCTCACCACAAACTTGAAATAACAATAAGCAACATAAGCGACCCGAGAAAACTAGGTCGGGCCATAGATACAGAGTCCATTTTGTATTATATACTGATAATAACGGATCAACTGGGTACGATAAAAAAATAGCTTAGAAGAAGCAAAGTCGTTTTTTCAGAACGGCAATTTTTTACAACCTACACCACCTATCTCACAAATTCTATCTCACATGTCTCCAACGAGACTCAAACCCACAACCTCTAGGTTGATGGGCCACTACCATACCGCTGGCCCAAGAGGTCTTTGGTAGAAGCAAAGTCGTTTATAAGTCTCCCATAGCATGCAGATTACATAGAGGGTGAGTTCAAATGTAAAAAAAAGATTAATGAAATAAAACTTCAAAAATAACAAAATTACAGTTGAGAAAAATAAGGAGTGAAACCTAATTTTTGGAAACTACCCTTTAGTCATTTAAAATATGTATATTAAGAAAAACTGGAAAAGCAGGAGGCAGAAAATGCATAATCCTATACCAATTATACCGAAAGCAAAGAAAGTATTTAAAAAGAAACAAAAAGGTCATTTAAAAAAACAGTTGGAGTGGTGTACAATTTAAACAGAAACAAAAAGGTCATTTAGAAAACAGTTAGGGCGGTGTACTGCCAGTGTTTTCACTCCTGCAAATAGATGATGAGAATGTTTGCTGGAGAGATCAAAAACATGCCCAAAAATGCATGAAAAGTAGAAAGAATAGAAAAACAGTTGTTTGTAGTCGCGTCAAATTATGTATAAAACTAATCGAGTCATGTAAACAAGTAAAATACTAGGGCCCACCAACAAGTATTACTAATACATGATGTGCCACTTACTCTTCGTTTGCTTATTCCCCCTTTAGATAGCAGAGTATTAAGTGCCTCTTCGACTGCAAGACATCAAGCAGGAAACTTTTCAATATCTAATCAAGTTATTTTGCTAATGACAAAAAAATATTAAAAACAACATCATAATAAGGTTACCTGCTTCAAAGCTACCAGTTAAGTTGTCTACAACTATCTTTTTGGGTTTTCGAGGTGCTTCAGGTGGCTTGTTATCTATTTCTGGTTGCTTATTTTTGAATTTCCCTTTCTTCACTGCTGATGATGGAGAAGGTAATTTTGAGCGAGATTTTGGCTTTAAAATTGGACACTTAATTAACTTTGTTTTAGATTTGGGTTTCCTCTTAGAATCATCATCATCTGGCAACAAGTTCCCTATAGTTGTACTTTCTTTTCGTTGTTTGATTTCACTCTTCACATCATTCACTTCTAAAGAACTATCAGGTGGTTCAACACAAGATGTTGACAATTCATTTGTATGCTCGATTTTACTTTCTGATACTGATGTAGCACATGAAGACCTTTCAAAGGAAGCTTCTTGTTCTGTGGATTCGACAAGAGCTGCAAGATCGTCATTTTTCTCATCGGGACTTTGATCATTTACCACATTATCTGTAAAAGGGCTTTCGGCAGTCTGTGTTGTGGATATTATATCACCCAGCTTATCGATAGTATTTTCATAGAATGTAAAGGGTTCGGGATATTCATCATCAGAATCACCAAGAACAAGTGTTTCAGAATTTAAAGGGTCACCACCAATAACACCCCTACACCTGGATGAGCCACGTACACATTTTTTGGCAGCAGCCCCAAACACCCTTACATAGTTGTAATCGAATGTCAGTTCTTCCCCCTAGATAAAAAGTTTTAAGTATAAGTTACCAAAATTCAGTACAGAGAAATATATTCATGGTGACATTTTGAATAATATACAATTAAATGTTAGGAAAGTATAGCATGTAGTTAAAAGCTACATGGCTAGAGGGAACTTGTTCAAAAGATGTGCACCTCCTGGACATTTTGAATGATATAATGATCCAATTTGAATTAAAAGTTACAAATGTGTTTTAGGTTTCTATGTCTTCTCAACTGAAATTGTGACCTGTAACAAATACATCATAAATATTATATTATAAATCCATTGAAGCCACACCCTGTAAGCAATAGAAGCTTTTTTTGTGCTTTCTACGTTTGTCCTTTTAATAACAAATACACCACATTTGAAGTAGATTTTAAGACCGTAAACAACATACTCTTTTAAAAAGAAGAGCTAATAGAGACTTCTAAAAACTAAGTGCAGCTTGCAATTTACAAGTATCTTCCATGAGGGTTCATAGTTTATTAGCCTTGGATTTTGGTCCACAACAGCATATAGTAATAGATGTGCATACCTTCTTAATATCTCTTATTGCAAAGAGTCCAATGCAAGCTTCCCCATTCACCATCCACTGGTCAGAAAGAACACAAAGGTAAGTGGTTATTTGACAAATTAAACATATCAGTAACCAGTCTAAGGTTGTGTTTGTTTCGGCTCATTCAGATCTGAATACGTCACGTCTGAAGTCTGATTCGGTCAGACATTTTCAGATTCAGACTGTTTGTTTATTTAGACATCTGAAGTCTGAATACATCTGAATAGGGTCTGATTCATTCAGACATTTGAATATGTCTGATTACATCTGAAAAGCTTAAACTTTACACCTACTTCTTTTCAATCCTTATCTCATCATCTTGGTCTTGATTTTTTATTAATAATCATGAATGGAGGGTCTTTTGGTTTGTTTTATAGAGAAAGGGTTGTTTTTTGTCTATTCAGACACTTTATAAAAACAAACAGACTAAAATAATTCAGATTCAGACTTTTGGACCACTAATTCAGATTCAGACGTGGTATTCAGATTCAGACATAAAATATCTGAATAAACAAACAACACAGTAACCAGTCTAAGTAAGCATTAGGCTTCAAATCAACCAACGAGCAATCAGCCTAAGTATTAGGCTTCAAATCAACCAATGAGCAATTAGCGTGTCAGTTATCGTAACTTCACTCTCAAGCATTGTGCTTCTATGAGCTAGGGGTGTTATTCGGGTTGACCCGGTCAAGTTTGGGTCAATTCGGGTCAAGGCTCAAAAAAACATACCCAAACTCGATCTTGTTTATCACTCGGGTTATTCGGGTCGAGTCAGCTCGGGTCGGGTCTAGGTCGTTTAAAAATTATACAATTTAGGTGTTTACATACAAATTAGAAAGGAAAAAAATGAAACTCGACCCGAACCCGAGTAAGAGACATATATTATACCCGAACCCGACCTTGTTTAGAACTTGGGTCAATTGACCCGAATACAATTTTGGACCCGACTAACCCGACCCGAACAGCCATATTCGGGTTCGGGTCGGCTTTTATGACACCCCTACTTCTATCTACACTAACCTTTTCGGTGCGACAATTTGGTTCACAGCTGTGATTAATAAAACGGCCCAAATTTCCTTTCGCACAAGCATCTATTACCTGAAAACAGAAAGAATAAAAAGCAACCCATGTGAACAAAACATCAAAACTAAAAATAAAACTTTGTTATAATGAATTAAGACACCTTAACCAAATATAGGGATAGAAGCGCACAACATACAGAGCCATGATATGACAATAATAGCAACCGCCATTATTATCAATTTGCAAAACAATTTTGAGTAAGTAGTAGCACAAGGGTATTATAGTCTTTTCCTTATCATAATATCATGCTTTGCTTAAAAAGAGCAATGGGTATTCAGTCAAACCTACACCTTGATTGCACAAAAGCTATTATAGTATATCTTAATAGACCAAGATAAATACTACAAAATTTTAATAAGTATAAGCAAAAATAAAGCAACACCATTACAATTATTAAAAGAATTACGCAGGTCAACATAAATGAGTTAGAAGCGCTATGAGTATATCAAAATTCTCATCACCAGTGGAGATGATTCTAAATTGTACAATCTGAATTAAACTTATAAAAACTTCAACATAACAAAATATTAAATTATCAATTTTCAAGTTAAGTGAATAAAAGAAAATTAGAGAATAGCCTTTGCTTTTGTAAAGTTTACATCATTTTAAGATAGTATAAATATATGGATTTAAATTTACTTAAACCCCAAACACATTAGTCGAGAATATTCAAATTCGTCGCTGCGTGCGGCACAAATATACTTGTTTACTTCAAAAGTCAATATATAGATTAATTCTACTTGTGCTTTAAATGATTCCGTAATACAGAAACTATCCACCATTCAACTAACAAGACTTCCAATAAAAAGATGGCATTCATAGAAAGACATATATGCTAGCAATTTACATTCACTTAAGGAACATATCTCTACATATTCACGTAGGAGGCACACTAAATTCGGGGCAAGACCACCCAGATTATGGCATATTATCTTAATATTTTTGTTCCGGTATTTGATAGATACTGCATAAATACCTTCCTTATTTTTCTCCTTCTGGACAAAATTCAACTCAATCAATTACTATTATAAAGAAAAAGAACTAGAAACTGACAAACCTCAGTGCCATTCAATGTCATAAAATAGAAATGCTTATGACCCTTTAAAGCATATTCTCTTTGCCGAGCGTCATAAGCAGGCATATCAAGCACCTAAAAATCACAATATGAAAAAGAGTAGGAGATTAGTAAGCACATGTCATATTTAGAGGTTGTGACCATCAATCTCATAAAGAGGATGCCTGTAGATATGACTAAAAAACTGTGACAGTAGGCTAGTAGACATATTACCTCCCCAACATATTCAATAAGAAATCTTCCTTTGGGGATATCCTCTTGCAACTGAAGCCCACAACCTTTCTTTCCGGATTGTACGCATTTCAGTTTGGAATACTTGCGCTTCTGGAACTGCAATTATATAAAAGCGTCGTTGCTGTAACCTCTCCAAGCAAACAGAGATAGTAAATAAAAAGCATTAACATATAGATAACCTGTTGATTCGAACAAAAATCTCCACAAGGGCATGTTCCTTTTACACACTCTATATTTAGCATTCTGTTAAGGCATTGATCCCGACAGCCCATGCGCCCCTCAGGTGGAGGTTTGCAGTGGCAAACCATAATCTAAAAAAACGAATAATACATATGTTAATAAAAACAGTTACTAAAGACAATCAATATTAATTTGTTTGTGCAAATATCACATTATAAATCTTAGTTAATTTCATAAATGGTCCCTGTGGTCTGTCGGGTTTAATCCCTAAACTTTTTTTCTAATGGATCCAGTCCCTGCGGTTGCGACCCATAACGGGTTTGGTCCCTGAGACTAATTGTCGTTAGTTTTTTCCGTTAGCTAACGACCGTTTGCAACAAAAATTTGCACCGTTAGTCCTTCATACTAACGACCGTTTATACTTGACTCAAAAAAAAAAAAAAAAAAATTGTTTTTTCTTTTCTTCTTCTAAAAAAATTTAAAAAAAAAATGGTTTTCTTATATATATTTTTTTTCTAAATATTTTTAAAATTTATATACGTTTTCATACACACATTTTCTATACACACATTTTTATATACATGTTTTTATACACGCTTTTATACACACGTTTTTATACACATTTTTATACACACATTTATACACATATTTTTATACACATGTTTTTTATACACGTACTTTTATACACACATTTTTATACACACATTTATACCACATTTTATACAAACATTATACACATTTTTTATACACGTGTTATAAACGTGTATAAAAATATGTGTATAAATGTGTTTTATAAAAATGTGTGTATAAAAACGTGTGTATAAAAGCATGTGTATAAAAACGTGTATAAAAACACGTGTATAAAAACGTGTATAAAAATATGTGTATAAAAATGTGTATAAAAAAGTGTATAAAAACGTGTATAAAAACATGTGTATAAAAAACATGTGTATAAAAAACATGTGTATAAAAACGTGTATAAAAATATGTGTATAAATGTGTATAAAAACGTGTATAAAAACATGTATATAAAAACGTGTATAAAAAATTTGTGTATAAAAATGTGTGTATGAAAACGTGTATAAATTTTGAAGATATTTAGAAAAAAAAAAATTATAAGAAAATCATTTTTTTTTAATTTTTTTTATTTTTTAGGGGAAAAAAATAAAATAATAAAATAAAATAAAATTTTGAGTTAAACGGTCGTTAATATAAAGGACTAACGATGCAAATGTTTGTTGAAAACGGTCGTTAGCTAACCGAAAAAACTAACGACAGTTGGTCTCAAGGACCAAACCCGTTATAGGTCGCAACCACAGGGACTGGATCCATTAAAAAAAGTTTAGGGACTAAACCCGTTAAACCCGACAGAGCACAGGGACCATTTATGAAATTAACTCTAGATCTTATGAAAGGCAAGTAATTAAACCTCATCCATGGGTTGATTTTTACGGTTGCGATGCAGAAACATGTTTGTCTTTATAAGCTTCCAAGAGAGCTGTGGAGGATCTGCAAACAAAGTGTAGACACAACAACTTAATATGAATTGATAAAGGCACAGAATGATCTACAATGCAGCATTAGGACAATGAATACCTATTGACTGTTTTTGTCCCAGCTGACTGGAATTCAACCGTGTATTAGAAACATCTTCGTCGCCAGATACATCAGATAACTCCAACTCCGCATTAATTTCAGCATTTGACTTCTCTTGTGGAATTGAGCAGTCTGCGAAGGTTTTATCCAAATTTTCCTTACAAGTCCTGCATAATATATAGGTCAAAAACCAATTAATAGCATCCAACCGAATCATATGTTGGTGCCTCATAGCTTCCCGAAGAAAAATCATACCATCTGCATTCTGTTGAGTTGATAGCATCTGCAAGTACAGCTGATATACGTCTCCATTTATGACAATCATCACAACACACCCAGGCATTAGGCACCACGGTTGAGTTGGATACAGGTCCGACAGTGCTTCTAAAACCCTCTTCCAGTCCTATATTATCACTTATTACTGTGCTTCCTACAACATAAAGTTGAGCCAGTTAATAAATAAAGCAAACAATAACGCCATCTTATGAGCTGTTGCTAGGTATAAAAAACAGAGAGACGTTGAAAGAAAGTAGACCTGTTACTGTATGACTTTCAGTATCGTCTGTCTCTGCTTTACCACTCTCGGCCTTATTCTTTCCGTTAGCAGTTGAACTCGCCTGTACTTCCTTTTGCGGAAAATTGGTTCTTTCCTCATTCACAGGAGATTTTGATCTTGAACTTTTCTGAAGATTTTGACTATTTTTTGACTCCACCGAGTCAATCCCAGTGATGCTTAAATCAGCTTTTGTGCCACTTTCAACTGTCAGCATACATGCGGAAACTCCAACTTCTGTCTCCTGCAATGACACTCCAACTTGTGTCTCCTGCAATGACGTCACTAGGTCTGCTGGACATTCTTCCCTGCTAGAGGTATTGCCGGAAGCAACTCCAGTAGTAACTGAGATAGATGCCACACAAGACAGTGACCCTTCAATATGTTTCTCGCCATGCTCAGAATTATCACATAATAAAACGTCACTGACGATTTCTGGACTAGTAATTCCACTTCCAACACCACAATCACCTGATTGATGAGAAATACAATCTTTTGAGGATGTAGGAATCTCGTTTAGTCCTTCTGTAGCAGTTCCATTAATTTGAATATCCGGAATCACATTAATGACTTCTGAATCAGGTGAGGTTCCAGGATCCAAGCACTTAGTTTCCACTGATACAGCAGCAGCTTTGACAGCCAAGTCTCCAAGTCGTCGGCTTTCTGCATAAAGCCCAACAATAACAGAGGACTTTGAAGATAACATCCCTTTATCCAGAATCCCATTAGAAGCACTAGGCACCTCTTTTTCATAATTGCGCTTAATATTGCTTTGTAATGTGGAAGCTTCTAATTCAACCTCCCTGTAACTTTCAAAACCTTTATCCATATCAGGTATCTTGTTAACTTGGCAATTATATATAGCATCTGTCCCCACTTTTAATTTCAGATGAAGACCCTTGTTCAAAGTCTGAGATTCATCCTGGGAATTGTGAGTAGCCTTTACTTCGTTTCTTAATTCTAAGTACTCGGCTGCATCGACATTCGGGTCTGCATTAAGCTTAAAAAGTTCATCAATTTTTCCTCCAAGTCCCCAAGACAAAGGACGAGCTCGTCGGACTGAATTACTTCTTTTTCCTCTTCCAAAATCAGCAGCAAGTAAATCCAGCATTGGCTTCTTTCCAGAGGTTCTCCTGGTTTTTCTCGCAGTCAGATTGATATCAGTTTTCTGGTTCGCTGAACTCTTGCGGGTACTTCTTCGAGTTGATGAACGTTTAATCTCATGGATTTTATTACCACCTGGTCCATCATTATCTCTCATCTCAAAGGATTCATTCAAGACGAGTGAGCTAAGAGGGTCAACAAGGGCATCTGGCTTAAAAATATTTCGTGCACCCAGATTTTTAGAAGACTCAGGGTCAGTGACGGAAAAAGGCTCACACGAATTCAGGTAACCTGATAACGTATCAGCTAAACAATTAGGCTCCATAGCAGATTCAAGCTCATAGTCACTTGAAGTGTCTTGTGCATCTTCTGATCCAGATGTCTCAGAATCTTTACTGGCCATCGGGACCTTTTGTATGGAAAGTGCAAAATCCCCTTCAATTGGTTCAAGCACTGAGAACCATCAGCTTGCTTCACGACAGCCATTAACTACCTGAAAAATCAGCTATATATATTCAGATACAGCTAAAAGGTATGCGTACTAACTAATTTAGAATGTTAGATATATTTCCCGTCTAAACTGTACTTTCCAATAGTATTTGCAGCATTACTTAATCAACCCTCTGTAATACATAAACATTCACACACATCCATTGCTTTTGCTTTCACACATCCATTGCTTTTGTGGAGTAAAAAAAATCAAAAACTAATGCAACGAACGATGCATCGTTATATTTTTATGTAGTGGTGATACATCCAGGCTTAGGCTTAAGAGTTATATATTAATCTCTCTTATGCTGAACTGCTTGATTTACAGACAGAAGACTTGATAATGGAAGCTTAAAAATTACAGTTAGAGGACGTCTGTCAGGGTAAATATCATATGAAAGTATTGATGCATGAATGCAAGTACATATGTTTGCATATCCACACACATATCTGCTTCTGTCAGGTAGGTGTTGAGTTTTAAAGAGTACATCATGCATAGCGAAAAATAAGTTCATCAAAAATGTGATTGTGACTCTTAGTTTAGTACATCATATTTGAACTGCAAAGACACCTATTGCTTCTAGTTAGACACAAGTTATCCAGGGATGATATGGATTCCTAAGGCCCTGCATGTAATTTAAAAGAGATGCAGCCTACAAAAACTTTGACATATTCAGTGTTTTTCACTTCTGCGCATAAAGCTCGATTTCTAGCACAGAATATCAAACTGCCTACAGTCAGTTAAGCACCAAAAGCCATTGGCTTGCGTGACGTGTCTCATACTCTCAAGTCTCATCTACTACATAATCAAACTTAAAGAAATCGCATTTAAATGTGGATATACACTTGGGTGGCCAATAAGCTATTTCCAAATGATTATCCCATATATTTACTTTTCTCACATCACCAAGCGAAAACATTAGAAACGTGAACACATACATGTCTACAAAAATCAAATCCTTACACTTACATGTGTTGATCAATATATCCAATTACATTTCAATAAAAAAGAGACATGTACATAGAAACATGTACATTAATAAAGGGTGTTTGGAAAAGCTTATTTTACTGCTTATCTACTCCTACTTATAATGTTTGGAACAGCTTTTTTCCCTGCTGCTGTTATCCAAACTGCTTCGGCTTATCTGCTTATTTTCAGGTAAATAATGCATCCCTGAAAATAAGCAAATTTTTATAGCTGATTATTTGTTTTCACTGTGCTTAAAAAATACTTTTTTACAATAAATTTTTGATAAGTAAATTTAAATTAAAAAAAAAAAAAAAAAAAAATCAACAAGAAGTTATCTTTTCGCGATTTTTTAAAAAGCAAATCCAAACACCATTAAAAAATAAATAAATAACAAACAGCAAAATTTTCAAGTATTCTTACTATTATTATTTTTAAGCAAAATAATAATAATAATAAGCAATCCCAAACACCCCTAAACTAAGCCTAAAAAACAATCAAACACAAAAGAATAAATAAATAATCAAATTGAACAAATTAAACATGATAAACCCTAGAAATCAAATTAAAGCAAGCGAAACCCTAACAAGTCAATGCGGTATATATCCACCGACATAATAATTCGATTTGAAAAAATAAAATAAAGATCGTACCTGAAATTAGTTAGAAAAAATTAACGATTTGTTAAAAGATATAACAAGAAGAATTTGTTAGTATTTATTTTTATAAAGAAAAGGGGGATTTTTTTTGGTGTAAGAGAGGAAACACGGTTTTATTTTTTTTTTTTGTTTTGGGGGAAATAGGAAGAAAGGTATGTTGACTCGCCCCAAATTCGTTTTTTTCTTTTTTTTTTTTTTTTTTTTTTTTTTTTGCAGAGGTGTGTTTGTACCTCATAGTGTCATACACTCACTTTCATTTTGGGATGATAATTAGGAGCTTCTTTGTTAAAATTTTTATTAAGTTATATTTAACTAAAATGATGATTTAATGTTGACATTCTTAATTTTATTATTTAATATATATAGTTTTTTTTCTTATTAAGTTACAAACAAATAGTTTTCATATGACTTAATAAATTTAGTTTTTTTTATATTAAGTCAACTAAGTCGAATTCAAACACCACCTTAATTGTATTGCTACAGATAGTGTAATTAGTGAGATTTTTTAAAACTCTGTATAAGTTGAGAAGTGGATATTTAGTTTAGGACTAGAAAATATAAAGGAAAAGAAATTTAACTGGAAATGTATTTAAGGTTTTCTTATTGTTGTTCTTGAGTTTTTATTTGGAAAGAGAATAAGAGAAGTGAAGAAGAAATTGAAAAATAAACGTATTCTCGATATTTTTTCGAAAAGATGGAAGTAAGTTATATCAAATTCCCCTCATAACCTTCTTTTCAAATTGGAATAATTTGGAGAGAAATAGAATTTTAGGCTTAATTTTGTTCCATCTCTTCTTTTTTTTCTTTTCAATTTGGGTACACAAAACTAAAAATCAAATTTGTTCTCTCTCCTCTTCTTTTCTCTCAACTTTATCCTTTCGATTTCTCTTCTTTCTGTTTTACACTCAGGAAGCGTAAAGGTTAGGGCTCTAAAAGATTTGGGTAGTAAATCATTTGGGCCATAAATGAACATAGTGTCGATTTTTCTAATACAAATGTGATTATCTATATCTATACTATATATACAACAACATTTAGCTCTCTTTGTACTACAATTTTATAAAAGGTAACTAGAATATTTTTTAAATAATACATGTGTTAATGAATAAGGTGGACACTACAAATACTTTTTACCAATGTATATTCCATAATATCTGGTGAGTATGATGTGTAGATATATTGTATGGATGTAACAAAATCACGCAATCTCATTCCTACTTGCGATTGTAAGCTATTATCAACCACTTTGACCTCAAACCTCCAATAATTACCGATTGCTGTCTCTATATAACATCGCGGTTACTTTACTGTTTTCATATAAGTTAGTATGAATGATGCTAAAAGTATCTTTTATATAATACTAGGAAGAGTATTAAGCCGTGTTTAGCATGACCCATTGAGTTTATAATTGAGGTTTTGGAATGTATAAATACTACTACTTTAAACCTAATCTATTT
This sequence comes from Artemisia tridentata subsp. tridentata, assembly GCA_021014915.2. Taxonomy (NCBI): domain Eukaryota; kingdom Viridiplantae; phylum Streptophyta; class Magnoliopsida; order Asterales; family Asteraceae; genus Artemisia; species Artemisia tridentata. The sequence continues at coordinate 356,799,446 of CP139509.1, read as the reverse complement.
AAGAAAAGTTACAACGCTGTAGTTGTACAACCAATTATTCACAACTGATTTCATTATGATATAATACTGACTTTTTTATAATAACATAGGAAAACTTGTAGGCTTTGCTAGCCCAAAAAAAAATAACGTTAAGTGTAAAGCATACTTTTATTTATCTTTTAACAAACAGTATTGTTGTAACTACAGCAAAAAAAACATCTTTTTATATAGCTGCATACAATAATTTTATTTGTTTCCGTATTTTAAAACAACGTTCACATTACATGTAAGGTGACTTATACGTTTTACCTAAATTGTTATAAAAAGATATACCTTGCTTGCACTTTGCGTCGGATATGTGTGAAATGGAGCCAAGGAAGTATTAAACACATATAGACCACCATGGACTTACACCATATACACATCATCACTATAAACATATACAACACTTAACATCTTAGGTTCATACAATATATCGCATAATTCTTCTTATAACTTAAACATATACCTTTCCGATTCACATACACTTACGTTCAATGCATCAATGAGTGGTCTAAGATCAGGCAACCTATAGTGGAAACCTAATTCACTTAAACCGAATCTGTGATACCAAGTTGTTATGCCCCGTGCCTGATTTGACTAAAAATTTAAAACTTTTTGCAGAAACGACACAACTATAACGGACCTCCTATTACTCTTTAATAAACTGATAAAAATCTATTACAAACCAGCCATTGAGACTATTTTTAAATGAAACTAGACTCATTGACAGGTAACTCTTGTAGAATTTGAGTTCTCTTTCAATATCAAAATATTTGTCTCATAAAGTTTGGTGGTCTTATCAAGCTTCTACCTACATTTTTACCTAGGATTGTAAACGAACCGGACGAACACGGATGAAGCCTTGTTCATGTTCGTTCGTTTAATTTTAACCGGACGAATAAACGAACATGATCGCTTAAACGGACTAAATTTCTTGTTCATGTTCGTTTATTAAGAAAATAAGGTTGTTCATGTCCGTTTATATTTGTTCAGTAAGAGACTAAACGAACATAAACTAACATAAACGAACGAACATAGATGAACGTAGAAAAATAAACATAAAATCTACAAAAAGATATACAGTGTAACTTTATTTTCAGAACCCCTGTTAAGTGCGGGAACTGCGAGAACTCCCTTTCAACCGTTAGATTGTTAAATCAATGGCTATAATTAATTGTGCCATTAATGTAAATAACTAAAAGATTAGGCTATTATTTAAAAAACGGAAAGGGCAATTTTGGTATTTTGTATTATCCCTAAAAAAGTGGCACCTCTCCCTCTTGATCTAGTTTTTGACCGGATCAGTTACAATATTCATCATTTCATCCACTCTTTCTCTTAAAAACCTAGCCACCACAAAATCTCTAGAAAAAAAAAATACACTTCGTCATCCACGAAATACCTTGTCATGCTTATGTTCGTCTGATCTATTGATCTTTGTAATCGGTTCTTTGTTTGTGACGTGGGTTTATCGGCATCTTCGTATGCACGATCGACTTGGGGAAAAAGAGGCGGACAATTAAATCTGGATTCATTGTTGATCTTTGTTCGGGGTTAAGCACAAAAGGTAAACGTTTTTAAAAAAAAAATTATGTTTCGATCTGAAATTTTTTTGTGTTTCGTCTGATCTATTAACTTGGTATATCCATCGAGTGGCTAGTGGTTAATAAAATGTGTATGTTGATTATGTAATGCATTTTTTTTAATCTTAGGATGGCGTATGGGGAATGAAAAATAAACAACAGGCCGGGTAACCATGTTCCTCCTTGTTGTTGTTGTGTTGTTGTTGTTGTTTTGTTTAGTTTTATTTTATATATTTCTTGGTTCTTAATTGCCATTTGATACATACTATTTGATTTTGATATATATTCTTGGTTCCTATTTGTTGGGATTAGTATAAAAAACATATATGTTTTGTGTTTGGATTATAAAATATATATGTTTTGCAAAGATAACACATATTTGTTGGGATTAGTATAAAAAACATATATGTTTTTGTGTTTGGATGATAAAACATATATGTTTTGCAAATTTGTCATCGGGTGCGGGTTCTGTTGCTAGTTTACCATTGCGATTAGGGAAGTATACGGAGGTGATTCTTTGTCCTTGTTCTCTTTAATGTGGCAAGATCCGTGCTATTTAAGTATTAACCGCACGTATCACTCTTTCACTGGTTCAATGATGTTAACTCACCTGACATATCCAATACTTGTGAAAATGTTCTTACTTCATTATTAGAGATTCATGGGTGTGAAGTAAGTCTCCATCTACTTTGATGTTAATTCTTCGACATGTTCAAAAAATTGTTTAGAGGTCTTACGGCAATTCTTCTTTTACCTTTTTATTTGTGGTTGAAGATAGTAGATATTGCTATACCAGAGCTACAACAAATGTTCATGGCTCAGCTTGTTTCATATGGTTCTCAATCACTATGCTCATTATAAAAAAACAGCTTGTTTCATAGTATAAAAAAACCTTGTTTGTCAAGAAATATATATGTTTTTGTGTTTGGATGATAAAACATATATGTTTTGCAAAGATAAAACATATATGTTTTGCAAAGATACATATATGTTTACGTATAAAACATATATGTTTTGTGTTTTGGATTATAAAACATATATGTTTTGTGTTTATTATTAAAAAAACATGTTTACGTCATTAGTTTAATATACACAAGATTGTGCATATGTGTTATGCTAGTTGTTGTGAGTAATTTTCGTTTCTTATTTGTTTGTGGTTTAATTGTTTTCGTGCATGTTTGTTTCAGATTGATTGATGAAGATGATGATATCATTTAAGACCGGGAAGTGGATGAACACGAATATACATGAAGATAATTTGCGACTTTTGAAGATATATGATTATTGCATGTGTTTTTGTACTTGTAATCAAGTGAAATGTAACATTTAAGTCTATCAATCTTGTTTTTAATTTTATAATGATTTATGTTCTTTAATTTGTGTTTCAAACTTTCAAAAAAAATAATGATAAGGTAAAAAATATTGGTAGGTTGATAAAAAAAAGTGTTAGCTAAAAAAAAACATGTATGCACCTTGATTATTTGGAAAAAAAAAACATGTATGCACTTTAACTAATTGAAAACGTGTACGCACGCTATTGGGAGAAAAAAAAACATGTATGCACCCATGCCTATTTGAAAAAAAAAAAAAAAATAATAAAAAAAAATCCGGATTTCAAAATTTATAAAAAACGGGAATTATAAAAAAACAAAAATAATATGAAAATGTCTTTTACTATTATGCCATTTTGAATTAAATAAAAATAACAAAATGCTATGGAGCATTAAGTGTTGTACATTGTGTATTATTAGTTGTAAAAAGATGGTTCTCGCTGTTCCCGCATTTAAGAGGGTTCTGAAAATAAAGCCCCCCAAGATATACATAACATTGCGTTTTATTAGTGTTGTTTCATTTAAGTAGACTAAAAAGTATATAATAAAAAGACAAGATATACGATCATAAACAAATAAATGAGCATAAATGAACGTTAACAAATGCATAATCGGACGTTCATGAATATAAATGAACGAAAAAGACTTTTGTTCATATTCGTCCAGTTAACTAGACAGACGTAAAATATTATTCGTGTTCGTTCATTTAATTAACAAACGAACATAAACGAACTTTTTACCGAACTGTTCATAAAATGTTCAGTGAACATTCAGTTCGTTTACAACCCTATTTTTACCCATTGTACTACGTAATATTGTAACATTTAATTTAGTTGAGGAGCTTAAAACATCAAGTAAACTAATATTAATCTTGATATAATATTGCTATTATAACTTTAATACCGAAAATGGCGGGGTCTCATCTAACTAAGTTGAGTTGAGCTAAATATATTAAATCGATTAATGCAAATCCAAACAATACTGTTATAAATTTTATTTCAGTTTTAACAAGACCAATCTAGCTTCAATAGAGCTTTTATTTTCTTTTAAAGATTTTCCTTTTTTAGAAAGATTTCTTTAAACATTTCTTTTCATTAAGCCTCATAAAAACAATAGATATAATAAGTCACCGATAAGAGTCCTAATTAGAGTATAACGGGCCCCTTAACAAAATACTATTGAGCCCGTTACATTTTGGGTATTAGTATAGTTTATAATTCTTATGAAAAGACAAGAGTAGTCTTAATTTACTATTTATTTTAACTACTTTACTTTAGCAATTATATAAGAATAGATATTGTATTGGTAACATTATATTTCGTTCATGTAATTATGTTAAACTATTTTTGAGTATTTCCTTAAACATGAAGATTGTATTGGTAACATTAAATTTCACTCATGTAATTACAGTAAAAAATTTGTTAAAGTAATTAGTAACCACTCATATGTGCAAAAAAGGTATTAAAAAAAGCTTTTGATTCCATGTGTTAATATATGTAGTACAAACTGGGACCAGGGTAACTCCCGAGACACCCATCGCTTTTTGTGACGTAGTTTAGTTTGGTTAAAAATCCTAGCTTTTCTTAAATGTAACCGGTTCTTAAAATTGTGTTTGTAGTATTATTTAGTAACTTAAAAGTGCACATTATCACTTTGCGTCCTGATATAAACAAAGGAGAACACTACTTAACCTGTATTTTACTTATTTTAAAACTTTACATGTAAATGTCTTTATAAGTATTTACGATAAGATTATTTGTTTAAAATATATATTATTTAACCTACTACTATTACCAATACAAAAAAGTAAATAAAAATCAATTTAAAAAATCCGAGTCCTGTGCAACTCGCCAATGCCCAAAGGTCTCGTATCTCCATTAACCATTCGTTTACTCGTAATATTCTTCACTATTGACTATTTTGTATTCCCCGTGCTTTTTGACATGTTTTTTTCAACCCTATTCTCACTATTCACTATTTTGTTATTCACCGTGCTTTTTGATATGCTTTTCAACTCTATTATGCTAATTATTCACTATTTTGTACTATATTCACCATGCTTTGTGACCCTATTTTCTTGTCAAAAGATATGTTCATTTTCGTTAATATCAAATCTTTGAATACACAACATGTTTTTAATCATGATAGCATATAGGGCCTTCAACCCAATAAGCTAAAGCCAACATTCTCAAACCAAGCCCAACAGCGGCTACAACCCATCATATTACACTTGGGAAGGAGACTCCCAGGCAAGGCTCATACGCCTGACAAAATGTTCTCCAGGCAATGACAGTCCTGGGAACGTCTCCCATAACCGTTGCAACTGTCAGACACATGCCACTACCTCATTCGCAATGAGATAAAACATCAATCATGCGTGGATCTCTCCACGCATCTAGCGAAACCAAGGGCAACACGCCACATGTAAGCCCCTTGTCTCCACCATTGGATGTCCACCACGTTGACCATCCTGGAAACATGGATGGACTCCTAGGCGGGGTATGAAACCCTAGGTCCTTATAAATAGAAGGCTCATTTCCATAAATAAGCCAACTTAGCTTCACCAAACTTACACCAAGTGGATTCTCACAATCCACTCCGGCTGCTCCGATAAGTGTTACCCCAGCTCGTGACTCAAGTTACAACTCGGGGTCCTTACCTACCTAGGGAAACCAAATTGGATAGCCGCCTCAACCTTCCAATACGTAACATACGTAAACATGAGTGGTCTAAGATCAGGCAACCTATAATGGAAACCTAATTCACTTAAACCGAATCTCTGATACCAAGTTGTTATGCCCCGTGCCCGATTTAACTAAAAAAATAAAACTTTTCGCGAAAACGACACAACTATAACGGACCTCCTATTACTCTTTAATAAACTGATAAAAATCTATTACAAACTAGCCATTGAGACTATTTTTAAATGAAACTAGACTAAAATACAGGTAACTCTTGTAGATTTTGAGTTCTCTTTCAATATCAAAATATTTTTCTCATAAAGTTTGCGGTCATATCAAGCTTCTACCTACATTTTTACCTAGGATTGTAAACGAACCGGACGAACACGGATGAAGCCTTGCTCATGTTTGTTCGTTTAATTCTAACCGGATGAATAAACGAACACGATCGCTTAAACGGACTAAATTTCTTATTCATGTTCGTTTATTAAGAAAATAAGGTTGTTCATGTCCATTTATATTCGTTCAGTAAGAGACTAAACGAACATCAACTAACGTAAACGAACGAACATAAATGAACGTAGAAAAATAAACATAAAATCTACAAAAAAATATACATAACATTGTATTTTATTAGTGTTGTTTCGTTTAAGTAGACTAAAAGTATATAATAAAAAGACACGATATACGATCATAAATAAATAAATGAGCATAAATGAATGCATAATCGGACGTTCATGAACATAAATGAACGGAAAAGACATTTGTTCATATTCATCCAGTTAACTAGACGGACATAAAATATTGTTTGTGTTCGTTCATTTAATAAACAAACGAACATAAACGAACTTTTTACCGAACTATTCATAAAATATTCAGTGAACATTCAGTTCGTTTACAACCCTATTTTTACCCATTGTACTACATAATATTGTAACAGTTAATTTAGTTGAGGAGCTTAAAACATCAAGTAAACAAATATTAATCTTGATATAATATTGCTATTTTAACTTTAATACCGAAAATGGTGGGGTCTCATCTAACTAAGTTGAGTTGAGCTCAATATATTAAATTGATTAATGCAAATCTAAACAATATTGTTATAAATTTTATTTCAGGCAAAGCTCGGGAAAATAGTCGTTGACATTTTTGGAGTTTAAGAAGAAAGAAGGCCCAGTTTTTTTTTTTTTTTTTTTTTTTTTAAGCCCAATCTAGCTTCAATAGAGCTTTTATTTTCTTTTAAAGATTTTCCTTTCTTAGAAATATTTCTTTAAACATTTCTTTTCATTAAGCCTCATAAGAACAATAGATATGATAAGCCATCGATAAGAGTCCTAATTAGAGTATAACGGGCCCCTTAACAAAATACTATTGAGCCCATTACATTTTGGGTATTAGTATAGTTTATAATTCTTATGAAAAGACAAGAGAACTACTTTACTTTAGCAATTATATAAGAATAGAGATTGTATTGGTAACATTATATTTCATTCATGTAATTATGTTAAACGATTTTTGAGTATTTTCTTAAACATGAAGATTGTATTGATAACATTAAATTTCACTCACGTAATTAAAGTAAAAAAATTTGTTAAAGTAAATAGTAGCCACTTATATGTGCAAAAAAGGTATTACAAAAAGCTTTTGATTCTATGTGTTAATGTATGTAGTACAAACTAGGACCAGGGTAGCTCCCGAGACACCCATCGATTTTTGTGACGTGGTTTAGTTTGGTTAAAAATCATCGATTTTCTTAAATGTATCCGGTTCTTAAAAATTGTGTTTATAGTATTCTTTAGTTTCTTAAAAGTGCACATTATCACTTTGTGTCCTAATACAAACAAAGGAGAACGCTATTTAATCTCTATTTTTAAAACTTTATGTGTATATGTCTTTATAAGCATATACGATAAGATTATTTGTTTAAAATATATATTATTTAACTTACTACTATTACTAATACAAAAAAGTAAATAAAAATCAATTTAAAAATCCGAGTCCTGTGCAACTCGCCAATACCCCAAGGTCTCATATCTCCATTAACCATTCGTTTACTCGTAATATTCTTCACTATTGACTATTTTTGTATTCCCCATGCTTTCTGACATGTTTTTTTTTCAACCCTATTCTCACTATTCATTATTTTGTTATTCACCATGCTTTTTGACATGCTTTTCAACCCTATTATGCTAATTATTCACTATTTTGTCCTATATTCACCATGCTTTCTGACCCTATTTTCTTGTCAAAAGATATGTTCATTTTCGTTAATATCAAATCTTCGAATACACAACATGTTTTTAATCATGATAGCATATAGGGCCTTCAGCCTAATAAGCTAAGGTCAACACTCTCAAACCAAGCCCAACAGCGCCTGCAACCCATCATATTACGCCTGGAAAGGAGACTCCCAGTCAAGGTTCATACGCTTAACAAAAGGTTCTCCAGGCAACGACAATCCTGGGAACGTCTCATAGGACCGTTGCAACAGTCAAACACATGTCACTACCTCATTCGCAATGAGATAAAACATCAATCATGCATGGATCTCTCCATACATCTAGTGAAACCAAGGGCAACACGCCACATGTAAGCCCCTTGTCTCCACCATTGGATGTCCACCACGTGGACCATCCTGGAAACATAGATGGACTCCCAAGCAGGGTATGAAACCCCAGGTCCCTATAAATAGAAGGCTCATTTCCATAAATGAGCCAACCTAGCTTCACCACACTTACACCAAGTGGATTCTCACAATCCACTCCGGCTATTCCCAATAAGTGTTACCCTAGCTCGTGACTCAAGTCACAACTCGGGGTCCTTACCTACCGAAGGAAACCAAATTAGGTAGCCGCCTAAACCTTCCAATGCGTAACATACGTAAACATGGCGCCATCCATGCTATACGTAACAATATAAACAAAAAGCCACACCTCCGACACCTTGTCACCTACATTAAACTCCATGTCTCGCCGCCCCCGATTAGTCTTCATTTCCATTCGATTATGCGCAGCCAACAAATTATCCCTAAGTTGCCTTAACAACATATTCCGTTCTACCAATATCTCATCAACGGCGGCCACCTTTGAAGATCCCGCTGGATATGGAATTATAGTAGGAGGTACACGTCCATACAAGGCTTGATAAGGAGTCATCTTAGTGCTACTATGGAACTGGTATTATAACTGTATTCGGCCCAAGGCAATAATCGTATCCATTGATGGGGTCGATCCAATACCATTGCCCGCAAATATTGCTCAAGTCCTCGATTAACCACCTCCGTCTGTCCATCCGATTGTGGATGATAAGCCGAACTATGGTTCAACTTGGTTTCACTTGCTGCAAACAACTCCTTCCAAAAACTACTAACAAAGATTGGGTCTCAATCAGATACTATTGTATTAGGAATCCCATGTAGCTTAGCAACCATATCAACGACTAACTTAGCCACCTTGGTGCATTAAAACTGGAAGGCAAGGCGCAGAAGTGCGCATATTTAGTTAAGCGATCGACCAGTACCAGAATAATCGTTAATCCCTTTGAAACCGGCATGGAGACATATTCCCACATTCCGGTTGGAATTGTCAAGGGTTGTAATAACCGCCCGGTGCTTGTTTCAAATACTTAATTTGTTGACAAACCACACACTTTTTGATGAAGTTCTCAACAGCCCTACGCATTCCTTTCCAATAAAATAACGCTGCCAACCTAACTAACATTTTCTTTGAACCACGAGAGAGAATAACCGATTCATTGTTGCCTGAAAAATGGACAACGCATTGGTAAGTCCGAACGCAATTACCAAAAATTTACAGTGTCCATCATTCATACGAAAAGCCGTTTTTTTACATCCCTATCATGTACCCGAATCTAATGGTACCCCGCCCGTAACTCAAGTTTGGTAAAAATCACGACACCACCCAACTCGTCAAACATCTCATCCGTCGTTGGAATTGGAAACTTATCTTTGACACTCGCTTCATTTAGCGCCCAATAATCCACACAAAAACGATAGGTCCCGTATTTCTTTTTAACGAGTAAAATCGGCGACGAAAAAGGGTGTTAATACAAATAAATCGTAAAAACGTTTATTTATATTTCTTGATCTCTTTAAGTTTTGTCGATAACAGTCATAAAATTATATTAAGTATAAATCTAAGATTACATGTTTTCATAATTATTTTACTAAGTATATACATTTGTTAGTTATGTATTTGTTGTAATAAAATAAATGTAAGTAAATATGTTGGGTAATCCATGACCCATAACCCATGACCCATGACCTAAAACCCATGGCCCATGTACATTACATCATACATGACATCAAGTTGGGTAAAACCCATGACCTATGAGCCATGACCTAAAGTCCATAACCCATGACCCAAAGTATGCTTTGCATGTATGACATCATGTTGGGTACCCATGACTGATAAGGATTTATTTGATACCTTTTTAAGGGATCATTTAAGCCAAAAAGTCACATGTATTTGATCAATTATTGCCCTAAATCGTTTCTTTTTGCATTGTAGGTACTTGGGACGCAAAAGATGAAAATCGACGTGTTTTGGACCAAATTGGACGAAGAAACGAAGAAAAACGACCAAGTCGCAAATCTGTTAAGAAAGGAGACCTGACGGTGTCACACTTAACAAGTGACGACATCACTTGTATTTGAAGACCAAGATTCAGAGTTAATTTTATACATGACGACTCAGATGTTTTATAAAGAGATGGCGTCAAGACCCACCTGATGGTAGGGGTGTCAATTCTCGACACGAAACGATAAACGACACAAACCCGACACGAAGTTAAACAGGTTTGGGTTGAGGATAAACATGTTTGGGTAAAAAACAGGTTAACCCGTCTAACCTGTTTAATAAATGGGTCGTGTTTGGGTTGAGTAAATATTAAACAGGTCAACACGTGAACACGTTTAAGTATATAAGACTCTAAAAATAAAATATATAACATGCCTTTTTATGTTGGATGTGCATTAAATGTATTGTGTTATGTACTTAATACGATTGAATTACGATTATAACTTATATATAATCGAAATTAACGCTTATAACTGAGAAAATTGTCGTATAGTTATTTGTCTGTTATTTTTTTTATCATATTTTAAATCCGTATATCATTTTCGCATTTAAACTAATTAAATCAACAAATCATCAACCTTATTCACTACCTGACCTATTTATTTAAACAGGTTAAACAGGTAAAAAATGGGTTACATGTGTTATGCAGGTGTGGGTTAGGGTTGAGTTTCTTGACACGATTAATAATTGGGTCGTGTTTGGGTAGAGGTTATACTAACCTGCCAACACGCGAACCCGAATAGGTTAACACGAACACGACTCGATTGCCACTCTTACCTGACAGCGTCAGAGATCAAGTGGGACGGCGTCACAGCGGTGACTTGCAAAGGACGAAACCCTAATAGCGGCGGGCTGATGGCGTCACAACCCATAACGTTACGTCGTCACCCTTGTATCACTATATATATTTTCGCATGTGTTTTTATAAACCGTGTAATATTTTGAAGGAACCATTAGAGCACGAATTTCAGAGCTTTTGTAAGGGTTTTAAAGCCTCCAAAACCCATGTTTCATTGAAGTTAAGTAATTCATCTTTAATCATTCAATATGTCTATGTGTTGTTTGATTATGTGTTTTTCTTGTCTTCACTTTAACATCCTAGGCTAGATTTATTTGTGTTTGCTTAGACCTAATGAAACATAGTTATTAATTATTGATTGTCGTCTCTTGTTTGATTGGTTATTTGTGTTAGGAGTAGGAAAACTAGCTATAATCTAACAAGTGTTAGCTTGAATGTCCGACTTAACACCTTCACACCCTAGAGTGCACTAGTTGGTTTATTCATTGTATTTATTGCGTGAGTTGCGGCTTGTTGATAGTAGGAGATCCTAAGGAGATGACTTAATTGTCACTTGTAGATCTAGGGTTTTCTAAATGAGACTTATACACTCGTAGAGTTAGGGAATTTGGCACACCTTATGACAACATAGGAATACAACGCGCCAATTAAACAAGGACGTGACAATTCGACTAATTAATAAGAGATAACTAGGGAGTAAAGAAATCTAAGTAAACACATTTTTCTCATTATAAGAGTTACCACTTTATTTTTTCATTTATTAGTTTAATTTTAGTTTATTTAGTTTAATTAGTTTTAGTTAATTAGTAGCTAAAACGCCCACTCTTCCAAACCCCGAGATTTTTAATTTGCTTTCATAAAATATAAAAAAATACAAAAAGACTCATCCCTCACCTTTACACCTATCTCGACATACACTTCGGCCTTCACATACACTATTCCCCTAGAGAACGATCAATCCCCCGTGTCTTGCCTATAATACACTACAACGATTAGGTACAGTGCCTAGGAGGATTGTAAAACTTTTTAGGAGGTCTTACAACCGCTGCATCAAGTTTTTGGCGCCGCTGCCGGGGAATAGTTTAGGTTTCGATTTCTACTTCGTTTAGGTCTACTCACTAGATTCCTATCAAGTAAGATTTTTCTTTTTCTTTTTAGTTTTCTTGTAGTCTATCTTTTCTTTGTTCTTTTTGCTCGTAAATTATATCACTTGCCATCATGGTGGGTGATAATATCATTGAACCCCTCGACCATGCACACCAACACTAAGAACTATAACCACACCGTGCACAACCAAATAACCAAGACCTACCCGAACCACCTCGAGCCCGTACTCTAGGTGAGTACTCCAAACCAAGCCACCAAGGCTATCAAAACACCATTGAGCTCCTTCAAAGAGCCAATGTGTATCCTTTGCGATCCGATACCATCCGGTTGGTGCAAAACGGATGTGCATTCCATGGACTTCGTTCTGAAAATCCAAACCAACATCTTAAGGATTTTATTAAAATTGTTGATTCCATTGACCTTGATGTTGCCACTCAGGAGACGACGCGATTGCGTCTCTTCCAATTTACTCTACGTGACCAAGCTAGTAATTGGCTTGAGCGTTTACCTACGGGAGAACTACCAAGTTAAGGAATGACATTTTGATGTTCCAATAACGTCAAGGTGAAACTCTTTACGATGCGTGAACTCGTTTCAAGGACTCACTCCAAAAAGTCCCTCATCATGGCATTGATCTTTGGCTCCAAATCCAAATTTTCTATGACCATATCAATCACTCCACAAGGCAAACCATTGACCAAGCGGCCGGTGGTAAGTTACGTGACAAGAATGCGGAATAATCATGGGGAATCATAGAAGATATTGCTCATATCTATGACAATGAATGTTGGAATGACCCACGCGAGTTGAGCAAAACAGTCAAGGCAATATCCTTGCCTTCGAATAACTCAAGAATTCCCGATCATAGGATCATGGAACTTGAAAACCAAGTCAAGTTCCTAATGAATTCCTACAAAGCTCAACACCTACACGTCAAGTGAACAAAATCACTTCTTCATGTGAATTATGAGTGGTCCCCGTGACACTCGTGATTGCATGGAACTCCCCGAACAAGCTTTTGCGGATTATGCATCCTCGCATACTGACGGAGCGGGAGATAAGTGGTTCACTACAAACCCCGGTTCTAGAAGTTTTAATGAAGCCTATAAAGCATGGAAGGACAAACCAAACTTTAATTGGAGTCGAACTCAAACCATCTCGACTAATGACTCCCCGACACTCACTTGGTCTCAACACTATGACTCGTCAAAAAAAAAAAAACTCTTACCATTCCCCTTCCGATCAACTTGATTTAGAAGGGATGATACATAATTTTATGTCATCTCAAGAAGCTCAATTGTCTAAACTCGAAAATCAATTTAAACAACAACAAGTAAGGATGAATAATAAAATTGGCAACCTTTTAAAAGCTATTAACAATCAAGTGGTAAGTGCTTCAACTAATAGTATCACCGGAATTAAAGAGGTTGATATTATTTCACCTGATTCTCACGTTAATGAAACACTCCCTTTCGTGAAGATGAAGGATCCTAGTAAACTTTTCTAACATTCATCATTAAAAGGGAAAGAAGTAAAAGACCCATCTTCCTCAAACCACATCCACTTTGTAAACACCATCACCTTAGTGCCTAACCCTAAACTTGAAAAAGACCATAGTCTAGTTGATAAGGATAAAGAAGATGGAAATAAGGATTTAAGAGAGGAACCAAATACGTCCAAAGAACTTTTAAGCTTACTTGATGACTCAATTGTGGATGAATTGGATAAAGGAACGACGAACCTTTTTATTGGGATTGGGTATCGAATAGAGGAAGGTGACCCATATTTTTTTTAATAGCTTGCACCATTAGGGAAGAATATATACCTAACACGTACATTGACCCAAGTTCTCCAATGAACATGATCCCACTTTCATTATACAATAAGATTTGTGAACATAAGCTCTGTTTCAAGGCATTCAATCTCGTTGGGGTTGGTAAAGATGTACCAATTCATGTTAGAGGATTTACTTAGGTAGTGTAACAACCGAGAAATTTCAAGTCATTATTTTTACTAATTTTATTTGCTTATTATGCTATTTTAAGTAAATTGGCTTTTGCCGGGAAAGTTACCCGCGTACGTCGTGACACGTACACTTAAATTCATAATTTTACTCAGACTATGCCCATTCTACCCATTAGTGCTAGCCGGATCGATAGTCTTTGTACTAGCCGGATTGATAGCCAAATGCACCTTATTTGTGTTAGCCAGATCGATAACCGGATTGATAACCAAATACACACTATTTGAGAACTACCCGTTAATATGATTTATTTTCCCCCACGTACTTATTTTCATATGAAATAATTTAATTTTCTATTTCTACGCGAAGTGTGCACATTTTACGTTTTACGCGTTTTCGGCTCGCGGTTTAGGCTTTAAAGACGTTATAACACTCCGAAAGGCTCGGGAAATATATGAAACATAAATTTGGGTCATTTTAAGTTAAATGTGACATTTTTATGAAAATATTATCCTTGTGACATTTATTTTTACAAACTATGCATAAAAGTACCCGATTTAGCGATTTTCGCGTTTCTAGCTATTCATGAGCCGTGTTTAGGATTTCTATCCGTTGCCGGGGACTATTACTTCTTTTTAGTTAGTTTTAGTTGTACATAGTAGTGTAAGTTTGTTTTTGAGTTTTGCATAATTTTAGTTTGTTTCATGTTTGTTTATGTGAATGTTTGGTATGTTTGGTTAATGGTTGTTAAGTGTTTGTTTGTCCTATTCTAAATGAGTTTTCTTGATTTTATTTTTATTAAGTTGAGTTAAAAATATTCAAAATATAAAAAATATAAAAACCATATAAGAAAATAAGAAGAAAAATAAATTTTGAATTTTTTTTTCTGCTGCAAACCCTTGGTCCGAGTCCCAAACCGCCGGTCAGAGCAATCGAAAAAAAAAAATTAAAAAATAAAAAAAAAAAAAAAAATAAAAAAAAATAAAAAAAAAAAATTTTTTTTTCTGGACCGCCGGCCTACAGTCCGACCGGGCGGCCCAGAGCCTTCTGTGATTTTTCCCAATATTCTTGGCCGCCGGCCTAGAGCTTGACCAAGCGGCCCGAACCCTTCTGTTAACATTTTCACACCCAGACCCTTGGTCTGAGGTGTCGACCGCCGGCCACAAAAAAAAAAAAAAAAAAAAAATCATTTTCTTTTTGTTTTTCATTGTATCTTTTGTATATTAATTGTATTTAGCTTTGTTCTAACTTTTGTATGATTTCTTTTTCAAAGTTAGTTTTTTTTACTAACCCCTAACGTTTGTTTTGGATATGTTGTTTATGAATGTTTAGCTTATCTTTAGTTATGGATTCACCTAGCGAAGTTTCGGCTTACTTGGAAAAATTGGAAATGGAATTGATGGATGATGGAGATGCTATGTCTAGAATGGAAAAAATGGTTGATTTTGAAAAGGTGAAGTTGCAAGAAAAAAGAAATGAAGTTGAATGTATGGAATATGAGCATGAAAAGCCTCGGGTAGTTACTTTTACCCGTGCTAAGTTAAGAGAATATGACGAGCCTGGTATGAGGTATTCCACACCTTGCGGAATAGAAGGATTAGGAGCTTGGGATGCGGAATGTAACCTTGGACAAAATGATAGTTATGTGACTTTTGCTTTCTATGAAAAATTTGAAAATGGGAAATTTGAAGTTGACAAGTATAATAGGAGAATTGTACGGGATGTGAAAATTGATATTCATGGTTATACTTTTGCCATGGATTTGATTATTGATGAGTATGAGTATACGACGGATCCTTCCATGGTGTTTGGACGAAATTTCTTGTTGGCAACAAAATGTGTTATTGATTTTGATTTAGGTGAAATGCAAGTTAAAGTTGGAGAGTTGCAAGATGACAAAGATGTTAATTGGTTAATCGAAAAAATGGAGGAAGCTTGTGAAAATGAAGATGGTATTAGTGGGAGTATGGAAATGGTTAAAATGGGAAAGGCTACTCGTTTGAAACAAAAATACCCACCTTTTAAAGGTCTTATACCTTCACTGTCATCATTACCACAACCCACCACACTCATTAAAGGAGAAAGCTCTTCTAACAAAACATCCTCACCAAAAGAAAAAACACTTACAATCAAACCTTACACCATAAGGATTTGATTACATTACTTATCTAACCCAAAAGAACTAAAAAATCTCTGCCATTCTCAAGAAAGATCATTAGTAGAGGAGGTGGAAGATTCCCTTGTTCAATTGGAGGCCCTAAGGAGTGCTATAACTCTTTCATTACTCATTGTAATATTACTTTTGGGTAATTTTCTTTATTATTAATTAATCATGTTGGACTTGTTTAAGTTGAATGCAATGTTATGTGATGAGTGGCCTTTTACTCATCATTTTATACCCGAAAAACTCCACAAAAATGACCAAAAACACCAAAATGGACCAAATATTGTTACAAATATCCTTGGATTGTGTTTTATGTATTTCAGGTACAAAAGGATTGAAAATGGGGCAAATATGGACAAAACCGAGCTTGATTTGGAAAAGAGTTCAAAAGCCGAAACCGGGAAAGACATTACTCATTCGGAATAAATTCAAGCTCGAAAATCACAACAATGGCCTTTGGATTATTTTCAATTGGCAAAATTGGTCCTTGGATTAGCTTTGAAGAATTGGCAGGTTTGGTCCCTACAATTTCTAAATGTACAACATTGGTCCTTATGTTAAAATCCATTTTATACAACCGGATCCCATAAAATTAAACCCAATCCCATTAAACCCTTCTCAGCCCAACCAAAACCCACCAAGGCCCAATCTTTTTAGCTAAACACAAAAAAGCTGGGGTCAAACATACTCAGAATAGTCAAACCCCTAATATAATCACTATTCACCCATCACTAACCTCCCATTTTCCCGCCCATTAACCTAATCCCTAACCAGTCACTCTCATCCTCACTACCAGCCAAAACCCCTCACATGGGTTTGTCTTCCCCCTCCTCCATGCCACCTTGGCAATCCTAGAAACAAAAAATAATCCTACGGCTGAAGATTTGAGATTGGGGACCAAGAATCATCCAATGGATGTCAAAGAAACACAAAGAGACAAGATTTGGGACACTCTCACAGAACAAGCACAAAGGACTCTCAGGAAACCCTAGATATTTTAGTATAAATAGTTAGTAGTGTGGCAGTAGAAAATTAGGTTTATTTTTAGCTTATTTTCTTTAAGGTATTGTAATTTTTAAGCTTATTTACATTTCCAGCTTTGTAATTTACTATTTTTAATATTAATTCAGTATGTTTTAATCATTTAAGATAAATAAATAAATAAAAAAATACTTTTTAGCTTATTACTGTTCATGTGCTTATTACTATGCTTATTTTCTTGTTCTTGTGATATTTTGAGCTTATTGATGTCAGATGGAGTTAGAGTGATAGTATTTATAGCTTAGTTCAGTTTTCTCTAAAGAAGTTAGAAAAAAGCCAAAAACAGCTTAATAGGTTAGTAGCTTATTGAGTGCTTATTAATTCTTAAATATAGCTCATTAGGATATAAAGTAGTTAGTATAGCACTAGTGTTTCAGAATCTGAGCCTTTTTAGGACTGTTTAGTTTTAAATTGCAAATTCAGAATTACTAGAGAGTGTTTGGTTTAAGCTTATTTTTGGCCATATGAAGCATGTTACTATTCATTTGCCCTTTGATGAAGTTGCTTGAGCCTATGTGAGTCCATACTAAGTTGTTTTTCAGAAGCCTTAAGCTTCTTTTGAGCCTTTTGAAGTTTTTGGAGACTGCTGGTACAAGTTCAGTACTGAACTGCCCCTATAAGCTTCCTAGAAGCTCTAGCTTTTTTGATTTTTAACTAACCTTGAAGTATTTTCCCAAAAATTTTCAGATTTTTCTCTTTTCATTTAATATTTTTAATCATTTATTTTATTTAAATTAGTTTTTAATTCGTATTTAATTATTTAAAAATCAAAAAAATATAATTCTTTTTTTCAAAATTTTCTTTTTACATTTAGGACTTAGGAAAATTAAATTTGCGTCCGTAGGATTAACTTTTAAAGATTTTTACGTTTAAGCTTCTTTCCCGATTTTAATTCACGTTTTCTTTAATTTGATTTTTTAGACTCGTAATCAAAAGTAAAAATCCATATTTCAAGCATTTTAATACCAAATCAAAAACGATTTCCTCAATTTCACACCTCGTTGGGACTACGACCTAGGTATTCTCTTATCCGGTTATTTATTTATTGATTTGCGCGTTAAGTGTTGCTCGTTGACTTTTCTTCGTGAAAGGTTGACTTATGATTGCTTTTAACCCCAAAAATCACATGACATCATGCATGACATCAATAATGGGTAAAACCCATGGACCATGACCCAAAGTCCATAACCCATGACCCAAGATGTCTTTGACATCACATGACCCATGGACCTTAACCCATAACCCAAAACCCAGAATTGTAACCCAAAATCCGGACTGGTACTACCAGATAGCCGGATCCCTGGCTTTACACTGGCCGAATCCCTTTGGAAAGGGATCCGCCGGATCTGGGTGAATAGTACTCAGAATTGCCTATAAATAGTGAGCAATTTCTTCCTTATTTCTCACCCCTCTTACATATATCTTCTCTCTATATTCTAAGCTTCTCTAACCTCAGATCTAAAGATCACTCTTGTAGCTTTCTTTCTCTTGTGTTTCTCAAGGTTCTTCTTACAAGACGAGATCACACCTCTTGCATAGGATTCATCCATTCTTCAAGTGAAGAGTTTGCTCGGCTTCTTCATCACCTCAAGACCACTGAGTTTTCTCTTGTTGTTGATACTTCTTCTTGTATTCTCAAAGTAGTTGTAATAGTTGTGTTGTTGTGTTGGATTGGTTCTTCCGTATAAAGGACCCGGTATTTAGCTTAGTTCCGAAAAAAGTGTAAGCGACGTTGTGAGGTTTCTCCACCAGTTGAAAGAGCTTGTTGACATAGTGCTTAAGAACTCTCGAGTTGGATACTCGGGGAGTGGAGTAGGGTAAGGAAGGTGTCCTTGTAGCCGAACTACTATAAACCATAGTGTCACGCTTCTATCCTTTTACTCTCTACTATTCTCATATTTATTTCTTTCTATACTTGCTTGCATTATCTATATCTCAACATCCAAAGGTTTCACATACTATCATTCTAAAAGTTTTATAAACTAAATTGAAATCGGTAAAAACTATTCAACCCCCCATCTAGTTTTCTACAATTGGTATCAAGAGCAGGTTTTCTAAAAAGTTTTTAAGTAAATTGTATTTTAAAACTTTTTCAATCAAATGGATTTCGAAAACTACAAAGAAGGGCAATCTATGCAAAGACCACCACTCTTTGAATCCAATGGTTTTATATATTGGAAAAATAGATTTGAAACATATGTCAAATCTAAAGATATTGATCTTTTGAATACTATTGTTGATGGGGATTATGTGCCGGCATTTGAGAGCATCTCTACCGACAAAAATGAGGTCGGGTCTTTGAGTCTAAAAGATGAAAAAAAGAAAATGCTTCCTAAAATTAACGAGGCAAAAATGGTTTTATACAATGCTTTACCTAAAAAGGAATATGAAAGAATTTTTATGCATAAAACTGCTAAAGATATTTGGAATTGTTTAGTGATTACTCATAAAAAAAAAACAAGTGCAAAATAACAAAATTGATTTATTTGTTCAATAATATGAGCAATATCGGATGATGAAAGTATTGATAATGCATTTGTAAAATTTAATACTATTATTACTTCACTAATAGCACTTGATGAAACTTTTTCCAAGCGTAATCATGTTAGGAGATTCTTGAGAGCTCTTCCGACAAAATGGAGACCAAAGGTAACGGCGATAGAAGAATCAAAGGATTTGACAATCCTTTTTCTCGATGAGCTCATTGGCAACCTCAAGGTCTATGAAGTCCCTAAAGGCTAAAAAGGAATCTAGTGATGAAGACACCTCATCATCGGATAGCGATGATGAAGAATATGCCATGGCCGTAAGAGACTTCAAAAAGTTTTTTAGAAGAAGAGGAGGGTTTGTAAAACAACCTTATGATGATAAGAAAGGCTTCCGAAAATTCAAGGAAGACAAGAAGGGAAAGGATGACCGAAAGTGCTTCAAATGCGGTGATCCAAATCACTTTATTAGTGATTATCCCAAACTCTAGTGGAGAGCAAAAGGCGTTCGTTAGCAGTTCATGGTATCCAAGTGAAGAGGAGAAAGATGAGATTTGTCCCATGGCCAAAGACTCTAACGATGTACGTTCCGACTCTCCCTATTATAGTAGCTCGTCTTTAGATGATGAATCTCTAAACTTAGAATATAACAAACTTTCCAAAATTATCTTAAAGTCATTAACAAAAACAAACATCTAAAAGGTAAAATTGAAATATTAGAAAACGAAGTTTTTGAGTTAAAAGAAAAATTAAAGAGACTTGAAAAAGGAAAAGAAGCAAGTGTAGAATGTAAACTTTGTGTAAGTCTTCAAACGATAATTGATCACCAAGACTCTAAAATCGCTAGACTTAGTACACAATGTTTAGAAGATATAATAGATACACAGAAAGTTAAGAACAATAAAATTGGTTTAGGTTTTATAGATTGTATGCCTTTTACTAGCGAAGAAAAACCAACTAAATTTGTTCAAACTGCTGTCCCAAATGTTTCTGAGGTGGCGGATCCGGCGTATCCTTTTAAAAGGGATCCGGCCACCTGGTATAGCAAAAGCAAAAATTGACTCGACCAAATCATCCAGAACAGAGTTCGTTATAACTAAAAAGAAGTTACCTAATACTACTGTTAGAAATGTTAATGTACCACATCATGGTAAAGGAATTCTAAAAAGTAGGCCTAACGTACGAGGTACGACCAACTTCCACCACACCATTTAGGATACCAAACGCTACTTACCCAAGAAGTAATTTTGATCAAATGAGATGGAACAATGGATTCCACAATGGTCATTAATTCCAAGCAACTAATCATGGACCTTGGAACTATTTTCCTTTTGTGAACCAAGTAGATGGTTTATATAACGCTAATGAACCCATGAGATATTAGGGAACAAACGCTTGAGTTTCTTTGTGCTTTTAGGTTTGTCTAAAGGTTGAACTTGAACCAAATGAATGGATAAAAGACAGTGGTTGCACAAGACACATGACGGGAAATAAAAGCCTTTTCTCTTCCTACAAGGCGTGTGATGGAGGTAACGTAGTGTTTGGCAATGGTAAAAGCAAGATCATTGGCAAAGGTACGATATCGCATAACTCTCTAACCATTAATGATGTGTGTCACGTAGATAATCTAGGATTTAATCTATTAAGTATTTGTCAAATAGTAGATAAAAAGTGTGAAGTCTTATTTAGTGAAACCGGAAGTAAAATACTTAAAAATGGAATCACCATAGGTAAAGGGATTAGGAAAAATGGTCTTTTCGTAATGAAAATCGGTAACTCACCTAAAGATAAACTTTGTCTAACTTCAATAGATGATACTTCGTCTCTTTGGCATCGAAGTTTAGGACACGCCAATATGCGACTTATTCAATCGCTATCATCTAACGAGCTTGTTAGAAACTTACCAAAATTAAAATATGAGCAACATTTCTGTGATGCTCGTAACATAGGAAAACAAGTCCATGCTAGTCATAAAGCTAAAAATATGGTTTCAACTACTAAGTGTCTAGAACTTTTACACATGCATTTATTTGGTCCATTGGCTATTCAAAGTTACGGAGGAAACTTCTATACTTTGGTAATAGTCGATGACTACTCAAGGTATACATGGACTAGATTTTTGAAAAACAAAACCAAAGCTTTTGACCACTTTGAAATCTTAAGTAACAAAATTAAAAAACAACTAGGTTCACCAATAGTGTCGATCCGTATGGTTCATGGTCGGGAGTTTGATAACGAAGTACAATCGGAGCTTTTTGTGACACTAATGGTATTACTCGCAATTTCTCGGCTCCATGTACTCCGCGATCAAATAGGGTAGTTGAGCAAAAGAATCGTACTTTACAAGAAATGAGTAGAGCCATGCTAAACGAACAGTCAATTCCTTAAAAATTTTGGTGTAACGCCGTCGACACATCAACATACATCCTAAATAGAATCCTAATTAGACCATTCTTAGGAATGAATGTTGGGAATTATATTTTGAGTTGATATTGACAAAATATGAAAGATGGAGGAAACTTATGAAGACAAAGATGAAGGACTAATTATGCATTATTTAGAGTCTTTGTAACTCTAATCCTCAAGTATATAAAGAGGATAGGGGCGTAGGTTTTTAGTGTGTGTGTCAAGATGTAGTCGACTAAAGGTGTAGGTTGTGTCTAGGCATCGAGTTCCTACAACGGATGCCTAGGTTTTGTATTGTTGTTAGTGTTAGGAGATGATGACGAAGAACCTTGTAGCAATACCTGAAATTCTATAACATGTAAAATGACCAAATTGCCCCTGGGAATTTAAAATCTAAATAAAACATATGTAAAGCACAAAATAAATTCCAAACTTCTAACAATGAACAAGTTATGATCCCAAATATTTTTAACAACTCCATTTAACTTTTATACAAACCACAAAATTACCAAAATGCCCTTGGGCGCCAAATAGAGTTTAATTTCAATTTTTATGATTTAATAAAGGTAATTTAAAGGTAATTAAAGGGCATTAAAAATGGCAAATCAATGCAATTAATTCCCTAAGCTAAAATTACGAATTTCTTGGCCTATTATCCCTCCCCTTTGACCGGTTTACCTTTTAAAAATCAATCACAACATTTATCCTAAGAAAACCCTAATATGCCGATTTAACAAAAAGTAAAAAACACACACAAAAATCCTCCTTGTGCCATTCGAATTTCTGGAAGTGAAACACATATTTTTCTGAGTTCATCACAATCCTAAGAAGCCTAGAAAAATAGCAAATCGAATTGTGGTAGCCTAGTTCAAGCGCGTTCGAATTTTCTTTGTGTCGAGTTCAAAAGTGAGGTAAGTGCCATATTAATTCATTCGATCTCCATAAAATTCATTCCTTATTTTTCCTGAGATCCTTACATTGTATATGCCCTACGAAAAATATGTGCAAGGTGTTTTGGTCGCGCATGAAGGCTTGGTGATTTCCTTGTGTCGAATTGTTCTAGCGTGTAACATAAATCACCATCAATCCATCCGATCATTCTAAAATTATTCTGGTAATTTTCTCAGCTTCTAATGATCAAATATAACATGGGAAAAAATGATAAAAACAGCCCATGCATCATATATAAATCGTATGGAAAATATTGTGTTATAAACCCTAGAATCGAATTAAATATCAAAACGTATGCATGCGATTTTTCTGGATCATGTTATTATTTTTCATGGCATCTATGATCATCATATAACACTAGAAAAATGTTACTTTGAATTGTGGAGACCTAAAACTATTATTGTGGAAATTTCTTTGAATCGGCTAAAATAGAAACAAAGGGAAAATTATGGAAAACCCTAAAAATAAATCGACCTAAGGATTTCATGATTTAAATCTGGAAAATTTATGTGTCTAAATGATGTGGTAATGATGATGTAATGATTGGTGAAGTTAGGGTTTTGATTTTGTTAATTATAAGTATACCGATTGAAAGAAATAAATCTAAGGGTGTGTTTTGTAATTCTAAAAACTCAAGGGGTAATTTTTATAAGTCTATTAGACCTGGTACTATTCATATAAAATGTTAAATGAGGGGTCCTTATGTAAATTTTGCATTTAAAAGGTTAAATGAGTAATTATAGATAATTATTAATTCGGTTTGCAAATTAATTAAATCAAGGGACTAAAAATGTAAATACTGGAAACTTGAGGTCATTTTGAGTAAATTATAATGTTAAGATGGTTTGGTGTAAGTTTGGATAATTATGGGGGCTAATATGTAATTATTTGGAATTTACAAATTAATATATATGTTTTATAATTATAGGGACTAAATGTGTAATTATGGGAAACTAAAGGGCTAAATCGTACCATACCTCAAATTAGAAGGTAGATTCTGTAAATAATTAAATCTAAGGGTTAATGGTGTAATTAAGGATATTATATGGGTTAAATTGTAAATTATGTAACCTTAGGGTTTATTTGGTAACTTTTATAAATAAAGGGTTTAAAATGTAAAATATGGAACTTAATGGGCTAAAGAGGTAATTCTGAATAAATGGGGTATTTAAATAAGTAATTTATGATATTTTCGTTCTAGACCTTTAATTTGATATATTTACAATTAAAACCCTAAACTTTGTAAACTTGTCATATTTAACCCTAAACTTTTATAACCTGCTAAAACCAACCCTAATTCCATAATGAGACTAAATTAATGACTTAACTAAATCATAATACTTAAATCTTACTCATTATAGAAATCTGCTAATTTTGGAAACTTACTAAATAAGGAAACTTTCTAAAAATGGAAACCTGCTAAAAATAGAAAGTTACTTAATATGGAAATGGGATCTTTAGTAATCATGTCTTTACTCCTCTAGGTGTGAAGAGGGAGTAGTCTTGTGCTCTTGATCATCTTATTCAGTATTTTCCTTTGTCAGCAATAAGGTACAGATATTCTGCCCTTCTTTAGTAAGGTGCCTTCGTCTCATTTCTGATTTCTGATTCACTGCCATGTTCTTTGATTCTGTGAACCTTTCTGGTTTCTTTCATGATATTATGAACCTTTTACATGACCTTTTATGTTATGAACCTTTCTGATATTAAACCTTTCTGATACATGACCTTTCTGTTATGAACCTTTCTGATATTAAACATTTCTGATATATGACCTTTCTGATATGGAACCTTTATGGTATGAACCTCTGATATGAACCTCTGATTATGAACTCTGATATTCTGAAATGGAAATTGACTTATGGAACTAAATTAAATACTGGATACATGATACTTGACCTTGACCCACAGTTTGATACTACGAGCCACTCACTAGGCATGAGGGTTTCATGTCCATGTCAGTCGATGCACCGATGGCATGACTCTAGGGCAGGAGAGTGATGACCTGTCCCGTCCCTTTTCTGAATTTTATTTGGTGTGTTGGGAGTTATGGCCACCAGGGGCGTATGGATGCATCCTAGATTGTTTTCTGTATTATGTTCATGTTATGATATGTTATGATATGCATGGTGACTGATGGTGTGTGCGATACACGTCTTTCACAACTCTGGGAGCTGATCACTCCATATTTCTGATTTCTGGGATTAGTGAGAGGAACATCTCTCTGTATGGCGATATGATTATGATTTCATGTTCATGTTTCTGGGCTCGTAGAGGATTACTGTTTTCCATGCACCTTATAGACTTATGACCTTTACCTTTCATTACTGACACCCTATGACATGACACTGGACTTATCTCTGTACTGGGCTTGGTATGTTTGGGCTTGATGGGATCTTTTGATTACTTCACCATTACTCATGATACTATCCATACTTTCTGATATCTCTGTATAACCTTCATATTTCTTCTCATCTATTATTACATTATGTACGATTCCTCCCATCTTCCCTATTTCATTATTATTGTTTGTTACCGTTATATCTGTTCACTGAGCTCGTGTAGCTCAGCCGCGTTTCTTTTCCCGCGGCAGGTTTAGTTGGAAGCTGGGATTTGGGTGAAAAGTGTTGACTTTAGAAGACTTCATTAGCTTTTGGAAGATGACTAGAAGAACCTTATATTAGACATAGAAATTTTGTAATGTAAAGCTTGTAGTTCTGATTTCAGTTGTAAACCTTGGATTTTCATTGTATTATTTATGTCAAATGTCTGTGTTTGTTCTGATAAGAATCCGTATATGTGACACCTTTGCCCTTGTCGGGTTGGGGTGTTACAAAGAACCTTGTAGCAATAACATTCATGTTCTATTTATTCCGCTGTGCATCTTAATGTTTGTTATTGTGTAATCCCTATATGAGGTCTAATCAAGCTTGAGCTAAACGATCTTCACAATTGGTATCAGAGCCAAGGGGCTCGTGATCATGGGATTAAACAAGGTTTCATTGGTCGAAGATTGAAGAAAAACCAAAAAAATTCGTTACTGGTTCGTACTTTTAATACTCACTGCAGAGCTGTTTTCAAAAGGCGA
Source organism: Artemisia tridentata subsp. tridentata (assembly GCA_021014915.2). NCBI lineage: Eukaryota > Viridiplantae > Streptophyta > Magnoliopsida > Asterales > Asteraceae > Artemisia > Artemisia tridentata. Next base: position 356,773,227 of record CP139509.1, on the reverse strand, counting down.
TAACTCCTTCGTTAACCGTTAATCGGGCTGAAATTTTTACTGGAGATTCTTCATACATCAAAGAAGATTATCACCGGAGGGATCTTCGATCTGAGCTCTAGATCGTCAGGTATAAATTTTTGAAAACTGCTATAGAGGTGTTCATAATTTTTGAATTTTTTAGGGTTTTCTTGATCCAACTTCATGAATTCATGTTCTATTCGTATCATTCATCATGGAAGTTGTTTAGATATTGTTTGTTGTCGATTATACACTCAAGAAGCCAGATTTGCATTAGATTTACTTACTTTGGACATAAGGTTTTTCTGAAACATGTTTCTACTACTCTTAATAAACCCTAGTTCATGTGCGCATCAAAACCCTAGATTGTTTGGCTGGTATTGGTGCTGTATATGTATATATCTCAGATGAAGAATATGGTGTTGGTGAGTTTGTGATCGAGATGATATATGGTGCATGATGGTTACTGGTTTTTGATGCAAGGGTCATTGGTCCTGCTTGTGATCTTCGATGGTACTGTTTCGATCTTGTTTCTACTGCCATCGAGATTGATTCATACTGCTTGTTTAATATGTTTGTACTGCTCTCGCCTTCGAATTAGTACCGCTAGTTTACACACCATGGTACTGCTAGTCGAGGTTTGTTTGTACTGCTAGCTCCGTTTAAGTTTGACCTGTTAGTTTTAGAAGTTTGTACTGTTCGCGTGTTAGTACTGCTCCTTATCGGTTAGTACTGCTTGTGAACCTTGGTTAGTACTGTTGGCACTCGAAGACTTTTGCTTTGTACTGCTATCGTTTAAAGTTTATACTGTTCGAGGGTTTCCACTGGTCAGTGAACAAGGCAATGGTGATACTTATGCATGGTTATCTCTTATTGAAGTTCGAAAGTGGAATGGAGTCTACTGATTTTTATTTGACGATTTCTGCATGCTAATGGTTTCCTATTTTTGAGATTGTGGTTTATGGTTTTATGCATGCTACTGGTTATTCTTTTTGGACGGCAGTGGAACATATTTTATTGGTGCTTTTATGAATCGTGGACATACATGGTACATGCATTATTTTATTGGTTGCTTTATATTATCAAACTGATTGTGGGATAGTGCGCATGGATGGGTTATGCATTATTATGGGATTGATGTGCATGCATGATTAAATAGGAAAAGCTAATGAGTCGGTTGGCATTTGCTTTTTATATTAGTCGATTCATATCATGGGTCTGTTGCATTTATCCTTGGTCAGTGATCTTTTTAATCTCATGAGATGGTGAGCTTTATTTATTATATTGGTGGTATGAGATTACAAAAGTGAGGGGAAGTGAATATAGTTGGATACTAGATTTGGAACATATGGTTCCAACACACACACAGGGGAAGACACACACCAGAAGTGATTTGATTTTTGGATTTTGGATTTGATTTTTGGTTTCGGTTCTTAAAAGTTTAAAGGCTCGATTTTATTTATTCTTATTGGCGAAGACGATTATTTGTTATTTCTTTGAAGATGAAGTGGAATTTTTCGGGTTTGTGCTCTTATTATATCTACGAATTGACAATCACTTGATGAAGTTAAGTTATTGTGCTCAGTGATTATTGTCAAGAGATTGTGGTCTCCTTATACATCAGTTTGGGTATATGTTCGCAGTTATATTTAAGACATGCGTTTGGGATATTCTACTTCAGCATCGAATGGTAATGGTTAGTTTTCTTCTTCAATATATACAGTCTACAGAATTGGAGATTCGAATGGTTAACATATGGGTTTCAGGGGAAGCTTAAGTGTTAAAATGATTAACCGTTTATATGCTACATCGAGGTGAAGGTTTTTATAGCTGCTCGTTGGTATTTTTACTGAAGATTTGGAATTTTTCTGTCTTGGGTTCATTTATAAAAGAAAGCGTTTTGGTGTTCATTCATGGAGGGAAATTCAAGACATTGGAAGACTAAGTTGGATGTATGGTACTGATTCGTGGTTATGAAGATCAAAGATGCATACTTTTGTCCCCTAATTGATGATGACAAAAAGGGAAGAATATTTATATTGAAGATTGCAGCTTGAAGATCCTTGATGACATAGCATGGATTAAGGGGAAGACGACATCTTTCATATACTTGGTTTTGTCATTATCAACTAGGTGAAGATTATTGGGAATTATATTTTGAGTTGATATTGACAAAATATGAAAGATGGAGGAAACTTATGAAGACAAAGATGAAGGACTAATTATGCATTATTTAGAGTCTTTGTAACCCTAATCCTCTAGTATATAAAGAGGATAGGGGCGTAGGTTTTTAGTGTGTGTGTCAAGATGTATTCGACTAAAGGTGTAGGTTGTGTCTAGGCATCGAGTTCCTACAACGGATGCCTAGGTTTTGTATTGTTGTTAGTGTTAGGAGATGATGAAGAAGAACCTTGTAGCAATAACATTTATGTTCTATTTATTCCGTTGTGCATCTTAATGTTTGTTATTGTGTAATCCCTAGATGAGGTCTAATCAACCTCGAGCTAAACCATCTTCACAATGAATCCTTATGAGTTATTCAAAGGTAAAAAGATATCTCTAGATCACTTCAAAGTATTAGGAAGCAAATGATTCATTCTTAATACAAAAGACTATCTCACAAAATTGGATCCTAAATCTACCGAAGGTATTTTTTTAGGATACTCACCAAATAGTAAAGAATATGTAATACTTGTTGGGATTTATTGATTTGATGATAACAAAAGGACTAAGATCGCCAATATGAAATTCTAAAAAAGATGGAGAATTCTAGAAGACTTGTGGAAAAAGAAAAAGATAAAAATTAGGAAAGATTTTGTTTCCTAATACAATTAGGTTTCCTTTGTAATTTTAGATGGAACTCTATAGATAAAGAGATCCTTAGACTAGTTTTGTGTGTGTTTAAGTTATGTTTTACAAAACACCACCAATCCCAACACTTGGGATCGGTTCAACGCTGCAAGATCAATATAATTGATCCTTGTTATAGTTAGGTAACACGTTCTATTGTGATCGAATAGAATTATAGCGTGTATTTGTAAAACCTTGTTAAAAACAAAGTGTTTTGTTTAATTCCGTTGTGCATATTATTATCTTTGTTATTATGTATCATAGTTTAGCATAAAATGATCTTCAAAATTGGTATCAGGGCCCAGAGGCTCTTGATCTTGGATGTAATGGGTTTTATTTGTCGAAGAAAGAAGAAAAAAAAATCGACTTTGAGTTTTATTTTCGTAGTTTTCTGCAATGCTGTAGTAAAAATTGTGTATATCATTCGTTAACCGTTGGATCTTAACAAAAATTTTATTGAAGGTTCTTTATACATCAAGGCATATTCTCACCAGAGGGATCTTCAATCTGAGCTGTCATTAATAAGATATAAATTTTCTAAAAGTCTACTGCAGAAAAATTTAAATTGGTCGAATTTTATGGTTTCTTTCATAGGGTTTCGGTTTTTAATTGATTTCCTTATTCGTATGGTTTTAATTCATCATTTCACATGGGTCTCTGATATCCTAAGGACATCGCCATGGCACTCACGGCCTATGCATACGCAGACCATGTGGGGTGTCAAGATACTCGTCGAAGTACGTCGGGAAGTGCTCAGTTTCTGAGAGAAAAGTTAGTAAGCTGGTTATCTAAGAGGCAAATGAGTACATCTATATCTTCCACAGAGGCTGAATACATTGCCATGTCTATGTGCTGTGCTCAAATTCTATGGATGAGATCCCAACTATCGGACTATGGCTTTGCATACAACAAGATTCCTCTATATTGTGATAACAAAAGTGCTATAGCTCTTTGCTGCAACAATGTCCAACACTCCCGATCAAAGCACATCGATATCCGGCATCGCTTTATAAGGGAACAGGTTGAGAAAGGGGTTGTTGAACTTTACTTCGTGAGGACTGAGTTTGAGTTGGCTGATATCTTCACTAAGGCACTCCCGAGAGAACAGTTCCAATTTATTCTCCCGCGACTTGGCATGAAGAGTTTGACGCCAGAAACCCTCAAGTGTCTTCAAGAAGAAAATGAGGAGTAAGGGATTTGCTTCATGTATCCTTGTATATATTTTAAACCAAAAAGAAAAGAGAAAAATATAAAACCTATAAAAAACCATAAAAATCAGAAAAACACAAAAATACCAAAAATAGTTGCTCTAGGCATGTCTTCTGTTTATCGATAACATTTACGGTCCTAGAAATGTCATTCAATAATGACACGGGACTTTAAATGAAGCTCGAGCAGAAGTTCAAATAAATTGTTAAAACATGTCTTATCGGCTTGCAGTTACTTCAGACTGTAACCCGTTCTTCATTATGGGGAAAGCATGTCGCCAAAATGACGGCTGTTCCTCCCACTGGGTGAAGTTCACCCAGGCATGGATTACTTTATATCCATGTTTCTTCGATTTGATGTACGTTTCAGTGCATCATTTCTCGTATAAGAAGAGAAGTCTTCTTTACATCACAGATACTTTTCCATCTATGATTCTTCAGGAAAGTATTTGTGCTAAACTTGGTGGTACCTTGAATTTTTTTTTGGAAATCAATCAGACTTGAAGTTTTTTCATCAAAAATCTATCACTCAATCAATGACTACAGCTCTTTAAATAGAAAATGGGTCATCGATTGAGAGGGAGAGTGATTTCAAAAAAACTTTATATCATCAAAACAAGTCACTTTGTACATAATAAGCAGTAAATTTAATGAAACTTGTTATGTGTCAGTGTATGACTTTTAACTCAAATATCTTTCAAATGTGTCATACCTGACACTAACATTCTCCCTCATTGATTGAGGGGAAGCATTAGTATGTTCCATTATCAGCACATATTAAACCTGACCATATTTTCTCCCACATTTTCTACACTTATTTAAATCAATTGGGATCACAAAATCTCAAAGGGTTTGAAATTTCTGATCGGGGGAGAGAATGTGATTTAAATATGCAATCTGATAAAAATGTGATGTTTTGGATTTAAATGTAAGCTCTCCCATATGTGCTAAACTCTTTTGCATATCAATGCACATATTGAGGGGGAGCAAATGGTTTGTAGTGACAAAAGGATATGGCATCTTATGTGAGCGCGACTCAGACTTCACAAATGAATTGACGAAACAAAAACTATCATTAATCGATAGGACTTGTCCTGGCCGGGTAATAATTTCAAGCTGGTCTAACCAGTGATGTAAGCGTGTCTAGAAGAGGACTTGTCTGAGTAGAGTGTACCGTTTTGAGAAACTTTCTGTGGACTTGACCAGACCGGGTAATAATTTCAAGCTAGTCTAACTAGTGATGTAAGCGTGTCTTGAATCGGTCATGTTAACTGAAAGTGGATCAATTCAAAAAGTGCAAGCTCTACCCAACATGTGCAAATTTATAATAAAAACATCTGAGCACATGTTAAGGGGGAGCATTTGAAAAGTTCAAAACTCTCAAAGTGTTAGCAAAATGTGTTTCTTGGTTATAAACACTTTGAGAGATTTTTCAAATAAATGGTTTACGGCAACATAGGATAGTCATGGTGTTATAAGGTGGCTAAGGTTAGGAAAACCGTCCTATGATCCGCCAGAGCCGGAGGGATCTACCCAAGGACAATACCGAATAGTTAGTATTAGAAAGTCCTTAGGTATGATTATGAAAAAAAGGAGTAATATGAGAAAGGAAAAAGAAGGGGTTGAAGAATTAAAAAGAAATGTAATGAGAAAGGGTGAAAAGAAATAGCCCTCCATTTATTCAACCTTAGGGCAGAAACCGGGTTCAATTCATATGCTACTGGTTGTTACTAAGGTGACGCCGGTATTGAAGACAAGACGTCATGGACCCAGTGACGCACTGCACTAAACCTTCTAAGCCACTCAAGTTCTCTTAAAAGGACTTGTTTCATTCTCACGGGGAACCCTGCATAATCTATCGACCGCTCATTACGAGTTATGTTGATATTGAAACAGGAGACACCGCTCCAGTCTCCGACTACCAAAAATGCACTTATCAAGTCTAGAGCCACGAGATGCATCATAAGATCTCATAGGAACACATGTTACTTCTATACTGGTTGTTCAACATTAAGGACACCAGTTGTAAACTTATGAGTCCTACGCAGATCTCAGCAATCTGCCAGAACATTTATGAGGGAATTTACAAATGTAATTCTCAGTTATTGAATGGAAATTCCTGCCAGGGTTAACATCAAACAGCCCTGAAAGCAGGTCACTTCGGTAATTCCTTGTGGATTACGCTTAGTGGTCGCGGCGGTTTCAAAACGGTCTATAGTCGTGGAGTGAACTCCAGCGACTCACCTAATCGTTGATGTACTTCGGTAGATCTTGTAAGCCCTCTCGGGGGTATCCGATTTAGGAACGGCCTTGGCAAGGATTCGAGAAAGTTTTCACACTATGCTGTTAACAATCTCGAAATCCAAACCTATAAGTGCCAGACGTTTTATTTCTAACTGTTGTATGTAGGAATCCCTGGCGGTTGCAGCTGATTGCCGAAAAGATGCAGATCCATCACCCCATGCTCACATTTCACCATCATAATCAAATAAATCATGATAATTGAAAGACTTTCAACATTGCTTCCGCAACTCTAATGCTAAAAATCATGATCCAGAAAAGTTTGAGCATGTCGGTCTAAAGATCACAACATCACATGGAAACAATACTGCAACAAGATGACTTGAAGACGTATGTTGGATGATGACCTCAGAGAATCCTCAAAGATCATCCAAGAAAAATGAACAGTCATCAAAAGTTCACTGTTGAAAGTACAAAGATTAAAGACTTAGAAGAATCAAAGACTACGAGCTAGGAACTCAAATCTATGTAACGGAATGCTAGAATTCAAAGTGTAATTTCCGAGGTGACCTCCCTTAGGGGGAGATTGTTAGGAATATAAATCTTCATGTGAAAGACTCGGTCACCCCGAGTATCTATTAGCATTAAGTAGCTAATAGGATTATTAGTATTAGTTTAGTTATCGTAGTATCCGTGGAGTTGGGTCGGGTCTTTACCCATTGTCAGCTCACTCCACAGCCCACATGGGGCGTTTATGTTTGTTGTATAAATACCCTCTCCCACCAAAGGAGAGGGTTGGACCTTCTCATTCTCTTAATCTAATCTCTTTCACTTTCTCTCTCTACAAGGTTCCATATCCTCTCTCTTTCTCACTCTAGATTCGGCCAAATCCACAAGAACCATACATGTTATGATTTGTGTTACTTACAAACGTCAAGGGGGAGTTTTACATTTTGGGATCCAAATCCCGCCATACTATCTCTTCGACACTCTTTTTGTTTCAACAAAAAGGGGGAGAAGAGAGTAAAACATAAAACCTTTTCAAAACTTTGAAACATCTAATCCTTAAGTTTTACTCGCCATAATTTTATGCTTTTTCATCAACAAAAAGGGAGAGATTGTTAATACAAATAAACCATAAAAATGTTTATTAATATTTCTCGATCTCTTTAAGTTTTGTCGATAACAATCATAAAATTATTTAAAAGCATAAATCTAAAGATGACATTTTATTACATTTACTTTTACTATTTACTTACATTAGTTAAAAATGTATTTACTTGTAATAAATGAAATGTATGTAAATGGGTTGGGTAATCCATAAACCATAACCCATGACCCATGAAGTTTGACCTATGGAGCTTGACACAAAACCCATAACCCATTGCATGACATCATGCATGACATCAATAATGGGTAAAACCCATGACCCAAAGTCCATAACCCATGACCCAAGATGTCTTTGACATCATGCATGACATCACATGAGCCATGGACCTTAACCCATGACCCAAAACCCAGAATTGTAACCCAAATTCTAGACTGGTACTACTAGATAGCCGGTTCCCTAGCGTTACACTGGCCGGATCCCTTTGGGAAGGGATCTGCCGGATCCCGGTGAACAGTACTCAGAATTGCCTATAAATAATGAGCAATTTCCTCCTTATTTCTCACCCCTCTTAGATATATCCTCTCTCTATATTCTAAGCTCCTCTAACCTCAAATCTAAAGATCATTCTTGTAGCTTTCTTTCTCTTGTGTTTCTCAAGGTTCTTCTTACAAGACGAGATCACACCTCTTGCATTAGAGTCATCCATTCTTCATGTGAAGAGTTTGCTCGGCTTCTTCATCACCTCAAGACCACTGAGTTGTCTCTTGTTTTTGATACTTTTCTTGTATTCTCAAAGTAGTTGTGATAGTTGTGTTGTATTGGTTCTTCCGTGTAAAGGACCCAGTATTTAACTTAGTACCAGAAAAAGTGTAAGCGACGTTGTGAGGTTTCTCCACGGGTTGAAGGAGCTTGTTAATATAGTGCTTAAGAACTCTCGAGCTGGATACTCGGGGAGTGGAGTAGGGCAAGGAAGGTGTCCTTGTAACCGAACCACTATAAACCATAGTGTCACGCTTCTATCCTTTTACTCTTTTTACTATTCTCGTATTTATTTCTTTCTATACTTGCTTGCATTTTCTATATCTCAACATCCAAAGGTTTCACATACTATCAATCTAAAAGTTTTATAAACTAAATTAAATCGGTAAAAACTATTCAACCCCCTTCTAGTTTTCTACACCTTAGACGATTGTGCTCGGTTTTCATGTGGATCATTCACTAGAGTCACATTTTGTAGTATTATCATGTTGAAGATTTCCTTGCATTACTAATAGCATTTGGTTATGTATTAAAATATTTACATTTTATTGTGAACTCTAAACATAGCCATTTTGTAAACTCTTATGTTACAATCAAAAGCTTATTTTTAAATGACTCATATAGAGGTCATTCTTTATTACCTTGTACTTTGTTCAATGAACGTCGCGCCCCTGTTACCATTCCGCTGCGACCTATTTTGGGGCATATAGAGGTCATTCTTTATTACCTTGTACTTTGTTCCATGAACGTCACGCCCCTGTTACCATTCCGCTGCAACCCATTTTTTTTGGGGGGGGGGGGTGACATACATATATAAATGATGAAACGGAAGGTAGAGAAGACCTTCATGCTTTTCTTACACACAAAAGAGGTTAAAATTTTGTCTGACTACATTTTTTTATTTTTTTTGACAAGTCTTTTGCAATGATTTTTCCTTGTTTTTCATGGGGTGTAGAAAGCAACATTCAATAGGTAACTCCACAATGCCTTTTCCACGTATCTTTAAAATACATGTGAATTTCACGAGTCTTTTAGTTATCTATTATTTGTTATCTATTATCTGTTGTTTATTTTCTTTGATAAAATATAGTTTAGAGGTTAATTTGTGCAATCAGTTTTGTCCACGTGTAGCAATGTGGTTAAGTCATATGATAAGCAAAGTTTTAAAGAAAAGTTTGGAATCATTTTAAGTTATTTTTTTTAATGAATCGGCATTTAAACATTAACGTAGTGTTTGGTATGTTGTAATCAAAGTGAAAACGGAAAGAATTATTACGATGGAATGAAAAAGTTTTGTTTGTTTTACAATAATAGAATGTAATGATTCATTACAAGGAATGACCCATTACACCAAAATTAGTCATTTTCATTCCTTAGGGGCCACATCCTTTTTATTCATTACATCTTGTAATGGAATCAAAATTACATAAAAGCCCATCATTAACTAACCATATTAAATAGGGTTATTAGCATGAAAACGTAAGATAACGAAATTTTAAGTTATTTACTAGCAGTCGTTAGTATAAAGGACTAACGATCCCAAACTGGATACACACAATAGCACGAATTCAAAGGTTTAGTGTCGAGTTAGAAAAAAAGTAAAATGATGCTACACAAAATGACAAAAAGTTGCAAGTATAATGACTTTTCGTGCTAATAACCCTATTAAATAAACTTCCTATCATTAATGTACATTTTAGTCTTTTTTTTATCGATTTCGTTCCGTCCTATCCTATCAACCAAACGTGATTAATAACTGTAATGTATCATTATTTTACATCATTTACTCTATTACGTTATTCATTCCATTCATTTGACCTTGAAGTATTCCAATACCTCCTTAAACTAATTTTTCATGAGGTTAAAGTATTCCAACACTGATATTTTTAGATTAAATATTTCTAGTCTGCCATCTTTTATATGAATCTTATTTTGAAGAAAAGTTTTATAGAGACAAAGTGAAAAGGTGCAATGGTTCGCAATTAGATGCAAAATTTTCCTACTTGTATAAGATGCAACGGTTACCGATATAAACAACTTCAATCAAATTAATGTTGCAGGAGTTGGAAATTGTGATGTAAAAAAGTTGAAACGTATGGAATATAGTTCTAGAAAAGAGTCACTTAAATGAGTGACACGTATGTTATCATAACTGTCTTTTATTAGGGTTAATATACATTAAAACAAAAAAATTTTACAATGTATATCACAGTCAACTTTGTTTCTACAATCTTTCATTAATTCCAATAATGAATAAACTATTTGTTGTTTTATATATAATATATATATTATATATATATATATATATATATATATATATATATATATGGATTCCTTAAACTTAAAATGCTTAAGATTTGAGTAATGTTGATTGCCTATAATACCCTATAAACTTAAATGCTTAAATGAAAAATTTTACTATTTTACTTTGTGTTTCAAAACAAATTTAAGTCACACAGTTGCTCTATTAATACCAATCTCTATTATTAAAATGCCAACTTTTTAAATCACAAGCTTTTAATATTAGTCAATCTCTACGTGTTTATCAATTTCAAACAAAAAAAACACACGGTTCCTCTATCATCATGTGTTAGAAGTCTCAAGTTCAAACAATGCTTGGTGCAAACAAACTTTAAGCAGCTACACCAAAATTTTTGAATGGGAAAGTTTTACCCGGTTTTGGTTTGTGCGACAGTTAATCGATCGAAAAGTCAGAAACCGTAACAACACACCAATATTATGTAATAGTATTTACATAATATAACATAACAAAATGTAATACTTGAAATATCACCTAAATCACCTTTAGTATTACGTAATACACCAAAATATTCATATATTCTTGTAATAACCAAGTCAAAAACCATAACAACACACCAATATTATGTAATAATTTACATAATATAACATAAGAAAATGTAATACTTAAAATATCACCTAAATCACCTTTAGTATTACGTAATACACCAAAATATTCACGTATTCTTGTAATAACCAAGTACCAAAACACCTATATATATAGACCAACTCACCTCAGTTCTCACCACCTACTCAATATCTACACCATAATTTCAAATTTCAAGCTTTTGCAAGAATGGCTAATGACAATCATGCCTTACTTGCTAACATTTCTGCTGATGGTGCTAGTAGTGTCTCATCTGGCACTACTATCGAGACCATCACTAATAAGATTTTTATGGTGGATAATGAGGTGTTTCATCACCTCTCGTTAACAATCTCGAATCTGAGCGTGCTGTTGGTGAACATGGGAGATTGCAGTCAACATTATCCCATGTTCACCAACAGCATGCCCGGATTCCAGATTGTTAACTAGAGGTGATGACACCTCATTATCTGCCATAACAATCTTATTAGTGACGGTCTCTACAGTAGTGTCAGATGAGACACTACCGGCACCATCACCAAAAATGTTAGCAGGTAAGGCATGATTGTCATTAGCCATTTTTGGAAAAGCTTGAAATTTGAAATTATGGTGTAGATATTGAGGAGGTGGTGAGAACTGAGGTGAGTTGGTCTATATATAGGTGTTGTGGTACTTGGTTATTACAAGAATACGTGAATATTTGGGTGAATTATGTAATACTAAAGGTGATTTAGGTGATATTTTAAGTATTACATTTTGTTATATCATATTATATAAATATTATTACATAATATTGGTGTGTTGTTACGGTTTTTGACTTTTCGGTCGACTAATTATCGCACAAACTTAAACCGGGTAAAACTTTCCTATTTAAAAGAGTTGGTGTGGCTGCTTAAAATGTGTTTGCACCAAGAATTGTTTGAACTTGATACTTCTAACTCATGATGATAGTCACAAGCTTTTTGCCAACTACATTAAAGAGTGAATAATTTTCCTTAAAACTTAAAAAACTTAAAAAATGAGCAATGTATTATACATAAAATACCCGTTTATTATTACTTTCTCACAAGAAATAGTTTGACTTGTTTTTGAAATTGTTGCCTTATAACTATCATTAAAAAGTTTATAAATCACATTTAATACATACTATATCTACTATATCTTATGATTTAGTACCTTAATTTAATGTGGAAGTCTTAATGTGCTAAAAATCGTGTATTGTACAAACAACTTACAGCTGGGTAAACAAAGGGTCATCATGAACACTTCAATTCTGCCTAATTAAATGTAGCCTGGAAGATGAATATGAAGGGATTGATGTAGCATCAATTTATAAAAGAGGTATGATTCGAGTTCGGTGGAATATTAAGAGACAAAAGAGCTCTGCTTGCCAAAGATCCACAATGTCTAGCTGAATATAATGAACGATATATTAGTATGATGGAGAAGTACTATGAAATGTCTGATGAATTAAAGCTTTTAACTTCAGTTCATTTAAATGCTCTTATTGTTGTATAGCAATCAATAATTATTAACTTATTTTTTGGGCCCTTTTATATGAAACAACAATAGGTTTGCAACATTTTCTGTTAAAGGTTGCAACATGATCTGTAATTATTGTTATTTACTTGATTAATAGTAGGAATTATCTTTCAGTTGTATTAAATGTATATAGTGTTACATGATAAAATCAAATAGAACTAATATTTTAGTGTCAATTTCCCTCTAATATGCTCATTATTTGTGTCATTTTATTGGAATATATACTCTTATTCGTTTATATTTTAGTTTCAGGTTAATAATGAGCATTGAAATGAAGAGACGCGGATTTGGAAGGTTATTAATGAAAATACACAAGAGTATGCTGGCCGGACAAGAGTTACGGCGTAAATCCACTCTCTACTTACGCCATAACAAGGATTTACACTAGAAGACCCAAGTCAACGCTGACCAAGGTTACCACGTAACTCATACAAAAGTTATGTCGTATATATATCTCAATGACTTAGAAGATTTTCGTAGTCCAAGAAGTTATGACGTAACCACTTGTAAGGTTACGGTGTAAACCCGTGTATGAGGGTTATACGTTCGTAACCTACTTAGGGGTTACGCCGTATATATGTCTCCTAGAGTTAGAAGAATTTCGTGACCCAAAGAAGCTACGGCGTAACCATCTACATGGTTACGGTGTAAAACAATGTACGAAAGTTCTACGATCGTAACTTATCTCTAGGTTACGCCGTAGAGTCATCCCTGAGGATAAGATCGTCCATGATTCAAAGGTTACGGCTTAACTAACCCTAATGGTTACACCGTAACTTAGTCGAGGCTATAAATACCAGCCCTAATTTCGTATTTTAATATATCTTTCACCACACAAAACCAGAGGGCGAATTAGGGCTTGAAGAAGGACGTTCTTCAACAGCATACAAGCCATTTCCAAGGGAGAATTCACGCAAATAATTCATAAGTTTTAGTATTTCGCTTTATATGTATGCTTTCTTTATTTATTCATAACACCTTTGTTTCGGTAGTATGGATGCTTGGTAATATCTAGGACATGGGAGAATTGACCATAGGACCCTAGTGAAGTAGATTACGAAATAGTGGTAAGAATTGACCATAGGACGCCCACTATCTTGTGTGAGACTGGACCAAAGAATCACTTACCAAGCGGAAGTGCTTAAGAAATTAAGGGGGGAGTCTAAGTTCCAGCAGGCCGGGCTTCCCGTAGAATAAGTCTTAGATTGTAGTGGTGCGTAATGACTGTTCCATAGGGTAAACCCACGACCTCTCGTAATCATTAGGTTACGGAATATGACGCTATGGAATATAGGCAAGGCGAATTGCTCAACTGAGTCTAGTGACTTAATGCCCCATATGAAGCGATAGAAAACCTTAATTAAGAAAACGTAATTATGGCATAACAAGATTAGTAATTAGTCTAGCACGTTTCTCTCTACTGATATCTCGTACACATTTTATTTACTTTTATTTCATTTCATTTCTTTAGTTTAATTAATCAAATTATAAAACCGGCCCCCTTTAAAACCAGTGACAATTAGAACTTATATTAGATCCGCACGCATAGCTCTTGGGACGACCTCGGATTTACCGACAACTACACTATACACGACCGGTACACTGCCCATTAGTGCATTAGGTAGACCTTAGGTAGACGAGTACTTATAAATATTAAAACCTGGTCAAAAATCCTGCATCAAGTTTTTGGCGCTGCTACCGGGGAGCTATTATAGGATTTTGTTTAAGTTTTATATTTTGTATAATTTTCATCATCTCACTATTTCTTTTCAAGTTTCAGGTACCATGGGTGACGTTAACATCAATGAACCTACCCTTGAAGAATACCTCGCTTTGACATGAGAGGAACAAGGGCCTGGTGTGGTTAGGCCGGTTATTGGAGCTGATGTTCAATTTGAAATCAAGAATCAGTTCATAAGGGAGTTGAGGAAAGACCCCTTTTCTGGAATCAAGACTGAAGATGCTCATGAGCATATTGACAACGTCTTGTACATCGTGAGCCTATTCAATAATCTCGGAGTTTCTCATGATGCGATCATGCTCTGAGTGTTTCCTATGACACTCACGGGAGCCGCTAATAGATGGGTTAATAGATTGCCAGCAGGGACTGTGAGCACTTGGTATCTCTTAAAGAGATCATTTATCCAAAGGTATTGCCCTCCTTCGAAGACAGCAAAGCAGCTTGAAGATATCCATAACTTCAAGCAAGATGGTGATGAGACATTGTACCAAGCTTGGGATAGGTACAATGATCTCTTCTACAGGTGTCTAACTCATGACCTCAACAAGCAGCAAGTTTTCAACATCTTCTACAAAGGAATCAACATTTCCACAAGACAAATGCTTGATTCTCAGGGGCCGATCCCTGGGATGACTCCTATTCAAGGTCTCAAAGCTGACCATTCTCAAAAATGGCGTGATGGGGGCAGCAGTAGAAGCATGGGAGGAATTTTGGATGGTATTTCGGTTATTACTAACAAACTTGAAAGTCTTGGCAGGGATATGAAGAAGCTAAAAGAAAATGTGCATGCTATTCAAGTAGGATGCGAAATTTGTGAAGAAGCTCACCTAGCTAAAGATTGCCCATTGAAGGAAGAAAATATAACTGAAGAGGTCAAGTATGGAGAAGGAAGACATTTTCAAGGGAACAACAGCAATGGTTATCGCGTGGGGCCACCTGGGTATAATAGAGCACCCTATGGAGAAAGAAAGTCCAATCTTGAGGAAATCATCAATAGGTATCTAGAAGACTCCACCAAAAAGCAGAATGAACAAGATGCATGGTTGAAGAGTTTTCAAGAGACCACAAACAAGAGCCTAATTAATCATGATGAATCTCTCAAAAATCTGGAAACCATGATAGGAAATTTAGTAGACGACATCCATGAGAAGAATGTGATGGAAGTAAGCAAGACGACGGTGGGATCGTGCAAAGCTATATTTGCTGACAAAGAGGTAAAAAACTCCAATGAAAACCATCATAATACAAATCAAATTTGTGGGGTTTCCTTTTTGTAGGACGAAACTAAGGAAGCTGTGGTATGGCAATTACCAGAAAATGATTCTAGCTCTGAAACCTTTACTCTTCCTTGCACCATTAGCAATTTGGGTATAACGGCATTAGCCGATTTGGGGTCTAGAGTTAATGTTATGCCAATATCGCTATTTCAGAGTCTTGAACTATCAAATATTAAAGAAACTAAATTAATGATTGAAATGGCCGACATGACCAGGACAAATCCGGTAGGGATTGTGGAAAATGTGTTAATTAAAATTGGCAAATTTTTATTCCCCACCGACTTTGTGGTGATAAATGTGCCTACGGAACACATTATATTAGGGAAACCATTCCTTGCTACTTCACAAGCTCGAATTAAAGTTTTTGAAAGAGAACTTTTGTTAGGAATTAATAATGATAGGTTAGTGTTTGATATGAATGGAGGTTTATGTCGAACCAATGAGGAAGTAGCTAATGTGTATATGATTTATAGCGTGGTTGAAGAGGAGCCATGGGACATGCTTGATATTTCTAATGATCTTTTTACCTATGAGACTCCTTTATGTTTAAGATTTAAATAGGAATGTAACTCCTGGGAAAGCGATGGAGACGGGTCTTTTTGGATTGATTCAGATGAGGAAGAAGGAAACAAAAATATTGCTTCAGTTACTGCTACTGGTAAACTACACTGTTGTGCGCCTATGACTATTAGGGATGACAATGATAAATTAACCTTGCCAATGTGTGACCCCTTCGTCGATCAATGAAATGGTGGGGAAGCAATAAGGATTAGGCAAGTGGAAAAGGAAGCTAGGGTATGGTGGTGATTTGAGGAAGAAGATAAAATCAAAGAAACATGGTTCCAAACACACTTCATGAGCGCTAACCTTAATGAGAAAGTCAAATGGATAGTTCACTATTGCAGGCCCGTGATATTCAACGAGAAAGGCGTAAGTTAAGCCTGGCCTACCTACAATCCCTTTCTGAAAAAATGTAATGGAGGAAAGTCGCCGGAAGAAAATATGCTCAAAAGGTTCACAAATGAATGGGCATGATTTAATGAGCATAAAAGGTGTGAAATTGGATATCTTGGTATATCATTTGAAGATTGGGTCAAGGTAAAATTTGGAAACGCTCCATTAAGTAAGTAAGTCAAAATTCAATTTCGAGACGATTGGGTAAAGGAAAATTTTTCACAAGAGACGCAACATTACTTCCATTTCCCAATATATCCAAAAGGGAGAGGGAACTTTGTAGCTTTAGGGTCATCATTCACTACATGGAAAGGAACACAGCTAGAAATGGATACGGATGGGCGATTCCGTGAGGAACCTTGAAGAGCCATGGTCTTGAGTCTAACTTAAAGACTCGTAAATAAAAAAAGTGCTTTTTCGGGAGACAACCCGAATTATCCTTTTCTTTTCCTTTTTAATAGTGTAGATTGGTTTGGTTTGTTTTGTTATGACTCTTTGCATGTATTAGAGAAAGAAGGATGGTTTGGAAACACCCCGTGGAGTTTTTCACTCCTGGAATTCACCTCAGAGAGTTTTTACGGCGTAACTTGCTGCTATGGTTACGCCGTAACCATCGTCAGATATATGAAGTTTTGTCAGGTGTCATTACCTACGGCGTAACTCAATCCATGAGTTTACGCTGTAACTTTCTCCTGTACCAGAAAAATTTTAATTTTTAAAATAACATACATACTTAGACCTTGTATTAGTTTTTAAATGAACTTTGTGGGTGTGTTCCCTGTAAACCCTCACGAGACTTCACTCGTCCACTCGGGACACCGAGTGGTTTAAAAGGCTTGTTGCATATGCTAAATGCAACCGTGATTCCTACGAAAGTGAGTTAGGATTTTATTTTTATTTTATTTTTATTTTTAGATTTATGCTTGTGGGTATTGACGTAATTTCAGGGATTTGAAGTTTGCTCATTAGGCGAAGCGAAGGCACGTTTTCTCAAACATGATCCTTCTATCATTTTCAAGAGCAAATTTTAGGGGAGTTCTCATTTTAATTCTACTTTTCTCCTTTATTATTGCTTATTTGCGTACAAAAGGGACTTTGTACATTTCAAGTGGGGGGGGGGGGGGGGAGTAGAATTATAACTTGAATCTTATTTGCCTATTTTTCTAGTTTATTTTGAAAAATTATGCCATTTTTGAACTTTTGACATGTTTTTCTTAACCTAGCTAGAATAGACCTTAGCCGAGCGCACTCTAACCTTTGATTTCCTTGGTGAGATTTAACCTTTCCGTTTCCCCATATTACTCAAATCCACCAAATATTGAGTGTGCCGGTAGTTTGTAAACTTTAGAACTTGATACATTTGGAAGTTAGCTTGATACATTTGGAAGAGACATTTTGAGAAGGCAATGTTTAGGATTTACACCAAATAGCCCATATGTGTTTAATTGTGTGCGTTTATCAATTAGTCACCTCGACTTCTCGACCCCCGTGATAAACCCTTTTGTTGCACTCACCTTTAGTGCAAGATACTCCTAGTTACACCCTTTTGAGCCATTCTTTTCGTTTCTTCACCCATATAATGTATTGTTTCATTACACCTATTCGCCTTAGCCTACCGTGTAGTCTTATTTTGTGATCGGAAAATTGCCGCTTGCTTAAGTTTGAGGTTTGGGTCGAGGGATTCGGGAATCACGCCTACATTGAAGATATATTTGAAGATCATTGAAGACCCCCCATATTCCTCATGTATGATTCATCTCAAGTGGGGGGATGTTTTATTTGTATATATTAGTTAAAAAAATATATTAGAGAAAAAGAAAAAAAATAGTAGTAGTTTTTATTTATATTGTTGTATAAAGGATGGTGCAAGTATCAGTAGCACTATTCCTTAGTATTTGAGCTTATTAGACTAGAATCGAGGATCGTACGTCGATCACATATGATTGAAGATTAAAGTTGGTGGCTTATTGTAAAACCCTAAAAATCTAAAACATGTAAAAAGACCAAATTGCCCCTACAAGTTTAAAAATTAATTAAAAGCTTATAAAATATCGAATCAATCCCAAACTTCTGGCAATGCATAAGATATGTTACCAAATAATTTTGACAACTTCATTTAACATTTATACAAATTACAAAATGACTAAAATACCCCTATATGGACCGAATTAATTTATACTTAATATTTTGTCAAATTAAAAGGATTTAAATGTAACAATTATGGAAATAATCAATCACCTCTTGGGCCAAACTAACATCACCGAAAATTTGGGTCCAAGCCCTCCCCTATGACTCGGCATTCACTCCATAAAATCAATCCATAATTTTTCTTCCAAAAACCCTAGTGCGATTGAAGTAAAACACACAAATAAATTTCTATAGCCTCCATCCGATTAGCTAAAATTCCCAAAGAAATTTTATGAGTTAGATCATCATCCAAGGAGTCCCAGAAAAATCAGTTTGAAGTCGTACATTGTGTGGTTCGAGCGTGGTAAATTTCCTTGTGTCGCGAGTCCAAAAACAAGGTAAAATTCGTTATAATTAATCCGACCTCTATAAAATATGTTTCTCATTTTTCCTGAGTTCCTTACATCGTGTATACTCTATGAAAAATGATTACAAGGTTGTGAGATCGTTCGTGTGGTTGTGGTGGATTTCTCTTTGTCGAGTGGCTCATCCGAGAGACAAACATTTCGTACGCTTAACCTATTCGATCTATCTTCAACTTGGTATTTTTCTCATGTTCTTCAAATCATATAAGCTTCGTATAAAATCATTGAATCGATCCATGCATGCTAAATAAGTCGCAAATGAATTAATGTGTTATAAACCCTAATATCGAATAAATTCTATAAATCACCTATCCGAATTTTTGAGGCTTCATAGTTATTTTATTTGGACTCTACATGATCATAATAGCCTAAGAAAAATGTTACTTTGAATTGTTAGGGCCAAAAGTAATTATCTTTGATTTATTTTGTTTACCGGATTTAAGAAAAATTAAGAAGAAAAAGAAATAAAATGTTGATCGAGCTAGGGTTTGGAATTAGGGCTTGATTTTGACTATTTAATGATGTTATAATGATGAGATAATGATTGGGTAATTAATTGTATTTTTAGGGTTAGGGTTTTGATTATATAAAATGTTATACGATTCTAATTAAATTATAAGGGGGTGTTTTGTAACTTTTAAAACTCAAGGGTTATTTTTAGAACTTATTTTGGACTGTATATTATTCGAATAAAATATAAGTTGGGGGTGTCATGTGTAAATTTTACATTTAAAGGGATTAAAATGGTTATTTTAGTAAAGTATAATTCGAATTGTAAATAATTAAATGGAGGGACTAAATATGTAAATTCTGGAAACTTAGGGTTGATTTGAGTAATAAATTTATTCATGGGGTTATGTGTCATTTTGGTAATTTAATGGCTTAATATGCAATTATTGATAATTAAAGGTTGAAAATGTAAATTAAGGGTTAAATATGTAACTTTGATAACTTGAGGGACTTGATGTGTAAATTATGAAAACTTAAGGGTAAATTCGTATAACATAATGAAATAAGTGTCCATTGTGTAATTTTGATAAATTAAGGGCCTAATGTATAATTATGGATATTATAAGGTTTAAAATGTAAATTATGTAACTTAAGGGTGTAAAGTGTAAAATTGGGAAACTTGAGGGGCTGAATTTGTTAACTTGATAAATATGGATTCAAAACAGGTTACTTGAGATATTTTCATGTTTGAACTTTAACTTTGATATAATTACACTTAAAACCATAATATGATTCAATAATGACTTAACCTAAATGAGAATATGGAAATCTTTCTAATTATGGAAACTTTCTAAAAATAGAAACTTACTAAATATGGAAACCTGCTAAAAATGGAAAGTTACTTAAAATGGAAAGGTTTGTAATTCTTTTCTACCCCTCTAGGTGTGAAGAAGGAGAGGACCTGATCCTTTGCATCTTATTCATTTTGGTTTGTGCTTTGCTTTGGAATAAGGTACAGATATTCTGCTTCTTGAACGAGGAGCCTTCACTCTCACTTTGTTTCGTATTAGGGTTTCCCAAGCCATTGCTATGATTCCCTACTTTGATTGTGAACCTTGATATATGAACCTTTTGGCAATTGGGACCCTTAGCAGTTGAACTTTGAAATTTGAACTTTGATATGAACTCTTTAATATGAACCTTTGACATGAACTTGACATTTGGACTATGACATTTGAGCCTTTGACCTTTGACCCCAGTTTGACACTACGAGCCAAATTTGTTTCCTAGCCATGAAGGTAACATGGCCGTGCCTTTGATGCACCACTGGCATGACTAGTGTGTAGCCCTAGTGATTTGGTTACACCGTCCCCATTTGATTTGATATGAGCTCACTTTGATATGATTTGATATGGCCAATATGATTTGTTTGGGGGGCGAATGGATGCATCCTAGATTTGATTTGTATGTGATTTGTATATTTGTATTTGGTTACTGATGATGGGTGCAATCCACGTCTTTCACAAGATTTGGGAGCTGATCACTCCAATTTGATACATGAGGACACCCCTCATATTATCTGGTTACTATAGAGGCATCCCCTCTGGACTACTACAGGATTTGGATATTTGATTTGTTTGGGCTCGTGGTGGATGACTGTCCTAACCTTTACTCTTGTACCTTATTTATATCTCTTTCATTATGTTTCGTTTGTTTCGTTTCCGTTTATTATATATATCTGTTCACTGGGCTTTTTAAGCTCAGCCGCGTTTCTTTTTCCGCGGCAGGTATCTAAGCTAGGAGCTTTTGGATTATGCTTTGGATGGGATGAGAGTTAGATGGAGCTTTGACCTTAGATGACCACCTTTATCTTATAATTTGTTTGGACATGGATTTCCTTTGTATTTGTACCTTTGGATTATTTTCCTTTCCGTGAACTTATGTATTATTCAAGTCGTGTTGACTTGACTTTCCCTTATTTATTTATTAAGACTTCCGCTGTGTGTTTATGTATGCTTTGATTTGTCGCCATAATGTGATACTTCTACCCTTGTCGGGTTGGGGTGTTACACTTATCTACATCAACTATTTGTTGAAGACCAAGTTAGTGTGCACCTCGGCATATGACATCTTCATTAGCACACTAACTTTACATCATGATCTGGTTTTTGCGTCTTGAAGCTTGGACCTTGGATGGATGGTGGGCGGTGACAACTCGGTTATAGGCTAAGACTATTTGCTTGTTTATTTTTATTTTTCACCATTTATGTGCATCCCATGTCTTATCCTACCCTTTAGTTGTGAACCACACTTAGGTGAGGGAGTGAGTAGTCATTAGTGTCTTGGCCATGGATTTGGTCATGTATTAATGGTCTTTGTCGCCTTAGCCGTAGTATGATAGTAATGACGAATCACCCCTAGCCTTATATTATTTCACCCAACATTGCCTTTAAGGATTGTCTTGACCTTAACTCCAGTGGTGGAGATTTGTAACTGCCAAGCCTATGATAGAATACATGCTACGACCGTGCAATGAGTAACTACCCCGAAATTGACACTTAGATTAAAGAGAGTATGAGTGTTTTGTTCCCATTTCGTGAGGTGTTCGGCTTTGATAAATTCTAGCATAGGAAGTTTGTAAACTCATATTTTCCAAGTCTTTTAGGAGATATCTTTTTAAGAATGATTCTAATAAGGTCTACTTGAGGGCAAGTAGAGTTCAAGTAGGGGGATATTTGATAACATCAAATAGTCCTAATATTTTAGTGATAATTTAACCCTAATATGCTCATCATTTGTGTCATTTTATTGGAATATATACTCTTATTCGTTTATATTTCATTTTCAGGTTAATAATGAGCATTGGAACGAAGAGACGCGGATTTGGAAGGTTATTAATGAAAATACATAAGAGTATGCTGGCCGGACAAGAGTTACGGCGTAAATCCACTCTCTACTTACGCCGTAACAAGGATTTACACTAGAAGACCCAAGTCAACGCTGACCAAGGTTACCACGTAGCTCATACAAAAGTTATGTCATATATATATCTCAATGACTTAGAAGATTTTCGTAGTCCAAGAAGTTATGACGTAACCACTTGTAAGGTTACGGCGTAAACCCGTGTACGAGGGTTCTATGTTCGTAACCTACTTAGGGGTTACGCCGTATATATGTCTCCAAGAGTTAGAAGAATTTCGTGACCCAAAGAAGTTACGGCGTAACCATCCACATGGTTACGATGAAAAAAAATGTACGAAAGTTCTACGATCGTATCTTATCTCTAGGTTATGTCGTAGAGTCATCCCTGAGGATAAGATCGTCCATGATTCAAAGGTTACGGCGTAACTAACCCTAATGGTTACACCGTAACTTAGTCGAGGCTATAAATACCAGCCGAATTCCTCATTTTAATATATCTTTCACCACACAAAACCAGAGGGCGAATTAGGGCTTGAAGAAGGACGTTCTTTAGCAGCATACAAGCCATTTTCAAGGGAGAATTCATGCACATAATTCATAAGTTTTAGTATTTCATATTACATTTGTGTATTTAATTCCATGTCTTCATTTATAATGTTAAACATGGAATTTACTGCATGTTTTAATATGATCGGCTAAACACCTTTGGTGTTGGCCTAATTATAAAATTGTTATTGCTATGAGTTAGTTTTCTTGTTTTCATTTCGCTTTATATGTATGCTTTCTTTGTTTATTCGTGACACCTTTGTTTCGGTAGTATGGATGCTTGGTAATATCTAGGACACAGGAGAATTGACCATAGGACCCTAGTGAAGTAGATTGCGAAATAGTAGTAAGAATTGACCATAGGACGCCCACTATCTTGTGTGTGACTGGACCAAAGAATCACTTACCAAGCGGAAGTGCTTAAGAAGTTAAGGGGGGGTCTAAGTTCCGACAGGCTGGGCTTCCCGTAGAATAAGTCTTAGATTGTAGCGGTACGTAATGACTCTTCCATAGGGTAAACCCATGACCTCTCGTAATTAGGGTTGTAAACGAACCCGACGAACACGAACGGAGCCCTGTTCATGTTCGTTCATTCAATTTTAACCGGACAAATAAATAGACACGGACGCTTAAACGGACGAATTTTCTTGTTCATGTTCGTTTATTAAGAAAATGAGTTGTTCATGTTCGTTTATGTTCGTTTATTAAGACACTAAACTAACATAAACGATCGAACATAAATGAAAATAGACAAACAAACATAAACTTTATTGAAATCTGCACAATATATTGTTTTATAAGTGTTGTTTTATTTAAATAGACCAATGTTAAAATTATAAAATTAAAAGATATGATATACGAACATAAATAGATAAATGAACATAAACGAACATAAACGAACGTTAACGAACGCATAATCGGACGTTCACGAACATAAATGAATGGACGCGTCTTTTGTTCATGTTCGTTCATTTAACTAAACGAACGTAAAATATTGTTCATGTTCGTTCATTTAATAAACGAACGAACATAAACGAACTTTTTACCGAACGGTTCATGAAATGTTCATTGAACGTTCAGTTCGTTTACAACTCTACTCGTAATCATTAGGTTATGGAATAGGATGCTATGGAAGATAGGCTAGGCGAATTGCTCAACTGAGTCTAGTAACTTAAAACCCCATATGAAGCGATAGAAAACCTTAATTAAGAAAACGTAATCATGGCATAACAAGATTAGTAATTAGGCTAGCACGTTTCTCTCTATTGATATCTCGTACACATTTTATGTGCTTTTATTTCATTTAATTTCTTTAGTTTAATTAATCAAATTATAAAATCCCCTTTAAAACCAGTGACAATTAGAACTTAGATTAGATCCGCACGCATAGCTCTTGGGACGACCTCGGCTTTACCGACAACTACACTATACACGATTGGCTACACTGCCCGTTAGGGGGATATTTGATAACATCAAATAGTCCTAATATTTTAGTGATAATTTACCCCTAATATGCTCATCATTTGTGTCATTTTATTGGAATATATACTCTTATTCGTTTATATTTCATTTTCAGGTTAATAATGAGCATTGGAATGAAGAGACGCGGATTTGGAAGGTTATTAATGAAAATACATAAGAGTATGCTGGCCGGACAAGAGTTACGGCGTAAATCCACTCTCTACTTACGCCGTAACAAGGATTTACACTAGAAGACCCAAGTCAACGCTGACCAAGGTTACCACGTAACTCATACAAAAGTTTTGTCATATATATATCTCAATGACTTAGAAGATTTTCGTAGTCCAAGAAGTTATGACGTAACCACTTGTAAGGTTACGGCGTAAACCCGTGTACGAGGGTTCTACGTTCGTAACCTACTTAGGGGTTACGCCGTATATATGTCTCCAAGAGTTAGAAGAATTTCGTGACCCAAAGAAGTTATGGCGTAACCATCCACATGGTTGTTGGGCTATAAAGTTAAAGTACTGCTGGAAGTCAAAGTACTGCTAAATAAGTCAAAGTACTGCTGCTCGTTGAAGGACTGTTATGCAAATACGTTTAAGGATTAATGTGTAATTCTAGAATGTTCTTAGAGTTATTATTAGATTAGATTTAGAATTACTTGTCGTTCACGTATTGTAAACCGACTAGGGTTTTCCTTGTGCCTATAAAAGGATCCCTAGGTTGGCATTAGAGATACGATTTTAGAGAGACAAGTTCATACGATTAGAGATACGAATATTAGAAGCTTATTAGAGTATTAGTGATTAGAGTTTGTTTGTGAATCTGTGTAAAGAGCAGGTTCAAGGTTTTAATAATATTCGAAGTTGTTTATTAATTCTTCTTAGCTTTGTTGAAGTAGATTCCGCATACTCAATAAAGTATATCAGTGTTTCACTATTAACAGTTTTGGATTTATCCAAGGTTGTTAAACCGTAGACAAGCTACAAGTTAGTTTGGTCAGAGTATATCGATCCAACAAGTGGTATCAGAGCTTGTGTGGAGACTCTGATTAAGAAGAAACCCTTAAAACTGATTTATCAACAAACCCTAAACGATGTCGACTGAAGCTGCACCAATCCCATCCATCACCTCACTCAAAATTCCTATCATCAAGAAGGGAGAATATGATCTCTGGAGCATGAAGATGAGGCAGTACCTTGCTATTACAGACCATGCTCTATGGGATGTGATTGTCAATGGTAATGTTGTTCTTGACGAACCTGTACATGTTGAAGGACAACCCAAACCACCTCAACCAACCTTGCCAGCAGCTACAAAGAGAAATCAAGATAAGGCTCTCAACATACTGTTGTCTGCTATTCCTGATGGTCACCTACTAAAGTTCCATGATGCTAAGGATGCAAAGCAATTGTGGGCTGCGATCAAGACAAGATTTGGAGGTAATGATGCTTCTAAGAAGATGCATAGAAACTTATTAAAGCAGCAGTTTGAAACTTTCACTGTTGGTGAAAGAGAAGGTCTTGATGCTGCCTATGACAGATTTCAAAATCTACTTAGTATGCTAGAACTGTATGGAGCAGAGGTATCTGTTGAAGATGCAAATTTAAAGTTCTTAAGGAGTTTGCCCACTGTCTGGCATGTGGTTGCTACTATGATTAGAGGACAACCAGGACTGGAGTCTATGGACTTTGATGATCTCTATAACAATTTGAAAGTGTACGAGCAAGAGATGAATGGTCACAGTTCTCAGAAAACTCACAACATAGCTTTTGTGTCTTCTGAAAACAGAAGCAGTACTTCTACTAAAAGTACTGCTTATCCTTCTCAAAGTACTGTTGGTGATACACAGCATGTTTGCACAACCACAACTAACCCCAACCCATCACCAACAAACAACACCAATTCTGATGATGTTGTATGTTCCTTCTTTGCTCAACAAGCCACTTTACCTGTTACCTATCAAGAAGACTTGTTGCAGATTGAAGAAGATGCTTTAGAGGAGATTGACATCAGATGGCAAGTAGCCATGATCACTGCAAGGATCAAGAAGTTCATGAACAAGACAGGAAGGGGAATTGATTTCAAAGCCAAACAGGGCATAACTTTTGACAAATCCAAGATTGAATGTTTCAATTGTCAAAAGCTTGGACACTTTGCAAGGGAATGCAAGTTTGCAAAATATCAAGCAAACAGTATGATTGAACAACCCAAGGTTGAAAGAAAGGAGGTTCCTATTACTGAATCACAACCAAAAGCTTTGGTGGCTCAAGAAAATCTAGCAGAGATTGACTGGAGTGCTGAATTTGATGATGAACCTGTAACCTATTCTATGGTTGCAATGGAAGAGTTTGATTGGAGCACAGCTTTTGATGAGGAACTGGGATATGCTGCTTTGGAATCAAGAGATGGTCTTGGAAGCTTTGACTGGAGCATGGCGGATGAAGATGAACCTGTTCAGATTGCTATGGTAGCTACTTCACCAAATTCATCCAATGTCTCTGAGGTATGCTCTAAGTGTAATGATGTGTATCAAAAGTTGCTTAAAGAATATGTGACTGAAAGAGATAATTGTAGAACAGCTAGGTCTGAGGTAGCCGGTTATCAATTAACTTTAGAGTCAATGGAAGCCAAAATATTAACACATGAAAATAATGAAATGGCTTGGGCAGAAAAATATGAGCAACAAGATTACCAATTAAAATTAAGTGAATGGAAGTTAGGATGTAAGGTGTCTGAATTAGAAAAGATTACTAAGGAAAGAGATGCTTTGTTAGAAAAACTTGGTAGTATTAAACAGGCTGGTCTATCACATGTTCAATTTGTTGAAAAACAAAGAAGAATAAACAGTAGAACTGGACTAGGTTATGGTGAGGATAGTAGTTCAGATGAGACCCCACCTAGTGATAAGGAAGAGACCCCACCTAGTGATAAGGAAGAGATCTCACCTAGTGATGATGAACTTACTAGCTCAGAAGAAAACAAATCTAGGAATGAGGAACCAATTAGTGAAACACCTCCTGAGCTTAAGAAAGATAAGGGGTACCACTCAGTTCCTCCACCCACTGGTAGGTTTCAACCACTTAGGACAGATGTTTCTCGTTATGGTGTAGACAACCTAGAGTTTAGGAAGAAGCTTACTAGTCAATCTAGTTCTGAGAAACCCAAGGATGATTTTCAAAGGAGTAATGATCAAAAGTTTCCTACAGCCATTCAAAAACAAGCAGTACCTCCAAAATCTTTTCAAAGTACTGATAGACATTCAGCAGTACCTCCAAGAGAAACTTTTCAAAATACTGCTCACTATAGGAAACCTTTTAATCATAGAAGAGGATTTGGGCAAATGGGGCAAAAATTATGTTATGTATGCTTTAGTCCTGATCATTTGATTAAGCACTATGACTTACACTCATAATACTTAAGTCAGTTCCCAAAGAATAGACCTGCCACTCATAAGCCAAGGGAGACTAGACCAGTTTGGAATCACTCAAATAGGGTTAACCATAGTAATTTCTCTAAAGACTATAGGTACCCTCACCAGAAAAGAACATTTTTCAAACCATCAGTACCTTCACACACTGATAAGTCTCAAGAAGTACCTTCTCAAAGGACTGATAAGTTTTCACCCAATCATGGTACTGCTAACACTTTTTCATATCGAAGACCTAAGAGATTCAATTCATATAAAAGGTCTTACACCTCAAGCACAGTACCTAGATCAGAGAAACCTAAAGTCAAACGAAATTGGGTTAAGAAAGAAAGTACTGATGGGGAACAAGCAGTACTTTCATCAGATAAGGGTGAAACAGGAAGTGTTGTTGATAATACAACACAGTACATGGGACCAACGCAAATAATCATTGACCATGCCTTTAAAACCAGTGGAGATTACATACTGAAGGAATTCAAGTATATCACTCCACAAGGGGAACACAAGTCAGTAATGGCTTGGGTTCCTAAAAGAAACTAACCCTTTTCTTTTACTGTGCAGGGCAACCCAAAGGAGGAGCTTAAAGATCATATTATTGTTGATAGTGGTTGCTCTGGCAGCATGACAGGGGACAAGGAGATCCTGTAAGATTTTAAGGCATATTATGGAGGAAGAGTTGCATTTGGTAATGATCCTGATGGAGGGAGAATCACTGGCAAAGGAACCATCAAGGCTGGATGTATTGATTTTGAGAATGTTAGATATGTGAAGGAGCTCAAGTTCAATCTTTTGTCAGTATCTCAGATTTGTGACAAGAAGTACCCCATTCTGTTTACTGATACAGAATGTCTCATTCTCTCTCCTGAGTTCAAGTTTGTTGATGATCACTTGGTAACATTGAAAGTACCAAGAACCAATGATGTGTACAGTTTAGACTTAAAGAGTCTCAATTCTGCTGGAAGAGCAACATGTTTAGTAGCCAAGGCATCATTGGAAGAAGCACATCTATGGCATAGAAGACTAGGTCATGTAAATTACAAGAACATCAACAAGCTGGTCAAAGGCAATTTAGTTTGAGGTTTACCTTCCAAAACATTCAAGACTGATCATTCATGTATGGCTTGCAAGAAGGGTAAACAACATAAAGCTTCATGTAAGAAGCTTGGGGAAAGAGATATTAGAGAACCTTTGGAGTTGCTACACATGGATCTGTTTGGACCAGTTTCAGTAGAAAGTTTAAATAAGAAGAAGTACTGCTTGGTTGTGACAGATGATTGTAGCAGATTTAGTTGGGTCTTTTTCTTGGGATTCAAAGATGAAACCTTTGATGCTATCCATGACCTGATAGTAGCCCTTGAAAATCAATTGAGACTTAAAGTCAGAGGTATTAGATGTGATAATGGAACAGAATTCAAGAACAAGTATATGGATGAATTCTGTGCCAAGAAAGGGATCAAGAGAGAGTTTAGCATTGCTAGAACACCACAGCAGAATGGTGTTGCAGAAAGAAAGAACAGGACTTTGATAGAAGCAGCTAGAACAATGCTTGCAGATTCCCAATTACCTATTCTCTTTTGGGCTGAAGCCATAAGTACTGCTTGCTATGTATTAAATAGAGTTTCAGTAACTAAACCTCAGATGAAGACACCTTATGAGTTACTAATGGGAAAGAAACCAAACATTCGTTTTCTAAAACCTTTTGGCTGTTCTCTGACTATTCTAAATACTATTGATTCTCTGGGAAAATTTGATGGTAAGTCAGATGAAGGATATCTATTAGGTTACTGTACAAATAGCAAAGGTTTTAGAGTTTATAACAGGAGTACCAAAAAGGTTCAAGATTGTCTTCATGTTGAATTTTTGGAAGATAAAGAAACTCAAAAAGGTAAAGGTCCTGATTGGATGTTTGATCTTGATCTCAAGTTCACTCCATCTATGAATTATGTGCCTGTTAGAGAAGAGAATCAGGCTAATCACAAAGAAGATGATTCACAGTACATTGTTCATGGAGTCAATGTTAGACCAGAAGATGTTCCTGACAAAGAACCTGAAGTTACTGATAAGGAACAAAGTACTGCTCAACCAACCATCACAGTATCTGATGAAGATCAAGCCATACAAGATGAACTTAATAGGATGCTTTTTCAAGAAACTATAGCAAAATCCTATGAAGATGAACAAAGGCGGGCTTATGAAGCTGCAAAGAAAAAGGGTAAATTTCAAGATACTGCTCACAGTACTTTTGATCAAAGTACTGATGACCCTTTTGACAGTACTTCTGGTGTGTTAGAACCATCAAATTGGTACAATGCTGATGATTCCAATGTTGATGATGAAGATTTGGATAATGCTAACATTCCTGGGTTAGAAGAAATTGATGATGAGCTTAATCAAGAAGGTATTTTCTCAACTACCGATGAAGGAATTGATTTTACTAATTTGGAATCTGATCTTCCAGTTCCACCAACTCCTACATTGAGAGTTCATAGAGCTCATCCTTAAAGCAACATTATTGGATCACCCTCTTCAGGAGTGGTTACAAGAAACAAAGTTAAAGGTCTCTCTAAGCAACATACTGCTTTACTTAGCTTTGTTTACAAACAAAACATGATGAATCACAAGGATCAACAAACATGCCTGTTTGCTTGTTTTCTATCTCAAGATGAACCCAAGAAGGTAGCTCAAGCTTTAGCTGATGAAAGTTGGGTTGAAGCCATGCAAGAGGAGCTTCTACAATTCAAGCTTCAAGAATTCTGGGTATTATGTGATCTACCAGATGGCAAAAGAGTCATTGGTACAAGATGGGTTTTCAGAATCAAAAGAGATGAAAGAGGGAATGTTATCAAAAATAAAGCTAGATTGGTTGCACAAGGATATCGCCAAGAAGAAGGAGTGGATTATGATGAAGTGTTTGCTCCTGTTGCAAGAATAGAGGCAATAAGGTTATTTCTTGCCTTTGCATCATACATGGGATTTCCTGTCTACCAAATGGATGTGAAAAGTGCCTTCCTTTATGGCACAATTTCTGAGGAAGTTTATGTTAAAAATCCTCCTGGTTTTGAAGATCCTGCACATCCAAACAAAGTCTACAAGGTGATCAAGGCACTGTATGGCCTTCATCAAGCTCCCAGAGCTTGGTATGAGAGACTCTCTAATTTTCTATTACAACATGGTTACCGGAGAGGAGCAATTGATAAGACTTTGTTTATCAAAAGGGATAAGAAAGACATTATGTTAGTCCAAGTCTATGTGGACGATATCATCTTTGGAGCCACAAAGAAGTCTATGGTGAAAGAATTTGAAGAACTTATGCAGCGGGAGTTTCAAATGAGTTCTATGGGAGAGTTAACTTTCTTTTTGGGGCTTCAAGTTAGACAAACAAGAGATGGAATCTTCATTAATCAAGAAAAGTATGTTGCAGACATACTTAAAAGATTTGACCTTCCAAATCTCAGGCCTGCCACCACACCCATTGATAACAATAAACCATTAGGCAAGGATGAAGATGGACAAGCTGTGGATGTCAAGCTTTACAGATCAATGATTGGTTGTCTTATGTACTTAACTGCATCAAGACCTGACATCATGTTTGCTGTATGCTTGTGTGCAAGATATCAGGTTACACCCAAGGTTTCTCATATGTATGCAGTCAAGAGGATTTTTTGATATCTCAAGCATCAACCAAAGTTAGGATTATGGTATCCTAAGGAGTCACCTTTTCACTTGGAAGCTTTTTCAGATAGTGATTATGCAGGAGATAACTATGATAGAAGATCAACCACTGGAGGATGTCAATATCTTGGAAGAAGATTAGTCTCATGGCAATGTAAAAAGCAAACAATTGCAGCAACCTCCTCTACTGAAGCAGAATATGTTGCTGCTGCAAGCTGTTGTGGACAAGTTTTGTGGATGCAGAATCAACTCTTGGATTATGGATTCAACTTCAAACACACTCCTATCAACATTGATAATGAGAGTACCATCTGTATTGTGAAGAATCCAGTTTATCATTCCAAGACTACGCATATTCAGATTAGGCATCACTTCATTCGAGATTGTTATGAGCACAGGCTTATAAATGTGGTCAAGGTTCACACAGATGACAATGTAGCTGATCTACTCACAATTGGATTTGATGTTTCAAGGTTCAACCACTTAGTTGTGAGCATTGGGATGATTAACTACTAGGCTACATTTGAGGGGAAGCTTTAGTATTAGTTAGTATACTTTCTTTCAGTTCTTAATGAAAGTATTGGATTTTTAGTTTTAGTTCCTATGTTGTATTTAAGGGGAGGCAACATAGTTATTAGTTAGAAGGTTGTGGATAAGAAGATGGAAAGTACTGGTTCTGCAAAGTACTGCTTCAACGTACTGCTTTGAAGAGTACTGGTTAGGTAGACGTACTGCTTACGTGGAAGTACTGTTCCAACGGTCAAAACTGTGGGGCTACGGTTATTTAATTCATTTGGGAGGGGGTAAAAAGCCAAATACAACGGTAACACTATTAATTAGGCTTTGATTTTTTAAATCTTCTTATTCAACCATTTATTCATTCGGTATCTACGTTTCTAATCGCTAATTACCTTCGTTTACCACTCTTCACACTCAATGGCTAATCGTGATTTCTGTTCTAAGCATAACATGGTCGCGAACTTAGATAAAACGGCGAAGAATGTTGATTTTCATGCGATGATTGACTTCTTGACTGGGTCATCAATCAATTATGCTATTTTAGTAAACCCTGATGTCATTGGACCATGGATTCAACAGTTTTGGTCTACTGCAAAGTATGATGAACAAGATGGTGTTCCTTTTATTCGTGCTAAGGTTGCTGGTCAAGCAATTAGGGTTACTGAATCTTCAATTAGGGAAGATTTACAATTTAATGATGAAGGGAGTGCTATTCGTTTTGCAAGACAAGAGATTTGGGATACACTCAGGGATATTGGGTATGAAGGTGATCTTACTATACTTACTTTTCAGAAGCCATTATTTAGTCCTCATTGGAAATATCTTATACATGTTCTTCTTCACTGCTTGAGTCCCAAGAGTACTTCATGGGAGCAGTTTGGTCAGAACATTGCTTCTGCATTGGTGGGCTTAGTTACAAATCGCCCTTTCAATTTTTCAAGGATGATTCTTGATGGAATGCTCTCACACATCACCAATGGTTCACCATTCTTGATGTACCCAAGGTTTATTCAGGTTTTCTTAAACAAGCAACTTGCGGGGATTTCTAAACCACAAAGTTTTCTACCTACTGTCACACTTCCACCAAAGGTGTTTACATTCATTGCTAAGAAGATGATGAAGCGAAAAGTGTACCGCTTTTAGGGGGTCATTTAAGCCCTAAATCGTATTTATTTGATCAAATATTGCCCTAAATCATTCCTTTTGTCATTTTAGGTACTTTGGAGAAGAAATCTGGAAAAGGAAGCATTTTGGACGTTTTTGGAGCATAAAAGTGAAGAAAATGACAAAGTCTCCAAAGCTGCTGGAAAAGAACACTTGACGGCATCAAGGATTGCTCCTGACGGCGTCATGGCTTGGCAAAAGAGGTGGATATGAAAAATACACATGATAAGCCAGGGAGTTTTACAAAGGAAGTCTGACGGCGTCACCCTTTAAGGTGATCAAGGCCATCACGGTTTATGTTAATGAGAGACGACGTCAAGCACATTTCTGACGGCGTCAAGCCTTGATAAGCCAGGGAGGATTTTGGAGGTTTAAAGGGGGACGGCGTCAGGAAGACCATCCGGGAACCCTAGACACGGCGAGGTGACGGCGTCAAGATCTATAACATGACGCCGTCAGCCACTAAGTTCTATATATAGTTTTGCAATTTTTTGTCATTAGTGTGCAACTTTGTGAGGAGAAACCCTAAGACGAATTTCTGCCATTTTTAAGGGTTTTTATACCCTTGGATCTCCCATGTTTAATTGAAGATAAGTAATCATTTAATCAATCAATATGTCTATGTGTTGTTTGATTATATCTCGTTCTTGTCTTTTAATTAACATGCTAGGCTAGATTTATCTTGTGTTTGCTTAGATCTAATGAAACCTAACTATTGATTATCGGTTATTAGTGTGTTATTAATTGTATTGGATGATTGTTTATCGATGTTAGGCTTAAGAAAACTGGCTAACTTCCTATACGGTAACTTGCTTGAACGTCTTAAGAAACATGAACCAATGCGTACTAGGTTTATATGGTTGTATTTAATGCATGAGCGAATTCTAGTGATCCCATGTTAGGAGCTTCTTAGCCGGCTCGACATAGGAGTGAAGTAGGAGCTTGTAGAGTTGGGGAAGTACGTACGCCACCCCACGATTGGTATTAAGGAATACACCCGTCATCCACGCAATTAATACACACTAATCAACCGGTAAAAGATAGTTAGGGAGTAAGGAAATCTATGTAAACACATTTCTCTCCATATAAGTTTCACAACCTTTTCATTTTCAGTTATTTTATTTTATTTGCATTTGTAGTTATTTGGGTTAGTTGACTAGCAACTAATTCCGCCCACTCTTTCAAACCCGAGATTTTACTTGCTTTACATAAAATATAAAAATACAAAAAAGAATCTTCCCTCACCCTTAGACCTATTAGAGTAGTTTTTCAATCCTAACGACACTATTCCCCTAGAGAACGATCAATCCCCCGGTACTTGCCACTTCACTATACTACATCGGTCAGGTACACTGCCTGGTGGGGATTGCAAGCCTCTTGAGATCCCTCGAGAGGTAAAACCTGTAGTAAGGTCGCAAAACCACGCATCAGAAGAGTATCAAGTTCTCTGGAAGAAATACACCTTTTACAGCTCATATCTTGGAAGTTGCACAAGCAGTTAGGGATGCCGAACTAGAGCCTGAACAAGAGCAAGAGGAATCCTCTGCATCAGCCATTAGAGAGCAACCAGCTTCAAGAGAAGAGAGTGCTTCTCAACATACTGCTTCTCATCATACTGTTTCGTCTTCACAAAGTGCTACTCAGGAGCATTCACCTCAACATAGGCATCAAACATCTGAGGAAGATGAGGAAGTGGTTGAGGATGTCTTGACCAATTATGAACTTTCAAGGGAATTAAGGAGGCTCAAGAAGGTTACTGATGATCAAGCTGATCAGATAAAGGATTTGGAAAGAAAATTCAGACGATTAAAGAGGTTTGTTTGGCCATTAGTGAAGCAACACAGGTTATGGGTAAAGTCTCAGAGGAAAAGTGGTCAGAAACCTAAGAAGGTTTCTCAGTCAATGACAAGAAGGTCTAAGAAGTATTCTTCATTCCAATTGGGGAGGAATTTAGAGAATTTGAATGAAGATAATGAGTTCAATCAAGATAATGAGTTCAATCAAGGTAATGAGTTCAATCAAGATACTGGACTTTATGATGATATACCACTTGAAGAAATTCCTCATGAAGATATTGTTGAGAGGAAATGTGATGAAACAGAGCAAATAAACATTGAAGATGCTACTGTTGAAGCAAAAAGTGGTGATACTGAGGAATTGGATTTGGAAGGTACTGATGTTGAAAGTACTGCTCTTCAAGGTACTGCTCATCAAGAAACTATTACACCAAGGACTTTGGATTTTGAGGAAGATGTTGGACCTTCAAGTCAAATTCAAGAGGAAGTTGGCCCTTCTAATCCAGTTCAACAGGAAGAAGTTAGAAAACATACTGAAAGTGATGATGAGACCATTGCTGACATCATGTTGAACATGTCTAGACCAAGAGGCATAAGTATTGTTGATGTTGAACAACAACCTCATACTTCTTCTCAACCTACTCAGGAGTAGGATCCAAAAGACAAAGGTAAAGGGATCATGGTAGAAACTAAGAAGAAGAAGCTTACCTTGAAAGAACTAAGAGCTATTCAGGATGCTAAAAATGAGGAAGCTGCAAGGAAATTACAGGCTGAGATAGATGCTGAAGAATCAAGGAAAGTTATCAAACCTAGAAGGTCACAAAGTAAAGCTCAAGAAAGAAATTCTATGATGGCTTATCTCAAAGGAAGAGGATATACAGGTTTGATGAAATTGACACATACAGAGATGAAGGATCTGTATGATGCTGTCAGGGAAGCTATAGAAAAAGATCTTGCAAGCATTATTTCTTTTGAAGACAAGGAGCTTGAAGATAGCAGAAAGGAAAGAGTTGTTACAAGGAGCTCAAAGAGGAAGAGAACAACAACTAATGAAAAGTCATCAAAGAAGCTCAAGGATTCTATTGAATTAAGAATAGACACAGCTGATGAGCTAAGAAATTATTTGAGAGTTGTTGATTTTGAGCATCCAAAATCAGAAGATGTTGCAAACAAGAAGTCCAAGATTTCTACATTCTCAGTTGTAGAATCACAAGAAGGGGACTATTTGATATTTCATAGACAAGATGGAAGCTTTAGAGTATTCAATTCGTTATGGGATATACTACATCTGATAGATAGAGAAGATCTGCTTCAGTTATATCTACAAGTGCAAACTTACTTTGAGCATATTCCACCACAAGGAGTAGGTTTGGTTTTAGTAGGAAATCTTACTACCATCTGGGAAACAGAGGAAACAAAGGATAGTACTTTGTGGGAAAATTAAGAAAACTGGGAGATTAACAGATGGAGATTCTTTGAATCAGTTGGAATACACGTTTTGGAGTTAGAGGATGGCACTATGATTCATATGCTAGCAGAACAAAGATATCCACTCACAAGAGATCTGATGATCAGGATGCTAGAGCATGGCATGGAAGTGGAACAAGAGAATGAAGTAGCATTGATGGTTATAAAATTGTTCATCAAGTGGACGACTGAAGCTGAAGATTAATGCATAACTACTGGTATGATTTAATTATTATATAAATCTTTTGAAAAATAAGTACTTTCTTTAAAGTACTGCTAGTCAAACAGTACTTTCTCAAAGTACTGCTTGCAGCATGAAACCAGTAAAGTCTTTTGATAAAATCAGTGATTTTTGATAAGTGCAAAAACATTTTGAAGCACAAAGATTAAACAGCAACAAATGGTTTTGAAAGCAACAACATGGTGTTAGTACTTGTACTACACAACAAATGGTAATCAACTCACCATGTTTAATAAACAAGAAAGAGTTTGACTCATCATGAGGGTACGGCTCTGATGTGATTATCAAATCCGTTTTTAGTTGACAATTTACTAAAAATTGTATGGTTTTCAACTCACCATATCTATGTTAGTGAAGAGTTGGCTAGCCCACAAGATAATGGCTTTGTGGTAAAGGTTGTGGAAAACCATTATATGGTAATTAGTTCACCATGGTAGTGATTGTACTAAAAGAACTAGCTAGTCCAAAAGCAAACGGCTATTTGGTAAAGACTAATCAAATCCGTTGATAGCTGATGATTTGCTAAAAATCATATGGTTATCAATGTACCATGGTTTCTTAAACCTAAACATTGGCTACTCCAGAGTTAATGGCTTTGGTAAAGAGACATCAAAATCCATTAAGTTTTCAATGATTCACCTCTCACAGGAGTTAACACACCTGGAAGTGATGAGAATAGTATGAAACTTTTAAGATCTGATGTACCTATTGCCAATATGATGCTGAGTTGCTGAAAAGATAAGTTGCTGAAAAGAATTGTTGCTGATAAAGATTGCAGATACTGATTGCATTGATGATAACAAAACAACAACGAGATAGACTTCAAAGACACAACCTTTCCTTGAAGATAAAAATGATTGAAGTTAAAGAAATACAAAGGAACTTGAAATCAAGCAAGTAGAATTCAAGTTAGGGGAGGATTGTTGGGCTATAAAGTTAAAGTACTGCTGGAAGTCAAAGTACTGCTAAATAAGTCAAAGTACTGCTGCTCGTTGAAGGACTGTTATGCAAATACGTTTAAGGATTGATGTGTAATTCAAGAATGTTCTTAGAGTTATTATTAGATTAGATTTAGAATTACTTGTCGTTCAAGTATTGTAAACCGACTAGGGTTTTCTTTGTGCCTATAAAAGGATCCCTAGGTTGGCATTAGAGATACGATTTTAGAGAGACAAGTTCATACGATTAGAGATACGAATATTAGAAGCTTATTAGAGTATTAGTGATTAGAGTTTGTTAGTGAATCTGTGTAAAGAGTAGGTTCAAGGTTTTAATAATATTCGAAGTTGTTTATTAATTCTTCTTAGCTTTGTTGAAGTAGATTCCGCATACTCAATAAAGTATATCAGTGTTTCACTATTAACAGTTTTGGATTTATCCAAGGTTGTTAAACCGTAGACAAGCTACAAGTTAGTTTGGTCAGAGTATATCGATCAAACAATGGTTACGATGTAAAACAATGTACGAAAGTTCTACGATCGTAACTTATCTCTAGGTTATGTCGTAGAGTCATCCCTGAGGATAAGATCGTCCATGATTCAAAGGTTACGGCGTAACTAACCCTAATGGTTACATCGTAACTTAGTCGAGGCTATAAATACCAGCCGAATTCTTCATTTTAATATATCTTTCACCACACAAAACCAGAGGGCGAATTAGGGCTTGAAGAAGGACGTTCTTTAGCAGCATACAAGCCATTTCCAAGGGAGAATTCATGCACATAATTCATAAGTTTTAGTATTTCATATTACATTTGTGTATTTAATTCCATGTCTTCATTTATAATGTTAAACATGGAATTTACTGCATGTTTTAATATGATCGGCTAAACACCTTTGGTGTTAGCCTAATTATAAAATTGTTATTGCTATGAGTTAGTTTTCTTGTTTTCATTTCGCTTTATATGTATGCTTTCTTTGTTTATTCGTGACACCTTTGTTTCAGTAGTATGGATGCTTGGTAATATCTAGGACACGGGAGAATTGACCATAGGACCCTAGTGAAGTAGATTGCGAAATAGTGGTAAGAATTGACCATAGGACGCCCACTATCTTGTGTGAGACTGGACCAAAGAATCACTTACCAAGTGGAAGTGCTTAAGAAGTTAAGGGGGGGGGGGGTCTAAGTTCTGACAGGCTGGGCTTCCCGTAGAATAAGTCTTAGATTGTAGCGGTGCGTAATGACTCTTCCATAGGGTAAACCCACGACCTCTCGTAATTAGGGTTGTAAACGAACCGGACGAACACGAACGGAGCCCTATTCATGTTCGTTCATTCAATTTTAACCGAACAAATAAACAGACACGGACGCTTAAACGGACGAATTTTCTTGTTCATGTTCGTTTATTAAGAAAATGAGTTGTTCATGTTCATTTATGTTCGTTTATTAAGACACTAAAATAACATAAACAATCGAACATAAATGAAAATAGACAAACAAACATAAACTTTATTGAAATCTGCACAATATATTGTTTTATAAGTGTTGTTTTGTTTAAACAAACCAATGTTAAAATTATAAAATTAAAAGATATGATATACGAACATAAATAGATAAATGAACATAAACGAACGTTAACGAACGCATAATCGGACGTTCACGAACATAAATGAACGGATGCATCTTTTGTTCATGTTCGTTCATTTAACTAAAGGAACGTAAAATATTGTTCATGTTCGTTCATTTAATAAATGAACGAACATAAATGAACTTTTTACCGAATGGTTCATAAAATGTTCACTGAACGTTCAGTTCGTTTACAGCTCTACTCGTAATCATTAGGTTATGGAATAGGATGCTATGGAAGATAGGCTAGGCGAATTGCTCAACTGAGTCTAGTAACTTAAAACCCCATATGAAGCGATAGAAAACCTTAATTAAGAAAACGTAATCATGGCATAAAAAGATTAGTAATTAGGCTAGCACGTTTCTCTCTATTGATATCTCGTACACATTTTATGTGCTTTTATTTCATTTAATTTCTTTAGTTTAATTAATCAAATTATAAAACCCCCTTTAAAATCAGTGACAATTAGAACTTAGATTAGATCCGCACGCATAGCTCTTGGGACGACCTCGGCTTTACCGACAACTACACTATACACGACTGGGTACACTGCCCGTTAGTGCATTCGAGATGAAGGTTGCGAACAGGTTCGAAGGGGTGTCCTTCGACCTGTTCGGAGGGTACATCATCAGTTGCTTTTGGAAGTAACCCCAAAGGAGGGAAAATAACCGGAAAAGGTACCATTAAAACTGGTAAACTAGATTTTGAGAATGTGTATTTTGTGAGAGAGTTAAAGTTTAATCTCTTTAGTGTCTTACAAATGTGTGACAAAAAGAATAGTGTTCTCTTTAATGACACTGAATGTATAGTCTTATCTCCAAACTTTAAGTTAATTGATGAAAGTCAAGTTTTACTTAAAGTTCCTAGAAAGGATAATATATATACAGTTTTGATTTAGAGAACACAGTTCCTAAAGGAGGTTTAACTTGTCTCTTTGCAAAAGCCACATCTTATGAATCTAAACTTTGGCATAGAAGGCTAGGTCACTTGAATTTTAAAACTATGAACAAACTGGTTAAGGGAAATCTTGTAAGAGGTTTACCTTCTAAACTTTTTGAAAATGATCAAACCTGTGTTGCTTTTCAAAAGGGAAACCAGCACAGAGCCTCTTGTAAGTCCAAAACTGAGAACTCAATCAGTCAGCCTTTACATATGTTGCACATGGATTTGTATGGTCCAACATTTGTAAAAAGTATTATGAAAATGATGTATTGCCTAGTTGTCATAGATGATTTTAGTAGGTTTACATGGGTTTTTTTCTAGCTACTAAAGATGAGACTAGTGGCATTCTTAAGTCCTTTATAACTAGGATAGAAAATCTAGTAGATCACAAGGTTAAGGTAATAAGATGTGATAATGAGATTGAGTTCAAAAACAGAGAGATGAATCAGTTTTGTGAGATGAAGGGTATTTTGAGACAATATAATGTAGCTATAACTCCTCAACAAAATGGTGCAGCTAAGAGGAGAAATATGACACTAATTGAGGCTGCTAGGACTATGCTAGCTGATTCTAAGTTGCCAACTACTTTTTGGGCAGAAGCAGTTAGTACTGCTTGCTATGTGCAAAATAGAGTGTTAGTTGTTAAGCCTCATAACAAGACCCCATATGAACTTTTTCATGGTAAAACATAAACTTTAAGTTTTATCAGACCATTTAGGTGTCCTGTTACTATTCTTGATATCATAGATCACTTAGGCAAATTTGATGGTAAGGCTGATGAAGGTTTTTTTGATGGATACTCTTTGAATAGTAATGCCTTTAGAGTATTCAATAGTAGAACAAGGATAGTGGAAGAGAACTTGCATATTAGGTTTAGTGAGAGTACACCTAATGTTGTAGGTAGTGGACTAGATTGGCTATTTAATATTGATGCATTAACATGAACAATGAATTATGAGCCATTTGTTGCAGGTACAAAGTCTAATGGTTTTGCAGGTACAAAAGCAAGGGATAGTGCAGGTCAAGCTAGAAAGGAGACAACACCTTCAAAAGATTACATTTTGCTACCATTATGGACTGCTGATCCGCCATTCTCAACCCAAGATCCAAAGGGTTCTCAAGATGATAAAGTCAAACCTTCACGTGATGATGAAAAGAAGGTTAATGAAGATCCAAGTAAAGAGAGTGAATATGATGTTCAAAAGAAGGAAGATAAAGTTAACAGAACTAATGATATTAATACTGATAGTGATGGAAACAACACTAACAGTGTTAATACTGGTAG
The DNA here is from genome assembly GCA_021014915.2 of Artemisia tridentata subsp. tridentata. Lineage (NCBI taxonomy): Eukaryota > Viridiplantae > Streptophyta > Magnoliopsida > Asterales > Asteraceae > Artemisia > Artemisia tridentata. Next base: position 356,731,644 of record CP139509.1, on the reverse strand, counting down.
TTCAACTATTAATGCTGCTAGCATAAAAGTTAATGTTGTTGATCCAAACATCAGCATTGAACTTCCATTTGATCCAGAAATGCCTGTTTTGGAAGATATTGGCTCAGTTGACTAATCAAGTGCTGATGAAGATGATGCTGAAGTAGCTGACATGAACAATTTGGATCCAACAATCCAAGTCAGTCCTACTCCAACTACAAGAATTCATAAATATCATCCACTTGAACAAGTGATTAGAGATGTGCAATCAGCTACACAAACAAGAAGGATGTCAAAGAATTTGAAGGAACATTGGCTCTTTGTTAGAACTATTAAACAAAGAAACATTCATAAAGACCTTCAAAACTGTTTGTTTGCTTGCTTTTTTATCACAAGTGTAACCCAAAAAGACAATTCAAGCATTAAATGATCCAAGCTGGGTAGAGGCTATGCAGGAAGAGCTTCTACAGTTCAAGTTACAAGAAGTTTGGACTTTGGTGGAGTTGCCTAATGAAAAAAGGGTTATAGGTACAAAATGGGTTTTCAGGAATAAAAAGGATGAAAGAAGAATAGTCATAAGAAATAAAGCAAGATTGGTAGCTCAAGGGTACACACACGAAGAAGGGATTGACTATGATGAAGTCTTTGCCCCTGTTGCGAGAATTGAAGCAATTAGGCTATTCCTAGCTTATGCTTCATTTAAAGATCTTGTGGTGTATCAAATGGATGTTAATAGTGTTTTTCTCTATGGGAAGATTGAAGAAGAAGTGTATGTATGTCAACCACCAGGGTTTGAATATCCAGACTTTCCTGATAGAGTATACAAGGTTGAAAAAGCATTATATGGACTACATTAAGCTCCTAGAGCATGGTATGAAACCTTTTCAATATATCTGTTGGACAATGGGTTTCACAGAGAAAAGATTGACAAGACTTTGTTCATCAAAAGGCACAAAGGTTATATTTTGTTGGTTCAGGTTTATGTAGATGATATCATCTTTGGTTCAACAAAGAAGGAGTTATGCATTGAATTTGAGAAGTTGATGCAAGAGAAATTTCAGATGAGTTCTATGGGAGAACTTACATTCTTCTTGGGATTACAAGTGAAGCAGAAGAAGGATGACATATTTATTAGTCAAGATAAGTATGTTGCCGAAATTTTCAATAAGTTTGGGTATACATATGTCAAGACTGCATGTACACCAATGGAAACTGGAAAGCCTCTGCTCAAATATGAAGATGGTGAAGAAGTGGATGTTCATCTGTATAGGTCAATGATTGGTTCATTGATGTACCTTACCTCTTCAAGACCTGACATTATGTTTGCAGTGTTTGCTTGTGCTAGATACCAAGTCAATCCAAAAGTTTCACATCTTCATGCTGTGAAAAGGATTTTTATGTACTTAAAAGGTCAACCAAAATTGGGCCTTTGGTATCCAAAAGATTCTCCTTTTGATTTGGTGGCATACACTGATAGTGATTATGCTGGAGCAAGCTTGGATAGGAAGTCTACAACAGGAGGTTGTCAATTCCTAGGGTGTAGATTGATATCATATAAGTGCAAGAAACAGACTGTGGTTGCAAATTCCACAACAGAAGCTAAATATGTGGCTGCTTCAAGTTGCTATGGACAAGTTCTTTGGATTCAGAATCAACTACTTGATTATGGGTACAATTTTATGCATACCAAGATTTTTATTGACAATAACAGTACTATGTGCATAATTAAAAATGTTGGGAATTCTACTAAGGAAGAATTCTACTGATGGTTACTGCTGATGGTTACTGCGGAAGTGTTGGATTCTGCTGAAGAATGTTTCTGCGGAAGTAGAGATTCTGCATAGTGTGTTTCTGCTGATGGATAGTTTTCGCGTATTTTGTTATTAGTTAGGATATGCATGAGTTTATTTAGGAAGTGATAATGTATATCTTGTTTAGTTTTTAGAATATACGTTTCTTGTGAAACGGTTTAGGGTTTCTAGTGAAACCTAGTTAGGGTTCCTTATCTATAAAAGGAACACGTTATTATGTAATATGCACGAGTGAAGAAAAACAAGTTTTAGTTTAATAAACGATCCATAGAGGATCAAAGTGTTCTTAGTTATTTATGTTCTTGCTTGTGTTTATTTCCGCTTTAAAATACAAGTGTTAGAGACTTTCTATTAGTGTGTTTGTGATTACATAAAAATTACTAACGATCCAAGAGTGCTCAAAGATCTATCAAGGTCTAAGGTTCAACAAGTGGTATCAGAGCCTCGGGAGAGTCTCTGTGATACTAAGAACATCCTTTCCTTACACCCTCTCAACCAAAACAATGCCTGGATCAGAAGACGGCTCAGAAGTCAACAACAACCATAACAACACATCTTCATCTTTTCAACAACTCACTCTCACCAACAGCAATGCAAAGTTTCCATACCTCAAGAAGGAAGAATATGAATTGTGGGCTATGAAGATGCAGAACTGGATCATGAATGTAGATTGGAATCTTTGGGAAATTGTCAAAAAGGGAAATACTTTGAAGAAGCACATCAAAGATGCTGATGGTGTAGTTACCATTGTTGACCCTCAAACTGCTGAAGAGATTCTTACTGTACAAAGAGAGAATAAAGTGAGGTCCATTCTCCTTCAAGCTATTCCAGATGATCACATTGGTGATTTTCACTATATGGAGGATGCAAAGGACATCTGGATGGCAATCAAGGCTAGGTTTGGTGGGAATGAAGAGTCAAAAAGGATGAGGAAATCAATGTTGAAACAGCAGTTTCAAGAATTCCAAATCTCTGAGGAAGAAGGTATTCACAAGGGGTATGACAGGTTTCATAAGATTTTGAGTCAATTGAATCAGCTGAAGGCCAGGCCAGACAATGAGGATTGCAATGCAAAGTTCCTGCGATCTTTACCTACATCTTGGCTGCATGTGAGCATTGCACTCAAAGCTAAAGGTGGATTGGATATGCTTTCTTTTGATGATCTCTACAACAAGCTCAAAACTCTTGAGCCTGATGTTAGAAGTCCCATTCGTTCATCCACTCCCAGTTACTCAGCCTTTGTTAGCACCACCTCCAATAAGATGAATCAAGCTTCAAGCCCAAGCTCCTCAGCATCATCTTCCTACAACAACACCAGACCAAATTCACAACCAAAGTCTAGTGGTGTATTGGAAGATGTTATTCAATCTTTTGTTGCTGATTATGACCATCAGCAGGAACTTGCTTTTGAGGATTTTGATCAAGTGGATCCTCTGGATATGGAAGAGATGAACTTGAAGTGGCAGGTGGCCATGCTCTCAATGAACATCAAAAGGTTTGAAGACAAGTCAGGAAGAAAGTTTGGTTTCAAGGGAAGAGACTCTGCTAGATTTGACAGGAGGAAGGTTAAATGCTATACATGTGGCCAGATGGGTCACTTCTCAAGAGAATGCAAGGATAGGAAGGCTGGTGATGAGGTTAGGTATACTACCTATCAGCAGAAACAAGTGGAAACTGGGAAAGCTGGAGCTTTGGTCACTCTGGATGATCATGTCAACTGGAAGGTGCATGAACCTGATAATGATGAAGCTTCTGGGCAGAGTGGATTGCTGGCATGCTGTACTACAGAGGATCAACATGATCAAGTTGCCTTTATGGGCATCTCTCAGGTACATAATTGTGTTTTTGGTTGTAGTGAAAGATATAATGAACTTAAGGAAGCTTATGATGAATTGAAACCTAAATATAATAAATGTTATGTAGAAGTTGAGTCTTTGAAACAGGCTTTAAAAACTCTAGAAAAACAAAAGGTTTGGTTTCAAAAGAATCAGATTGCTTATGATGAAAAAATAAGGGTGTTGGAAAGTGATTTGAAATGTACTAGAATTGATTTAAAACGAACTGAGAAAGAAAAAGCTGATGTAGAATCTGAAAACCAAGTACTAAAAGAGAAATTAGAGAAGGAGATAGCTAATCATAATGTTTGGTTAATGTCAGGTGATAAGTTATCTAATTGTCTCTATAATAGTCAACCTGTAAATTCTAGTATAGGTTTAGGCTTTAAAAAATATGTTGGTTTAGAGGCTAGGGATGATAAGGGTAAATCTACACCAGCAGGTTTAGCAAATTTTGTTAAAGAAGAAACTTACATGTTGTACCTGGACCTATAAGAGGAGAGCACATGCCCTCAAGCACCACCACCTCAGACTTTGATGGATCACACCATCTTTATGGAAAAAAGTCAAGTGACTTGCCAGACCCTGATTCTAATTCTACTGACTATGTCTCTTGTTCTTCTAGTGACATGTCCTCAGACCAAGGGTCTACTACCAGTTGTGATTCAAGTGAAAAGTCAGACCTTCCCAAGACCTCACCCAAGACCTCACCAAAGCCTACACCCAAGACTCCCTACAAGCCTGTTAGAGTTGCTGCTGATGAATCAAATTCAAAGACAGTTTCTTCTGAAGACTTGTCATTTAATTCTTTGCAAAATAATGATTTTAATTCTGTCAAAAACAATTCTGTTAATGTTAGTGGTTTGAATACTTTTGCATGTAATGGAACATCTTTCACTTTTAATAAATCTTCTAAAAAGAAGAAATGTTTTGTCTGTGGAAGTAAATTTCATTTGATTAAGGATTGTACTTTTCATGAGCAAAGAATGGGTGTATGTGCTTATCAAAATAAACCTGGACCAATGTGGAAAAATGTTAATGAAATACCACCATATTTTCCACAAGCAACTCAAAAGACCAGCAATTCTGCTGATAGACCTTCTCCATCTTCTTGGAGAAGATGTGTTGCTAGACCATATGTGAGACCAACTAGTTCATATTTTCAGAATGGTTATTGGCCTGGATTTATTGACCCAAGGTATGTGGGTAAGGGAAATTGGGATACTGCTGTTAAGCCCTCAGCAGGTTGTTTTTGGACCAAAAAGGGACCTAATTATCATAGCAGGTCCAAGGACAATGGTGGATCTTATACATCTACATGGCCTAATTCTTATGATCCACAAGGCAGGCTCAAGTCAGCAATGACTTGAGTCTCCAATGTGTACTTATATTTTGTAATTTTTGTTGTTGTTGTTGTAGGATCATCCTCTGAAGAGTAAAGAAGTAGGCATAGTAGATAGTGGTTGTTCCAGGAGTATGTCAGGAAACTTAGAGATGATGCATGATTTTGTACCCATTGAAGGAGGAGGCAATGTGACTTTTGGTGGAGGAGATGGTAGAATCACTGGGAAAGGAACCATCAGAACACCTAATTTGGACTTTGAGAATGTGTATTATGTGAAGGAACTGCAACATTTCAACTTGTTCTCAGTATCACAAATTTGTGACACCAAGAACAAAGTATTCTTCTCTGAGGATGAATGTCTTGTGCTCTCTAAAGACTTCAAACTTCCAGAAGATACACCAATTCTGCTAAGAGTTCCCAGAACTTACAATTTGTACACATTCAATTTGAATGATGTTCAACCTGAAGGTGACTTAACATGTTTGGTGGCTAAAGCATCCCTGGATGAGTCTACAAAATGGCATAGAAGGATGGCTCATGTGAATTTCAAGACCATAAACAAGCTTTCTAAACTTGGTCTAGTTCATGGACTTCCCTCCAAAGTCTTCACCAATGAGCACAATTGTGTTGCCTGCAACAAAGGAAAGCAACATAAAGCCTCATACAAAGCCATTACTGCTGTGAGAACCATCTCAGAACCTCTTCAGTTGCTGCGTATGGATCTCTTTGGTCCAACTCAAATCAGAAGTATTGATCTCAAGTACTTCTGCCTGGTAATCACTGATGACTATAGCAGGTTTTGTTGGGTATTCTTTTTGAAAACTAAAGATGAAACATCTCCAATTTTAAAAGAATTTATTACCCTTGTTGAAAACCAGCTAAACAAAAAGGTTAAAGGCATTAGGTGTGATAATGGGACAGAGTTCAAAAATGCTGTTTTAATAGAACTTTGTCAGTCTAAGGGGATAAAAAGGGACTATAGCAATCCAAGAACCCCCCCCCAGCAAAATGGGGTTGCTGAAAGAAAGAATAGGACCTTAATAGAGGCAGCAAGATCCATGCTTGCAGACTCTAAATTACCCACTATGTTCTGGACTGAAGCAGTAAGCACTGCTTGTTATGTTTTGAACAGGGTATCCATCACTAGACCTCATTTAAAGACACCTTATGAACTTCTCACTGGGAATGTTCCTGATATTCATTATCTCAAACCTTTTGGATGTCAAGTGACCATTTTGAAAACTAGTGATCCACTGGGGAAGTTTGATGAAAAAGCTGATGAGGGGTATATTGTAGGTTATTCAGCACATAGTAAGGCTTATAGGGTATATAATTTAAATGCTAAAAAGATTGAGGAGACCCTTAACCTGAGATACCTAGAAGACAAGCCTAATGTTCAGGGTCAAGGTCATGCTTGGTATTTTGACCTAGATTACTTAACTGATTACTTGGGTTATACTAGATATGTTGCTAACCAATCTGCAGGTTCTCAAGAGTCTCCCACAAACAATGTTGGTACCATGGATGTTGACTCAGATAGTGAGTCTGAGCATGATGAACACCCAATTGTTGTACCTTCTTTTTCTCCTAACCAATTTGCAGGTGATAGCTCCAAAGAAACTTCTGATGAGCTTGAAGATGAGTCACACTATGCAGAGGACCTTGCTAGACTCAAGAAGCAGGAGCATGCAGCCAATCAAGAAGCTGAAAGAGTTGGTGTGGAGTTAGCAAAACCAGTCAGTGGAAACCAGGATTCTGCTGATAGGCTTTCTGTTTCCCCTGACATAACCAATTCTGCTGACAGTTCTCCTGAAGGTTCTCCCATTTCTCCTAGTGTGTCCACAGACCTTGAAGAGCCATATACACGTTTTCCAAGTCCTTCTGATCTTGGGAATCACCAACCCAAAGCTGGTATCTTCAACTCAGCCTCCTATGATAGTGAGTTTGGACCCAATGTGAACAATCTTGACACCACAGTTGATGTCAACCCTAATGCTACCAAAAGGATCAACATTGCTCATCCCCAATCCAATATTCTTGGTGATCCTCAAGCACCTGTTAGAACTAGAAGTACTGTGAAGGGTTCTAAGTATGGTCAAGTTGCTTTTCTTTCCTATGTCTCAAATCAACAAAGGGACAATCATACAGACTTTAAGCATTGTATGTTTGCTTGCTTTCTTTCTCAAGTGGAGCCAACAAGTGTTGCTCAAGCTCTTGAAGATTCAAATTGGCTTGAAGCAATGCAAGATGAGATGCAACAATTCAAGAATCAGCAGGTTTGGATCTTGGTACCACTACCTGAAGGGAAGATAGCCATTGGGACAAAATGGATTTTGAAGAATAAAAGAGATGCAAGGGGTATTGTGGTTAAGAACAAAGCAAGATTGGTGGCTCAGGGTTTCAGACAAGAGGAAGGAGTTGATTATAATGAAGTCTTTGCTCCAGTAGCTAGGGTTGAGGCCATTAGAATCTTCTTGGCCTATGCATCTTATATGGGTTTTCTGGTATATCAGATGGATGTGAAAGGTGCTTTCCTGTATGGTGAAATTGAAGAGGAAGTATATGTCACTCAACCCAAAGGTTTTGAAGACCCAAATAATCCAAAACATGTTTACAAGGTTGTAAAAGCTCTCTATGGACTACATCAGGCACCAAGAGCTTGGTATGCTAGGCTTTCTGCATTTCTGCTGAAGCATGGATACAGAAGAGGTGCCATTGACAAAACACTCTTCATTAAGAAGAATTCCAGGGATATCATTCTTGTGCAGGTTTATGTGGATGACATTATCTTTGGCTCCACTAAAGAAGCTTGGTGCAGGGAGTTTGAGGAATTGATGAAGGGAGAGTTTCAGATGAGTGCTATGGGGGAGCTTACTTTCTTTTTGGGTCTCCAAGTTCAGCAGAAACAAGATGGTATCTTTATTAGTCAGGATAAGTATGTGACGGATATATTGAAGAAGTTTGATATGGAAAATGTCAGAACTGCCACTACACCTTATGAAGCTCCAAAACCAAAGAACAATCTTGAACCAGATCCTGCAGTGAATGTTCACCTATACAGATCCATGATTGGGTCATTGATGTATTTGACAGCTTCAAGGCCTGACATTACATTTGCTGTGAGTGCTTGTTCAAGACATCAGGTCACTCCACTTACTTCCCATTTGAATGCAGTCAAAAAGATCTTTAAGTATCTCAAAGGCCAACCTCACTTAGGTCTTTGGTACCCAAAAGAGTCTCCTTTTAAGTTGGAAGCATATAGTGATAGTGATTATGCTGGTGCAAATCTGGATAGGAGATCCACAACTGGAGGTTGCCAATTTCTTGGAAGAAGATTGATTTCTTGGCAATGCAAGAAACAAACTATTGTTGCTACCTCCTCTACTGAAGCAGAGTATGTTGCTGCTGTCAATTGTTGTGGACAGGTTCTATGGATACAAAATCAATTGCTGGATTATGGGTTTAATTTCATGAACACCACAATCTTCATTGATAATCAAAGTACCCTATGCATTGTCAAAAATCCATTTTTTCATCATAGAACTAAGCATATTGAAATCAGGCATCATTTTATAAGAGATGCATATGAAAAACATTTGATTAAGGTGGTTAAGATTCACACAGATGATAATGTGGCAGATTTATTGACTAAGGCTTTTGATGGACCTAGGTTTCAACGCTTAGTTGTCCATATTGGGATGGTTAACCCTTAAATGCAAAGTTTGAGGGGAGGCATATGCCTCAGGGGAGGATTGTTGTTGTAATATTTGTAATATTTTGTATATTATGTTTACTATCATACTATTTGTAATATTTTGTATATTATGTTTACTAACATACTAACCAACTAATGTACTTTAAGTTTTGTTTGGTTTGGTTTGTTTCTATGTGTCTGTTTTGCAGAATGCCTTGATGTGTAGTTATTGATCTTCAGTGGAAGTTATTCAAGATTGATTAAATGGGAATTGGTCAAGTAAGCTTAAAGATTGATTCTTCTGACTGAAAGTGCTGAAGCATAGTTCAAGTGATAATCAAAGAGAGATAGAAGAGAAGTTGTTCATTCATTCAAAAGAAATTACAACAAACAAACAACTTCAAATTTTAATAAAAGACCATTCCTATACAAGATGACCTACACAGACTCTAAATCCTATCATCAGGGTTTCAAAAGTTGTTGGAGATGGAGGACCAGGAATGAAGATGCTGAAGAACCTAGTTTTATATCTTTGGTCCTTGGCAACATCTCATCATCATCTACTCCATTTTACCCTTTCCTTTACCGGCCACCTCTGCACCCTTGCCCTTTCCTGTGTCTCTGTGGTATGAAACACCAGTCCTTGGAGCAGGAAGACCAATAACCACCTCCCTTGTCTCTGGAAGTGGTGGATTTCTGGTGTGTGGCCTTGGTTGGGGTTGTGAAGGTTGGGGATTCTCTTCCCTGGTTGGTGCTGCTTCCCTCTCCTCTTCCTCTCTCACCAATCTATTGAAGATTGGCTCAAGACGCTCTGTGAAGTCATCAGAGCCCCTAGGTGAATCATTTGGATCCACCACACTATCATCTTCCGAAGAAGGGAGAAAAGGGGACTTCAAAGTACGAGGCTCATCTTGGTAGGGATATCGAAATAAAGGACGACTATCCTCAGATGATGATGATGATGGAGGTTTGGGTGGATTGTTGGGTCTGCTTGATGAGCCCACATCATGCTTTCTCTTGCGGGCTTGTTCTTTGGTAAGACCATACCTTTTATGGGAGAATTGGTGTGTTGGTGATGATTGCGGAATGTTATCTTCTGAGTCTGCTGATGACTCAGAAGTAAGATCAACTACTTCTGGCTGGTTGTTCATGTTTTTGATGAGTGATCTTGGTTGAATGAAGGTTTCATGGTAAATTAGGGTTAAGTGATTTGTGCGGATTGTGATTTGGGGTTATTTTATAGGCGAAGTCAAGTGTTGATGGTAATTAATGCGAGTTGGGTGGCAAAGTAAAACTCAAGATCTTTACTGAAGATATTATTACTCTTGAGTTGTTTCTGTTGATTGACTTCTCACTTCAGCAGATTGACAGTCATTTCTGCTAAAGAGTTAATTTTGAATGGTGAAGTTACTTTACACGTCAGATACGGTCAACAATTAGTTCCGATAAATTTTGACCTTAATTGGGTAACTTCTATTTATAACCTACTCATATAATCTTCGCCCAAAACAAATTATTCCCTCTTCAGGCAATCTAAACCTATTCCCATTCACTTAATTCATACCATATCTCTCATAATTTCTTCAATGGCGGCCCTACAATTTAAGAAGGATCACAATAAAGTTGCTTTTCTAGGAAAAGCTAAGGGACATGTAATGTATGACCCTATGGTGGATTTCTAGAAACGTTCCAAGATTCACTTTGCATTGACTCATTACCCAGATGTAGTACACGAATCTTTGGTGAAGCAATTTTGGGCATCTGCTGAGAAACGTTCTGATACAGAGATTGTTGCAGAAGGTGTTTCTATTCCCTCTTCTTCCATTTCTGCTGAAGATGCTTCTGGTGCATCTGATAATGTTAGTCCTTTGGGGATATATATACCTGGGAGAAGAAAGAAAAGGATGGCTCACAGCAGACAACTTGCTATCAGAAGATCTGTGAGGATAGCTAGAGAGCAGATTTCTAGAGCACATAAGTCTACAAAGGGGAGTTCTTTTAAGCATATAGATCTCAATGCTGCTGATTCAACCTTTATTAAAGTGGGTTCTTCTGAGACATTTCCTGAGGGTTCATACAATGTGTTGGTCAAATGGACATTGACAGATGGGCAGATAAACACCATTTATAGGCAAGACCAATCTTATATGGAGTTTACTTTCTTGCAAGAAATTCTTCACTTGGTGGATAGGCAAGATTTGCATACTCTCTATGGAATGGTTACTGAGTATTATACCTCTCATCCACCACAGGGTGCTGGTTTATACTTATTGGGAGATCTGCAAGTTCTGTTTGATTCTCACTCACCTAATGGAAAAGGCTACTCACTTTGGGAGAATTCACACACATGGGAGGTTGATACTTGGAGGTTTTACCCTATGCCTAATGTGCATGTTGTTGAAACAAAGTCTGGCATTAGGGTGTGTATGTTTTCGGATCAGCATTATCCTTGGTCTATTAATCTGCTGAAACGTATGCTTCAAACCAAATTGGAAGTTCCTCCTGATCCAGTGGCTAATGATGAGACTCATGCTGCACAATTGGTTGGGTTAATCAAGTCCAAGCTTATGCAACACCAAGCTTCTACTTGATTCTGGCATTATGTATTATTTTTGTATCTTATCTTTTATTTCTTATTTCATTCTTATTTCTTAGTTAAAAAAAAAAAAAAAAAAAAAAAAAACTTGTATCTTTGTGTACTAACTTTTCTGCAGGTTTGTTGTATCTAACTCTGTTGATGGTTATCAACTCACCAGATGTGACTTGTGTCCATCAAAGAGTTGGCTAGTCCAAAGGGTACAGCTTTGGTAAAGACACATCAAATCTGTTGATAGCTGTAATAGCTTGCTCAAAGCTATAGGGTACTTCAACTCACCCATGGTTTATTCCTGAGAGTTGAAATGGTTCTCAATTCACCATGGATGTAACCCTTTCTGGGATCCAAAGAATTGGCTAGTCCACAAAAGTATGGTTTGTGGTAAAGACATTTGGTATCCATATTTGGTATTCAATTCACCAAGGTTCAGTTGAAACCAAAGAATTGGCTAGTCCTGAGCAAACGGCTACAGGTAAAGACATCTCAAATCCGTTTATAGCTGATGATTTGCTAAAAATCATATGGTTATCAGTGTACCATAGTTTTCGAACTTAAACATTTGGCTACTCCAGTAGTGATGGCTATTGGTAAAGAGACATCAAATCCATTATTTTCAATGATTCACCTCTCACAGGAGTTTACACACCTGGATGTGATGAGAATAGTCTGAAACTAAATTGTTTTGATGTACATTATGTCATTTGTTGCTGCAAAGACCTGAAGTTTCAAGTTTTGCCATTCATAGAGATGTGGTTCCTTTGATTCTTTGCTGATGATGTTCGAATTCCATCCTCTTATTCTGCAGTATTAAAGTTCTATCAAGAATCTTGAACTTAACAATGTCAAATTCAAGATTAGGGGAGGATTGTTGGGAATTCTACTAAGGAAGAATTCTACTGATGGTTACTGCTGATGGTTACTGCGGAAGTGTTGGATTCTGCTGAAGAATGTTTCTGCGGAAGTAGAGATTCTGCGTAGTGTGTTTCTGCTGATGGATAGTTTTCGCGTATTTTGTTATTAGTTAGGATATGCATGAGTTTATTTAGGAAGTGATAATGTATATCTTGTTTAGTTTTTAGAATATACGTTTCTTGTGAAACGGTTTAGGGTTTCTAGTGAAACCTAGTTAGGGTTCCTTATCTATAAAAGGAACACGTTATTATGTAATATGCACGAGTGAAGAAAAACAAGTTTTAGTTTAATAAACGATCCATAGAGGATCAAAGTGTTCTTAGTTATTTGTGTTCTTGCTTGTGTTTATTTCCGCTTTAAAATACAAGTGTTAGAGACTTTCTATTAGTGTGTTTGTGATTACATAAACATTACTAACGATCCAAGAGTGCTCAAAGATCTATCAAGGTCTAAGGTTCAACAAGTGGTATCAGAGCCTCGGGAGAGTCTCTGTGATACTAAGAACATCCTTTCCTTACACCCTCTCAACCAAAACAATGCCTGGATCAGAAGACGGCTCAGAAGTCAACAACAACCATAACAACACATCTTCATCTTTTCAACAACTCACTCTCACCAACAGCAATGCAAAGTTTCCATACCTCAAGAAGGAAGAATATGAATTGTGGGCTATGAAGATGCAGAACTGGATCATGAATGTAGATTGGAATCTTTGGGAAATTGTCAAAAAGGGAAATACTTTGAAGAAGCACATCAAAGATGCTGATGGTGTAGTTACCATTGTTGACCCTCAAACTGCTGAAGAGATTCTTACTGTACAGAGAGAGAATAAAGTGAGGTCCATTCTCCTTCAGGCTATTCCAGATGATCACATTGGTGATTTTCACTATATGGAGGATGCAAAGGACATCTGGATGGCAATCAAGGCTAGGTTTGGTGGGAATGAAGAGTCAAAAAGGATGAGGAAATCAATGTTGAAACAGCAGTTTCAAGAATTCCAAATCTCTGAGGAAGAAGGTATTCACAAGGGGTATGACAGGTTTCATAAGATTTTGAGTCAATTGAATCAGCTGAAGGCCAGGCCAGACAATGAGGATTGCAATGCAAAGTTCCTGCGATCTTTACCTACATCTTGGCTGCATGTGAGCATTGCACTCAAAGCTAAAGGTGGATTGGATATGCTTTCTTTTGATGATCTCTACAACAAGCTCAAAACTCTTGAGCCTGATGTTAGAAGTCCCATTCGTTCATCCACTCCCAGTTACTCAGCCTTTGTTAGCACCACCTCCAATAAGATGAATCAAGCTTCAAGCCCAAGCTCCTCATCATCATCTTCCTACAACAACACCAGACCAAATTCACAACCAAAGTCTAGTGGTGTATTGGAAGATGTTATTCAATCTTTTGTTGCTGATTATGACCATCAGCAGGAACTTGCTTTTGAGGATTTTGATCAAGTGGATCCTCTGGATATGGAAGAGATGAACTTGAAGTGGCAGGTGGCCATGCTCTCAATGAACATCAAAAGGTTTGAAGACAAGTCAGGAAGAAAGTTTGGTTTCAAGGGAAGAGACTCTGCTAGATTTGACAGGAGGAAGGTTAAATGCTATACATGTGGCCAGATGGGTCACTTCTCAAGAGAATGCAAGGATAGGAAGGCTGGTGATGAGGTTAGGTATACTACCTATCAGCAGAAACAAGTGGAAACTGGGAAAGCTGGAGCTTTGGTCACTCTGGATGATCATGTCAACTGGAAGGTGCATGAACCTGATAATGATGAAGCTTCTGGGCAGAGTGGATTGCTGGCATGCTGTACTACAGAGGATCAACATGATCAAGTTGCCTTTATGGGCATCTCTCAGGTACATAATTGTGTTTTTGGTTGTAGTGAAAGATATAATGAACTTAAGGAAGCTTATGATGAATTGAAACCTAAATATAATAAATGTTATGTAGAAGTTGAGTCTTTGAAACAGGCTTTAAAAACTCTAGAAAAACATAATCGATTTCATTCGCACATAATTCTCTCTAAACATAAACCATAACTCACTTTTATCATCTAATCGCAAAAACCCACCAATCACTACAAATGTCGACTCTTAATTTTGCTAATACTCACAACATGGTCGCGTTTTTACAAAAACCCACTGAAAGCAAAGGATTTGCAGAAATTGTTGATTTCTTAAATGCACACCCTATTAGGTATGCATTAACTATGAATCTTACCATATATATTTCTCACATTGAACAGTTTTGGTCTACTACTAAAGTCAAAACAATCAATGAGCAAGTACAGATACATGCCCTAATAGATAGCATGAAGATAAGTATCACTGAAACATCTGTTAGAAGATCTCTTCGACTATCAGAAGAAGAAGGTGTTGAATGTCTTTCAAACTCTACTATTTTTGAAAACCTTTCATTGATGGGGTATGAGAAGCAAACTGATAAACTAACTTTTTACAAAGCATTCTTCTCCCCACAATGGAAATTTCTTATCCATATTGTTTTACAATGTTTAAGTCCTAAAACAACTGGTTGGAATGAGTTTAGCAGCAATATGGCATCTGCTATAATCTGCTTGGCTACAGACCAAAAGTTTAACTTTTCAAAATTAATTTTTGATAGTATGGTTCAGAACTTGGATAATCTGCAAGGAAAATTTTATATCTATCCAAGGTTTTTGCAAGTTTTCATGGATAAACAATTTTCTGATAAGGTAACTCATAAGAGAATTTATCATGCACCTTCACACACCAAAAAGATTTTCAGTAACATGAAAAGAACTGGAAAAAAAAGTTTTTCAGATACTGTCACACCATTGTTTCTGTTGGGTCATGTAAAACCCAAGAATGCTTCGAACATGATTTGGACACAAATTAACTAAGTGTTAACTTAAACCGAGAACAATTCAAGTCACTGAGAGAACAGCCTCTCAGTGAGTCATCTTCAGGATGCTTAAGGCGAATTCAAGAAGAAGGATTCACTACTCAGGAAGGCGGTACTTCCTGAGTAGGACTTAAGCCAAAGAAGAAGATGATGGTTTCAGTGAGTATTGGATAAGAGCTCACTGAACCCCAGTCTCCTCAACCAACAAAGTGATTGAATGACTGAGGAACCAACGCCTGAAGAAAAGGCGGGAACAATAGGGAAAAGATCTGAGAAGATAAGAGTGTAAACCCAACACTCTTCTCTTGTCAGACTCTACCTTCCCTATTGCGGCTAAAAGTCATGGAGTGTCAGCCAACAACTCCCAAAGACTTATTTAGCCCTTTCCTATTGGTTCTTGGAAATGACAATTACTATTTGTAATTGTCAGACACGCAACCTCAACAACTTGTATTATATTTAATCACTTATACTTAGAATACTTGTGTATAAATAGATCAACTGTGAGAGAAGTTAAGGTGTGCTTTGTATAATTAAAGTCTTGAACTTTTACAAAGAAACTTCTCTCCTACAAAGAGTATACAACTCACTGAGATAGCTCAGTGGGTATATTGTTACCACTCAAGCAAAGCTTGAGTTTCGATAGGAGACACCCCATACCCTTGTCTATTCAATCCCAAGTGTTTGTTCCGCAAAACACTTGGGTATAGATTCTTGGAATTATTTCTAATAAGAATTTAAACGTTGAAAAATATTGTTGTTTTTACATTCACGTTTTATAACTGTTAGAATAATCCTTAAACATTGTATTAGTCATTAACACTAATAGATTAACTTTCTAGTTAATTCTAATCGTGTAAAGGGTCCAACAAGTGGTATCAGAGCCTCTGGTTTATAAAATCTTTTAAAGTAACCAAGAGTGCTCTAGGTTTTTAAAACCAAGATCCTACTATGGCTGATATCAATGTACCCCAGCTAGTCGACAAAAAGGGTGGCAGCTACTCAGCTGTTGCACCCAGACTTGAAGCTGGGAAATTTAGCAAATGGAAGAAGCGTATGATTTGCTATCTTACTGGTATGGAACCCTACTACATCACCTGTATCAGGGATGGCCCATTTGTCCCAAAGACTGCCGCAGGGCTTAACAAGCCTGAGGCTCAATGGACCATTGATGAGAGGAGGGTGGTCAATCAAGACCAACGCCTGAAAAGCATCCTTATATCATGTCTTCCTGACGATATAATGGAATCAGTCATCAACTGTCTTACAGCCAAGCAAACTTGGGATGACTTGGTAAACAGCTTTGAGGGTCCCTCAGATACCAAGGAAAATAGGGTCATGGACCTTAAACTTGAGTATAATACTTTCAGGTCAAAAGACTCTGAAAGTCTCTCACAGACCTACACCAGATACAAAACTTTGATAAATGAATTATCAAATGATGGTGTTGTACTGACCAAACATGAGACAAATGTTGGCTTTGTCAACAGTCTCCCTGAGAAGTGGCTCAACTTCTCACAAGGCCTGAGGAATGCTAACCACATTCAGAACCTTGAGCTCCCTAAAATTTATGGGAAGTTTGTCTATGAAGACAACTTGATCTCAAGGAGATATCCTGACTCAAAAGCTTTTGAGTCCAAAAAGGCCTTAACCTCCACACCCATATCAACTGCTTTCTATTCTAATGGTGTTGTGCAGGATACTCAAGAGGATTCTGAAGAAGAAATTGATGAAAGAACTGATGAGGAATACCTGAATGATCTAAACTTGGAATTCCAAGAAAGGGCACTCCTTGCTAGTTCAAAACGTTTCATCAAAAGGAATCAGTCCAACTTTACAAAATCAAAAGCAAATGAGACCACTGAATGTTTTAAATGTGGTAAAAAGGGTCATTTTGCTAGGGACTGTTATTCTAAAAATATCTCAGAACCCTCTTACAAATTTTCAGGAATTAACAAGTTTCAACCTAAAATGTTTCAGTCCACCCAACAATTCCAAAACAAGGGTCAAAAGGATTTTGAAACAAAATATAGGAATATAAAAGCTAAACTTGCACTTCTTGAAACTAACCCCATATTGTCTCAGGCTCCTCAAACATCTAAACCTATTCAGACAAAGAACAAGGTTTTATTAGCTGAAGCATATGATTGGGATGATGAAGAGGTTTCCTCAGATGAGGAAATAAGAGTTAGTGCACTGATGGCACTTTCAGAAGAGGATCAGGTGGCTGTGGGAAAAAGTCATGCTAGAAATGGAGAGTGGGTCAACATCACCATGAAGAAGGTAACTACTTTACTTTCTATGGATAATGATTCTGATTGGCAATCTTACATGAATTATATTTGTGTTGATCTAAAGTTTGTTGAAGAACAAAGGCTTAACTTGCTTTCAAAATATAACAATATTGTGTCTGAATTAAACAAATGTAGAGATGAATTGCTTGTACTTAAGCAAGCCAAACTAGAAACAATAACTCTACAGATTCAGAACACTGAGATTTTGAAACAAAACCAAGTCCTTCAAACTGAACTCAACAAAGAAAAGGCCATTATTCAAAGCTGGACCAGGAAGAACCCCAAGGTTTTTGACACTGTGGGTTTAATCTCTCAGAAAACCATTGGTATTAACCCTCTTATGGTTGATCCAACTGTGTGTCAAAATGAAATGAACTTTGTTCCAGCTGGCATATCTTTTGAGCAAGAATTACTTCCCAAGTCAAATGACTGGATTGTCAGGGACAACCCAGTCAGTAAGTTACCAAACTTTGAGACTGGAAAGATCTTGCTTCCTGAAAGTCAGGCCTTGAAAAATATGCTAGGACTCACTGATAAACTCAGTAAGCTTGAACTCACTGAACCACTCACTGAGTCCTTGGATGAGTCTGAATCAGAATCATATCCTCCACTTCCTCCACTGAATACCCTTCAGGGTGCTACACCTAACCTAGGCCTCCCACCTATGGTCTTCTCACCACACTCTCCTAAGGAGAGATCAGGAAGGGGAACAACCATCCTGAAGAGAGCAAACCTTGATGTCTCAGTAAATACTGATGACTCATCAACTTCAGTCCCTTCTGAAGAAACAACCCAAAGCCCTGACTCAAAAATTGATCAGTTGGCTGAAATGGTCAGGAAGCTAGGAGAGAAGATTGAATCTTCTGAGAAATCTTCTCAATCCAAGAAGGAACAAAAACCAACTTCCTCAAAGACCAAACCCAAATCCACCAAACCCCTGAAAAGATGTGAGCTATGCAACTATACAAATCACCTCACTGATGATTGCTATAGAGTCCTTTATTGCATGATTTGCAAAAAGGAAGATCACAGGACCTCTGATCATAAACAATGCTCAGTCATGTCAAACTTTTCAGGACTCAAGGCTCAGTGCCTGAACTACCCTTCTGATTCTAAGCAGAAACAGAAGCAAAAGGCCAAGCCTTTTCCTCCCTGCCCTTTGTGTGGATTTAATGACCACCATCCTGACGATTGTCAATATGACAAACATGGTGAATCTAGTGGAAGCTCCACTCAGAAATCCTCAGGAAAAGACAAGGTCATTCAGTCAAAAAGAGGAATAAAGCAATCCTCTCAGACTACTGAGGCTACCCCTACTACCATATGCAAAACATGTGGTAGCTCAGTCCACTCAACCACTGACCATGAATCAATTAATACTTTCATAAGGACCTACAATACCAAACCCTCCATGAAATGGAGTCCTAGAAAGAACTGACCTAGTTTACTATTTGTGCAGAAACATGCTAGGGATCCTGTTTGGCATCTAGATAGTGGATGTTCAAGGAGCATGACTGGTGTTAAGGAGTGTCTGCACAAATATGTAGAAGAACCAGGACCCAAAGTGATATTTGCTGACAATTCATCATGTCTCACTGAAGGTTATGGTTCAGTCAACTGCAATGGTATTGTCTTTACTAGGATAGCATATGTAAATGGTCTTAAGTATAATCTGATCAGTGTCAGTCAACTATGTGATGCAAAGTACATAGTTCAGTTTGATGATAAGCAAGGAACCATCTTTAATGCAAATAAGGAAATTGTCCTCATTGCACCTAGGAGACAAGATGTTTATGTACTAGACATGTCAAGTCTAACTCAGGATGGAACATGTCTCTTTGCTAAGGCCACTGATGCACTCAACTGGCTTTGGCACAAGAGACTAACCCACCTGAACTTCAAGAACATTAACAATCTTGTAAAACAAAACAAGGTCCTTGGCTTACCATCACTTGTGTTTTCTAAGGATAAACCATGCTCAGCTTGTGAAAAAGGAAAACATCACAGAGCATCCTTTAAAACCAAAACCAACTTTTCCATCAGGAACTGCCTACATCTTCTCCATATGGATCTATTTGGACCCGTCAGTCCAAGGTCTGTTAACCATGAGAAGTATACTCTGGTCATAGTGGATGAATACTCAAGATACACCTGGGTATTCTTCCTGATCAAAAAGAGTCAGGCAGCTGAAACAATCATGTCCTTTGTCAGGAACATTGAAAATCAAAATGACATTAAAGTCAAACAAATTAGAACTGACAATGGGACTGAGTTCAAAAATAATGAACTTGAAAGTTTCTGTGATGAGAAAGGTATCTCCCAAAACTTTTCCTCTCCATACACACCTGAACAAAATGGTGTTGCTGAGAGGAAAAACAGAACACTCATTGAAGCTGCCAGGACAATGCTATGTGGATCAGTCCTCTCCAACCATTTTTGGACTGATGCAGTCAAAACTGCCTGTTACACACAAAACAGATCCATAATTGTCAAGAGACATGGGAAAACCCCATATGAGTTATTCAAAGGAAGAATCCCTGACATCAGCTACTTCCATGTCTTTGGGTGTCCTGTGTTTATTCATAATCACAAGGATCACCTAGGGAAATTTGATGCAAAAGCTGATGATGGATACTTCCTGGGATACTCACTTGTCTCAAAAGCCTTCAAAGTGTTCAACACAAGGAGACAGCAGACTGAGGAAACATTTCATGTTACCTTTGATGAGAGTACTGATGCAATCAGGTTCTCAACTGCCTCAGTAGAAGAGATAGGAATTGACAATTCTCCAAGATATCCTCCTGATGAATATCTGTCTGAGAACAATCCTTCTACTCAGTATCAAGATGATGCTAACCTCTCCTACTACATTATCCCTCACAACCTACCAAACCCAACCATCACTGAGTTTGTTGAAGCACATACAAGTACTGATGATATCCTTCAGTCTGAACAAAATACTCAGGACCCAAACAATCTCAGTGATGACTCAACCCACTTGGACACACAAGGAAATAGTAATCCTGTGTCTAATCCTGACAATACCCATCAGGCTTCTACAAGTTCTAACCCACTCCCAAGACCTCAGGATAGTTGGACCAGATCTCAGGATATAGAACTTGTCAATATCATTGGTGAGCCTTCTGAAGGCATGCTTACAAGAAGCATGGCTGCTGAACTGAGAGCAGCCTCATCCAATGAATGCCTATTTGTGGACTTCATTTCCACAATTGAACCCAAAAGTGTTAAAGAAGCACTTAAACATCCAAGTTGGGTTCAGGCCATGCATGATGAACTAGAACAATTTGACAGAAACAAGGTAATGACCTTGGTCAAATGTCCTGAGAATGTCTCAGTCATTGGCATGAAATGGGTATTCAAAAACAAAACTGATGAGAATGGCATAGTCATTAAAAACAAAGCCAGACTTGTAGCCAAAGGCTATAATCAACTAGAAGGCATTGACTATGAAGAAACATTTGCACCAGTAGCAAGGATGGAAGCCATCAGGATCTTCCTTGCTTTTGCTACATACATGAACTTCAAGGTGTACCAAATGGATGTTAAAAGTGCATTCTTAAATGGTTCACTGAAAGAAGAAGTTTATGTTGAGCAACCTCCTGGATTTGAAAGCCATGAGTCCCCTGATCATGTCTATAAGCTTAACAAAGCCCTTTATGGACTGAAGCAAGCTCCTAGGGCATGGTATGAGACTCTCTCAGCCTTCTTAATCCAAAACAAATTTGTCAGAGGCAAGATAGACAACACATTGTTTATCTATAAGACAAATAATGATGTCATACTAGTACAAGTGTATGTTGATGACATCATCTTTGGCTCAACAAGCTTCAAACTTTGTAAACAATTTGAAAAACTAATGGCAAAGAAGTTTGAAATGAGCATGATGGGGGAACTGACATACTTTCTTGGTCTTCAGATCAAGCAGACTGATAGAGGAACCACTATCAGTCAAGAGAAGTATGTAAAGAATCTACTGAAGAAGTATGATCTCAGTGACTGTGCCTCAGTCAAAACTCCCATGGCTCCCTCAAACAACCTTGGTCCTGACCTAACTGGTAAACCAGTCAATCAAACTCTCTTTAGAGGAATGATAGGATCACTGATGTATCTACTTGCATCAAGGCCTGATATCCAATTCTCAGTATGTCTATGTGCCAGATATCAATCTGACCCAAGAGAATCTCATGTCACTGCTGTGAAAAGGATATTTAGGTACCTGAAGGGCACTCCTAACCTTGGATTATACTATCCAAAGTGCTCAGGACTTGATCTCAAAGGATACTCAGATTCTGACTATGCTGGATGCAACATGGATAGAAAAAGCACCTCAGGCTCTTGCCAAATTCTTGGTGGGAAATTAGTCTGTTGGAGTGCTAAGAAGCAACAATCCGTTGCCCTATCCTCAGCTGAGGCTGAATATGTTGCTGCAGCTAGTTGTTGTGCAAATGTACTCTGGATGAAAAGTCAACTCAGTGACTATGGAATTCAGTACAAGATGGTACCCATCTTTTGTGATAACACAAGTGCAATCGCAATCTCTAACAACCCTGTTCTTCATCAGAGAACAAAACATATTGATATCAGATATCACTTCATCAGGGACCATGTCATGAATGGTGACATTGAATTACACTTCATCCCTACTGAATATCAGTTGGCTGATATCTTCACCAAACCTTTGGATGAACCAACTTTCACAAGACTGAAAGCTGAATTAGGAATGTTGGATATAGAGAATCAGTCCACTGACTAATTATTTTCTCTTCCAACCAAAGTGTAAATTCTTAAACATCTCAGGTCCCTGACTCAATATGTATATCAGTGAAAATATCTCACTGAATCATCATCCTCAGGAACTAAACCCAAGTTCCTGAATCCTTGTCTCAGGAATCAATCCTCATTCCTGAATCATCAGTGACTAAACCCAAGTCCCTGAAAACCAATCACTGAATGAAAAGTCATTCAGGACCCTGAAAAGGACATTAAATACTAACTTAAATGCTCTAAGTATCTAGTTAGTAAATGTCCGAGGTTGGTAACTGAACACATATTTAATTCAAGAATATTTGTTCCTTTTAGCCTTTCTGGCTTCCACCTATGGGCCACCACATTCCCACTTGGCATTAAATGCCTCTCCAATCACATTTCAAATATGTGATGACTCAACTCTGCAAGTTGCACTTTTGCAGAACTGCTCAACTGTTCACCTCGACTGTTGCGCTAAACCTGGAAAGTGGAGTGTTGGCATTAAATGCGGATCCCAAAACTTATTATTCAAATCAATTTCCAAATAATTTTTTTGAATAAATAACGATTTGCTCAAATGACCAAAACACCCCCATCTCCTCTTTCCTATAAATACCCCAACCAGAAGAATTCACACACACGTTTTTATAGAATTTTTAAGCAAAACTCTGCCATTTTCTTTTCTCAAAAACAAATTGTGTGTGCATTCTTAAGCTTTAGAACCCCTTTAACCCTAGTCAAACCCAGACTTACCCATAAATGGCTTCTTCTAAAGCTGTGAAATATGCCCCCAACGTGGATTTCACAATGGAGGGTGTAGACCTAACCAAAAATAATGTGGTGGGAAATTTCTCATATCCACAAATGTACCCAGCCTACAAGAACGTTATGAAATATCTTCGTAATTGTTTTCTTGCAAAGGCTTTCACCCATACCCCCTCAGTCATCTATCATGACTATTTGAGGGAATTCTGGTGTACGGCTGTGGCAACCAGCCCCAAAGACACCAAAGAGTCAATCATCACCTTCACGGTGATGAATGGGAGTAGAACCCTCTCCTTTGACTACTCAGCATTCATCAAAGCCACAGGCCTTGACTTTGCTGAAGCCTTTTCCCCCAACCCTACTGATCAGGACATAAAGAATGAACTGATCTTTCTTGCACCCCATGACCCCAGACGTCCAGGGATGTCTGTGGGAGGCTTACTGGAAAAGGCTCCAGTAGTCAAAACATGGTTCCACCCTATTTGGAGGATACTGATGACATTTGTCATTCAGGTCCTGGGTGGAAATAAATCCTCTACGGAACAATTGAACTCATCACAACAATTGATGTTGTTCAGTCTCCTTGAGGGTACAAAAATAGACATCGGAGGAATAATCTTCCGAGACCTCGTTGCTAAGCTCTCAGGAAAACATAGGCAAAGGCACATGTCCTATCCTAGATTTGTTTCCTGTGTGCTTCAGGACCTACTCGGTTCTGACTATGTGAGGACTGATGCAGAAGGTACGAAGCCTGAGGTACTGCACAAGTCAAACTTCACTAGTAGCATAAGTGAGGTTACACATATTGCCCTGACTGAATACATGCAATCAGTCATTCAGGGCAATGACGCTATCTCTCCTGTTCCTTCACCGACCAAAAAGGTGAAGAAGACAAAGAAGGGTCAGTCCAGCCAGGTGGTTAGACCCAAGCCACTCGCCACTGAGACTGATCCTCAAAACCAACTCAACCTCAAAAAGAGGTTGAAAAAGGCTGAGACCTCCGAGACACCCATTTCTGAGACCCTCTTGACCTCAAAACAAAGGCCAACGGAAGTCACTGAGCAATCATCCTCAGTGACCTCGGGCACTCCCATTCCACATGGTCCAACTGACAAAAACAAGTCAGACAGATCAGGAAGCATTCCCCCCTCACATCCCGATGAAGGTACTGATAAATCACAATCAGTGCCCAAGGGAGGAAAGGGTCCTGAACCCTCGGTAGGGCAGCACCACCCTACTGGGAAGAGGATCCACACCCCCTCACATCCCGATGAAGGAGCTGTCAAAAAACAATCAGTTCCCAAGGGAGGAAAGGGTTCTAAATCCTCGGTAAGGCAGCACTACCTTACTGAGAAGGGGACCCACAAACATTCACATCCTGTTAACGTTCCTGAGAAATCATCCTCAGGATCTCAGGGAGTAAAGGACCCTAAATCCCCTGAAGGACAGCACAATCCTGATGGGAAGGGGGTCCACAAATCTTCACAATCAGTACCTAGTGATACTACTGGAAAGCACCCATCAGTAGTTGAAGGTGCTAAGGGGGACAAAGACTCAGAGGGAAAGAAACAACCCGCTGATATGGAACCCATCAACCCCTCAGGCGGATCCAGTCCTTCAGGAACTGCCCCCAAAAGCCAGGCTGGTGTTACCCCAGTTGTTATGGCTAGTCAGGCTGAGAAAACCCACTCAGTTATTATGACAAAGGGGTCAGGACCTGACCAAACCGAAGGCAAATCTTTTTATAAAGAGGAGCCGGTTGATTTTTTGGGTATTGAGTCCATGGGGGACTATCAGGCTTTTATGGAGTCTGATGAAGAGCTCAGGGAAGAGAGTGAAGAAGAGATTTTTGAGGCAGGAGAGGATATGGAAACTGATGTACAACCTGAACAACCTGAACCATCACATCAGTCCTCTCCAAGCCAAAGTGAAAAGTCAGGTTCGAAGTCTCCTGAATCTTCTGATACTGGGGACATCCTCCAAAAGTATGATAACTCTCTTCCCCTCACTGAAAGAACATTGGTCAAATTCCTACTTAAGACCAACAGAGCTCTTTTCACTGGTCTCACTGAAGAGATGTTTGATCAACACACTGAAGCAGCTGTTCACTATGCCAACCTGAAGGCAGATGTTGAAAGTTTTCATGAAGATGTGATCGAAATCCAATCAGACACCAAACATTCCCTGACAGCTATTGATCTTCATTTCCAGAAGTTCAATCTTTCTCTTGAAGGCATCACCAAAAGCCTTGGTACTATTCAGACAGCTGTTAAAGATGACCCCATACTCACTGAAAAGATCCTTCAAGCTGCTGAGACTTATCAGAAGCAGTCAGCTGAAATCCATGATCTCTTCAGCTTACTGAAGGATTCTAAACTTCAGGGTCTTACTACCTCCTTGGACTCAATCAGGACTTCCATGGGTCTTCAGGAAAAACATCTTGGTACTTGGGCACAATCTTCCACATCCTTGGCATGGTCTCTTGGCTCAAGGATGTCAGGCATCGAAGCTTCTCAGGCTTCTCTGGCAGATCAGATCTCGAGTCTTCAGAAAGACACCTCGGACATCAAATCAATGATGACTGAGATCTATCAGGCCTTCAAAGGTCCTACTACTCCAGTGACTCCAACTCTTGCTATCACCATGGCTCATGCAACAGTTGAGGGGGAGAAAGACACTGGAGTCTCAAGCCAACAACCTCCTTCTCACACTGAGGGGGAGATTCCTTCTCACACTGAGGAAGCCTCTTCCTCCCATCAAGATAAAGGCAAAGGCATTCTCACTGAGCCTGAGCCTCAACCAGCACCTATCACGGTTGCAAAGGATCCTGAATCACCTCTCAGGATCCCATATGAAATTGATGGAGTTCTTTACCACTTCTCAGCTGATGAACTCAGTACTTATCTTCAGGAAGAGGAGGCAAAGAAGAAGTTGAAGGAAGAGGAGGAGGCAAGCAAGTCTGCCTTAATCAAGGTTGTTCATGAGGAGGCTGAGAAAATTGGTCTTGAGGCTAAGGATCTCTCAGGAAGAAAAGGTGGTATGACCTTTGTGAAAGCTCAGTCTGAGGAGATGACCACTCTCAGGCAGAAAAGGGAGGAAAGAGCCAAACGGGCTGAAGAGATCAGGCAGAATAGGATTAAGAAATATCAGTGGTACATGAATGAAAGGTTAAAGCCAGAACCAATCACTGATGTTCATATTCAAAGAAACACCAATCCTGCCGTTGTCACTGTCTACAGAGGTGCTGACAAGAGAAACTTTGATGTTCATTCACCTTTCAGATTCGCTGACTTTGGGATCACTGAATTGGACGAGTTGGGTCCATTAATAGCAAAGAAATCAAATGTTGTGGTCCCTAATCTGATGAAGTCTTTGAGTCTGAGGTATGAAAGATTGGCAGCAGCACCTAAGGAACTTGGCATTCAATCTCCTCTACCTGAATCTGCACAACCTGCTACTTCTCAGTCTTCTTCAAGGAAAAGAAAGAAGATAGAAGCTGAGCCTGAGATCAAGATTCCTGGTCTTGACTGCAATAGGGCTCTCCCTGAAGGTGTTCCTTTCAGGAACAATATGGTCATTGAACAGCCTGAAAGAGGTTTGTTCTTCATTGATGAGTTTGGTGACAAAGCCTTCCAGAGGTGGATTGATATTGATCTATCAGGGATCAAAGCTATGCTAGGCTTTCTGATAATGGCCTCTCCACTCAAGAGTCCTGAGAATGTAAGGTTTTGTCATGACCTAAAAAGAAAAATCAATGAACATCCTGACCAACATGAGCTGCAGTCAAAGAAGCCCAAGCTTGAAGCCCTTGGAATCAAATTGAACTGATGACCTGCCTGAACACCCACCACTATCCCTTTTTGTACTTAGTTTTGTTAGGACTTGTAAATGATATTAATAAGATGATGTTTTTATTATTTCAGTGTCCTTATTTACATTCTAGTACATTCAGTATGAGTAGAAGTCTTTAGCTCACTCATATCTGATCAAAAACACTTAGGAATAATTTATATCCAAATAGGGGGAGATTGTTGGGTCATGTAAAACCCAAGAATGCTTCGAACATGATTTGGACACAAATTAACTAAGTGTTAACTTAAACCGAGAACAATTCAAGTCACTGAGAGAACAGCCTCTCAGTGAGTCATCTTCAGGATGCTTAAGGCGAATTCAAGAAGAAGGATTCACTACTCAGGAAGGCGGTACTTCCTGAGTAGGACTTAAGCCAAAGAAGAAGATGATGGTTTCAGTGAGTATTGGATAAGAGCTCACTGAACCCCAGTCTCCTCAACCAACAAAGTGATTGAATGACTGAGGAACCAACGCCTGAAGAAAAGGCGGGAACAATAGGGAAAAGATCTGAGAAGATAAGAGTGTAAACCCAACACTCTTCTCTTGTCAGACTCTACCTTCCCTATTGCGGCTAAAAGTCATGGAGTGTCAGCCAACAACTCCCAAAGACTTATTTAGCCCTTTCCTATTGGTTCTTGGAAATGACAATTACTATTTGTAATTGTCAGACACGCAACCTCAACAACTTGTATTATATTTAATCACTTATACTTAGAATACTTGTGTATAAATAGATCAACTGTGAGAGAAGTTAAGGTGTGCTTTGTATAATTAAAGTCTTGAACTTTTACAAAGAAACTTCTCTCCTACAAAGAGTATACAACTCACTGAGATAGCTCAGTGGGTATATTGTTACCACTCAAGCAAAGCTTGAGTTTCGATAGGAGACACCCCATACCCTTGTCTATTCAATCCCAAGTGTTTGTTCCGCAAAACACTTGGGTATAGATTCTTGGAATTATTTCTAATAAGAATTTAAACGTTGAAAAATATTGTTGTTTTTACATTCACGTTTTATAACTGTTAGAATAATCCTTAAACATTGTATTAGTCATTAACACTAATAGATTAACTTTCTAGTTAATTCTAATCGTGTAAAGGGTCCAACAGTTTCAAACAATGCTGGTGCAGAACCAACAACGAAATTTGGGTGAAGGTTCAAAAATCCCCACTGAAACCCAACACACACCCACAGTTTTACAACCATCATCCTCATACCCTCAAAAGACCCAAAAACATAGGAATCTAAAAAGAAAGGGCACTGAGATACCTCAGTCTAGTGTTCCTAGTATGGTTGCAGATGAGGCTGTCAATAAGGAGAGGGATGACAGTTTGGTGAGGGCTGCCACTACTGCTGCTAGCTTAAATGCAGAGCAGGACAGTGTTAACATAAGTAAGACCCGATCCAAGGCAACACTTAATGAATCAAGTTCCTAAGGAACTAGTTCAGGTAGTAGTCCCATGTGCCAAGAGACCATGGGGGTATGGATGCTCAAACTATGTTTGAGGTTGTACCTAATCAATCCTATGATTCACCTCTCGGGAGAGGTAACACACTCCGAAGTGATGAGGATAGTCTGGAACTTAAGGAATTGATGGAGCAATGTACCATACTACAGAAGGAGGTTCTTGACCTGAAGAAGCTTACATCTTCTCAGCAAAAAGAGATCACTGGTTTAAAGAAGAGGGTAAAGCAACTTGAATAGGGAAAGGAGTCAAGAACTCGCAAGCTAAAATGGTTATTCAAGGTTGGTAGTACCTCAAGGGTAGAATCCTCAGATGATGCTGAAAGTTTGGAGGAGGATGCCTCCAAACAGGGGAGGAATAATAGCATGGGTGCAGAGGAGGGTGCTCAGATGATAGATACTGAAGAGCAAATGGTTGATGTGGGAAATATAATTGTTGTTGAAGAGGTAGATAATGCTGAAAATGTGATTGAAGATAAGTTGGTTAATGTTGCTGAGATTGATGTTAATGCTGCTCAGGTTACTGTTGTTGGTGATAAACTTACTATTGCTAGTGTTGAAGTTAGTGCTGCTGAGAAGGAAGTTACTAATGCTACCACAACTACAACAACTATTGATGAAATCACAATAGCCCAAGCGCTTAAAGAATTAAAGAGCACAAGACCCAAAATGAAAGGGGTTGTCATCAATGAACCAGCTCAATCTACAACAACAACAGTTCAACAACAACCTCAAGGCAAGGGAAAAGAAAAGATGGTAGAGCAGATGGTAGAGCCTATCAGTAAGAAAGATCAACTCATATTTGATGAAGAAACTGCAAGATTATTACAAGCTGAGTATGATGAAGAAAATAGGCTGTTAGCAGAGAAAGCAAGAATTGCAGCTGAGAAAGACGAAGCCAACATTGCACTAATGAACACATGGGATGATATAGAGGCTAAGTGTGATGCTGATTATCTTTTGGCTCAAAGACTACAACAAGAAGAGCAAGAACAGTTGTCTGAGGCAGAGAAGATTAAGCTGCTTATGGAGTTCTTAGAACATAGGAGAAAGTTCTTTGCAAAGAAGAGGGCAGAAGCAAAGAGAAATAAACCACCCACCAAAGCTCAACAAAGGAACATAATGTGTACTTATCTGAATAACATGGATCAATGTAAGCCTAGTCAGTTGAAAAATATGAGTTTTGAAAAGATTCAAGAAGTGTTTAACAGAGTATTCAAGAGAGTAAACACATTCGTTGACATGGAAACAAAGGTGGTGAGAAGCAGTTCTAAGAGAGCAGGGATAGAATTAGAGCAAGAGAGTAGTAAGAAGCAAAAGGTAGATGAAGATAACAAAGAAATAGCTGAAATCAAAGAGTTAATGTTAGTTGTTTCAGATGATGAAGAGGTAACTATTGATGTTGTTCCTTTAGCTAATAAACCTCCAAGTATTGTTGATTGGAAGATTTACCAAGAGGGAAAGAAAATGCATTGTGAAATTATAAGGTTTGATGGAAAATCCCATATGCTTAAAATTTTTGATAAGGAGGATTTAGAAACAATGTGGAAATTGGTGAAGACTAAGTATTGATTAACAAGGGCAAGTAACATCATAGACAGATTCTTATGGGGTGATTTGAAAGTAATGTTTGAACCACATGTAAAGGATGCAGTATGGAGAGTTCAGTTTCAAAATACAATATTGTTTAGGAAGTTATATGACTCCTGTGGAGTTCATACCTTGGCAATGCATGGAATGCAGATCTACATGTTGGTGGAGAAGACATATCCCCTGTCACCACCTACAATTACACAGATGTTGGAAAGGAAGCTTCTAGTTGATGAATATGGTGAAATGGCCATGATGCTTTGTAGAAAGATGGTAAAACAACTTAAGAAGAAATAAAGTGTTTGGAAGCATTCTCCTAGTGATTATGAAACTTTGAATGAAGAAACTTAATGATTTTGGGAGAAAATATCAAGTTTAGGGGAGGATTATTGGGATTAAAGCTTCTTGATGTTGTTGCTGCTCACATTGATGTTAATACTGCTCTATGGATTTAAGACTGCTCTTGAAGATCAATGAAATATACGCTAAGTGTTTTACTACTGCTAGTGTGAAAGTTAAGACTGCTAGTGTAACTTACTACTGCTTTTACAAAGTTACAACTACTGAAGAACTTCAAGAAAATACACTAAGTAGCTAGTGTTGCCAGAACAAAGTTAATGCTGCTAGTTCAAGATTACAACTACTGATGAAGTTAATGCTGTTAGAGTTAAAGTTACTACTGCTAAGCATTTGTTAGTACTGTTTAGGCGGTTTGCTTATAAGATATGTATGGTAAGTTGTATAATACATTTAGATAATTATAGAAAAGATTTATCTTGGAGAACAAGTATTGTAAGCCGACTAGGACTCCTTTGTCTATAAAAGGAGGTCCTAGGGCATAGAGTAAGATACGTAAGATTAGAAAGTTGATTAGCTTCAAGGTTTTGTAACCCTAATACTGTTGAGTATTCATATTATTCATTAATAATATTGAGGCTTGTTTGTTTGTTAAATTGTGTTTATTACTTTACTGTTATATTGAAAGTTCTTCTTAATATTAAATACTAGATTCCGCATAGTATTTGATAAACTCAAATAAAGTTTCTACTCTAGTTGTGTTAGATTTATCTAGCATAGCTAAACCTTAAACAAGCTAAGGAATTCGATCAAGTACTTAACTGAGATCAATAGATCACACATATAGCAATTGTCCAAGTCTTAATCACTATGAATGTATACCCAAACAAGTATCTCCAAAAGTCATGCATCCAACCAACCTCTAGACTTTTAGATAAATAGGTACACGTGCCCGTGAAATGAACTTTAAACCAAAATAAGCAATACCATACAAAAACTTCATAGTCACAAAAAACGATACTAGCCGTTGAAATTTGACGTGAATCTTGATAAGGATCGTTTCACGAGATTGATGTGTTATGAATGTCTGTTTATAATGGATTTCATTTTTAAGGTTAAGGTTTAAGCGATGATAATAGTGAAACGATTTAGTGCTTGTTCAATATCTAAGAGAATGTATCATAAAATCGTTAATAACTCAAAAAATAGAGCATTTTTGGGCCCTCAAGTTTGGTAAACTGACGCGGTGGGTTAACACGTCGTTCTCCTCGTTCCAAGCTTCAATTTGATAGGTTATGGGCATAAAACAGAGACTCGTAGCCCCAAGTTATGCTCATTTTAACAAATCCCTTTTTCTTACATGATTTTGGTTCCATTTATGCTATTTTGGTTTGCCTTAAACTTGCCCAATCTCGGTTTCATGGCTATTTCGGTTCTTGACCTAACTCGGTTTCACATGAATCTCGGCTCCTGGGCAATCTCGGTTCCTGCCCAACTCGGCTTCAACCCTATCTTGGCTTCCACCAAATCTTGGGTCCTACCTATCTTGGATCCAAGAAAGATGGTCAAACCTCGGTTCCAAAATAGTCAATCTCAGTTCCAAAGATGTTGGTCAAATCTCGGCTTCTAAAAGTCAAACCTCAATTTCAATTGTGTTGACAATATCGGTTCCAAAAGTGATACTGGACCTTAGTCCCAAAAGTGATACTTGACCTAGGTTCCAAAATTGATACTTGACCTTGGTTCCAAAATTGATACTTGACCTCTGTTCTAAAAGTTCAAACCTCGGTGCCACCGAGTTTGGTTCCTAAAATCTAGGACCACTCATTTTGTACTTGGTAACGAATTCAGTTTCATCCCTTGGAACCTAATTCAGTTTGATGATCTTCAAAGGAACGAGATCTCGAGTTGTTAACAAAAAGACAACCAAAAACACAAAAAACACATCCAAACGGTGAACCTATGATGGATTTGAGCTTAGAAATGTTTGAGGAACATGGTTTTGTCGATCTTTAACAACTTTGTAACATCAAAACACCAACAAATCGAATCAAAGGGACCAAAAACTTTAAAGAAGCATTCAAAACCTTACATACACTTTTTATTGCAAAAACCAATCAAATCAAGACCAATATTTGCATTAGATTCATAACCACAGTAGCAAACACATAATAGAACATGTACGATAACAATGATGTGACCTTTATTACGTGTGACCCAAAAAAAGTTTCAAGACAAAGCTCGGTTTGAATAACACCTACATGTTTTGATCATTTAGCCCATTTCGATCTTTGACCACAAACATCACACACTCATGATTAGTCTCCAATACCACTTGTAACAACCCGAGATTTCAGGTCACTTTCCTAACCACGACAATTCACTATTCATCAGTTACTATTCATCATTTACTATTCACCAATCACTATTCATGTTCATTATTCATTTCAGCGTAAACGTAGTTTACGGGTATTCATATTCACGTAACCGGTTTGGTTTGACTGCGAAATTCATGCATCATCAGTAGGAACACTGCATACGGACTAGGAATAGTCTGCATATCATCAGATTTCCATTTTCATACTATACCACTCGTAGGTTTATCAAATTAATATTTTTATTACATTTGACGTTTTACGTATAATTAAATTTAATTAAAACGTTAACGCGCGATCAATAAATGTGACTAACACGTCCGACAATCCCCACAATGGTCCCGATATATTTTTACACTCATTTTAACATCAAGAAAATTATAAAATTCATTTACCCGGTATTTTGCGAATTTATTTAATTTATATCGTACATTTAATATAATTACGACGGTTTTTGTAAAAACTAAACAATAATTACCCGAACACCCAATATTTGTACCCAACATATTTTTGTAATTTTTATGACTTCGTCAAGTCCCGACTAACTCCGTTAAATTTTATTTCTAGCAAACGCGGTACCCGGTTACACCTAAAACTAATTTAATCACACTTAAACATATATAGAATCATCACAAGATCTAATCAAAAAGGGGACCCCCCCCTCTCTCCTCCTTGATGCGCCGGCCAAGCCCCCCCCTAGCCCCCAAATCTTGCAACTTAACATCCCATTTAATGCTTACCTACCATCTTGTCTAATATATAATGCCTAAACCTCATCTTATCACTTCATTTTCACTCATAATACTTCAAGTATACAAAAAATATTTCTCTCTTCCTCTCCTCTTGGTGTGCTCGGCCAAGGATCAAACCACAAGCAAGGATCATCAATTTTTCAAGAACAATACATAAACAAGCTCATCTAGTACTCCTTTTAGGGTTTTGAAATATAAACTCAAGGATTATTAAGTTTTCATCATCCAAACTCTCAAATCTTTCAAAGTAAGTATGTCAAACCATTTTTCATAATATTACCAAGTTTATATCATGTTCATATCATTTTATGCAAGATCTATATGCATATGTTAGCCTTTACCACTCTTTTTATACATTTCCATACTTTTGAGCCCTAGATTTGTTACATATTTAGATCCTTAGTAGATTTACTTGGATAATGATGTTTAGGACCCATGACACCCTAAGAAGGTGTATGGTAGGATTGAGAATTGTTTGGTTGTAGATTGGATGGTTTTGAACAAGATACAAACTAGGAAAACCCATTTTTGAAACTATAACATACCTACTGTCCCTATTTTGAAAACGTGGCCAACTCAGTAGGTTGTGGGAAATTTTGGACCAAATATTTAGAAAATACATTCCGAGACGAAGCCGTGGCCGAAAACGGGGATAAAAACGAGTTAATAACGAAGGAGATATGATTTTTACAAGTTTAACGACGAAAACTATTTTCCGGAAAAACTGCATGCTGTTTGGTAGCATTCGACGGCTTATTTGCGGCGTTTGACGAAACCTAGATGAACCAAGCTACTAAAAATGTGTTAGCATTTATTTTTACGAAACCACGGATATAAAGAACGTCAAAAACAAGCTAATAACGAACAAGATACACGCGTTTAAACATCGACTATATACATTTTATTTTGACAGCTTTTTAAGTAGAAAATGTTTACGTACTAGAAACTATATTTTTCACGAAACGACTATGGTGAACCGTAATTCTTATCCATTGGAACACGTACAATCAAAGGTTTATTAACACGACTACCATATCACATTTCAATGTTTTCAAAACGCCAAGACCAACATTAACGTTTTATACACATTATGACACGACTAGTTTTACGTTAGCAAGTTAACATATTTATATCAAGTTTTGGAAAAACTTTACATATCAACGATAACTAGTATTTTCAAATGACGAGTGGTATAGGTTACATATACATGTACATGCACTACATTGCCTCATAATCTAAGTAGATTATGCATATTCATTTTAGGTAGCGGCTAGTGTTCGCGCCTTGTTATTGCCAAGTATTCCAAGTGTTCCAGTATTTCAATTATTCCAAGTATTCCGATTTCATAGCATTGTTGTATCATCACTTCAGGTGAGTTTTCATAGCCCCGTATACATTTTATTATTGTTTTCAAATCCCACGGGGGAGAATACATTGCAACTGTTTTCCATACGAGCCAAAGTATCAGACTTCCTGTACATAGATTAAGTTACCTTGTTGCCAATTGAAAGTCCCCTATATCATGAACCGTTAATTTACCTGTAAGCGAGAGTGAGTGGATAGATCTATCGAGGGTGACGCCTCCATCCGTGTTGGCTTTGACCAACAACCGATAGCGGATGCATTTCATGTCTTTTCATTTGAGTGTCTGGCAAAACACTCCCAGGGGCTCCAGAGAATTCAGTCACAGCGTCGGGGTCATGAGCTTAAGGCTATTGTACAATCATTTTTATGTGACTTATGTCATACACTTTATACTTGTGGCTATCGTATAACTTCATTTTATTAAACCTATGAACTCTCACCAACTTTATGTTGACCGTTTTCAGCAATGTATTTTCAGGTTATTAGCTATCATGTGGGCATGCATTGGACCATCTTGGAGTCGCGGGGTCGACTTGCATCACTTCATTTTATGCACTTATGTAACCGTTTGATCTACTATGGTTTTGTTTTTAAACTTGCAACATCATTTGGGACCTATGTTTTGTAAACCTTGATTTTATTTATGATCAAACGTGTATTTTCAAAACGACACTTTAGGTCGTTCAATATATCCATTGTATGAGGCGCCATGAAAGTCACACCAAGGTATTCAATTCCGCTGCCATTAACAGGTAAATTCAGGGTGTGACAGATTGGTACCAGAGCAATGGTTATAGCGAACTAGGTTGTCCTCATACCCTAGACTATAACTACCCCAACGGTAGCGTCTCATCATTACATCATAAGTGCACATTATTATTTGCGAGGATTCATTACATGGGTTATTCATTTCATTTTGTATTGTTGCCACTGAGATATGTCTTCCAATTCCCGCACTATTGTTATATTTTCTGATGTTTACATCGAGGACGCTATGTCTTCTACTACTTCCATTGTTGCACCTACTCCTCAGATTTCACTTATTGCACCACCTTTGGTTATTCGTGCACCTACAGATTCATCATCCCATACTATTCCGGTTTCCGCAGAATCCAACTCTTATGTTCCGACGTCGCAAGACGATCGGGACGTCCCTATTACTTCAGCCCATACAGAGTATACCATTTGATAAGACGTACATGCTTAGTCCCTATGGACCTATTAGAATGTTTATTGCAAGAAGATAGTATATCTTCATTCCCTCACTATTAGAACACTCACTACTCATGTATTACCACCAGTATCAACTACTCATACCACTATTGGTCGTCCCAGAGTGCATACTCCAGTTTTACCGCTTAGACATCGCAAGATAGCGTAAAAGAAGGTAGTGATTCCTTCAGTATTATCACCATCGACTTCATCATCATCATATGGAACCCCATTTATACCATCACATTTCAGGGACTCTACTCACATACTTAACTTACCGCTTGAGAAGCGTACATGGTTTGATACACCATTACCATCTACCACTAAGGACACTACACCACCTTATAGATTAAGGTTGATGAGAGTTCGAGAGCCCTTACTGTTAGACAACCTACTACTCTTCATCGTTAGATGATGATCCCTAACTAATTGAGACTACACATGAAGGTTTGGATGCCCCACAGACCAAACGAGAGCAACAACAAATCGCCAAAGAGTGGCATTCCTCGCAAAGACTCTATACTATCTCAGGTATAATCGACTCATACTTCCATGACATAATGAACCAACAAGATGCTTTGAGCAATATTACACCACCACAAGAGAACTCTTCACAACTCCCTCTTCATTACCGAGTTTGATTACATCACATTCTAAACCGATGAGTTGGATTTCATCATTGGTCATCGTAACAACACCCCACCAATCAGATATGACACCGAGACCTTCGAGATTCGGGAGTCCAACCTTGCCTTTCAGTACGACCATTGTCATTTCCTTTTTCCTATTCTCACTTGACATGAATTAGATAACATCTTGTGGATGACACCAAGATCACGGACTCAACAGGAACCTCTATAGATTCCTCAAGGATGGATTGGAATCTACATTATCTCAGACATGAATCGATGCACAACCCCGGACCTCACTTCAGGACATCATCCTAGCTTTTACCTTTACTCGCTTTTACTATCATCTTGGCCACGGGAAGTGTGGCGTGGTTCAAAGAAACTTGTGGTATTTTGATTGTTGTGCAACGAGATCCCCAAGTATTGACTTTACTATATGGGTATGGTTGTGCTATCTATGACACCGGTCAATGTAGACCAAAATTTTTAAGTGTTGTATTCATGTGTTATGAGGATATACGCATGGTTGTGGTGGTATACCTAGTGAACAATGATCGTTGCTATTACGAGTACTCATGGTTGTATTTATACACGCTGAGGTTGTACATGTTGTGGTTGTACATATCGTGGTTGTATTTACACTTGTGGTGGATATATATATACATGTTATGGTTGTATATATTTTGTACGATAATCATTTCTAGTATGATTGTTGTTGATGTATTCTGTTGTGATGTACCAGAATTATGGCACCTAGGAAAGCTAAAGCCAAGGCTGCTGCAACGACTACCCCAGAAATGACTCAGGCTGCTATCCGGAAGCTCGTTAGGGATAGTGTAGCCGAAGCTCTAGAGATTGAAAGAGCCGCTGTTGCCGCAAGAGCTGCCGAAGATGCTTCTCGGATAGGGACATCGGGAGAAGCTAGCAACGGAACCAATGGGAAGAAATGTACTTACAAGGATTTCAAGAGTGGAGATCCTACTTTGTATAAGGGTACTGAAGGGGCTACTGCCATGGTTCGATGGTTCGAACATACTGAATCCGTGTTTATCTTATGCAACTGTCCGGATGATTCCAAGGTTAAGTTTGCCGTGAGTACGCTTCGTGATCAAGCCTTATCGTGGTGGAACTCCTATGCAAAGCCCATAGGGATGGAGAATGCTTACAAGGTCACATGGGACGAGTTCAAAAAGTTGGTAACTAAGAAGTTTTGCCCACGAACCGAAGTGAAGAAGTTAGAGGTGGAGTTCTATGATCTGGTAACTGTGGGTAATGATATTGAGACTTACATTCGGAGGTACCAAGAGTTAGCTGCTCTATGCCCATCTATGGTGCCTGATGATGAAAAATTGGTAGAGAATTTCATTGGTGGATTGCCCGAAAGCATCCGTGGTGATGTGATTTCTTTTGATCCGCAAACTCTTGATGAGGCAATCAGGATGTCTCAAAAACTCATAGCTCAAGTTCTGAAGAAAGTGACCCCCGCCAACAACAACAACAATAACTTCAACCGAAACCGTAACTACAACAATAACACCAACAATTACCAGAACAACAACAACAAAAGGAAATGGGATGACAACCAAGGTAACAACGCCAACCAACCACCACCCAAAAGACAAGAAACTGCACGGGCCTATGTTGCGGGTCCGACTGAAAAGAAAGGTTACGCCGGTACTCTACCAAAGTGTAACAAATGCCAAACACATCATAACCCGGGGGATTGCCCTAAACCTTGTTTCAATTGTGGGAAGATCGGTCATCTGGATAAGGGATGCAGGGCTGCTCCTGGGGGAAATAATCAGAATCCACCGCCAACATGTTATGGTTGTGGAGAAGTTGGACACTTTAGGAACAATTGCCCGAAAGGAAATCAGGACATGGGGACCAAGAGGAATTAACTCGAGGAATAGCGTGCGTGTTTGGGAGAGAGACCGTCAGGACATTAGCAACATCAAAGACAACAACAATGCTTAACCAGAAGGAGTTCATGTTTTAATAAACCGTAGTTGAGCCCTCTAGGGTTGTATCTTTCTTTTGTACTTTCCATAGGTACGTTGGTGTAACCTAGTTGTATTAAGCACTTTCCTATCCAATGTAATACCTATCTTTTGTTATCTTCGCGATAATCATAACCATCGTTTATTCCATTCCTATTCCAATTGCTCAATTCTCTATAGTTTCGCAACAATATACCTTTATCTTACTAGGGATTAGGCCGATTTCATTCTTGACGGATTAGTAGACTAATACCATTTCATAAGATTCATCCATGTATCCAATGAAACCTTCAACAAATTTAATGCAAGTTATTTTACTACCCTACGGGAGAACTATTTTTCAGAACTTTCAAAATAAACCATTTGGTACCACCCTATAAATGGATTTCCTGTCATTTTATCAAGTATTTACTACCGCTACGCGAGACAATTTTCATGATTACTTTCAAAGGAAATATCTAGAAAACCATTTATCAAAACAACACGCTGAACACCATCTAAAACTTTTGGGAAAAAGTAATACCGTTTCGATTTAACCAAGCATCGCATCGTTGGTCCTCAATTATACATAGCCTGATCACCTATGTATAATTCAGGAGGAACTATGCCGTGAAGAAAATAGTCACATTTTCAGGAAGTAATAATAACAATCTTCATTCAAAAGCCTTGTAAACAAATGGAATTTTTCATGAACACCCCTTTTAACAAACTCCCACCGGATACTTACATCACTCATCACTCACTCAGCCATTAAGTTGAATTTGCACCATTGACTTCTCTAGGAGAGACTCTACGTTATGAAAGATATTTTATGACATAGAAACGGCGAAAGGATAGACGATACCCCTCAGATTTCTAGCAATTCCTTTAAGATATTCCTTTTCTAATTGGATATACACGCTCTACCATAGTTAGCCCGACGAATCCTTAAGAGAACTACCTGAACACTATAGGATTTATTCAACACTACATAACCAACTTTGAATGGATTAGGATAATCTTTCGAGTATTGACGAATTTCATCATCAGCAAAAAAAAAATAACCATCACAGGAATATATAAAGGCACCATTTAAGACACCCTATGGCCGAAGTGACCATATACATATTTATATATCGAATTTGGAAAGTTAAATTCACGGACCTAGAACTAAACCGGGAGACAACAAAGGAAATTTCACAAGTCAAGAATCAGTTACAAGAAATGAGAAAACAATGGAAGTTAGGTCGATGCATGATGCACATCATACGGAATTGATACCCTTGAACAACGAACCTCCTAGATTCAAGTAGAAGCACGAACTATGATTGAAAGCCTTGCCTTGGAAAGGCATGATACAATTTTTGATAACCCGATAGACTGAGCTCTCGGTATCGGACCATTTCGGATTCTAGTTAGAGCCGGTCAGTTGGCATACACACCTAAGTTTCCGTCAGAACTCAGCAACGTTCATAACACATTTCATGTTTCAAACCTCAAGAAGTGTCTTTCCGACGAGTCGCCCGTTATTCCACTCGAAGAAATTCAACTAAATGACAAGCTTAATTTTGTGGAAGAACCCGTTGAAATCATGGACCGTGAGGTCAAACAATTGAAGAAGAGTCGAATTCCTATCGTGAAAGTTCGCTGGAATTCTCGAAGAGGACCCGAGTTTACTTGGGAACGAGAAGACCAAATGCGACGCAAGTATCCACATCTTTTTCCCGAGCCTGCTTCCGAAACCAACAACATTTGAATTCAGGGACTGAATTCCCTTTTGGAGGGGCGACTGTAACAACCCGAGATTTCAGGTCACTTTCCTAACCACGACAATTCACTATTCATCAGTTACTATTCATCATTTACTATTCACCAATCACTATTCATGTTCATTATTCATTTCAGCGTAAACGTAGTTTACGGGTATTCATATTCGCGTAACCGGTTTGGTTTGACTGCGAAATTCATGCATCATCAGTAGGAACACTGCATACGGACTAGGAATAGTCTGCATATCATCAGATTTCCATTTTCATACTATACCACTCGTAGGTTTATCAAATTAATATTTTTATTACATTTGACGTTTTACGTATAATTAAATTTAATTAAAACGTTAACGCGCGATCAATAAATGTGACTAACACGTCCGACAATCCCCACAATGGTCCCGATATATTTTTACACTCATTTTAACATCAAGAAAATTATAAAATTCATTTACCCGGTATTTTGCGAATTTATTTAATTTATATCGTACATTTAATATAATTACGACGGTTTTTGTAAAAACTAAACAATAATTACCCGAACACCCAATATTTGTACCCAACATATTTTTGTAATTTTTATGACTTCGTCAAGTCCCGACTAACTCCGTTAAATTTTATTTCTAGCAAACGCGGTACCCGGTTACACCTAAAACTAATTTAATCACACTTAAACATATATAGAATCATCACAAGATCTAATCAAAAAGGGGACCCCCCCCTCTCTCCTCCTTGATGCGCCGGCCAAGCCCCCCCCTAGCCCCCAAATCTTGCAACTTAACATCCCATTTAATGCTTACCTACCATCTTGTCTAATATATAATGCCTAAACCTCATCTTATCACTTCATTTTCACTCATAATACTTCAAGTATACAAAAAATATTTCTCTCTTCCTCTCCTCTTGGTGTGCTCGGCCAAGGATCAAACCACAAGCAAGGATCATCAATTTTTCAAGAACAATACATAAACAAGCTCATCTAGTACTCCTTTTAGGGTTTTGAAATATAAACTCAAGGATTATTAAGTTTTCATCATCCAAACTCTCAAATCTTTCAAAGTAAGTATGTCAAACCATTTTTCATAATATTACCAAGTTTATATCATGTTCATATCATTTTATGCAAGATCTATATGCATATGTTAGCCTTTACCACTCTTTTTATACATTTCCATACTTTTGAGCCCTAGATTTGTTACATATTTAGATCCTTAGTAGATTTACTTGGATAATGATGTTTAGGACCCATGACACCCTAAGAAGGTGTATGGTAGGATTGAGAATTTGTTTGGTTGTAGATTGGATGGTTTTGAACAAGATACAAACTAGGAAAACCCATTTTTGAAACTATAACATACCTACTGTCCCTATTTTGAAAACGTGGCCAACTCAGTAGGTTGTGGGAAATTTTGGACCAAATATTTAGAAAATACATTCCGAGACGAAGCCGTGGCCGAAAACGGGGATAAAAACGAGTTAATAACGAAGGAGATATGATTTTTACAAGTTTAACGACGAAAACTATTTTCCGGAAAAACTGCATGCTGTTTGGTAGCATTCGACGGCTTATTTGCGGCGTTTGACGAAACCTAGATGAACCAAGCTACTAAAAATGTGTTAGCATTTATTTTTACGAAACCACGGATATAAAGAACGTCAAAAACAAGCTAATAACGAACAAGATACACGCGTTTAAACATCGACTATATACATTTTATTTTGACAGCTTTTTAAGTAGAAAATGTTTACGTACTAGAAACTATATTTTTCACGAAACGACTATGGTGAACCGTAATTCTTATCCATTGGAACACGTACAATCAAAGGTTTATTAACACGACTACCATATCACATTTCAATGTTTTCAAAACGCCAAGACCAACATTAACGTTTTATACACATTATGACACGACTAGTTTTACGTTAGCAAGTTAACATATTTATATCAAGTTTTGGAAAAACTTTACATATCAA
This sequence comes from Artemisia tridentata subsp. tridentata, assembly GCA_021014915.2. Taxonomy (NCBI): domain Eukaryota; kingdom Viridiplantae; phylum Streptophyta; class Magnoliopsida; order Asterales; family Asteraceae; genus Artemisia; species Artemisia tridentata. The sequence continues at coordinate 356,689,497 of CP139509.1, read as the reverse complement.
CGATAACTAGTATTTTCAAATGACGAGTGGTATAGGTTACATATACATGTACATGCACTACATTGCCTCATAATCTAAGTAGATTATGCATATTCATTTTAGGTAGCGGCTAGTGTTCGCGCCTTGTTATTGCCAAGTATTCCAAGTGTTCCAGTATTTCAATTATTCCAAGTATTCCGATTTTATAGCATTGTTGTATCATCACTTCAGGTGAGTTTTCATAGCCCCGTATACATTTTATTATTGTTTTCAAATCCCACGGGGGAGAATACATTGCAACTGTTTTCCATACGAGCCAAAGTATCAGACTTCCTGTACATAGATTAAGTTACCTTGTTGCCAATTGAAAGTCCCCTATATCATGAACCGTTAATTTACCTGTAAGCGAGAGTGAGTGGATAGATCTATCGAGGGTGACGCCTCCATCCGTGTTGGCTTTGACCAACAACCGATAGCAGATGCATTTCATGTCTTTTCATTTGAGTGTCTGGCAAAACACTCCCAGGGGCTCCAGAGAATTCAGTCACAGCGTCGGGGTCATGAGCTTAAGGCTATTGTACAATCATTTTTATGTGACTTATGTCATACACTTTATACTTGTGGCTATCGTATAACTTCATTTTATTAAACCTATGAACTCTCACCAACTTTATGTTGACCGTTTTTAGCAATGTATTTTCAGGTTATTAGCTATCATGTGGGCATGCATTGGACCATCTTGGAGTCGCGGGGTCGACTTGCATCACTTCATTTTATGCACTTATGTAACCGTTTGATCTACTATGGTTTTGTTTTTAAACTTGCAACATCATTTGGGACCTATGTTTTGTAAACTCTGATTTTATTTATGATCAAACGTGTATTTTCAAAACGACACTTTAGGTCGTTCAATATATCCATTGTATGAGGCGCCATGAAAGTCACACCAAGGTATTCAATTCCGCTGCCATTAACAGGTAAATTCAGGGTGTGACACCACTGTTATCATCAAAGATTCACATGAATTTATGAGGTAGGGAGGTCGAGAATGATGACAAACAAAAAACCTCTTAGAGAAAGAAAGTAGAGAGATAAAGGTGAAAGAAAATGTGTTATTGATAATGAATGAATGAAATGAACAACAACACTTTCCCACACCCCTCATGGAGAGTCATGAGGAGTATTTATAGGCTCTTTATATAACTAGTTTACCTCGTGTACATTATGAGTCCCTGCGGGAAAAGCTATCTTACGTATCTAATCAAATTCACGTGTAAGACGTTATCTTCAGAAAATAGCAAAGCTAACATCTACGGAACATCAATCATCTTTAAGTCTGCGCATTTAAGATAACTATTATGTTAGGACCTATTACTTTTTGTAACACCCTAAAAAATGGTTTGCAGCGGAAGATAAAATCACTGGGGTTGATGGGTGCGTGATGTGTCGTTGCGGTTTAGCAGTATTAATGCCTACTCAAGTTTTAAATTTATATTTAGCCGACTTATCAATAACACACACACTTAACGAGCAGTGTACCCGGTCAGTATGAATATAATGGTAAGTAGAGTGTCGATCACTAAGAGTGAAACGTATTATCTAGTCATTCTAATCAGTATTTTAATATTCTAAGTTAACTATATAACCTAATCTAATGCAAGGGGGTTCAGCCTGAGAGACTGGCACGTTTTGGTTGCAATTAAATAATAAACTAAACTAATGAGCACGAATCAGCGATAGGCATGCACGTACACAGATAAATACTCGAGACAATAAGAAGACCTGTCCTGATGATTAAGTAGATTGTCACTTGTTTTATTGATAGTTTTATATGAAGTGTATGTAATTAACCCTTTCTCGTTGGCCCTAATCTTATCGGCGAGTAAACCCTTAATGATTACTTATGTCTAAAAGTTATTCCTAAGTGATCAATTTAGTAACAACCGTGGGAGCCACATTCTCTTCCGTAGTCAAATGCGCAGGCCACTAATAAACACAGAGGTTATCAATGCACTAATAAGTAGTAACCAAAGACATCAACATATAAACTTTAATTGATGGGAAAGCAGTTTTAAGGGAGTGCAATCTTTCTCGTCACATTACACAAGCCACCAATCCTGATGAATTAAAGTTTACTAACACAATAAAACAAAACTACTTAATGAATTAAATACATGCAGGACCTTCTTACAGCTCTTGTATCTTCGTTCGGGTGTGTCTTGTGCTGCCTAATCGTCTGAATTCGGCCTTAGGTTTCTGTGGTCTTCGTACTTCGTATATTATATGTTATGCTCTCCTTTCGAAATTCGTCTGGTCTTGGGGTATTTATAGTTTCTGTCTGAGGGTAAGATGCGGCGCATCTAATAAGTAGATGCGGCGCATTGACTTAACTTCGCGTGGGGTCCAAGATTAATATATTCAGGAATATTCGTACACCGCCAGAAGATGCGGCGTAACTCCATTCTCAGATGCGGCGCATGTCCTTGCTGTCTTGGATCGTATCTTGTGAAATCTTGATAGTGATGCGCCGTATGTAATAAGTAAGATGCGGCGTATCTGGAGCTGATCTTGTACATTTCAGTAGACTCTTATCTTCTTGCTTGTTTTGCTCCATAATTAGTCCAAAATCGCCAAGTTTCACCAAATGCTTTTTTTTAACTGAGAATTACAAAAGTAAACGATTAAGTATCAATTCTCACAGATAATATAATAAAACAAGTCAAATAAATAGGATAAATGACGGTAATAAAATGTACTTATTTGAGTTCATCAAATATCCCCCCACTTGAACTTTACTTGTCCCCAAGTAAACCTTAGAATTAATCTTATGAAAATGTATCCTAAAAGATATTAGGATTTATTTTTATATTTAAGCATGTATTCATTTTTGTCATAATCACACAACCAAACACTTAACGAATTAGAAGTAAAATAAAATAATTTGATAAAAGCAAATCTAATCGTTTAACTGTCCATTCGTGACGAATATTCTATCATAAGCTTGGCAAGTATACACATCTCCCCCACTAAAGCTAAGGAATAACAAGTCTAAAGCGGTAAAAAGGGTTTTGAGGTTTAAGGGTTAATCATTCTCCTTAATCTCTATCGATCTCAAATTCCAAAAAGGCGACAAAATCACAAATACATGATCGAATCCACGAACACGATACTTGCAATTGCTCAAATCCTTAACACGAATAGGCTAAAGATAGGACCAAGTAATCTTCACCAATAATATTATATCAAAAAGGGCGACAAAATCATAAATACATAGCCGAATCCACGACTACGATACTTAAGATTGCTCAAATCCCTAATCTCAATAAATCAAAGGTTTGGATAAAGAATAATATAGGGTATGGATAATATTTGGGATATAAATTGGTGTAAAAAATGAAAAATAAACGAAACAGATAAATTAAAATCCTAAGTGTGGTTAATCACTATCCCAACCATCCCATGAATAAGACTCATATCATTGAATAACTCACGTTTTAACACTTGAAACACATCGCTTTAGGTAGACACGAATTATACTCAACAAGATTTTAATCAAAGAATAACCTTTAGTTGGCGTTCCCATAACGTTCAACTCCCATTCAATCCATAGATATAATATACAACAACCAGTGGTGATATCGACCACTTAATACAAAACTTTACATAAGTTGGTAAAAACAAACATCCAACTCTTCCTTTTTTCTTTTTCTTTTCTATTTTTTCGATTTTTTTTTTTTTTTTTTTTTTTTTTTTTTTTTTTTTTTTTTTTTTTTTTTTTTTTAACATAAACAAAGATGTGTAAAATTTCACCACATCACTATAATGATAATTCTGGATAATTTTTCCATACTTTTCATGACTTCAGAAATAACGGTAATAGTGAAAGTAGTAAACACACGAAAAATAAACTCAAAGATATACAATATTTACTTTCACTCCAATTGCATTGTGCAATTTCCCGACCTAACCAAAGATAATGAATTACGCACGCGAACACAGGTAATGTAAGGAAATACACTTTGCCTAAAGCAATTAACCAACCACGGATTTTAATCTACAGGGTAGGCTAAGGTGTAAGGGTGTAACGAAACATTATAACAAAGGTGTAAGAAACTAAAGGAATAGCTCTGAGTGTTTTTCTAGGGGTATCTTACTCTAAAAGTGAGAGTAACAAAAGGTTTTATACGGGGGTTAACTAACCAGTGTAGTTAGCTAATAACATATAACATATAAAGGCTATTTGGGTGTAATCCTAGAAATTTACCAATTTAGACAAGTCATTCCAATTATATAAATAATACTTATTATGGTGGTCTCGAGTAGTATACAAGCCAAGTTCTAAAGTTTACAAGTCACCGGCACACTCATAGATTTGTGAATTTTTTGAAAAATCACAATTTTTGAAAATAACATCATGTGTGCAGCTATGCAACTTAGACTTTAAACAAAAACATGCTAAACATTTTAAATTTTGATATATTAAGCGCATTTTAAGCATAATTTTTGAAAAGTTTAGGACAAGTAAGTGTTCTAATTCTCCAATCCCCCCACTTAAGTTAAACAACGTCCTCGTTGTTTGTATAAAAGGTTAAAAACTGGAAAATAAAAGAATTAGAACAGAAAAACTCCCCTGATATTTGCTCGGTATGATCCTCCGTTAGTATAAGAGCAAAAATCATCTTTCATGTGGATGAGAACGTTTAAGCTTCATATTTGATGTATCCACAGGAAATGCAGGAATCTATAATACCACCAAGACTTTAAACACACCTAAGTTAAGAAAGTTCAAACTTGCATAATACATTAGTAGTTAGTAAAAATAAAACTTAAAAATTAAAATGAAAATCATCAGGTCAGTCGATGCGCCGTATCTTATGGAAGAAGATACGCCGTATCGAGCCTGGAATAAATACGGATCAGAATAGAAGATGCGTCGCATCCTTAACCAGGGATGCGCCGCATTAAAATAAACTGATAAAAAGTTTTAAAGTCGAAAATAAAAAATGCAGAAAAATAAAGTAAGATATGACCAGTGCAGGAGATGCGTCGCATCTCAGAATTGAGATGCGCCGTATCTGCTGCGGGCTTGACTGACTCGACACAGAACAGAATAATAAAAAATTTTCGGGTTGTCTCCCGGTCAGCACTTGTCTTTATTCCAGAGTCTTCAAGTTAGACTCACGTTCAGCTCTTTAACATCGATCATTGAAGGAGTCGGAAACATCGCGCTCCCTCATCGCCAATTCAGTAATATTGAACACTCCTTGCTCGTCCTTAATTTCCACGCCGTTCTTCTTTAATATCTGTATAAACAAAGTTCTGTCCCTTTCGGGCAGAGATGACAAAATGATAGACGGGAAATTCTTATTATCATATAGGCATAAATAAGCAAGGTGGGGTGGTAGTTCAATAAACACATCATTATTCAAATTCGTTTTCTTAACTATTCTCCTACGTTTGTTAATTACTACGCAATCATACCACTCATCATCAGAATCATTAACAACATCGCGTCTAAGTTCGGTAGGTACATTAAGGTCAATAAATTCCTCAAAGTTCTCATGATTAGGATTAGATGAGTTGTTTTGAATCAATGTTTCTCCCATAAGCCTAGCTTCAAGATCGAGGTCCATACGCTCTCTTAATCCTAGCACATAGACACCTCTAATTATGCTTTTAACAGGATCTTGGCACTTATAGACTAGTTTATTATTCCCTACCCTTAATGAGATTTTTCTTTTAAACACATCAATCTTAGCATGGGCAGTAGACAAGAAAAGTCTTCCAAGGATTAAAGGAATCTTAACATCCTCGGGCATATCTAATATAACAAAGTCTACAGGGAAAATAAACTTCTCAATCTTAACTAGCACATTATTAGCGATCCCTTCAGGTCGTTTTACCGTTTTATCAGCCAATTCAATAAGTAACTTAGTTGGTGCTAATGTTCCTAGTCTTAGGGTAGTGAATGTCTTAAGAGGCATAACACTAACACTAGCTCCTAAGCCAGCTAACACAATATTGAAAGATATATTATTAATTGAACAAGGTAAAGTAAAACTTCCTGGGTCCTTTTCTTTATGAGGCAAGGCATGTAAGTCGGTTGCAGGGCTCTCTTCTTTCATTGTTGCCTTGATCTCCTCTTCAATCTTTGTCTTCTCTTTTAGTAGTCTCCTTAAACTGATTGAAGAATTAAAGAAAAATTCGGGCTTCGCACCATCATTACCATTCATCGATCTTCTAGGTAAGTTAGGAGTGACTTCTTCAGTGGTGCTTATGGCCTTGACATGATCTCTTGGGTTGGTTTTAGTTGAGCTAGGTAAACTCCCGTATCCCCTTTCTTGAAGAACTTTGCTCATTTGACCAATTTGTTGTTCCAATGCTTTGATCGAAGCTCCTTGATTTCTTGTAATAGTATCCGTTGAAGCACGGATTTCTTTGATCATAGCAGTGTTCTCATCATGTCTTTTAGCAGCATCGGCCATAATCTGCTTTAGAGTGTCATCCAAAGTCTGCCTCCTTTCTTGATAAGCGGGATTGAAGTTGTTCTTTTGATAGAATCCCGGGGTGGCTTCCCTAAATCTTCCTGAAGGTCGGAATGGTTGTCCAAATTGTATGTAGTATGCTTCTTCAAACGTCTCACTTTCATTCTTATTCGGGCAATCTTTAGTGTAGTGAGGTCCTTCGCATTTTTCACATCCAACTTGGGCAGCATACACTTTTTCATCACGCTTCTTCATCTCTCTACTAATTTTATCCAATTGAGCTTGAATAGCAGCAAACCCGTCAAAATTAGTGCTGCTCTTAGATCTAGTAGAGGTCCCATCGTGCCATTTTTGAGAATGATCAGCAGCTTCTTGGATAGCTTTCCTAGCATTAGCTGCACTCATTTGAGGCACAGCTCCCTTAGCGTCCAAGATTTGTCTAGTAGGCACGTCCAATCCTTGATAAAACAATATTATCTCCTGCATAGGGGTTAGATAGTGTTGAGGACATCTTACCAGTAAATCTTTAAATCGTTCCCAAGCTTGATAAAGAGTTTCATCAGGCTCTTGCTTGAAACTGTTGATAGCCTCCATCTTTTTAGCAGTCTTAGCAGGTGGACAATATCTCTTCAGGAATTTGCTCTTCAAATCTTCCCATGTAGTGATTGAACTAGCAGGTTCATTCCTTAGCCACTTGTTAGCAGCTCCTTTTAGCGAGATTGGAAAGATTCTTAGCATGAGTTGATCGTCAGTGACTCCTTCTGAAGTAAACAAATCCGCAATCTCGAGGACCTTTTCAACATGCTCATTAGCATCCTCATGTTCCGATCCACTGAAAGCATTTTCTCTTAGCTCCTTGAGAAACTGACCCTTCAATTCAAACTTTGACTTATCATCAAACTTTGGTCTAGCAACTCCTGAAGTGTAATCAGCACAGGTTTTGTTCATGTATTCCTCCATAGTTGTGTTTTCGCCCATTGCTTCTGTTTCTTCTTCCTCTTTCTCTTCAGAAAAATAATCAAGCTCGAATGAACTTGAGATATCAAAGCTTTTTGTGTTGAAAAGCCTTTTAAGCGAATGAAAGGCTCGTTCAGGATTGTCGAAAGGTTGAATCAAGTTCTTCGTAGAACTCCTGGTCATGCACTTCCTGAAATCAACACGAAAATATCAGTAGGGTATGCTCAAGAAAGTAATATATCAGAAAATCAACAACGAAAACGGAATACGAAAAATTAAAGTTACTGATATCTGCTGACGATGCGCCGTATCCAAAAAGTTGGATACGCCGTATCTTATCACGTTAAAATTTAATCAGACTTTATTCAGAAAATAGATACGCCGCTTATAAAGTAGAATGCGCCGTATCAGTTTTAATTATCAAAAATCGATATTTATTTAAAATTAAATGCGTCGTATTAACAAAAGTTAATGCGCCGTATTTTCGTTACGTTTCAAAATACAAGATTTTTGATTCAGAAGATACGGCGTATCGACAGAGATCGATGCGTCGTATCTGTCTAATAATTCGAAAACTGTTTTTAATTAAAATAATAGATACGCCGTATCTGCTAAAGCAGATGCGTCGTATGGCGTTAACGTTTAGAAAAAAAAATTATTAAAAAAACAGATACGCCGTATCTTGGGGAAAGATGCGTCGTATCGAATTAATTAAACGCGTTGTATTTTATAAAAATTAAACGCAATACGCCGTATCTATGAAAATAGATGCGCCGTATCGTTTGAATAAGCTCAGTACAACGATAGCAGAATACAGAAAATACGAAAAATAAAAAAAAAAAAAAAAAAAAACGAAAATAAACAAAAATTAAAAGAAAACAAATAACACACAAAAACAGAAAATATGCAAAATAATACAATGAATGCAATTTAACTAATATACAACAGAGTTAGCGGTTAGATTAAAAATTAAAAAGAAAAACCTAATTAAAATACTAATCAAATTAACAGATAATAACAATTCACTCCCCGGCAACGGCGCCAAAAACTTGATGGGTGCGTGATGTGTCGTTGCGGTTTAGCAGTATTAATGCCTACTCAAGTTTTAAATTTATATTTAGCCGACTTATCAATAACACACACACTTAACGAGCAGTGTACCCGGTCAGTATGAATATAATGGTAAGTAGAGTGTCGATCACTAAGAGTGGAACGTATTATCTAGTCATTCTAATCAGTATTTTAATATTCTAAGTTAACTATATAACCTAATCTAATGCAAGGGGGTTCAGCCTGAGAGACTGGCACGTTTTGGTTGCAATTAAATAATAAACTAAACTAATGAGCACGAATCAGCGATAGGCATGCACGTACACAGATAAATACTCGAGACAATAAGAAGACCTGTCCTGATGATTAAGTAGATTGTCACTTGTTTTATTGATAGTTTTATATGAAGTGTATGTAATTAACCCTTTCTCGTTGGCCCTAATCTTATCGGCGAGTAAACCCTTAATGATTACTTATGTCTAAAAGTTATTCCTAAGTGATCAATTTAGTAACAACCGTGGGAGCCACATTCTCTTCCGTAGTCAAATGCGCAGGCCACTAATAAACACAGAGGTTATCAATGCACTAATAAGTAGTAACCAAAGACATCAACATATAAACTTTAATTGATGGGAAAGCAGTTTTAAGGGAGTGCAATCTTTCTCGTCACATTACACAAGCCACCAATCCTGATGAATTAAAGTTTACTAACACAATAAAACAAAACTACTTAATGAATTAAATACATGCAGGACCTTTTTACAGCTCTTGTATCTTTGTTCGGGTGTGTCTTGTGCTGCCTAATCGTCTGAATTCGGCCTTAGGTTTCTGTGGTCTTCGTACTTCGTATATTATATGTTATGCTCTCCTTTCGAAATTCGTCTGGTCTTGGGGTATTTATAGTTTCTGTCTGAGGGTAAGATGCGGCGCATCTAATAAGTAGATGCGGCGCATTGACTTAACTTCGCGTGGGGTCCAAGATTAATATATTCAGGAATATTCGTACACCGCCAAAAGATGCGGTGTAACTCCATTCTCAGATGTGGCGCATGTCCTTGCTGTCTTGGATCGTATCTTGTGAAATCTTGATAGTGATGCGCCGTATGTAATAAGAAAGATGCGGCGTATCTGGAGCTGATCTTGTACATTTCAGTAGACACTTATCATCTTTCTTGTTTTGCTCTATAATTAGTCCAAAATCGCCAAGTTTTACCAAATGCTTTTTTTTAACTGAGAATAACAAAAGTAAACGATTAAGTATCAATTCTCACAGATAATATAATGAAACAAGTCAAATAAATAGGATAAATGAGAGTAATAAAATGTACTTATTTGAGTTCATCAGGGGTGCTACTAAATTGGAATCCCAAAACAAGGTACAAAGAACAGTTTAATCTGTAACACCCCAAAAAATGGTTTGCAGCGGAAGATAAAATCACTGGGGTGCTACTAAATTGGAATCCCAACACAAGGTACAAAGAACAGGTTTACCTCAACCATTTAGAAGGAATTTCAAATATAAAAAGTATTTTGTTTACATTAATTAAAAATAGTGTGGAAATAAGGCCCATAAAAGAGAATATGTGGTCCCAAAAATATATCAGATTCGTCTATAACCGTGCCAATGCCAAGCGCCTCCAAGAATAAATTATGCAGCAGTAAACACCTGAGATAAAACATGCTAAAAGTCAACACAAAGGTTGAGTGAATCCATAGGTTTAGTGGTAAAGCAGTTGATCACAAGATTTCAAGTTTAGAAGCCAGTGGGTTACATTGTTATACACCCAATATGAAAGTAGTTATTATTGCACTAAGCTCACGACACCAAAACGTAAACTGAGTATCAATAGTAATTGATATAAGTGACAATGCCCCCGAGTAGGTAATTTCCAGTTACCTATATGTATTCAAATATAGTGCATCTGGTTACCATTCCGGCTAACACAAACGGGGTCTTCAACCCCAATAGATCTATCCACAATATTCACGTTCATTCACAAGTGATTAATGGTTCATCATGGTGAGGGACTTGTTGCAATAGTAGTACCTGGGCAATAACACATTTGGATAAGCATACAGTTTTCGAGAAATTTGATAAGTTAGAAAATATTTATATTAGTTTTTGTCATAAGCATTTTCTTGTTATTCTAAATTTTCGTATTTTAATCGGGGTTTAGTAATATTTACTAAATGTATTAATTTGGCAACAACCTAAACAAAATGTGTTGAAAACATGTAATTTTGACATTTTTATTATTAGTTATAAAATTGTACAAGTTTGGGTTCAAAAATAATAATTAAAAAATTAAACAAAAATATATCAAAAAAATGTCACTTACAGGATTTGAACTCGAGACCTGTTATTTAAAACCGGCGCATTACCCGGAGGCCAAAGCCCTTATTCGATTATACATTCCATAGTTTTGCTTATATAACAGTTTTGGATAGTTAAATATAAGGTTTATGTGTAAAAAAAATATAACATTAAAGTGACACCAATGGGATTCCAACCCAGGTTTTTTGGGAAGGTAGTGAACAAGCGTACCGCTAGACTACAAGTCCATTGGTGTTAATTGTTGCAACACTTGCGTATTTAAGGGACAGTTAGCTATTTTAAATACTTGTTTTATTACTTCTCAGTAAATACTGAGCGCATGTTGGCATTGCATGCATTTGTGTTATGTTCCTATATCAGTTTCTAAAATGAGTCTTGTAAATACATTATTAAGCTCCAACGTTTTCACTATGCTTTTGGTTTACGAGTGAGGATCGAATAAGTACAAAATAAGCTTCGACTTATTTCGTGTTTTCTACGACTAACAATCCAAATGAAAGCCAAAACTTAACCGATTACTTTTCAAGTCCAAATGGGTTGTTTTGTTGTCGAATAAGTTCAAAATATACAAGTTTGTTTACGTCACAAAAGTGCTTTCAACACAAGATGGCTTATTAATAAGCAGTTGAGTTTCGCGTTGGGACTTATGGCTCGTTATGTGTTCGAAATGAGTTTGTATATGAGTCCGATAAGATAATATGTCATAAGCTTTGAAAACAGATTATACAAAGTGATAAATAAGCTACGGTTTCGTGGGTTGGCATTATGGCTCGATATAGGTTCAGTTTGGTTTTTATAACCCGATTAGAAAAGAGTTTTATAACTTGTTTAAAAAACCATCGATAAGTAATAATACGAGTAGGCACTTGTCCGCGAGATCCAAGACTTAAGTTTTATGTTTTCTATACGTTGTCTTAAGTTTAATAGCTTTGAATGAGCTCAAAATATGTGTGTGTATGCCTGCAAGGTGAGAACACATTTTATTTAGTTTTCCAACTCGAAATTGTTAGTTTTGTGCACATTATTTTAGTATTCGTATGTTAGGATCGAACTCGAGATCACGGGATTGCACACTTTACGTATGAGAACTAAAGATTAATAATTTGATATAAAACGTTATATTTAATTATTAATTATCACAAAACGTATAACGAACGTTAGTATTTAACGGAAGTGACTAACAATCGTTAAATAAGAAAAGTAAAGGACTAGAATGAAATTAGATGTCAAGAATGTTCCGGATCCCACTCTAATCATAGGGACGAACGGTTTGTATATTGGGTTACCAAATCCATATCAAACTTGGACTCTAAGTTTCTTCTAGTATATAAGCAAACCAAGGTTATAGTTTTTGACATCTCTTGTGCACACAAACTAAATCTAAAAGTTTTCTCTCCTTCTTTCTTGTTCTAGCCGATCGTATAAACACCCATAAGGGTCGATCGACTTTTGTTTCTTAAACAAATAGTTTGGTTTAATTTTGTGATTTATTTACTTGCATAACTTTAGTTTGTGTTAGTACGTGTGTACAAGAACGTGATACTTACACAATATTGTAAGTATCTTGGATTGAATTTCAAAAATGGTAAGGGGCAATTCGTGTAATCCGTATAAACCCTACTTAGGGTTCATCACTCATATTGCTTGGTTTGATTCTTGTTTTGCTAGAATCATTAAGGTACACTTACATTTAAATTCGGTTAATTAATTATGTGTTATGTTTCCTACACTTCCGCATGTGTTCTTTGATGCTTTTATATTTATATGAATGTCATGAATATATAATTCCGAAAATGGCATCACGAGCCGTTATAACATGTAATTAATTACCAAAACACGTAAAAAAAATAAATCTTGATTGTGTTTTATCATGTTAGGTCGATTTAGGGTTAATTCAAAATCGAAACCCTAATTTTTTTTAAAGGTCCGATTGCCCTATAATTATTTAGGTTTTGATTTTGTAATTTAATTTGATTAGAAACCCTAGGTTTAACATGTTTATGTGTTTGTAAGTGATCTTGTGGCAACTTGCTAATTATTAGGTAGAATCCATGCAAACGTGCATGTTTGGCATGGATTCATTGTTGTGATGATTTAAATTGTTTTCACATGTAATTTAATTGATAGATGTCGAATTGGGGAAGACTCCAATATATTAAGTAATCAATTATGTGCAATGTGGTGTATATTTAATTATGACTAACGCAATCGATACGTCGATACATGTGGCTCACTTACCATTGTAAGTGATAGTTTTAGTTAAATATATGCATAATTAAACATAGATTGATTATTAATATGTTTATCGAATTAGTTTGCATGTGGCTAATTGTTTACATAATTAATTGTTAAGTTATGTGTGTTATTTAGTTGTTTATTTTTATTATTGCTTATTTTTTTTAGTTGTATGACATGTTTTAAGCAAAAAGGGTAATTTTTGAATAGAAAATAATTGGACTAAATAATGTTGAAACTTGATGTAATAAATTATGAATCTTGCAAAGTCTTATGTGCCGATAGTGGTTCACTTCGCACGGTAATTTGCTCCCAGGCGAGACTAGCAAGGTTATAATTTATAACATGGTTTTTAAGACTAAAGTCATAAACTTTTAATTGATTGTTGAGTTTTGTACCAATAGTACGAACGGCTCACCCAATTGTGACAAACTATAAGAGGGGTTTAAGTAGAAACGGGTTTTTAATAAGATTCGCTCTGACCTTTGTTTCTACGCTCCTTTGTGCGTCAAATTGGAGCTACCAAGTAAGACTATTTTATGTACAAAATCACCTTAAGGGTGAATTGACCTCAATTCCACGTGCCACGTTGTGGTAATTATCCGAATAACTTGGGTCTTTTGACTCATGCAGTAGTAGGATATAGTGGGCGATAATTGTAGGTAATTCTTTGATTGGTGAACCCAATACCTCAATTAAAACTTTGTTGATTTAAATCTTAGCTTAAAACTTGTAAATAAAAAGGTTTTGAAAAACTTATGATACGAAGATGTATGCATGCTTCTTCGTACATATTTTGATTATAAACATCAAAAACTAGTACCCTTAAAAATTAAGTTAATGTTATCTAATTAAAAGAACACTTGAAGTTGTAATTTAGTCATGTGAGAACTTAGACTAGATTACAATGGAAAGGTAAACTTCATACTTTCATTACTAGTAGATCTACTGATGTAATGGGACTATGGTAATTTACAGTTTTTTAATTAGACGACTTAATTGAGTTGTAAGTGAGTGCTTGGACTCAAGGCATAAGATGGGGATAAAACATGCTTATATTGGGAATTGTTTGCCAATATAAATCCCATAGTGATCTAGGAATTGGAAATTGTTTGCCAAATATTGTTCGACAGATTACCTTATTATATACTTTCATTACTAACAGATCAACTGATGTAATGAAACTATGATAATTTCGATCCTAGTTTTCAAGAAAATACTATGGTTATATGAATATTTCCTTGGGTATTTTATTTTCTTGAAAGATTGTATTATCGAAAATACTAATTTTGAACTTTCTTTATCTGTAGAAATGGCTCAAAACAATAACACTACTATGAGTTCTGCGTTCAAATCATTCTTTGAACGGGAAAAATTGACTGGCTCTCAGAATTTAAATTATTGGTATTGTTCACTCAGGATTGTCCTGCAAGTGATAGATCAACTTGAATGTTTATACAAGCCTTGTTCTGTTAAACCTACTGCTGAAACTTCAACTGATGAAGAAAAAGCATTATGGAAAGCTGAGTTTAAGATGCATAATGATGTGGCCTGTTTGATGTTGGGGGCGATGACACCTGCTTTACAAAAGCAGTTTGAGAATTGCTTCCCTATGGACATGTTAAATGAACTCTGGAAAATGTTTGAAAAACCACAAACCGTTGAGGTCTTTGATTTGATGGAATCTCTACACGGTTGTAAGCAGGCAGATGGTGAACCGGTAAGTGCTCATGTGTTGAAAATGAAAGGTTACATGGATCAACTACAAGCACTTGGCAAGGTCTATGAACAAGAAATTGCTATCAACTTAATCAATAGATCCCTGACTAAGGAATTTAGTGGTTTTGTGCGTAATTTCAATATGCACTACGTGGGGAAGACAGTTTCTGATTTACACGCACTGCTTATTGATTATGAGAAAGTTTTACCACCAAAGGCTCCTACACCCCAGGTACTTGCTATTCAAGGGGGTAGAATTAACAAGCTAAATGCGAACAAGAAGGGTAAAGGAAAGGGTAAGGCTGATAAGGGTAAGCAAGTTATGGCTTATCAACCACAACCTAAGAAAAACCATCCTAAGAAGAAGGATAATCCAAAGAAGGATCAGGCTTGCCACTACAATCATATAGTTGGTTACTGGAAGAGGAATTATCCTCTTTATATCCGAGTTATGAGAAAGTAAGAACAAGAAGACTAGGCACTTGGGCTCTAGCACTTCAGGTAACTTACTTATGATTGAATTATTTACTCTAAATCATAAAATTAATTCCTGGGTATATGATATTGGATGCGGTATTCACATTTGTAATACACTGCAGGGGTTTAGAGTGGAAAGGAAGCTTGCCTATGGGGAGCAATATCTGCATGTGGGAAATGGAGCACCTGCAGCTGTTGAAGCTATAGGAGTGTTTAATTTAGTTTTACCTTTGGGTTTAGTACTGTTATTAAACAATTGTCATTATACACCTTCAATTGTTAGGGGTGTTGTTTCCTTTTCTTGTTTATTGGATCTTAGTTTTAATCACACTATCAATAGTAATGGAATTTCTGTTTCTTTAAATGGTATTTTTTATTTTAATGCTATTGCTGTTAATGGTGTGTTTGAGATTGACATGAATGATTGTGTATCCAATAATAATAATTCAATGTATAGCATAAGTAAGAGAATTAAGTTAGACTTGTATTCTTCTTACCTTTGGCACTGTTGACTTGCTCATATAGGCAAGACTCGCATGAAAAAGCTACAACATGATGGGCTTTTGAAAAGTATCAATGATGAATCATATGATAAATGTGAGTCTTGTATATCTGGGAAGATGACTAAGAAACCTTTTCATAGTAATATGGAAAGGGCTTCTAATCTACTTGGTTTAATACATACTAATGTGTGTGGACCACTTAGACATGTGTCAAGGAAAGGTGCTAGCTACTTCTTAACCTTTACATATGATTTCAGCAGATATGGTTATGTTTACTTGCTTAAACATAAACATGAGGTGTTTGAAACATTTAAGGTTTTTAAAGCAGCGGTAGAATTGCAACTAGGAAAGAAGATTAAAGCTCTTCGATCCGATAGAGGCGGTGAATACTTAAGCCAAGAGTTTAAAGATTACTTAGCTGAGAATGGAATTGTCCAGAATCTCACATCTCCATATACTCCACAACAAAATGGTGTATCTGAGAGAAGAAATCGTACATTGTTAGACATGGTACGATCAATGTTTAATCTTACAACTCTTCCTTTATCTTTTTGGGATTATGCCTTTGAATCTGCGGTTCGTATTTTGAATATGGTTCCCACTAAGAAGGTTGATAAGACACCATATGAAATATGGAATGGAAAAGCTCCCAACTTGTCTTATTTAAAGGTCTGGAGTTGCGAGGCGTATATAAGACGTGACTCAGCAGATAAACTCCAACAGAGATCTGTAAAGTGTATCTTTGTAGGATACCCAAAGGAAACGATGGGTTACTACTTTTACTACCCACCTGAAAACAAAGTAATTGTTGCTAGATATGGAGACTTTTTATAAAAGGAACTTATATCTCAAGAATTCAGTGGGAGAGTTTATGATCTGGAAGATGATCATGTAGATACATTACCTTCTAAAAACACTAGCGTACTTCCTGTGGAACCTGAAAGTCTGGGTCCTCCACCTGAAGTTGAAATTATTCCCATTCGCAAATCTTCAAGACATGTGAAAGCTCCTGAACGTCTATGTCTTAACATAGAAGTTGAGGAAACTATATTAGAGGATCTTAATGAACTTGCTAATTATAGGGCTGCCATTGAGAGTCCTAAAAAGGATAAATGGGTAGTTGCTATGAATGGGGAAATGCAATCCATGAAAGATAACAATGTCTGGATTGATGTAGACCTTCCTCCCAATGCCAAGGTAGTTGGAAGTAAGTGGCTCTTCAAGAAGAAAACTAACATGGATGGCAAGGTACAAACCTATAAGGCCCGTTTGGTAGCTAAATGCTTTACTCAAACATTTGGTGTTGACTACGAGGAGAACTTTTCTCCTGTAGTTGACATTAGGGCTATTAGGATTCTTATAGTTATAGCAGCGTACTATGACTATGAGATTTGGCAAATGGATGTCAAAACCGCCTTCTTAAATGGTCGCCTAGATGAAGACATCTATATGACGCAGCCTGAGGGGTTTGTGAATCCAAAATTTCCAAACCGTTTATGCAAACTTCAAAGATCCATTTATGGATTGAAGCAAGCATCAAGGAAATGGAATAAAAGATTTGATGAAGAAATCAAAAGGTTTGGATTTACTCAGAATCTTGATGAGCCATGTGTATATCACAAAGCTAGTAGGAGTAATGTAATTTTTCTTATCCTATATGTTGATGACATATTGATCATGGGAAAAGACATTCCAAGTTTGCAAAAGGTTAAGGCATATCTTGGAAAGTGCTTTTCTATGAAGGAATTAAGGGAAGCTGCATATATTATGGGAATCAAGATCTATAGAGATAGATCAAGGCGGTTAATTGGATTAAGTCAAAGTGATTACATTGACAAAATATTGAAGAGATTCAATATGCAAAATTCCAAGAAAGGATATTTGCCAGTGGAAGTGAAACATGGCTTGAGCAGTGAGTTATGTGCTTCAGCACTTGCAGAGGTGGCACGTACGAGCAAAGTTCCTTATGCTTCGGCTGGAGGATCTATTATGAATGCAGAGAGATGCACAAGGCCAGATGTGGCGTTCGCTTAAAATATCACAAGTCAATTTAAAAAGAATCCAGGTGAAAAATATTGGATTGCTGTTAAACATATTCTAAAGTATCTTAAGTATACGAAAGATATGTTTCTTGTGTATGGTGGAAATCCAGCTACAGAACTTGATATAACAGGTTACTGTGATGCGTCCTGGCAATGTGACAAAGATGATGCAAAGTCTCAGACTGGTTATGTCTTTGTTATCAATGGAGGAGCAGTAGACTGGAGGAGCAAGAAGCAGAGTACAATTGTGATGTCTGCGACAGAGGCTGAATACATAGCTGCTTTAGAAGCTGCAATGGAGGCTGTTTGGAATAGGAAATTCATTTCAGGCCTTGGTGTTATGCCTTCAATTGAATTGCCTATTAATATGTATTGCGACAATTCTGCTACAATCATATTTGCCAATGAACCTGGAGTCATGAAGGGCACCAGACATTTTCTATGGAAGTATCACTATGTTCAGGAACAAGTCCGCGAAGGTGAAATTAATCTCTTGAAAGTTCACACAAATGATAACTTAGCTGATCTATTCACTAAGGCTTTAGCTAAAGAAAAGCTTACTGAACTTGCCAATGGCATTGGACTTAGATTAGCTAGTAGTTTCATGCATAACTATGTTTAGTATCTGGAAAAGGATATTGTAAACATTTATTATTTTTAATGAAATAAAGTATTGGTTATGTTTATGTTCATTATTTAATATTGTTGTCCTATATATTTGCATGTTTGATCCGTGAATAAATTAGTTATTCTAAACGTCCGTTATCAGTTAATGATATGGGAATATCATTAAATTAAGACAAATCTGTGTTTTGGTATAATATACTTAAAAGTATATTGATGCGTTGACATGCCATGTAACACCCCAACCCGACAAGGGTCAAAATGCTACATTATGGTGTCAACAGAACAAACGCATGCGGAAGACTTTTATAATTACTAATGTTACAAAAGTTCAAAATGAAACTAAGGACATAATAAGTCTAAACAATAATGACTATCAAACTAGAATACAAATCTGAAACAAATCTAAATGGAAAATAACTCCAAAGTCTAATCCAAATGTAAAGGGATTCTATCATCAGGGTAGTCCACTAAGAGCTCCTATGCACTCTTCACTCAACCCAGCTTTTAACCTCAAACCTGCCACAGGAAAAGAAATGCGGCTGAGCTTAAAAAGCCCGGAGAACAGATATATATAACAAACGAATAATCAAGAATATATACGTTTAAAGAAAAGGAAACACAAGCTCCTGCTAAAACAAATATCATCTATCAAAAGAATGAGAGATCAAGGATCATCTGAACAAATATCATAAGTCAAATGAAATAGAGAAATAAGATAATACGAATCAGATAGTCATAATGAATCAAAGAATACAAATAGGAAAGGCAATGAACACGTCTAAACGAGGCACTCGTATAGACCAAAGAATCACATAGGATAGCCACGAGCCTGTCTAAATGAGACACTCGAATAGACCACATAATCATATCATATCATATATCTGTCAAATCATAAGTAACAATAGAGGAGTGACCTCTCAAAAGTGAAATGGGGTGCATGGCACGCACAAACCAATCACTACAAAGCCATATCATAAACATATCACAAATACCTAGGACGCATCCATACGCCCCCCCTACAAAACAAAACATATATGTACCCTATACTAGACATGTATACACACATATCATAATGGCCAAAAGATCTCATATCATACAAAAAGCGGATAGCTCACAAGTAGAGATCAATCACACCCTCACATAGAAAGTCATGATGTCTCAAGACATGGCATGGTAACGTCCCATGCTAGGACTCAAGTAACAGAAAGAACAATCATATCATGCAATATCAAATCAAGGGATCATAGCAAAGGCTTATACAACTGAATCATAGCAAAGTAATCATATCAAAGGGATCATAGAAAAGGATCATATCAATGGGTATAGCAAATGCTCATATCATATCAAATGCAAATAATCAAAGTCAAGGATCAAGATCATAGAGAAAAAACCTTACTGAGAAAAAGTAGAAAATATTCTTACTTATGCAAAGCAACTAAACAAAATAAGGAAAGCACTTGGAAATAGAGATTACATCCTTCTTCACAGAACTATACAAATTAATGATCACATATTACTTATAAGTCATTTTACAAGTTTACTGCTTTTTAGTTATTTAGATTCCATATTTAGGGTTTCTTTCTATTTTTGGAAACTTTTCATTTTATAACTTTCTATTTTTAGTAACTTGCCATATTAAAAGGTTTCCATATTTAGTAACTTTTCCTAGATTAAGTAGTTTCCATAATTAGTAAGTTTCCAATTTAGTAAGTTCATAATTAGTAAGTTTCCTAATAATAACTTTAAGTTATAAATGACAATTAAGTAAACTTAAAGATTTAATGACCAATATTATAGTTTAGGATTAATATGCAACTTATAATAGTTTAGGTTTAAAATGTCCTTTAGCAAAGTTCAGGTCTAAAATGTAATTATAAATATTGATTAATTCTCACGTTTGTAATTTCATGCATCTTATAAACACATCCATGCAACTTATTCACCTTATTCATTTTAAGACCTATTCGACAACACACAATCCATAACCCTCTTGTGCACTTCTCTAATCGACCCATTTTACATTTCATTTAGCTGAGCACTCCACACTAACATACCTTTTTATACACGACTATACAACTTCTTTTCCCTTTATAAAACGAATCAAACTTACCCTTTTACCTTTCCATTAGCTATACATGTGAACCAAACCACTCTTGACAACCCAATTTCGACCAAAACAATTAACCATATTTGACCCATGTTTCCCCGTGTTTAAAACCCTTAAACCCGACATCAAACACCCTCTCGAACACACATGCAAACGCACCCTTTTCTAGCTTATACGTCACACATCATCACACCATTTCAATCACATACACGACACAACACCACCTTTTTTCCAACCACTCGACACACACAACCACATGCTATATTATATCACTTAACTAGGACATATTAGTTAATCTGAACCCCATTCTTATGATTTTTCATGCCTGCTAACTAAGGTCAGAAAATTATGAAATAATTCTCAGCGATTCCTATATCAGTTATGTACTTTCACAAATTTTTATAGATTTTACTACCAAGCAAAAGTACTGTTTTAAAATTCATATTTCCAGACATGTTCAGAAAGTTTACTGCAGATACACACAGAAAGTTTTCCTTTCATTTACCTATTTTAACACTTCATAAAAATCCACAAAAATTCCAAGAAGTCACAAGTAACATAAATATCAATCCTGAAAAAGGAGAGCTCCCAGTTCCTTGTGGTTTGAAAATTAAAATTCATAAACACCGACTGATTTTTAAGTTCCCGAAACTCAGGTTTAACACATGATCCCATAAATTCAAAAACATGACCAATACGACTCTAATTCACTCCAAATCAATTGGAAAACTTAATTAGGACATTAAACTAGGTTTACAAGCAAAAATATAGAATTAACCACTTATGAAACTCAAGCTATAATGCACACAAATTCATCATATGAAATTGTCCAGTTCAGAAACCCATTTTAAGCCATCATTAACATGTTTTACTTATACAACCGCACACGAGACCTTTATATTTCACAGGAAATGTTTCATAGGTTTATTTATTCAAGATTACTTGCACAATAGCCCTTAAATTAGACATACAATTACACATACTCACACATAAAATGGCGATCCAAACAGTCCACCTATATGTAACTTATTCATGATTTCATGTGACCTTTTTATGTACTAAACGTATCACAGATTCAACAAGGCAACAAATTTTATATTAGCATGGTTATTAGGGTTCTTATGACATGTTTAATACTGATTATATACATCATATAGGTGTCGAATGAAGGGAGA
Source organism: Artemisia tridentata subsp. tridentata (assembly GCA_021014915.2). NCBI lineage: Eukaryota > Viridiplantae > Streptophyta > Magnoliopsida > Asterales > Asteraceae > Artemisia > Artemisia tridentata. Next base: position 356,667,806 of record CP139509.1, on the reverse strand, counting down.
AAAAAAGAGGACGAGGATACCTCTTGGGTCGGATGTTAGGAACGAAAACAAGAACACTAAGAATCAAAACCCTTGGATTAATTGTCACCCACGATCACCCCAACCTTGGATTAACCCCAATTGATCACCACCTTAGCTATTACCCATCGTACCTTCTTGATCTTGGAGAGAGCAATAGAACCGATCTTGATTATTGTGTTTTAGGGTTTTGGTTGTGAAAAAAAAAAAATAATGTACGGTCTATATGAAAAAAACAAATGGGAATAAAATCTGGAAGTGGGCCGATTATTTGGGGAGGTATGGAGACCATTTCATCTTCAATATTTCAAATATTTTGGCCCATAAAGTTGTGTACAAAGTTAAATGGAACCGGACCCAAAATGGACTATTATTGTATGTGTAACCTTAAACATATTTAAGTTGGTGTCGATATTTATTTATGACTTAAGTTTTAGTTATTTCGTCTTTGTAGCTTTTAAATCACAATGTATTGTCTAGCTTTAAGTTATAACGTATATTCCAACTTAGGTTATATTCATATCTGAAAGTTCAAAGTTATAACGGATTTTAGGTTATTATAATTCTTCCCTTCTAAAAATAAATTTTTCGTCCTCGAAATTTGATGTCGCAAAAGTTAGATGGAGCCGTACCAAATCACAAAGGAAATGACAATCTTTAGCCTCACGCTCAGAGAGGTTCTTCCAAAAGAATATTTACAAACGGAAAAGTTTTATTTCTCATGACTCGATCCCGACAAATTTGGATAGCCTCAAGCTCTCCACAGAACACAAATCATAACAAATCTGATCCAACGAATACAAAACAAATACATAGCAGATGACAGTTGTAATCTCATTTAGAGATACATGAAACACATATACACCTGAGGCAAATACAGAGATAGTGCTAAAAGATAAAACTTCATCAACTCTATCCAGATTCTGAACGAACTAAGGAACTTACCAATAATCAGAGAAGCACATATTGAATCATCAAACGTATCAAGAGCTTCATAAAGAGGTGGGTAACATATTCGTATCGATGCTCAACTAAGCACATATCGGAATATCAAAACGTATCAGAAGGCATAACGGAATAGGTAGATTAATCGTACGGATAAGAACGAACCTAAGATCTAACGTATCGCGAATTAAATCTTCCTCATATGCCAAAACGTCTAACTCTTCTGTACGGAAACATCATACGGAACACACAAATTCCCAGTCTAAAGTTCCAAAATTTCTCTTCCAGAATGATAACTAATCCATTAGTCACTGAATCAACTTTGGACTTTCAATAAGTAACTCTCTGACTTAATTCAACCAAAAGGTGCTCCACATCTTCGTTCATACAAAATTCTAAAAGAAAAATCCTTGTCACTTGCGAGCCTTTAGTGAGCAAACACAACCAGAACTAACACTTGTCAACTTTCCTGCTCAACACATCATCCAAGCTCGAATAGTTTTTCTGCTTATCCATCAGTCTGGAGGTGCAAAGCATTACTAAACTTGAGTTTGGTTCCTCAAGCCTTCAGTAGCTCTTCCTAGGAATGTGAAGTAGAAACGTATATCTCTAACACCATCACTGCAGGTGCATCATGTAGCTTGAATAATCTCTGGCGAAAGAAATCTCTGCCAACCTTCCCAGTGAGCCGACCTCGTCAAACAATCCACTACAACTCAATTCATCTCGTTCTTCCTAAATGTGCGCCGAAACCCCGTTACAAAGTTCATGAAGGTTTAATCCCACTTCCACATAAGAACGTCCAAAGGCTAAGGAAAATGACTTGTACGCTGATGCTAACTCCTAACCTGTTGTCACACTAAACATTTTGCCACCAAAATAGTCACAATCGTCTTCATACCATTCCATCAAGGTTCTACTTCAAGTCTCTATACATATTAGTATAACTAATATGAATAGAGCGAACAGAGTTGTGTGCTTCAATCAAAACCTCTTCCTTCAAGTCTTCTAATATAGATCATATTCCACCGTCTTGCTCTTGAGTTTCTTCACGTTCGTCACAAGTCACTCCCAGTCATGCGTCAGATAGTTTACTTCCTGTTGTTCTAGCTGTACTGATGCATAACCAACCATCTTCCCGTGTTGCATAAGGATATAGCTAAGTCTGCTTCTTGAGTAGAAACAATTCTCTTTTCAGCTTCTCAAAATTCTCCTCTCATTCTTCATCCGAATCAAAATTTTCTCTTTGGAAACATTACATAGAGCTTCTTCTGATGTAGAAATCTCAACACAGAATACGAAGATGATTCTGTGTTTCTCTTTCATCTCTGAATATACCAATATTTCATACTATGACAAATTGTTCAAGTATTCATGAAAGACACGATTTAATCAAGTCCATATGAATCAATCGGAGCAGTTGTCAATACAATTGACATCACAACACTCATAGAGATCATAACAAATACGAAAAGCAATTCTAAGAACATCTTGTACGTAACTGAAGATAATTAGATCTTAATTCAATCATTGAGAAAATTCACACCCAGAAATTGATAAGGCAAATCGTTGATTCGAGGTAATGGATAATGGTCCTAACCGCAATACTATTCAGCTTCCCGAGTCCAATACACAACTTCATGCTATCATCATCCTTCTTCATGAATACAACTAGAGTACACCACGGATACACACTCTGACGGATAAAACCACTTTCTAAAAGCTGGCCCTTGAATTCTTTCCATTCAACCGATGTCATAAGATACGGAGTTTCGGAATTAGGAAAAAAAAAACATTGCTCTTATACGGATAGAGTTTCTGAATCAACCAACTTACTGATCTCAGGCACTACTCAAGATCTCCTATGATCCCAATAAGTTCAAGTTATATGATGTAACTACTATCACGTTGGCCAGGCGTCGTAATACTTGCATCATATACACATGCCTTTATTGCGATCACAGTCTACCTCTAGTCGAGACTAAACAAATTCTCATAACCAGATCAAAACAATTTCACACTCAGATGGAAATCTTGATAGTTCATTAAGGAATACATTACGAAAATTTCAAACAACCGAATAACTCTCGAGGCGAGTTTCATCAAACGAAATATCTTCACAACCGCGACAGATTAACGTATGAGTTTTTAAAACAGAGGTGATCATAATTATTTACCAGGTTGAGAACCATGGTACAGAATTCGAGTTTCTCAAATCGCCAAAGATTACAAATCTAATGTGACTGTTGTTAGCATCTCGATGCTCAGTCAACATATCCATATTCAAAATAACATCGAATTAAACATTCCCAAAGGAAACAGATTAGCAGAACGAAATTTATTCTCAAATATCTTCAAAATGTGTTGGATAATTTCGATACTTGTGACAGATAATCACAAGATTTCTCTTAGAGATAGAACTAGGTATAACAAATTCTAATAGTGCAGAGGGGACTTTAATTGCTTAGCAAAAGCAAAAGAAACCACAGAACGTGTCGAACACATCGGATTCATACATATACGAATTCTCTGAACGAACGAAAAGGCTCCTAAACGGTTATCAAACGAATCAAATATCGAAGTTCAACAGAATGTGATAACCTCAGAAAGTAAAACCTGAAAGGCATTACTACAAAATTCTCAAAGTATTCTAAATTTATTTGATCACTAAACTTATGTTGCGTATTCTACTAAAATTTCTAAATCTCCAGAACTAATGATCTCATGAGGACTTAAATGAAAGCAGAGGCATAAATCAGAGTGATGCGGAAGAAAGATAGCTAACTAATGCCTTATCATATAATCTACCCAATCCACACCGGTCATAACTAAAACTTCTCCAGGGGAACCTAAGGCAAAACTTCGAGGGTTGTTCCATAAGCTCGTATAGTGAAAACCTAAGGGTCCAAATCTTTACAGGCCATAATTTATGTACTACAAGTCGTAACCTGGGTTCTGATACCATAATTGTAACACCCCAACCCGACAAGGTTCAAAATGCCACATTATGGTGTCAACAGAACAAACACATGCCGAAGACTTTTATAATTACTAAGGTTACAAAAGTTCAAAATGAAACTAAGGACATAATAAGTCTAAACAATAATGACTATCAAACTAGAATACACGTCTGAAACAAATCTAAATGGAAAATAACTCCAAAGTCTAATCCAAATGCAAAGGGATTCTATCGTCGGGGTAGTCCACTAAGAGCTCCTATGCACTCCTCACTCAACCCAGCTTCCAACCTAAAACTTGCAGCAGGAAAAGAAATGCGGCTGAGCTTAAAAAGCCCAGTGAACATATATATATTACAAACGAATAATCAAGCATATATACGTACAAGGAAAAGGAATCACAAGTTCCTGCTAAAACGAATATCATCTGTCAAAAGAATGAGAGATCAAGGATCATCTGAACAAATATCATAAGTTAAATGAAATGGAGAAATAAGATAATACGAATTAGATAGTCATAATGAATCAAAGAATACAAATAGGAAAGGCAACGAACACGTCTAAACTAGACACTCAAATATACCAAATAATTACATAGGATATCCATGAGCCTGTCTAAATGAGACACTCGAATAGACCACATAATCATATCATATCATATATCTGTCAAATCATAAGTAACAATAGAGGAGTGACCTCTCAAAAGTGAAATGGGGTGCATGGCACGCATAAACCAATCACTACAAAGCCATATCATAAACATATCACAAATACCTAGGATGCATCCATACGCCCCCTACAAAACAAATCATATATGTACTCTGTACTAGACAGGTATACACACATATCATAATGTACAAGAGATCTCATATCATATCAAAAGGGGTCGCCGTGGATCAATCACACCTCAACAGAAAGTGTCATGCCACTGGTGCCTCGATGACATGGCCATGGTACCTCCATGGCTAGTTAGCTCGGGCAACAGAACAGAACAAATCATATCATGTCATCATATCATATCAAGGGGATCATAGCAAAGGCTCATATCAACTGAATCATAGCAAAGTATCATATCAAAGGGATCATAGCAAAGGATCATATCAATGGGATCATAGCAAAGGCTCATATCATATCAAAGCAAATGAATCAAAGTCAAGGATCAAGAGTCATGAGAGAAAACACCCTTACTGAGAAAGGGTAGAATATCTGTACCTTATGCAAAGCAACTCAAACAAAATAGGAAAGCACTTGGAAATAGAGATTACTCCTTCTTCACAGAACCTATACAAATTAATGATCACATATTACTTATAAGCTCATTTTACAAGTTTACTGTTTATAGTTATTCAGATTCCATATTTAGGGTTTCTTTCTATTTTTTGAAGCTTTCCATTTTTAGTAACTTTCTATTTTTAGTAACTTACCATATTTAGAAGGTTTCCATATTTAGTAACTTCCCAGATTAAGTAAGTTTCCATAATTAGTAAGTTTCCCGATTTAGTAAGTTTCCATAATTAGTAAGTTTCCCGATTAATAACTTTTAAGGTTATAAATGACAATTAAGTAAACTTAAAGACTTTATATGACCAATATTATAGTTTAGGATTTAATATGGCAACTTATAATATTTTAGGGTTTGAAATGTCATTTTAGCAAAGTTCAGGGTCTAAAATGTAAATTGTAAATATATAATTAATTCTCATGTTTGTAGATTTCATGCATCTTATTAAACACACCCATGCAACTTATTCCACCTTATTCATTTTAAAGACCTTAATTCGACCACAACACAAATCCATAACCCTCTTGTGCACTTTCTCTTAATCGACCCATTTTACATTTCATTTAGCTGAGCAATCCACACTAACATACCTTCTTATACACGACCTATACAACTTCATTTTTCCCTTTATAAAACCGAATAAAACTTGACCCTTTTTACCCTTTCCATTAGTGTTGGGTCATGAAAAACCCAAGAATACTTAAAACATTATTTGGACACGAATTAACTAAGTGTTAACTTAAACCGAGAACAATTCAAGTCACTGAGAGAACAGCCTCTCAGTGAGTCATCATCATGATGCTTAAGGCGAATTCAAGAAGAAGGATTCACTACATAGGAAGGCGGTACTCCTTGAAGTAGCACTTAAGCCAAAGAAGAAGATGATGGTTCAGTGAGTGTTTGACAAGAATTCACGGAACCCCAGTCTCCTCAACAACAATGGAGTAATTATGAATGATAACTGAGAAGTATGTCCTAAAGAACTAAGTACCTGAGAAGAAAGGCAGAAATATCTAGGAAGGATTTAAGATAAGATCAAATCTTATCTTGTCAGGAAGAAATCCTTCCTAAGACGGCTTAAAGTCTTGGAGTGTCAGACCAACCACTCCTAAAGACTTAATAGGCCATTTCTATTGGTTCTTGGAAATAACAATTACTGTTGTAATTGTCAGACACGCTTGCTCAACAACTTGTAATATTTTAATTACTTTTACTCATTTTACTTGTGTATAAATAGAATGAGAAGGAGAGAAGTTGAGTGTGTTTTGTACAATTAAAGCTTAGAATTTTGCAAAACAACTTCTCTCCTACAAAGAGTAACGCATCCCTGAGATAGCTCAGTGAGGTCGCATTGTTACCACTCAAGCAAAACTTGAGTTTAGATAGGAGACACCACCATACCTTGTCTATTCAATCCCAAGTGTTTGTTCCGCAAAACACTTGGGTATAGATTCTTTGATTCATTTCTAATAAGAATTTAAACGTTGAAAATTACCTTGAGTTTTTTATATTCACGTTTTATAACTGTTAGAATTAATCATAACATTGTATTAGTCATAAAAACAAATAGATTAACTTTCTAGTTAACTCTAAGCGTGTAAAGGGATCAACAAGTGGTATCAGAGGCTCTGGTTTATAAAATCTTTTTAAACTAACCAAGAGTGCTCTAGGTTTTTAAAACCAAGATCCTACTATGGCTGATATCAATGTACACCAGCTAGTCGACAAAAAGGGTGGCAGCTACTCCGCTGTTGCACCCAGACTTGAAGCTGGGAAATTTAGCAAATGGAAGAAGCGTATGATTTGCTATCTTACCGGTATGGAACCCTACTACATCACCTGTATCAGGGATGGCCCATTTGTCCCTAAGACAGCCGCAGGGCTAAACAAGCCTGAGGCCCAATGGACCATTGATGAGAGGAGGGTGGTCAATCAAGACCCACGCCTGAAAAGCATCCTTATATCATGTCTTCCTGACGATATAATGGAATCAGTCATCAACTGTCTAACAGCCAAGCAAACTTGGGATGACTTGGTAAACAGCTTTGAGGGTCCCTCAGATACCAAGGAAAATAGGGTCATGGACCTTAAACTTGAGTATAATACTTTCAGGGCAAAAGACTCTGAAAGTCTCTCACAGACCTACACCAGATACAAGACTTTGATAAATGAATTATCAAATGATGGTGTTGTACTGTCTAAGCATGAGACAAATGTTGGCTTTGTCAACAGTCTCCCTGAGAAGTGGCTCAACTTCTCACAAGGCCTGAGGAATGCTAACCACATTCAGACCCTTGAGCTCCCTGAAATTTATGGGAAGTTTGTCTATGAAGACAACTTGATCTCAAGGAGATACCCTGACTCAAAAGCTCTTGAGTCCAAAAAGGCCTTAACCTCCACACCCATATCAACTGCTTTCTATTCTAATGGTGTTGTGCAGGATACTCAAGAGGATTCTGAAGAAGAAATTGATGAAAGGACTGGTGAGGAGTACCTGAACGACCTGAACTTGGAATTCCAAGAAAGGGCACTCCTTGCTAGTTCAAGACGTTTCATCAAAAGAAATCAGTCCAACTTTACAAAACCAAAAGCAAATGAGACCACTGAATGCTTTAAATGTGGTAAAAAGGGTCATTTTGCTAGGGACTGTTATTCTAAAACTATCTCAGAACCCTCTTACAAATTCTCAGGAACCAGCAAGTTTCAACCTAAAATGTTTCAGTCCACCCAACAATTTCAAAACAAGGGTCAAAAGGATTTTGAAACAAAATATAGGAAAATCAAAGCTAAACTTGCACTTCTTGAAACTAACCCCATATTGCCTCAGGCTGCTCAAACATCTAAACCTATTCAGATAAAGAACAAGGTATTAGTAGCTGAAGCATATGATTGGGATGAAGAAGAGGCTTCCTCAGATGAGGAAATAAGAGTTAGTGCACTGATGGCACTTTCTGAAGAGGATCAGGTGGCTGTGGGAAAAAGCCATGCTAGGAATGGAGAGTGGGTCAACATCACCATGAAGAAGGTAAATACTTTACTTTCTATGGATGATGATTCTGATTGGCAGTCTTACATGAATTATATTTGTGTTGATCTAAAGTTTGTTGAGGAACAAAGGCTTAACCTGTTTTCAAAATATAACAATATTGTGTCAGAATTAAATAAATGTAGAGATGAACTGCTTGTACTAAAGCAAGCCAAACTAGAAACAATAACTCTACAAATTCAGAACACTGAGATTTTGAAACTAAATCAAGCCCTCCAATCTGAACTTAACAAAGAAAAGGCTGTCATCCAAAGCTTGACCAAGAAGAACCCCAAAGTTTTTGACACTGTGGGATTAATCTCTCAGAAAACCATTGGAATTGACCCTCTCATGGTTGATCTAAATGTGTGTCACAATGAACTAAACTTTGTTCCAGCTGGCATATCTTTTGAACAAGAAATGCTTCCCAAGTCTAATGACTGGATTGTCAGGGACAACCCAGTCAGTAAGTTACCAAACTTTGAGACTGGAAAGATCTTGCTTCCTGAAAGTCAGGCCTTGAAAAATATGCTAGGACTTACTGAACAACTCAGTAAGCTAGAACTCACTGAACAACTCAATACTGAGTCTGTGAATGAGTCTGAATCAGAATCATACCCAACACTTCCTCCAGTGAATACTCTTCAGGGTGCTGCACCTAACTTAGGCCTCCCACCAATGGTCTTCTCACCACACTCTCCAAAGGAGAGATCAGGAAAGGGAACAACCATCCTGAAAAGACCAACCCTTGATGTCTCATTAAATACTGATGACTCATCAACTTCAGTCCCCTCTGAAGTATCAACCCAAAGCCCTGATTTAAAATTTGATCAGTTGGCTGAAATGGTCAGGAAGCTGGGAGAGAAGATTGCATCTTCTGAGAAACCTTCTCAATCCAAGAAGGAACAAAAACCAACTTCCTCAAAGACCAAACCCAAACCCACAAAACCCCTGAAAAGATGTGAACTATGCAACTATACAAATCATCTCACTGATGATTGCTATAGAGTCCTTTATTGCATGATTTGCAAAAAGGAAGATCACAGGACCTTTGATCATAAACAATGCTCAGTCATGTCAAACTTTTCAGGACTTAAGGCTCAGTGCCTGAACTACCCTTCTGATTCTAAGCAGAAACAGAAGCAAAAGGCCAAGCCTTTTCCACCTTGCCCATTGTGTGGATTCAATGATCATCATCCTGAGGATTGTCAAAATGACAAACACTGTGAATCTAGTGGAAGTACCACTCAGAAATCCTCAGGAAAAGAGAAGTTCATTCAGTCAAGAAGAGGAATGAATAAACAATCCTCTCAGACTACTGAGGCTACCCCTACGACTAAATGCAAAACATGTGGTAGCTCAGTCCACTCAACCACTGACCATGAATCAATTAATACTTTCATAAAGACCTACAAAACCAAACCCTCCATGAAATGGAGTCCTAGAAAGAACTGACCCAGTTTACTATTTGTGCAGAAGCATGCCAGGGATCCTATTTGGCATCTAGACAGTGGATGTTCAAGGAGCATGACTGGTGTTAAAGAGTGTCTGCACAAATATGTGGAAGAACCAGGACCCAAAGTGATATTTGCAGATAATTCATCATGTCTCACTGAGGGTTATGGTTCAGTAAACTGCAATGGTATTGTCTTTACTAGGATAGCTTATGTAAATGGTCTTAAGTACAATCTGATCAGTGTCAGTCAACTATGTGATGCAAAATACATAGTTCAGTTTGATGATAAGCAAGGAACCATCTTCAATGCAAATAAGGAAATTGTCCTCATTGCACCAAGAAGACAAGATGTTTATGTATTAGACATGTCCAGTCTAACTCAGGATGGAACTTGTCTCTTTGCTAAGGCCACTGATACACTCAACTGGCTTTGGCATAAGAGACTCACCCACCTGAACTTTAAAAACATAAACAATCTTGTAAAACAAAACAAGGTCCTTGACTTACCATCACTTGTGTTTTCAAAGGATAAACCATGCTCAGCTTGTGAAAAAGGTAAACATCACAGAGCATCCTTTAAAACCAAAACCAACTTTTCCATCAGGAACTGCCTACATCTTCTCCATATGGATCTATTTGGACCTATCAGTCCAAGGTCTACTAACCATGAGAAGTATACTCTGTTCATAGTGGATGAATACTCTAGATACACTTGGGTATTCTTCCTGATCAAAAAGAGTCAGGCAGCTGAAACAATCATGTCCTTTGTCAGGAACATTGAAAATCAAAATGACATTAGGGTCAAACAGATTAGAACTGACAATGGGACTGAGTTCAAAAATTATGAACTTGAATGTTTCTGTGATGAGAAAGGTATTTCCCAAAACTTTTCCTCTCCATACACACCTGAACAAAATGGTGTTGCTGAAAGGAAAAACATAACACTCATTGAAGCTGCTAGGACAATGCTATGTGGATCAGTCCTTTCCAACCATTTTTGGACTGATGCGGTCAAAACTGCCTGTTATACACAAAACAGATCCATAATTGTCAAGAGACATGGGAAAACCCCATATGAGTTATTCAAAGGAAGAATCCCTGACATCAGCTACTTTCATGTCTTTGGGTGTCCTGTGTTTATTCAAAATCACAAGGATCACCTAGGGAAATTTGATGCAAAAGCTGATGATGGATACTTCCTGGGATACTCACTTGTCTCAAAAGCCTTCAGAGTGTTCAACACAAGGAGACAGCAGACTGAGGAAACATTTCATGTTACCTTTGATGAGAGCACTGATGCAATCAGGTTCTCAACTGCCTCAGTAGAAGAGATAGGAATTGATAATTCTTCAAGATATCCTCCTGATGAATATCTTCCTGAAAACAATCCTTCTACTCAGTATCAAAATGATGCTAACCTCTCCTATTACATAATCCCTCACAACCTACCTAACACAACCATCACTGAGTTTGTTGAGGCACATGCAAACACTGATGATATTAATCAGTCTGTTCAAAATGCTCAAGAACCAAACAATCTCAGTGATCTGGTAGACACTTAAGATCCAATCAATGATCATGTGTCTACTCCAGAACCAACCCTTCTACTCAATCAGGCCTCCACAAGTTCAAATCAATATCCAGGACCTCAGGAAAGTTGGACTAGGTCTAAGGACATTGAACTTGTCAATATTATTGGAGAGCCTACTAAAGGCATGCTCACCAGGAGCATGGCTGCTAGTCTAAGAGCAGCCTCAGCCAATGAATGCCTATTTGTGGACTTCATTTGTAAAACCCTAAAATCCAAAACGTGTAAAAAAACCAAACTGCCCCTACAACTTTGAAATTCAATTAAAGCTTATATAAGTGCCAAATTAAATCACAAAAACTATGTAGCTAAACCACATATGATATGAAATAATTATGAGGCACCAATTAAATATTTGTACATGCCACAAAAATATTTGTAACATAATACAAAGTCACATGAACCGAATTATGTATATATTAATTAATAAAATTGTTTTTAATTTATTTAATGTATAGATAAGTATCAAATAAAAAAGGAAAAGATCAATCAACCTTAAAATTCTGATTTGCTACCCACTTTGGCCGATTCTAATGCCTCCCCTACCCTCTTCATTCGGCCTAACATCTATTTAATTTAACCATATCATTTTCTTCCTTAAAAACTAAAACCGAATACCCTAAAACCATAACTAAATTCGTCCCACCTTCATCCGAATTTTTGGAGCTTCAAGATCAATTTTCCTGTGTTCTTTGTCATCATTAGAAGCCTAGAAAAATAGGTTTGGAGTTTCTCTTGGCCTGGTTCGATTTTTGTGGAATTTTTCCTTTGTCGAGTACCATATTGAGGTATAATTCATTATGTATCATTCGAACCTTATGAAATTCTTTTGTTATTTTTCCCATGTCCCTCACATCATATATGATCTGCGAAAAATAGATTCGGGGCCGTGCCTTGCTTGATTCGAGCGTGGTGAAATTATTGTCCAATTCATGAGGTATATTTTCAAATAAATCATTCGAGCTCTATAAAATTCGTTCATCATTTTTCTCATACTCCTTATAATGTATATACTCTGTGAAAAATGATTACAAGGTCTTGGGATCATTCGTTTGCTCTTGGAGGAATTTATTTGTGTCGATTGCTTATTGTGGGAAATTATTCGATCCGCTCATTCCACACGTCCAAAAAATTGGTTTGGTATTTTTCCCTTGATTCTTACATCATATAAGCTTCATGAAAAATATTAGATTCGAATCATGCATAATATATAATTAATTTGTGATTTAACCCTTAAAAAAGAATTAAAACCTTAAATAATTATATACGAATTTTCATGGCATGATAATTATTTTATTTGGACTCTATATAATACATATGATCTGGGAAAAATGCTAATTTGAATTATGGGAGCTTATATGAGTCGTGGCTAATTAAATTTAGAATCAGATTTATAAATAAATAAGAAAAGAAATAAATTAAAAAGGGTAAAAATTAGGGTTAGGGTTTTCTTTGGTGTAGATCTGATCATTAATGCATTTTTAAGGTTTTGTAATGATTGTGTAATGATGGTGACATTTAGGGTTTGTTTTGAATAAATAAAATGTTATACGAATTGTGGTTTTAATAGTTAAGGGGGTGTTTTGTAAATTATGAAACTTGTGGGGTATTTTTAGAACATTATTAAGATTGGTACTAAAGTGTTAAAAATATAAGTTGAGGGTGTCATGTGTAAATTTTGCATTTAAAAGGTTTATTTTGATTAATTAAATAAATATTAATTCGATTTATAATTAAATGAAAGAGAGGGACTAAAAATGTAATTTCTGGAAACTTAAGGTTGATTTGAGTAATAAAATATATTCAGGGGGTTATGTGTAATTTTGGTAATTTAATGGCTTAATATGTAATTATTAATAATTAAGGATTGAAACTGTAAATTAAAGGTCTAATATGTAAACTAATTAAATTGAGGGACTTGTTGTGTAAGATATGGATAATTGAGGGAGCCTTCGTACAACTTAATAAATTAAGGACTGATTGTGTAAAATTGATAAACTAAGGGTTTAATGTGTAATTATTGATATTATAAGGTTTAAAGTGTAACTTATTAATATAAAGGGTGTAAATTGTAAATTGTGTAATCTAAAGGACTAAATGTGTAATTCTGGATAACTTGAGTATGAGAATGAGTTAATATGATTGTAAACCTTTAACTTTGGTACAATTACAATTAGAACCTTAAAATATGAGAAGTTGTCATAATTAACCCTAAACTTTCATAACTTGCTAAAATGCATCTTGTTTCCATGATTTAATTGAATTATGATACTTAATCTTACTAAATATGGAAACTTTCTAAAAATGGAAACTTACTATATATGGAAACCTGCTAAAAATAGAAAGTTACTAAAAATGGAAAGCCGACTAAAATGAGAACTCTGATTTGAATAAGTTATTAATAATAAGCCGATCATTGATTCGTGTAGATTCGCCGAAGGAGGAGTGATTCTTATCCTTATGTTATGTTTCGTTGGCGGTTAAGGTACAGATATTCTGCTCTTTTAATAAGGAGCCTTCGGTCTCTTATTTTGATTCGTATTAGGGTTTCCCTATACCATTGCTATGTTCCCTACACTTTGATATGAACCTTTGATTTCTGAACCTCTCATATGAACCTTTGATATGAACCCTGAGCTTTAGACTATGATTATGACCATATGAACCTTTGCTTTGATATGAACCTTTGACCTTTGACCCTTCAGTTTGATACCCGAGCCAAAATAAGTTTCCTAGCCATGAAGGTAACATGGCCGTGTCATTGATGCACCAATGGCATGACTCTAGTGTGTTCGAGTGATGTTACACACCGTCCCCATTATGATATGATATGCGCGCTTTATGATTTGTTTATGGCCAATATGATTTGTTTGGGGGGCGTATGGATGCATCCTAGATATGTTCTGATATGATATGCTATGATATGATATGGTGACTGAGGATGGGTGCAATCCACTTCTTTCACAAAATATGGGAGCTGATCACTCCAACTGATACATGAGGACACCCCTCATATTATCTGTTTATTTGAGAGGTATCCCCTCTATATGATTATGATATGATATGATTGATATGATATGTTATGATATGGGCTCGTGGTGGATTACTGTCCTAAACCTTACTTTTTATTTCCTTTTCCTATATCTCATTCATTATGATATGTCTGTTCATTTCCATTTGATTTTGTTTCCGTTTATTATATATCTGTTCACTGGGCTTTTTAAGCTCAGCCGCGTTTCTTTTCCTGCGGCAGGTTTTAGTAGGAAGCCAGGAGCTTGGGTTTGCTTTGGGATGAGAGATTAGCTTATGAAGACGATACCTTAGTTTTAGTATTCATTTATGTATGACTACGTAGATTTGGTATATTTTCCTTTGTAACATTGTAAACCATTTGTATTATGTAAGTCGTATGTTATGCTTGCCTTTGATATGTCACCATTTGCGTGACACTTCTACCCTTGCCGGGTTGGGGTGTTACAATTATGGTATCAGAGACAGGTTAGCGACTTGTAGTACATTTACCCTTGGCCTGTGTAAGTTAGGACCACTAAGTTTCCCTGTAGGCGCTCGTAGGATAACCTTTGCGAAGTTGCTTGAGTATTTTTCCATAGGAACATAAGTTACAACCGGTGAGGAATGGGTAGACTAGGACATCCCTGTGAGTAGTATTTGCTTCCGCATCACTCTGAATCTTGCCTTTGCCTTTAGTCATGCCTTATAAGAACGTTTGTCGCAGAAGACGAGGAAGTCTTACCTTCCGTCATTTGAATGATGAACGTTGTATGTTAACCAATTTCCTTTAGAAGGATTTGATGTTGATATTTGTCCAGTACGGAATTGTTATCTAAGCATGCTGATGCTAATAACTGATATTCCATACATCTCAACTCTGACAGTTAAACGATGTTCGTATTACTATCGGTGCACACCCTACCATTCCTATGTTATAAGCTAAACAAGATTCCAATCCTTTGAACTGTTCACGATTCTAAATTTGATATATTTGACCTTGATATATTCTAATACTCTCCCATCCCACACTTTGATGAACCATGTACCTAAATTTGATATGTGAACTATCCGTATGATTTGACAACCACATTCGCTCTGAGAATCCGTTTCCCTTTGGATGTATTTGACTTTGAGGTCTCTTGACTATGGATTGGTGGTTTTTGTAAGGCTATCATGGACTGCAATATTTGAAATGCGACCTTTAACAATCTGCTTCACCATATTTTGATATGATATTCTCAATCATTTGAATCTGTTAAGATTATTGTTGATATGAAGCACATACTCCGATCTCTTTGATTTCCAATTTTCTCCTAACACCTGTTAGTATCCACTCTTGGAAAGCTCCGGCATTTGAAAGTTTGTTGTACGAATTTCTGGTGTTTCTGATGAACCTTTTGAGATCCGTTTGGGAAGTAAAGTTTGCATTGAACTAATCTGAATTTGGCGAAACCACGATACTGAAGAAGTTAAGAGATTGTAGGAACTGATGGAATATGAGTTTGTTCACTTCAGTGATCTCTTGAATGCTCCTGTTGGTTTATGAAGAAGAAAGAGAGAAGTGTGCGGCGGCACACCGACCATGAATGTAACCGTAATCATTATTCCATTTCCGCGTATCAATATTTGATTTGTTCTATTTTTGAAACTCCGTAGCAGACGACCTCATTTGAGTTTGAAAGACGGAAGAAGCAACCACAAGAACATCTGAGAAGGAAGTTGATTAGTTGAGATTAAGTTCCGCGAAGCATTACAATTTGATTTGTGATATGAAGTTTTTTTTCCCTAAGAAGATTTCCTGAAGTTGCTTTAGTACCCGTGTGACCACTATGAGTTTTGAATGATGTCAATTGTATTGGCTAGAAGATTCATGTTTTCGCAAGTATTCGGACAATTGTCATAGTATGACAGTATGTTGTGCTCAGAGACGAACGAGGAACACGTTGACCATTTTTAGTATGAAGTGAACCGACCCTTTGTTCTAGAAGAATAGATTTACTTGACGATCAGAGATTGTAGCAGACAACACCACCAGGTATCCGATGACTAAAGAGCTTCCACGAAAAGGACCAAGACTGAAGACCATTGTCAGAGTTAGAAACCTTGTAGAAGATGTGCAGAAGAGGTTCGTGACAGGCGTTACCAAGAGAGAAGCATGTGAGGAGAAGACAGACTGAGATGAGACTCGATTATACCTCAAGCAGCACGTGGAGATTTCAGTTGGGCATCAAGACGACCAGACCGTAGAAGATGAGCTTTCAGCACATAAACCAGGAAGTCCACAGCAGTTTGAGTTGGTGAATTTTGAATCATGCTAGAAGACCTGTAGGAGACACGCAACCTTGTTTCTCTAGTCATTTTAGTTGTACTAAGATGAATTGAGAGCTGAAGCAGACTCGCAAATGGAGGAATGCACGGTGATCACGTCAGAGATTCACGCTACCACACCGAGGTGTCCAGAAGAAGTGTCGAAGACTTGAGGAACCAGACTCAAGTTTATGATTTCCTTTTCACCCTATGATCGTATGATTAGACAAGAGAGCGACTACTTGGAATTTGAAAAGATTCGAGATCATGAAATTGAATGGATGAAATTTTGTAGTAAACGTTTGGATTTGGAAGATTTGATTGTTGTAAAGGATGAAGATATTGAAGACGTAATTAATTTCCTCTTAGACCACTTAAGTTTCCGTTACCTTTCGATAGGATCTTTTGAATGAGCCTTACCCTATTAGAAATTCCGTTCTGTGTTCGTTATGCATTTGTTTGGATGATGGTTTCGTTATGAGAAGGATGATGAATTGTGGAAGACCTAACATTTCGACGACGAGTTTCATTTTAAGGTGTACACATTCCGTTACGCTATTTGTACGTTCAAATTCCTCCGATTTAGAATCCGTAGTGATGTTTGTTTTGGACCAACCTTAGGAGGTAGAAAGACTGATAGGTGGTTAAGATAAGTAGTTCTGTTCGCGACTTGAGATAAAGTATGACCATCATGATGGTATACTCATAGGATGCTGGTATTATGACGAGTAGTTAACGTGATAATACTTACGTCATATGACGTACCCTTATGGTGTTCATAGGATATTTCGAGGAGTACTTTAGAAACCTTATAATGTTGATAGGAGATGTGAGAATTTTTGCATCTGTAAGATTTAGGTTCATTCCACCTATACGCTTAATCTGTTCGCCGTTATACGATCTGATACGTTCGATTCTTGACACGCATTTGTTGATCCATATACTTCTGACAAGAATCATAAGATCTGCTGTGAAGTTTTCTGCCATTTGATGTCACCAACAATCTATGTTCTGTACGATCTCATGTGATTTGCTTAATCAAATTCTATGGACGGCACATCCGTCAAAATCCTATGTATTCTTTGTATCTCTTCCGAGAGAACGTGATAATCATTTGTCATGTTGGATATGATCTTTGCAATCTGAAATTCAGTATAGTATGTCTTTCTGAGAAACCCGAAGCTATCTTAGATTGACAACGAAGAGTCATGAGAAACAAGTCTTTTACATTTCCGTTCGCTGTCCGTTGTGTCTTCTGTTTCGTTTCATTTCCGATCGTTGGGATTTTTCATTTCCATTCGTAAAGATTCTTTGGAAGAACCACCCAGAGCGGGAGGCTACCTGGGAAACCGAGGAATCAATACGAGCTAGTTATCCGCATTTTGTATTCTGATCTGGTATGTCCCTATTTTGTTTTCGATCCTTTCACTTATGATTCTTTGCAAATTTCGAGGACGAAATTTTTCTGTTAGAGGGGAAGAGTTGTAAAACCCTAAAATCCAAAACGTGTAAAAAAACCAAAATGCCCCTACAACTTTGAAATTCAATTAAAGCTTATATAAGTGCCAAATTAAATCACAAAACCTATGTAGCTAAACCACATATGATATGAAATAATTATGAGGCACCAATTAAATATTTGTACATGCCACAAAAATATTTGTAACACAATACAAAGTCACATGAACCGAATTATGTATATATTAATTAATAAAATTGTTTTTAATTTATTTAATGTATAGATAAGTATCAAATAAAAAAGGAAAAGATCAATCAACCTTAAAATTCTGATTTGCTACCCACTTTGGCCGATTCTAATGCCTCCCCTACCCTCTTCATTCGGCCTAACATCTATTTAATTTAACCATATCATTTTCTTCCTTAAAAACTAAAACCGAATACCCTAAAACCATAACTAAATTCGTCCCACCTTCATCCGAATTTTTGGAGCTTCAAGATCAATTTTCCTGTGTTCTTTGTCATCATTAGAAGCCTAGAAAAATAGGTTTGGAGTTTCTCTTGGCCTGGTTCGATTTTTGTGGAATTTTTCCTTTGTCGAGTACCATATTGAGGTATAATTCATTATGTATCATTCGACCCTTATGAAATTCTTTTGTTATTTTTCACATGTCCCTCACATCATATATGATTTGTGAAAAATAGATTTGGGGCCGTGCCTTGCTTGATTCGAGCGTGGTGAAATTATTGTCCAATTCGTGAGGTATATTTTCAAATAAATCATTCGAGCTCTAAAAAATTCATTCATCATTTTTCTCATACTCCTTATAATGTATATACTCTGTGAAAAATGATTACAAGGTCTTGGGATCATTCGTTTGCTCTTGGAGGAATTTATTTGTGTCGATTGCTTATTGTGGGAAATTATTCGATCCGCTCATTCCACACGTCCAAAAAAATTGGTTTGGTATTTTTCCCTTGATTCTTACATCATATAAGCTTCATGAAAAATATTAGATTCGAATCATTCATAATATATAATTAATTTGTGATTTAACCCTTAAAAATGAATTAAAACCTTAAATAATTATATACGAATTTTCATGGCATGATAATTATTTTATTTGGACTCTATATAATACATATGATCTGGGAAAAATGCTAATTCGAATTATGGGAGCTTATATGAGTCGTGGCTAATTAAATTTAGAATCGGATTTATAAATAAATAAGAAAAGAAATAAATTAAAAAGGGTAGAAATTAGGGTTTGGGTTTTCTTTGGTGTAGATCTGATCATTAATGCATTTTTAAGGTTTTGTAATGATTGTGTAATGATGGTGACATTTAGGGTTTGTTTTGAATAAATAAAATGTTATACGAATTGTGGTTTTAATAGTTAAGGGGGTGTTTTGTAAATTATGAAACTTGTGGGGTATTTTTAGAACATTATTAAGATTGGTACTAAAGTGTTAAAAATATAAGTTGAGGGTGTCATGTGTAAATTTTGCATTTAAAAGGTTTATTTTGATTAATTAAATAAATATTAATTCGATTTATAATTAAATGAAAGAGAGGGACTAAAAATGTAATTTCTGGAAACTTAAGGTTGATTTGAGTAATAAAATATATTCAGGGGGTTATGTGTAATTTTGGTAATTTAATGGCTTAATATGTAATTATTAATAATTAAGGATTGAAACTGTAAATTAAAGGTCTAATATGTAAACTAATTAAATTGAGGGACTTGTTGTGTAAGATATGGATAATTGAGGGAGCCTTCGTACAACTTAATAAATTAAGGACTGATTGTGTAAAATTGATAAACTAAGGGTTTAATGTGTAATTATTGATATTATAAGGTTTAAAGTGTAACTTATTAATATAAAGGGTGTAAATTGTAAATTGTGTAATCTAAAGGACTAAATGTGTAATTCTGGATAACTTGAGTATGAGAATGAGTTAATATGATTGTAAACCTTTAACTTTGGTACAATTACAATTAGAACCTTAAAATATGAGAAGTTGTCATAATTAACCCTAAACTTTCATAACTTGCTAAAATGCATCTTGTTTCCATGATTTAATTGAATTATGATACTTAATCTTACTAAAGATGGAAACTTTCTAAAAATGGAAACTTACTATATATGGAAACCTGCTAAAAATAGAAAGTTACTAAAAATGGAAAGCCGACTAAAATGAGAACTCTGATTTGAATAAGTTATTAATAATAAGCCGATCATTGATTCGTGTAGATTCGCCGAAGGAGGAGTGATTCTTATCCTTATGTTATGTTTCGTTGGCGGTTAAGGTACAGATATTCTGCTCTTTTAATAAGGAGCCTTCGGTCTCTTATTTTGATTCGTATTAGGGTTTCCCTATACCATTGCTATGTTCCCTACACTTTGATATGAACCTTTGATTTCTGAACCTCTCATATGAACCTTTGATATGAACCCTGAGCTTTGGACTATGATTATGACCATATGAACCTTTGCTTTGATATGAACCTTTAACCTTTGACCTTTGACCCTTCAGTTTGATACCCGAGCCAAAATAAGTTTCCTAGCCATGAAGGTAACATGGCCGTGTCATTGATGCACCAATGGCATGACTCTAGTGTGTTCGAGTGATGTTACACACCGTCCCCATTATGATATGATATGCGCGCTTTATGATTTGTTTATGGCCAATATGATTTGTTTGGGGGGCGTATGGATGCATCCTAGATATGTTCTGATATGATATGCTATGATATGATATGGTGACTGAGGATGGGTGCAATCCACTTCTTTCACAAAATATGGGAGCTGATCACTCCAACTGATACATGAGGACACCCCTCATATTATCTGTTTATTTGAGAGGTATCCCCTCTATATGATTATGATATGATATGATATGATATGTTATGATATGGGCTCGTGGTGGATTACTGTCCTAAACCTTACTTTTTATTTCCTTTTCCTATATCTCATTCATTATGATATGTCTGTTCATTTCCATTTGATTTTGTTTCCGTTTATTATATATCTATTTACTATGCTTTTTAAGCTCAGCCGCGTTTCTTTTCCTGCGGCAGGTTTTAGTAGGAAGCCAGAAGCTTGGGTTTGCTTTGGGATGAGAGATTAGCTTATGAAAACGATACCTTAGTTTTAGTATTCATTTATGTATGACTATGTAGATTTGGTATATTTTCCTTTGTAACATTCTAAACCATTTGTATTATGTAAGTCGTATGTTATGCTTGCCTTTGATATGTCACCATTTGCGTGACACTTCTACCCTTGCCGGGTTGGGGTGTTACATCATTTCCACAATTGAACCCAAAAGTTTTAAAGAAGCACTTACACATCCAAGTTGGGTTTAGGCCATGCATGATGAACTGGAACAATTTGACAGAAACAAGGTAATGACCTTGGTCAAATGTCCTGAGAATGTCTCAGTCATTGGCACGAAATGGGTATTCAAAAACAAAACTGATGAAAATGGCATAGTCATTAAAAACAAAGCCAGACTTATAGCCAAAGGCTATAATCAACAAGAAGGCATTGACTATGAAGAAACATTTGCACTAGTAGCAAGGATGGAAGCCATCAGGATCTTCCTTGCTTTTGCTACATACATGAACTTCAGAGTATACCAAATGGATGTTAAAAGTGCATTCTTAAATGGTTCACTAAAAGAAGAAGTTTATGTTCAGCAACCTCCTGGATTTGAAAGCCATGAGTCTCCTGATCATGTCTGTAAGCTTAACAAAGCCCTTTATGGACTGAAGCAAGCTCCCAGAGCATGGTATGAGACTCTCTCAGCCTTCTTAATCCAAAACAAATTTGTCAGAGGCAAGATAGACAACACATTGTTTATCTATAAGACAAATACTGATGTCATAGTAGTACAAGTGTATGTTGATGACATCATCTTTGGCTCAACAAGTTTCAAACTTTGCAAACAATTTGAAAAACTAATGGCAAAGAAGTTTGAAATGAGCATGATGGGAGAACTGACATACTTCCTTGGTCTACAGATCAAGCAGACTGATAGAGGAACCACTATCAGTCAAGAGAAGTATGTAAAGAATCTACTGAAGAAGTATGATCTCAGTGACTGTGCCTCAGTCAAAACTCCCATGGTCCCCCCAAACAACCTTGGTCCTGATCTCACTGGTAAACCAGTAAATCAAACTCTCTTTAGAGGAATGATAGGATCACTGATGTATCTACTTGCATCAAGGCCTGATATCCAATTCTCAGTATGTCTATGTGCCAGATATCAATCTGACCCAAGAGAATCTTATATCAATGCTGTGAAAAGGATATTCAGGTACCTGAAAGGCACTCCTAACCTTGGATTATACTATCCAAAGTGCTCAGGACTTGATCTTAAAGGATACTCAGACTCTGACTATGCTGGATGCAACATGGACAGAAAAAGCACATCAGGCTCTTGCCAAATACTTGGTGGGAAACTAGTCTGTTGGAGTGCTAAGAAGCAACAATCAGTTGCCTTGTCCTCAGCTGAGGCTGAATATGTTGCAGCAGCTAGTTGTTGTGCAAATGTACTCTGGATGAAAAGTCAACTCAGTGACTATGGAATTCAGTATAAGATGGTACCCATCTTTTGTGATAACACAAGTGCAATTGCAATCTCAAACAACCCTGTTCTTCATCAGAGAACAAAACACATTGATATCAGATATCATTTCATCAGGGACCATGTCATGAATGGTGACATTGAATTACACTGCATCCCTACTGAATATCAGTTAGCTGATATCTTCACCAAACCTTTGGATGAACCAACTTTCACAAGGCTGAAAGCTGAATTAGGAATGTTGGATATAGAGAATTAGTCCACTGATTGAATCCTTCCAACTGAAGTGTAAATTCTTAAAACCTCAGGTCCCTGACTAAATGTGTACATCAGTGAAAACATCTCACTGAATCCTCAACCTCAGGAACTAAACCCAAGTTCCTGAAATCTTTAGGGTTCAGGAACTAAACCCAAGTTCCTGAATCCTTGTAGCTCAGGAATCATTCCATATTCCTGAATCATCAGTGACTAATCCCAAGTCCCTGAAAAACCATCACTGAATGAAAAGTCATTCAGGGCCCTGAAAAGAGACATTAAATACTGACTTAAATGCTCTAAGTATCTAGTTAGTAAATGTCCGAGGTTGGTAACTGAACTCATATTTAATTCAAGAATATTTGTTCTTTTTGCCTTTCTGGCTTCCACCTCTGGGCCACCACATTCCCACTTGGCATTAAATACCTCTCCAATCACATTACAAATATGTGATGACTCATCTCTGCAAATTACACTTTTGCAGAACTGCTCAACTGTTCACCTCGACTGTTGCGCCAAACCAGGAAAGTGGAGTGTTGGCATTAAATGCGGATCCCAAAACATATTATTTAAAACAATTTCCAATAATTCTTTTTGAATAAATTAAGATCGCTCAAATGTCTAAAACACCCCCATCTCCACTTCCCTATAAATAACCCAACCAAAAGAAACACACACACGTTTTTATAGAACTTAAGCAAAACTCTGCCATTTTAATTCTCATAAACAAATTGTATGTGTATTCTTAAGCTTTAGAAACCCAGAAACCTTAGTCAAACCCAGACTTACCCACAAATGGCTTCTTCTAGAGCTATAGCATACGCCCCCAATGTGGAATTCCTCACTGGGGACGTTGACCTAACAAAGAACAATGTGGTAGGAAATTTCTCTTATCCACAAAACTATCCAGCCTACAAGAACGTTATGAAATTTCTTCGTAATTGTTTTCTTGCAAAGGCTTTCACCCACACCCCCTTAGTCATCTACCGTTACTATTGAGGGAATTCTGGTGCACGGCAGTGGCTACCAGCCCCAAAGACACCAAAGAGTTAATCATCACCTTCACGGTGATGAATGGGAGCAGAACCCTCTCTTTTGACTACTCAACCTTCATCAAAGCCACAGGCCTTGACTTTGCTGAAGCATTTGCACCCAACCCTACTGATCAGGACATAAAGAATGAACTGATCTTTTTAGCTCCCCATGACCCCAGACGTCCTACAACGTCTGCGGGAGGCTTATTGGAGAAGGCTCCAGTAGTCAAAACATGGTTCCATCCTATCTGGAGGATACTGATGACATTTGTCATTCAGGTCCTGGGTGGAAATAAATCCTCTACGGAACAATTGAACTCATCACAACAATTGATGCTGTTCAGTCTCCTTGAGGGTACAAAAATTGACATCGGAGGAATAATCTTCCGAGACCTTGTTGCTAAGCTCTCAGGAAAACATAGGCAAAGGCATATGTCCTACCCTAGATTTGTTTCCTGTGTGCTTCAGGACCTACTTGGTTCTGACTACGTGAGGCCTGATGCAGAAGGTACGAAGCCTGACGTCCTGCACAAGTCAAGCTTCACTAGTAGCATCAGTGAGGTTACAAATATTGCCCTGACTGAATACATGCAATCAGTTATTCAGGGTAACGACGCTATCTCACCAGTTCCTTCACCGACCAAAAAGGTGAAGAAGACAAAGAAGGGTCAGTCCAGCCAGGTGGTTAGACCCAAGCCACTCGCCACTGAGACTGATCCTCAAAACCAACTAAACCTTAAAAAGAGATTGAAAAAGGCCAAGACCTCTGAGACACCCATTTCTGAGACCCTCCTGACCTCAAAACAAAGGCCAACGGAGGTCACTGAGCAATCATCCTCAGTGACCTCGGGCACACCCTTTCCACATGGTTCAACTGACATAAACAAGTCAGAGGGATCAGGAAGCATTCCCCCCTCAAATCCTGATGAAGGTACTGATAAATCACAATCAGTGCCCAAGGGAGGAAAGGGTCCTGAATCCTCGGTAGGGCAGCACCACCCTACTGAGAAGAGGACCCACACCCCCTCACATCCCGATGAAGGAACTGTCAAAAAATAATCAGTTCCCAAGGGAGGAAAGGGTTCTAAATCCTCGGTAAGGCAGCACTACCTTACTGAGAAGGGGACCCACAAACATTCACATCCCGTTAACGTTCCTGAGCAATCACCCTCAGGATCTCAGGGAGAAAAGGACCCTAAATCCCCAAAAGGACAGCACAATCCTGATGGGAAGGAGGTCCACCAACTTTCACAATCAGTACCTAGTGATACCACTGAAAAACACCCATCAGTGGTTGAAGGTGCTAAGGGGGACAAAGACTCAGAGGGAAAGAAACAACCCGCTGATACAGAACCCATAAACCCCTCAGGCGGTCCAACTCTCTCAGGAACTACCCCCAAAAGCCAGGCTGGTGTTACCCCAGTTATTATGGCTAGTCAGGCTGAGCAAACCCACTCAGTTATTATGACAACGAGGTCAGGACCTGGCCAAACCAAAGGCGAGTCTTTTTATAAAGAGGAGCCGGTTGAATTTTTAGGTATTGAGTCCATGGGGGACTTTCAGGCTCTTATCGAGTCTGATGAAGAGCTCAGGGAAGAGAGTGAAGAAGAAATGTTTGAGGCAGGTGAGGATATGGAAACTGATGTACAATCTGAACAACTTGAACAATCACATCAGTCATCTCCATGCCAAAGTGAAGAGTCAGGTTCTCAATCTTCTGATTCTTCTGATACTGGGGACATCCTCCAAAAGTATGATGACTCTCTTCCCCTCACTGAAAGAAAATTGGTCAAATTCCTACTCAAGACCAATAGAGCTCTTTAGACTGGTCTCACTGAAGAGATGTTCAATCATCACACTGAAGCTGCTGTTCACTATGCCAACCTGAAGGCAGATGTTGAAAGTTATCATGATGATGTGAACGAAATGCATTCTGACACCAATCACTCCCTGACAACTATTGATCTTCATCTCAGGAAGTCTAATCTTGCTCTTGAAGGCATCACCAAAAGCCTTGGAACTATTCAAACAGCTGTCAAGGATGACCCAGAACTCAACAAGAAGGTCCTTCAGGCTGCTGAGACTTACCAAAAGCAATCCTCTGAATTAAGTGATCTTCTCAGCTTACTGAAGGATTCTAATATTCAGGGTCTTAGCTCTTCATTGGACTCAATCAGGACTTCTTTGGGTCTTCAGGAAAAACATCTGGGTACTTGGGCACAATCTTCAACATCCTTGGCATGGTCTCTTGGGTCAAGGATGTCAGGCATTGAAGCTTCTCAGGCATCTCTTGCGGATAAGATCTCAACTCTTCAGAAAGACACCTCGGACATCAAATCTATGATGACTGAGATCTATCAGGCTTTCAAGGGTCCTGCTGCTCCAGTGACTCCAACTCTTGCTATCACCATGGCTCAAGCAACAGTTGAGGGGGAGAAAGACACTTGAGTCCCTGAAGTTTCAACAAGCCAACAACCTCCTTCTCCTCCTTCTCACACTGAGGGGGAGATTCCTGAAGCTTCTTCCCTCCATCAAGAAAAAGGCAAAGGTATCCTCACTGATCCTGAGCCTCAACCAGCACCAATCTTGGTAACAAAGGATCCTGAATCACCACCCAGGATCCCGTATGACATTGATGGAGTTCTTCACCACTTCTCAGCTGATGAACTCAGTGCTTACCTAGAGGAAGAGGAAGCAAAGAAGAAGTTAAAAGAGGAAGAAAAGGTGAGCAAGCCTGCTATTATTAAGGTTGTTCATGAAGAGGCTGAGAAGATTGGTCTTGAGGCTAAGGATCTTTCAGGAAGAGAGGGTGGTATGACCTTTGTGAAAGCTCAGACTGAGGAGATGATCACTCTGAGGAAGAAAAGGGAGGAAAGGAATAAAAGGGCTGAAGAGATCAGGCAGAACAGAATTAAGAAATATCAGTGGTATATGACTAACAGGTTGAAACCAGAACCAATCACTGATGTTCATATTCATCGAAACACCAATCCTGCTTCTGTTACTGTCTACAGAGGTGCTGACATGAGAAACTTTGATGTTCATACCCCATTCAGATTCGCTGACTTTGGGATCACAGAATTGGATGAGTTGGGTCCATTAATAGCAAAGAAATCAAATGTTGTGGTCCCTAGCCTGTTGAAGTCCTTGAGTCTGAGGTACGAAAGATTGGCAGCTGCACCTCAGGAACTTGGCACTCAATCTCTTCTTCCTGATTCAGCACAACCTGCTCCCTCTCAGTCTTCTTCAAGGAAAAGAAAGAAGATAGAAGCTGAGCATGAGATCAAGATTCCTGGTCTTGACTGCAATAGGGCTCTCCCTGAAGGTGTTCCTTTCAGGAACAATATGGTCATTGAACAACCTGAAAGAGGTTTGTTCTTCATTGATGAGTTCGGAGACAAAGCCTTCCAAAGGTGGAGTGATATCGATTTGTCAGGGATCAAAGCTATGCTTGGCTTTCTAATGATGGCCTCTCCACTCAAGAGTCCTGAAAATGTGAAGTTTTGTCAAGATCTGAAAAGAAAAATCAATGAGCATCCTGACCAACAAGAGCTGCAGTCAAAGAAGCCCAAGCTTGAAGCCCTTGGTATTAAGTTGAACTGATAGATCTGCCTGAATACCCCCACTATCCCTTTTTTTTATACTTAGCTTGTTAGGACTTGTAATGATATCAATAAGATGATGTTTTTATTATTTCAATGTCCTTATTTACATTCTAGTACATTCAGTATGAGTAGAAGTCATTAGCTCACTCATAACTGATCAAAACACTTAGGAATAATTTATATCCAAATAGGGGGAGATTGTTGGGTCATGAAAAACCCAAGAATACTTAAAACATGATTTGGACACAAATTAACTAAGTGTTAACTTAAACCGAGAACAATTCAAGTCACTGAGAGAACAGCCTCTCAGTAAGTCATCTTCAGGATGCTTAAGGCGAATTCAAGAAGAAGGATTCACTACATAGGAAGGCGGTACTCCCTGAAGTAGCACTTAAGCCAAAGAAGAAGATGATGGTTCAGTGAGTGTTTGACAAGAACTCACTGAACCCCAGTCTCCTCAACAACAATGAAGTAATTATGAATGATAACTGAGAAGCGTGTCCTGAAGAACTAAGTACCTGAGAAGAAAGGCAGAAATATCTAGGAAGGATTTAAGATAAGATCAAATCTTATCTTGTCAGGAAGAAATCCTTCCTAAGACGGCTTAAAGTCTTGGAGTGTCAGACCAACCACTCCTAAAGACTTAATAGGCCATTTCTATTGGTTCTTGGAAATGACAATTACTGTTGTAATTGTCAGACACGCTTGCTCAACAACTTGCTCAACAACTTGTAATATTTTAATTACTTTTACTCATTTTACTTGTGTATAAATAGAATGAGAAAGAGAGAAGTTGAGTGTGTTTTGTGCAATTAAAGCTTAGACTTTTTCAAAACAACTTCTCTCCTACAAAGAGTAATGCATCCCTGAGATAGCTCAGTGAGGTCGCATTGTTACCACTCAAGCAAAACTTGAGTTTAGATAGGAGACACCACCATACCTTGTCTATTCAATCCCAAGTGTTTGTTCCGCAAAACACTTGGGTATAGATTCTTTGATTCATTTCTAATAAGAATTTAAACGTTGAAAATTACCTTGAGTTTTTTATATTCACGTTTTATAACTGTTAGAATTAATCATAACATTGTATTAGTCATAAACACAAATAGATTAACTTTCTAGTTAACTCTAAGCGTGTAAAGGGACCAACAATTAGCTATACCATGCGAGACCAAAACCACTCTTGAAAACCCAATTTCGACCAAAACAATTAACCATATTTGACCCATGTTTCCCCGTGTTTAAAACCCTTAAACCCAACATCAAAGACCCTCTCGAACACACATGCAAACGCACCCTTTTCTAGCTTATACGTCACACATCATCACACCATTTCAATCACATACACGACACAACACCACCTCTTTTCCAACCACTCGACACACACAACCACATGCCATATTATATCACTTAACTAGGACATATTAGTGAATCTGAACCCCATTCTTATGATTTTTCTTGCCTACTAACTAAGCTCAGAAAATTCTGAAATAATTCTTAGTGATTCCTATATTAGTTATGTACTTTCAAAAATTTTTATAGATTTTACTACCTAGCACAAGTACTGTTTTAAAATTAATATTTCCAGACCTGTTCAGAAAGTTTACTGCAGATACACACGAAAAGTTTGCATTTCATTTACCTATTTCAACACTTCAGACAAATCCACAAAAATTCCAGGAAGTTACAAGTAACTTAAATATCATTCCTGAAAAAGGAGAGCTCACATTTCCTTGTGGTTTGAAAATTAAAATTCATAAATACCAACTGATTTTTAAGTTCCCGAAACTCAGGTTTAACACATGATCCCATAAATTCATAAACATGACCAATACGACCCTAATTCATTCCAAATCAATTGGAAAACTTAATTAGGACATTAAACTAGGTTTACAAGCAAAAATATAGAATTAACCACTTATGAAACTCAAGCTATAATGCACACAAATTCGTCATATGAAACTGTCCAGCTTAGAAACCCGTTTTAAGCCATCATTAACATGTTTTACTTATACAACCGCACAGGAGACCTTTATATTTCATAAGACATGTTTCATAGGTTTATTTATTCAAGATTACACTTGTACAATAGCCCTTAAATTCGACACACAATCACACATACTCACACATAAAATGACGATCCAAACAGTCCACATATATGTAACTTATTCATGATTTCATGTGACCTTTTTATGTGCTAAACGTATCACAGATTCAACAAGGCAACAAATGTTATATTAGCATGGTTATTAGGGTTCTTATGACATGTTTACTACTGATGATATACATCATATAGGTGTTGAATGAAGGGAAAAAAGAGAGGATGAGGATACCTCTTGTGTCGAATGTTAGGAACTAATACAAGAACACCAAGAATCAAAACCCTTGGATTAATTGTCACCCACGATCACCCCAACCTTGGATTAACCCCAATCGATCACCACCTTAGCTATCACCCAACGTACCTTCTTGATCTTGGAGAGAGCAATAGAACCGATCTTGATTATTGTGTTTTAGGGTTTTGGTTGTGAAAAAAAAATAATAATGTACGGTCTATATGAAAAAAACGAATGGGAATAAAATCTGGAAGTGGGCCGATTATTTGGGGAGGTATGGAGACCATTTCATCTTCAATATTTCAAATATTTTGGCCAATAAAGTTGTGTACAAAGTTAAATGGAACCGGACCCAAAATGGACTATTATTGTACGTGTAACCTTAAACATATTTAAGTTGTTGTCGATATTTATTTATGACTTAAATTTTAGTTATTTCGTCTTTGTAGCTTTTAAATCACAATGTATTGTCTAGCTTTAGGTTATAACGTATATTCCAACTTAGGTTATATTCATATCCGAAAGTTCAAAGTTATAACGGATTTTAGGTTATTATATGCCAAATTCACATGATATTCAATGAATTGAATATAGGACTCATCCTAACAACATGATGTTACTTTATGGATATTATCTTAAGTAAATCATGAGTAGTTATCCTCAGACTTGAGATACCAGATAACTGTTATGAATGTAGTGCATTCTGTGAAACAATTTAACGCTACACGTAACTGGTAGTCATAAGGATAGTTTTCGGAATTCTTGCAAAGTTCATAGGTTATGCTTGTAGTCAAGATAGAATTTGTTCCTTCAAATTTATTTTGGAGTTTAATACTGCTGGGCCCCTCGTAGGGTTGCCAAGATATTTGCGTGGCCATGCCCAAGATCTCCCCTGAATATGTTCAAAAGATTTGGTAATCTTTCTCAATCACAAACAACGAGAAACAGAATATTTGAATAAAGATATTATCCATATCTTTATTTAATGTAGTATTAGAAACAAAAGGATAATAATAATGATGAATCATTAAAGGTTTTTCCAGGAGACCTACTCGAGTTGTACTAGAGGCATCGGCGTGTTGCAAGACGCTAACCGATGTGATTACACTATTAAAATATGTCCAAGTGGGAGCTGTTAGTTTTGTGGACATTATTTTAGTAGTCATATGTTTGGATCGAACTCGAGATCACGGGATTGCACACTTTACGTATGAGAACTAAAGATTAATAATTTTATATAAAATGTTATATTTAATTATTAATGATCACAAAAAGTATAACGAACGTTAGTATTTAACGGAAGTGACTAACGATCGTTAAATAAGAAAAGGAAAGGGACTAGAATGAAATTAGATGTCAAGAATGTTCCGGATCCCCCTCTAATCATAGGGCCAATCGGTTTGTATATTGGGTTACCAAATCCATATCAAACTTGTGTGAAGTTGTAATTAACAACTTCTTAGATCGTTTAGGCAAGGGATTAAACAATAATAATGAATGAATACGATACGCAGCGGAATAAACAAAACTATCATTATTATTGATACAAGGTTTCTTCGTCATCATCTCTAACAAAACTATCATTATTAGTGGTGAAAATTTATTTGAGGATGTTTGGAGCTGATTTTGGGGGGGGGGGGGAAGAGTTGTTATGTTATTTGAACTTATTTTTCCAATATAACATTTCTTAATTATTCAAAAATAACTTGTAAAGTATATTTTTGAAAAAAAAATGTTTTGTCACATTAAAAATGTGAAGTTTTAAGCACAAATTCACTTCTTTGATCATTTGTCAAGTTGTAAATTTGTTTGTGCATACCTAGAGTGATTTGCGTAGAAATGGGATCTTTCAACTAAAAACTTGTTTACGTTAATTTTAACGTAACGTTCTTTCACATTTTGTCATCCTCAAAACGTGAAGTTATCGAAAGATATAAATAACTTTTTTAGAACATTATTTTATCAACAATCTCCCCCTTTTTGATGATGACAAAACATAAACTCATTTTAAGTTAAAAGTAATTTTAACAAGGTTTTAGAACATTATTTGTATCAACAATCTCCCCCTTTTTGATGATGACAAAACATAAACTCATTTTAAGTTAAAATTAATTTTAACAAGTTTTTAATGAGTTCATATCTCATTTCTCCCCTTTTTTGTCGAAGCAAAAAGGTTGCTAAGGCTCCCCCTTGATGTATACTCCCCCTCGTTTGGAGGACACCAAGGAATCGAGCAATGATTCTTGCTACAAAACAAAGTTAGATGACAAATATACAATATCTAACATGTAGCAATCACGACAAATATCCAACCACAAACAAAAGAATTGGCTAAATAGCCAAGCACCAAAAAATAAAGCAACCACATAACATGCCCATTCATTAAATAAAAGAAATGTCATACCTAAGTATGAATGCATCACAAAGACAAGCAACATGAAGCATAAACAAATCCTTAATGATAAGAGGCAAGCTTCATTTCCAAAAAGGGTCCTAAAGGTTTATTGTTGGAAATTAAACATGAACATGTTTAGTTATGTGGGCTAGGAGGAGGTGGAGATGGTGATATGATTGGAGGTGGTGGTGGTGTCAAAAGATGCTCCACATAGGAGAACATGAAGTATATCTCATCTCTCAAGGAGAAGATGAGGTTACGGTTGTGGAGGCAACATAGGCAATTAGCACTATGTAGATCAAAAGGATGAGGTTGGATTGGTTGTCCCATAATTGGGGAAGGAGTTGGTGGTGAGTTAGTTGGTGATGGGGTTGGCATGGCATAATCTAATGGAGTGATAGGTGAGAGTGTGTAGTCCATGGATGATGACATGGTGTTGAGAGATGGAGAAGATGAAGATGTGGTTCTAGTGGAAGAAGTTTTGGAAGGAGCATTAGGTGGAGATGGTGAGTGAAGAGTGGATTGGGAAGGTGGTGTTGTGACTTCATCATCTTTTGTGAGATCAACAAAGAGAGGTTTGGATGGAGGTCTTACGGTTATCCTAGGTTTCTTGGAAATGTGGTTTGTTGATCCTTGTATGGAAGACATGGTGATTGAGTTATGTGAGGTTGAAGATGAGATGCAAGATAAGCTTGTAATGGTGAGGCCTTATATAGGCAAGAGTTGGGGGATTTGAATTAAAGGTGATGGTAGTGTCCTATGGTGTAGTAAGGGAATCTTGAGTGCCTCAAATCACTAAAGATTTATTTGCTTAATGTGTCCCATATTAAGCTACTCCTAGCAAATAAAGATTATCATGCAATTTGCCAAAATAATCTTATAAGCATACAAACAAAAATGACATAATAAGCTACCATCCAAGTATCATGTAATTAAAAATCATGCAAGGTGATAGGATAAGTGTTAAGCATGCAAGATAATAAAAAGGAATAATCCAAACTATAATTAATCATGAATAAGTCCTAATAATGAAACTAGTTCCATTAGCTTGAGCACACCCTCATTCATCATCACTTGACGAGACATCATAACACGATACCGAACTATCATCATGATTCCATTGGGATGATGTACATTCCCAATAGAGAGAGGTGTAGGTGGTTTGAGTTAAAGGAGCCATGGTGGGATTGACAAGAAGATATCGATTGTTTAGGAGGTGAGGGAACGAGTTCATGACAAACCGATATAGATGAGTCAACAACATCCCATAGGGTATCGCCTTATTTAGTCGACCCCTGACACCGACAATTCTCCTTGCCATAAAGTAAGCGAGATTGTAGGGTTGCTCGGTGACTAGACAATACAACATATGAGCACAACACGTTGGAAGGTGCTCACGGTTGTGAGGAAGACATAAGACATTTTCACGAATGACTTCTATCCATCTACGTAGATGTGGATGAATTTCATCAACATAGACTTTGAGTGGATCTAAGTCATACTCATGAGACTCACGAAACTCAATTTCACCGTTTTCTTTAAGAAAACCATGAACTTTTTGAGGAAGACGAATATGCTCCTTAATCTCACATGGAGTAGGAATGAGGGCATTGTAAGGACCGGACTTAATTTGGTGATTCGTGAGGGTATTGAGAGACCAATGTTCTGTGTAGGAACATTGTCCATGGTTCGAAAGTTCAATAATATTAGCAAATTGGTCAAGAGTTAGCGAGATTTCTTGGTTTTGTATCCTGAATTGGAGAGACAAATTTTGATCCTCGTTATGTACAAGTTTAACTTATCTATAGAACTCAAGGAAAAACTGAGGACAGATTAGATCATTAATCTGAAACAAGCAATCGAATCCGATTTCTTGAAACATGGTTTGGATATGATCATGATTGAGAAAGGAGGACTCGACAATACGTCCTTCGTGGAAGAGACGAGACTCTAGGTAACGGAAGCTTTGTATGTGACAAAGTAGGGTGTTTGGTTCAATTGATGGTTTGGGAATGTAATCGGCTGTCAGTTCATGATCGTAATCAAACATGTGATATCTCTTGTTACCTATGAAAATTTATCAAAGATTAAAATTGAGAATATTTCATTTAAATACACGTGCCTAGTCATTGCCTATACGCAAACTATGTGGAGGTGCGGTAATCTCGACTCTATAACTAAAATAATGAGATTACCCAAACGCTCCTAATCTTCACTTTTGCTTAAACGAATATGTTGATAAATACATATTGGTTATGTAATTCAATCAATATTCGTGAGATCATGTATGCATGAGAAAAACGTTTTTAGTTTGTATCAACAATGCACGAAAAATGTTTCATGATCCTAGTTTCGTGAAATTTTTCGAAAATAATGAAATTGGGGTGTATGGCGACTTCAACGTTTTTGCGCCAAAGATTTTGAAAAGTTAGAAAGTTAATGACTTCTAATCCTAATTGCAAACATTCTAGACATGATTCCTCTTAAACCTATTTAATGTAATAAAAATAAGGTTTGAACCAACATATGTGATTTAAGTGGGTTTATGCAATTCCTATGTTAAGGGAATCATGAAGGTTATTGCCAAATCCTAGTCCTAATTTCATAGAGACTCAATCAAAATTGAAAAACCCCAATTCAATTTTCATGTTTGAACAAACCCTAGACTCAAGATTGAAGAAAAATAGAATCAAATGACTTACAAGTCATGTTGAAGAAGTGAAAGTAGTTGGAAATCTTGAGAATCAATGCCTTGAATTAGATCTTGAAGGGTTGTAATTGAATTTTGGGTTGTGAGGTGTGGTTTTGACAGCAATTGCAAAAGTTGGGAAGGTTTAAAATAAATAATGTGGGAAAAGAGGGCTGAAATACGGTTTGTATCAGATACACGGTACCACGGTACCATTAAATTTAATGGTGCCGTGCCACTTTAGTTGTGCCGTGATCTGCAGGGACGAATTTTCATCCCATTTTGATTTTTGACAAATAAGTCTCGCTGTTTTAGTGAGACTTTTTGACACGAGGAAAGAATTTATACCTAATAAATTCTTTTGACGAGGAGAATCTAGACTAAATGAAAGGAGATGACTTTAATATTTTCAGTGAAATATTCAAATAGTCATACGGGGGATGTGAAGAATGACTCAATATTTCCAGTGAAATATTTAAAGAGTCATGGGACGAGACGCAGGAGATGACTTCAATATTTCCAGTGAAATATTTAAATAGTCATGAGATTTATGGAATATGTTCCATCATTCCTAGACCTAGACGAAGATAGTTGAAGGATTCTCGTTTAAGAGGTTTGGTTAGGATGTCGGCGATATTTTCTTGAGAGGGAACTTTCTCAATAGAAATGTTTCCTTTCTGAACGTTATCGCGAAGGAAGTGGTGACGAATTTCGTTGTGTTTAGTACGAGAGTGTTGAACGGGGTTTTTGCTCAAGTCAATAACACCTTTATTATCGCACATAATGGGAACGTCGTCTAGATGGATGTCATAGTCAATAAGAGCTTGTTTCATCCATAGTGCTTGTTGACATGCCTTTTCGGCGCTTACATACTCGGCTTCGGTCATGGAGATAGCAAGAGTCATTTGTTTCTTGGAGAACCAAGAAGTTACACAACAACCATGAAGGTACAAACGCCACTTGTACTTTTTTGATCCACATAATCTCCCGCATGATCAGAGTCGGCATAGACAACAGTTTCTACACCGGTCCCCTTGGGATAGAATAATCCCAAGTGTATAGTGCCTTTAATGTATCAGAAGATACGCTTAACCACTTCAAGGTGAGAGGTTTTGGGATCCTCTTGGAAACGAGCACAAATAAAGACACTAAACATGATATCGGGCCTACTTGTCGTGAGGTATAATGAACTTCCTATCGTACCTCTATACTTAGTGCTATCCACGGACTCACCTTCTTCATCTTTCATGAGTATCGTTTCCATGGACGCGGGAGTTTTCATGGGCTTAGACTCTTCTAAGCTAAATTTCTTAAGCATATCCTTACTATACTTAGATTGATTAAAGAATATACTATCTTCCATTTGTTTTATTTGTAGACCAAGGAAGAAATTTAATTCGCCCATCATGCTCATCTCAAACTCGTCACGCATGATTTTAGAGAAATCATCGCACAGTTCTAGACAAGTTGAGCCAAATATGATGTCGTCGACATATATTTGAACAATGATGAGATGTGAATTTCATTTCTTTGTGAAAAGCGTGTTGTCAACCATTCCCATGGTATATTCATGTTCAATCAAGAATGCTTTTAGTCTATCATACCAAGCTTTAGGAGCTTGTCTGAGACCATAGAGTGCTTTCTTGAGTTTATAAACATGATTCGGTTTTCCGAAATCAACGAATCCTGGAGATTGTGCAACGTATACCTCCTCGTTGATATAACCATTTAGGAATGCACTTTTCACTTCCATTTGGTATAATTTAAAGTCTAAGGTGCAAGCATAGGCAAGGAGTATTATAATAGACTCTAATCTAGCTACGGGTGCATAAGTTTCGTCGTAATCTATTCCTTCTTGTTGGTTATAGCCTTGTGCTACCAACCTTGCCTTATTCCTAGTTACAAGGCTATTTTCGTCGAGTTTATTCCTAAACACCCACTTAGTTCCTATGATGGTTGATTCTTAGGTGGAGGTACTAAATCCCAAACTTGGTTTGCGGTGAATTGATTTAGCTCTTCTTGCATGGCAACTACCCAGCTTTCATCCTTAATTGCTTCATCGACATTCTTAGGTTCTACGGTAGATATAAAACAAAAGAAATTACTTTTGTTTTGTGCTTGTGACCTAAGAGTTCTTTGGTTCAGGTTTCCTATGACATTTTCAATAGGAAGGTTCTTGGATTCCTTAATGTTGACAACTTCGTCAACTTCAACTATTTCATCCTCAATGTCATTTTCTAAGGTTTTCTTGCCATTAACCTTAATGGCTTCTTCCTCATCTAAGTCATCATCCACCAAGGGTGATGTCTTAGTTGGTGGAGGACTTTCATCGAATGTTACATTGAGTGATTCTTCGACTTTCATTGTTTCCTTGTTTAGGATAACATAGGCTTTACTATTTTGGGAGTAGCCTAGGAAAACACCTTCGTAAGACTTTGGGTCAAACTTGGTGAGGTAGTCTTTAGTGTTTAGTATTAAGCACTTGCTTCCAAACACTCTGTTAGTGCAAATATTACGATATTTAAACTAAACGATTTCTTCGGTTTTAATAATGACAAACATGTAACTTGTAATACATAACGTAAAATGTGCAAGTTACTTGTAAACACAAATCATCAATGCATACTTACATCAACACCTCCCGACATCTCAAGTATGCTTCAACGAAGTCGTAGATTTTCATCCCGACATAAATCACTCAAGGTATGGACAAACAAATCTACTACTTGACAAATGATCAAAGGATTATATTTTTCTAAACTTCACATTTTTAATGTGACAAAACATTTTTTCAAAAATATATTTTACAAATTATTTTTGAATTAAAAAGAAATGTTTTATTTTGAAAAATAAGTTTAAAAATCCCAATAGCTATTTTCCCCCCAAAATCAGCTCCAACCTTCCCCAAATAAGTTTTCACCAGAAAAGACAAAATTTGGAGCGTCCTTGTCTGGGACGGCTCCATGGTTCCACTAAATTTAATGGAGCCGTCGGACATTTAGTGGAGCCGTCCGTATAAAATTTTCTGTAACGTTCAGATTTTTCTTGCCTATAAATAGTGGACCATTTCACACTTCCAACTTGATTTTTTCCAGTCCTTTTTCTCTGGTCTAATCCCTCCTCACTTTGATGACTTTCTTTGATCATTTGGAGAGTCTTAGTTTGTTTAAGAGTGATCCAATCATCCATTCAAGTGATCCTCTTCATTCCTCTTGAATAGCAAGAGAAGAACACAAAGTATCCAAGTAGATACAAAGTGTTGTCATCCCTCTTGATTAGCAAGAGAAGAACACAAAGTATCCAAGTAGATACAAAGTGTTTTCATCCCTCTTAATTAGCAAGAGAAGAACACAAAGTATCCAAGTAGATACAAAGTGTTATTATTCCTCTTCATTTGCAAGAGAAGAACTCAAAGTATCCAAGAAGATATAAGAGTTGTAGTGGTTAGGTCTTGTAACATTTGTTACACTCTTGATTGTATCATAGCATACATCAAGATTAATTTTCTTTTGTGAGAGAGTGAGTCAAGATCATTGTGATCTTAAGAGATAGTGAAGATCTCTAGAAGCCATTGGGCTTGTTTGATTGATCATGTGGATCAAAGGTAGATTGGGTAGATCGAGTCAAGTGGGAGTAGATCATTGTGATCGTGTCGAGATCTTGGAGATCTCTTGAAGCCATTGGGCTTGTGTGTATTGATCAAGTGGATCAAAGGTAGATCGGGTAGATCGTCGTAGATTGGTGCTAGCTAAGATTAGCACTCGACATCTAGCTTAGTGCCGAAAATAGGATAAGCGATGTGTAAGGTGTAGAACGGGTAGATCGTGGTAGATTGGTGCTAGCTAAGATTAGCACTCGACATCTAGCTTAGTTTCGGAAAACAAGTTAAGCGACGTGTACGGTTTTCTCCGTCTGAAGGGAGGTTGTTGATTAGTGAAGTAACTCGAGTTGGGTACTCGGGGAGTGGAGTAGGGCGAAGAGGAGCTTCGTGACCGAACCACTACAAATCACCGTGTCCGGTTTGCGCCTTCTTACTTATCTCTTTACTTTCATTTCATTCTTTATCGCTTTATATTTGCATTGCGTTTTTGCTTGTGTGGCTAGTTGCTTATTTTATGTTGATTATCTATATGTCGTGGTTTGATTGTGTATACGTTGTAGTTTACTATATTCATCTCTTGATGCTATATGATCATAGTTGACACTTTTCATATCACATCACACTTGATTAGGAGTTTGATACAAAAGTTTTAAGTTTTAAATGGAAACGTATTCACCCCCCCCCCTCTACGGTTTCCACACACTCTAAAGTAATTAAGAGTAGGTTTCCTACCTTTCAAGATCTCGTATGGAGTTTTTCCTAAAATAGGTCTAATTAGAATCCTATTTAGTATGTAAGTTGAGGTGTCCACCACATTACACCAAAACTTTTGCGAAATTGATTGTTCATTCAACATCGTTCTACTCATCTCTTGTAGAGTACAATTTTTCCGCTCGACTACCCCATTTGATTGTGGAGTGCGTGGAGCCGAGAAATTATGTGTAATACCATTAGCATCACAATATACTCCAAATTGCACTTCATTGTCAAATTCCCGACCATGATCCGTCCTAATAGAAACTATTGTACACCCTAGTTGATTTTGGACTTTCTTACTAAATATTTTGAATTCCTCAAAAGCTTGTGTCTTATTCTTAAGGAATCTAGTCCAAGTATACCTAGAGTAGTCATCAACTATTACTAAGGTGTAGTAATTTCCTCCATAGCTCCGTATAGTGGATGGACCAAATAAGTCCATGTGAAGGAGTTCTAGAAACCTAGAGGTCGAGACCATATTCTTAGCTTTATGGCTAGAGTGAGCTTGTTTTCCAACTTTACAAGCATCACAAAAGTGTTTATCAAACTTAATCTTAGGTAGGTTTCTAACTAGTTCTTTAGACGCCAATGATTGTATTAAACGCATATTGGCGTGACCTAGTCTCCTATGCCATAGAGTGGAATTATCATCTATAGTTGCTAGGCAAATCTTATCCTGAGGCTTATTTCTTATTTTCATAACAAATAAGCCATTTTTCCTAACTCCTTTGCCTATGGTTTTTCCGTTCTTAGTAATCTCACTACCCTCTTCGGAGAATATAACTCTACACTTATTATCTACCATTTGACTAATGCTAAGCAAGTTAAATCCTAAGTTATCTACATGCTCAACATTTTTAATAGTGAGGGAGTTTTGAGTAATCGTACCTTTGCCTATGATGTTGCCCTTAAGTTTGCTACCGAAAGTGACATTACCTCCGTTGCACGCTTTGTATGATGAGAATAGGCTTTGGTTACCCGTCATATGATTAGTGCATCCACTATCCTTGGCATTCGTCGGGCTCCAAGTCGATTCCCAAGCATATCTCGTTCGAAGCCTGAGCCGTAAGACATGTTTTGTCGTTGGGCTTCTTCTCTTCTTCTTCACCGCTATCACTCCAAGAGCCTCCAATGAAAGCTCTTTGGTTTTTGGTTTTTGGTGGTTTGGGACATTCTCCTATGAGGTGATTAGGATCTCTACATCTAAAGCATTTCCTATCACTCGTTCCTTTCTTTTCAACTCGGTTCTTTTGTGACGGCTTCTTATCATCACGAGGTTACCTAACGAAGCTACCTCTTCTCCTAAAGAACTTTTTAAAGTCTCTCACGGCTAACGCATACTCTTCATCTTAACTATCATAATCTGAACATTCCTCATCACTGGACTCCTTTTTGGCTTTAAATGCTAGAGATCTAACTCTCTCGCTCTTGCCTTTGACAATATCGGAGTCTTTCTTGATTATCATCTCATGAACCTTCAAGTTTCCTATTAGTTCATCGAGTGATAATGTCGCCAAGTCCTTTGACTCTTCAATGGCGGTGACCTTTGCTCTCCATTTAGGATGTAGAGCCCTAAGAAACTTCCTAACATAGTTCTTGCTAGAATAACCTTCATCAAGAGCTTTAAGACTAGTAATAATAGTATTAAATATAGCAAAAGCATTATCAATAGATTCATCTTCCGAAATGGGAAATTGTTCATATTGTTTCACAAGAAGATCTATCTTGTTCTCTTTGACTTGATTATTACCTTGGTGAGTGACTAACAAAGTATTCCAAATATCTTTTGCCGTATTACACATGAAAATTCTTTCAAATTCCTTTTTCGGCAAAGCATTATAAATCATCATTTTAGCCTCATCATTTTTGGCTAATTTTCTTTTAAGTTCATCACTTTGTTTACTATAAGGAACTATTTCATCCCTTTTAGTTTCCGAATTCTTTTGAATCGGTTGAAAGTCACCCTCGGTAATAATATGTCAAAGATCAATGTCTTTTGATTTCACATACGTTTTGAATCTTGTTTTCCAATATATGAAACAATCGGCTTCGAAAAGTGGTGGTCTTTGCATAGATTGCCCTTCTTGATATTTGTCGGAATCCATTGATAGATTCAAGTTTTAAAATAAAATTTACTTTAAAATCTTGACTGACGTGGCTCTAGTACCAATTGTGGAAAACTAGAAGGGGGTTGAATAGTTTTACCCTTTTTTTTGTTCGTTTCAAAACGTTACTTTTGAAAAACTTTGATTCGAATCTTATGTGTAATCAACCAACACCAATATGAACACTACACTATACTATCTAATATAAGTAATGAATGTAAAGAGAAGAGATGGAAGGCTCAAACCGGGACAAAGAGATTTATAGTGGTTCGGTCATGAAGCTCTTCTTCGC
Organism: Artemisia tridentata subsp. tridentata; assembly: GCA_021014915.2. Lineage (NCBI taxonomy): Eukaryota > Viridiplantae > Streptophyta > Magnoliopsida > Asterales > Asteraceae > Artemisia > Artemisia tridentata. The sequence goes on along the minus strand of CP139509.1, from coordinate 356,626,096 downwards.
CCTACTCCACTCCCCGAGTACCACACTCGAGAGTTTCAAGCACTATGTCAACAAGATTCCCTTTAGGTGGAGAAAACCGTACGTCGCTTATCCTATTTTCCGACACTAAGCTAAATGTCGAGTGCTAATCTTAGCTAGCACCAATCTACCACGATCTACCCGATCCTTTCTACTTCACACAATCAACACACTAGACTCGATCTACCCGATCTACCCTTGATCCACTTGATCAACACACTAGCTCACAGGCTACAAGAGATATTCAATATCTCTATAAGATCACAATGATCTTTTCTCACAAACTCTCAAAAGAAAATTGAACTTGATGTATACTAAGATACAACAAGTATGTAACAAGTGTTACAAGTGCTCTAACTACAACTACAACACTTTGTATCTTCTTTGATACCTTGTGTTCTTCTCTTGCACTAGAAGAGGAATGAAGGTGATCTCTAGGTTGGATGATTGGATCACTCTTTAAACAAAAGAAAAGAAAACTAAACTAAATGATCTAGAAGAAAAGATGTGGTGAGAGTATTAAACTCAGAAAGTTTTGTGTGTAAAAGGATGCTCAAAAATTGTGAAGAGGGCTGGTATTTATAGGAAGAAAAATTCTAGCCGTTATGTGTACACGGTACCACTAAATCACCCACGGTACCACTAAATTTAGTGGTACCGTGCCAAACAAAAATGCTCATCTTTTTGTCTTTAGTGGTGAAAATTTATTTGGGAAAGTTTGGAGCTGATTTTGGAGGGAAAATAGCTGTTATGTTATTTGAACTTATTTTTCCAATAAAACATTTCTTAATTATTCAAAAATAACTTGTAAAGTATATTTTTGAAAAAAATTGTTTTGTCACATTAAAAATGTGAAGTTTTAAACACAAATTCACTTCTTTGATCATTTGTCAAGTTGTATATTTGTTTTTGCATACCTAGAGTGATTTGCGTAGAAATGGGATCTTTTGACTAAAAACTTGTTTACGTTAATTTTAACGTAACGTGCTTTCACATTTTGTCATCCTCAAAATGTGAAGTTGTCGAAAGATATAAATAACGTTTTTAGAACATTATTTGTATCAACATCATCATCAATTAGGGGACAAAAGTATGCATCTTTGATCTTCATAACCACGCAATAGTATCATACTTCCAATCTAGTCTCCAATGTCTCGAATTACCCACCATTAAGAACACCAAAACGCTTACTTTTATAAATGAACTCATGACAGAAAAATCATAAACCATCAGTAATAATACCAACGAGCAATTGTGAAAACCTTCACCTTGATGTAGCATATAAATGGTTAAGCATTTTAATATTAAGCTTCCCCTGAACCCCTATGTTAACCATTTGTTGAATCTTCAATTCTGTAAGCTTTATGTAATGATGAAGAAAACTAACCATTACCAATTTGATGCTGAAGTAGAATAACCCAACCTTGTGTCTTATGTCTTGTACTAAATACGACTTCGAACGTATACCTGATGTATAGGAAGACCACAATCTCTTGACAATAAACTCATCTTCAATGAGACACTGAGTACAATAACGTAACTCCTTAAAGTATTTGTCAATTCGTAGTCACCACTTGAACGAACGAACAAGTTTTCTTTAAACGTTGCAGGCCGTTTAAGATATGATAAGAACACAATCTTGAAAAATTCCACTTCATTGTCAAATAAGCAATAAATAAACTTCTTCGCCAATGAGAATAAATAAAGAACGAGCCATAAATCTTTTAAGAACTGAAACCAAAATCCAAAAATCAAATCCGAAAATCTATTGTGTGTATCTTCCCCGTGTGTGTGTTGGAACTAACTTGTTCCAAATTAACCAACCAACAATATATGTTCCATAATCATCCTCCATAAGCAACGAAAGTCACTATATCATCAGTATTGGCAATGTTGTGAAACTGACCAATGCATGCACGATCTAATCATCCTCCAATATGCAACATGCAATACTAATAAAACAATAAAAGCCATAAAGTATAACCACACCGTCCCATGATAGATTGCATGAAATAAGATATCATCTTCCACCGACCCATGATAATAGAATGTTATTAAATTGAACAAATCAACACCACCATGCAGAAGTCGACAAAAGGAAATTAAATTCAACAATACCATGCATGTACACCGACCTATTCTTTTCTTGTGTATGTCAAGCCAGCAAAAACTTCAATAGAGAAAACCCTTCAAACAGTATGTAACTCCAAATATGAATCTTCTCTTGTGTGGATCACCATTGCCATGCTCATCCAATAGCTTCATATGCAGCCAAGAACCAAAGAATTCAAAGCACATGAACCGAACAAACTCTTCCACACAAGCAGTACAAAGTAAAATAAACAGTACCAACTCGTTAAAGTAGCAGTACAAAGTGAACGTCGGCAGTACAAATGAACTCGGGCAGTATGAAGTTAAGAACGAGCAGTACAAACTTAATCGATAGCAGTACAAACTGCTATAACTAGTAGTACAAAGTATTGCGCCTTCAAGCAGTACTAATATCTTGGTTCAATAGCAGTACAAACGTGTTTCAATGATCGACTAACAGTACAATCTGAAGTAATGAAGAACACAGAAACACAACAACTTGATCTGAGACAATTTTAGGGTTTACAAAAACCCTAACATTCAAAACAACATCGCTAGGTTTTCACCAATCTTCAAAACGTGTTCTTCCCCTGAAGTCATCAGTACCAGAACCAAGAGATAACATCCTAGGGTTTTGAACAACCCTAAACACTAGCAGCTTCATGAATTAGGGTTTTATACAATCGTATAGTTGCAGCTACACGAACCAGGAAAACCCGATGAATAAAGCGACTATAGCTGTTGTTCTTTTGTGTATAATGAACACCAAGAAACATATAAACAACTTCCATGATGATTTAACATGAATAGAACACGAATTCATGAAGTTGAATCAATAAACCCTAAAAATTCAAAAATCAGAAATGCCTCTGTAGTAGTTTTCAAAAATTCATACCTGACGATCTAGACCTCATATTGAAGATCCCTCTTGTGAAATTGTACCTTGATATATGAAGAATCTCCAGTAAAAATTTCAGCCTGATCCAACAGTTAGCGAAGGAATTATCATCCTTTGAAAACAGCCCTGCAGTGAGTTACGAAAATAGAACCAGTTACGAATTTTTCTTCTTTTCTTGTATCTTCGACAAACCAAACCTTGTTTAATCCCATGATCACGAGCCCCCTTGGCTCTGATACCAATTGTGAAGTTGTAATTAACAACTTCTTAGATCGTTTAGGCAATGGATTAAACAATAATAATGAATGAATACAATACGCAGCGGAATAAACAAAACTATCATTATTATTGATACAAGGTTTCTTCGTCATCATCTCTAACAACTACTTACAAACACAAACAGTCCCAATGCTACATAATCAAGTGTAGCACGGTTACCTACTCTAACAGGGATCAAAGATCCTTGAGGCTTATCATAAAAACTCTAAACCTAGGCGTTTACATAAAGACTTAACGCCTAGACACACACACACCCCTTTCCTGGATGTAACATCTTTAACATCTGTGTAAAATAACGAACGCCCCATATCTTTATATAATATAGATTTGGGTTACAAAGACTTTAACATAATACATTTTAGGTCCTTCATCTTTGTCTTCATAAGTCTCCTTCATCTTTCATGTTTTGTCTATTATCAACTCAAATTAAATTCCCAACAACTTGGACTCTAAGTTTCTTCTAGTATATAAGCAAACCAAGGTTATAGTTTTTGACATCTCTTGTTCACACAAACTAAACCTAAAAGTTTTCTCTCCTTCTTTCTTGTTCTAGCCGATCGTATAAACACCCATAAGGGTCGATCAACTTTTGTTTCTTAAACAAATAGTTTGGTTTAATTTTGTGATTTATTTACTTGCATAACTTTAGTTTGTGTTAGTACGTGTGTACAAGAACGTGATACTTACACACTATCGTAAGTATCTTGGATTGAATTGCAAAAATGGTAAGGGGCAATTCGTGTAATCCGTATAAACCCTAATTAGGGTTCATCACTCCTATTGCTTGGTTTGATTCTTGTTTTGCTAGAATCATTAAGGTACACTTACATTTAAATTCGGTTAATTAATTATGTGTTATGTTTCCTACGCTTCCACATGTGTTCTTTGATGCTTTTATATTTATATGAATGTCATGATTATATAATTCCAACAGAAATGAGACATGCAAAGTGATGTGAAATATATATGTAGTAACTTAAGAACTCAAAGAAACAAAAGATTAAAACATTACGCTCTTACAGTGGGTTCGAGTGGGAGTGTCGAATAAGAGGAAAGAAGGAACCCAAGTAGCTTTACAACCCAAGCTTTCTAGCCCTCGTATGCTCTAGTATTTAAAGTGAGTTGTGTAAAATAAGTGAGTATGTGAGTTGTGTTTCGTTGGGTATATATGGACCAAGAAAGAGGAAACTTTTACCTATTACTAAAACTCTTTTCTTCCTTCCTTTCTTGATGCTTACTGTCGAGAGTGAGAGAGTAAACAAAGGAGTTCTTGCTTGTTTTTTTGATGAGAAAAAGGTAAGATTGTTATGTTTATTATAAGAGGTGTTTAGTATAGGAGTAGGGGTTGACAAATGGTTCTAGGGTGTCCTTGTGGTGTAGTCGATTGGATGGGAAAAAGAGGAAAGAAGGGTGTTGAATTACATCAGATTTGACAACTCATAGGTTTCATAGCTTACACAAAGGAAGTGTTAGTTTGTGGGAGACATGTTATGTACTCTTATGACAATATTAGGATCCAATGGTGTGTATTTGAGTTTAAAAGAAAAGAAACGTGTGTGTCAACTTGTTACTAGGGTGCGGTTGATATTTAATCACAAAAGGGTGTTTTTGCTCGTTTGTCACAAAGTCACAGCCAAAACATTGGCTTGTTGGACTCACGTATAATGAAGCCCAAATAAGGAAAGGAAAGGGTGAGTTTGTTCGTAGTGTTTAAGCCAAATTCCAAAGGAATAAAAAGAATGTGTTGGGCTCACGTACAGCTCGAAGCCCAAAGAAAGAAAAGAGTTTGTTTGTTTAGTTTATGGGTCGCAAGGCCCAAAGGAAATTGTCGGGTTTGATTAGCCCTATAGTTAATCTAGTCTTAGTACGCGTGTGAGCTCGTTAGTAAGAAATATGAGTTACATCACATGGTTGACAAATGATTATATTTCGTTGTTGTGTTGTTGAAATTAATATATATATATATTTATATTAGTAATATATATATATATATATATATATATATATATATATATATATATATATATTTATATTAGTACTACTGGAGAATTACACTAATAGTACAAACTATTAGTGTATAAGTGAAGACTGTTGAGATATAACTAACAGTACAAACTCTGAAATTAGTACTACTAGTATAACAGAAGGTACTGCGCATGGATAAACGTTTGTATTAAGGATAAGTATGGAATAGATCTTTTGTATATCTTAATTAGTTAGAATAATACGGTAGAATACTTATCTTGTAAAGGACTCCTTAAGTCTATAAAAAGAGATCCTAGGTTATACGTTTTGAGACATCAGTCATAGAGTTTTGTTAAGATTCAAGGTCATTGTAACCCTAGTGATAGTACGATCACTCGTATTATTCTTGAAATAATATTGAATCATTTGGTGTTAATCTTACTGTGTTCATTGTTCATTCAGGTATTATTGTTCCATTAAACAAACCAAAATTCTTCTAAGTGTGGTTAAGTAGATTCCGCATACTTAACTACATACACTCAAAGTATCTCAAACACATTATAAGGGAGTAACATCCTAAGTGTTTTATAATCCTCTCAAGTGGTATTAGAGCCAGGTTGATACTATTGATTTAGAAGAGAAAGTAATGGACATGGAGACTACCCAAACAAACATGGCTGCTAAATTGTCAATGCTCAAGCAGAATGAATTTGATATGTGGAGGTTGCGGATAGAACAATACTTCCAAGTGCAGGACTATGCACTCTAGGAGATTATCGAAGAAGGAAACTCTTTCAAGCCTTCAACTTCTACAACAACAGTTGATGGTAAACTAGAGATTGTTGTGCAGACCTCTCCAGTGACTGCAGAAGAGAGGCTTCAAAAGAAAAATGATCTCAATGCCAGGAGTTTACTGATGATGACAATTCCCAATGACCAACTCTTGAATTTCAGCAAGTACAAGGATGCTAACTCCTTGTTTGAGGCAATCATTGCTAGATATGGTGGGAATGAAGCCACCAAGAAGACTCAAAAGGCTCTGTTGAAGCAGAACTTTGAGAATTTTTCTGCAACCGGTTATGAGTCCTTGGATCACATGTTCAACAGATTGCAGAAGATTGTCAGCCAACTGGCTGTTCTTGGTGTTGACATACCTCAGGAAGATTTGAACTCCAAGTGCTTAAGGAGTTTGCCTACAGAGTGGGTTATGCATGTGGTGGTCTGGAAGAACAAGCCAGACATTGACACTATGAGCCTGAATGACTTATACAGCAACTTCAAGATTATTGAGCAGGATGTGAAGAAGGCTGGAGGAACTAGTTCAAGTACTGGGAACATGGCCTTTGTGTCATCTCCTAGTAATTCAAGCCCTGAAGAAGTGAAGGTTGTTGTGGAAGTTAGTACTGCTAACCCCAATATTAGTACTGCTAGCACATCAAGCAGTACTACTGGTATTCTGAATGATACAACCTACTGTGCCTTCCTGACAATCCAGAATGATGGGTCAATGCTGACTCATGAAGATCTCCAGGAGATTAATGATGATGATTTAGAGGAAATGGATCTCAAGTGGCAGATCTCCCTTCTTAGCATGAAGGCTAAGAAATTCTACCAAAGAACTGGAAAGAAAATAACCATCAGCAGCAATGATACTGCTGGTTTTGAAAAATCAAGGGTAGAATGCTACAACAGTCACAAGCTGGGGCACTTTTCAAGGGAATGCAGGAGACCTAGGCAACAGGATGGCAGGAGCAAGGGTTATGGAATCAAGCCCAAGGCTGTGGAAGAAGATGAGCCAACCTCAAAGTCCATGGTGTCTATTGATGGACTAGGCTTTGATTGGAGTTTTATGGCAGAAGATGAGGAAGCACCTTCTGAAATGGCACTTATGGCCTTCTCTGACTCTAAGGTACAATCTGCTAAATGTTGTTCTAAAACATGTACTGCTCTTAAATAATTAGAAACTTTAAGGAAACACTATGATGAGCAAAGGATTGAACTAAATAAAATGAATTACAATTTGTCTAATCATAAGAGAGGTTTAGCAGTGCTAGAAGATCAAATAGTGCATTATAAGAATAATGAGTCTGTTTTTGCTGATGATATAGCAGTTCTTAAAAGGGATTTATCAATTAAGAATGCTGAGGTTAGTCTGTTAAAAGCTGAGTTTGATAGAATTAAAAAGGCTAATGAAAATATTCAATTAAGTGTAGAAACCTTAGAATATGCCTCTAAGGGTGTAAACAAAATAATTGAATGTCAGTTGATTAACAAAGCTAAGTCTGGGTTGGGGTATAAAACATGTCCACCTCCTCACAAAGGAGTGCCTACACCCCCAGGAATAGACCTAGAACATACAGGTTTACCTGAGTTCCAACAACCTAAGTTAGAGTATGGTTATATAATAAACCTGTAGAAATCAGTGAACCTTTTGAGAGTGCAAGTGATGCTTCACTCACTAAGGACAAGGTATCCACTGATAGGAATTCAGATGCTCCAACCATTGAGGACTGGACATCTGATGATGAGGAAGATCATGTTGTGGTTAAACCTGAAGTAGGAAAGGTAGAAGGAACAAGTGTTCCTAAGGTGGTTTATAATGAAACTGTTAGGCCTAAATCAAATGTTAAACCAATTAGGAAAACAGTTAGGTAATGCGAGATGTATAGGTCCACAGAAAAGCCAAGAGGTAACCAAAGGAACTGGAATGAACTCAAGTCACATCAGCTAGAAAGTGACTTTGTCTTGTCCAAAAAGGCTTGTTTTGCTTGTGGTAGTTTTGACCACCTTGAGGCTTTTTGTAACAACAGGGTAACTGGGAATACTAACCAAAGGGTGAACTCTAACAGATCTCAATCTTACTCTAATACTGATAGAATGACTCCCTGGGAAAGTTTAATGAAGTCTGGCCCAAAATCAATTCATACTGCTAGACCAGCAGTTAGTACTGCCAAACCTTTTAAGACTGTTTACCCTAGACCAGCAGTTAAAAGTGCAAAATCAACTTTCAAATATGCACCACAAACAACTAAAAGGCCTTTTCAAAAGAAAGCAGTGGTACAAAAATAATTTTGGAAACCAATGGCTAAAACTGCAAAGCCAGCAGTTGGTACTGCTAGCCAAACAGTTAGTACTGGTAACTCTCAAAACACTGCTAGGGATCAAAGGGCAAATGTTGTTAAGGCCTCAGCATGTTGGGTATGGAGACCAATCAAACCCAATGGTGCATCAATTGTTTTGAAAAGATTTGACTATATTGATGCATGAGGCAAACCCAAGTCAGTGATGGCTTGGGTACCCCAAGGAAACTAATTTCCTTATTTCATGTGCAGGAACATTTACAGGACAATGATGAAGATCAAGGTTATGCAGACAGTGGATGTTCCAGGCACATGACAGGCAACATGTCCTATCTTTCAGACTCTCAACCAATGGATGGAGGATATGTTACTTTTGGGGGAGAAATAGGAGGTAGAATTACTGGTAAAGTTACTCTTAAAACCGGTAAATTAGACTTTGAGGATGTGTACTTTGTGCAAGAACTTAAGTATAACCTGTTTAGTGTCTCACAAATGTGTGACAAAAAGAACAAGGTTCTTTTTACTGACACTGAATGTCTTGTGCTTTCTCCAGACTTTAAGCTTCCTGATGAAGGTCAGGTTCTACTTAAACTTCCAAGAAAGGGCAACATGTACAGTGTTGATATGAAGAAGATTGTTCCTAAAGAGGCTCTTACTTGTCTTGTTGCAAAGGCCACATTAGATGAGTCTATCTTATGGCAAAGAAGACTTGGCCACATAAACTTTAAAACTATTAATAAAATTGTTAAGGATGGTTTGGTAAGAGGCTTGCCTCAGAAAAGATTTGAAAATGACCAAACTTATGTTGCCTGTCTTAAAGGCAAACAACACAAGGCTTCTTGTAAGCCCAAGCTTTTTAACTATATTGATCAACCTTTGTTTATGCTACATATGGATTTATTTGGCCCAACTTCTGTGAGTAGTATTATGCATAAGAGGTACTGTCTTGTTGTTACTGATGACTATAATAGGTTCACATGGGTTTTCTTTTTAGGTTCTAAGGATGAGACACCTAGCATTCTTAAGACATTTATAACTGAGATAGAAAACCTAATGGATAAGAAAGTTAAAGTCAATAGATGTGATAATGGGACAGAGTTCAAAAATAGAGTTATGGATGAGTTTTGTAAGGAGAAAGCTATTAGGAGAGAGTTTAGTGCTGCTAGGACTCCTCAGCAAAATAGAGTTGCTGAAAGGAGAAATAGAACACTAATAGAAGCTACTAGAACCATGTTAGCTGACTCTAAGTTGCCCATCACTTTTTGGGCTGAAGCAATTAATACTGCTTGCTATGTGCAGAACAGGGTTTTGGTAGTTAAACCTCACAACAAGACACCATATGAGCTTTTTAGAGGTAGAACTCCTGCATTAGGATTTCTAAGACCTTTTGGGTGTCATGTAACTATTTTGAATACCTTAGACCATCTAGGCAAATTTGATGGTAAATCAGATGAAGGATTCTTGGTTGGGTACTCACTAAATAGCAAAGCCTTTAGAGTATACAACACAAGAACTAGGAAAGTTGAGGAAAACCTGCATGTTCAGTTTCTAGAAAATAAATCTAATGTTGCAGGTGAAGGTCCAAAATGGCTATTTGACCTTGATACTCTAACCCAATCAATGAACTATATGCCAGTTGTTGCAGGAACCTTTTCTAATGATTTTGCAGGTTCAGATGTTGATGATGCAAAAAATGAAACAGGCTTGGGAAAGGAGAAAGATCAAGATCACTTACTGATGCCAATATGGAACAGTGTGGATACATCTTCAAAAGATGATGAACCTTCTTCTGATGAAGCCAAGGAAGGTATTGAAGATGAAAACAATGTAGTTAGAGCTGAGGATCAAGGGAATCAAGATAACAGTACAAATGGTGATTGTACTGTTGAGCCACAAGTTGGTACTGCTGGGCAAAATGTTCATACTGCTGGCCCATCAGATGTTCATACTGCTGATTTCTCAGAAGATGAGGTGGATATCAACAATCTACCACCTACCTATCATGTTCTTACTACACCACACACAAGAATACACAAAGATCACTCCCTAGACAATGTGATTGGTGACATGCAGTCTAGAGTCAAGACAAGAAAGCAACTCAAGTCTTCAGACCAACAAGGGTTTCTTAGTAATGTTTATGAAGAAAAGCAGCATAAAGACACCAACACTTGCTTGTTTGTATGTTTCCTCTCATAATCTAAACCCAAAAATGTTCTCAAAGTCTTAGAAGACTCAAGCTGGGTAAAAGCAATGCAAGAGGAGCTTCTCCAATTCAAGATTCAGAAGGTTTGGGTACTGGTAGACTTACCCAAGGGTATGAGGGTAATTGGCACCAAATGGGTTTCAGAAACAAAAGGGATGAAAGGGGTATTGTGATTAGAAACAAGGCTAGACTTGTAGCCCAGGGGTATACACAGGAAGAGGGAATAGACTATGAAGAAGTTTTTGCACCAGTAGCAAGGATTGAAGCAATCAGACTATTCTTGGTTTATGCTTCTTTCATGGGCTTCACAATTTATCATATGGATGTTAAGAGTGCCTTCTTGTATGGTACTATTGAAGAGGAGGTGTATGTCTAACAACCTCCAGGTTTTGTTGATCCATAACATCCTGATAAGGTGTACAAGGTTGTAAAGGCTCTTTATGGACTACATCAGGCACCAAGGGCATGGTATGAGAATTTGGCTTCCTATTTGCTAGAGAATAGATTCCAAAGGGGCAAGATTGATCAGACTTTATTCATTAAGAAGAACAAGAAGGATATCTTGCTGGTACAAGTGTATGTGGATGACATTATTTTTGGATCCACAAGGAAGGAAATGTGTGTTGAATTTGAGAAACTTATGCATGATAAGTTTCAAATGAGTTCCATGGGGGAACTTAATTTCTTTTTGGGTCTGCAAGTAAAGCAATCAAATGAAGGCATATTTATCAGCCAAGATAAATATGTGGCAGAGATACTAAGGAAGTTTTAGTTTGCTGATTTTAAAGTGGCAAGCACACCAATTGATCCTGAGAAATCTCTCTTTAAAGATGCTGGTGGAGAAAGTGTTGATGTACACACATACAGATCAATGATAAGGTCTTTGATGTATCTTACTTCCTCAAGACCAGATATCATGTTTGTTGTTTGTGCTTATGCAAGGTTCCAAGTGACTCCCAAGGCTTTTCATTTAACTGTTGTCAAGAGAATCTTTAGATATCTTAAGGGTCAACCTAGGTTGGGTCTGTGGTATCCTAGGGAATCACCTTTTGACTTGGCGGCATATTCAGACAGTGATTATGCTGGTGCAAGCCTAGACAGGAAATCAACAACTAGTGGATGTCAATTCCTTGGTTGCAGACTTATATCATGGCAGTGTAAGAAGAAGACAATTGTGGCAACTTCTACAACTGAAGCTGAGTATGTAGCTGCTGCAAGTTGCTGTGGTCAAGTGCTTTGGATTCAAAATCAACTGCTTGACTATGGGTATAATTTTATGAACACCATGATATATATTGATAATAGCAGTACAATTTGTATAATTATAAATCCAGTGCAGCATTCTAAAACAAAACACATAGAAATTAGGCATCATTTTATTAGGGACTGCAATGAGAAAAAGTTGATTCAAGTGGTTAAAATTGATTCTGATCAAAACTTTGTAGATCTTCTCACAAAATCCTTTGATGTAGGAAGGTTTCAATACTTGGTAGCAAGTATTGGAATGCTTAACCCTTAAAGTTTCTCAAACTGTGTGTTTTTTTTACATAAAATGGATTTGTACTGCTAGGTTTGTCATTAGTACTATTAAGTATAGTTTGTACTGCTAGTACAAAATTTGAACTGTTTAATAATACTGTTAGTCATATGTTTATACTGTTATGCAGAAAGTGTTTTGCACTTTGTTTTCTTGGTTTTGGACTAACATTTGCAAGTATAGAGATTAAGCACAAAGGAATTACAAGTGCATTGTATGGGCAGCAGATGGTGGCTCAGTTGCTGACATAATAGGTCAATGATGGATAGAGTTTGGGAATTCATTAACAAAGGTGTATTCCTTAGTTAATTGCTTCTTTAAAACTTCTTTCTTGAGATCTTATTATGCTGTTTTGTATTGATTTGATGGCTCAGTTAGTCAGATAGTAACTGACTTAACTCACTTTCTACCATTTTATACTTTTGTATAATGAGTTAGTCTAAGGACATCTGGTAGAAAGAACAGCGAGCAAACGTGAATCTAACACTTGTGTTAGAGGCAAAAATTGCCATGAGCTGGAAACCAAAGCTCTTTGAATGAGTTTATCTGTACACAGGCAGTTATTTATAACTGAAATCATTGGTTCTCACACAACCAGAGGTTGCATTAAACTGAAATCTTGATTAAGTGTCCGTCTTTACACTTAATCCCTTCGAAATGGTTGTTAGCAGTATGGTTTTTCATCAATATCAAGTTCATACTGTTGAGTCAAATTTTTCTCAAAAAGTTTATATTGCCAAGCTTAAAGTTTGTACTGGTAGGCTAAGTTTGTACTGCTGGATAGACGTTAGTACTGGTGCGAAATAACAGCTTTTTGAAAATAGCCGTTGAAAGTCAGTTGAGGTTTTTACTGCTCAATTCCTTATTTCCAGGGTTTTCCTATTTGGATATTTTCACTTTTAATGTATTTTATTAACCTTATCTTCAATCAAAAATTATCTTTTTCTTAAAGTCGGTCCAATAGAAACCCTAATAAGTCAAATAAAATATCTCAATTCACTTTCTTCTTCTACTTTCTACCCTTAAATTACACTATTCGCAGCAGTCAAATCATCTTTTACTGAAAAATAAATGGCTTCTTTATCCTTTGCTGACAAACACAATGTGGTTGCTTATTTGGAAAAAGCAGAGGATGATGCTACTTTTCATCAGATAGTGGATTTTTTAAAAAGTATTCACTTAAGTCATTCTTTACTCTTAAATCCCACTATCTATGTCTCCCACATCAAGCAGTTTTGGCAGACTGTCACTGTCAAAACATTTGAAAATGGTGACAAAGAGTTAAATGCTAAAGTGGATGGTAAATCTATCACTATTACTGAATCATCACTCATGAGGCATCTCCAATTGAATGATGACAATGGTATTAGTGCTATGACAAACACTGAAATTTTTGAAAACTTATCCATGATGGGGTACAACACTGAATCACAAGCTTTAACTTTTCAAAAGAGTCGTTTTGCCCCTCAATGGAGATTTTTAATTCACACCATCCTTCACTGTCTTAGCCCTAAGAAAACCTCATGGGAATAGTTCAGTAGTAATATTGCAACTGCTCTCATTTGCTTGGCTACTGACAGAACATTTAATTTTTCAAAACTCATATTTGAAGGCATGGTTAAAAATGTTGATAGCAAGACAAAATTTTTGATGTATCCCAGGTTCATCCAAACAATTTTGAACATGAGGAAACATCATCTGCTTCCATACAAAACTGTTTATCCAACACCCAAACTTACCCAAAAACTTTTTAGCAACATGAAGATTGCTTCAAAAGGGTATAGTGGGGAAGCAGTTCCACTTTTTGATTCTATGCTTCAAGCTCAGGGTGAAGGATCAATAAGCCCAGTTGACTCCCAACCTAAGTAGTTAAGGACAAAATTTTCGGTGTTTCGGTCAAGGACCGAGATACGAAATTTTTGGTATTTCGGTAATTTTAAATATTAATATTTTATATATTTTATATAATATATCTATAGTTTTTTAATATATAGAAGTTTGCATATAATATTTTATGTATTTTATATAATATATCTATATTAAAAAGTTTGTTTTATTATGTTTGGCCAAAAAAGTAAAAAAAAAAAAACAAAACAAAACTGGTATACCACTGAAATTTCGGTCAAAAAAGTCAAAAATTTCGGTCAATTTCGGTCAATATCGCCGATAATTTTGGTTTGACTTTTTTTGAAATTTCGGTCAACTGGTATTTCGGTGGACCTCCGAAATCCGAAATTTTGGTGGTATACCAGTGGTATACCACGAAATTGATAACACAGTTGACTCCCAACACACATCCACAACATCAGAACAATCACCTTCACAACCAACATCATCACCAGATAGGTCATTATCCAGACAGGACTCTGATGTACCTCAGCACAGAGTTCCTACTCCTACCAATGTAGCAGATGAGGCTGACTATGTCAGTGTGGAAAGGGCTACTTCTACTGTCTCTGGCTTAGAAGCTGGGTAGGATAGAAGTAACATAGCTAAGACCCAATCCATGGCAACCCCAACAGTACCTAGTACTCTTGGTGGAATCCCAAGCCAAATAGAAACTATGGGTGGCTCAGAAACTCACCATATGGTGGACTATGAGTCTTTGCCCCATGATGCACCTCTCCCTGAAGGTAACACATCAGGAAGTGCTGAGGGTAGTCAGAAACTACAAGAATTGACGGATTTATGTGCAAACTTGTCTGAGAAGGTGAACACTTTGGAAGCTGAGCTCAAAAGCCACAAGAAAAACTTTGGCGTTGTCTACACTAAGTTGGTTTTAAAAGTGAAGAAATTGGAGAATACAGTCAAGACACTTAAGAGACAAAGATCAGCAAAAATGGTGGTTTCAACAAGTTCATCTTCTTCTTCTAGTTCATCAAAGGGTCCAAGTACAGATGATGGTGAGGACTCTTCCAAACAGGGGAGGAAGATTGCTCAGATAGATCAAGATCCTGACACTACTTTGGTTCAAGAGGAGTATGACACTCAGGGGAGGCAAACAGAACAGATGGATCAAGGTACTGCTGGTTTTGCAGATGATACTGGTAGTGCAGATAAAGGTATTGCTAGTGTACTTGAAGAAGGTACTGGTGGCACACAAGGTACTGCTAGAGCAGTGCATACCAGAAGACCAAAGATTTCAAAAGCAGACAAGGGTAAAGCAGTTATGACAGAAGAAGAACCATCTTCAAAGAAGCTATCCAAGAAAGAACAAGCTCAGTTGGCTCTTGATGAAGAATTAGCTCAGAAAATCCATGAAGAAGAGTTAGAAAGGGTAGCTGAAGAAGAAAGATTGGCAGCATTTATGGTTGAAAGAAAGTTTCAAACTGAAGAGGAAGAGAGAGCTGCTCAGATTCTTGCTGATAAGGAATTAGCTGCAAAACTTCAAGAAGAAGAAAGATCTAAGTATACCAGAGAAGAATAAGATTCAGCTCTTAATGACTTATTGGAGGAGATCAGAAAGAAGCAAAGTAAAAAGAAAGCTTATAAGAAGAAGATTCCTTCAAGAAGTGAATAGTTAAGGTATATGAAGAATTACTTGAAGCATCAGGATTACTGGAAGGAAGAGTGGTTCACAGGGAAGTCTTATGAAGAAATAGAACAACTGTACATCAGTGCTTATACTAGAATTCAAAAGCCTTATGAAGAAAGTGCAACAGTTGAGACTGAGTCCAGTAAAGGTGTGAAAAGAACAGCAGAACTCTTGGAATCTGAAGAAGCAAAGAAACAAAGAACTGAGGAAGAATCAGTTCAATAAGAACCAGTTGAGGAAGAATCAGCTGAGACATTGACTGATGAGCAGATACATAGTATGATAGTAGTGGTTCCAGAATCCCTTAACATTGATCCCCTTCAAGCCAAGCATCCTATTATTGATTGGGAAGTGTATTCAGATGGAAGAATCAAGGGATCAAAGATCATCAGGGTAGGAGGAAAAACTGAAGTCTACAAATTCTTTGAAGACTTGATCCGAGCTTTTGACAGAGATGACTTAGATAAATTATGGAGTTTAGTTCAAGAGAGATTCAAGACCTCAGATCCTACAGATGACAAAGATAAGGAACTATGGGTTGAGATGAAAAGATTGTATGAACCAGATGGAGGTGAAGCTATTTGGAGATTTCAAGCTCAAGTTTCAGACATTACATGGAGACTTTTTGATAACTATGGTGTTCACAAGATTTCTACTAAAGATGGATTGGAAATTTATATGTTAGTAGAAAGGGATTATCCACTCAGAGCAGCAATCTTAATGGCTATGCTGTCATCAACACTTAAAGTTGAAGAGGATTCAGAGATGGCAGATGAGCTAATCAGAAAGATATTTCAGCTTGCAGAACAAAGAAAAGCTAGAAGACTAAGATTATCTATGTAGTGTTTGGAAGAATCCTCACATCCTCATTTAATTCAGAGAAACTTGATGATTTAGGATAAATCACAAGTTTAGGGGAGGATTGTTGGGAATTAAATGTCTAAGGACTTAGTACTGCTGGAGAATTACACTAACAGTACAAACTATTAGTGTATAAGCGAAGACTGCTGAGATATAACTAACAGTACAAACTCTGAAGTTAGTACTGCTAGTATAGCAGAAGGTACTGCTGCATGGATAAACGTTTGTATTAAGGATAAGTATGGAATAGATCTTTTTTATATCTTAATTAGTTAGAATTATACGGTAGAATACTTATCTTGTAAAGGACTCCTTAAGTATATAAAAGGAGATCCTAGGTTATACGTTTTGAGACATCAGTCATAGAGTTTTGTTAAGATTCAAGGTCATTGTAACCCTAGTGATAGCAAGATCACTCATATTATTCTTGAAATAATATTGAATCGTTTGGTGTTAATCTTACTGTGTTCATTGTTCATTCAAGTATTACTGTTCCATTAAACAAACCAAAATTCTTCTAAGTGTGGTTAAGTAGATTCCGCATACTTAACTACATACACTCAAAGTATCTTAAACATATTATAAGGGAGTAACATCCTAAGTGTTTTATAATCCTCTCAAGTGGTATCAGAGCCAGGTTGATACTATTGATTTAGAAGAGAAAGTAATGGACATGGAGACTACCCAAACAAACATTGCTGCTAAATTGCCAATGCTCAAGCAGAATGAATTTGATATGTGGAGGTTGCGGATAGAACAATACTTCCAAGTGCAGGACTATGCACTCTAGGAGATTATCGAAGAAGGAAACTCTTTCAAGCCTTCAACTTCTACAATAACAGTTGATGGTAAAGTAGAGACTGTTGTGCAGACCTCTCTAGTGACTGCAGAAAAGAGGCTTCAAAAGAAAAATGATCTCAAGGCCAGGAGTTTACTGATGATGACAATTCCCAATGACCAACTCTTGAATTTTAGCAAGTACAAAGATGTTCAGTCCTTGTTTGAGGCAATCATTGCTAGATATGGTGGGAATGAAGCCACCAAGAAGACTCAAAAGACTCTGTTGAAGCAGAACTTTGAGAATTTTTTTGCAACCAGTAATGAGTCCTTGGATTACATGTTCAACATATTGCAGAAGATTATCAGCCAACTGGTTGTTCTTGGTGTTGACATACCTCAGGAAGATTTGAACTCCAAGTTCTTAAGGAGTTTACCTACAGAGTGGGTTATGCATGTGAGAAGAACAAGACAGACATTGATACTATGAGCCTGAATGACTTATACAGCAACTTTAAGATTGTTGAGCAGGATGTGAAGAAGGCTGGAGGAACTAGTTCAAGTACTGGGAACATGGCCTTTGTGTCATCTCCTAGTAATTCAAGCCCTGAAGAAGTGAAGGTTGTTGTGGGAGTTAGTACTGCTAACCCCAATATTAGTAGTGCTTGCACATCAAGCAGTACTACTGGTATTCTGAACGATACAACCTTCTGTGCCTTCCTGACAATCCAGAATGACGGGTCAATGATGACTCATGAAGATCTCCAGGAGATTAATGATGATGATTTAGAGGAAATGGATCTCAAGTGGCAGATCTCTCTTCTTAGCATGAAGGCTAAGAAATTCTACCAAAGAACTGGAAAGAAAATAACCATCAGCCGCAATGATACTGCTGGTTTTGACAAATCAAGGGTAGAATGCTACAACGGTCACAAGCTGGGGCACTATTCAAGGGAATGCAGGAGACCTAGGCAACAGGATGGCAGGAGCAAGGGTTATGGCCCAATGTATCTGGGATTTAGCTTCCCTCGTTTTCCGAACCGTATTACGTCTTTTTATGGCAAAACCTTTAAAATAGCCCTGTCACTGACTTGAAAATTCAGGGAGGGTTTATACTATACATCAACGTAACTCTCTTTTCGATCTCGTGTGGTCTGCAACCTGTTGAATTGGAGCGTTGTTCCAAGCCCTGCTACGTACTAATGATCCATGTAATGGAATAACCGAGCGAATGTACATGTGGATATCGTTTGCTCAAGGTTTGTTAGACCTCATATCTAGGATTAACACAACAATAATTATTAAATAAATACTACGCAGCAGAATAAACAAAAACTTCATTATTATTGCTACAAGGTTTTCCTCGTCATCATCTCTACTCTAACCAATACAAAAACCAAAAGCCCTAATGCTACGTGATCAAGTGTAGCACGGTTACAGATTCGTCTTTTTTAGTTTCCAAAGGAAAAGGCAACGTATGCGTTTTTTCCGGGTCGTGTCCCAACGAAGGTCGAATATCGAGTTGTCGTGACGTTGTCGAATTGTGTAGTGAATGTGTGTTAAAAAGTGTTGATTTGTGATTTTATACTACGAATAATAAAATAATAAAAGTAAACAACTAATTAAGCTAATGAAACAATTAAACTAAGTATACGAACTTAAAAACGAAAATTTGAATTTAAAAACGTTACGTGACGAATTATAAAACGTAAATAAAAGTGATTTTCTAAAATTTAAAACCTAAAAATATAAAAATAATTTTCCTAAATTAAAACTGATAAAAGAAAATTTTTGGAAAAAGAAAAATATTTTTTTGACTTTTTAATAATTTTTTATGAATTAAAATCTAATTAAATCTAATTAAATACTTTAAAAATAGTAAAACTGATTGGAAAAATCTGAAAATTTTTGAGTAAATCTAATTTTTAATTATCTACTTAGGAAAAATAAAATCAGAACCTCATTCAGCCTAAATAAGCTTAACAGCCAAATAAGCACTTAAGAAATAAGCTGAGAATAAGCTGAAAATGATAAAAACTAATAAGAAACTCAAAGACTGATTAACTGACTATTATAAGCTCAAAACTACTAAAAATGATCAATTAAGCAGATTGAATAAGCAATTTAAGCACAATAGCAGTTACAAATTAAGACAAAAACAGGTGGTGATCAGCCCTCTTCACAGCCCAATTAAGCAGTCCAATTAAGCAATACAAATTGAAACTTATGGGGGCAAAACTTCCTCAAAACTACTAGCTACCCAAAAGTACTTCAAATTCCAATTTTTAACTTCATTTGCTTATCTAAATTGAGCCTAGAAAAAGAGCTTTTTGGACTGAGTATGGAACTAGCAAATATCAGGTCTGATGGGGGCTTTTTACAACTGAAAATTAAGCTACCACATAAGCTCAAAAGTAAGATACCAGATAATGCACTTCAAGACTACTATACTAACTACCTATATTCCAAAAATCAGGTCTGAACCTTAACTAGTTAAGCCAGAAATCAAGCTAGATCAGCAGCCTTTGGGCTGCCCTGCACAACAGGTTCTGTCTCAGCAGAAATGAGAAAATGGCGCAAACCTTATGTGCAAACTAGATCACAGCAAACCAGCTTTTGGAATTAGACTTAAACACTTAAAAGCAATTTGAAAATACCCAATTGTGTTCCAAATAACCTCAGCTTATGCTGATGCTAATGAAGACAGTTAGGCTTCTAAATTTGCACTCACAAATGGTAAACCTCAAAAATGATCAAAACATCTTATAATCTACCAATTACAACTTAATACTACTGATTTAAGCCTAATCTAAGTATCTCAAAAGGCAAAGCTACAGTACCAAGCTTATATTACTCAGAATCAATATGAACCAAACACCCCTTTTATAACCAACTTAATGCAATTTACACTAGAATTCCACAAAGTAAGCCATAATTCATTCTAACTATGATCAACTAAGCTAATAATAATCTAAAGAAGTAGAAATAAAAGTCTAACAAGCAGTAATCTAAGCTGAGCACAAAATAAGCAATTAATAAGCTAATATGTAAATTTGAAACTCACAAGTGTCCAACTGATGATTTTTGAATGATCTCAGGAACTTAAACTACCCAGGCTTATAATAAGCCAACTATAACCCCAAATCTAGCTTATGAATCCACAGCTTATTACCACAGCTTATTTTCCCCCTCAGTTGACTTTTGTTGACTTTGGAGGATTCTTGAGAACTGATTTGAAATTGATTCAACCAAACTCTCACAGTAAGCTATCAAAGCTTATATGAGCTTATGCAATATGAAATCAGCTTATTGAAGCTGGAGTTCAATTATTTTTGTATATATATTTTTTTTTTCAATATTTTTGGAATTATTTTTGGATTTTCAAAAGAGATTTAACAAAAGTTTGAGATTAAAACAGAAATAAGCTTGAAATGATTTAAATCAACTAATAACAACTTCAAATAACTAAATTCAGACAAACAAATTGATTGAGACAGAATCAAAGGAAAATTAAAATAACAATTTCATTAATAAAATCTTAAAAGTTACATTAGAATTTTAAAACTACAAAACAGAAAGTAAATTTGGCAGAGTAACATTACATAAAAAAACTAACTCTCTAACATGAGGATCGACCTCCTATTTATAGCCGAAGGTGGAGCATTCTAGACCTTCCTGACATGCTGGCAATCCGAGGGATTGTGCTTTCTCTGGATCATCTTCAGCCCTCAGATCATCTCAAATCATCACCCTCTCAATAACGACCCTTGGATTAGCTTTGGTGAGGTGTTCGGTCCAATGAGATGCTGCCATGTGGCCATTCGTGTGTTTCTTTGAGTCTGACACCTCTGACACCTTCTAGAAACCAAGCAATTGTACGGATTTGCCCTTACTTTCGGTGAAAATGGGGTGCGGGGTAATTAGGGTTCATGTTCATCTGGGAAAGGATAAAAAGGGGGCGGGTAAATGTTTGTGTGGGTTTTTTTTATTTTTCTTTGACTTGTTTTAGTTAATACTTTGACCGGGTTGGGGTTTTATGGGTGGATCCGGGTTTAGGTGTACCGGGTTGTGTTAATGGGTAGAGAGGTTGGGCTGGGCTAGGATTATTTTAAGGTGGGTTGGATTTGTGATTAAAAGGATATGGGTTAGGCATGGATTGTTAAATCCGGATAGTAGTATATTTATAGGATTTGTGAAAATGATAAGGACCAAAGTTGTACAATCTGAATATTAAAGGGACTATTTCTGCTATTTTTCCAAAATAAATCCAAGGGCTCAATTTGTTATTTGATGAATTTCAAGGGTTGACTTTGACTTCTTTTTTTTTTGCATCCCGGCATCGGCTAAAAATAACACTTCCATATCTCGTGCTCGGTTTCCAGGTCTTTGCTTGATTTTTTTGTCCCTTTCTTCGATATTCGTGCCTGCATATGTAAAAACACAAAAACACAATATATTTGGCATTTTGGTCGGGTTTTTTGTCTATTTGGGTCCGGATTTGGTCGAGAAATGGTATGTGTTTAAGCACATACCAAAATTCCCCCAGACTAAGATATTTCAATGTCCTCATGCAATGTTATAAAAACACATTTTTGAATCCGAAAATTTCCAATCTCTTTTTACTAACTTTGAGAAGTAGCAAAATTTTCAAAAGAGATTAAGAAATCTTAAGTTCTAAAAACTCCCCGATTTTCCTTTTATTCTATTTTTGTATTTTTCTTTATTATTTAGGTGACGGTTTTGTCAACAATCATTATCTCATGATAACTTTTAGGGTCATCGAGCAGGAAACACGACTCATAAAGAAGTGACCATACGGATAAAATTCGTCATCCCCGATTTTTCACAAGTCCCCAAACTAAGCTTAAAAACGAAATCATTGTCATTTACAAGTTAGATTGGTAACACTACTCATAAAAGCTAATTGTGGAATTACTTCTTGTTCCCAAATTCCTATTTTCCTCTATTTATTTTATTTTTGGTGAGAAATGAATTTCTTCAAATTCTCGTTTCGATAATTTTTTAAGCCGATAAAGATACCTAGTTTAGATGCTAAGTAGTTTTCAAATCTTCCCTCGAAAACCGTTGCATACAAAAATGAGGTCCACATCAAGGTCTCTGATTTAACACGATTTTGAGGATACCCCTTTTATTTGCGACCAAAACAACTCATCTACGAGTCCAGAGACAGAAGCCTTTATTAGGATACCCCCGGAGTCGAAGTTTGGCATTTTTAAACATTATTAAGCACATTAATGTATTAAATCCTTAGCCCTTTATAACAATCACAACATCGGCTGCGAACTGGCAAGATGTGATAGTCTATTATGACCTTGGAATTTTCCTCTGCCTTTATTAGAAGTCTACAACATCGGCTGCGAACCGGCAAGATGTAGAAAACTTTTTATGGCTTTGGATTATTATTATACATTATCATATTAATTAATTATTTGCCAAACCCCAAGTCCTACGGCTTTTATAACAATCCCAACATCGGTTGTGACCGGCAAGATGGAATAGTCTATTACACCGTAACACTGGCAGTACCTTGATGTGTACCCAACTTTCATAAGCAAGAATTCTCTAAGGAAGAAATAAAAACTAATTATCGCCAAAACCAAAATAGCTTTAATTATTCCTAAATTACTATTATTGAGTGAAACAAGCTTATGGGAACAAAAAGCCACAAATAACTTTGATGAGCTCTAAAGAGATCCAACTACTCCATGTTTAGCAATCTAACTTATAAACAACTCTATCATTTCTCGTTCTTCGCAAATTTAAAATCTTAAATAATAAGATCCGCGAATGCTTAGCCAAATAATCAAGCCATGCATATATAAAGTCAAATACGGGAACTTGCAAACTCTTAAAAAGAATTCGCGTTTTCTAGCTCCTTGTGTAAAAGACTAGCACGAGCTTATAGATTATAAAAGGTTAAGGAGACAAGCTAGGGCTCAACACGCCCGATCAAGTCAGAATTTTATTCCTACTCTCACCAACGGAAAATCAACAAAATGTCAAAATTTTATTATATTTTTGCACAAAATTTTTAAATTTTTCTCATTTTTTGGATTTTTTCAATTTTTGGAGGAAAAACAGGGTTGCATGAGAAAACGGCAAAAAATGCAAGGCAAAATCAAATCGACAGATTACCCCCCCCCCCAGACTAAAGCGAGACATTTTCGTCAATGTCTTAAAGGTAAGGGCTCTCCTACATAAACCTAAGGCCGTTTATTAATTATGCCAAAAGATAAACGTTAAACGATAAGATTTAGGATATCGGATGAGCAACGGATGATGAAACTCGAGTAGCGTGAAGGAAACTACGAGCACGAGAGTCTTCATCATCGGGCATTCCTGGACACATCACGAAACACAAGATATGGAAGAAGAAGCCCTCCTCACGTTTTATTAGAAAAGAGATAAGAAGATAGATGGATAAGCATGGGGTGCCTCCCACAAAGCGCTTATTTTTGTTAACCGAGTCACATGAGCTTGACTCGACCCCGAATTTATTTGTCCTTGGGGGAGCAAGTGGAAGAAATAATCTCAATCGGACTTTCGTTCAAGATGTTTGGATAAACACTGAAGCACATGAAAGTTCCACTCCGATGAGATACCCACGGTATTTTTAGAAAGAATAACCAGAAATGGTAATACCGGGGTCAAAGATAATATCCTCACTCCCGAAGGAGTGAAGGATGGGAGAAGGAACAACATATGTGATGAAGAGCATAAAGATGATGAGGATGATCATAATAAGCTCTTCATCATCAGCAGAAATTTTGTCAAAAGTCTCGGGCGGGATGAAATCTTCATGAGAAGGTATGCCTCCCCCCAGACTAGAATCTTCCTCCAGATCACAATAGAATTGATCGTATTCCGGAGGAGATATGCAATGAGTGAGTTCACCGGAGAACTCCTCATGAAGAGAATCAATCATATTATGAGAATCTGTAAGCTCATGTTCCGTCACAGACTCATCACTCTCCTCTATTTGAATATCAAAGATTAGATTATCCGAAATCAAAGTAAACCCCGATTCGAACTCAAACAGAGGGTTGGTGATAGTTGTTTTGAAAGTTTCGGGAACAAGGTCATCAAATTTCTTTGGTAGATTGATTTCAACTTCCTTCGGAGGGAGAGAAAGAGATGGCTCTTGGTTTAATAATTTTTCAAAAATAATATCTCCCTCCGGATTAAGACAAGAATCATCAATTTCCGGTGAAATTGATTCATCTTTGAAGAACACCTCGAGCTCTTCCCGCAAGATCACACTTCCCTCAATCGGAGGAGAAGGATGGGAAGAGTCGGAATTAAGAATCTCGATGTGATAAACTTGTTCTGGAGGTGGGACAAGTGGTGTGCTCTTAGAGCTAGAAATTTCCACCGCTTCCGTTGTAGTCTCCGATTCATCTTCATCATCGTCGTCAAGAACACTCTTAGTATTTGCCGCACAACATTCAAACCATTTGCTCGATCCAGGATTAATTTTCATGGCCTTGAGTTCAGCACGTTTTTCTGACATACTTTTAGACCGTGAATCTTGAAAGGTTTGGATCAACTCTTTTAGGAGCAATTACGGGATCGGACTTTTGATCAACCGTAGCGACATTGCATTTGTCGGTTTGAGGTTTCGAGTTCGGATTAATATTGAACGTAACTTTTTCCTTATCGACCCGCAAAGTAATTTCTTCACCATAAACATCGATCAAAGCTCGCCCGGTCCTCAAGAATGATCTTCCGAGAATAAGAGGAACCCGGGGGTCGGCGTCAAAATCAACTACCACAAAATCTGCTGGAAAATGGAACTTCCCCACCTTTACAAAGACATCCTCGGCTACACCTTTAGGAAGGGTTATGGACAGTCCGCAAGCTCGAGGGTCATGCAAGTGGGGGTAAGTTCGGGCAAAGAAAGTTTCTTCCAGATGGATAACGGCATTAGGTTGATGCTCGCACCAAGATCGGCCAAGGCGTGGCATTCAACCATTCCCGGAAATTCACATGGGATGAGAAATTTTCCAGGATCTCCAAGCTTTTCCGGAAGCTTTTTGAGAATTGTCGCGGAGCAGTTTTCGTTCACTGGAGTTTTTGCTAATTCCGATAATTTTTCCTTATTGCTCAACACACTTTTGAGAGTAGAAATGAATTTAGGCATCAAGAGCAAAGCATCCGCGAAGCTTATATCAAAATGTAATTCTTGGAATATTTGAAAGAATTTTTCCATTTGACTCGAAGCTTTATCGCGGAGCTTTTGATCATTCATTCTTGAAGGGTAAGGAAGTGTGGTCTTAACGGGAGCTTTTTCTTTTGGTTCAACATTTTTCGGTTCAGATGGATGGATGACCGGAGGTTGGACGTCTTTGGTTCCTCCGTTGTTAGTAGGAGGTTTCGTGTCCTTGGTCACCTCGGTCTCACGGACGACTACCTTGGGAGGTAGAGAAGAAGAG
Organism: Artemisia tridentata subsp. tridentata; assembly: GCA_021014915.2. Classification (NCBI taxonomy): domain Eukaryota; kingdom Viridiplantae; phylum Streptophyta; class Magnoliopsida; order Asterales; family Asteraceae; genus Artemisia; species Artemisia tridentata. Next base: position 356,600,399 of record CP139509.1, on the reverse strand, counting down.
GTAGCCGGAGCCGTGGGTCCATCGTATGAAACACCGCTCCTAGTCGTGATCGCCTTAGCATCGCCCCTCGGGTTGGCGATCATGTTGCTCGGGAGAGTAGTAGTACCCGAACCCGAGGGTCGATCATTTAAAGATTTTTTCATTTCAGTTATTTCCTTCATCAAAAACCTGGTTGTTTCTTCTTGGTTTTTGTTAAATTTTTGTTGTTGTTGACTTTGAAGGAGAAGCTGTTTCAAAATCTCATCCGAGGGCGATTGGTTTTGCAAAAATCCTTGATTTTGATTATTGTTAAGATTTGCCCCTCGGGTGTTTTGATTAAAACCTTGGTTGTTGTTTTGAAAATTTCCCTGATTCTGATTTCCTTGGTTTTGAAAATTTCCTTGATTCGGGGCTTGGTTATAATTCCCTTGGTTTTGATAACCTTGATTGCCCCGATTTTGATTTTGGTTATTTTGAACATTGCGGTTTTGTACTTGCTGATTCTGATTTGGTGGGAAACCGGGTGGTCCGAGGAAGTTGTTAGAACGGTAGCTGAGCAAATTACGGTCACCTTGGGGTTGGTAACCGTTACCACCCGTGTTGTAGGTTCCCGTAGCAGCATAAACATTCTCTTGAGTGTAGCCACCGGCGGCTGGGCACTCGAAATACTGATGTGGACCACCACATGTCTCACAACTATGATTAACAACATTGACTTGATTGTTGTTGTATGGAGTTGAAATCTGATTTTGATGAATTCTCAAGATAGCCGTTGACAAATCATTCATTTGTTTAGAGAGAGCGGCTATCTCGGAGGTAGAAGAATCAGTGCTAGACCTTGTTGACTCATTCCTCTCGGCAGAGGAATCCCAAAATATTATGGTGGGCGGTCATGTTTTCAATAAGATCATAGCAACTCTTCGGGTCGACGTTTCATAAACGTACCACCGGCAGCAGCATTAATCGTATCACGGTGTCGTAATGTCAAACCGTTATAGAAGGTATCTATAATGGTGACCAATAACATATTGTGGTTCGGACACCGATCAATCGATAACTTGTAGCGTTCCCATGCCTCAAACAATGATTCATCGGGAAGCTGACGGAAATTGCTAATCTCATTCTTTAATTTCGTCACCATCGACGGTGGGAAATATTTCGCCAAGAACTTCGTAACCATTTCATCGAAACTATGAATGGAGTTCTTGGGAAGACGATCAAACCAAGCGGTGGCATGATGCGTCAAGGAGTAAGGAAAGAGATATAGACGGAGGGCGTCATCGGAGACCCCATTTTGTTTCATACTTTGGGTGACGGTTATGAATTTATCAAGATGCTTGTTCGCATCATCACCCGGCAAGCCATGAAATTGGCACGAGTTTTGGACTTGTTGAATCATATGGTGCTTAAGTCCAAAATCGGCGGCTTGAATATTGACGGGGGCAATCGGGCCACCACGTCCGTGCATTGTGGGTTGGCACAGCTCCTCCATCGTTCGGAGATCGGGAGCTGGCATGTGATTTTCACCACCCATCGGCGGGTGTTGATTGTTTGGGTCGTCGGCCATTTCCTCAATGGTTGAGAAATGAACACGGTGATTATGACGAATAATCCTCTCGGGATTTGATAATGGTGAAAGAAGAGGGTGAGAAGTAGAAGATCGGGTGTGCATACACCAAAAACAAACACAAAATCAAAAAGGAAAACCAAATTTGAAAATAAAATATTTTTGGATTTTTATATTTAATGAAAAATTAGATTTATTTTCTTTTTGGTGATCGTTGATCAACCGTACTCGTTTCTTCCAAAACTACGCGCAGCGTAGCGGAGAAGCAAAGGTCCACTCGAAAGTGATTAAAAACCCGCCTCTTTCGGTCTGCAATTTAATGTCAAGACCATCCTTAAACCCCGTGTATAGGTTGTAGTAAAGAAATAATCCGAGTAACGTTTAATTTCACGATCTCTTTTGTTGTTTATTCGGAATGGTTTACAACGCCCTCTCGAGAGCGAGGATTTATTATTAATGGTGAAAACACTTTAGGAAAAGTGTTTTTTTTAATTATTATATTTTTGTATTTTTTATTTTTCAAAAACAAATAACTTCCAAGGAAGGGTCTTCAAAACACGATTCTTATGGCGAAACTCCAACTCTTTTCAAGCCTTCCCCGGCAGCGGCGCCATTTTTTGATTCGTCTTTTTTAGTTTCCAAAGGAAAAGGCAACATATGCGTTTTTCCCGGGTCGTGTCCCAACGAAGGTCAAATATCGAGTTGTCGTGACGTTGTCGAATTGTGTAGTGAATGTGTGTTAAAAAGTGTTGATTTGTGATTTTATACTACGAATAATAAAATAATAAAAGTAAACAACTAATTAAGCTAATGAAACAATTAAACTAAGCATACGAACTTAAAAACAAAAATTTGAATTTAAAAACGTTACGTGACGAATTATAAAACGTAAATAAAAGTGATTTTCTAAAATTTAAAACCTAAAAATATAAAAATAATTTTCCTAAATTAAAACTGATAAAAGAAAATTTTTGGAAAAAGAAAAATATTTTTTTGACTTTTAATAATTTTTTATGAATTAAAATCAATTAATCTAATTAAATGCTTTAAAAATAGTAAAACTGATTGGAAAAATCTGAAAATTTCTGAGTAAATCTAATTTTTAATTATCTACTTAGGAAAAATAAAATCAGAACCTCATTCAGCCTAAATAAGCTTAACAGCCAAATAAGCACTTAAGAAATAAGCTGAGAATAAGCTGAAAATGATAAAAACTAATAAGAAACTCAAAGACTGATTAACTGACTATTATAAGCTCAAAACTACTGAAAATGATCAATTAAGCAGATTGAATAAGCAATTTAAGCACAATAGCAGTTACAAATTAAGACAAAAACAGGTGGTGATCAGCCCTCTTCACAGCCCAATTAAGCAGTCCAATTAAGCAGTAAAATTGAAACTTATGGGGGCAAAACTTCCTCAAAACTACTAGCTACCCAAAAGTACTTCAAATTCCAATTTTTAACTTCATTTGCTTATCTAAATTGAGCCTAGAAAAAGAGCTTTTTGGACTGAGTATGGAACTAGCAAATATCAGGTCTGATGGGGGCTTTTTACAACTGAAAATTAAGCTACCACATAAGCTCAAAAGTAAGATACCAGATAATGCACTTCAAGACTACTATACTAACTACCTATATTCCAAAAATCAGGTCTGAACCTTAACTAGTTAAGCCAGAAATCAAGCTAGATCAGCAGCCTTTGGGCTGCCCTGCACAACAGGTTCTGTCTCAGCATAAATGAGAAAATGGCGCAAACCTTATGTGCAAACTAGATCACAGCAAACCAGCTTTTGGAATTAGACTTAAACACTTAAAAGCAATTTGAAAATACCCAAGTTGTGTTCCAAATAACCTCAGCTTATGCTGATGCTAATGAAGACAGTTAGGCTTCTAAATTTGCACTCACAAATGGTAAACCTCAAAAATGATCAAAACATCTTATAATTACCAATTACAACTTAATACTACTGATTTAAGCCTAATCTAAGTATCTCAAAAGGCAAAGCTACAGTACCAAGCTTATATTACTCAGAATCAAAATGAACCAAACACCCCTTTTATAACCAACTTAATGCAATTTACACTAGAATTCCACAAAGTAAGCCATAATTCATTCTAACTATGATCAACTAAGCTAATATTAATCTAAAGAAGCAGAAATAAAAGTCTAATAAGCAGTAATCTAAGCTGAGCACAAAATAAGCAATTAATAAGCTAATATGTAAATTTGAAACTCACAAGTGTCCAACTGATGATTTTTGAATGATCTCAGGAACTTAAACTACCCAGGCTTATAATAAGCCAACTATAACCCCAAATCTAGCTTATGAATCCACAGCTTATTACCACAGCTTATTTTCCCCCTCAGTTGACTTTTGTTGACTTTGGAGGATTCTTGAGAACTGATTTGAAATTGATTCAACCAAACTCTCACAGTAAGCTATCAAAGCTTATATGAGCTTATGCAATATGAAATCAGCTTATTGAAGCTGGAGTTCAATTATTTTTGTATATATTTTTTTTTCAATATTTTTGGAATTATTTTTGGATTTTCAAAAGAGATTTAACAAAAGTTTGAGATTAAAACAGAAATAAGCTTGAAATGATTTAAATCAACTAATAACAACTTCAAATAACTAAATTCAGACAAACAAATTGATTGAGACAGAATCAAAGGAAAATTAAAATAACAATTTCATTAATAAAATCTTAAAAGTTACATTAGAATTTTAAAACTACAAAACAGAAAGTAAATTTGGCAGAGTAACATTACATAAAAAAAACTAACTCTCTAACATGAGGATCGACCTCCTATTTATAGCCGAAGGTGGAGCATTCTAGACCTTCCTGACATGCTGGCAATCCGAGGGATTGTGCTTTCTCTGGATCATCTTCAGCCCTCAGATCATCTCAAATCATCACCCTCTCAATAACGACCCTTGGATTAGCTTTGGTGAGGTGTTCGGTCCAATGAGATGCTGCCATGTGGCCATTCGTGTGTTTCTTTGAGTCTGACACCTCTGACACCTTCTAGAAACCAAGCAATTGTACGGATTTGCCCTTACTTTCGGTGAAAATGGGGTGCGGGGTAATTAGGGTTCATGTTTATCTGGGAAAGGATAAAAAGGGGGGCGGGTAAATGTTTGTGTGGGTTTTTTTTTTTCTTTGACTTGTTTTAGTTAATACTTTGACCGGGTTGGGGTTTTATGGGTGGATCCGGGTTTAGGGGTACCGGGTTGTGTTAATGGGTAGAGAGGTTGGGCTGGGCTAGGATTATTTTAAGGTGGGTTGGATTTGTGATTAAAAGGATATGGGTTAGGCATGGATTGTTAAATCCGGATAGTAGTATATTTATAGGATTTGTGAAAATGATAAGGACCAAAGTTGTACAATCTGAATATTAAAGGGACTATTTCTGCTATTTTTCCAAAATAAATCCAAGGGCTCAATTTGTTATTTGATGAATTTCAAGGGTTGACTTTGACTCTTTTTTTTTTTTGCATCCCGGCATCGGCTAAAAATAACACTTCCATATCTCGTGCTCGGTTTCCAGGTCTTTGCTTGATTTTTTTGTCCCTTTCTTCGATATTCGTGCCTGCATATGTAAAAACACAAAAACACAATATATTTGGCGTTTTGGTCGGGTTTTTGGTCTATTTGGGTCCGGATTTGGTCGAGAAATGGTATGTGTTTAAGCACATACCAGTTACACTCTAACAGGAATCATAAGATCCTTGAGGCTTATCACAAATTCCTAACCCTAGGCGTCTAAACAAAGACTCACGCCTAGGTACACACACGACACCTTTCCTGGTGTTACATCTTTGACACACCTAAAATGAATTCCCTGTGTTTCTTTATATACTAGAAACATTAGGGGTACAAAGAGATAAACATAAAATAATAAAAGATTTGTTGTAATCTTTTCTTTCTTTAAAGTTCCATCCTTTGTCATCTTTAGTCCTTCATCTTTCATCTTTTGTCTATATCAACTCTAAATTATAATTCCCAACAATCTTCCCCTAGTTGATATGACAAAACCAACGATATGAAAGATGATCTTCCCCTTAATCCATGCATATCATCAAGGCTCTTCAAGCTGCAATCTTCAATATTCTCTTCTTCCCCTTTTTGTCATCATCAATTAGGGGACAAATTATGCAACCTTGATCATTACACCACGAATCAATATCACACGACCAATCCATCATTCCAATGTTTCAAATTACCCACCATTAAGTTTTCCGCACTATAAATGAACTTGAAACAATAGAAATCAAAACCAGCAGTAGTAATACTAAATAGTTGTAGAAAAACCTTCACCTCGATGTAGCATAACCTCTATGTATTGAAGAGGAAAACTAACCATTACCCATCCGATGCTGAAGTAGAATAACCCAAACTCGTGTCTTAAATATAACTGCGAACGTATACCCAATCCGATGTATAGGGAGATCGCAATCTCTTGACAATGTGAACACTGAGCACAATAACGTAACTCCTTCAAGTGTTCGTCAATTCGTAGATATAATAAGAACATAAACCTAAATAATTCCACTTCACCTTCAAATAAGTAACGAATAATCTTCATCACCAATAAATAAAAGCCATAAAATTTTAACGAACCAAAACCAAAAATCCAAACATCTTCTGTGTGTGTGTTACTTCCCCTGTGTGTGTGCTCTCTCTAAAATCAACTGAATATGCTTCCCCTCACTTTGAGAAACCTATGCGCTAGCAGTACCAACCAGCAGTATAAACTGTTCATCCTCCAAAGCTAGCAGTACAAACTGTTCAACGAACAGTACTAATTCCAAAGACCAAGCAGTACTAACTGGTGAAGCCAGCAGTACAAACTGCTACATATAAACCAATGAACAGTACTAATTGTTGTCGAGCAGTACTAACTGTTAGTCACAGCAGTACCAACTGCTACTTAAGAATCAATAAGCAGTACCAATTTTTAATGTGAGCAGTAGTAACTGTTAAACCAGTAACCATTAGATTAATTCACCACAGTCCATAAAATTAATCACCAGTGTCCCACGATCTGACGATTAAAGTGAATCAATAGTAGCAGCAGTAGCTACATCCAATCAAACAGTCAAATTCTCTTTATATAGATCAGTAAGCGACAACTTGATCAGAACTGAAACCACATTAATTAATTCATATATTGACCAGGACTTTGTTTCACCATTGCAATTAAATCGACACAAATTTCTTTGATTCACCAATTTAAAACTCGACCATTTAATTCCATAATTAAATACTCCCACGTGCAGATCGATCAATCATACCACAATTACCAATGCTTCCTTTATGTCCAATCAGATCCAAGCAATCATGAATACAAAATTAATTCAGCATACAGTAGACAACAAGCACATCATTGCCCCACAAATATTATTTGACCATCGTTGTATCAATAACTCTTGTTGTTTTATTAATAAACCGACCAATATAATTGCACATCAAATCAGTACGAGGTAAATCACTTACGAACGACGACAAATAAAATTACCTTACATTGACCACCAACTTATCACCAATATATGTGTCTGCTCCAAACTTGCTACTGACTTCTTTCAGATCTGCTCCTTCTGTCGACAATAACATCCTTGTAGATCCTAGATATCATGAGCAACCTGTCTCTAATACCACTTGACCGGATCTACACACACTCCTTGTGTTAGATGTGATACGAAGAATTATACTTAGTCTAGCACGCAGAATTTACTAGCTAGTACTTAGAAGACCTTATGTGTTTTGTATGATTTGAATTAAACAAAGAACACAGAATAATAACCTTCAACGATTCAATATTATTAGAATAATAATACGAGTGATCTCCTATCACTAGGGTTTACAACCTTGAATCTCTATCAATTAATTCGTATACTATTGTTTTCTGTTTTTTAAAACCTTAACCTAGGCAATCCTTTTATAGACCAAGGATTCCTTTACAAGATAACTATCAATCTAATTCTAGACGATATACACAATATATTTTCCATATTTATCTACTTACACAAATCATAAACCGTACTAACTTCTTCACTCAGCAGTCTTAACTGCTCATGTCTTCAACATTCTTCAACAGTCCTAACTGTTACCTCCAACAGTCTTAACTGCTTAAGCTTAATTTCCTAACAGTACTTATAGCCAAAAGAAGTAGATGTCAATGCAATTGAAGGGAGTGATGGTCACGAGAAGTAGATTGCAATACAATTGAAAGGACTATCGAATTATAAGAATAGCAAGGGGTCATGTCAAGGGTGATATTTTAAGAACAAATAATGCTAACAAATAGAGGTTACAAACAAAAAGATCAGCAATAGAAAGAACATTTGTGCTGGTATGAGCCAAGAATACTTCAAAAGAAAGATTAGGAATCCTTACGAATAACAAAGCAAACTGCTATTGATTAACAAAGTCGAAAGAATCGATGAATCACCACAATAGTAAATAGAATCAGATGTCAAAACAAAGAATGCTCGAAAGAAGATTAGATGTACTAACGGAGAAACAAAACACGATTGATTTATGTAAACGAAAGGGTCAATGGATCATAAAAATAGTAAGTGGGTTTAGATGTCAAGAACAAAGAATGCTTAAAAGGCATGTTTGACATCCGTACGAACAAAGAAACAAACGAACGGATGTGTAAAAGATAGACCAATAATCGAAATGAACGCAAATGGGGGAACCATAAATCATTACGATAGCAAAGAAAAGGGATAAAGAATATCAACACGAATAATTAATTAGTCGAGAGAACCAACGTGTCAAAATAATAATCAAAAGGGGTAAAGGCTGAAAGACAGAGTGTCAAATGCGTACAGACAATAAATGAGACCGACTATAAGCATCCCATATGCTAAAGGAGAATAAATGAGGACCAGCAATAAATGAGAAAAGCATTACGCAGCTCGAATGCTAAGTAAGAACAACAATAAATACAAAGACAGTAAACCTTACGAATGTTGATTAAGGGAAATTGGGAGCGAACAATAAATGAAAAAGACAATAAGTGTCACGATTGTGGGCAAGTAACAAGCGAAAAGTCAATGATTATCACAAATGTTGATTAAGTATGGATGAGAACAACAATAATTGAGATAGGTAATAAGTACTGCGAATGTTGATCAAGAAGGATATAATATTCGTACTCAGCCTCTCGGGTTTTAGTTCAGTATAACAAGTCTGTAGGTTGATCGTCAAGGCTTGTTGTGTAATGTTACTCATGTTGGGCCATGCGCGTCACTGGTAATAGGATAGAGTGGGAAATGGATTTCGGTTTCGGTAAAAGGAAATTTACTTGTCAGATGGGAGGAGTAGGCATATTAGTGGTTCTCTTCCTCGTCTTTTGAGGGGTCTTATTCGGGTGATTGATCTTCTTGTTCGATTTCGGTTCCCATAGTCTTGACCTCGGATGGCTTCGTCTTAATTTCAGGCATTAGTAAGTAGGTCGGTGATGTGGGTGTCAGAGCGGTGACTGACAAGTTCTTCCATCTTGTCCTCAAAATCAGAAATTGGCATTACGTAAGGGTAATCATTGTTGTCGAGCTCCGTTGTTACATTCGTGATTCTTCAAAACCACAATCAGTGGGGAAAATGAAATGTTAATAAGCCGTGCTTCGAGTGTAAGTGCTCCAAGGCGGCATGCTACATAGAGATAGGGTAAAGTCGTGTTCCAATTTAGCCGTCGCGTCCCCAGGTAGTGGGTTAGGAGGTGACATGGTGTTACGAAAATATGGGAAGAACGTTCGATTTAATCTCCACAGATGGTTAGTATAGTGGCCAAAGGAAAATCGACACACTGTAGTGAATTTTAAGTAAAACAATGTTATGAACTAGTTATGAAAAGTTTTAGCGACCACTGTATCTCCCACAGTGTCTTGGAAATAATGAGGCCATAGTGTCACTCACAATGTCTAAGAAAAGTTTTAAGGACTATCACGATATATGAACATGCAAGACGGTTTAGTGACTTTTGTGTGGATAGCGTCTAACACGACGAGCTGGTGGTATTATATGGGGACAGATTAGGCAGTGACAAGCACGGTACCCTTTGTGTAAGTCTAATAAGTATAGGCCACCAAATAGTAAAGCATAACTCATAGTTACGTCAAGTAAAATAATAAGTAAGGCAACAGGCTTGGCAGGCAGGCATGTGGCAGTCATAGGGTTTTGATTTTGTAAAAGTAGTTATAGTCTAGGTTTTAAAAATACCTAGGTCTCTATAACCAAGGCTCTGATACCAATAAGTAACACCCTAAAAAATGTTTTGAAGCGGAAGATAAAATCACTGGGGTGCTACTAAATTGGAATCCCAACACAAGGAACAAAGAACAGTTTAACCTCAACTATTTAGAAGGAATTTAATAAATCAAAAGTATTTTGTTTAAATTAATTAAAAATAGTGCGGAAATAAGGCCCATAAAAGAGAATATGTGTCACACCCCAAAATTTCATGACTTGCAGCGGAATAAGTCATTCAGGGGCACGACTGGTCATAGCACCAAAGTTGTAGTTATATTGAACGACCTAAAGTGTCGTTTAGAAAATACATCGTTTGATTATTTAAAAACATTCAAAGTTATAAAGCTAGGTCCCAAAAGGTGAAACAAGTTTTCAGAAAACAAGTTCATACAATTCAAAAGATGGATAAGTGCATAAAATATAAAGTGAGACGCGTCGACTCCGCGACTCCATGATGTCCATATGCAAGCCAACATGCGATACCTTAATTACCTGAAAATACATTGCTAAAAATGGTCAACAAAAATGTTGGTGAGATCATAGGTTTATGTAAATGAATGATTGTACGGAAACCACAAGTACAAAGTGTATGACAAATCCATGCCACATAAAAATGATACATTAGCTCTAAGCTCATGACCCCGAAGCTAGACTGAATGAAATGCCCCAACCGAGTGTTTGCCAATCACTCAAATATGACAGAAATGAAATGCGTTCGTTTGACCAGTTGGTGCTACCAACTCGAACGGAGGAGTCACCCTCAATAGATCTATCCACTCACTCTCGCTTACTAACAATTAACGGTTCATGATAATATAAGGGGACTTTAATCTGGGCAATGATGTAACTTAAGCAATGTAATGAGTTTGTATACTTTGGTCCGCATATAAAAATGGTGCAATGTATTCTCCCCTGAGAGTTTAGAAATCAATAAACAATTTAAAACGGGGCTATGAAAACTCACCTGATATGATAAAGCAACAATGATCACAATGGATATGATGAAACAAGGCTCGGTTCCTAACCGCGACCTATCATGAATGATATGATCTAAGGTAAGCAAATGAAATGATGTTACTCATGCAAACACGTATGTTATCGATACCACTCGAAAGTTTTGAAAACAATGTTTATCGTCGAAAGATACATTTTGACGTCCTGTTAAGTTATAAACCACATTTCGCGTAAATATGTTAAAACTACACTCCATGATCCTTGTTTGGTGTTCTATTGGCAAATATAATGTTTTCGTCGCAAAACAATACTTTTCATACTTGTGAAAATATATCCAAAACGGCCTCGCAAAACTAGTCGTGAATTAGTGCACGTTAAGTGTTGTGAATGAATTTGACGTCCTTGAAAGTAAAACGTTGTTACAAGTCTTTCGTGTCGTGTTATTGGACTTTTGATCATACGCGTCTTGAATAGATAGAAAACCGGCTATCAATGTAATGGCTTGTAAAAATGTTAACGTATATACTTAGAAAAATACTTTCTATTAGAGTTGACAAAATAGAATAGAGTTCGTCGGCTTTGAACGTGTATATCTCGGTCGTTATAAGCTCGTTTTCAACGTTCTTTATATCCACGGATTCGTCATAACATGAACTAACATAATCTCACTGGGTCAGGTCATCTAGATTACGTCTAACGCCTCGTTTGGTCCTTTAAAGTTCGGCTAACAGCACGCTTATTTTCAGAAAATTAGTTTTCGTCGTCTAACTTCAAACGATCATATCTCCTTCGTTATAAGTCGGATTTTAGTGATTCTTGCGGCCACGGTTTCGTTTTTGAAAGAACTTTCTGATTATGAAGGCCAAAATATGCCAAAAATTACTGAGTTTTCCAGTTTACACGATTTTGGACAGTAGGTATATATATGTTTTAAAAACTCATTTCTATGGTTCTAATCTTGATCATACAACCTCAAATCAACTCCACAAGTTCGCAAATCCTACCATACACCTTCTTAGGGTGTCATGGGGTCCTAAACATCACCAATCTTGGTGGATCTCATGTGGTTATTAGTGAAACTTATAGATCTAGTGTTTGTGATAGTTTATAAACAAAATGGTATCAAAACATAAGTAACTTGCAAAAGTAACTAGTATAATCTTGAAAATACATGATCATATGAAGTAAATAAAAGAATGAAAAGATCAAAATGATGTTCTTGAAGTTTACTTACAATCTTGGAGTGATTTGATGAGAAAGGTGCAATAACTTGAGGTTTTGATCACAAGGCTTTAACTAGGAAGGTAAATGGAGTATGTTTATGCCTTGTTCTTGAAAAATCTATGGATTTCTCTTCTTGTTCTTGATGTGGCCGAACATAGGGATGAAGGAATGGGAGGTTTTGATCTTTATTTCACCTAAATGGTTATGTTGTATGTGTTTGTGCTAGTGGAATTCTAATTAAATCAAGGAAATGCAATTAATGCAATTTGGATGGATTAGCTAAATGGGATGGTAGGGGGGCGGCACACATGGGGTAAAATGGAAGAGTTTGTTGTAATTGTGCCAAGTGTCCCACTTAGTGTAAGTATTTAGCTAATTTGTGTATACATTGGGTGTTATCGGGTACCGAGTTAACTAGAAATAACTCGTGACGAGGTGAAATGAGATACGACGAAGTTGTAAAGATTGTAAAATCATGTTCTTTGCAAGAATCGGGTGTTAGAATGATAATCGGATTGAAATTTCGTAAACCGACGGAGTTATAAGCGTCAAATGAAAAATGCAACGATTGATTTAAAAACACTGGGTAAAGTAATAATATAATCTCTATATCATTATTATTAACTTGAAAATGTATTAGGATCATTGTCTGGAGTATTTGATTTACTGTTGGTAGAAATGACTGAGTGGTAACGTTAATTAAACAATTATGCATACGTTAATGAAAATCACACAGACACATGCATGAACTGATGTAGTACTGATATTACTGATGATATGCAGACTACTCTAGTCTGTATGATGTGTCATTACTGATGATGCATGAATACGCAGCTAAACCTAACTAGATACGCGCATTTGAATCCTCGTAAACCTAGTTTACGACATGATGAATGATGCACTATTAATGGGCATGAACAGTGATTTTCCTCCGAGAATGAATAGTGTCATGTGAATAGTAAAATTTTTGACGACTTCTCAAAGTCTCAAACTGGATTCAAAAACGATGAATAGTGAATGATGAATAGTGATCAGTGAATAGTGTTTTATGAATAGTAACTCATGAATAGTAAATTGTCGATGTTTGGAAAATGACCTAAAATTACGAGTTGTGACAGTCGACCACGCTAAAAGGAATTCAGTCCCTGAATTCAACTGATGTTGTTCTCTGGAGTGGTCTCTGTGAAAAGATGTGGGTATTTGAGTCGCATCTGGTCTTCCCGTTCCCAAGTAAACTCAGGACCTTTGTGAGAATTCCAGCGAACTTTGACGATCGGAATTCGACTTTGTTTCAACTGTTTGACCTCCCGGTCCATGATTTCTGCTGGTTCTTCCACAAAGTTAAGTTTATCATTGATCTGAATTTCTTCCAATGGAATTACGAGTGTTTCGTCTGAAAGACATTTCTTGAGGTTCGAGAAATGAAACGTGCTATGTACATTGCTGAGCTCTGACGGAAGCTCAAGCCTGTATGCTACCGGACCAACCTTTTCCAGAATCTCGAACGGTCCTATGTATCTCGGGTTCAACTTACTGCGTTTCCCAAATCGTATCATGCCCTTCCAAGGCGAGACTTTCAACATGACTCTGTCTCCAACTTGAAATTCTAATGGTTTGCATCGAACATCGGCGTAATTTTTCTGTCGACTTCTGGCTGTTTGGAGTCTTTCTCGAATCTGAATTATCTTTTCGGTTGTCTCTCTGACCAACTCTGGACCTGTTAGTTGTACATCACCAACTTCGGCCCAACAAACTGGGGACCTGCACTTACGACCGTAGAGTGCCTCGAATGGTGCAGCTTTTATGCTCGTATGATAAGTGTTATTGTAAGAAAACTCGACCAATGGCAAATGGTTAGCCCAACCATTTCCAAAGTCAATGACACATGCCCTGAGCATGTCTTCCAATGTCTGAATCATTCTCTCACTCTGACCATCGGTCTGAGGATGATAGGCGGTACTCATGTCTAACTTAGATCCAAATGAGTCTTGCAATGATTCCCAAAAATTTGAAGTAAAGCGACTATCTCTGTCGGAAATGATGGAAATTGGTGCACTGTGCCTTGAGACAATTTCCTTGACGTAAAGTCTGGCTAGCTGATCCATAGTGTAAGACTCTTTGATTGGAATGAAATGAGCTGACTTGGTGAGACGGTCAACTATTACCCAAATAGCATCGAAACCCCCAGATGTTTTGGGAAGTTTAGTGACAAAATCCATTGTAATGCGTTCCCACTTCCACTGGAGAATCTTTGGTTGTTGAAGTAATCCTGATGGCTTCTGGTACTCGGCTTTCACTTTAGCACAAGTAAGGCATTTACTGACATACGTAGCTATCTCTGCTTTCATATTGGGCCACCAATAAAGCTTTTTGAGATCCTGATACATCTTGTCAGAACCTGGATGAATAGAGTACTTCGACTTATGTGATTCATGCATGATCAACTCTCATATTCCACCATAGAGAGGTATCCAACTTCTATCCTTGAAGCATAATGTTCCATCTGATCTCCTTACTAAACCGTTTACATTACCTTGCATTCCTTTGAGTGTTTCACTTGGTAGGTTTTATTCCTTGAGTGCTTCTACCTGAGCCTCTAGGATCTTTGATGGTAGTGGTGAAATAATTGACATTCCCAATGATCTGACTCTCAAAGGTTTGATTCTTTCTTTCCGACTGAGTGCATCTGCCACAACGTTAGCCTTTCCTGGGTGATATCTGATTTCGCAGTCGTAATCACTAAGTGGTTCCAACCAACGACGTTGCCTCATGTTAAGTTCTTTCTGATCCAGAATATATTGTAGACTTTTGTGGTCTGTAAATACTACACACTTTGTTCCATAAAGATAATGCCTCCAAATCTTGAGTGCGAAAACCACGGCACCCAACTCTAAGTCGTGAGTAGTGTAGTTCTTCTCATGCTTCTTAAGCTGACGAGATGCATAAGCTATCACCTTCTCGTTTTGCATTAACACTGCCCCAAGTCCTTTGTGTGAAGCATCGCAATATACCACGAAGTTTTCAATCCCTTCTGGCAATGAAAAAATTGGCGTGCTACAAAGTTTCTGTTTCAACAACTGAAAAGCGGCCTCTTGCTTTTCTCCCCAATCGTACTTCTGGTTCTTTTGTGTCAACTTGGTCAGTGGCTTAGCTATTTTGGAAAACCCTTCAATGAACCTTCTGTAATATCCGGCAAGTCCTAAGAATTGACGAATTTCTGTGGGAGTTTTTGGCGTTGCCCAATCTTTAACTGCCTCAATCTTTGCTGGATCAACCTGTAGTCCTTGACTATCAATGACGTGACCAAGAAATTGTACTCTTCTGATCCAAAAATCACACTTTGAAAATTTGGCATACAGTTTCTCTTTCTTGAGCAGTTCTAAGATTGTTCTGAGGTGTTCTCGGTGCTCTTCTTCGCTCTTTGAGTAGATCAAGATATCGTCAATGAATACGATCACAAACTTGTCTAGATACGGTTTGCACACCCTGTTCATAAGATCCATGAACACAGCTGGTGCGTTGGTTAATCCGAACGGCATTACCTGAAATTCATAATGACCATAGCGTGTTCTGAACGCTGTCTTCGGGATATCCTCCTCCCGAACCTTAAGCTGATGGTAACCCGATCTCAAATCGATCTTGGAGTAATAACTGGAACCTTGCAACTGATCAAATAAATCGTCGATCCTGGGAAGTGGATAACAATTCTTCACCGTTAATTTGTTTAGCTCTCGATAATCAATGCACATTCTGAAAGATCCATCTTTCTTCTTTACAAACAAAACTGGTGCTCCCCAAGGCGATGAACTCGGCCTAATGAATCCTTTATCCAAGAGCTTTTGCAATTGGTTCGACAACTCTTGCATTTCTGAACGTGCAAGTCGATAAGGTGCTCGCGCAATCGGTGCGGCTCCCGGTACTAATTCAATCTGAAATTCGACTTGGCGAGTAGGTGGCAGTCCTGGTAAGTCTTCTGGAAAAACTTCTGGAAAATCTCTAACTGTTGGCACATCCTCAAGTCGCTTCTCTTCCGACTTCTTTTCTATGATATGAGCCAAGAATGCATAACAACCCTTCTTTATGTATTTCTCTGTTTTAATGCACGAAATGATGCTGAGTCTAGTCCCACTGCGTTCTCCGCGAACGACCAATGTTTCGCCATCATAAGGAAGATGAACAACTTTTTCATCACAGATGATTCTGGCATGATGTTGAGATAACCAATCCATACCGATGACAATATCGAAACTTCCAAGTTCTACTGGCATGAGGTCTGTATTGAATGGGTGATTGAGAAAATTAAGAGTGCAACCACGAATGATCGTGTCGGTGCCAACTAAACTACCGTTAGCTAGTTCAATGTGATAAGGAGTGTCTAATGCGGTTGGTTCAATGTTGAGTAATGGTACAAATGCAGTAGAAACAAAACTTCTATCGGCTCCTGAATCAAATAGTATGGATGCATAACGATTATTAATGAGGAACGTACCCGTAACGACACTCGGGTCCTCCCTGACATCTTCTCCTCCAAGGACATAAGCTCTTCCCCTAGCTGTTCCTCCTTGGTTATTGTTTCCCTGATTCTTTCCTTTCGGACATTCCTTTTTGAAGTGTCCAACTTCTCCGCATCCAAAGCATGTTACTGGGGGCTTCTGATTATCAACCACAATCGGAGCTTTGCAATCCCTGGTTGAATGACCAACTTTCTTACAGTTTCCACACGGATTCGGACAATTTCCAGGATTATGATGGGTTTGGCATTTGTTGCACTTAGGTAAAGTACCACTGTAACCTCGTTTCTCACTTTGGCCTCCAACATAAGCCTTTGCAGTTTCCTATCTCTTGGGAGGTGGTTGAGTAACATTACTACTCTGGTTGTTGTCCCGACTTCTTTTGTTGTTTTTCTTATTGGAATTGTTTCGGTTTGCTGTTATAGTTGTTGTTTCGGTAGTTGTTGTTAGAGTTACGGTTGTTGTATTTACGGTTATTGTTGGTGTTGTTGTTGTCTGAAGCAGTTCCTTTCTTCACTATCTGAGCCATGAGTTTCTAAGACATCCTGATTGCTTCATCCAATGTTTGTGGGTCAAAAGAAATCACATCACCATGGATGTTGTGAGGTAATCCTCCAATAAAATTTTCCAATAGCTTCTCAGTATCCGGAACCATCGTCGGACATAATGCTGCCAATTCCTGGAATCTCCTGATATAAGCCTCAATATCATTACCTGCTGTCACTAGCTCATAAAACTCTGTTTCCATCTTTTTCACTTCTGTTTGTGGGCAAAACTTCTTTGTCAGCAGCTTCTTGAATTCATCCCATGTAAGCTTGTGGGCATTCTCCATTCCCATGGGCTTTGCATACGAATTCCACCATGACATAGCTTCCCCAACGAGTGTACTAGTAGCAAACTTAACCTTGCTGTCTTCCGGACAGTTGCATAGAAGGAATACTGATTCTGTCTTTTCAAACCATCGGATCATGGCAGTGGCTCCTTCAGTGCCTTTGAATTTTTCTGGATCACCACTCTTGAAATCTTTGTACGTACATTTACGGCCATTTGTTCCATTGGTATCTGTTCCTGCGGCTTCCTCGGTTTCTGCCCGCAAAGCGGCTTCAGCAGCAGCTGCAGCTACGGCAGCTCTTTCAGTTACCAATGCTGCCTCAATACTGTCGGCAACAAGTCTCTTGATTTGGGCGGGTGTCATAGCAGGAGTAGCTCTTTTGTGTGGCATGATTCTTCACAATCACAAAAGAATACAACAATGAGAACTCACAATGGAATCGATCATCATACACAATATACACAACCACAACATGTATATACATCAACAATACCTATAAATACAACCACAGCATGTATAAATACAATGAAACCACAACGAAACATCATAAGTATAATCACAGCGTACATGAATATAATACATGAAAATTTCGGTTACGCAGACCGATATCATAAAATAGCACAACGAAAATCCTGCATAGTAGAGTCACACTTGATATATTTGTTTGTACTACAAGCAAAAGACAACAAGTACTAACTATGTCCCACACCCCGGGACTAGGATAATAATGTACAAGCTATATGATAACAGTCTAACACTAGGCACCTCCTCCGGGTGCTCCATCTAACCTGCGGAAAATCCTCTGAATATCCCTAGACATCGCAACAACGATCTCCTATAGGTGTTGAACTCGAGTCTGAAGATCAGTCTCTCTGGTCTCTGATGCAGACAACCTAGCCTGAACTGAAGATAACTCATCGACCAGGCCGTGATGCTCATCCTGGAACCTCTGTGCTCTGTCAACTAAACCCGGCACCTCTTGTCTAACCTGAGTGATATGCTCTGAACTCTCCAACTGACGAGCCTCTAAACCCTGGTGTGAAACATCAATGGCAACCCTGCCCTGAATCAATCCCTCGACCTCCTCCTCAATGGCCTCAATACGGCTCACTGGAGTCTCATCTAGATGAGACAATGCCCTCTCAATCTCTGCCTGAAGCTAGTCTAGTCGTGAGTCATATGTAGTAGCAGTAGTCAATCTATCAGCAGCAACCCTTGAGCTCTCACCAACCTCGAATCTGCAGGGTGGTGCTGTCTCTGTGGCATCTGAAGTATCTGGAGATGAAATATCAAGACGAGCCCGCTTTTTGAGCGGTAGGTCTGACGTAGGAGTAGAATCTCTGATGTAGACTGGTGCTGATGGCATCTGTGGTGCTGATAGGGATGGCAATGGTGGAGACAATGATGATAAGGATGGTAAAGGTGATAATGGTGGTGGTGTACTGAATGTCACACTCCTCCTCGCTGTCAAGCGGCGACGGAGTGGCTGAGATGAAGTAAGTGATGATGGTGGTGGTAAGGATACAAATGCAGCTGGTGATCTGACTATGAGACGATGAACCCGCTTAGCAACAGTACGGTAAACTCGACCATAGGGTATCTGCTCTCCTGGCTGAATGACCGGAACAACTCTGGGACCACGACGGGTCACAGGTGAAACTGGTGGTGTAGGCACGACTTCCCCCTCCTCAAAGGGTTCTGTCTCGGCCTCTGACATAACTGGTGAAGACTGTGGAGTAGGCTCCACTGATGATAAAATGATAGTGGGTAGTGATGGTGATGAAACTGACTCTAGTATGATAGAGGGTAGTGAAGAAGTATCGTCCGCTGACTCAGAGTCAGACGAGATAACAATAGGGTGTGAATCCGAAGACATCACTGAAACAACAGATGTGAAATAAAAGTAAATAAACATCTACACAATGCGGGTTATGATGAAATGATATATGTATGAAATCGCAATCACTACATGTGATATAATGAATATGCACTTATGCCACAATGATGAGATGCTATGATGGTGCAGCTATAGTCTAGGGTATAATGAATAACCTATTTCGCTATAACCTTTGCTCTGGTACCAATCTGTCACACCCCCAAATTTCGTGAATTGCAGCGGAATAAGTCATTCAGGGGCATGACTGGTCATAGCACCAAAGTTGTAGTTATATTGAACGACCTAAAGTGTCGTTTAGAAAATACATCGTTTGATTATTTAAAAACATTCAGAGTTATAAAGCTAGGTCCCAAAAGGTGAAACAAGTTTTCAGAAAACAAGTTCATACAATTCAAACGATGGATAAGTGCATAAAATATAAAGTGAGACGCGTCGACTCCGCGACTCCATGATGTCCATATGCAAGCCAACATGCGATACCTTAATTACCTGAAAATACATTGCTAAAAATGGTCAACAAAAATGTTGGTGAGATCATAGGTTTATGTAAATGAATGATTGTACGGAAACCACAAGTACAAAGTGTATGACAAATCCATGCCACATAAAAATGATACATTAGCTCTAAGCTCATGACCCCAAAGCTAGACTGAATGAAATGCCCCAACCGAGTGTTTGCCAATCACTCAAATATGACAGAAATAAAATGCGTTCGTTTGACCAGTTGGTGCTACCAACCCGAACGGAGGAGTCACCCTCAATAAATCTATCCACTCACTCTCGCTTACTAACAATTAACGGTTCATGATAATATAAGGGGACTTTAATCTAGGCAATGATGTAACTTAAGCAATGTAATGAGTTTGTATACTTTGGTCCGCATATAAAAATGGTGCAATGTATTCTCCCCCGAGAGTTTAGAAATCAATAAACAATTTAAAACGGGGCTATGAAAACTCACCTGATATGATAAAGCAACAATGATCACAATGGATATGATGAAACAAGGCTCGGTTCCTAACCGCGACCTATCATAAATGATATGATCTAAGGTAAGCAAATGAAATGATGTTACTCATGCAATCACGTATGTTATCGATACCACTCGAAAGTTTTGAAAACAATGTTTATCGTCGAAAGATACATTTTGACGTCCTGTTAAGTTATAAACCACATTTCATGTAAATATGTTAAAACTACACTCCATGATCCTTGTTTGGTGTTCTATTGGCAAATATAATGTTTTCGTCGCAAAACAATACTTTTCATACTTGTGAAAATATATCCAAAACGGCCTCGCAAAACTAGTCGTGAATTAGTGCACGTTAAGTGTTTTGAATGAATTTGACGTCCTTGAAAGTAAAACGTTGTTACAAGTCTTTCGTGTCGTGTTATTGGACTTTTGATCATACACGTCTTGAATAGATAGAAAACCGGCTATCAATGTAATAGCTTGTAAAAATGTTAACGTATATACTTAGAAAAATACTTTCTATTAGAGTTGACAAAATAGAATAGAGTTCGTCGGCTTTGAACGTGTATATCTCGGTCGTTATAAGCTCGTTTTCAACGTTCTTTATATCCACGGATTCGTCATAACATGAACTAACATAATCTCACTGGGTCAGGTCATCTAGATTACGTCTAACGCCTCATTTGGTCCTTTAAAGTTCGGCTAACAGCACGCTTATTTTCAGAAAATTAGTTTTCGTCGTCTAACTTCGAACGATCATATCTCCTTCGTTATAAGTCGGATTTTAGTGATTCTTGCGGCCACGGTTTCGTTTTTGAAAGAAGTTTCTGATTATGAAGGCCAAAATATGCCAAAAATTACTGAGTTTTCCAGTTTACACGATTTTGGACAGTAGGTATATATATGTTTTAAAAACTCATTTCTATGGTTCTAATCTTGATCATACAACCTCAAATCAACTCCACAAGTTCGCAAATCCTACCATACACCTTATTAGGGTGTCATGGGGTCCTAAACATCACCAATCTTGGTGGATCTCATGTGGTTATTAGTGAAACTTATAGATCTAGTGTTTGTGATAGTTTATAAACAAAATGGTATCAAAACATAAGTAACTTGCAAAACTAGTATAATCTTGAAAATACATGATCATATGTAGGGCTGAGCATCGGGCCTGATCCCGACCCAACCCGACCCGTCCCGATAATACCGAATCCCGAAAAACTAATAAATAGCAAACCGATACCGAACCGGCTAGAGGTCGGGTCGGTTCGGGATCATTCGGTAAATTCGGTTTCGAATTCGGGCTGAACCACTCAGGCCCGAAAATCAAAAAAATGATCCCAATCCAGTAGCAGTATAGTAAATCCAACAAGCACCAATCCAGTAGGAGTTGCCTTACATCTTACAAAAGCACCAATCAGTGGCAGTATAGCAGATCCAACAAAAAAGCCTACTAATTGTTACAAAAAAGCCTACTAATTATTTACAAAAAAGCCTACTAATTGTTACATTAAACATGAGCAGTACAGTAAATCCAACAAGCACCAATCAGTAGCAGGTTAATACAAAGCAACAACATTCTTGAATCATGGCGCAACAAGAATGGATGGGAATGGATCAATCAAGAATGGATGGGAGTGAGTGACTGATTGAAGAATCAATCAATCAAGAATGGATGGGAAAAGATTAAAAGGGGCGTGTTAGTGAGAAGAGGGTGGGTTAGTGAGAACTGAGAAGACAGAAGAGGGGGAGTTAGTGAGAAGATGACTGAGAAGTAGGGATGAGAAAGTGAGTTAGTGAGAACTGAGAAGAGGGGGCGGGCTATTTTAGATTAACCCTAATAAATGTTCGGGTTTGGCGGGCAAAATCGGGATAAATTCGGTTCCCGGCCCGAACCGACCCGAAACCGGGAAATACTATTTTTACAAACCGAGTACCGGCCCAATATTATCATTTCGGTATCGGGACTGCTCGGTTTCGGTCAGTTTTCGGGACTTTTCGGTTTCGGTCGGTTTTGCTCAGCCCTAATCATATGAAGTAAATAAAAGAATGAAAATATCAAAATGATGTTCTTGAAGTTTACTTACAATCTTGGAGTGATTTGATGAGAAAGGTGCAATAACTTGAGGTTTTGATCACAAGGCTTTAACTAGGAAGGTAAATGGAGTATGTTTATGCCTTGTTCTTGAAAAATCTATGGATTTCTCTTCTTGTTCTTGACGTGGCCGAACATAGGGATGAAGGAATGGGAGGTTTTGATCTTTATTTCACCTAAATGGTTATGTTGTATGTGTTTGTGCTAGTGGAATTCTAATTAAATCAAGGAAATGCAATTAATGCAATTTGGATGGATTAGCTAAATGGGATGGTAGGGGGGGCGGCACACATGGGGTAAAATGGAAGAGTTTGTTGTAATTGTGCCAAGTGTCCCACTTAGTGTAAGTATTTAGCTAATTTGTGTATACATTGGGTGTTATCGGGTACCGAGTTAACTAGAAATAACTCGTGACGAGGTGAAATGAGATACGACGAAGTTGTAAAGATTGTAAAATCATGTTCTTTGCAAGAATCGGGTGTTAGAATGATAATCGGATTGAAATTTCGTAAACCGACGGAGTTATAAGCGTCAAATGAAAAATGCAACGATTGATTTAAAAACACCGGGTAAAGTAATAATATAATCTCTATATCATTATTATTAACTTGAAAATGTATTAGGATCATTGTCTGGAGTATTTGATTTACTGTTGGTAGAAATGACTGAGTGGTAACGTTAATTAAACAATTATGCATACGTTAATGAAAATCACACAGACACATGAATGAACTGATGTGGTTCTGATATTACTGATGATATGCAGACTACTCTAGTCTGTATGATGTGTCCTTACTGATGATGCATGAATACGCAGCTAAACCTAACTGGTTACGCGCATTTAAATCCTCGTAAACCTAGTTTACGACATGATGAATGATGCACTATTAATGGGCATGAACAGTGATTTTCCTCCGGGAATGTATAGTGTCATGTGAATAGTAAAATTTTTGACGACTTCTCAAAGTCTCAAACTGGATTCAAAAACGATGAATAGTGATCGGTGAATAGTGTTTTATGAATAGTAACTCATGAATAGTAAATTGTCGAGGTTTGGAAAATGACCTGAAATTACGAGTTGTGACAATATGTGGTCCTAAAAATATATCATATTTGTCTCTGACCGTGCCAATGCCAAGCGCCTCCAAGAATAAATTATGCAGCAGTAAACACCTGAGATAAAACATGCTAAAAGTCAACACAAAGGTTAAGTGAATCCATAGGTTTAGTTGTAAAGCAGTTGATCACAAGATTTCAAGTTTAGAAGCCAGTGGGTAATGTTGTTATACACCCAATATGAAAGTAGTTATTATTGCACTAAGCTCATGACAACAAGACGTTAACTGAGTATCAGCAGTAATTGATATAAGTGACAATGCCCCCGAGTAGGTAATTGTCAGTTACCTATATGTATTCAAATGTAGTGCGTCTGGTTACCATTCTGGCTAACACAAACGGGGCCGTCAACCCCAATAGATCTATCCACAATATTCATGTTCACTCGCAAGTGATTAATGGTTCATGATGGTGAGGGACTTGTGGCAAAAGTAGTACTTAGGCAATAAAACATTTGGATAAGCATACAGTTTTCAAGCAATTGTGATCATAAAAAGTAGTAGCATGTATCTCCCCAAGGAGTTTATAAAACAGTTAAACGAGTAAAAGTGGGGCTATGAACTCACCTTAGTAAGAAGTAGTCTGAAATGAAACAAAATCAGATAGTAGGTAACGGCTCCGACATGCAACCTAGATTAGTATGGCAAGTTATTAGTTTACGGTTTTGTTTACTCACGACTCAAAGTGTTTAAATAAATCTAAGTTTTTAAAAATGCTTGTGATTAATGTTGCTTGTGTGGCAGAGTTTATGTTCAAACCATTTCAAAGTGTTTATAAGTATTGGCTCTTGGACAAGTGTACAAATAGATACGTGGGTATATAAAAGTATTTATGACGAGTAAGTTTCCGATTCGGGAGTAACCGGACAACTAGGTATGGAAAGTATTCATAATAAAAAGTATTTACAACAAATTACAAGTTACTGGTAAATAATATTAAATACTTAAAGTATTTAAATTAGCGACGTGTCGTGGTACGATATATAAATATAAATGAGTTTGTATATATTAAAAGTTAGTGGATGATAAGTTAGAAAATATTTATATTAGTTTTTGTCATAAGCATTTTCTTGTTATTCTAAATTTTCGTCTTTTAATCGGGTTTTAGTAATATTTACTAAATGTATTAATTTGACAACAACCTAAAGTAAATGTGTTGAAAACATGTAATTTTGACATTTTTATCATTAGTTATAAAATTGTACAAGTTTGGGTCCAAAAATAATAATTAAAAGGTTAAACAAAAATATATCAAAAAAATGTCACTTACAGGATTTGAACTCGAGACCTCTTGTTTAAAACCGGCACATTACTCGGCAGCCAAAGCCCTTATTCGGTTATACTTTCCACAGTATTGCTTATATAACAGTTTTAGATAGTTAAATATAAGGTTTATGTGTAAAAAAAATATAACTTTAAAGTGACACCAAAGGGATTCCAACCCAGGTCTATTGGGAAGGGAGTGAACAAGCGTACCGCTAGACTACAAGTCCCTTGTTGTTAATTGTTGCAACACTTGCGTATTTAAGGGACAGTTAGCTATTTTATATACTTGTTTTATTACTTCTCAGTAAATATTGAGCGCATGTTGGCATTGCATGCATTTGTGTTATGTTCACATATCAGTTTCTAAAATGAGTCTTGTAAATACATTATTAAGCTCCAACGTTTTCACTATGCTTTTGGTTTACGAGTGAGGATCGAATAAGTACAAAATAAGCTTTGACTTATTTCGTGTTTTCTACGAGTAACAATCCAAACGAAAGCCAAAACTTCGTTTTTTTTTACCGATTACTTTTCAAGTCCAAATGGGTTGTTTTGTTGTCAAATAAGTTCAAAATATACAAGTTTGTTTACATCACAAAAGCGCTTTCAACATAAGATGGCTTATTTATAAGCACTTGAGTTTCGCGTTGGGCCTTATGGCTCGTTATGTGTTCAAAATGAGTTTGTATATGAGTCCGATAAGATAATAAGTCATAAGCTTTGAAAACATATAATAAAAAGTGATAAATAAGCTACGGTTTCGTGGGTTGGCATTATGGCTCGATATAGGTTCGGTTTGGTTTATATAACCCAATTAGAAAAGAGTTTTATAACATGTATATAAAACCATCGATAAGTAATAATACAAGTAGGCACTTGTCTGCGAGAGCCAAGACTTAAGTTTTACGTTTTCTATATGTTGTCTTAAGTTTAATTGTGTGTATGCCGTGTGCAAGGTGAGAACATATTTTATTTAGTTTTCCAACTCGAAATGAGACATGCAAAGTGATGTCAAATATATATGTAGTAACTTATGAACTCAAAGAAACAAAAGATTGAAACATTACGCTCTTACAGTGGGTTCGAGTGGGAGTGTCAAATAAGAGGAAAGAAGGAACCCAATTAGCTTTGCAACCCAAGATTTCTAGCCCTCGTATGCTCTAGTATTTTAAGTGAGTTGTGTAAAATAAGTGAGCATGTGAGCTGTGTTTCGTTGGGTATATAAGGACCAAGAAGGAGGAAACTTTTAGCTATTACCAAAACTCTTTTCTTCCTTCATTTCTTGATGCTTACTGTCGAGAGTAAACAAAGGAGTTCTTGCTTGTTTTTGTGATGAGCAAAAGGTGAGATTGTTATGTTTATTATTAGAGGTGTTTAGTATAGGAGTAAGGGTTGAAAAATGGTTCTAGGGTGTCCTTGTGGTGCAGTTGATTGGATGGGAAAAGGAAGAAAGAAAGGTGTTGAGTTACATCAGATTTGACAACTCATAGGTTTCATAGCTTACACAAAGGAAGTGTTGGTTTGTGGGAGACATGTTATATACTCGTATGACAAGATTAGGATCCAATGGTGTCTAATTGAGTTTAAAAGAAAAGAAACGTGTATGTCAACTTGTTACTAGGGTGCAGTTGATATTTAATCATAAAAGGGTGTGTTTGCTAGTTTGTCACACAAGTCACAGCCAAAACTGTTAGTGCAAATATTACGATATTTAATCTATACAGTCTCGTTTGTTTTGATTGATGAAAAACATGTAACTTGATACATAACATAAAATGTACAAGTTACTCATAATCATATTTTGTCTCAACATACATTCAACACCTCTCGACGTCTCAAGTCCTCGTATGCTACAACACAGGTTCGTACATGTTTGTTATGTGGCATTATGATCAAACCCCTTAACAAATCATTTAGAATGTTTAAAATACGTTTAGAGTCATTAAGTATTTTAAAAGGTTAACCATTCTATTTCGAACCTCATTTTACATTTTGAATATACAAGTATTTTTACTTGTACATCATGCTTTCAAAGTTGTATTCATGTCAAAATAGAATAAGTGCCACATTAGGTGTTAAAGTGCACTTTAGGTGTCAAAATAGGATAAGTGCCAAATTATGTGTCAAAGTGCACTTTAGGTGTCAAACTAAGACAAATGTGTTTACATACTTTTAAAAATGATGTTAATGATATAATAACTTAAGTCCTATAATAGCATAAGTAGTTTATCATTTTTAGTAACACATAAACTAACATGGTACAACTTGTTAAACATATATCAACTAGTTAAGTAATTCATTTTACAAGTTAACTTTCTTATATACTTAAATCAAAAAGAAAATGTCTTATTACCTCATGCATAGTGTCACAAAATCCATAAAATCTCTGCAAATATCCTTTGGAAATATCTTGTGTTGATTTGGAAAGATTGTGTGCAAAATCCAAGAAAAACTTTCTGATCCCAAGGAACCCTTTTTTATAATGGAAGGAACCTTTTTTTGGTTCCGTGGGATCCGTGGGTCTCTGATTTTGTTTGCCTATAAATAGAAGCGCATTGTTCACTCATTCACTCACCACTTGAAAATACACTTTCTCTACCCTCTTGTATACATTTAGATTAGTCATTAACAATGTAGTAACACTCATAAACACCCTCATAACACATGATCATAATGCTTCTAACTTTCATTATGTTATAAGCATTCTCCCGAAATGATCCTCCAAAGGTAGCTCATAGATCTTCCATCCTCATCCACCACAAGCATACATACATGAAGATATATCACAACAAGCTTAGGGAACTTGTGATCTTCATCTATTGAAGGCTTCCTATCAATGGAAGTTCATTTACATTAGTCATTTGTATCCATTAGACATTTATGTCTTGGATCATCACTGTACATTTGTAACACTCATTCCATCTCATAAGGGTTATAGGTTTGGTGTGTTTTAGTTGTAAAAAACCAAGTTGGTTGGTTTGTTATGTTGGGCCTTAAAATATAACGGGAGTGGTTGTACCCAAGAAAGAACTCGACATCTAGCTTAGTGTCGAAAATATTGTATAGGCGACGTCAGATTGGTTACACCTTGAACTAGAACCTGGTATTTAGCTTTGTACTGAAAAAAGTATAAGCGACGTTTGTAAAGGTTTTCTCTGCCGAGAAGGGACCTTGTTGATTTAGTGAAGTAACTCTCGAGTTGGGTACTCTGGGAGTGGAGTAGGGCGGAAAGGAGATCCGTGACCGAACCACTATAAATCCTCGTGTCCGGTTCACACTTTTCTTTTACTTAATGCGTTACTTTTATACATGCACTATATTATTGCTTGCGTTGTGACTTGATGGTTATGCTTGTGTGACAACTTATTTCACTGTATGCTTATATTAGTCATAAGCTATAATTGGGATTTTTCATATTACAACAAGCTTTATCGGATATTTGATACAACAAGTTTTAAGGTTTTAAAACGGTAACGTATTCACCCCCCCCCCCTCCCCACCTCTACGTTTTCACAATTGGTATCAGAGCCTCGTGGCTCTTATTTTCAAAACAAATGGTTTTTAAAATGGAGTACGATCCATATATCAAATTACCCATGAAGCGTATATAATATGAAAAGTATCTGTCGGTTTAATACTTACTTGTTTTGTTGTTAAATATACTTTGTTATACTAGCTTGAAAGTTTTCTTGAAAAATAAAAGAAAAAGTTCTAAAAAAATTATAAGTTTCGAATTATGTACTTAGAACAAATTTACGAAGAAATATGGTTTTAAAAAGGAGTGTTTGGGATAACTAGATATTTAGTTGAAAAATAATATCCGTAAATGTTTAGATAATTCACATAAGTAGAAATATTGTTAAATATGTGTATTATATGTTTACTATCAAATCTAGAATGTCCCACACGTTTTCTCTATGTCAAAATACTAGTTTTGTTGAATCTGGTACAGAGACCCGCGGAACCTTTTTCTTCAAAGGACGGAACCCTAAAAAAGGTTCCTTGAAATCCGTCTGTATAGTATACAGTTTTTGTCCAACTTCAAAAATTCATAACTAATTAACCGTAAGTCCGTAGGAGTCATGCCACCTATCATTTTAAAGGAATTGAGTCTACTTTCTTTTAAAAATACTCTTATGGCCTAAATCTAATTTGAAGTGAGTAAAATAAACCAAATACTACAGTGTATCCAAAATATTAAGTTTCGTTTTGACATAGAAACTCAAACTTTTGAGTTAGGCAATTTAAGTTGGTATCCTTTGAACATTGATATAATTTCTTTTGAAACTAAAGAATTTGGTGATATTTATATACGTAAAGGAAACTAATCAAACTTGGTATACATCGTCATATTTAAACGCAAAGTGACGAAAAATATATTTTCTTTTTATGTTATGCTAAATGACTACTTGTTTTGGTTTATGTTGGTTGCATATATGTTACTTACTTATTGCAAATTGTTGTTTACACTTTTTTGTTTATGTAACATAAGTATCAATCTTGCCATGTTATTTATTCGCTTGTTTGTCGATTTCTTGTTTATGCACAATAGGACATTTGCTAGATTTTGTGCACTAAGTTGAGGAAATTGTTCGTGCATTGCTTATAGACTTAGATCGCTCTCTTCGCATATGTTATATTAAAATCTTACATAACACACTTAGGAATGAGTACTAACTAAACTAGTCAAGTACTTTGAAAAATGTTGTTTTGCACAATCTCCTGCATATAAGGTCAAGTGTTAAAATGTGTCACTACTTTCAATAATAGTCTAAAACACTTAATATCTTTGAAAAAGGTATTTGGTACAATAACTAACAATGATGTATGAACTATTATGTGCTCTCTGAGATGATAATTTTGATACTAATCTATCATGTGAACTAACGGTTTATCTTGCAGGTAGATAACATCGTTATGTTATCAATTTTCATTTTTCACGTTTTGTTGAAATTTCTATAGTTTGCCTTTAGATTATCTATTCGTATGTGAATATATGTTATATAGCCTGATCCTCACTCCCGAACAATTATCACACATTTTCCTGTTAATATTACGTAATTAGAACGGGTCAAAATGGGTATAACATGCCCTCTGTGGTAAACCTCAGAAGGCCACGGATTGGGCGGTACCAAAAATTTGGTTCCGTCCATTTAATTTATTGGTACCTTCTGAAAAATATAGCCACGGATTGGGCGGAACCAAAAATTTGGGTCCGCCCCTTAAATTTTTTGGTCCCGCCACTTCACTCAGTATAACTCTAACTTTTCGTTTAAATCCTGCACTTTAGGTCACTCATGACTTGTCACTAGGATCATGTTCACTTGTATTTACACATGTTAGGATCATATTACTTCATTTGCACCAATAGGATAAGCAACTGTTATCAAATTTTGAAGATTCACAAAAACCACCCAAGGTACCTTTCTCTATAAAGGAAGGAACCCTAAAATTGGTTCCTTGCAATCCGTGGACCACTGTTCACAAAGATTTTATAATCATTACACACATTAACTGCATTCTTCCATCCTTTACTCATCATTTATCCATTAGCTTGACTTGTTTTTATGAATTAACAACTTCCTAACAAATCTGGACTCATTGTTTGCAAACATAACATACAATATCAAAATCACAAGTCCAAATTATGACTGTGGATATTGTCTTGTATCCACATATGTTGCCTCACTTGCTTAACATGAAAATAATGTGTCATCCTTCAAGACGATAAGGATTTACATCGAGTCATAACTCACACTCAGGTTAAAGATGTATTATCAAGTCTTGTTATCCTTGAGTGCGATCTAATCTCAACAAAGTAGGATTGACAACTTAAGTATTTTGTCCAAAATATTCAAGTAAAATTGACTTACGATTGTAGTCATTAAAAGTCATATCCGAAAAATCAAAGTATTTTAACAACATATGTTAAAACACTTATCCTAACACTCTCTAAATCAATAGGAATAAAACAAATGTCAATAGGTCTTCATCCTTGAACATTTACCACTTAAGTTCACTTGTTCTTTCACCATCATCTCATCACATTCACCTCTGTGATATATCTCAGCCCCTAAGCTTCACAAACATGACCAAAACCTCAAGAACTTCACCCAATAGTTGTACCAACCAATGGACCACAAGAATTAGTATCCATCCTTGTTGTTTTCAACATCTATAAACTAATAATCAACCTAGGTACTCCCAATGCACGTCGAACAAACTCAACCATACTTTCCCACCTATGAGGACTTAGTTGATTCATTATGGCTAGAACCTCCACTATCAAATGAGCATGATGCTCCTCGTAATTTTTTTTTTCCAATAGGTATAAGTAGTACTACCTTCACAAGTTATCAAAGTATTAGTAATACTTTGTCGTTAAACTTCTACATAAGTTTTGTTAAACCTTAAATCAACATTTTAACAACATGTGTTAAAATGCAATCTCAAAGCCAACCTCATGCACCCCGAGCGACAATGACTCTTGAGGAGTATACATAAGAAACTCGAGTGAATTCCTCTTGTCATCATCTAGTGAATATAATCTTGAGACCAAGTATATTTAGGATAGGACTATCCGATTCAAACACTTTGGCTTCATATCTTCATTTAGGAAAACATGATGTTTTGGAAAACATTATGCCTAAGAAATCATGCGTTAAGTTTTCATCTTCTTAAAAGGATAATGTATATCATATGCATCATTTTCTCCTTGCGACATGAACGGTTGTGTTACAAGAGATTTCATTACACCTCATTGGCTAAATGATCTTGAACAAACATCTACAAGTTCTATGAACTAGCGTATCTCCTTCATCTTGTCATACTTGTTTTCATAAACATGATAACTTTATCCCATGGGAAAATCTTATTTGTTGAAAGATACTATTTTTATATATTTCCTTTCAGGCATACATCATAACCCAACCTTGCTCATAATCTAGTTTAAACCTTGTGCACATCCAAGGTTAAAACTACACATCTCTAGAGCATACACAAGATCTATTGAAGTTGGTAACCTTATTTAGATTCTTGTTGAATAAAATTCCAAAGAGCATTCTTAAGAACGTTCTTAATTTAACGTATTCCATTATCATACACAAACACATTTCTTGGTCTTAGATGATCAAATCATATTTATAACACATACTTCAACTCAACATAAAAGATGTCATCCATTAGATCATGCAATAAGCTGTGTAATTCCTACAACCTTAGATTCCAAACACAAGATTGAAATATATTGCTTACTTTCTAAATGTTGACACATCCTTGTTAAATTCTCGTGTATAACATGACATCTTCGTCACCTTATTTATAATGAATTTAGTTAAGTCTCATTAAGCCAAGTATTGGTGAACTATCATATTTTATATACTTCAATAGTTAAAAATAGGAATTCCAATCTTTCTAACATGAGAATGACTACTGGAGA
The DNA here is from genome assembly GCA_021014915.2 of Artemisia tridentata subsp. tridentata. Lineage (NCBI taxonomy): Eukaryota > Viridiplantae > Streptophyta > Magnoliopsida > Asterales > Asteraceae > Artemisia > Artemisia tridentata. The sequence continues at coordinate 356,568,278 of CP139509.1, read as the reverse complement.
ATCTATTGCACTATAAACTCAATTTAACCTAACGGTTAAATTGCTTCTAGGAGAGAAGTTGGGTATCACCCGTAAAAATGGTCGTGTTTAGCCTTAATTGAGCACCGATAGTAATAGTCTCATATTTATTCTCCAACTTGAAAAATCTTTATTCCTATACTTGCCTAAAGTAAGTGTTAAAATAAGATATTTTGCCTCGCCTTAAGAATATTAATCAAACAAGTAGTAGATATGCCTTTTCTTTCTTTAGTTTATTAAAATCACTTGCATTACACATACATTTGTTGATTACATGTTTTTGTTTGATATGATTAAGTATCTTGACGTTATCATGATATTTTCATTCTTTCTTTACATGATGTTTCGCAAGATTAACGTGTTACTTGTTAACTCATGATATGCCATTTTGATACATGATATTTTTTATATGATGTATCTAGGTTTAAAAGCTCTTTTCTTTTATTGGCATTCATTAAATCTATGCTTAGGATGGTCTAAATAATACATGCTCCAAAATGTTACATTTTAAACACGGTTTGCATGAACTTTTCATCTTGCTTCTTTTGTGACTTTGTCACACTACTTGTTTGCTACTTGTGTACTTATAATTTATCAAAGTGATTTTGGTATGATAAACATTTAGAAGTCTTTTTATTCTACAAATTAATCACATAGATCATTGTGTTAATTAATGGATAAGTATGCTTAAGTGTCTAAGCCTAACAACAAAACAATTTCACAATGAAGTGTCTCAAACAATGTCATGCTCTCTCGTAATATGATTGTTTGTCTTGATGCTATCTTGCTATGTGGTAACTTTATGTCTAGCAGTCTAATGTGTTGTTTGTATAAGATATTATCTTATGATTTCTATATTTTTGACATCTTTAGTCACTAACTCACTTGTTCTGTAGGTTGATAACAAATCATTTGTTATCTCACTTCGTTCTAACTTTTATATGCTTATTTCACATAATTGTAATCTATTTATTGCTACATATATTAGTAATATGTTTTAAGGACCCCTGCACTTGCATATAGTTTTAAAGCATATAGAATTAAGTTTTAGAGGCTTGGCATTGCATTTGTGTATCTTTCTACCGACCTCTTTCCAAATCTCATTATTGCTTCCGTTTTCCAAAAATCACCTCCATCACTATTTAGCTATAACAATACTCTAATCCTATACATATGTGTATACCTGTTTTATTCTTGCTTCTCAATCAGAACTAATTAATTAAATTACCAAAAATTACGGGATTAGAACAGGATTTCGAGGGTCATAAATGCCCTCTATGAATATTTCAGGCACCCACGAATGGGGCGGAACCAAAAATTTGGTTCTGCCCGTGTAAATTTTTGGCACCACCAAAAATTGGACCACGGTTTGGGCGGCACCAATTTTTTGGGTTCGCCCGTTATAACCTTTGGTGCCGCCAGACACACAATAAACATCTTTATTTTTTGTTTAAAATCCTGACTTTAGATCACTCATATATTTTCATTAGAACTACTTTCACAACCAACGAGTCTACGATTCTTTTAACCAGAACCTTACAACTTCATTGTCGAGAACACCATCATAGGAACTCATCCTTTTCATCCCTGACACATATTTGACACGTCATTGTCAGTACAAACGATATATTAATCAAAACAGTCATTTCCCAACACATTCTCAACACGTTGGCCTAACCAACACTCTCCCATCATATGATGTCATTCTCATCCTCATATAGGTTTTTAGTATTTTTATATGGAATTTCTGTTCCTAGGTGCTCACTGTCTTCACTTCCTTTAATTCCATTCAAGCGTATATTATGTTGATACATCATCTTTGGTAGATGATAATGTCATAAAAGATCATGTCGGTCAAAACCATGTTAATACTCTCTCTCCAAATGTCACCTAGAATAAGTTATTTTATTTATGTCAATCAGTGAATAAATTTTGTTCTCGTTAGCGTCAAATGATATCAGTCAAATCATAACCCTTAACCGTCAATGAATAGAAATGTCTATTCATGTTCTCCTTTTATTCTTGGTCACTTAGTCGTATTCCTTTGTTTATCCCTCAAGTTGTGACAAAGACTACATGAGTCCATATCTTCAATATCTTTATAGCATTCACTATACATACGAGTTTCTAATTCATTAATAATTGCATTATAACCACCACCTTTCATCACCACTTTCACTAATCACCACCACCATAGATCAGCAAAAACTTACCTTTATCAATCTTGAGTCATCTACCGAGTTATCACCACATGAATCCTACTAGTAAACCGACACCAACAATAGCATCACTCACTTTAACTCTTAATATTCTAACTTCACTTCATATCGTCTTTCTGAGCATTATTTTTGTTAGTGCAAATATTATGATATTTAAACTAAACGGTTTCTTCGATTTTAATAATGACAAACATGTTACTTGTAATGCATAACGTAAAATGCACAAGTTACTTGTAAACACAAATCATCAATACATACTTACATCAACATCTCTCAACATCTCAAGTATGCTTCAACAAAGTCGTAGATTTCCATCCCGACGTAAATCACTCAAGGTATGAACAAACAAATCTACAACTTGACTAATGATCAAAGGATTATATTTTTCTCTAAACTTCACATTTTTAATGTGACAAAACATTTTTTTTTAAATACATTTTACAAAATATTTTTGAATTAAAAAGAAATGTTTTAATTTGAAAAATAAGTTTAAAATCACCAACAGCTATTTTTCCCCCCAAATCAGCTCCAAACTTCCCCAAATAAACCTTCCCCACTAAAAAGAAATTTTGGAGCATCTTTGTTTGGGACGGTACCACTAAATTTAGTGGTACCGTCGAGCATTTAGTGGTACCGTGCCCCCTGTAATGGTCAAATCTTCATTGCCTATAAATACCAGCCCATTTCACAGTTTTTAGGAATCCTTTTTCACACACAATTTTCTGAGTTCAAATCTCCTATCACATATACTCTCCTTTGATCATGTAGTTAATTTATCTTTGTTTAAGAGTGATCCAATCATCCATTTAAGTGATCACCTTCATTCCTCTACTAGTGCAAGAGAAGAACACTTTGTATCAAGAAGATACAAAGTGTTGTAGTGTTAGTGTAGTGCACTCGGAACATTCGTTACGTACTTGTTGTATCTTGATATACATCAAGTAGTCTATCACCTTGTTTAGTTAGTTTATGTGGATCATTGTGATCTTGTGGAGATTGGGGAGATCTTGTGTAGCTTGTGTTGATAGTGAGTAGATCGTGTGAAGATAAGGTAGATCGGGTAGATTGTGAGTAGATCGGGTAGATCGTGAGTAGAGCGGGTAGATCGAGTGTAGATCATGTGGATCTTGTAGCTTGTGTGATTTGTGAGGATCGGGTAGATCATGAGTGAGAATGGTACTAGCTATATTAGTACTCGACATTTAGCTTAATGTCGAAAAATAATGTAAGTGACGCGGTTTATGTGTTTAGGCCTCAAAACACAAGGTTTGTTATGTTGGGGCATAAAACATAACGGGTTTGGTTGTACCCGAAGAAGAACTCGACATCTAGCTTAATGTCGAAAAATATTGTAAGCGACGTTGTATGGTTTTCTCCGCCAAGAAGGGAGCTTGTTAATTAGTGAAGTAACTCTCGAGTTGGGTACTCGGGGAGTGGAGTAGGGCGAAGAGGAGCTTCGTGACCGAACCACTATAAATCATAGTGCCCGGTTTGCGCTTCCTTACTTATCTTTTTACTTTTTATCTTCGCATTTACCGTTTTATATTTGCATTGTTTTTATGTTTGTGTGGCTTATTGCTTATATCATGTTAGTTGTGTTTGTGTCATGACATGCTATTACTAATATGTCTAAGTTTGTGTTAATGTGACATGCCTTACTTGTTGCTTTATATTATCTCTAGTTCTTGTAACACTAGTGTTGACACTTTTCATATTATGTCACACTTGATCGGGTGTTTGATACAAAAAGTTTTTAAGTTTTTAAATGGAAACGTATTCACCCCCCCCCCCCCAACGGTTTCCACAATTGGTACTAGAGCCACGTCGCTCAAATTTTTAAAACAAATGGTTTTCAAAATTGAGTACGATCCATGTATCAAATTACCCATGAAGGGGGATAAAATATGAAAAGTATTTAGTTGCTTAATACTTACAAGTTTTGTTATTAAGGATACTTTGTCATACTAGATTGAAGGTTTTCTTAAACAATTAAAGAATAGAGTTTGTAAGTGTCCGGTTATGTTTTTAGAATAAGTCGTAAGGTTATGGGGTTTTGAAAGGAGCGTTTGGGACAACTCTTTGTTTTATAGTAAATATATGTTTGTAAATGGTTTTTTTCTTAGTCCTAAACATGGAAATGTTACTTAACATATTCTACATGTTCGGTATCTAGTTTACTAAGTTTTACATCTCTTAGTTACGTCGAAACAGAAATTCAGTCTGAGACAGAACTATAACAACAGTGGACGGTACCACTAAATGTAGGACGGTACCGTTATATTTAACAGTACTGTGGGGTATTTAAAGGTACCGTGCATCTGTCTGTCTATTTTCAGAATTTGGTCATTTTCATAAATTCGTATAAAATCAACCGTAAGTCCATAGGAGTCGTGCCCTCTATCGTTTTAAACGTAATTGAGTCTATTTTCATTTAAAAATATCTTTATGAATTGTTTCTAAATGAAAATATATTAGAGTCCTTGATTTGCAATGAAAGATCTTTTTAGTTATGCCGTTTGCGCAATTTTTGGCCAAAATGAAAAAGGGTGTTTCAACTTTTGAACATTGATGTATTTTTAAAGTGACTTGGTAAAAATCTTTGAAATGGGGAGGAAACCAATTCATTTAAAAGAAAATAAATAAAGTCAAGCTAGGTATACATTGTTATACTTAATACACAAAATGACGATAAGTATTTTTGTGTGTTATGCTAAATGGTTATTTATTTTTCTTTGTGTCCTAGTATTGTTAGTTAATATTTTTTTAGTGCTTATAGTTATCTTTAGTTGAGCTAATTATATCTATAATAAAAAACGTTTTACATGCCTTGTTGCTATGTGTTGATTATTAGTTTTTCGGTTTATGCGTCAATAGGACTTAGACTAGACTTCTTGCACTAAGTTGCGTAATTAATTTTGCATTGCATATAGGCATAGACCACTTTTCTTGCATATGTGTTTTCGACATTTTGCAAGTTTTAAAATGCTTTAGTAACTTTCTTCGGAATGGAAACTAAGTTGTTGATCTTGTGTGTCAAAAGATATTGTCTTATGCAATTATTTTTTCAAAGGCTTAAGTGTAAAAAATATATCACCTAAAAATATTTAATACTTTCATTAAATCCGTAACATGATCTCTAAATCATTACATCCTTTTGTCTTGCTTGACCATGGGTTGTCTAAAAAAGATAAAAGATCATATTAATACATTAGTATTTAAGTAAAAGAAAATGTATTAAACTTGCATTGATCTAACACACACAAAAAATGTTTTAAACATTTAGTATTTTACGTATGTTGTATAAAACTAGTTGATGAACTCAAATAAGTACATTTTATTATCATCATTTATCCTATTTATTTGACTTGTTTTATTATATTATATATGAGAATCGATACGTTAATGTTTACTTTAGTAATTCTCAGGTAAAAACAAGCATTATGTGAAACTTGGCGATTTTGGACTAATTATGGAGCCAAACAAGCGAGATGTCAAAAGTCTACTGAAATCCAGAAGATGCGACGTATCTCACTCAACAGATACGACGCAATATCATACTTAGATGAATTCGAAGACCATTGCCTGACTTTGAAGAATGTGCCGCATGCAATTCTGTCATGCGCCGCATATGAAACTTTGGTCAAAGAAGAAGATCAAGCTCGTTCTACTCCAGATACGCCGCAATATACTTCTAACATACGGCGTATCACTATCAAGATTTCACCAGTTACAATCCAAGACAGCTAAAGTACATGCGCCGCATACAAAGATCAAGTTACACCGCATCTGTAGACGGTGTACGAATATTCCAGAATATATTAATCTTGGACCCCACGCGAAGTTAAGTCAATGCGCCGCATCTATCAACTCAATGCGCCGCATCGATCCCTCAGACAGAAACTATAAATACTCCAAGGTCAGACGAATTTAGAGACCGGAGACTTTAGACCATAGAGATAACCCTAGAGCCGAATTCAGACGACCAAGCAGCACAAGACACACCTCAAATAAAGATACAAGAGCTGTAAGAAGGTCCTGCATGTATTTAATTCATTAAGTAGTTTTGTTTTATTGTTTTAGTACGCTTTAATTCATCAGGATTGATGGGCTTGTGTCATGTGACTACGGAAGATCATGCACTCCCCTTAATATTGCTTTCCCATTAATTAAAGTTTATATGTTGATGTCTTTGGTGACTTTTATTAGTGCATTGATAACCTCTGTGTCTAGCTGAGTCTTGCTTGGGTCGCCATGCCCCTTCCTCGCCTATTTATTCTAGCGTCTCTTGAAAAATAGGATAGACATAAGTAATCATTAAGGGTTTACTCGCCGATAAGATTAGAGCCAACGAGAAAGGTTTAATTATATACACTTCATATAAAACTTGCAATAAAACAAGTGACAAGCTATTTAATTATCAGGACAGGACTTCTTATTGTCTCGAGTATCTATCTGTGTACGTGTGTGCTAATCGCTGATTCGTGCCCATTAGTTTATTTTTCTATTTAATTATAACCAAACCGTGCCAGTCTCTCAGGCTGAACCCCCTTGCATTAGATTAGGTTGTATAGCTAACGTAGGATATTAAAATACTGATTAGAATAACTAGATAATACGTTCCACTCTTAGTGATCGACACTCTGCTTATCATTATATTCATACTGACCGGGTACACTGCTCGTTAAGTGTATGTGTTATTGATAAGTTGGCTAAATATAAATTTAAAACTTGAGTAGGCATTAATACTACTAAACCGCAACGACACATCACGCGCATCACTAGTTAAGATAATTATTTTTATACCTATGATATGTCGAAAACTAAGAATATTATACTTAAAATAAATGGAACACATAAAAATAAATGACAACCTCGAAGTAGTAAGTTAATATGTCATTAACCTCACACATACAACTAGTATTAAAATAAATGGAACACACTACTTAAATTTTTATTTTCTTTTTAAAATGAGTGATCGTGAGGGTCAAGAAAGATTTCGAGTACATATCAATTCATTATTCAAATTATGATTGATATCATCATCGAATCTAATCGACAAGTTTTCGAGTATGGACATGAAATTGGAGTCATTATTTGTCTAGCTTCAAGATAACATCAAAATATAATGAAATATATTATCTTGAATCTACATACTCAATCACACTCGGTTGTTATGAAAATAATGACGTCCTCTCAAGACGAAAATAATATGCATCGGATCATAACTCACACTTTTGTTGAAGATGTCATATTGAGTCTTCTTGTCCAATTGTAGTGTTCCAAACATTAAACTAATATGTTTAAAAGATGCATAAAATACACAACTAAGTAGGATTGACAACTTGGATGTTTCATCTGAAATATTCAAGTAATTTACTTTGCAATGCAATTAGTAAATGTGCCATTTCCGAAAAACCAAACACGAGCAAACAAACAACATACGTAAACCTTGCTCATGAACGACTCAATACTAAAAATCACATGTCAAGTAAAAGTGTCACACATAATATGTTATTAACTATTATGTACGTCATCAATCTTCGAGAAAATCACATGTATTTCTCTTATCAAAAGATTGACAAAGGATAATTTATATCATATGCATCTCATTTTCTTTGTAACATGAATGGTTATGTTACAAGAGAATACATTGCATCTTGTTAACAAATATAGGATATTAGATTTGAATAATAACCCAATACAACATGTGTCATCGCATAAACAAGTAAAATTGGTCATACACTAAAATACTTGTTTTACTAAGCATTCGTAAGAGTGATAAGTTTCCTCTTAGAAAAGCATATTTGTTGAAAGATACAATATGTCTCATTTCAATCATACATCATATAATACTCACAAGATCTATTGAGGTAAGTAACATTTACTAGATTCTTTTCTCAAGATATGTAAAGGAGCATTCTTGAAACACTCTCGATGTAGCAGATTCTACATTGTATCACATTAAGGCATCTCTTTGCTCTATAAAACCAAATCATGTTAAAATAACATGTAAAAACTCAACAAACAAAGATATTATCCAAGAGATCATAAAATGCACCACCTCCACCAAATAACCTCTAAATCTCAAACATGAAATTAAAACAGGTTGTCAGGATCGGGATCCTATCTAGGATCGTTTTCGGCTTTGCAAGATCGGGATCGTAGGATCGTAAGATCGGATCCTACCTAGGATCGTTTTCGGCTTTTCCTTTACATATGTATACAAACCATTTTTATTGCAATTTAGAGAAAAAAAAAAAAAAAAAAAAAAAAAAAAAAAAAGGTCTAAAAAAGGGCTACCATTTAAAAAAACGTTTAATTGCTTAAGGAGCATGAGAATGTAAAATGATGATTTTTAAGAAGCATAAAATGGAAAACATAGTTGATTAGCTCATGTAGATACTTTTTTATTTTTTATTTTTTAGTATTAAGATTAAATGTATCGATATTTGGTTGTTCAATTTTCAATATGTATGCAGCCATGTAGGTATGGAAGACATGTATGCATGTATGTATATGTGTTAAAAAAAAAATTTGTAAAAAAAAGTAGTAAAAAAATAGTTGTTAAAAAATTTGTAAAAAAAGTAGTTAAAAAATAATTGTTTAATAACTCAAGTAAATTTAAGAATTTCTAATCAAAATTGTTTAAGTAATTCTAAACTCGTACTCCGTATCATTTACAATAAATTATACTTATAGGTTTCTAACCATTTAAATATATTAATATTAAAAAATATAGATTAATATCCAATCTATGCTAACTATTTGTCGGGTTGGACATCCCATTGCCCCAACAAAGACATGATACTGCTAACTTTTTTATACATAGTAGTATAAAATAATTTAATTGGTGGGTAATAAAAGCAACAATCCCATCATAAAGGACACAATCCCATCATAAAGATGTGTTGTCGCATCACATCGTCAATACTTCTTTGTTTTATTGGGATGGTTTAATATAGGAACAGGATCGGATCGTTCGCGATCCCACGATCTTACGAGCGATCCCACGATCCTGTAACGATCCTACCTGATTTACGATCCCGTAACGATCCTGATCGTTTTGTGTGTGTAGGATCGTAGGATCGTACGATCCTACGAGCAGGATCGCGATCCTGACAACCTTGAAATTAAAACATTTTGCTTGCCTTTGTTAGGAGTTGTGTAAGACATGTCATCTTCGTAACCGACTTTCAAAATATGGTTAATTGAGTCATACTAGGCCATGTATTAGCGAAATAAGCTAATATCATCTTTGTTATACTTCGATAGGCAAATATAGGAATTTGAATTTTTCTATGATCCGTTTGATATGGTTCAATTTACTATCCATTTTGTTATGATATTCGTTATGCTATCTCATTTGATATGAGATTCTGTTCAGTTTGATATGATTTGTTGATTATGCTATGATCGCTTCGTTATGATTATGGATAGCTTTGCTTTGTTTTGTTTTGTTCTGTTGCCCGAGCTAACTAGTTATGGAGGTACCATGACCATGTCATTGAGGCACTAATGGCATGACACTTTCTGTGGAGGTTTGATTGATCCACGGTGTCCCCTTCTGTTCTGTTATGATATTTGTGCACATGGGCCATTATGTATATGTACGTTCAGTCTCGTACTGGCATATGTATTTTGTTTTGCAGAGGGCGTATGGATGCATCCTAGGTATACGTTTGGTGTGATTATGATGTGACTTAGTGATTGGTTTGTGCATGCCATGCACCCCATTCCACTTCTGGGAGCTAGCTACTCCATTTGGTACTTTGGAGGTCTCCCCTCCATGTACACTTATGATTTGACGGATATATGGTTATGTTTATGATTATGATTATGATTTGGTGACTAAGCATGTGGCATGCTTTCCGAGCTCGTTGGGCATTTCCTTATGATATTATGATCTAATTTCGTTTGATTCTGGATTTCCTTATTTTACTTATGACTCACTTCTGTTTTGCTTCTTATGATACATGACATTTTGTTCTGTTGATCTTTGATCCCTTATTCGGTTGACATATGATATTCGTTTCAGCAGGAGCTTATGTTTCCCTTTCCCTATACTTATATATATTAGATTATTCATTTTGGTTATATCTGTTAACTGGCCTTTTTAATCTCAGCCGCATTTCTTTTCTTGCGGCAGGTTTTAGGTTAGAAGCTGGTATTGAGTGAAGAGTCCATAGAAACTCTTAGTGAACTACCCTAATGATAGAGAACCATTTACTTCTATATTAGACTTGGATTTTCCTTCAGTTAGATTTAGTTTGGATTCGTATTTTAGCTTTTGGAACTCATTATGTTTAGAGTTAGTATCATGTTATTACCTTAGAATACCTTGTAATCATTATGTTTATAAAAGTCTTCCACTTGCATTTGTTCTGTTGACACCATAATGTGGCATTTTGACCCTTGTCGGGTTGGAGTGTTACAATTATGGTATCAGAGCTCCGACTTTGACTTATAGAACATAAGTTTTGGCCTGTGAAGATTTGGACCCTTAAGTTTGCACTATAGGAGCTTATGAAATAACCTTTGAAGGATTTGCCTTTGGTTTCCCCTGCAGAAACTATTAGTTATGACCGGTGAGGATTGGGTAGATTATATGATGAGGCATTTGTTAGATATCTTTCCTCCGCACCACTCTGATTTATGCCTCTGCTTTCAGTTAAGCCCTTATAAGATCATTCGTTCAGGAGATTTAGAAAATTTATCAGGATACGCAACATAAGTTTAGAATGCTTTGAGAATTTTGTAGTAATGCCTTACAGGTTTCACATTCGGATGTGGTCGCATTCTTTCAAACTTCGATCATCGATTCGTTACTTTTCGATTAGATACCTTTTCGTTCGTTCAGAGAATTCGTATATGTATGAATCCGATGTGTTCGACACATTCTGTGGTTTCTCTTAATATTGCTAAGCATATTGAGGTTTCCTCTGCACTATTAGAATTTGCTATACCTAGTTATATCTCTATGAGAGGTCTTGTGATTATTCGTCACGAGTATCAAAATTGTCCAGTACGTTTTGAAGATATTTTAAGATAAGTTTGTTCTGCTAATTTGTTTCCTTTAGGAATGTTTGATTTGATACGATTCTGGATATGGATTTGTTGACTGAGCATCGAGATGCTATCAATGGTCATATTAGATTTGTCATCTTTGGCGATTGGAAAAACTCAAAATTCTGTACCATGGTTCCCAACCTGGTAAACAATTATGATCATTTTTGCTTTGAAAACTCGTACGTTAATCCCTCGCGGTTATGAAGATACTTCGTTTGATGAAACTCGCCTCGAGAGTTATTCGGTGGTTTCAAATGTTCGCGGTTTATTCCTAAATGAACTACCAAGATTACCATCTGAATGTGAAGTTGTTTTGATCTAGTTATGAGAATTTGTTTAGTCACGACTTGAGGTAAAATGTGATTGCAATAAAGGCATGTGTATATGATGCAAGTTTTATGACGCCTGGCCAATGTGATAATAGTTACATCATATAACTGAACTTATTGGAATCATAAGATGTCTTGAGAAGTGCCTGAGGACAGTAAGTTGGTTGATTCTGAAACTTTATCTATATAAGAGCAACGTTTTGCCTAATTCTAAAACTCCGTATTGAACAACATCAGTTGAAAGGAAATATTAGGTTATGTATTGAGGGTGTGTCCATGTCGTGCTCCAGTTTTATTCGTGAAGAAGAATGATGATAATATGAGGTTATGTATTGATTTCCGGAAGCTGAATCGTATTGCAGTTTGAACCGTCAACCTATACTTCGAATCGATGATTTGTCTAATCAACTCCTGGTGTGAAGTTTTCTCTTTGATGGATTTAAGATCTGATTATTTCAGTTACGCGCAAGATGTTCCTAGAATTTCCTTTCGTATGGTCTTCATGAGTATTAATGATGCCAATGGTATTGGCTACTGTTCTGACCGTTTCTATGGAATTGATAAATCGTGTCTTTCATGAATACTTGGACAATTTGTTATAGTATGGCATATTGGTATATTCAGAGACGAAAGAGAGACACGAGGATCATCTTCGTATTTGTGTTGGAAATTCTACTTTAGAATAAGCTCTATGTAATATTCTCGAAGAGTAAATTTTAGTTGGGATGAAGAATGAGATGAGAATTTTAAAAAGCTGAAAAGAGATTTGTTTCTACTCAAGAAGGAGACTTAGTTATGTCCTTATGCAAAACAGGAAGATTATTGGTTATGCATCAATACAGCTAGAACCGTAGGAGGTGAACTATCTGACGCATGATTTGGGAGTAATTTGTGACAGACATGAAGAAGCTCAGGAGCAAGACGGTGGAATATGATCTATGTAACACCCCAACCCGACAAGGGCAAAGGTGTCACATATACGGATTCTTATCAGAACAACCACAGACATTTGACATAAATAATACAATGAAAATCCAAGGTTTACAACTGAAATCAGAACTACAAGCTTTACATTACAAAATTTCTATGTCTAATATAAGGTCCTTCTAGTCATCTTCCAAAAGCTAATGAAGTCTTCTAAAGTCAACACTTTTCACCCAACTCCCAGCTTCCAACTAAACCTGCCGCGGGAAAAGAAACGCGGCTGAGCTACACGAGCTCAGTAAACAGATATAATGGTAACAAACAATAATAATGAAATAGGGAAGATGGAAGGAATCGTACATGATATAATAATAGATGAGAAGAAATATGAGGATTATACAGAGATATCAGAAAGTATGGATAGTATCATGAGTAATGGTGAAGTAATCAAAAGATCCCATCAAGCCCAAACATACCAAGCCCAGTACAGAGATAAGTCCAGTATCATGCCATAGGGTGTCAGTAATGAAAGGTATAGGTCATAAGTCCATAAGGTGCATGGAAAACAGTAATCCTCTACGAGCCCAGAAACATGAACATGAAATCATAATCATACCGCCATGCAGAGAGATGTTCCTCTCACTAATCCCAGAAATCAGAAATATGGAGTGATCAGCTCCCAGAGTTGTGAAAGACGTGTATCGCACACACCATCAGTCACCATGCATATCATAACATATCATAACATGAACATAATACAGAAACAAATCTAGGATGCATCCATACGCCCCTGGTGGCCATAACTCCCAACACACCAAATAAAATACAGAAAAGGGACGGGACAGGTCATCACTCTCCTGCCCTAGAGTCATGCCATCGGTGCATCGACTGACATGGACATGAAACCCTCATGCCTAGTGAGTGGCTCGTAGTATCAAACTGTGGGTCAAGGTCAAGTATCATGAATCATGTTTTTTAGTTTACTTGCATAGGTCAATATCATGTTTCATAAGTTCATAATCATGGTTCATAGTCATGGTTCATAAGCAAGGTTCATAAGCAAAGGTTCATAAGCAAAGGTTCATGAATGAAAGGTTCATAATCATAAAAGGTTCAATATCAGAAAGGTCATCTATCAGAAATGTTTAATATCAGAAAGGTTCATAACAGAAAGGTCATGTATCAGAAAGGTTTAATATCAGAAAGGTTCATAACAGAAGGTCATGTCAAAGGTTCATAATATCATGAAAGAAACCAGAAAGGTTCACAGAATCAAAGAACATGGCAGTGAATCAGAAATCAGAAATGAGACGAAGGCACCTTATTAAAGAAGGGCAGAATATCTGTACCTTATTAGGAATGCAAAAACAGAAATAGAAGCACAAACAGATCAGGATCTCTCCTTCTTCACACCTAGAGGAATAGAAGACGGAATTACAGAAGATTCTAAGTCAGATTACCATTTTGGTTTTCCTTTACTTTTTAATAACTTTCTATTTTAGGCAGGTTTCCTTATTTGGCAAGTTTCCATACTTTAGGGTTTCAAATGTAATTCCTCTAAAGTTAAAGGTCAAATATGTAATTATCACATTCATTCTTTTTAATCCTTCATTTATTCAGAATGTACGTCTTCAATACTTCAAGTTTGCCAAATTACATTTTATACCCCTTAGTTTACAAAATTTCCATTTAAACCCCTTAATTCATAATTTTACACTTTAAATCCTTATCTTAAGCATAATTACCAAACAAACCTCATATTTTATCAACATACAGAATATAACTTCAGAATTACTTATTGTACGAATCCAGCCCCTCAAGTTTCAGAAATTACACATTTAGTCCCTTAAGTTTACAAAACTTATAATTTAAATCATAATTCCATATTAATTACACATTAAGCCCATAAATACTCAAATTTGCACAAAACACCCTTAATATCATCATTTACTCAGATTGACTTCAAATTTCCAGAAATTACACTTTTAGTCCCTCTCTTTTAATAATTTACAAAACATACCCTTTAATTATCATAAATTCATTTTCTTGCAATATTTACACATAAGGACCCCATATTATAATTTTTCACATTCTCCCAGATCTAATATGACTTACAAAAATAACCCACAAGTTTGGAAAATTACAAAACACCCCCTTCTTAATTAATTTCAAATCGGATATACTTTTTAAATGAAAATTACAAGCCCTAATTTAATCAATCATTACCCAATAATTAGGTCATCATTATATCATCCTTAAACCATCATTAAACTTCCAGATTCAAACCCTAATCAGAAAAACCAGATCGATTACTTTTATTTTCTTTTTCTTCCTTTGATTTTCAAAAACCCAGTTTATAATTAATTCCACTATAATTCGTATAAGCCTCTAAAAATCAAACCAATATTTTTCCCATGTTATTAGATGTATAAAGAACTCAGAAAAATTATAAAACCAACACAGAAAAATCGTATGGTATTTATTTGATTTTAGGCACATTTTTAACCACAATAATTACAACGACTCATCTAGGCCTTTATAAATTATTCCAACATTTTTCCCAGAACATACACATCATATAAGGTCCAAATAAAATAAATATGACCCTCAGAAAAATCGTATCACATATTTTGGAAAATAGGTGTGTTTTAAACCATTTAATTCAAAACGGCTCAAAAACCATGCATGATTCGAGTTTCTTATTTTTCTCAGGTTATATTTGACCCATAGATCACTAGAAAAATGCTAGATAATTTTTATAACGTGTGGATTAGAGATCTCAGAATTATACCTATCGAATGGAGTAAAAACGTCAAGCAATGTACCACGCCTAAAACAGCGACCCATAAATCGAACCCCATTTTTCGTGGCCTCCTTGGATGCAGATCTATCCCATAAAAATACCAGTAGCTCTCCAGAACATCGTATGTGGTGGTGGTGAATTTGTGTATGTTTTGTTTTTGTCGGCAATAGTTTTATTAGGTTTTAATGGTTTGTTCAAATAAAAAGGTAACTTGCCGTGAATTGGGGAGAGAGGGCTGGCAAAATTTCGGTTATACATAGGACCCATTCAATTTTGATATGCTTTCCATAATTTGTTTAGTATTTAAAGGTATTTTGAATTTATTATAAGTTAAATAATATTATTAATATACTATAAGTATTTTTCGAACTATATATTGTGTACAACATAATTTTGGGACTTCAAAATTGTCAAATGTTGTAAAGGAAATTTATTTTACTTCATGCCTTGATCATCTCTCAAAGTTTGGAATTCATTTGGTACCTTACTAAGCTTATTAATCAAAGTTTTAGATTGTAAGGGCATTTTGGTCTTTTTACATGTTTCAGATTTTAGGGTTTTACAAAGACGGTGGAATATGATCTATGTTAGAAGACTTGAAGGAAGCACACAGTTCTATTTACTCTATTCATCTTAGTTGTACTATTATGCATAGAGACTTGAAGCAGAATTTTGATGGAATGGTATGAAGATGATTGTGACTACATTGAAGGCGAAGTGTTTAGCGTGTCAACAGGTTAAGATTTAGCATCAGTGTATAAGTGAATTTCCTTAGCTTTGGATGTTCTTATGTGGAAGTGGGATTAAACCTTCATGGACTTTGTAACGGGATTTCCGCGCACATTTAGGAAGGATGATACGAATCGGGTTGTAGTGGATCATTTGACTAGATCGGCTCACTTTAGAAGATTGGCAGAGATTTCTTTCGACAGAAGATTATTCAAGCTACATGGCGCACCTGCAGAGATAGTGTCAGAGATTCGCGTTTTGCTTCACGTTTCCATAAAGAGTTACACAAGACTATGGGAATTTGACTTGGGATTAGTACGGCTTCTCACCTTCAGACTGATGGATGAACAGAACAACTATTCAAACTTTGGAAGATGTGTTGAGATCAGTGTGTTTGGAATGGGCGGAAAATTTGACAAGTGATGGGTCTGGTTGGGTTAGATGGCATGCAGTGACAAGAGTTTCTTTTCAAATTTTCGTATGAACGGAGATGTAGAGCACCTTTTGGTTGAATTAAGTCGGAGAGTTACTTATTGAAGCTCCGGAGTTGATTACAGTAACTAATGGATTAGTGGAAGAGAAATTTTGAAACTTTAGACCGGGAATTTGTGTGTTTCGTATGATGTCCCGTACAGAAGCATTAGACGTTTTGGCATATAAGGAAGATTTGATTTGCGATACGTTAGACCTTAGATTCGTTCTTATCCGTACGATTATCCTATCTATTCATTAAGCTTGCAGATACGTTTTGATACTCTAATATGTGCTTAGTTGATCGTCAATACGAATAGGTTAACCATCCCTTTATGAAACTCTTGATACGTTTGATAATTCGATATGTGCTTCTCTGATTATTAGCAAGTTCCTTAGTTCGTTTAGAATCTGGATAGAGTTTATGAAGTTTTATCGTTTAGCACTACCTCCGTATTTGCCTCGTGTGTATATGTGTTTCATGTATCTCTTTGTGAGATTACAACTATCATCTGCTACGTATTTACTTCGTATTTGTTGGATCTGATTTGTTATGATTTGTGCTCTATTGGAGAGCCTGGGGCTATCCTAGTTTGTCTGGATTGGGTCATAAGAAATAAAACAATTCCGTTCATTAAGATTCTTCTCGAAGAACCTTCCTCAGCGGGAGGCTATTTATTGGCATTCTTTTTGTGATTTGGTACGTCTCCGTCTAACTTTTGCGACTTCAATTTTGAGGACGAAATCTTCTTTTTAGAGGGGAAGAATGTTAGGAATTATTAAAATTGTATTTAGTTTCATTACTGTTGTTAGTGTAGTATTGGTTTCTGCTGGCAGGTATATAGTTCCTGTTGGTATAGTAGTTTTATTGTTTCTGCTGGTAGCGCATTATGGTTACTGCTGCTAGTATTGTTTCTGCGGGTTATAGAAATAGTCAAACCCGTATAGTTAGAAATTTGTTAGAGAAAGAGATATGCATGAGTTATATTAGGAAGTGATAATGCATATCTCCTCTACACGTTTTGTAGTGAATGCCGAATTAGGGTTTCTTGGAGTATAAAAGAAACTCACGGCTATGAACATTGTACGACTTGAAAAACACTTTTCAATAGTTAATATAGACCCATAGAGGATCAAGTGTTTATTAGTTATTTCTTCTTTAACTCTTGTGTTTATATTCCGCGTAAACATAAGTTTATTGTCACAACTCGTAATTTCAAGTCATTTTCCAAACCCCGATAATTTACTATTCATGAGTTACTATTCATCATTCACTATTCACCTATCACTATTCATCATTTCACTATTCATCATTTTTTAAGTCAGTTTGAGACTTTGAGAAGTCGTCAAAAATTTTACTATTCACGTGACACTATTCATTCCCGGAAGGAAATCACTATTCATGGGCATCATTCATCATGTCGTAAACTTGGTTTACGGGTATTCAAATGCGCGTAACCAGTTAGGTTTAGCTGCGTATTCATGCATCATCAGTAAAGACACATCATACAGACTAGGGTAGTCTGCACATCATCAGTAACATCATTATCATATCAGTTCATGCATGGGTTGTGTGATTTTCATTAACGTATACTTAATTGTTTAATTAACGTTATCACTCAGTCATTTCTACTAACATTATACCCAATACTCCCGACAATGATCCTAACACATTTTCAAGCTAATTTTAATGATATAGAGATTATATTATTACTTTACCCAGTGTTTTAAAACCAATCGCTATATTTTTCGTTTGACGCTTATAACTCAGTCGGTTTACGAAATTTCAATCCGATAATCATTCTAACACCCGATTCTTGCAAGGAATATGGTTTTACAATTTTTACAATTTCGTCGTATTTCATTTCACCTCGTCATGATTTATTTCTAGTTAACTCGGTATCCGATAACACTCATTGTATACACTAAACTACCAATACTCATTTAAATGGGGGACAAAGTCTTGCTTAAACATCAAATCCATCTCATTTTAGCCACATGTGCCGCCCCCTAACCCCCCCCCCCCCCCCATTTAGGCTAATACTCCAAAACTCATTAATGAATTTTGTGTGATTTAATTTCCCTTCCACTAACTAGCAACACATATCACATACACATTTAGCTAAATCAAGAAAATTTCTCTCTTCCTTTCTTCTTCCCCATTCGGCCCAACCAAGAACACCAAAGATCATCCATAAATTTTCCAAGTTAAAGTCATAATCAAGCTCCATTTACCTTCCTAGTTAAGGTTTTGTGATTAAATCTCAAGTTTCTTACTCATTTTTCATCAAAACTCATCAAATATTCAAGTAAGTTTCAAGAACACATTTTGATCATCTTATACTTTCATTTGATTCATATGTTTATGTATTTTCAAGTTATATTAGTTAATCATGCAACATATTTATGTTTTAGATACCACTTTTGCACATAAACTATCTTTAACACTAGATCTATAAGTTTCACTAATGATCTCATGAAATCCACCAAGGTTGGTGATGTTTAGGACCCCATGACACCCTAAGAAGGTGTATGGTAGGATTTGCGAACTTGTGGAGTTGATTTGAAGTAGTATGATCAAGTTTAGAACCAAGAAAATGAGTTTTAACAAGTATAAATAAGGTTCTGTCCAAAATCGTGTAAACTGGAAAACTCAGTAACTTTTGGTATATTTCGGCCTTCATATTCAGAAATTTCTTTCAAAAAAGAAACCGTGGCCGCAAGAATCACTAAAAACCGACTTATAACG
Organism: Artemisia tridentata subsp. tridentata; assembly: GCA_021014915.2. Classification (NCBI taxonomy): domain Eukaryota; kingdom Viridiplantae; phylum Streptophyta; class Magnoliopsida; order Asterales; family Asteraceae; genus Artemisia; species Artemisia tridentata. The sequence continues at coordinate 356,548,970 of CP139509.1, read as the reverse complement.
AAGGAGATATGATTTTTCAAAGTTAGACGACGAAAACTAATTTTCTGAAAATTTAGTTGCTGATCGCCGAGATTCAAAGGACAAAACGAGGCGTTAGACGTGATCTAGACGACCCGACCTACTGAGATTATGTTAGTTCATGTTTATACGAAGCCGTGGATGCAAAGAACGTACAAAACGAGCTTATAACGGCCGAGTTATTCACGTTTGAAGCCCGACGTACCATGTTTATTTTGACAGCCACTAATAGAAAGTGTTTTAAGTATAAAAACTAGTATTTTTGCGAGACATAACATTGATAGCCGATTTTCTAATTGATCGAGGCGTGTACAATCAAAAGTTAAATGAAACGACATTAATACATTGTTACAAGGTTTTCAAAAACGTCGAGTTTGATCAACTAACACTTAACGTGCAATATTTCACGACTAGTTTTACGAAGCCATTTTGGGCATATTTTCACAAGTTAAGGAAAATATTAAATTGCGATGAAAACGCTACATTTTGCCGATAGAACACCAAACGAGGATCGTGGAGTACCGTTTCAATGTATTTACACGAAAAGTAGTTTATAACTTAACGAGACGTCAAAAGTGTATTTTTCGTCGATAAACGTTATTTTCAAAACTAACAAGTGGTATCGTTAACATACGTATTTGCATGTGTTGCATTGTATTATTGCTTACATTGAATCACATCATTCATAATAGGTCGTGGTTAGAGACCGAGCTTTATTTCATCATATCCATCATTGTCATTGTTGCTATATCATATCAGGTGAGTTTTCATAGCCCCGTTTTAAATTGTTTATTGATTTCTAAACTCTCGGGGGAGAATACATTGCACCATTTTCATATGCAGACCAAAGTATACAAACTCATTACATTACTTAAGTTACATCATTTCCCAGATTAAAGTCCCCTTTATTATCATGAACCGTTAATTGTTAGCAAGCGAGAGTGAGTGAATAGATCTATTGAGGGTGACTCCTCCGTTCGGGTTGGTAGCACCAACTGGTCAAACGAACGCATTTCATTTTTGTCATATTAGAGTGATTGGCAAACACTCGGTTGGGGCATTTCATTCAGTCTAGCTTCGGGGTCATGAGCTTAGAGCTAATGTATCATTTTTATGTGGCATGGTTTTGTCATACACTTTATACTTGTGGTATCCGTACAATATTTCATTTACATAAACCTATGATCTCACCAACATTTTTGTTGACCATTTTTAGCAATGTATTTTCAGGTAATTAAGGTATCGCATGTTGGCTTGCATATGGACACATCATGGAGTCGCGGAGTCGACGCATCTCACTTTATATTTTATGCACTTATCCATCGTTTGAATTGTATGAACTTGTTTTATGAAAACTTGTTTCACCTTTTGGGACCTAGCCTTGTAACTCTGAATGTTTTTAAATAATCAAACGATGTATTTTCTAAACGACACTTTAGGTCGTTCAGTATAACTGCAACTTTGGTGCTATGACCAGTCGCGCCCCTTAATGCTTCATTCCGCTGCAAGTTACGAAATTTGGGGGTGTGACATTTATTGTTAGAGATTCTCTTGTAGTTTGTTTGTGATTACATAAGCATTCTACCGGTTCCTTAAGGCTCAAAGATCTATCTAGGGCTGATCCTACAAAGAATTATAAGGACCTGAAAATCCGAAATATCATTTGAACGTTTGGATACGAATATAACCAAAAGTCTACGAACATTTGACTAAGTTAAATACTATATGTTATGAATGGACTTTTCAAATACGAATTCTTAACCTAAGTTATAAAAAATTCGGCACAACCTTTAATCCTCTTGGGATATCACACGTTACATGTTATTTTGGACCCATTTCCTAACTTTTATATTTGATGTACACAATTTGAACTATAACTGTAACACCCCGACACGAAAAGGCCAAGATATCACATTATGGTGTCATACAAAGCATACATAAACGCAAGCGGAAGTCTTTTAAATAAATAACTAAGTCTCGAACATCAAGACTAGTATCCAAAAGATAATCCCAAATGCATAGTGGGTTAACCAAACAAACCAAAGTAAAGAAATAATATTCAAAGTACTGAAATAAATGAAGGTCCGAAACAATGGACAACGAAATGATAAATAAATGGGTCTCTTAGGTCCTACGCTCTCTCATTCCCAAGCCCGTCGCCTCGCTTATTACCTGCCGCATAAGAAAAGAAAACATGCGGCTGAGCTTAAAAAGCCCAGTGAACAGATATATACATATAACATAACATAAAGGTAAATAAGCATAAGCAACGAAGGAATAAGAATACGAAACGAAAGCATAATCATAAAGTCATACGAATCATAAAGATAACTGAGAGTCAAGAGTGCATGAGAACTGAATAGGAAATGAAACAAGAATGAAATGAAATAATGAAAAGGGTCATATAAGGATGTGCCATAAGAACTCCATATCAAAATCCGTCAAATCATACACATATCATATCATATCATAATCCATATAAGTATACGAAGAGGGGAGACCTCTAAGTAATAATCAAAAGTGTGAGAAGGAGAGCAAGGCACACACCACCTGGTCACAATATCATACACATACATAAAACCTAGGATGCATCCATACGCTCCCTAACAAAAGTATGTATGCCAGTACTAGACTGGTCACACATATAAGGTTGGCCAATAGTGCATGCAAAACAAATCATATCAAAAGGGGGAACGCCGTAGATCTATCACACCTCTACGGGAGTGTCATGCCTAGGGTGCCATCCTAGACATGGTCCTGGTACCTCCAGAACTAGGTAAGCTCAGGCATGGATCTATCATAGCATACATAATCAAAATCTAATAAGCATGGCAAGAGAAACAGATAGTATCTCAAATAAGCATGGCAAACATAGGCATAGCATAGCAGAGACATTTAAATAAATGTCAGAATGGATCAAATAGAATGATGATCATACAATGAAAGTCATGAATCAAATGAGGGAAAACATATCAGGCATCGAATCGATAGAAATATCCCTACTGAAAAGGGAAAGAATATTTGTACCTTATCGAAGCACACAAATCAAAGCAAATAAATGAACGAAAGCAGGAGATCACTCCTTCTTCACTCGATCTACAAATAATCATAAGTTCTCTTATAAGTTTCATATAATCATAAGGTTTCATTTTAGTTTTCTTTCCATTTTAGGTAACTTTTCATATTTAGCAACTTTCCAAAAATAGTAAGTTTCCATATTTAGTAACTTTCCATATTTAGTAACTTTAGTCATTAACATTCAAGTTTATCAACTTAAGGTATTAAAGATGATTATATTAGTAGCTCAAGGTTCATAGTGCCATTTACGTATGTTTAGGGTTCATAATGTAGTTCTCATAGGTCTTAGGGTTTATTATGCAAATATAATATAAGTTAAGGATTCTAGTGTTATTATGATAAGATTAGGGTATAAAATGTAAATATTATCAAGTTACATGTTTAAACAAGTTAAGTCCTTTTAGTTTTAGAAAAATGACAATTTAAACCCCTTTATTTAATTATTACACAAAGTAATCCTTTTTAAACCCTTTTTATAATTTTAACAGGTTATACATATGAACTGGTCATGTTTTGAAAAATTTATGAACCTCATTATAACTTCGAAATAAAATCTAAAAAAATTCACACACGTACCTCAATGTCTTAAGTATTTTACATAATTTTTCCAGATTTTATTAAGTCGTATAACTATAGTCTAAAAATCTCTTAAGCCAACTTTTTCAGATTACTGATCAGTTTTAACATACAAAAAGTTTGTATTTTGTTACCCCTTCAGAAAAATTTATAAAAATCTACAAAAATTCCAATAATTACTAGACATATGAAATATCAATCTTGTAAAACGGAATCTTCTAATTCGACATGGTTTACAAATTAAAATTCAAAAACACAGACTGTTTTTCCAGACATACGAATTCAGTTTGAAACTTGAATTTGTAAAATCAAAAAATGTACCTTCCCAACCTCTAAAAATTACAAAGATTAATTTTCCCAGAAAGATCTTTCCTTGAACTTAATTTTAGACTATAGAAACACCCAAATACACTTTTTTATCATCAAGATCCAATCGATTAAAGTCGGCCTAAATTTTCTGGACAGTAGCAGTTTCATTATTTCATGTATAACTATTTCAAAAACTCATCTATTGACACAAGGCCTTCATATATAACAACAAAACACATTAGGTTAATTCTTACATGATCTTAACATGTTCATAACCATTAGAATTCAGATTCATATACATAAGTCGATCCATAATAGGGTTCTTTCAATCGTTATATCATGTAAGGTAATTATCATTTTATGTGACTTCTTTTTATTATCATATGTGGTTATTATATTGACAAGACTAACAAAGAATGGATCGAATCATGACAAGAATTTAACAAGGAGGATACAATTACCCTCGTAGCGTGATCAAAACACAAGAGAACCACAAGGTCGAATCAACCACACCTTCTTCTTCTTTGATTGTGGCCGAATGAATGAACCAAGAAAATAAGGGATCGATTAGGTTTGTTATCAAAAATTCGAATGGATCAAGATTATACATGTATAATTACCTTGTGATACGAATTATATGAGAAGATGATGATCAAAAGCCTCTCTTCTTCTTCCTTGTGGATCGAACAAAAAAGTTTTAGGGTTTCTTCTCCTTTTTTTTTTTTTTTTTTTTTTGCCGTATAATGAGATGGTGATGGAGAGATTTTAGGGCTTGAAAGGTGAAGAAAATAATATCCGGTGTTAAGGGGATTAAAAGAAACCGTGTAAATGGATTGGAGCAAATAGGGAAGGTCCTAAATTAGAGGAATTCTAATTAAATGTGTGTTCATCTCTTCCAATTACTTTGGGCCGAAAATTTTGAAATATGTAGCACATAAAATGTCGACTAGAATAATTAGATGTAGGATTTTTATTTTGTGACATTTCAAATTATAGTGTAATGTTTTTATTTGGAGTTTAATTCATTAATTAACTTATGACATAATCATTTTAGGTTAAGCATAATGATGTTACTTACATCATTTTCATAAGTTCTTAAAATTCAAATTTGAAGGCATTTTAGTCATTTCAGATTGTGTTAAATTTTGGGTTTTACAATTCTTCCCCTCTAAAAACAAATTTTCGTCCTCGAAAATTGAAATACGTAATCGGAATAGAAATACGAAATCGAAAGCAATATCGAAATGAACACGTACCAAGTCAAAAAGATAAATGTGGATAACAGGATTGTATCGATTCTTCGGTCTCCCAAGTAGCCTCTCTCTCAGGATGATTCTTCCAAAGAATCTTTACGAACGGAATGGTTTTAGTTCTCATGACTCTTTCCTGACGCTCCAAAACAGCCTCAGGTTCTTCACTATACGAAAGATCTTCCCGAATCTGATCGAACGGGCAAGACACAACATGAAGCGGGTGATAATCATACTCACGAAGAAGAGCTACATGAAATACATCGTATACGTGAGATGACTGGGAAGGTAAAGCCAAGCGATGAGATACCTCGCCAACCTGATCAAAATCATTGAAAAGCCCTAGGTTTTCATAATTCACAACGAATTCGTTCCAAGGAATACGAAACACAATGTAGCGGATAACGATTTAAATCTCACACAGAGATACACGAAACATTCATGCTTGTAAGCAATACGAAGGTAGTACTAAAGAGTAAAACCTCATCAACTCAGTCCAGATTCTTAACGAAAAGGGAACTAGTGCATCATTATAGAAGAACTCATCAATTTCAAACAGATACTGATCGAACTAAGGAGCGTACCACCGGTCAATGAAGCACGTGACGAAATGATTCGCAACCAAATGATCGAACTAACGAAAAGGTTCATAAATCTAGATTCGCAACCAAATGATTCATCTCAAGGTCCAATTCCAAGGTTTCTATCAAATGTTCCTTTAAAGAAATCTGTTAATAATGGTTTTCATAAAGGTAGTCTTTAAAAGTAGTTTTCATAAAAGGTTGTAAAATTTTATATAAAAGAGGTATTGCATCGTGCTCATAACATCGTTTTAAAAATAGTTTTTCTCAAAACATTTTCATGATACAATTAAGAAAGGTTTTCACATCCAGTTACAATATCAAATGAACCTTCAAAGCATCAAGTGATTCGAATACTCATGTCATAGGGTAACGAATGAATTATGTTAAGTATCATATCACAAGGGTCATAATGAACGAATGTCAAATGGATCATCATAACAACGAATCATATCAAACGAATGAATCAAAGTACAGGGGATCATAGCAATGGCTTAAGGGAGTCATATCAGAATAACGAATCAATAATCAAGATCAAGTCATGAGAGTGAAAGCACCCTTACTGAAAAGGGTAGAACACGTGATGAATCATCAAAGGTATCAAGAGTTTTATAAGAGATAGATAGTATAATTGTACTGATGATCAATCGAGTACAACTCAAAATATCAACTTGTATTGAAACGCATTATGAGATGGGTAGCATATTTGTACATCGATCAATAAAGTATAAATCGGAGTATCGAAACGCATCAGAAAACAAAACAAAATGGGTCGAATAATCATACGGATAAAACACATCAAAGAGCCAGCGCAGTTGTACAGTCGATAAACTAAACACATAACGGAGGGTCGGAATGTATCGGAGAGCATAATGGAATAGGTTGGATAACCGTATAGAAAACAACAACTCAAAGGATTAACGCATCGTGAACCAGATCTTCTTCATACGCCTAAAACGTCTAACTCTCCACAACGGGGACATCGTACGAAACATAAAAATTTCATAGTCCACCATTCAAGGTTTCTCTTCCACAAGGATAACTAATCCACCAATCACAGTAATCAACCCCAAACCTTAAACCAGCAAATCTCCAACTTAATCCAATCCAAAAGGTGTTCCACATCTCCTTAGGAAAACTCAATCATGCCAATACACTTGTCAAACTCTCCGTCCCATACATCTACAATTTCAACATAGTTGTTCTTTCCGTCCATCCATCTGAAGGTGAGTAGTCGCCATAAGATCTCGAGTTGGTCTTGAAGGTCTTCTGCATTTCTCCTGGAAGTGTGAAACAAAACTCGATTTTTCTAACACGATCACTGCAGGTGCGCCAAGGAGCTTAAATAATCTTCTGTTGAAATAAATCTCTGCCAATCTTCCAAGTGAGCCACCAAGTCGAATGATTTACAACAACCCACATCTTTTGTCCTTCCCAACGTGCGCGTAATTCCCGTTACAAAGTTGCTGACAGTTTTAATCCCACTTCTACATATGAACATCCAAAATGAAGAAAACCACTCGTATGCTGATGCTAACTCTCAATCTGTTGACATGCTAGACACTTCGCCATCAAAGCATTCACATCCGTTGTCATACCATCTCGTCATAATTTATGCTACAAGTCTCTACATAATAGTACAACTAACATGTATAAAGCGAAAAGAACAGGGTGCTTATTGCATAACCATTTCATTCAAATCTTCTACATAGATCATAATTCCACCACCCCACCTTGCTCCTGAGCTTCTTCCCATCCGTCATAACCAATCTCCAGCTGTGCGTCTGATAGTTCGCCTCCCACGGTTTATCTGCATAGATGGATCACTAGCAATCTTTCTGTATAACCTAAGGACGTAGCTGACCTTCTTCTCAAGTAGAAACAAATATCCCTCTTAACTTTCCAAAAGTTCTCCAACTTATTCCTCATCCTTACCAAAATTATACTCTTCGAGAAACTTACATCGAGCTCTACTGACGTAGAAATTTTCAACACCAAAATACAAGGATGATTCCCGTGTTTCTCATTCATCCCTGAATATACTAAATCTTCATACCATGACAATTGTCCAAGCATTCATGAAATACACGATTCATCAAGCTCATAAGAATAGTCGGAGCAGTAGCCAATATGATTGGCATCACAATGCTCATAGAGATTATAACGGATATAAATCAATGCTAGGAACATCTTGCTCCTTCACATGAAAATGGACATAATCAGATTACAAATCGATCATAGAGAAAACTTCACCCTGAAGTTGATTAGATAAGTCGTTGATAACGGTATCGGTCCCAATCACCATACTACTAAGATTCCAGAATTCCATGAACAACCTCATACCACCATCATTCTTCTTCATCACCAAACGGAACAACACAGAGACGCACACAGACGGATAAACCACCTCCTAGAAGTAGGTCCTTCAATACTCTTCATTCAACGTATATAGTTCGTAAGGGATTTCGGTAATAGGCAAAACGTCGCTTACACATGAATAGAGTTCTGATTCAAATAACCAACTGACCTCAGGCACTCCTCAAGACATTCTATGACTCCAATAAGTTCAAGGTATATGATGTAACTATTATCACGCTGGCCAGACGTCATGATACTTGCATCATATACACATGCCTTTATTGCAATCACAGTCTACCTCAAGTCACGACAAAACACATTATAATAAACGGATCAAAACAATTACATTCGAAGGGGAATCTTGGTAGTCCATCAAGGAATACATCACGAAATTCAACATCGAAAACTCTCGAGCGAGTTACATCAAACGGAATATCTTCACAAACGCGAGGGATTAATATACATAATTTCAAGCAAAGGTGATCATAATAGTATGCCAGGTTAGAAACCTGGGCACGGAGTTTGAGTTTCATAAGTCGTCAGAGATGACAAAATCATAACTGTTGTTAGCATCTCGATGTTCAGTCAACAATCACATGACCAAAATGAAATTGAATCGAACATTCCCAAAGAAATCAGATTAGCAGAATGAAATTGATCTTCAAACATCCTCAACCGTACAGGATAATCTACACTCGTGATGGATAGTCACAAGATTCTCATAGAGATAGAATTAGGAATAGCAATTCAATAGTGCAGAGGGGACTTAATGTGCTTAGTAAAAACAAAAGACACCATAGGATATGTCGTCCTCGTATCAAATAAAACCATGCAGCATGATCGCATAAGTAAGGAATACTCGAAATGGTACTTGATGTGTCAGCAGCCTGGTCCCTGGTCAGAGCGAACCCTCGACCCTCGGCAGATTGCTATCAATCATTCTCATTCTTACGGTTGTTACCATTCACCTTCGGACTCTCTTTCGTCCGACGTCCAATTACACTACAACTGAAACCGGCATCCAACGTCTTATAACACGATCACCCAGAGGGAACTTCTCACAGTCAACACATGGAGGAGATGGAACCTGGTCCCACAACTTCTTCTGCACAGACGAACCCGAACGTAAGGATCAAAACGAACAATGAAGATAAATCAAAGGTCAGGATCAAATACGGAGGAAGAGATCGCGTCAAACGAAAAGCCTAGTGTCTACCCAATATCCTCACAGGTCATTTCTAAGGTTCTACAGGTCAAACCCAGCTCTCTGATACCATAACTGTAACACCCCGACCCGACAAGGCCAAGATATCACATTATGGTGTCATACAAAGCATACATAAACGCAAGCGGAAGTCTTTTAAATAAATAACTAAGTCTCGAACATCAAGACTAGTATCCAAAAGATAATCCCAAATGCATAGTAGGTTAACCAAACAAACCAAAGTAAAGAAATAATATTCAAAGTACTGAAATAAATGAAGGTCCGAAACAATGGACAACGAAATGATAAATAAATGGGTCTCTTAGGTCCTACGCTCTCTCATTCCCAAGCCCGTCGCCTCGCTTATTACCTGCCGCATAAGAAAAGAAACATGCGGCTGAGCTTAAAAAGCCCAGTGAACAGATATATACATATAACATAACATAAAGGTAAATAAGCATAAGCAACGAAGGAATAAGAATACGAAACGAAAGCATAATCATAAAGTCATACGAATCATAAAGATAACTGAGAGTCAAGAGTGCATGAGAAATGAATAAGAAATGAAACAAGAATGAAATGAAATAATGAAAAGGGTCATATAAGGATGTGCCATAAGAACTCCATATCAAAATCCGTCAAATCATACACATATCATATCATATCATAATCCATATAAGTATACGAAGAGGGGAGACCTCTAAGTAATAATCAAAAGTGTGAGAAGGAGTGCAAGGCACACACCACCTGGTCACAATATCATACACATACATAAAACCTAGGATGCATCCATACGCTCCCTAACAAAAGTATGTATGCCAGTACTAGACTGGTCACACATATAAGGTTGGCCAATAGTGCATGCAAAACAAATCATATCAAAAGAGGGAACGCCGTAGATCTATCACACCTCTACGGGAGTGTCATGCCTAGGGTGCCATCCTAGACATGGTCCTGGTACCTCCAGAACTAGGTAAGCTCAGGCACGGATCTATCATAGCATACATAATCAAAATCTAATAAGCATGGCAAGAGAAACAGATAGTATCTCAAATAAGCATGGCAAACATAAGCATAGCATAGCATAGATATTTAAATAAATGTCAGAATGGATCAAATAGAATGACGATCATACAATGAAAGACATGAATCAAATGAGGGGAAATATATCAGGCATCGGATCGATAGAAATATCCCTACTGAAAAGGGAAAGAATATCTGTACCTTATCGAAGCACACAAATCAAAGCAAATAAATGAACGAAAGCAGGAGATCACTCCTTCTTCACTCGATCTACAAATAATCATAAGTTCTCTTATAAGTTTCATATAATCATAAGGTTTCATTTTAGTTTTCTTTCCATTTTAGGTAACTTTCCATATTTAGCAACTTTCCAAAAATAGTAAGTTTCCATATTTAGTAACTTTCCAAAAATAGTAACTTTCCATATTTAGTAACTTTAGTCATTAACATTCAAGTTTATCAACTTAAGGTATTAAATATGATTATATTAGTAGCTCAAGGTTCATAGTGCCATTTACGTATGTTTAGGGTTCATAATGTAGTTCTCATAGGTCTTAGGGTTTATTATGCAAATATAATATAAGTTAAGGATTCTAGTGTTATTATGATAAGATTAGGGTATAAAATGTAAATATGATCAAGTTACATGTTTAAACAAGTTAAGTCCTTTTAGTTTTAGAAAAATGACAATTTAAACCCCTTTATTTAATTATTACACAAGTAATCCTTTTTAAACCCTTTTTATAATTTTAACAGGTTATACATATGAACTGGTCATGTTTTGACAAATTTATGAACCTCATTAGAACTTCGAAATAAAATCTACAAAAATTCACACACGTACCTAAATGTCTTAAGTATTTTGCATAATTTTTCCAGATTTTATTAAGTCGTATAACTATAGTCTAAAAATCTCTTAAGCCAACTCGTTCAGATTACTGATCAGTTTTAACATACAAAAAGTTTGTATTTTGTTACCCCTTCAGAAAAAATTATAAAAATCTACAAAAATTCCAGTAATTACTAGACATATGAAATATCAATCCTGTAAAAGGGAATCTTCTAATTCGACATGGTTTGCAAACTACAATTCAAAAACACGGACTATTTTTCCAGACATACGAATTCAGTTTGACACTTGAATTTGTAAAATCGAATAATGTACCTTCCCAACCTCTAAAAATTACAAGGTTAATTTTCCCAGAAATCACTTTCCTTGAACTTAATTTTAGACTCCAGAAACACCCAAATACACTTTGTTATCATCAAGATCCAATCGATTAAAGTCGGCCTAAATTTTCTGGACAGTAGCAGTTTCATTATTTCATGTATAACTATTTCAAAAACTCATCTATTGACACAAGGCCTTCATATATAATACAAAAACACATTAGGTTGATTCTTACATGATCTTAATATGTTCATAACCATTAGAATTCAGATTCATATACATAAGTCGATCCATAATAGGGTTCTTTTAATCGTTATATCATGTAAGGTAATTATCATTTTATGTGACTTCTTTTTATTATCATATGTGGTTAATATATTGACAAGACTAACAAAGAATGGATCGAATCTTGACAAGAATTTAACAAGGAGGATACAATTACCCTCGTAGCATGATCAAAACACAAGAGAACCACAAGGTCGAATCAACCACACCTTCTCCTTCTTCTTTGATTGTGGCCGAATGAATGAACCAAGAAAATAAGGGATCGATTAGGTTTGTTATCAAAAATTCGAATGGATCAAGATTATACATGTATAATTACCTTGTGATACGAATTATATGAGAAGATGATGATTGTTGGGATTGAAATATTCTGAAGTTAGAGTATTAGAAAATACTCTAAGTCAAAGGTACTGCCAGTTCAAGATAAAGGTACTGCTAGAACAACAAAGCTACTGCTAGGTCAAGAACAAGAAGGTACTGCTGGTTTATTCAAAGGTACTGCTAGTACAAACAAGGTACTGCTAATCAGTGACTCATAGTGCTGCTTAAGAAGATAAGGACGAACAAGATATTTTGTACAAGAAAGTCAAAGATACAAAATAAAATATCTTTTGTTGTGTCATAGTTAAGTGTTCAAATTGTATACTTCTTAGTATGCAAGTTGTATAAGTGACTCTTGTAAGCTAGATCGAATAGCTTAAGACTTTAACATAGATTGTTGTAAAAGCTCTCTTGAAACTATAAAAGAGATCTTAGACTTTGATATTGTGTACACACTTCAACTAAGAACTTAGAACTGTTAAGAATATTGAACAAACACAAATCACAAGTTGTAACATAAGATTCAAGGTTTTGTAACCCTAGTGATAGTGAAGATCACTCGTATTATTTCTTGAATAATATTGAATCGTTTTGGTGATAAACTTTCTTTGTTCATTATCAAGTAACACATATAATACTTCCATTTCCACAAAATACATAACCTTCTAAGTGTGATTAAGTAAATTCTGCGTACTTAATCATATAAACTCAATATATCATTACACACAAAGTATACAAGGTTTAACCACCTTAACCGTGTGTCGAATCCTCTCAGTTGGTATCAGAGCCAGGCTGGTATAATTGAATTAGAAGAAACAGAAATGGATGCACATGATGCTCAAACAAATGTTGCTGCAAAGTTGCCCATGATCAAACCAAATGAGTTTGAGTTATGGAGGATGAGAATTGAGCAATATTTCATGGTCCAAGATTACACTCTTTGGGATATCATTATATATGGTGATTCTTTTTCACCAAGCTATTCAGATGTTGTCCTAGAAGGTAAAACACTTAGGAAAAGAAATACTGGACCAGTTTCAAATGAAGAAAAGATACTGAAGAGAAATGATCAGAAAGCAAGAAATTTGTTGCTTATGACCATTCCTAGTGAACAGATGTTATCTTTTAACAAGTATCTTGATGCAAAAACTCTTTTTGAAGAGATTTGTGCATATTTTGGTGGTAATGAAACTACCAAAAAGACACAGAAGACATTACTAAAGCAACAATTTGAAAACTTTACTGCTTTCAGTAATGAGTCTCTTGATAAGCTATTCTCAAGGTTACACAAGCTTGTCAGTCAGTTGGCTGTGTTGGGTGTTGAAACAGAGAAAGAAGATCTCAACATGAAGTTTTTAAGAAGTCTACCTGATGAGTTCCATACTCATGTTATTGTCTGGATGAACAAACCAGACATTGAAACCATGAAGCTCAATGATTTGTACAACAACTTCAAAATTGTTGAACAAAGTCTAAAGAAATCTGGTCATTATGGTACTAGTTCTGGGAATGTTGCACTCTTGTCAGTTCCTAGTATTAGTAAGAGTGAAGAGGTAGATGAAGGTGAAAGTGTTTCTAATGCAAGTTATGGTGCTCTTTCTACAAGTTCTCAAAAGGATGTTGCTGGTCTTGGAGATTCAACATTTTATGCTTTTATTACCAGTCAATCTAGTGGCTCTCCTCTCAACCATGAAGACCTTGAGCAGGTAGATGGTGATGATTTGGAAGCTATGGATATTAAATGGTAGGTTGCTTTGCTTAGCATGAGGGCTAAGAAGTATTGGCAAAGAACTGGGAAGCAGATTACCATAAATGGTAATGACACTGCTGGGTTTGATAAGAAGAAAGTGAAGTGTTTCAACTGTCATAGGTTAGGACACTTTGCTAAGGAGTGTAGAAGCCCAAGGAAGCAGGAAAATAGAAACACATGGTATAAGCAAGATAGGAAAAAGGAAGTTACTGTTGAAGAGCCAAAAGCTATGTTGGCTATTGATGGTATTGGTTATGATTGGAGCTCTATGGCTGATGAAGAGGATGCACCACCAAATGCTGCTTTTGTTGCCAATGAGTTTGCTCTAATGGCTCATTCTGATTCAGAGGTAAACAATATTACAACTTGTACTGAATCATGTCCTAATCTTAAAGCTTATGAAGACCTTAGTAAGAGATTTGAGGCTCATAAAAAAGAGCTACTTGATTCCCTTTTTAATTTGGCTAATCACAAAAGAGGTCTAGGTGTTCTAGAAAAACAAGTCTTACATTTTAAAAGCAATGAATCTAGTTATGCTAATGACATCAATATACTTAAAAATGACATTAAGATCAGAGATGAGTGTATTGTTGAGTTGAATGATTCATTAGCTAAACACAAAAATGAAAGAGAAAATGTTAAGGTATCTGTGGATGTTTTGGCTCATGCCTCAGATGGATTCAATAAGTCTGTCCCCCCACCATACAGAGGTGTTCATTCACCTCCAGGTATTGATTTAGCACACACAGGATTAGCTGAGTTTCAAGAACCAATCATGGAATATGGTTCTAAGGCCACTAAGAGTCCTAAGATAGAAAAGGTAAGTAAAAGTTTAGATAAAACTTTATCTTATCAGGACAAGGTGTCCTTTGTTAAGAAAGGAGATGCTATAGTTGTTGAAGATTGTACAACTGATAGTGATGATGATGAACAGGTTATGTCTAAACCTGTATTGGTTAAGAAAGTAGGAACAAGTGTTCCTAAGATAGTCAATCACAACACTAACAGGCCTAAGTCAAATGTTAAGACTGTTAGGAAACCAGTTAGATATTGTGAACAATATAGAACTACAAACAAGCCCAAAGGCAACCAAAGGAATTGGAATGGCCTTAAGTCTCATCAACTAGGTGATGACTTTGCATTTTACAACAAAGCTTGTTATACATGTGGTAGTTTTGACCATCTTGCAGCTTTCTGCAACCAAAGGGGAACTGGGTATGAAAAAGATAGAGTGAACCACAAAAGGCAAATTCCACAAACTCACTTTCACTCTAACACTCATAGAACAAAGCTCAGAACAGTCTCAAACAAGTACAGCTCCAACTCAGAGCAAGGTACTGTTAGTTTGTCAAAAGGTCCTGCTAGACCAAAAGGGCCTGCTACTAGACCATTTAAGACTGTTAACCCAAAATCAACAGCAAAGGATGCAAAAACAACTTTCATACATGCATCTAAAACTGTTCTAAGGCCCATTCAAATAAAAGCAGTGGTCCACAAACAAATTTGGAGACCAAAGGGTGTGACTTCAAAGATAGCAGTCACTTCTGCTAAGCATGTTACTCACCCTGCTGCTAAGGGTAATAGGGCAAATGCTGTTAAGGCCTCAGCATGTTGGATTCTTAAATCCAATGTTGCATCAACAATTCTCAAAAGATTACACTTTATTGATGCAAAAGGCAGATCCAAGTCAGTAATGGCTTGGATCCCCAAAGAAAACTAACACTCTTATTTGTGTGCAGGAACATTCAATTGATCATCAAGATCAAGGATACTCAGATAGTGGATGTTCCAATCACATGACAGGCAACATGTCTTATCTTTCAGATTTTCAAGAATTCAATGGAGGATATGTTACCTTTGGAGGTGGTTTTCGTGGCAAAATTTCTGGTAAAGGTACTATTAAAATTGGAAATTTAGACTTTGAAAATGTGTACTATGTGCAAGAATTAAAGTACAATCTTTTTAGTGTTTCACAAATGTGTGACAAAAAGAACAATGTCCTTTTTACTGACACTGAATGTCTTGTTCTATCTAAGGATTTTAAGATGCCTGATGAAAATCAAGTGCTTCTTAGAATTCCTAGAAAGGCCAATATGTATAGTGTTGATATGAAGAACATTATTCCTAAAGAAGATTTAACTTGTCTTGTATCAAAGGCCACATTGGATGAATCAATGAAATGGCATAGAAGGCTTGGTCATATTAACTTCAAAACCATAAATAAAATTGTTAAGAATGGTTTGGTAAGAGGTTTACCTCACAAAAGATTTAAAAATGATCAAACATGCATTGCTTGTCTTAAAGGCAAACAACACAAAGCCACTTGTAAGCCCAAAATTTTTAACTCTATTAACAACCATTGTTTATGCTTCATATGGACTTATTTGGACCTGTTTCAGTAAGGAGTATGCAACATAAAAAATATTGTCTTGTTATAACTGATGACTATAGCAGATTTACATGGGTTTTCTTCTTAGTTTCAAAGGATGAGACATCAAGCATCCTTAAGACTTTCATAACAGAAATAGAAAACCAAGTAAGCAAGAAAGTAAAGGTCATTAGGTGTGATAATGGGACAGAATTCAAAAATAGAGTTATGGATGATTTCTGCAAAGAAAAAGGTATTAGGAGAGAATATAGTGTTGCTAGAACTCCACAACAGAATGGAGTGGCTGAAAGAAAGAATAGAACACTAATTGAAGCTGCTAGAACAATGTTAGCTGATTCTAAGCTACCTATAATCTTTTGGGCAGAGGCAATCAACACTGCTTGCTATGTTCAAAATAGAGTTTTAGTTGTGCAGCCTCACAATAAGACATCATATGAACTCTTTAATGGTAGAACTCCTGCAATAGGATTTCTTAGACCTTTTGGATGTCATGTGATTATTCTCAATACCTTAGACCATTTAGGAAAATTTGATGGTAAAGCAGATGAAGGTTTCTTAGTTGGATATTCTCTTGTTAGCAAAGCTTTTAGAGTTTACAACTTAAGAACTGAGAAAGTACAAGAAGAACTACATGTGGAGTTTCTGGAAAACAAGTCCAATATAGCAGGTCAAGGACCAAAATGGATATTTGATCTTGATTATCTAACAAATTCTATGAATTATGTACCTGTTGTTGTAGAAACTAATGATTTTTCAGGTTCACAAGCAACAAATGAGGTGGAGTTAGATAAAGATCAATCTGATGTTATTATGCCATTGTGGTCAAGTACAAGTGTGGAATCAGCTTCAAACAATGATGAATCTTCTTCTGGTAAAGCAAAAGAAGGTGTTGAGGCTCAAAGCAAAGATGTTGGAACAGAGGAACAACACAATATTTTAAATATTGATGGTACTGCCGAGACAGAGCAAGGTACTGCTAGTACTTCTAAAGGTACTGGTAGTTCATTTGAAGGAACTGTTAGTTCAGTTGAAGGCACTGCTGGTCCTTCACACTCAAAAGATGCAGAGTTCCAAGAAGATGAAGTGGATTTGAGTAATCTTCCACCATCTTATCATGTTCCTACTACCCCACACACAAGAATTCACAGAGTTCATTCCCTTGAAAATGTGATAGGAGATATACAATCTGGTGTGAAGACAAGGAGACAACTGGTCTCTTCAGACCAACAAGGGATTCTTGATGCGCTTTATGCTTCAAAACAACATGAGCTTTCAAATTCTTACTTGTTTGTATGTTTTCTCTCTCAAAAGGAACCAAAGAACATTCTTACAGCCCTAGATGATTCAAGCTGGGTAGAGGCTATGCAAGAAGAGCTTCTTCAGTTCAAGATTCAAAAGGTTTGGGTGCTAGTTGATTTACCTACAGGTGTGAAGGTAATTGGCACTAGATGGGTTTTTAAGAACAAAAGGGATGAAAGAGGAATTGTGATCAAGAACAAAGCTAGATTAGTAGCGCAAGGGTACACACAAGAAGAAGGGATAGATTATGATGAAGTTTATGCTCCAGTAGCAAGAATTGAGGCAATTAGGCTGTTTCTAGCTTATGCTTCATTTTTAGGCTTCACAGTCTACCAAATGGATGTCAAAAGTGCATTTTTATATGGTGAAATTGGAGAAGAGGTGTACGTTTCACAACCTCCAGGCTTCATTGACCCATTACATTCAAACAAAGTGTACAGAGTAGTGAAAGCTCTATATGGCCTTCATCAGGCACCAAGAGCTTGGTATGCAACACTAGCTTCCTACTTATTAGAAAATGGATTTCAAAGAGGAAAGATTGATCAGACACTGTTCATCAAACAGCACAAGAAGGATCTTCTGTTAGTACAGGTGTATGTGGATGATATTATCTTTGGATCTACTAGGAAAGATATGTGTTTAGAATTTGAGAAGCTTATGAAAGATAAGTTTCAGATGAGTTCTATGGGAGAACTTACATTCTTTTTGGGTTTGCAAGTTAAGCAATCATCTGAAGGCATATTTATTAGTCAAGACAAATATGTTGCAGAGATACTTAGAAAATTTTAATTTGCTGATTCAAAAATAGCAAGCACACCAATGGACGCTGAGAAGCACCTTCTGAAAGATGAAGATGGAGAAAATGTAGATGTACACAATTACAGATCTATGATAGGCTCTTTGATGTATCTTACATCATCTAGACCTGATATCATGTTTCCTGTTTGTGTTTGTGCAAGATTTCAAGTTACTCCAAAGGTTTCTCATTTAACTGCAGTCAAGAGAATTTTTAGATATCTCAAGGGTCAACCAAGGTTGGGTCTATGGTATTCAAAGGAATCTTCTTTTGACCTGGTAGCATATTCGGATAGTGATTATGCTGGTGCTAGCTTGGACAGAAAGTCAACAACTGGAGGATGTCAATTCCTTGGGTGTAGACTTGTCTCATGGCAGTGTAAGAAGCAAACAAGTGTGGCAAATTCAACAACTGAAGCTGAATACATAGCTGCTGCAAGTTGCTCTAGTCAAGTTCTATGGCTTCAAAACCAACTCCTTGATTATGGGTACAATTTCTTAAACACTGTTATTCATATTGATAATAGTAGTACAATTTGTATTATTAAAAATCCAGTACAACATTCTAAAACAAAACACATTGAAATTAGACATCACTTTATAAGAGACTGCAATGAGAAAAGATTAATTCAAGTTCTTAAAATTGCTTCAGAACATAATTTTGCAGATCTGCTAACAAAAGCTTTTGATGTTTCAAGGTTTCAGTACTTGGTAGCAAGTATTGGAATGCTTAATCTTTGAATTTTTCATATAATGTGTTTATGTAAATAAATTTTTGTTGTTGCTACTGATTTATAAGGTACTGCTAATATATCATAAGGTACTGCTAAGCACACAAGGTGCTGCCAGTGCAAAATTTACATTGTGTTATTCATATAGTTGGTCTTATGATTATACTAATGCAAGACAAATACTTTGTACATTGTTCTTTTGGTTTTAGACTAACTATTTCAGGTATGAATATGTGAACACAAAGGAGATTTCAAGTAAAATGGGAGCAGCAGAATGCTTATCCAATTGCTAACATAGTAGGTTTATGATGGACAGAGTTTAGGAATTTAAACTCCTTAAAACTTCTTTCTTGAAACCTAGTTATGATATTTCACATTGAATTGATGACTTAGTTGATCAGATAGTAACTGATGCAACTCACTTTCTATCATTTTATACTTTTAAGTATAATGTGCAAGTCTGAGGACATTTGATAGAAAGAACAGCTAGTAAAAGTGAATCTAACACTTGTGTTAGAGACAACAATTGCTATGAGCTGGAAACCCTGTCAAGAAAGCCTTTTGAATAGGTTTATCTTTACACAGGCAGTTATTTATAACTGAAAAACATTGGTTCTCACACAACCAGAGGTTGCTTTAAACCGAAATGCTGATTAAGTGTCTGTTATACACTTGATTCTTTCAAAATGGTTGAAAGTAGTATGATTTTTCAATTCTAAAATCATGAACATACTACTAAGTCAAATAATTTCTTAAACAAGGATTTTCAAGGATTCACAAAAACCATCCATTGATGGATCATGAATCAAAATGTCCACTGATTCACCTCTCATAGGAGTTAACACACCTAGAAGTGATGAGGACAGTAACTTAAACTCTTAAGAAATTGATGGCTTCATGTACAATATTGTCTGACAACAAGTTCACATTGATAGATCAGTCAAAGGTACATAGTGAGATCTTCCAAACAAGGGGAGGAAACAAAAGTTATTTGCTTCAGGGGAGGAAATAATGGCCCAGAAAAGGAAGATAATCCAATAAAAGGAAGGAGAAGACAAGAGCATACAAGATGATGAGGAGGTTGAAAATGACAAGAATAGAGCTTATTCTGGAGTATTATATATATTCAGAAGGGATGAAGCATTCCAAAGGAGAAAGTTCTATCTAGGTCAAACGAAGAAAATTTTCAATTTCACTTCAAAGACATGCTGGTTAGATGATTTCACTTGTTGAAACAAGCATCCAAGATACACAGCATCATTGCCTCTTATAATTCCTTCATCCAAGGAAATTGCACCATCTTTTAGTCCGAGATTGGAGCAATTTTTGATATTGTTAAAGTCAGAAAGAGCAAAGCAGATGAGTTCAGAATAAAAGAATTGTTCAGATTCATGAAGTGTTTGAAAGATCTTCACAAGTCCTTATTTAATTCAGAAAAACATGTTTGAATTGATTCACATGTTTAGGGGAGGATTGTTGGGAATTAAATATTCTGAAGTTAGAGTATTAGAAAATACTCTAAGTCAAAGGTACTGCCAGTTCAAGATAAAGGTACTGCTAGAACAACAAAGGTACTGCTAGGTCAAGAACAAGAAGGTACTGTTGGTTTATTCAAAGGTACTGCTAGTACAAACAAGGTACTGCTAATCAGTGACTCATAGTGCTGCTTAAGAAGATAAGGACGAACAAGATATTTTGTACAAGAAAGTCAAAGATACAAAATAAAATATCTTTTGTTGTGTCATAGTTAAGTGTTCAAATTGTATACTTCTTAGTATGCAAGTTGTATAAGTGACTCTTGTAAGCTAGATCGAATAGCTTAAGACTTTAACATAGATTGTTGTAAAAGCTCTCTTGAAACTATAAAAGAGATCTTAGACTTTGATATTGTGTACACACTTCAACTAAGAACTTAGAACTGTTAAGAATATTGAACAAACACAAATCACAAGTTGTAACATAAGATTCAAGGTTTTGTAACCCTAGTGATAGTGAAGATCACTCGTATTATTTCTTGAATAATATTGAATCGTTTTAGTGATAAACTTTCTTTGTTCATTATCAAGTAACACATATAATACTTCCATTTCCACAAAATACATAACCTTCTAAGTGTGATTAAGTAAATTCCGCATACTTAATCATATAAACTCAATATATCATTACACACAAAGTATACAAGGTTTAACCACCTTAACCGTGTGTCGAATCCTCTCAATGATCAAAAGCCTCTCTTCTTCTTCCTTGTGGATCAACAAAAAAGTTTTAGGGTTTCTTCTCCTTTTTTTTTTTTTTTTTTTTTTTTTTTTTTTTTTTGCCGTATAATGAGATGGTGATGGAGAGATTTTAGGGCTTGAAAGGTGAAGAAAATAATATCCGGTGTTAAGGGGATTAAAAGAAACCGAGTAAATGGATTGGAGCAAATAGGGAAGGTCCTAAATTAGAGGAATTCTAATTAAATGTGTGTTCATCTCTTCCAATTACTTTGGGCCGAAAATTTTGAAATATGTAGCACATAAAATGTCGGCTAGAATAATTAGATGTAGGATTTTTATTTTGTGACATTTCAAATTATAGTGTAATGTTTTTATTTGGAGCTTAATTCATTAATTAACTTAGGACATAATCATTTTAGGTTAAGCATAATGATGTTACTTACATCATTTTCATAAGTTCTTAAAATTCAAATTTGAGGGCATTTTAGTCATTTCAGATTGTGTTAAATTTTAGGTTTTACAATAAGGGATAATACTGGATTTAAAATGGAAGGTTTGGTCTTCCACATTTGTAGCACAAATTACGGCATCCTCCCTTTTCTTTCTCTCATAATATACGGAATTCTCCCCTCCGCATTAACCTATTACACAGCCTCCCTATTGCTCTTCATGACCGAACCCTAAATTCAACCACCATGGCCATTCGTTCAGCCCTCAAGAAACAAGGAAGAAGAAGAGTTTGAAAGCTTGTAGATCGTGGTATTCTTGGATTGTTTGTGTTTTGATTCGTGGGGTTGCCTTTGGTTCTTGTGGTCTCGTTGTTTCTGCCTAGAGGTATCATCACCTCCTTTTTGTTCCTCATTCATACGACTTACACATGACTCTTAAATAAGAAGTAAAACGTGTAATACGCTTTAATGATAGCTACTAAATCTGGAAAACATTAAACACTTATTAACGAGTAGGTTAGGGTTTTATACTTGTGATTTTATGTAGGTGTCGTACAAGCTGTATCGTGTGTATAATCCGGTGTGAGTGTGGATTTCATGTATGCGTTTGTGTGTGTTTATGTCTCGATACTAGTGTGATTCGTGGTGTTTTGATTAGGTCTAAGACTCATCTATAATTATTTGTGAATCAGATTTAAAAAGAGTAAAACTTGTAATGTGTATGTGATTCATATATTGGTGTGTCTCGTTAAAAATCATGGTGTGTGGTTGTGTCTATATAAGGACTTTTGTACAGGTCTCAAGGTCGTGATTTATGCGTAATATGAGTTAAGGGATACGTGTGTCATATGGTGCTAATTGTGGCCTAAAATGGACTTGTGATTATGGCAGTTTTGATAGCTGATTATGTATGCTTATTAACGTGAGATTAATAATTTGCTAATACTGAATTTTTGCATGTAAACCTAGTTTAAGGTCTTAAATAAGTTCTCCAATTGGCTTGGAGTGATTTGGAGTTGATTTGGTTACGTTTTTGATATTTATGGGATTAGGTGTCGAATCTAAATTTTAAGAGTCTGAAATTAGTCGACTTGCGTGATTTTTCATTTCTAAACTGTAAGGAATTAAGCCATGGGATTCTTCAGGAAGTAACTTCTATATGTTTAGTAATTTCATGATTTTTTGTGGATTTTTCCAAAGTGTTTTGATATGTCTTTTAAATGCATACTTTCTGGGTACACCAGCAGGTCCATATTCTGGGTAGTCTGTCTTTGTGAATTTTTTAGACATGGTTATACTATTTGATAAATTCTGGAAAAATTCATGTGTGTTTATATGACATATAAGTATCTAAATTATTTGAGCCTCTCATTAGGTTCTTAAGCGTGCTTTAAAAATTCGGAAAGTTGGGGGCATATTGTGCTAAAATCAGTTATTTGAGGAACATGTGTGTATTATATCATTTAAGACTAATTAATGTGTATAAACCCTAAAATGCATTTATGATGATATAATTAGACTTATATGAACCTAAATTCAGTAATGAAACCCTAAGTTGATTAATTGTGAATTGTAACCCAAAGTTACTAAATCTGGAAGGTTAGTAAATATGGAAACTTGCTATAAATAGCAGGAAAACCTAATATGACAATCTGAACAACAATAAGTATTGAATCAGTAATAACTTATGAAATGGTTCTTAAATAATCAGACGATCATTAATTCGTGTAGATTCGTTGAAGAAGGAGTAATTTCAGATCCTTGTGTTTTCTGATATGGTTTCTTTTGCGGTTTGAGGTACAGATATTCTACCCTTTCTCAGTAAGGGTTTTGTTCTCATGACTTCTCGATCCTTGACTTTGATTCGTTGCTATGTTATGATCCATTTGCAATGATCCGTTTGATATGATCCGTTGATATGGTTCAGTTTGCTATCCATTTTGTTATGATATTCGTTATGCTATTTCATTTGATATGAGATTTTGTTCAGTTTGATATGCTTTGTTGATTATGCTATGATTGTTTCGTTATGATTATGGATAGCTTTGCTTTGTTCTGTTGCCCGAGCTAACTAGTCATGGAGGTACCATGACCATGTCATTGAGGCACCAATTGCATGATACTTTATGTGGAGGTGTGATTGATCCACGACGTCCCCTTCTGTTCTGTTATGATATTTGTGCACATAGGCCATTATGTATATGTATGTTCAGTCTCGTACTGGCATATGTATTTTGTTTTGCAGGGGGCGTATGGATGCATCCTAGGTGTACGTTTGGTGTGATTAGGATGTGACTTAGTGATTGGTTTGTACGTGTCATGCACCCCATTTCATTTATGGGAGCTAGCTACTCCATTTGGTACTTTGGAGGTCTCCCCTCCATGTACACTTATGATTTGACGGATATATGGTTATGATATTTTAGAAATTTGGTGACTAAGCATGTGGCATGCTTTCTGAGCTCGTTGGGCATTTCCTTATGATATTATGATCTGATTCCGTTTGATTCTGGATTTCCTTATTTTACTTATGACTCACTTCTGTTTTGCTTCTTATGATACGTGACATTTTGTTCAGTTGATCTTTGATCCCTTATTAAGTTGACATATGATATTCGTTTCAGCAGGAGCTTATGTTTCACTTTCCCTAAACTTATATATGTTTGATTATTCGTTTTGGTTATATCTGTTCACCGGCTTTTTAAGCTCAACCGCATTTCTTTTCCTACGGCAGGTTTTAGGTTGGAAGCTGGGATTGAGTAAAGAGTGCATAGAAGCTCTTAGTGGACTACCCTGATGATAGATACCCATTTACTTCTGGATTAGACTTAGATTTGTCTTCAGTTAGATTTAGTTTGGATTTGTATTTTAGCTTTTGGAACTCATTATGTTTAGAGTTAGTATTATCTTATTACTTTAGAATACCTTGTAATCATTATGTTTATTAAAGTCTTCCGCTTGCGTTTGTTCTGTTGACACCATAATGTGGCATTTTGACCCTTGTCGGGTTGGGATGTTACACGTGGTGTTCCAAAAGGATGGTGTTAGGAAAACATGGGACGAACGTTCGAGTTAATCTCCACAGATGGTTAGTATAGTGGCCAAAGGAAATCGGCAGACTGTAGTAAGTTTTAAGTAAAACGATGTTATGTACTAGTTATGAAAAGTTTTAGTGACCACTGTATCTCCCACAGTGTCTTGGAAATAATGAGGCCATTGGGTCACTCACAATGTCTTAGAAAAGTTTGAAGGACTATCAAGATGTATGAACATGCAAGACGGCTTAGTGACTTATTGTGTGGATAGCTTCTAACACGACGAGCTGGCGGTATTATATGGGGAAAGATTAGGCTGTGACAAGCACGGTACCCTTTGTGTAATTCTAATAAGTATAAGTCACCAAATAGTCATAACTCATAGTTACGTCAAGTAAAACGATAAGTGAGGCAACATGCTTGGCAGGCAGGCATGTGGTGGTTATAGGGTTTTGTTTTTGTAAAAGTAGTTATAGTCTAGGTTTTAAAAATACCTAGTTCTCTATAACCAAGGCTCTGATACCAATAAGTAACACCCTCAAAAATGGTTTACAATGGAAGATAAAATCACCTGGGTGCTACTAAATTGGAATCCCAACACAAGGTAGAAAGAACAGTTTAATCTGTAACACCCCAAAAAATGGTTTGCAGCGGAAGATAAAATCACTGGGGTGCTACTAAATTGGAATCCCAACACAAGGTACAAAGAACAATTTTACCTCAACCGTTTATAAGGAATTTCATAAATCAAAAGTATTTTGTTTACATTAATTAAAAATAGTGCGGAAATAAGACCCATAAAAGAGAATATGTGGTCCTAAAAATATATCAGAGTCTTCTATGACCGTGCCAATGCCAAGCGCCTCCAAGAATAAATTTTGCAGTAGTAAACACCTGAGATAAAACATGCTAAAAGTCAACACAAAGGTTGAGTGAATCCATAAGTTTAGTGGTAAAGCAGTTGATCACAAGATTTCAAGTTTAGAAGCCAGTGGGTTACGTTGTTATACACCCAATAAGAAAGTAGTTATTATTGCACTAAGCTCATGACACCAAGACGTTAACTGAGTATCAACAGTAATTGATATAAGTGACAATGCCCCCGAATAGGTAATTGCCAGTTACCTATATGTATTCAAATATAGTGCATCTGGTTACCATTCGGCTAACACAAATGGGGTCGTCAACCCCAATAGATCTATCCACAATATTCACGTTTACTCGCAAGTGATTAATGGTTCATGATGGTGAGGGACTTGTGGCAATAGTAGTACTTAGGCAATAACACATTTGGATAAGCATACAGTTTTCAAGCAATTGTGATCATAAAAAGTAGTAGCATGTATCTCCCCGAAAGAGTTTATAAAACAGTTAAACGAGTAAAAGTGGGGCTATGAACTCACCTTATTAAGTAGTAGTCTGAAATGAAACAAAATCAGATAGTAGGTAACGGCTCCGACACGCAACCTAGATTAGTATGGCAAGTTCTTAGTTTACGGTTTTGTTTACTCACGACTCAAAGTGTTTAAATAAATCTAAGTATTTACAAATGGTTGTGTTTAATGTTGCTTGTGTGTCAGAGTTTATGTTCAAATCATTTCAAAGTGTTTGTAAGTATTGGCTCTTGGACAAGTGTACAAATAGATACGTGAGTATATAAAAGTATTTATGACGAGTAAGTTTCCGATTCGGGAGTAACCGGACAACTAGGTACGGAAAATATTCACAATAAAAAAGTATTTACGACAAATTACAAGTCATTGCTAAATAATATTAAATACTTAAAGTATTTATATTAGCGACGTTTCGTGGTACGATATATAAATATAAATGAGTTTGTATGTATTAAACGTTATTGGATGATAAGTTAGAAAATATTTATATTATTTTTTGTCATAAGCATTTTCTTGTTATTCTAAATTTTCGTCTTTTAATTGGGTTTTAGTAATATTTACTAAATGTATTAATTTGACAACAACCTAGACGAAATGTGTTGAAAACATGTAATTTTGACATTTTTATTATTAGTTATAAAATTGTACAAGTTTGGGTCCAAAAATAATAATTAAAAGGTTAAACAAAAATATATTAAAAAAATGTCACTTACAGGATTTGAACTCGAGACCTCTTGTTTAAAACCAGTGCGTTACCCGGCAGCCAAAGCCCGTATTCGGTTACACTTTCCACAGTTTTGCTTATATAACAGGTTTATGTGTAAAAAAAATATAACTTTAAAGTGACACCAAAGGGATTCAAACCCAGGTCTGTTGGGAAGGGAGTAAACAAGCATACCACTAGACTACAAGTCCCTTGGTGTTAATTGTTGCAACACTTGCATATTTAAGGGACAATTAGTTGTTTTATATACTTGTTTTATTACTTCTCGGTAAATACTGAGCGCATGTTGGCATTGCATGCATTTGTGTTATGTTCCCATATCAGTTTCTAAAATGAGTCTTGTAAATACATTATTAAGCTCCAACGTTTTCACTAAGCTTTTGGTTTACGAGTGAGGATCAAATAAGTACAAAACAAGCTTCGACTTATTCGTGTTTTCTACGACTAACAATCCAAACGAAAGCCAAAACTTAACCGATTATTTTTCAATTCCAAATGGGTTGTTTTGTTGTCGAATAAGTTCAAAATATACAAGTTTGTTTACGTCACAAAAGCGCTTTCAACACAAGATGGCTTATTAATAAGCACTTGAGTTTCGCGTTGGGCCTTATGGCTCGTTATGTGTTCGAAATGAGTTTGTATATGAGTCCGATAAGATAATAAGTCATAAGCTTTGAAAACAGATTATACAAAGTGATAAATAAGCTATGGTTTTGTGGGTTGGCATTATGGCTCGATATAGGTTCGGTTTGGTTTATATAACCCGATTAGAAAAGAGTTTTATAACTTGTATATAAAACCATCGATAAGTACTAATACGAGTAGGCACTTGTCCGCGAGAGCCAAGACTTAAGTTTTACGTTTTCTATACGTTGTCTTAAGTTTAATAGCTTTGAATGAGCTCAAAATATGTGTGTGTATGCCGTGTGCAAGGTGAGAACACATTTTATTTAGTTTTCCAATTCGAAATGAGACATGCAAAGTGATGTGAAATATATATGTAGTAACTTAAGAACTCAAAGAAACAAAAGATTAAAACATTAGGCTCTTACAGTGGGTTCGAGTGGGAGTATCGAATAAGAGGAAAGAAGGAACTTAAGTAGCTTTACAACCCAAGCTTTCTAGCCCTCGTATGCTCTAGTATTTTAATTGAGTTGTGTAAAATAAGTGAATATGTGAGCTGTGTTTCGTTGGGTATATATGGACCAAGAAGGAGGAGACTTTTAGCTATTACCAAAACTCTTTTCTTCCTTCCTTTCTTGATGCTTACTGTCGAGAGTGAGAGAGTAAACAAAGGAGTTCTTGCTTGTTTTTGTAATGAAGGTGAGATTGTTATGTTTATTATAAGAGGTGTTTAGTATAGGAGTAGGGGTTGACAAATGGTTCTAGGGTGTGCTTGTGGTGCAGTCGATTGGATGGGACAAAGAGGAAAGAAGGGTATTGAGTTACATAAGATTTGATAACTCATAGGTTTCATAGCTTACACAAAGGAAGTGTTGGTTTGTGGGAGACATGTTATGTACTCTTATGACAAGATTAGGATCCAATGGTGTGTATTTGAGTTTAAAAGAAAAGAAACGTGTGTGTCAACTTGTTACTAGGGTGCGGTTGATATTTAATCACAAAAGGGTGTGTTTTCTCGTTTGTCACAAAGTCACAGCCAAAACATTGGCTTGTTGGACTCACGTATAATGAAGCCCAAATAAGGAAAGGAAATGGTGAGTTTGTTCGTAGTGTGTAAGCCCAAGTCTAAAGGAATAAAAAGAATGTGTTGGGCTCACATATAGCTCGAAGCCCAAAGAAAGAAAAGAGTGTGTTTGTTTAGTTTATGGGTCACAAGGCCCAAAGGAAATTGTCGGGTTTGATTAGCCCGATAGTTAATCTAGTCTTAGTACGCGTGTGAGCTCGTTAGTAAGAAATGTGAGTTACATCACATGGTTGATAAATGATTATATTTCGTTGTTGTGTTGTTTAAACAATAATAAACAAAATATATATACGCGAAAATGGTAAATTTGAACATTCAAAATAAATTACTTCGTGTTTAATGAATATTAATGACCTGGTAAATTATGGGTTATTACACTTTTCCTTTTGCATTCGCTTTTCATGGGTATCAATATCATCAATCAAAAGGAAATGTACTTTAACAATAAAATTTGGTTGCACTTGAAGCCATATCAAGTGTTGGTATGAACACATCGATATATAAATGTGGTTTTTCATTCTCAAATGCACTTTTTTTTTTTGTTAGATGCTCCAACAACTCGACATCATATGGATCAAATTTGGTTCCAATGGAGAACACTTCATTCACCCGATGCTTTCATATAAAAATATAGATAATTAAAAAATTTATTAGGAAAATTTCAAGGAATTTCACAAAACTTTACAAAAAGAATAAAAAGATACCTGAATTGGTGGAGAAGCATCTTTTGGTGATGATTGACAAAATCAAAAGCAGATTTAACACCATTTTATTCTCTTTTTTTACAGTATATTCTTCTGATTACC
Source organism: Artemisia tridentata subsp. tridentata (assembly GCA_021014915.2). Classification (NCBI taxonomy): domain Eukaryota; kingdom Viridiplantae; phylum Streptophyta; class Magnoliopsida; order Asterales; family Asteraceae; genus Artemisia; species Artemisia tridentata. Next base: position 356,519,500 of record CP139509.1, on the reverse strand, counting down.
ATTGTGATAATTATGCATGTGTTTTTATTTGCATTAGAGTGGGTGGTTTGATTCAAGATATGATACTAGGGGGATACTTAAATAAGAGGAAATTGCTGGCAGTTGAAGATAAATCAATGATTGATTCAAGATAGGACACTAGGAAGACAAATTATTAACTGATTCCAGATATGACACTAGGAGTATTTAAATAAGAAAAAATTGTGGGTAGTTGAAAGTAAATTAATTAATTTAATTTATGGTAAGTGATTACTATTTACTTTAAGATGTGTATTAACTCAATATACTAAAAAATAAACATTAAACAATGTTAGTACTATATTTACTTTCAAAAACCATTTATCCAACAAACTTTAAGCCAAAGCTTAATCTAACAAAAAATTAAGTCCAAAGCCCCGTGCGTGCACGGGGATCTAAAACTAGTACTACTAACTCACCCCAATGCGCAGAGTTTTTAAACATAAGTCTAATGCTAATGGTGACCACAGTTTTCTAATGGGATCTAAAACTAGTACTAACCCCAATGCGCAGAGTTTTTAAACATAAGGCTAATGCTAATGGGATCTAAAACTAGTACTACTAACTCACCCCATTCCAAGACTACACCGGATAACGGCTCGAGATCATCATCATCATTATCATCATCAAGATTAAACAGCGGGATCAGAGAAGATTGAGAAGGTTGGTCATACGGTGGTGATGTCATATGTGGATAATACATTTGACTTTGTGCTTGTTGGAGATAAAATTGAGGCGGATACGGATTAGGTGGGTAAAAATGATTTTGTGAAAGCATTGATTGGTTACCGAAATTAATATGTGGTGAATGGCTTTGTAAAATGAAATTAGGATTGTTTGTTATCTAAACGTTTGGTTGTCGTCGGGGTTTTGGTGTTTTGTTTTTGGGAGGTTTTTGAGACATTTTTTTAGTTTGTAGAATAGAGAAGAGAAGTATGAAAAAATGAAGAAGATGAGTGGGGTTTTATATAGTGAAAAAGTCAGGTTATTATTATATTTTTATTATATATATTTTGTTTTATGATGCAACGGTCAAAAAAATAGGGGGAGTTGTGCCCATTTAATCGGTTGGCAGGCAAACCGAAAGAATAAAATGGTTGAGGTGGGATGCGGTCTTGCTCGGTTGAGCTAGGGCGACGTAGTCGAAGGCTCGATCGGTTGAGGGGAACTCATCCATTAGCGTTGGTCTAACTCCGACATCTCTTTTATCTCCATTCTATTTTTAGCTTCTTGTAAAATTATCACAAAAAACTGGGTTTGGGCAAAGTGGGCCCACACAGACAAAAACTCACCCCATTCCCAAATTAACTTTTAAAAAAAGTAAACAATCAAAAATAGTAACAAAAATTTTTCTTTAGCGCCTGCCTGCCTCGCAATCAAATAAATTTCACAAAAATTTAGGGCTCACAATTACACACAGTAAATGCACACACAGTAATAAAGCTATAATTCAATTCAATTAATCAATGGCGGATGACGGTGGAGGTGCGACGGCGCCGACGACGGTGCTGTGCGGAGGTGGACGGCAGAGGTTTGAGGTGGAGTTAATACCTGGTGAAACGACGATTGTGTCATGGAAGAAGCTTATGAAAGACGCTAATAAAGCTGCTGCTGCTTCTGATTCTGCTAATAATAATAGTGATGATGTGAATAATAATAATAATAATAAAGAAGCAGCTGTTGGTGATGCACCTGTTGTTGTTAAACCTGCGCTTGATTCTCGCATTGCGCCTCTTATTGTAATTATTCTTTTATTTTATGTGAATTTTATGATTTTGAATTGTTGATTGTTGTTTGATTATGTGATTTTTTTTTTAATTTGTTTATGTGATGTTTAATCTGATTGATTGAATTGTTAATTGTGATTATAATTAGGGGAAATGGAAGTTAGGGTTTTGATTTGGGGGAAATTGAATTATTAATTGTTTATTGTTAATTTTTGTATTTTTTTTAGTGGAAATTGAATTATTTTGTGATTAGTTGAACAAGTTGTTGTTTAATTGTGGTTAGGGTTTTAATTTTATGGCGGAAATTGAATTTCTAAATGTTTATTGTTAATTTTTCTATTTTGTGATTAGCTGTATTAATTGAAGATGTTGTTTAAGGTTAATTTGGGAGAAATTGAATTGTTAACCATTTTTTTTTTTTTTTTTTTTGTAATTTTTATGAAATCGAATTGAATTGAATTGAATCGTATAGCGTTTAATTGTTAGTGCAGAAGTTGTTGCGTTTTTGAATTTTAAGATTGTGCATTTTGATTGATTCAAGTATTAGAAATAGGGGCAATTTTGATATGAGCTTAATTGTGATTAGTGTTTGACTGTTATGAAAGAATTTGCTGTTTTGCTTGAAAATTTGAAGATAATGTGATTCTATTGTCTCCTTTTTTTGTAAAATGTAAGGTGAAAGCATGTTTCTTGATCATTGGGTTATTATGAATGTGCAAATCTGCGTGTGTATGTACTTTAATATTGTTTGTATGAAATGTGTGGATGGTGCGGATTAGACACCGATATGTTTCTATGTTTACAGATCATGTACAGAAATTATTTTTTTGGTTGCTTTGGCATTGATCACTGTTTTGACATTTGTAGGGAGAGGCTGCTGAAAAAAATGAAGGGAATGATGTACCAAATGGTAGCCGTTTTAGTGCCGTCATTGAGAAGATTGAACGCTTGTACATGGTGTGTAATATGGTTATCGTGTCATAAATCATGTTCTTTTGTAAATTGATGAGGACGGATAACATGAAGGATCCTTTCTGTTTCTATTCGTAGAAGTGTAGATTGTAAAAAAAAAAAAAAAAAAAAAAAAAAACCGCTTACATTTGACTGCTCAGAAAGTATGGTCTTGAATAATTTAATGTCATATTGACAGTGCTTTATTCTGTACATTCAGGGTAAAAATAGCAGTGATGAGGAAGATCTGAATGATGTTCCTGACGATGATGAGTATGACACGGAAGACTCCTTTATAGATGACGCTGATTTGGTTAGTGAAGCCACCTTATCCTTGTGTATTTCAGAATTTCAAATGTTATACTAATTGTTCTCCAAGTCTAGTTTTATTGCATTTAGGTAGGAAGTAAGTAACGTTTATTTGTTTCCTTTCTGCTCCTCAGGATGATTATTTCCAGGTTGATAACTCAGCAATAAAACATGATGGATTCTTTGTCAACCGTGGGAAGTTAGAGCGCGCGTCAGTTTCTTATTACGATTTTTTATGCTTTTCACATAAGATCTCTCTTTAATTATAACTCATATTCTTGTCTTTTTAAGTTATCAGTCCTGATTATGTTTTATCTGCATAACATATATATACATGTGACATAAGTAGCAAAACTGGTGAAACTAATGGACATATTGTGCTTACAAAGTACAGCTACTGAATAGCTGATGCACTGCTGCTCTTTTCTCTCTATAGAGGGTAAAATAACCGACCCAAATCCATCCTAGTAAAACTAGGAAAGCATAACACCTTCCCAATTTCCTTGCTGCGAAGCATTTAGCCGAGTTCCAGAAAGCGTCTATCAGTTTAGTTAGTTTTGACTACTAAATAGCTAAACTCCTTCAGCAGAACACTTAAGCAGGCATAGTTGCACAAACTTCATAGGCCATCTTAAAGGCTCGATAGCAATTTTAGGAAGTAACTTAGATTGTGATATTCAGGAATAAAACTAGTTGATGCTGTATATTATTCTAAGACATACATGTATTGCTGGTTTTACATTTTGATTTAAATGTATATGTAATTATTCAGATAATATGAACTGCAATAAGTTGAGATGACATAAGAATATCATTCACTTGAGATGACTTGACCAAAAGTGGTACATTACTTAATGTCAAAAGATTGGAATATGACAGCCTTGCACATATGAATGAATGTCAATTTATCGTCATCATTGTTTCTTGGCAATGCTTTGCGTGTCTGTGGCAACCTTTAGAATGTCAAATTCATAACACTCGATTTGTGCAATATGACAACTATTATGAACTATCTAGTAGGAAGGAAAAAGAATTGAGGTAGGAAGGAAACTCGAAAGGCAAATAATTGGATCTCACCTGAATTTATCTATGTTCACCTTTTTATTGTTACTACTATAACTTCTGTTATTTTATTTACTAAGCTTTTAGAATATTCTATTAAATATGGTGTTCTTTCTTTTGGTTTTTTGATGACATTTTCTCGTTTTCTGGAAAAAGAAAATGTTGTTTCTTAAATATTTCGTAAAGAGTAATCAATCTGGTCATAGAGATGTTTACAACTATGTATTTCTTGGACATAGGATCAACATTTTTTAAAGTCTTATATAGATTACAGGAGTGAGTAATGAATGGAATTTACTGCGGATCAGTTGTGTAAGAACTTAAGTTGGGTATTGTATTTGGGTCTGTTGGATATATTTCATTTGTCATGACTCTTGACATTTATCATTTATAAATGTAAGGATACTTATTTCGGGTAAACGAGTAGCATGCTAATCTGTTCCATTTTTTTTTATTCTTGTTTCTTTTTCTGATTTTAATCTGTTTGTCTTGATAGGAATGAGCCTCCAGCTTTGCCAACTGAGCAACCAAAAAAGAGGAGAAGAAAGGATTCATCAAAAGGTGATGGTGGAAGCAATGATGGGCAATTGCCAAATAAACAGATGAAAGTTAGTAAGAAGGAAGCAAAGAAAGTTGTTGCATCAGCAGACAAGAACCTCATCACTCCGCCCCGTAGTATAACTAAATCAACTGTTAACCAAGATGATCTGAAATACCAGAGTACAGTAATAGCCCTCGGAACTGTTGTGAAGAAAGTTGATTCTAAAATTACAAAAAATCCATCTCCAACAAGGGTCCTGAATGGTGAAGCTAAAGTGGCAGCAAAGAACATTGACAAGCAGAAAACTGTTGCTCCTCAATCCCAAAAACAAGGTTCGAAAGTGAAAGATGGAAGTCAAGCCCTTGCCCTTGTGCCTCTGAGTCAGATGACCGCTGACAAGGGTGCTGATGTGTCAAAATCCCGACAGTTGTCTAAACACCCAGAGGAGTTGAACCAATCAAAGGACAAAAGCTTAATTCTTCCACAGGCAGATACCAAGGCTTTTGAGACTCCCCAGCAACCGGTGAATGTTCCTTCACCATAACTCATCTTTATGATTTGGATGCTTCATTAATGTAGTTACATGTTTATAATAATTGAATCCTACATGATGCCTTAACAGTTCCCCTAACCTTCATCTAATTGTATGTGCAATTTGCAAGTCTCTTCTATGGTTTTATAGTCCTACATGCCTTGAGGTAGTAGTGATGCTCTATAATTGCCTTGAAGGTTAAGGGCATTGCGAATTATATCCAGGTATGTCAACACAGGATATAATTATGGTTTTTGATGCTCTGTAAGGAAAGTAGTCACAGAGGATTTGAAGGAGAATCGAGATGAGTTATAAACATGCATGCCTAGATGTTGTCATTAGACACAAAGGTTAAGTATATAACTAATACTTATATACAGAGTCAAAATACTTGCATAACATAAATAATTTATTTTATTTATAATTTTTATTATTTTTGGTATTAATTTATTATTAACAAGTTTCTAGTTGCTATAGGACCCCCTTTGCAGTCTTTTGAAGTTAAATCAGTGACCAACATTTATTAGTGGCTTTCATGCGGCATGAGGTATTCAATGATATTATTTGGGGAAGAAATTAGATAATGAGGTTTCTTTATACGCTTAGGTTCTTTGTAAAGACCACTTCACTCAAAAATGGAAGTTAGTTTGGGGAAATTTTTGTTTAACAATTGAGATCCAGTTTTAATGGTTTTGTAAATATCTTGAGCACTAAAATCTGTTTAGAACTCTGACATATGTTCAATACTAGTTGGCTATTGAGAAAAGCATATTCCTGATGTGATTAAAACTAACTCGATTATCTAGCCTTACACATAGGTGATTGTCCTTGCATCATTGAACTCATGTACATGGTCTTTTGGAGATCACATCCTTAATCTGTATGCAACTGTGAGCTAAGTTAGAGAGGAGCATAGTTAAAAACACAATGTCCTATTCATTTAATTCTACATTCTTGAGTGTTACAACTCATTTATGATAAGAAAGTGTCTTCATACTAACAAACAAACAGATTCAGACCGAAAATATTTTAACAGACAAACAGCAACAAAGTGGAGACCATTAAAAAACTAAAAGTGGAGATACCCATTAGAAGAATAAAAATCGCTAGATTAATATGATAACCGAAATATACACATATAGGTAAGTTGATATGACGCAAATTTACTGAAATAAAAGTTAAAATTAATGCGACTAGATCATCAATTAGATTTATTTCCCCTATTTGTGTGGCCCCCACACTAATATTATTTTGTCGTATTACTTGACTGGTCATCATAAAAAAGTGCTAACATGTGTAGGTAAGACACTTCAGACGTATACTGTCATTATATGAGTAAAAATTGATAAAAACTGTGACGTTAGTAATTATTTTTAAAGGGGGTGCTTCGGATTGCTTTTTCTTTTTTCTTTTTTGCTTATCTGTTTATTTTTATTTTTTTTTGTACAGAAGCAGTTTTATGTTGTCCAAACTGCTTCTGCCTATCTCTCTATTAAAGTTGATTTTTGAGATTGAATTCCCGTTATTTTTTACCTTTATATTTAAACATTCTTAGCTTGTAAGTACTTATTTAGAAGCTGAAGCATAAGCAGGAAAAAATAAGCTATCACTGACACCCCCTATGATTCTGTATCAAATCCTTAAACCATAGTCTAGTTTTACACAATCTTAGAAGTCTCAGATCTCGAACAAAAACATAGGGTTGAATCTTAATGACTGGTTTCAAAATCTTATACGACTATGGATTTCTTTATGGAATAGGTATGATTATTTTAGGTGTGTCTGCTAAGACGTGAATAGATGTGTAGATTTTACATGAATGTTGCCTTTAGAACAGTTGATATTTCCTTATCAGCTACTAGTCATTTCACACATCATAAAGGCTATCAGGCGCCGTTCTTGAGATAATTAATGAGTACTTACTTAAATAGTGTGATGCTTGACGCCATATTTTGTGTTTCCTTTTATTTGTTATTTGCACTTTTTGTCATATATCGTTACTTCATTTGACAACAATTGTGGAGGACAGCAAATGAATTTCTTTTTGACCTTCTATTTAGAAATGTCATCTCTGTAAAAATAATACAAGTTTTTATGTACGGCTGTCATGTAATCAGAACGCTATTTTATGAAGTACACCCCCTACGATTCCGTATCAAATCCTTAAACCATAGTTTAATGTTTACACAATCTTAGAAGTCTGAAATCTCGAACAAAAACCTAGGGTAGAATCTTAATGACTGGTTTCAAAACCTTATACGACTATGGATGTCTTTGTTGGAATAGGAATAGGTATGATGATTTTTTAAGTGTGTATGCTAAGAAGTGAATAAATGTATAGATTTTCTTGAATGTTGCCTTCAGCACAATTAACATTTCATTATTACTACTAGCCGTTTCATGCTTAATGACTGCCTACTTAAATAGTGTGATGCTTGACGTCATATATATTGGTCTTTTTGTTTTCTTTTCTTTGTTATTTGCACTTTTTGTTATATATTGTTACTTCATTAACCAACGATTGCGGGGAACAGCAAATGAATTTCTTTTTGACCTTTTATTTAGAAATGTCATATCTGTACAAATGAACTTCTTAATGACTACCATTTTATGTGTTTTTTAATGTGCTTTCATTTATATTAAAGATTATTTACCCATTACTTCTTTTAGTGGAAAACTTGTTCAAATGCCAAAATGGTAATGATAAAGCTTAAAATAGTCATCTAATTAAGGAAATATTTTACCATATACACTGATCCCGATGTTATTTTCAAGCAGAAGACCACTCATATGGTGAGAAAGGAAGGTTCAAGCGCTAAACCTAAAAGCGCAAGCATGATGCTTGAAAAAGCTATCAAGGATTTGGAGAAGACAGTTGCGGAAAGTAAGTGTGACAATTACATTGGCCTTTATCAGTGTTTTTACATTTATTGCACGTGCCACATTGAAAGGTTGGGTAACAGGTCAAAAGAGGTTCTGGTTGAAACATATTATTTTAAGATGGGTCAAAATGGGCAAGTTCAGGCTGAGTCATCCCACACAAACATTTTGTATATTTATTATTATTCAAAATCATTAATGTGCTAACTATGATTGCAGAATAATATTATTTCAATAACCATAATTTTTTAATATAACAAGTTAGGAGATTGTATGCATGAAAAATAGACATTGGGCCATGGGCGACTTTCGACCTGGTTGAGGCAAAATGAATTTCCAAAATTACTCATTCACAGGGTGAGGGATCTTGGCAGTTGGCACCTCTAGTTGCTAATTGCTCATATTTTGACATGACAACAGCAAGGCCACCGAGTATGGAGATTCCTGAAGCTGATAACCAGGCTGTTAAAAGAAGAATGCCTACCGAAATAAAGCAAAAGCTGGCTAAAGTTGCAAGACTAGGGGTAATAAACACCATCATTGCTTTTTAGTTTTAAGTTAAATGGGATTTTTGCTTGTCTTCTGCTGTTATTATTATCTTTGCATTTTTTGTAGCACACTGTTCATGGGAAACTGTCAAAGGACCTACTTAATCGTTTGATGGGCATCGTTGGTCATCTGATACAGCTCAGATCGTTGAAGGTATGGCCTTTATCATTGCCATTATATATTTCTTTATGTACTGAAATAGCGTTTATTGATATGTATATATATTTAAAGTTCCATGATGAATCTTAGACCATCCACAATGATGATTTTTTTTAGTTATAAACTCGTCATATCTTGCCACATCAACATATAAACCTTTTGAGTTTGAGTGATGTATATAGCTAGTCTATAGTTTCTTTTCGCATGTACCTCCTTTATATGAAAACTTTCCATTATGATTTATGATTAGTTGCCTTAAAATTCGTTACCTAGCTACCATTTAAGGGTGTGCCCTAACCGTCCAAGCAGGGGTCATGCTAAGTGATGGCATAAATGTTGTAAATACTCATAATAGTTTATTGGAAAACATTCATAACTAGACACTCATATTTGGACCTCCACTTGGAATTCGATTGATATCATATGACAAGCTTTGTCCCTGCTGTATCTTGATATATCATACGTTTCATAAATAGCAACTTATATTTTTTCGGTTCAGCCTTTGTGACTATCCCATATCTTGCAACAGAGAAATCTTCAACATATGGTTATGACTGGAATGTCTGCTAAAGAAGAGAAAGATGCAAAGGTGCAGCAGTTAAAGAAGGAAGTAGATGAGATGGTTAAGATACGGGCTCCCATGATGAAGCCAGCGGTATTTTTCTTCTACTAGACCACATATTAGTGGCATGTATCTGTACACGTGGTAACATGTCGGGTTGAGCCGTTGGGTGACGGGTCAAAATATGTTCAGCTTGAAATGGGTAATTTGTTGGCACGCATCAAATTGGGGCTTGCATGACCTGCAAACATTTTTTGATGACTTCTGTTTATACATAACCAAAATAGTTATGACTACAAGAAACAATTTTGTTACAATAATACTGTTAAGTTTTTCAATGAAAACAAGTTACGAGTTGTTTACTTTAAAAGCAGACGCCGGCCACTATCAACTCATTTGACCCATTAATTCTTTAATGAAAACGAGTTAGGAGCTTGTATACATTAAAAACAGGATTAGGCGACTGTAAACTTATTTGACCCATTTTCGCCGTTTGAGGGCAAACATAACCTTAATGGACCTATTATTAAATAATTGGGTCTAAATTGTCTTATGCATTGCATTCCTTTGTATAGTAGATTGCGTACAAAGAAACATGGTTAATATAGCATCTATATAAGTCAAAGCTCCTTTTGGTGGCCTTTCAAATAACTTGGTCAGGTGGTCCAATGCCATGCATTCATTAATCACAACAGTTAATATCTGTTATCTCACAGGCTATTGAGCAGCTGCCTGGATCATCTGATGATTTTCAGGAGACTAGTACCAAAGAAAAAGCTCTTAAAAGCAGATTTACCACAGATAATGCTTTAGAAGACAAGATGTGTGAGCTTTATGATCTTTTCATTGAGGTACTCTACTCTGGACTCTTTATTCAAGAAAATACAATACTTGAGCTTAATCTTACAGTAATTTTCATGGAGTATCGTTTGATTCTGAGTTGAATCTTTATTAGGGGCTCGATGAAGATGCAAACCCTCAGCTTAGGAAGCTTTATGCAGAGGTAAGGTCGTCAATAGAATACTTGAGGTTAATTATACACGTGACTAATTTGTCCAGTTACTTATGGGTAGATTTTTGTTGTGTTTAATCTCTAATGGGACGAATCGTAAGATAAACATTAGTAGTTAAAAAAGGTAACATGTCAAATGGGCCTAACAGGTCCAAATCTGTTGAAAGTGTATTTCTAATGCATACAACAACCTCCCTGGATTACTTCATTTGAGTATGTGGGTTTTTATTATAGCAATTTAGTGTTTGTAATCATATTTAACTTATCACTAGTTTTACAAAAAATTAATGTGTTTCAGGTACTGAACCCAACCTGACTTTGTTTCCACCTATTATATACATTTTAGACTGTTTTTTTGTTTGGCCTTCATCAGAATCTTCACCTATACATTTCATAAATCTGGGAATATGGCAGTATGCTACTGTCTTGTATATGCTGGTTTCTTGTGCATAAGCTCACATTAAAGTATATGGCATTTGCTGTGAAAGTTTGCAAACCATCTATGCTATTAGACAGTCATTTATGTTGCTTGAATAGTTGAATTCAACAAGGTTAAACAATATTTACACGTAAACTGTTCATGTTGCAGCTAGCAGGAATGTGGCCAAAAGGCTGCATGGATAACAATGGGATCAAACGAGCAATTAGTAGGGCAATATCAAGGAGAAAAGCTTTAAACGATCACAAGGTATTGATAATAATAGGGCATACAGTCTCATCAGAGGCTCTGGAGTCGATTGTCCTATATTAATGCTATATACTAGAATTGGCAATGTTGACTTGTTTACTTATACAGTAGTCAGTTTGAATTTGGCTTTGTGTTTTATCTCAAACATGTTAAATAAAGAAGTACAGGTCAAATGGGTGAAAATTTTAGAAAATTGCCTAAAGTATTTTTTAAGGCATACAACCTCCTAAACCTTTATAAAAAGATCTGGATTATTAAATGTAGTTTTTTTCACACATTTAACAACAGAAATTTAAATGATTTGTTTAAATACATCTATGCCTTTTATGGAGCTTAACTAACCATTATGCTTTGCCGTTGTGAACTTATTTTATTCCTCTCTAATTTGATGTTAAAGGACCAGGAGAACTTGAAGAAGAAAAAGGTATCTGCCATCAAAACTGAGACTGTTACTGTCGATGTTGGCTCTGTGGGTCTGGCCCAACGCATTCCTGATAAGCTAGTCACTGATTCTAGTTCACCCATGAGATCAATATCCAACACAATGGCTGCTAAGGCTGCTGCAGGGCAGTCCAATTCTGTAAAGGCACTTACCGCAGACAGGCCAAAACAAGAGAAACTAAAGAGCAGTTCCAGCAATAAGAATAACTCAACGGTTTCCGAAGCTTTGGTGAAGAAAAAGGTAAAAAGGAAGCCCGAGGCTGTTTTGGATGCGGGTCAACCTCGACCTCAAAAGTTAACTTCAGCACAAGGGGAGGAAAAACGCAAGTCAAATAAGCAAATGACTGGAAATCTTGTACAACCCTCTATTCAGCCGCCTGTTACTCCTGCTATTACTAGTGGCCAACCTGCACAACCAGTGGTGAATAGTTCCGTTGACATGGTTTAACTTGAGGTTTTGCACCAAATCCAGACCAACAATGTTATAGTGACTTGTACGTCAGGCAGTGTATGTTGCTCTGGATTTGGCGTTTTCTTCTATAGACCCTAACTTAAAAAACTGAGTTTATAGGTTTAGGATGTTAAATGGCCACCCTTTGTTTGTGGTTTTTGTTTTGGGCTACATAGATTATAAGTAAATGATGTGAATGACACATTGCATATGAGAGTTTTTAAATGCAAATCGGGCAGCCCTTCTTTATGGCCACATAGTATTGTTTTTCATATAACATGTACTTGGATAAGCTGGCCATAAATTTTTTAATCTTTGCAGGTAACTAGCAAGGTTGATCTACATGGTTTTAGCTACAATGGTCCTGGTCTTGGTTCTAATGTGCCTGAAAGTAAGGGTGTTCATCGGGTTAAAAGCGGACTGGACCTAAGCCGAATGAAAATAACAAAGATGCAAAGTGGTTGGTGTAAAAAAACTCTAACAAATCAGTTTAGATCATTCTAGAGCGCTAGTTTACAGCAGTCTGAATTCAGCTTAATGAACAGCTTTACTTATGGCATTTTAGAACCAAGACAATGAAAGCAAAAACATGAACTAGGTCGTGAAACAGAAACTGGTTGTGATTTCCCAGTTTGAGAAATAGAAGTTTATATAATATGGCTCGAACTGAAGTTTTGTGAAACAGAATTCTTAAGAAGCCTTTATAATCAACAAGGAAACCGGAGATAACTTTGGATCCGGATTTCCAAAATCAAATTCTTCACAATCAAATCTTAATCCAACATGTGTTAACTTATTTATGTGGTCAGAACAAAATTGTTTGGTTATTGGTTTTAGGACTATGATGATGTAGAAAACATCAACATAGTGGCAAAATTTGGTTGAAAAATATGAAAAATTTCCACCACAAAGATGAAGTTAGAGAATCAAATTGGTTGAAAAGATTTTGAACATCATTTTATTTTTTTGCTGTTTTATATTATGAACAAATTATTTCGCAAACACAAAGTTTTTATTCCTCAAAAAAACCCTCAATACGTGTTATGAGAAATATGATTTTGACGAGCAAAAATTCTCATTGTTAAAAACAAAATTAGGCGTCCAGATTTTTTTTTTTAATGTTTTTCTAGCAGTTCTTGAAGACATTTTGTTGCGAATTGATTTTACACTTGTCAAATTGTAAATAGAGTAAGTATACTTGTAAGTCAAGTTGGTAGGTTTATTTATCATTAATCTTTAAATATTTTTTGACATTTTTCTTTTGTTCATTTTTTTTTTGTAGAGAACCAACACGAGCAGCCCCAAAATCAGGGCCCCCGGAACAGAACTACAACATTTACATGAAACTAAATTTACACCAATTCTCCCAGGACGTCGACTTTAGCCTACCTCTATTAGTAAACCATAAAAAGCCCACCGCCTTAACCTCGCTCAGAATGTCGCTAGCACGCACGATCTTGTTTGAGAACCGAAGCTCATTCCTCGCCCTCCACAGAGACCAGCAACCGATCAAAATCAGACCATCGAACACCTCCTTAGCTATGCCCTTTAGCCCCGCAAAATTATGGAGCTCGAGCAAGTCGCCAAAAGAAAAGGCATAAATGTTAGGGACCTTGCACCACTGGCTAATTCCTTGCCACAGGACCGAAGCCACCAGACAAGAGGTAAAGATATGCTCTACCGACTCATCCCCATGCCCACAGATCTGGCATCTAAGATCCGCGACCGGAACATGCCTCTTCAACAACGAAGTTTTTCTTTTGTTCATTAAAAAAAAAGTTTGCGTCTTTTATACTTCTACAAGGTTTGGGTTTTTACATATGTATTTATTATATTGATTAAATGGACTAAGTATATAATTTGTTGAATAAGAAAACTCATTTAGGATAAATGCGATTACAAAGAAATTAAATATTCGTAACTAATTTTAACTCTAAAAATTCAAAAAGTTGTTGCAAAGCTGCTTCAAATTTTATTATAAGAATATGCTTTGAAGCATAGCTTGTGGGCGAGAGCAACGATAAAGCGAAACATTAATCAGCCAAAATATGGATCCCAATTTAGTGGGAGAAAAACCACGGGTGACGACCCCGGATAATCCAGTATGATAATAATAGACAAAAATATGGATCCCAATGGTGATGGTAAAGAAACTCATTAGCGCAAAAGAAACTGATATGGCCTGGGTAATGAGATCGAACCAACGAGTCATTAAATATCAGGAAAAACAGATTTCAATTACTGCTAAGTTTTTGTTAATCCAAATAATGAGAATCATAAGCAAATGAATCATCGATATTACTTCTATTAATCAAACAGCAGTTACAATTATTATTGTTCGCATCTACCATGGTGTACTAGTTTGGAATACAATGGACAGTTGGTATGAGTTCAAGCAATGAATGTTGAGTCACTATATCAAACAACATGATTTCATCTGGATCATGTTACCCGTAACATTTAGTTCACTCGCAAAGTATTGGTAACACAAATACCGGTGATCATACCCAAAAGGGCTTCAGGCATCGAGGAAGTCGTGAGATGCTCCAAACCAAACCAAGTCATCAGATTCAAGTGTGGGAAAGTGCCACAGATTATGATGTATATATTGTAATATTATTACTTTACTTGCAAAAAATACTCCAATTATCACAGGCCAAGCAAATTAATTTTTAAGAAAAAAAGGTTAAGAGAAAGTTGAAAAAAAAGGTTAGGAGAAAGTTGGATCAAAAAATACTCCAATTATCACAGGCCAAGCAAATTAGGATAGTTTGGATCAAAAATTTAGAAAACTCAGGCCAGAGTTTTTCACCAACTTATTGTATTTTCAAAACTTATTTACCATTATATAGTTTATTAAAAAATATTGACTATTATATTGTTTTACTTTCAACTTTATTAATATAACTTATTTTTTTTCTATTGTCCTAATTAATCCTCTACGTAGCTTTAGTTTTACTCCTTTCAGCTTATCGTTACAATGTGAAATAGTGAATTACAATCTTTAAAAGTCTCCACTAAATGTATAATATTAATATGTGATGATTTACTTAGGCTAGATAGTGAGGAGTTAACACTTTTACCATCCTAAGCCACATCAGCTTTCTCTCTCCTCTCATTTCCACTCACCTTATAGTGGGTAAGCCAACATCATCTTCACCTTAACTCTCTTTTTTCTTTTCTTTTTTTTACTCACACATTTAAAAACGTAAACGTAAAAATATAAAAACGTAAACGTTCAAATTTAAAAACACAACGTACGAAATTAAAACGTTACATAAACTTCTTAGAATAAAAATAGTACATAGATTTAAAACATTACATAACTTTGAATATTAAAAATAATACATAAACTGCGAATATTAAAAACACATAGATTAAAACACGTAAAGTTAATCCAAGTGATCCCAAGTTTCAGAGTTGTCTGAGTGATAACAATCGTCGTAAGGAGACCAGTTCGCAAACCTGCTCTCTTAGTACTATCGTTCCAAAGTGTTAAACAACTCGTCCATACGCTCTTGTTCTTCCCTAGCTTCCTGCTCCCTACGAGCAGCTTCCTCCCGTGCTTGTGGTTCTTCCATTTCTCTCAAAGCTCCTTCATCTTCGAGATACGGATTTTCTTCTTGTTTCACAACCGGTTCCTCAATTGGTACCTCAACCGGTTCCTCGTCCGTTGGGAATAACGGGAAGATATCTGCTGGTGAAGTGTTAACCGTGTTTTCTTGAGACATTCTTGAGATATATATTGTTTGAAGTGATGAAGTTAAAGAAATGGTGAGTTTGTGTTTAAAAAATATGAATTGGTGAGTATTTATAAGTAAAAAGGGGGTAGTGTGTAATTTTTTATTTATTTATTTATTTATTTTAATTATTATTATTATTTTTTTAATAACAAACGGTAACAAAGTACAAGTGGGGCCAATCAAGATTAATATCCATGCGTGGAAGGTTAAAAATGATTGTTTTCCCACCAGATTTAATTTGTCTCGTCGAGGTATGGAGCTGGAGTCGATCTTATGCCCGTTATGCAACAATTCGGTTGAAGTTTCTAGCCATTTATTCTTTTCCTGTCAATTTGTGCGGGATATTATGAAGAAGATTACCAGGTGGTGGGAGCTGGAGTATACGGACTTTGATTCCTACGAAGGCTGGCTCGTTTGGATGACATCTATTCGGTTCTCAACAAAAGCTAAAAAGGTGTTTGAAGGCATTTGTTACATTGTTTGGTGGTACACTTGGAATTGGCGAAATATGATGATTTATGGACAAGAGTCTACTTATACGGCGAATATTTTTGATGAGATTGTGACTAGGTCGTTTTGGTGGATTAAGTCTAGATGTAAAGCTAGATTTAGTTGGAATGAGTGGCTTAAAAATCCTAGTTTTATTTCGTTGTAATTTTCTAGCATCTTGCTAGTTTTGCTTAATAAAATCGTCGTTAAAAAAAAAAACAAAGTACAAGTGGGGCCCCTTTTTTTGTAAACTCTACAAGGTGAACGTTTCACCATAAGTTGCTTTGGGAGGTGGGCATCGCGCGTGAGATGGAAGCAAGGGCAAGGGACTTCGCGCGTGAGTTTGCAAATAGTGAGGGCATCACCATGCCTTGCCGAATAGCCTTAGATGATTATTAGTATCCATGATCGGTTAGGATTTTAGAATTTGTGTTTGCAAAATGCTTTTGTCCACATAAAATACTTTCGGAACTTAATGATGCTACTTATTTGCAACTAGTTGTTTTGATTTGTTGATTATTGTGTACTAGAACCTATTTACTACCAGTACTACAGTAGTATTTTAATTTTGTGTTGATGGAATTAGGAGTGTGCATTGTTTGGGTAAAACTGAATAAACCGAAAATTGAAATCGAACCGAATTTATAACAGAACCGAATTTAAAACCGAACCGAAACGAACTAAAAATTCGGTTTTCAGTTTGGATATGGTTTTGGCAATCTGAACTGAAAACCGAATTTACATAAATATATTTATTTTTTATATATTTATATATACAAAAAGACAATTAAAATTTTATGCTAAAATATATATATATATATATATATATATATATATATATACTTTGAAATAATTTTTATTTGCCAAAAATCTATATAATTAAATTTAAAAAAATATATATAATGGTGTAATTCGGGTCAACCCGAAAACCGAACCGAATTTAAATTTGGTTTTCGGTTTGACCCAGAAAAAAATTAACTCAAATGTAGTGACGTGGTGTTTGTCTAAACTTATTCACTACATATCATAAGCTTCTTATTTTAGTTTATAAAATTATACAACTTGAGCTTATGGACTTTATAAGGTTAAAAATACAAAAACAAAGCCTGGCGAATTTCCAATATTCTTATAAATCCATCGAATATATTTCAACAAACACCTCCAAATATATTAACTAGTTTTGTCTTCCAGTTTTTAATAATACAAATGTCTAAAAATTGAGTTCAAAAAAGGTCTCAAAATGTTACCTTTTACAATTAAAAAAGTCACCATTCTCTCTTATAGCTTGAGCATATCAACGTTAAATTATCTAATGTTCTAAATCTGAGTAAAAAATTAGTTTGAGCATATCAACGTTAAATTATCTAATGTTCTAAATGAACAACACAATGATAAATAAGTTTTCCAAAAACAATTAGTTTGTAAAAAACTCCTCAGGCAATCTAGCAAACAATTTGTCTTTACCTTTTTAAAATTGAAAATCATCTAACGTTCTAAATCTGAGTAAAAAATTATAATATTACAGCAAACATCGATTTTTTGAAATAGAACTACTAATGTTCACATTATGGACACACCCATGATGCGTCTCAACCCGGTGGACCAGTTAACAGTTTTGCTAATTAGTTTTATTATCCTATTTGATCGGCTAGCGGCAAAATAATGGCCAAAGTGGATCCATTCATTCAGTCAGAAATTGCCATCCATGGAAAGGAGTAATCAAGCTTCTAAGACACAAATATTAGAGAACATTCTTAAGAAGACATGAAGATGACTGTTACAGAACAATACCATAAAAACGTCTGAAATTTGGTCAACTTTCCAAGCCAAAAGCACAAAACTATCTTCTGAAATAAGCTATCGGACACCAAAGTACAATAACATTATCAAATCAGCACCAAAGCTTACTCACTTCAAATCTGAAAGCCAAATAGTTCACAATTGTCCATACAGATTCAAGGCTAAATAGTTGTGTTTCGAGCAGGTTAGTCCATTCTTCCTTTCAAGATTCTTTCAGTGACTTCAGTTGGCGTACTGCATAAAATAATATCAAACATCATAAATTGATGACAGTAGATGACTGTTTGGACAGTTGAATAACAAATGTTACCTACAATATCAACTCACATGGAACAAAAACAATTGAATCCAGTAGCAAAGCTTTCATAAACCAATCAACAGAATTATTTGGCTTTCGGATATTATTTTCATATAGAGACGGTGATTTGCAAATTGGTAACAGCCAAGAATGCGAGTAGAAAATGGTTTTTTTGCACAAGTAGAAACAAGTAGGGCCATGACAGGTCAACCTAATGTTCTGTCGCTAACAAAGTGATACAACTGGATGCGACAGTAACAAACAATAACGAAAATATAGAACTCAAAAGAGGTGGCAATTTCAACACATTTATATACATGTGGCTCGATTAGATTGATTATTTTACAGTGGAATCACTCTAAACATGTTCAGATTGTTGGTGTAGTAGTCCATATTTGGAATCATGTTTAAAATATTATTTATTGAATATAATTACAAAAAAAGGTGTCTGCAAGATCAGCCAAATCCCAAGCTAGTTTTTTTTTACCCAAACTAGTTTTAAGCCATGAACCAACCCGGCCATTTTGTCAACCCTACAATTTAGAGAAGATGCAAGTTGTGAAGAAACTTACACGACGTACACATGTCCTCCCCAACCACTCAAACAATCACGATCAATCGATGATATAAGTGCTTGGGAGATAGTCTCGAACAGCTCCTCGTGATCCTGCATACATAGAAACAGAAGAGACTAAATGAAGTATCGAATGAGGAGATGACATGTTAGTGAGTCGCGGTAAAGATTCAATAGAAGTGTTACTGTGTCCAACAGATTTAAATGAAAAGCAGAATACGTGTTGTATGCCACTAGCAGGACAATTAAGGAATACTTAGGGATAGTACATGTTCATTGATTTTTATGTGATACAGGTTTGAAAAATCTTCAAATACCACTTACGTATAATAAAAATCCTCAATCACTTGATCACAAAATATTGTTTCTGGATCTAGTGAATTACAAAAGGGGGAGTGTTGAAGTATTTATATTGATCATGTATTTCATATAGGCCCCAATATGGACATCCAATTGATTCAATTTATACTATCCAATGGCTTCCCCGTTAATCATCTAAGTGAAGTATGCATCATTTTCTGCTTATCTGCTTAAAAAAAGCAATTTGGATGTCCAGAAAAATTGTTAAAAAAGCAGGTTTAGAAAAGCAGTTTTTCAGGACATCAAGTGTTTGGATAGAAAAACTGCTTTTACTGCTTAAAAAACAGATAAGCAGAACAAATAAGCAATCCCAAACAGCTACAGAAAGCAGTAAGATGATTGAAAGAAAGAAATAGGAATATGGAGACATACCATGTCAGGCTTGAACATCGACTCACATGCACCATAAAGAGACTCTGATGCAGTTCCAGCAACTACAAAATCTTTAGCAAGCTCCCTACAATTGATTAAAAAAAGAGTACAAGCATTAATGCCTGCATCACATGCTTTTTATTTCATCAAAGACAAATTACCAGATTTCAAGCATTTAAAATATCAAAAGAAAACAGATCACTGCATATACAGCTGCAGTTCATCTACAAATGAAAATGCATAAATATTTCCTAAAGCAAGGAATCTAACACAATGCTGACAAGAAACCGTGGCGAAAATAGAGCACCAATAAATAAAACCAAACAAAGAAAGCCTGGCCAGAATGAAAAGTGAAGATAATGCAGAGCAAATCAGATAGTGATGAACTGATTGCAACACAGTGCACAGCATACTTCATCCACTTTAACACAATGTCATAAGGCTAGAGAAACTAAGATTGCTAATTAGAATAGCACCCAAACCAACAAAGATATCGTCAAATAAAACTGGATGCTAAAAACTAAACGTTCAAAACAAATACAACAGAACGGCATATAACAAATCAAAGTGCACAAGCAAGTTCGGGCGAAACATAACTTATCTACGAATGACTACAGCAATATTAATATTCTAGAAAAAAACATAACCAAGATAAAGAAGATAGTGACAGTTACAGACATCCAAATCATGTAAGAGCTAGCTCATATAGAGTGGTTCAGAGTGATATGGTATGCCTATTTATTGAACATGAGCAAATATTCAGGTACCAGAAAAACTTCACAAAATTTTAGAACTACAATAAATAGCATAGTGATTGTTAAAGAAATCCATATTGCGGCTGTAGAAGCAAGACAACATAGATTCAGAAGATAAGAACAACTATAATAAACCCAAACAACATAAGCCGACTACAAATAGAATCATAAATTCTATGTTACAAGTTACAAACTTACAATAAACATTTATATCTACTTTGCTTCCGTTTATAAACTATTAACCCAATCCAAAATGTCATCCACATCAAAAATGTAAAACTGCATCAGATTCATTCTTACATTTATATCTTATACAAGTATGCCTCGTAGTCACTTAAAACACATGGATGTGTGTTCTATGCGAAGAATCGGGTTTTCATATATGTATGGCTAACAGGAAAAGCATAAAACAAGACTTACTTTGCTCCAATGGAGTCCATTGTGCAGATGAATGGCTTGTCATCATCTCCCAAGCCAGCAATCACAGGTTGGCAGAAATAAGGACCAAACCTACACAGAATTCAAAAATCATATTAACCTTTCATGCATAAAACGCTATGAAGCTAACGGTTGTTAAAAGATCGATGAATAAAAAAAGAGGCTGGACTTTCAAAATCAAACAATCAACTCAAGATCTAGAATATACTAGTATACTAAGATAATTTCAATTTTAACATAAAAACCGAAGCACAAAATCGTATCAATTATATACCTTAATGAAGCTAAAGGTTGTTAAAAGATGGACTAAAGTGGTATTGAGCTTTAGAAATCAAACAATAACAGCACAAAACAACTTAACTTAACTAATACCACGTTCAGTACCTTTTCTCATAAAGAACAGCAGAAACAAGACTAGCAAAAGTTTCAGGCTTCATGTCTCTTTCTTCCCGAAGCTGATACAATTTGTGGCGAAACACAAGACGCTGGTGACTGCAATACAGCAAAACAAACATTAATGATTGGCCAATAACCAAAAAAGATGATATTGCTTATAAATAAGTAATTGCAAACTGCTTAAAAATAAACACTTCAAAAAGTAGGGTTTGGATCTACTTACTTTTTGAAAGACGCAGTAAAGAAAAAAAAAGGTCAAATTTTTGGTTAAAATTTTCAATCAAATTAATTTCAGGGGTGTTTAAGAGCCTACTTTTTTCAGCTTAGTTTTTGACGTATGAGCTTATCCTATTACGACTAAAAGATGAAATTAAGGTCATAAGCTAGAAAAAATGAAACTATAAAATATAAAAAGCCTAGTAAAAAAAGCCCAAAATTAGCTTAAACAAGCATCCCCCATATAGGGTTTAAGCTTAATTATGCGCAAAAAAAGGTAACTTTAGTTTCATCTCAAATAAGCATTTTAGGTCTTTCTACACGCTTTACCCCAAAATACACAAATAAGCAGTTAAACAATAAGCAATACCAAACACCCCATAACCAGCACAACGAACGCATAACGATAAAGACCATACAAAATGAAACATTTTAGCTTAAACAAACATCACCCCATATACGGTTTAAGCTTAATTACGCGCAAAAAAAGTAACTTTAGTATCATCTCAAATAAGCAATAGAAGCAATAATAATGAAAGAGAGAGTTACATACAGTGTCTGAGCATCGCTGCCGAGACCGGAAAGACCGAGAAAGAGCTTATCGTGAATCTTGAAGATTCTTTGGAAATCAGTAGCAACAGTCTGAAGCTGAACACCGAGCCTCCTATCACTAGCAATAGCGAAACAATTCTTACCTACCATAGCTACCAACGCACTTCCATTGTACTCAAATATCTATACAAATTAAAATAGAAAACGGTTATAATAATAATCTACACTCAAGTATAAAAATAAAAAACCTAATTTACAATTTATCAGATAGAATTGTAATGAATCGAATTAACAATAATCATACGAGTGCTTACCGACATCGCAAATGATTTTGAGAATCGTTAATTTGAAAAGTTTTTTTTATTTTTTTTTTAATTGTCGATCGTGGTTTGCTGAGGAGGAGTTATATGAAAGAAAGTGCAGTGGCTTGGAGGATGGGTAACCATCAGCAACACTATTTATGTAACACATCCTTTACTTTTCTTTCTTGCATTTTTCACCCTTTTAGTTTTTCTTTCTTGCTTTTCTATTTCTATTTAATATAAATTGTATATGCAAAAACCCCCTTCTGGGCTACACGTTTTATTTATTTTCGGCCCGTTAACATGTTGTAATTCACGTACCAATTAAAAACGCCGTTTTACCCACACTTCTCACACATCAATAATCTGTAAACCCTCATTCTCTTTTTTCTTTTTCTTTTCTAATTTATTTAGATTTATTATAAGTATAAATGGTTTTTAGTCATTAAATATGTTTTTCATATAATGTTTGTACAGAATTGGGAGGGCCACTACCTCTTACAAAGGAAGCAATTATGTCGCTAAACAATCATTCGGTGACTTTTGAGCATGCCCTGTCTCTGTTTGATAGTAATTCTACTGGAGTTTAACATCCTTGTTTGGAATGAGCCTAATGGAAAACAATTAAGGATTCATGGGGGTCTTCATGGAATAATTGTTGTCATCAATAAACTACAAACTCATAATTATAGCGTGAAAGGCACTTGGATGCTTTCTGATGTTCAAAAGATGATTGAGTGTGATCTTTATTTGACTCCTGGAAGTTACGAACTAACCTACGAGGAACCCCAAACATCAAACTATAATTTGCTCAAGACAGATCTTGATTGGCACCATGCAGTTCAGGGTTCCGAGGGGAGATTTGTGCGTTTGAACTTGGAGGCCGAAGATGAACACATTGCTATTTTTAAGGCTGCTGATGATGATTATTCCTCTGATGATGAGTATGCTGCTGCTGATTATCAGTATGCTGCTGCTGATAAGGATGCTTCTGCATCGCGTCTGGCGATGCTGAATCTAGGTTGAATATGTCGTTTTTAACACCTGGATTTTATGCATGGTTGCACATTCGTTATTTTTGGTTATGAACTTTGTTAGTAGAACAATGTAGTATTTGTTTATGTTTGCAGTATTGGATGTTAGGATCAAATAAGAAGTAAAATTAAAATAAAAAAGGTAAGAAGAAACAACAAACACACATTTCAGATGCACCTAAAAGAATGTATACATCTCCCCTTAAAATTCTCTCTCTTATTTAAAATGTGTGGTTAATTATTCTCCTTTTGTGCATGATTCCTGTTTATCTAGGAAGCACGGACACACCTAAAATCCCAAAGTGGCAGTGTCGGACACGGACACGCCTTGGACACGTGTCCGACACGCATGTGCCGTGTCCCACGTGTTGTTTGGGCCGGACACGGATTTGGAAGTGTTGCTGCGTTTGTGTGAAGATGGAGATTGATTTGTCTTTTGTGGAAGAGTTAAGTGCCTGTGTATTGTGTATTACTGTATGTCATTAGGAGAAGGAGAAGGAAAAGGAAAAGATGAATGTAGGTGGCGTTTGTTTTTTAAGCATGTATTAGGGCGACAGTAACCTTATATAACTAAGATAGGGTTAAAGTTAATGGGCTGGGATTTATCTTGGCATTGGGCCAGTGTTGTATCAGCATATTGAAATTGAGCATTATAATCTTTTAAGTTTCATCTATTTATAGCTTAGTCCCTTAACCTTTTTATACTATTAATATTAATATTAATAATCATTTTATAGTTTTTAAACAAATACTAAACTTCTTAAATATAATTATAAATGAACATTTTAAATATAAATGTGTGGAGTATAAATATATATAAATATATAAAAAAATTCACGTGTCCACGCCGTGTCCGTGTCCTATATTTTTAGATTTTGCCGTATCGCCGTGTCCGTGTCGGACACCGTGTCCGTGTCGGACACCGTGTCCGTGTCCGTGCAAACTAGCTGTTTATTAACCCTTTTAGTTTCCATGTTCCTTATGTTTGGTTAGATTGCTCGGTGTCTTTATGTTATAACTGCGTGTCCCATGACGGTTTCCATAGAACCACTATAGGGCCCTGTTTGTTGTGTCATACTTGTATTTTTGTCATCATTACTATGGAATTGGAAAAGCAGAGAATGAGAATAACCTCTGAGAGTTTATTTCATTGTTTGACAATTGTTGTTAATCGCATCTTTATCTTATTTAACTTTTTTTTCTATTCGTTTATGATATTTTAAACAGTTGTATAAATTGGACTTTTGATAATCAGTTACCACTTGATGTTACAAGGTAGATAGGCACTAAGGCCGGGTGTAACAAGTAGGGTGTCAATTGGGGTATCGTGTTGGGTCTATGTAGCAGCGAAATTATAAAAAAAGAAGACTAAGCTACTGATGCATCATGCAGGGCACTAGAACCAAATTTGAAGATGTAGTATACCATATTTTGTCTACCAAGCTTGTTGTTTAAAAAAATGGTTACTAAAAGACTTGAAAAAAGGAATTTAGTTCAAAAGTATCAATTTTTTATGAGACATTATAGCTTATCGGGTATATCGGGTCAACCCGACAACGAACTAATTAAGACCCTAACCCGACCCTATTAGGCTATCGGGTTTATCGGGTTGACCTGATAAACCCGATAAGCTAAGCTGGACCCGAATCAACCCGACCCTATAAGGCCTTATCGGGGTTGGGTCGACCCATTTGACACCCCTAGTAACAAGGCACTACCCACGCATCTCTCGGCACCAATGACGGGTTGATAGACTGAGGTCGGTTGATGTTCCAAGAGATACAATCACTGATGTAATAATTGCTGATCTAAAATTTTGAATAAGTTTCAGATGATGTTTCATGTGTAACCTCTCAACTCTCCTCATATTGAAGTTGAACCGGTTCCAGGCCTTTTGAGCCAAGACTTATGTGCATCTCTTACTTGACACATTAATAACATCTAAAAATCAATTTATACGAGAGCATGTGATGTTTTGATGAGCACTCTACAACAGATTGTTGAAGTTGCTTAAATTCTAGTTACCTAATAATTCAGCATTTAACCTCTATGCATGCTTCTCAACATCCGATTTATTTCAACATAATAAAAAAAACCATAAAAACCAAACATGGCTTTCCATATCCCCTTGATCTGTGTACAATAAATCATACGCTTTTTGCAGCTAAATAAAAAATATGACATCTTTTCCTTGAAAGTTATATAACCAATATATTACGGATAAATTCACATTAACACATAAAAAACACTTTCGAAACTATGAATAGTAATACTGGATCACAAAACTGACAATAGGATCACATTTCATAAAAAGAAACCTAAAGGTACATTTGTTGCAATTTCTTGGCGAACTGTATAGACAATCTTTACATAATAACCCGTATTCAGAGTCAAAATATGAACTTCCAAAATAGGTTCATAGCTTAATGTTTAATTCTTTACATCTGATGCAACGAGAATGAAGCTCTATAGGTCCCTGGTTCTTTGCCTTAACTGGTTTAGTTCATTCTCAATTTCAAGGTCTTTTGGAAACGGATATGCTGCTTTTGAGCTGGAAGCTGTTGTTCTCCCGGGAGGAAGTTCTCCTTCTGTTCCAAGCAAAGCGTTAGTGCCCATATCATAATTGCCGTATTACCAGTATGCCCCATATATTCATCTTGTTTTGCAATGATGAGTGTTTGGCCTTAGACTGTGTTTTATTCTTGTATTTGAAAGTTACACACGACAAGTTACAGTGAATCCTATTTATATGTTGCAATTGTAACCTATTTAGTTGAGAATGCGTTAATACAGATAGTTTTTATCTCTAACGACTCAAATGATAAAACTAATACATAATTGCTAAAATGTAAACAAGCCAAATGGATTACTGGTTGAAGTTGTCCTAAACGTATTGTCGCATACAACCTACTAGACCGATTGATTCACAAAATAATATTAATAATATACGATTTTGTAAATTGGACACACAATGCTTGTGGCCAGTACCAAAAGTCAACATTTTGGCTAAAACTTGTTTTGAAGTCGGCCTGTATTAATATGTTAAACCTATATGGAAGCCAATTTAGATATGCACGTACATACCTGGATACAATTATTATCATGTTTACTAAAATAAAAATTTTAGGACAAATGTTGGTGCATTTTGAGGTTTCTTTATGTGATATGATAGTGCTGCAGGTGTTTTAGGACGGAGGGTGAACAAAGTATGAGTAGAAGATACCTTTGAGGTTCCAGATAATTCCTTTTTCAAGCTTTCAAGATCGTCATCAACTGATGAGCTCTCCAGCATCGCAAACTGCAAAATGTACCATGAGAAACCAGATTTTGTTTTTTTTCTTCTAAAAAGACTATTAATAGTTGTAATTCTGCTACTATCGGGCTCCCTGTACCATACCACAGAATTAAAGTGTGTTTTTGATCGAATATTTGAATAGGTAGCCAGTTCACATTATTGGCAATTTGGCATTATGACTTTAAAATTATCATACTACAATGTGTTTTGAAAGTGATTATGTATTTTGAATGTACTTTTATTCTTTGAAGTTTCAAATGACAATGAAAAAATCTGATTATTTAAAAAAGACAATACAGAAAATGACAATCTGGTGAAAAAATGTGCAGCTAGTACAAAACAGATTGTTAGAAGCAGAACTTATTTATCCAAATACTTTTAAGAATAAAATTCATATGTTAAGAAGGGAAGTGGTAAGCATAAGTTGATAAGAGTGTACCTTTCCTTCAAGATCATCAGAAGTTAGCTGATTAAGAGCTTCTGCTTGGGACTCCATTGTCATAACTAACATCACAAGATGTTGGAAAATATGAATCATAAAACTATAAACATATAAACCATACATCAATTACACGCCGCGGATAATAGGATCTATTATACAAGTAATTAATTAACTAAAATTAAAAATAATGCGTACCTTTTTAGTTTCTAGCAGAACAATAAACCGGATCTTCAAGAACGAGATAAACCCTAGGTTAGGGTTTAAGTGGATCGACTTATGTGTAAGTCGAATGGGGAATAACACACAAGCTAAAGCAAGCTTTTCCTTTGTTCTTGTACACACGTATTACTAGCGTCTCAATGTGAAAAGCTAGGTTCTAATTCACAAAACAATTCCAACACTTATGTTATAGCAAGATCGAAAATCCCAAGGTGTTTGGGATGTGAAATCCGATCGGCCAAAGACAAGAGGGAGAGAAGAAAAGAAGTTGGATTGCTAGGGAATTAGGATTAGTGATCTAAGAATACAAGGGATGTATTTATAGGCTCACAAACTTGTTCCCTACTCCAGGCAACCGAAACCCTAACCCCATTAGGTGGGTCGGCCGATTTAGAGCCCATGGGAGGGGTTCTAGATCCTTCTTTCCTTCTATTTCAAATTTAGTCCTTTAACTTAGTATTTAACGACCGTTAACCAAACTCTGTTAAATACTAACGAACGTTATGTGTTTGTTTATGAAATGAATAATTAAATCATAAATCATTATATTAATTATTCAAACATTGAGACTCATACGTAATGTGTGCAATCCCGAAGTCTCATGTTCAAAACTAGTCATACAAATATTAATTTATATCCACAAACTCTAACAGCTCCCACTTGGATATTCATTAATATAGTAATGACATGGGTTAGTCTAGCTTAACATCCCCAATGCCCCCAGATCGACCCCGAGTATGGTTTTCTGGAAAAACCATGTGATGATATTATCATCATACTTATCCTTTTGTTTCTAATACCGCATTAATATGGATATGGATCTAAGTCATTCCATAATTAACAATTTAGTTTCTCGTTTATACATAATTGATCAAGATTACCAAATCATTTGAACGTATTCCAGATAGCCTTTGGGCGTGCGCACGCAAACATCTTGTCAACCCTACGAGTGGCCAAGCAGTATTAAACTTCAAAACAAATTTGAAGGAACAAATCCTTTCTTGACTACGAGCATAAACCTCAGATTTCACATTACCTCCGAAAATAGCCCTTATAACTACCAGTTACGAATAGCGTTAGACTATCTTACAGAAAATGAGCTACATCCTCGGCAGTTACCTGGTATCTCAAGTATGGGGATAAATATTCATGATTTACTTAATGACCGACGATCCATAAAGTACAATCATGCGGTTGGGATCTGTCCTATATTCAATTTATCCAATATTGAATATCATGTGAATTTGGCATGCCCACACATCAATATACTTAAGTATATTCTACCAACGCTTTACATTTGCCTTAATTCAATAATACTCCCATATTATTGATCGACAACGGACTATTTAGAATAACTTAATTATTCACGGATTTAAACATGCAAATATAGGATACAATATTATAAATGAGAATAAACGTTAACTAAACTTTATTTCATTAAGATAACATTGTTTACATATCCCTTATCCAAATACTAATCCACAGATTCACATGAAGCAATTAGCTAAACGAAGACCAACACCATCAGCATGTTGAGTAAACTTTTCCTTAGGTAAAGCCTTCGTAAAAGGATCAGCCAGATTGTCATCCGTGTGAACTTTGAGTAAATTGATTTCACCTATTTCGACTTGTTCTCGAACATAGTGATATCTCCTAGGAAAACGTCTAGCGCCCTTCATAACTCCAGGTTCATTGGCGAATGTGATTGCAGCAGAATTGTCGCAATACACATTGATAGGTAATTCTATTGACGACATCACTCCAAGACCCGAAACGAATTTCCTTATCCAAACAGCTTCCATCGCCGCTTCCGATGCAGCAATATACTCAGCTTCTGTTGCAGACATAGCTATCGTACTCTGCTTCTTGCTCTTCCAGTCTACAGCTCCTCCATTGATGACAAAGACATAACCCGTCTAAGACTTTCTATCATCTTTATCAGTTTGAAAGGACACATCGCAGTAACCTGTAACATTCAGTTCTGCGTCTGGATTTCCCCCATACACCAGAAACATTTCTTTTGTATTTCTTAAATACTTATGAATGTTCTTAACAGCATGCCAGTGATCTTTACTTGGATTCTGCTGATAACGACTGGTCAAATTTTGTGCAAACGCCACATCTGGCCTTGTGCATCTCACTGCATACATGATAGATCCTACTGCCGAAGCATATGGAACTTTCTTCATGTGTGCCACCTCTTCAGGTGTTGAAGCACATAGTTTGCTACTTAAGCCATGTTCTACTTGCATTGGAAAATATCCCTTCTTGGAATTTTGCATATTGAATCTCTTCAATATCTTATCAATGTAAGAACTTTGGCTTAATCCAATCAACCGCTTAGATCTATCTATGTAGATCTTGATTCCAAGGATATAAGCTGCTTCTCCTAAATCCTTCATAGAAAAACATTTACTTAGATAAGTCTTAACTTCATTAAGACTAGGTATATGATTTCCCATGATTAATATGTCATCGACATATAGGACAAGAAAAGTAGTGTTACTTCCACTAGCTTTGTGGTATACACATGGCTCATTGAAATTCTGAGTAAATCCAAACTTCTTGATTTCCTCATCAAATTTCTTATTCCATTGCCTCGATGCCTGCTTCAATCCATAAATGGATCTTTGAAGCTTGCATACACGCTCAGGAAAATCTGGATTCACAAACCCCTCAGGTTGCGCCATGTAGATGTCTTCATCTAGGCAACCATTCAGAAAGGCAGTTTTGACATCCATCTGCCAAATCTCATAGTCATAGTAAGCAGCTATGGCTATAAGAATCCTAATAGCTCTAATGTCAGCTACAGGAGAAAAGGTCTCCTCATAGTCAACACCATATGTTTGGGTGAAGCCTTTAGCCACCAAACGAGCTTTGTAGGTGTGTATGTTGCCATCCATGTCCGTTTTCTTTTTGAAGAGCCACTTACTCCCAACTACCTTAGCATTGGGAGGAAGGTCTACTTCAATCCAGACTTCATTGTCTCTCATGGATTGCATCTCCCCATTCATAGCAACCTGCCATTTATCCTTCTCAGGACTATTAATGGCAGCCCTATAACTAGTTAGTTCATCTAGATCCCCTAGTATAGTTTCCTCCCACTCTACGTTTAAACATAGACGTTCAAGAGCTTTTACAGATCTTGTAGATCTGCGAATGGGTACCACTTCAACTTCAGGTAGAGGACCTAGACTTTCAGGTTCTACAGGAAGTGTGTTAGTGCTTTCAGAAGGTGATGTATCTTCCTTGATCATTTTCAAGATCATATACTCTCCCACTGAATTCTTGAGATATGAGATTATCCTCAAGGAATTCGCCATACCTAGCCACGATGACTTTATTTTCTGGTGGGAAGTAAAAGTAGTAACCCTTAGTTTCCTTAGGGTATCCTACGAAGATACACTTAACAGATCTTTGTTGGAGTTTATCTGGTGAGTCACGTTTAACAAACGCCTCACAACCCGAGATCTTTAAGTAAGAATAGTTGGGAGCTTTTCCAGTCCATACTTCATATGGAGTCTTATCAACCTTCTTAGTTGGAATCCTATTCAACACGTGAACAGTAGTTTCAAGGGCATAGTCCCAAAAGGATAAGGGAAGAGTTGTCAGATTAAACATAGATCGTACCATATCTAGCAATGTACAATTTCTCCTTTCAGATACACCATTTTGCTGTGGAGTATAAGGAGATATGAGTTGCTGGACAATTCCACACTCAGCTAGATAATCTTTAAACTCTTGGCTTAAATACTCACCACCTTTATCGGATCCAAGAGCCTTAATCTTCTTACCGAGTTGTAATTCTACATTTTTAAAGACCTTGAATGTCTCAAAGACTTCATGTTTATGTTTAAGTAAATAAACATAACCATAACGACTATAGTCATCCGTGAAGGTCAAGAAGTAGCTAGCACCGCGTTTTGACACATGTCTAAGTGGACCACACACATCAGTGTGTATTAATCCAAGTAGATCCGTTGCCCTTTCCACTTGATGTGAAAAAGGTTTCCTTGTCATCTTCCCAGATATACACGATTCGCATTTATCAACTGAATCATCATTGATATTTTGCAAAAGCCCATCATGTTGCAGCTTTTCCATGCGTTTCTTGCCTATGTGAGCAAGACGACAGTGCCAAAGATAAGACGAATCCAAGTTAGACTTGATTCTCTTATTGCTAATGCTATACATAGAATTATTTCTATTGGATACATGGTTCTCCATGTCAATTTCAAACACACCATTTATTGGAATTGCATTAAAGTAAAAAACATAATTTAAAGAAACCGAAATTCCATTTTTATTAAATGTGTGATCAAAACCATTATCCAACAATAAAGAAACTGAAACAACACCCCTAATAATAGACGGTGTATAATGACAATTGTTCAATACTAGAATTAAACCCGAAGGCAAAACTAGGTCAAATGTCCCCATGGCTTCAACTTCTGCACGTATGCCATTGCCCACGTACAAGTAGCATTCTCCATAGTTCAGTTTCTTTGCTCCTCTAAGCCCCTGCGATGTATTACAAATGTGAGTACCACATCCTGTATCATATATCCAAGCATTTTGCTTACGAGGAAAAGAGAATAATTCAATCATAAAAATACCTGAAGTGCTCGCGCCATTTGCAGCCTTGACATTTTTATTCTTGCGACACTCCTCTAGCAGCAATGGACAGTCCCTCTTCCAATGTTCAGGAGTCTTGCAGTGGTGACAAGCAGCCAAATCCTTCTTGGGATAATCCTTCTTCTTAGGAGGATTCTGCTTCTTAGGCTTCTGCTGATAGGTCACAATCTGCTTGCCCTTGTCAGCTTTAGCTTTGCCCTTCTTGTTTGCGTGCTGCGGTTTGTTGGGCTTAGTGATCCTACCACCTTTTAATGCCATTACAGCAGGTGTAGGTGCCTTCTTTGAGAGTCCCTTCTCAAATTCAATAAGCATTGCATGTAAATCACTTATTGTCTTCCCCGTGCAATGCATATTGAAGTTGCGCACGAACTCACCAAACAACTACTCATTGAGGGATCGATTGATGAGGCCAACTTGTACATCTTGCACGTAACCACATCCGAGTGCATCCAATTGGTCCAGATATCCTTTCATTTCCAATACATGGGCACTCACTGGTTTACCAGCCTCCTGCTTACACTTTTGCAGAGCATCCAATACATCATATAACTCTGCCATAGGTGGTTTCTCAAACATACGTTTGAGCTCATTGATCATGTCCATGGGACCATAGTTCTCAAATTGCTTTTGCAATTGAGTATCTATCCCTGACAACATGAGACAAGCCACATCATTGTGCTTCTCATAATCAATGTTGTAAGCTTCATGGTCTGCATTAGATGCAGTACCAGCAGGAGCTATAGGAAGAGGCTCACTAAGAATATCAAGTCTTTTGGCCATTCTAGGAACAATCCTCAAAGAACGGTACCAATCATTGAAATTTTTAGTCCCAGTCAACTTTTCTCTTTCAATCATAGTTTTGAAAGCAGAACTCATGTTACTCATGTTGTTGTTTTCTGGTTGGGCCATTTCTACTGAAAAAGTTCAAAAGTTAGTACTTTCGATAATTAATTTTTTCAAGAAAATTAAACACCCATGGTAAACTACATTCACCATTTAATTTTCACTGAAAACTAGGACCGAAATTGACGTCGTTTCATCACATCAGCTTTGGCTGCTAGCAATGAAAGTACTCAATAAGGTACGGGTCGAACCTAATTGCCAATATCCAATTGCAATTCCTAGAATCATGGGACTTACATATTTTGCCAACCTCAGTTGCAAATGTAAGCATGTTTCATCCCCAAATCTTTATGCCTTGACGCTATTTCATTACATCAGCGTTGGCTGCTAGTAATGAAAGTGCTCAATTAAGTTAACCAGCTTAAGAAACTGTAAATTACCATAGTTTCATCACATCAGCTTTGGCTGCTAGTAATGAAAGCATGTAATTTACCCTTTTGATTACCATCCCTTTGATCATTACATCAGCTTTGGCAGCTAGTAATGAAGGGCATCTAATCTTAGGTGTTTCCGTTTCGTTGGGTGGCATATAACTTAAATTTCAAGGGTATTTATAGTTTGATGTGTGTAATCAAAATATGTACAAAGATGTCATGCATTCATCTTTGTATCATATGTTTCAAAAACAGTTTACTCATTCGTTACATTAATAAGCTCAAATCATCAAAGTTTTAATTGATGGCGTTGAGAAATTTACAACTTTGCCTTAAGATGCTTCGTACGTTTTCATGGTTGTACTTGGTAAGTCTAATATTGACGCACATGCGAGCGGAGAGACAGAATGGAGTCTCTTTAAGGCCACAATTTAATGCGAAACCAACCTTATACCCACTTTATAGTTTGTCAATATTAGGTCCGCCTTTCGACCACTTTTGTACAGTTGCATCAATCAACTAAACACTTATGATTTTCTTGCTTAAAACAATGTTACACCATTATTTAGTCAAGTTTATTTTCTATTAGAAAAATTACCCTTTTGTTTACAATTATGTCTACAACATATTTAAACAAATGCGCAATTAAGAAAAATAAACAACTAAAATAATGAACATGCTAAAAAATCAATTAATATGTATATGTTGGTCTTAAGACTCCCATTGGTTTTCGAGCTCATTGTACCCAATGGACCACAGACGCCAATTTCTTGGTCGCGTAAGTCTTATGATTAACATATACATAACACACATAATTGATTAAATATGCGATTAATATGGGTCTTCCTCAATTTTAGGTCTTCCCTAAAAACCTAATTGATTAACGTTTAGTAATTTTAATTCGTGTTCAACAATATAATTACTAAAAGCCTAGTTAATTAACAATCGCATAAAATAGCACGTAGAACATGTAACAATTAGCATCAATTTTTCCATGACAAAACATGCATGTCTTTTGTCATGGATTCCCCATATTCCACTTCATCCATCAATAACTACACCTATCATCACCACCATCAAGAGCATCAACTCCACCTCCTACTCAAGAACCTCCATTCACCCAACTTGTCATTTCCATATCACCAATAACACCTCTTGATGCTCATTTCTCATCATCACTAATACCACCACCATGTTTTCCCATCCCTTGGGCTTTACTTGAAGCCCATGGAGACAATTGCCTTTGTTGCATCCACAACCGAACCATCATCTTTGGTCTTAGAGATGAGATACACTACATGTTTTCATCCCTTGAACACATGCTTAACAACCAACCTCCACCACAACCTCCCCCATTTTCATCCACTACACCACCATCACTTTCATTCTCACCAAATTAAGCATATGCAATGCTTAATCAAAAATAATTTTCAAACCATTTTGTGTGCAAGCCCCATGAAAGATCATGTACTCCTAGAATGATTATGTAGATTGCATTACTTACTAGCGAATGTATGATTGAATATAATCTTGGATGGTTGTGTATTGATACAAAACATTTTTAATGAATGTCTTTATATGCATGCTTATTTTTGCTATATATATGCTTGTGCTTCTAATATTTTTCTTGCAAGTATTCCATATATCGATTCCTTGGTGCCCTCAAACGAGGGGGAGCACACATCAAGGGGGAGTTCTTGTTCCGAAAAATTTTGTCTCTAAAACTTGTCGGCTCAACCTTTTTGATGCTACAAAAAGGGGGAGAAGTGAATATAAACTCACTAAATACTTGTCCAAAAATAACTTTTTGGATTTAATGAGTTTAGGTTTTGTAATCATCAAAAAGGGGGAGATTGTTGACATAAATAATGCCTAAAAACATTATCAATATTTATTCATATCTCTATGTTTTGATGATCACAAAATGTAAACTCATTAAAACATAAACTTATAAAATAAACAAGTACTTAGTTGTAAATATTCACTTCTACAACTAAAATCACTTAAGGTATGAATGAACTAATGCTTAATGCATTATATGATCAAAGGAACATTTTCTTAATAACTAGATTTTTTATAAAATGTCAAAAACATTTTATACCTTTTAGAAAAATATTTTTGGTAATAAATAAAAAGGTTTAATTCATTATAAATTTATGAATTCAAATTTTCAACCAAAATCAGTAAAAATGTTCCAGAAAAACCTTCCCCACAAAAAGACAAAACTGGCCAACGTTCAGCAAGGGCGGCCCCCTTAATTTTACTAGGCGGCCCCCTTAAAATTAAGGGGACCACCCCCTATTTAAGGGGGCCGGCCACGCTCCAGTAGGCTCCAGCTGTCCAGATTTTTCTGCCTATAAATACCAGCCTTCCCCTGGATTTTTACTCACCTTTTGCACCCCAAACTTTCTGTTTTAAATCTTGTAAATACTTTCTAAAATCCTTTGATCATATAATCTTAAGCTTTGGTTTCCAAGTGATCCAAGCTTCCTTCATTCAAGTGCAAAAGAAGAATACTTCTATCAATCAAGATTAGAAGTATTACAACTTAGTATCATCTTGTTACTTAAGTTGTTAGTTTAACAAAGTTTGTAAATCATTCATTCATTTGTGTGTAAGGTGTGTATAGTAGATTAGTGTTGTATGTAAGTAGTGAAGAAGTTGTATAAGTAGTTGTGGTATAGAAGTTGTGAAGACATAGTGTAGAAGTTGTGAAGCCGTGGAGTAGAAGTCGTGAACCCGTTGTGTAGAAGTTGTGAAGCCGTAGCTTTGAAGACGTGAAGTCGTTGTGTAGAAGTCGTGAAGCCGTAGCATAGAAGTCACAAAGCCGTAAGGTAGAGGTCGTGAAGTCCTAGTGTTGAAGTCGTGAAGCCGTAGCATAGAAGTTGTGTAGCAGTCGTGTTGAAGCCGTGAAGTCCTAGTCGTGAAGTCCTAGTGTTGAAGTCGTGAAGCCGTAGCATAGAGGTTTTGTAGCGGTCGTGTTGAAGCCGTGAAGTCCTAGTCGTGAAGTCCTAGTGTTGAAGTCGTGAAGCCGTAGCATAGAGGTTGTGTAGCGGTCATGTTGAAGTCGTGAAGTCTTAGTCGTGAAGACATAGTGTTGAAGTCGTGAAGCCGCAGCATAGAGGTTGTGTAGCGGTCGTGTTGAAGTCGTGAAGCCGTCGTGAAGTAGTCGTGAATAAGTTGTGAAGAAGTTGTGTTGTGAAGTTGTGAGATTGGTTCTAGCTACGATTAGAACTCGACATTTAGCTTTGTGTCGTTAAACCTGTGTAAGCCAAAGTTGTGTACGGTTTTCTCCGCCATAAGGGAGCTTATTGAAGTTGTGAAGAAAACTCTCGAGCTCGGTGCTCGGGGAGTGGAGTAGGGCAAGGAAGGTGTCCTTGTAGCCGAACCACTATAAATCTCTCGTGTCTCGGTTAGATCTTTCCATACCTTATTTATTTCTTTACTTGCATCGTCATTACTTTCATACACATAGGCTTATATAATTGCTAGTATTAATTAGAGGTCGACTTCACATAAAGATCAATTTGAAAATCCATTCAAGAAACCAAAACTTTTACAATCAATTTAAAAGAATACATATATAACTAATAATAAGATTGAAGTTTTATTTTACATAACAAACTTGAATCTAAGTTTTTAAAAGTATACAAAGGTTTTATAATAAATTAAAAAGACGTAAAACTATTCAACCCCCCCCCCCTTCTAGTTTTCCACACGTTTTTAGTAATTAATTACAAGTATAAACGGGCTCTTGATGCCACTGTTGGAAAATATGAATCATAAACTATAAACATATAAACCAAACATCAAGTACACGCAGCGGATAATAGGATCTATTATACAAGTAATTAATTAACTAAAATTAAAAGTAATGCGTACATTTTTAGTTTCTAGTAGAACAAGAAACCGGATCTCCAAGAACGAGATAAACCCTAGGTTAGGGTTTAAGTGGATCAACTTATGTGTAAGTCGAATGGGGAATAACAAACAAGCTAAAGCAAGCTTGTCCTTCGTTCTTGTACACACGTATTACTAGCGTCTCAATGTGAAAAGCTAGGTTCTAATTCACAAAAAAATTCCAACACTTATGTTATAGCAAGATCGAAAATCCCAAGGTGTTTGGGATGTGAAATCCGATCGGCCAAAGACAAGAGGGAGAGAAGAAAAGAAGTTGGATTGCTAGCACTAGTACAAAAATGGGATTTAGTCACATATGCTGTTTTTCGAACAGCCACACAGTCGCCTTTTTATGTGACTAAATATACCAGAATTAAATAAACAGCCACACTTGATCCGACTTGTGTGACCATTTCGGAATTACATCCGAGGCTATAGCCACACATTTGAATATTTTCGTGACTATACGTATCTGGTAAATTTTTTTTTGATTTTTTAGTCACTTATAATTTGGGACGTGTGACGGATACAAATAAGGTTGAAACATTAGTCACACTATATATATACATATGTGACAAATATATGTCACGCAATTGAAAAGTGTGACCAAAATCCATATATGGTCACACGAAGTAATTGTGTATGTGGCTAAATCATATGCTCAAGTTTGTCACACATTATTTAAGCGTGACTGCTAGTTTTTGTTGAAAATTTAGCCACATATGAATTTGAAATGTGTGACAACTGAAAAGTAAGTTTGAAGCATAGTCACGATATGCATTTAAAAGTGACAAATATATGTCACACACTTGAGATGTGTGACCAAATGTCATATATGGTCACACTAAACCATAGGCATACATGATTAAGTGTGACCAAAATTCGATACAAATAGTCACGTAAGTTAATATGTGTGTCTAAAGTTAAGTGTGTGTTTGCCTGCCAATTCCTAATGTGTATGGTCACATTTAATTGTAGCACAATCATGTGACTATAGGCTATACAATAGTAACACCATACCACAAATGTGCATCTAAATTATGTTTATGGCCACATTATAAGGGTATTATATGTGACCAATACATTGAAAATAGTCACACTGAAATATTCATGTGACTAATATGTATAGCAAAATGTGAACTCAGTTATCATTAACCTTGATATTAGTCACATTGAGTGTTTGTGTGACTAAATTCAAGATGTTACATATGGTCACATGAAGTATTTATTTAGGTGTCTAAATCATAGAGTCATATTTTGAGTTCAGACTGTTAGTCATGACTCTTCATTTAATTTGCCCTATTACAATGCTGGGATTTTATAGTCTATCTAGTTTAATGCAGTATGTAGTATGTAAGTATGTTACTTGCCCCTAGCTGGAACCAGATTACTTGACTTTCTAAAGTCAATTTTCAACTTTATAATGAAGTAACATGTTACTAAAGTGCCTGCAAGTGCATATACATGATAAATGGAAACTGCAAATACAATAAAGCTTGACTGCAAGTGGACATATACATGATAAATGTCAGACTATACATTCTAGCAGTAATAACTATACATTCTAGCAGTAATAACTATACATACTAGCAGTAATAACTATACATGTTTAAGTCAAACTATACATTGTAGCAGTAATAACTATACATTCTATTTCTTGTCCTTGGGTCCTAGATACTCTTCCATCTTCCTGAGCAGTTCATATGCCATGTCATCATAATTAAGCTGAAGCTTGAGTGTTTTCTTCCCACGCAACATCTGATGTAGAATGTCTTTGTGAAACTTTAAAGGGTAATCCTTTTCTACAAGCATGTAGATCACCAACTCATTCACAGTTAAAGCATGTACTCCACATCGTTGAAAAATTTTCCATTCTTTAACAGTATTGTGCGTTAGTCTTCTCCAACATTCATCTTCATGATTTGGTTCAAACATTACCTTTAAATAATTCCAGACTTCTCTATCATAATTAGCTT
The DNA here is from genome assembly GCA_021014915.2 of Artemisia tridentata subsp. tridentata. Classification (NCBI taxonomy): domain Eukaryota; kingdom Viridiplantae; phylum Streptophyta; class Magnoliopsida; order Asterales; family Asteraceae; genus Artemisia; species Artemisia tridentata. Next base: position 356,480,545 of record CP139509.1, on the reverse strand, counting down.
GTTCTGGTGTCTTATTACCAAATCTTTGTTTGAGTAATTTCCATAGAGCTATCATATCTTGTCTATCAAAATCATGAACCATGTGAAGAAAGCTTACATACCTTCTAGAAGAACCATCATGCCTCTTAATATCGTAATAAACTGTTTCCCCAAAAGATCCAGACTTATAATCAACAATGGGATGTTTGACAGTTAAAGGTTGTGCATCCATGGCTTCTCCTACAGAGTCAACTGCAAGTTCAGTGTGAGCTTGCATTTGTTCTTCAGCAACAGCTTGCTCAGTTTGTTCTTGTTTTCTCTTTTTACTGCTTTCTATTTCCAACTGTTCACCTGCTCTCTTTGAACTGTCATTCAAGAAGAGATCATTGTTTCTCTTGGCAATTGCATATAATTCTTCAATTCTTTTATCATCCAAGAATTTCAAATCCTTTAGTTTCCATCTATCCACATTCTTCAAATACCTGCACATGAGTAGATGTTTATGATATGATGTACATATTGGGTATTGTTGATATTAATATAAATACCTTTGCAAAAAAAAAAAAAAAAAAAAAAAAAAACCTACCTGCACATGAGATATCTTCTTTGTTTTTGAGTGGGTGGCTTGTTCTTCTTAGCTGCATATCTTTGTTCTGCATACAACTTCTTTTTTGCATCAAAAAATTCTTTCAGCATCCTGGCTTTTTCATCTACTGAGTACTTATCTTGCTCTTGTTTATGTAGTTTCTTAGCAAGCTCAGAATCAGCTGCAACCTGAGCCCTTTGCTCATCCCATGAAGCTATTAACTCTGCATCTTTTTCTTCTTGTATTCTCCTTTGTTCCAAAATTGTCTGATGTTCTGCATCATACTTTTCTGAGAATTTCATAGCAATTTCAGCATCAACTTTTAATTGCTCTTCTTTTGATAATGGTTTCTCCACAGGCTCTTCAGTAAGAATCCCTTTACCTTTGCCTTGTACCTGTGGAGTTGATTGTTTAGCTTTTGGAGAGGATGATGGCTCTTGTATCACAACACCTTTGGTTACTGGTTTTGCTGTCTTCAGCTCAGCAAGTACACTAACAACATTTGCAAAAACCTCTGGTGTAGCAGTACTAGCTTTTGTAGTACCAACTGTAATTGGCTCAGTAGCACTATCAGCATTTGTAACCTTGCCCAAACGATGATCAATCACCACTTGATTCCCTTGGTTATCCTCCCCTGAAACTTTGCCTTCATTCCCTCCCTGTTTGGGAGCATCCTTAGAAGCTTCAGAAGATTTAACCTTTTGTTTGGGAATTCTTGATCCTTTGACTCCTTCTAAATACCTAACCCTTCTCTTCAAAGCCTTTATCTCCCCACCTTGAGCTTTGATGACTCCATCTTGGGAAGAAGCTATTGCTCGCAGATCACCAATTTGTGCAGACAGCTTGGCACAGGTATCCTTCAATTCATTCAAAAGTTGCATACTATCCTCACCACTTCGGCTTGTGTTACCTAGCCCGAGAGGTGGATCACTGGAAAAGTTAAGTTCAGTCTCACCCCTAGGATGAACATCCGAACCCCCCATTGTTTCCATGTGACTGGGACCTTCACCTGAATCAGTTCCAGAGGAACTTTCTTCATTAGAAGTTGTCTTGGTTCGGGTCTTAATGATGTTACCACTGTCCTGTGCTGCTGCTAAGCTAGACACAGTAGTGGCAGCCCTTGCCAACATGTCACTCTCCCCCCCAGTGACATCCTCATCTGCAACAGTTGGTATAGAACCACTAGCCTGAGGTAGCTCAGTGTTCTTGGTGTTAGTCCTACGTTTATAGGTCTTTTGTTGTTGTTCTGTGGGTGTGTGATGGGTACCAGCTGGGATTGCTGAACCTTCACCCATTTGGGTTTGGGCTAGTGCCAACATTGTTGGAAACAAAGGTGTCACTCTCCCTGAAAAATCTTTTCCAACCCTACTCATATTAGCAAAAACCTTTTTGGTAAGGCAGGGAGTGGGATAAACATTTTTGTGACTTTTCTTTTTTTTAAATTGGTTGTCCAAAAAGAGTTGCAAAAACCTTGGATATAGAAAATATTTAGCCAAAGAACCATCCAAGTTCTTAACCATATTATCAAAAATTAATTTTGAGAAATTAAATCTTTGAGTATTTTCAGCCAAACAAATTATAGCAGAAGCTAAATTACTGCTAAATTCATTCCATGCAGTGGTCTTTGGACTTAGACACACTAAGACAGTATGAATTAAGAATTTCCACTGAGGAGAAAAATTACCTTTTTGGAACTTTAAAGCATCTGTATATCTCTCATAGCCCATCAGTGCAAGTTTTTCAAAGATTGTAGTATTTGGAAGATTCTCAACTCCGTTAGCATCATCTAGGAGAAGATCTCTTCGAATAGACGCCTCTGTAATGATAATCATCTGCCCATCTACAAGGGCATGGATTTGTGCTTCCCCATTAATAGTTTTGACCTTAGCAGACGACCAAAACTGGATAATGTTGGAAGTATATATAGTAGGTTTTACTGTTAATGCAAACTTAATATAGCTTGCATTAAGGAAATCAATGATCTCAGTAAAATCTACAGACTTATTGGATTTTTCTAAAAAGGCAACATTATTATGAGGTTCGGTAAAAGTTAGGTTCGACATTATGATTTGATTTGGGGGTTTTGCAATTTGACAATTAAAATTCGATTAGGGAGTGGAAGAGAGAGAGTAATGTGTGCGTGAATGTGATTGTGTGCAGCAATTGGGGGTTTATACACTTTAAGTAAAAAGTGATACAAACTACCCTGCACTCCCAACCACTGCTAAAAGGATACCCAGCAGTACAACGTTTCGATAGCAGTACAATTGTTTACCTAGCAGTACAATAATAATAGCTGTATTCAAATATCATAAACTTGTACATAATAACTGCATTCATATATTAAACCAAGTCAAAATAAGTTTACATTTACATAGGCAAAATATACATAGGCAAAATATATAAAGAAAAGATACATTAAGACACATATTTACTAGCTTCAATACTTCTGTAAACATCAACTATTTTCTCTCTTTCTTCTTCTATTTTTTTGTTCCTCTCCTCAATTTTCTTCTGATGCTCCTCAATGACCTCTAAATCTTTCTTGTTCCTTTCTTCATACATCTTTATACGCTTGTTGTGAATTTCTAACAATGCGTTTTCAACACCATACTGGCCTTTACTACATTTCTCCCAAATATTTTGGGATATGCCAATTTTTTTATATTTTTCAGGCATTGGTGGAGGAGAATCATCCCTTGGGCGTTTGTTTTTGTTGGAAGAAGGAGTTGAAGAGGAGTCAGTCATTGAAATTTGAAATTTATTTTCTAATGAAAATATCAAAGGAGTTGTATATGGTACGGTTGATTAATTATGAACGGTTTTCCATGTCGAGTTGTACAAATAGGCTAGAGAGGTATACGAACGGTTCCCAATACTTTAGGCGGGAAGAGGGACCATCGAGAGGCGCCAAAAGTAAACAGATGGATAATATTGATCGGATTTGGTTTGTGTTTGGTTTGGATTTGACTAGTGTAGTTGATCTAGAAGTGTGTTTGGTGTTGGATTGACTAATTGACTTTTTTATTAGGGTAATTGATATTTTCTATATTAATGATGTTTAATGTAATTTGTGTGCTAACTTTAATGACTAATTGACTTTTTCATTAGGGTAATTGATATTTTCTAGTACATGTTTAATGTAAATACATGCTTTAATATCTATCGCAGTCTGAATGTGTTTGAGAAGTATGGGTATATTTAGGCCACTTCCAACAATAACTCAGCCTTAACAAATTAAAATTAAAATTCAAATTCAAACGTAAGATAAAGTACAACATATTAACGCTGCGTTAACGCAGGTTAGCCCCAACAATTAAAATTCAAAGTCACGTTAATAAAACGTGTGCATTTGTACCCTATAAATACCAATGCTTCTGAAGCACAAGTCACACAGAAACACATTCCAAACTTCTCAAATACTCAAGATCCAAGCATCTCAAATTCAAGATGTCTTCCAGAAAAGATTTCAGGCAACAATTTCCAAGCCCACCTCGCCAAAAGGATTTTGGCCAACAATTTCCAAGCCCACCTCGCCAAAAGGATTTTGGCCAACAGTTTCCAAGCCCACCTAGCGAAAATGAAAAATTCCATACTCCACCCGAGCATATCTTTCCGGTTTTCCAACCGGAAAATTTTCCGGTGAATAATCAACCTGAAAATGAACCAGTTCATAACCAAGACCCAAATCCGTTTGGGTTAACTGAGGAACAACTTAGGCAAGAGGAAGCAGATATGCAAGTCCTCCTGGAAATGGAAGCACTTGAAAGAGAAGAGGAAGCTGATCGTTTGGAGCGGCAAGCCAGGGAGGATGAAGAACGTAGGCAAAGGTGGGAGTCTGGTTTTTTTCACACCTTCCGAATCCTCTGAAGATGGTTACCCAGATTCAGATGATAGTTTTTATTAATCGTCCGTTGTTTATGTTAATCGTATGTTGTTTATGTTAATCAATCATTGTTTATGTTAACGTAGTTTTTATTTGACATTTAATGTATTTCTATTTCATGTTTAATGTATTTCTATTTCATGTTTAATGTATTTGTATTTGATACTTTATTTTCAATTTATAAATTGAATTGAATTTGAATTGAATTGATAAATTTTAAATATATCCCGCCTTTTTGTTTAATTTGAATTTGAAATTTTAAAATTTAAATATCCCGCTCGTTATTAATATGTTGTACTGTTACTTTACGTTTGAATTTGAATAATACTCGTACGGTTACTTTTACTTTCAATCTGATTTTTAAAATAGCCTCCAACGGCTAGTTTAACGGCTTTCCACGCACTATCAAAGCCACTTTCACAACACTTCGTTTTCTCACACAACTTCTTATAAAACTCTCTCGCAAGTATCACTAATTTTAACACAAACACTGTGGCTAACAAATTAACTAGCAGAGGTGCAAAAGGCTATCCTCACCCGATTACACAATGAACAAGAAAAAGAACTCAAATTGATTAACAATTTGCTAGGTGAGATAACTCGTATTATGCTACAGATGCATAATCGTGCTGATCCAGAGGTCGAAAGGTTGCGTGAGTTGCCTCAAGACCATCCAGCTATCAGGGTTGGTCTAGAAATTAAACTCTTTTAAGAAATGATGAAACAGGTTCGAAAGGTTGCGTGAGTTATTGTTGGGTGTGTTGCTCATGTACAAACATATAATCTCGGCTCATTCGTTAAACATCTCGTATACAACCATATCATCTCGGCTCATTCAATTCGTTAAACATCTCGTGTATAACCATATCATCTCGGCTCATTCGTTAAACATCTCGTATACAACCATATCATCTCGGCTCATTCGTTAAACATCTCGTGTACAACCATATATATCATCTCGGCTCATTCGTTAAACATCTCGTGTATAATCATATCATCTCGGCTCATTCGTTAAACATCTCGTATACAACCATATTATCTCGGCTCATTCGTTAAACATCTCGTATATATACAACCATATCATCTCGGCTCATTCGTTAAACATCTCGTATACAACCATATCATCTCGGCTCATTCGTTAAACATCTTGTGTATAACTAAAGCTCAGTTAATTAAGGGTGAGTGTGTTAAAGCTGACGTGGCATTGTGTTAAAGTTTAAAGCTGAGTTATTGTTGGGAGTGGTTAGAGTATTTTCTTTTGTTTTTTCGGTGGATTTTAGCGTGACTTAATCTTAATACCGCCAATTTTGTCCATATAATATTCAACTACGTACGAATAACTAATACCCGCGGGGAAACCCGAAAAACCGATGGATAATATTAATCGGGTATCCGGTGGGATATGGGGCGGGTACGGGTATATTATAAACGGGTTCGGTTATGGGTATACTAAAACCCGCCCCGAACCCGAACCGTTGCCATCCCTATTTACCGGCTATAGCCGGATTTCACCGCCACCTCATCACCATTAGTTTTTTTTTTTTTTTTTAAACAAATCTTGCCACGTCAGCTATAGTTAAACCAAACCACAAATTCAATATTCAACCAGCAATTAATCCCTTTACCCGGTCATTTGTAAACACACACAAAAATCAATAAACCCTAATCAACACACACATTCTTATGGCAAACACAAGCACGCAAACAATGAAACCAAATAACAAAAAGGTAATTAGTAATTTGTGTTTTGTAAATGTAATTGGTAAGGGTACAATATGTAGTAATTACGTTTGTACTGTTGATGTGATGGTTGCACAGTATGATACATTATTTGCGATTATTAAGATAGTAAATAAAAAACAAAAATCAAGTTTATGCTTTAATTAACAGGTTCAAAGGGAAAATTTTCAAATAATTCAATTGTTAATTTCAAATTACAACTTGGAGGCAAATTTTTGGATCGAAATTTTTTGAATCACAAATGATTCATATTCTTGGTGTATAGCCTCTTTTCTCTCCTTAAAAAAAAGACTGCAAATAAAAAACAAAAATCAAATCTTCTCTCACCATTACTCTCCAAGCTAAGCCATAATCATTTTCTTTTACCCTTTGTTGCTCAAGAGTCATGGAAACTGAACCCATTGTTGATAACCATACTTTGCTTCCTCTTGATCATATTGTACATGATGATAACGCCTTAGAATATGAATCCGAAAAGTCTTCTGATGAAGAAGATATAGATGAGCCTGTAACCAACCAAACACCTGAGATAGTAGCTAAGAGGGGCTCAACCAGGCTAGTAAAGTTTCGCGCGAAGCATGACAAACCTGGTGCAACAAAGCTCAAGGTAACCTTCGATGCACTCGGTAGGGTAACAGGGGAAAACAGAGCAGTGTTTGTGAGTTTTTTAGGAGATGTGGCTCGTGAGCAGATAGGTGTGAAGATTCTACACTGGAAGAAGGTGAATAAAGAAGCAAGAGATAAACTATGGGATGAAATCTTGGTACATATATACTATTTTGTAACCCAATACTACATAAGTTTATGTATGCAGTTACATTATGTGCAACTAATTAACAACATTGTGTTAATCTTTTCAGAAATTTTTTGTTGTTGACGTCCAATACAGAAAATTGATAATGATTAGTCTTGGTAAAATGCTAAGGAATTACAGAAGGAAGCTCAAAGTCAACTACATTTTGCCCAACCTAAATACACCTTCCAAACTGAATGAAGTCCCGGACTTGTATAATACAATAATGAAATCAGAAGACTGGGTCGAGTATGTTAAATACACGACCACCGAAGCATACAAGGTTTTAATTAGTCATCTTTAATTAAGTGTATATGTCATTTTATTATTTTCAGTTTGCAGCATTACCGCATCTAAACGCCTTATGATTTTGTGTTTTTAGGAGAAATCTGAGAAAGGTAAAATGGCGCGTTCCCAAAATATTTATCAGCATAAAATGGGATGAGGTGGATATGCTTATGTCAAAGAGAAAATGGTAAGATTACACAATGTTTGTTTTACCAATTAAGAGACGATCAGTATGAGAAATGAATCCGTTTACATTGCCCAATTTGCACATTTGCATTAATACCCTCATATTTTCGATTATCTTGGTTTAACTGTACATGTGTAAGCATCCACATATTTTCGTTTATCTTGGTTTAACTTTACATGGGTATGCATTTGATGTTTATTAGATCGAAAATAAAGAGATTGAAGCGGATGAAGAACCCCCCCGTGATGTAATGTGGGTGAAAGGAAGGGTAAACAAAGACGGCGAATACCCAAATGATGATATTAAATCAAAGGGAGATGAACTTGTAAGTTTGACTGCTAATTCTATTATTATGCTTATATAGCAGCAACATTTAACTGTGTACTAGCAGTAGTAGCTTGTATACCAGCAGTTACTCTAACAGCATCAAGAAGACTTTTAATCCCAACATTTTCTATATTTTTTGTGCAGAAAGAAGCTGATGACAAGATCAAGGAAGGAACATCGGGTTTTGATGATGGCACTGATGCCATGACATTTGTATTTGGTAAGGAAAAGGGCGGTTATGCCAGGGGAGTGGGAGGTGCAGTAACATACAAAGAGTATTTTGGCCTTCCTCGAAGAAAACAAGAAGCCAATGAAAAAATTGCCTTACTTCAAACTCAACTGGATAATGAGAGACGCGAGCGTGAAGAAAAAGATAAATTGATCAAAAAATTGTCCGCCGAGATGACCGAAAAAGATGTGCAGGTCAATAAATTATCCGGTGAGGTGGAAAACACAAATGTAATGCTTTCTCAAATTCTGCAACAGTTGAATGATAAAGGGATGAATATAACTCTGCCAACTCAACCATCGCCAATAGCCTCAGTTGTAAGCCATTTTTTATGTTGTTAACAATTTCATTTTCTAATGCTAACACCACTGATGCTAATGATACTAGGCATTGAACATAAACTGATGAGTGACTGTATTTCTTAATTTATATTGCAGGTGACTCCAATGGCCATTGAAAATATTGCAGGTGACTCCAATGGCACTCAGACAAGTGGTGTTGTAAGTCCTAAAGATGCGGGAATTGAGGAGAAATCCAATGGCCTTGAAACTTCTAAAAAGGTAACGGAAACAATGGTAAGTATAGTAATAAAAGATCGCCCTTTGATTTTTAAATTTTACATACATGATCGACTAATGTACCGTGTTTTATATATACGTATAGGAACCTGCTGCTAAAACTGTCAGGCCTAAGCATAACCTTAAGTCACGACGAAACGGGTCTCCAGATTCCCAATCGCTACAAAATGTGTCGTCTCCAACACAACCACTGCCAACAGTATGTATTTCAACATGTTTCTTGTTACTCTTTTGTTTAAATAATGTAACGTGTTTTATATATACATATAGGAACTTGCTAAAACTGTCGGAACCAATAAGCCAAAGCAAAAGAAGCGACGAAACGGGTCTCCAGATTCCCAATCGCAACAAGATTTGTCTCTAACACAAGCACTGCCAACAGTATGTATTTCAACATGTTTCTTGTTATTCTTTCGTTTAAATAATTTCTGATATATACATGCAATTTTTTTTTTTGTAGACACTTAAGTGCAAAATCTGGCACACAAAGAAATCAAATATCGTTGCTTTTGGTACCGTATACCAGTCTCATGGAAAGCAAATGCTGCATAACCTACCACTCCCAAATGATTGCTACAGAGTGTCAATTGATTCATCGTTAGTTGATGCAGCATGCATACCGGACGTAGCAAATAATGGGTTCAAAACAGTTAAGGAAGTCGAAGGTAGTTTCGTTGCATGGCCAAAGGATCAAGTTATTTTTGAAGAGGTGGTACGTACATGTGTTTTTTCAACCTACATATATAATTATTTATATGTAATTCAATGTTTGATAGAAGCGTCTTTTGTTTACTACAGGTTACACCAACAAACCATGTGACTAAATGTGTACCACAGGCACCAACGAAGAAACAATATATATCTGCTAACGACTTAAGGCAAACTGCTAAGGGGGTGAAGGTTCAAAAGTCTTTAGATATTTGATTAATTAAGTACGACATTACAATTGTATATTTTGTCCAGTTATATACATTCGAGTTTAATTCAATTTGAAATTTCTTGTGTTTTTTAATATTGTTTTATATATAATATATATACACATTCCAGCAGCACTAGCATAGTACTAGCAGCAGTAACTCTGCTTCAGCAGGACTACCTTGGACTACCTTAGTACTGCTAGCAGTAGCAACTCTGCTCCAACATTATTGGTCACTCTTTGTTTAATTCGATGTGTGACTAAATAGTACCAAAGGCCACACAAAATAAAAATTCATGTGACCATTGGAAGAACAATGGTCACGCAAAATACACATTTCTTCACTTTAAACAGCATATGGTCACACTTATTAACAACTTTGGCCACTTTATGCTTAATTGTATGTGACTAAATACCCAAAACAAGCATGCTTTGTGTGACTAAATATTATAAAAGGCCACACAAACATAAAATTCAAGTGGCCATTGGATGATCAATAGTCACACAAAATGCAAATTTCTTCACTTTAAACAGCATATGGTCACACTTATCAACACTTTTGGCCACTTAATGCTTAATTGTATGTGACTAAATAACCAAAACAAACATGCTTTGTGTGACTAAATATTACAAAAGGCCACACAAACATAAAATTCATGTGGCCATTGGATGATCAATAGTCACACAAAATACACATTTCTTCACTTAAAACAACATATGGTCACACTTATTAACACTTTTGGCCACTTAATGCTTAATTGTATGTGACTAAATAACCAAAACAAACATGCTTTGTGTGACTAAATATTACAAAAGGCCACACAAACATAAAATTCATGTGGCCATTGGATGATCAATAGTCACACAAAATACACATTTCTTCACTTAAAACAACATATGGTCACACTTATTAACACTTTTGGCCACTTTATGCTTAATTGTATGTGACTAAATACCCAAAACAAACATGCTTTGTGTGACTAAATATTACAAAAGGCCACACAAACTAAGAATTCATGTGACCATTGGATGATCAATAGTCACACAAAATACACATTTCTTCACTTAAAACAGCATATGGTCACACTTATTAACACTTTTGGCCACTTTATGCTTAATTGTATGTGACTAAATACCCAAAGCAAACATGCTTTGTGTGACTAAATATTACAAAAGGCCACACAAACTAAGAATTCATGTGACCATTGGATGATCAATAGTACACATTTCTTCACTTTAAACAGCATATGGTCACACTTATTAACACTTTTGGCCACTGTTTTTTAAATTGTATGTGACTAACTCGAAAAAAACAACACACGATGTGTGACTAAATCATCACAAACGTCACATTTATTATATTTTCATGTGGCCATAGGATGGGAAATAGTCACACATACTGATGAATCCAACAAAACTTGTGCCTAATTAGTCACACATATTCGGGTTTTGGTCACTCTTTTTCGATGAAAACGGCCACAAACTAAACAATGTGACCATATGATACCTACGGTGGCGCGACTTTTTGTCACACACACCCAAAAAAAACGTGTGTGACTATATGCATATAGTCACGCATTTCCAGTGTGACAATAGGCAGAATCTGTACCAGTGGGATTGCTAGGGAATTAGGATTAGTGATCTAAGAATACAAGGGATGTATTTATAGGCTCACAAACTTGTTCCCTACTCCAAGCAACCGAAACCCTAACCCCATTGGGTGGGTCAGCCGATCTAGAGCCCATGGGAGGGGTTCTAGATCCTTCTTTCCTTCTATTTCAAATTTAGTCCTTTAACTTAGTATTTAACGACCGTTAACCAAACTCCGTTAAATACTAACGAACGTTATGTGTTTGTTTGTGAAATGAATAATTAAATCATAAATCATTATTTGAATTATTTAAACATTGAGACTCATACGTAATGTGTGCAATCCCGAAGTCTCGTGTTCGAAACTGGTCATACAAATATTAATTTATATCCACAAACTCTAACACAAGACATTGAACAAAGTTATACTCACAACAATTAAGCAATCATTCTTCTGTATCACAAATGGGTATTCCAATCAATGACGGATCACATGTTATTTGGTTCACAAGATTCAGTTTAGAAATTTGGTTATTAGTTGTACACTTTTACTAAACTTCCTGCCCATATAAGCGGCACAGGTCAGGATGGACGAGAAAAGCAGCGAGAAGAAGACATAAATGGAGACCCCTTTCTATTGCCTTCCCTTTCTACTTCTAGACTTGTTCGTCGGTAGGACAGCGAGCCAAGATCTGATTCGTCATTCGGCGAATCCATGCTGCTTGAGCTAGCGACACTCTTGGTAACGAAGGAAAGCGGCATTCTGGAAGCGATTAGGATAAGGTAGTGAAGTCACCCTTGGGGCAAAATAATTTCATTCAATTGTGAAACTGCTAAAAAGAATAGCTTTTCTCTGAATCTGCCACTAACTCTCTTTCAGTTAGGGTTAACAAGACTTTTTAAATTATAAATAAAAAATATATAGGAGCCTTGTGAGCCAAAAACAATTCCATCAATAAATGGTAACGAGGACAATGGGCAAATTGGTTAAATCCTATTGGAAGTGTTGCGATATTATCTGGACATACTAAAATGATAACTATTCGTGATATTTATGCATTATGCAACAATTATTTTTTTCAAGTTTAATAGATAAGAGGAGAACCCTTTTCCTCCATTTTCTCAAATGCTGAAAGAGCGCTACTTGTATTGACATTGCCCAGCATTTCACTTACTTTTGACGCGGTCCTGGAGAAATATGTGCCCAAGCAAATTAATTACAAGACACCGTATATAAAGAAGGAAGAAAGATATGAATTCGATCCAATAACAGACAAACTAGTCGATTTGGGTTATACTTCGCCTTTAGAGGGCCAAATGGGTAAGGTTTCAACAAAATTGGGTTAAGATGAAAGCGGGTCATTTTAAGATTAAATATACATTGCAATAACATAGTTATTTATGCTTAAAAGTTCAAATATTAAGTATTCTGAATAAGAGAAAACCAAAATTTTTTAATCATGCTTCAAATATCAACTATATTTAACCCTTCTGGACACATTACCCAGCCTACCAAATTCTTTTTAGCCTGTAAATAAATAAAATATTGACAGGATAGGGAATAAGAAAAAATTTTGCAGATTGTGCACGTGCTTTGAGAGTATCTTTCTTTGACTTAGCCTTTTGTATCTTGCTTTTAAGAAGCTGTTATAAAAAGGGGCAATAATGAGTTTTTATGGAATGCAAACAGAAAAAATCTTGAAAGCATTATTTTAAAAGAAGTATAAATAAGTAAAATACCAACCTGTGTATTGCTAACAAGATTATCTACGACACCTTTCTGCTGATCAAGTTGACTCCTTAAAAAAGCAGCATCGTCCTGTAAAATGGTTTAGAGTGTGTAAAGTCACTTTACCTTAGCTCGGTGAATAGAATCATTGAAGGCATGTGAGTCAAAAGAGTATAGCAAGTCTAGTTTGATCACCACTCGAGGCCTGTCTTGGGGTGGTTTTGTCTACATATGGGAGTCCCATACAAACTGTGAATTTGTTTAAGTTTCAAATAGGGGTTTTGCAATGTGGAGTCACTATACTCTTCTAAAAGAGCTAATTAATTTAACTTTTTTCAAAAAATAGTACAAAAATAATGCCCTTTCCCAAAAAGGTCATGTGCGAATGTGCGAATCCACAAATATGTTGACACGTGTCCAGACAATATGTACCACACCAATAATTTGCAAGTACTTTATACCCCACGTGCTATTTGACCTTTTTTAAACAAATGTGCGAACGACGGTGTGCGAATGACAGCTATAAAATCTTCCAATATCTTTACAAAATCTTCTTTTTGTCTTGTATCTTTCTTGGGAAAGAACCCTTTGGTACTTTTAAAATATTAAATTTGTACTTCCCTTTTGTACTTAACAAAATATTATATTCGATCTTTCTCCCAAATCTTAAATACAATTACTGTACCGATCAAAAACACATATCAAACGATCTTTCTCCCAAATCTTAAGGTTTTAGTGGATCTGTGAAACAAATACTGTACCGATCGAAAAAATACATACAAAACACACACATTTTGTTGTATAATGGCATCTATAATTCAAGTAAGTTATATTTTTATTTTTTTATATCTGTGTTTCTTTAAAAATGCTTCTTTGATTAGGGTTTACATACAGAAGCAGTTTATTGCACTCAAAACTGCTTAAAAATAAGCACATAAGAAGCAGTTTGATTAGGGTTTACATAAAGAACCAGTTTAGTTGGCCTCGTGGATAAATAGTTTTTGATAAAATCGTTTTTAAGGTTGTACATATATTCTTGTTTGAATTAATTAGTATTTGGCGAAAGTCTGAACATTAGAATGGGTAGTGTTATCAATAAGCTACTTTTGAACCATTCCTGGGTTGTTATGTTGCCTGGGTGATGAAAGTGCTATGTTAAATGGAAGTTCTTGAATCATATGGTTGTTATTTTGCCTGGTTGTTTTGGGTATGTAGTTTAGTTTTTTTGTTGGGTGATTGTAGGCCAAACATTATACTACTTGATTTCACAACTTTGGGGCCAAATGAAATGGAATGTAGGATAAATAGTTTTTGATAAAATATGTCACAACATTGGCTTAGAACTTTTATTGTAATGGAATGTAGGTTAAATGTTTTTAAGGTTTCTTATTCATTGAATGAAATGTAGGTTAAATGGAATGTATGTTAAATGGAAGTTACTTTACTTTTATAACTTTTACTGAAATTAACCCAAGTTTGCGATAAAAGATATAGGCTATTAATTGTATATGATCATTAATTCTTATGCATGTTCTGAATCTTGTAGCATAGTTTGTATTTGCAATTTGCATAGAATTTATGCCTAAGCAGTCGATGTGAAGAATAATGTTGCACGGTAACAAATTTATGAGCTAAATGATCTAATGTATGCAGCTTTACTATGGTTTACTTCATAATCTTGACTTGTTTATTATTTTTTTGTTTATTCAGGTTGTTAATGCGAGGGTAACCATTAGAAGTAAATTATACCTTCTAACAAAGATAAGAGATCGTCTAGCCAAAAAGGGGGAAAATTGTTATAATTTGTTTAGCCGTACTGTTTTCGGTCTATGGCTAAACATTAGAATGGATGATCACGATAACCATCTTTTGAATTTCCTTCTTTTTCACCAAAGGAATGTTGAGCAGCCAACTTATGATACCCCATTTATTTTTTATGTTGGCCAACACACGATATAGATGGGGAGGAGAGAGTTTTGTCTTATAACAGGTTTTCGATTTGGGAAAATCTCGTTAGACAGTTTGGATGGTGTAAGGTCTAGTTTTATGAAGCTTTTGTTCCCCGGTCTTAGGTATTTGAAGGGGGAAAACCTAAGACGCATGCTTGAGAGTGAATAATTTGAGCACATATCGGATGAGGATGTTGTGCGTGTTTGCCTTCTACTAGCGGCTGATTATGTTTTCATGGGTCAAGAGATGAGACATGTGATGGTGAATGAGATTGTGGTGCTAGCTGATGATTTGGAGGCATGGAATGCTTTTCCTTTGGGGGAGCATATGTGGCAGGAATTCCATGAACGGATTTACATGTTGGTTTCTAGGAAAAAGGATGAGTATATGGAAGGATATACAAGAAAGGGCGCGGCATACCAGGCTGTGTATAACTTATACGGTTTTGCTTTCGCGTTGAAGGTTAGTATACTTTCTTACTAACCTTATATGAATGCCTCAATTTGAGAGTTTAAGCTTGGTAGTGTGTTTTGTACCTAGTATGTATTGCTGGTAGCATAGCATAATTATAACAATAACAGGTAAATAGTAATTTACATTTTGGCCGCTGAATTTTTAACTTGTTTATGCCAAGGTTATAGAGTATTAGACCGCACGTTCATTAACTTTTTTTATCTGCATATTGGTATCACAACTTTGTTATTGAATTGGCCAATTTTTTATCTGCTTGTTGTGAAATTCAAGTACCCTTAATAGCAATATTTCATTTGATTTCACCTGTTGGCCTCTTTGATATTATAGCTAATATAGTGTTTTCGTTGGTTAATGAAAATATATGTTGAAATTTGAATAAAACTATAATGGCCTCTTTGAAATTTAGTTTTGTTACTCTTCATTCTATTCACCATCCGAATTTCACCACAATTGTATACAAAGTTGGTAGATTTCTTCAAGTCAATCATGTTCCATTGTGGCTGGCTTTCGTTGGCGACACATGAATATATATTTCTATCAAGAGATATAATCATTGATCCCCAGCAGACGCTCGTCCCAATGGACCATGATTGGCCAAAAGATGTTAAGCATCTTTGTCTATAGTCGTAGTAGAATGGGTTGGAAACTAGATATAATGGGTTGCTAGCATGTATGGAATGAGTTGAAATTTAGTTTTGTTACTCTTCATTCTATTCACCATCCGAATTTCACCACAATTGTATACAAAGTTGGTAGATTTCTTCAAGTCAATCATGTTCCATTGTGGCTGGCTTTCGTTGGTGACACATGAATATATATTTCTATCAAGAGATATAATCATTGATCCCCAGCAGACACTCGTCCCAATGGACCATGATTGGCCCGAAGATGTTGAGCATATTTGTCTATAGTCGTAGTAGAATGGGTTGGAAACTTGAAATGTATTAGCCATTAAACAAAACTTCATTCAGACACGCTAAATATCTCTAATTTGATTTAAAATATTTTATATGTTTTACCCGAGCAACATTTAAGGTAATTTTTTTTCTATATGTATATCTAATATTCAGCTTGAAATTTAATTTGGTGCCTTTTTCAAGCAGAGTAAACAAACTAGTCTCTCTTAATAAGGTTTATCTTGCATTTTGATATTCGAAGGATATATATCTTTTTCTATTTTTATGTGTTCTTGTTTTAGTTCCTCTGTCAAGTAAACAAAAGTGAGTTGTAGATGGTTTCAAGATACATATGGAAATACTTGTGTGTGAATGATTGATAAACAGAAATGCAGCTAAACCATTTTGTTCTCTGTCATTACAAATTTTTGTACTTGAAACCATTTTGTTCCATCTAACTGAACGCTTGTTTACATTACAGATTTTTGTACTTGAAACCTTTCCTCAGTCCAAGCTATGGTGGGAGAAAGATGAGCAGGCTATTCCACGGGGGGTTGCTTGGGCTAATGTTACGGGGTTTAATAAATCAGATTATAACAAACTTTTTTATGTAACAACACCCGTACAAACCTTCATTCCAACAGCTGCCGAGAAGGCATCACCCTGGTTGATCTCAAGCTTAGAATATTTCGAGAAAGCTGGTGGATCAAGTTCAAGTTCATTCAAACCAGTTAAACGTGATAAGATCAAGGCTAGGGTTGCTCGAAAGACTCATCGAAAAGAATTTCGCACGGAGGTACGTATCCGTACTGAGGTGCATACCAGAGTTGTTGATGAAGGGTATTCTGATGAAGGTGAATCTAGTGATGTGGATGTGGATGAAGAGACTAGGAGGCTGACCAAGAAACAACTTTTAAAGAGGATGGTTAGGATGGAAGGTCGTTTAGCTGCTATAGAGCAGTTAGTCAAACCAGGTAAGGTTCCGACTGATGTTGCGGGTTCCAGTGATATTACGGATGTTGTTGAAGATTCAAAGGTATGTATTTACTATTAAGGAGCCTATGGAAGGCTCATGCTGTCTTAAAATTAAAAAAAAAAAATCTAATTAAACCAATTAAACATGTCATGTTTTTTATTGTTAGGTTTTGGTAATTAAAACCTGAATAAACTGTTACATAGTTAGATGGCTGTTTTGGGAAATCAAACTTCACACAATTTTACAAAACAATTTTCAAGTGCGAGCATTGGAAACCTTTGTTTTTGTCTTTGCAATCGATCCAAGTGTTGTATCACCATGGTGGTAATTGGCTATTCTATGGGAATCTTTGGGGGGAAACGGATCCACAGGTAGATCCGGGCATCCTTGAACCATAGATGGTCGGTTTACTTATCCCTGTAGAGTTGGGCTTAGATATCGGGCCTCAGATTATTCATCCTGCTTGTGATTAAGCCACTGCGGAGGTAGTCTGTACTCCCGATCACAGCTTGTGATCATGCGAAGACTTAGTGCATCGGCGGTACACACAATCTTGTAAATTCTTTTGCAAAATTTTGTGAGCTTTAATTTTCCACTAACGGTTAGTGTATGGATATGATAAAGTATTTGGAAAGTTTAATTTACCTTGAATTCAAAGTTGTTTGTTTTCCTTTTTCCGGTCTTAAGCCTCACACTGTCTTATATATGATCTCTTATATCTAGGGTTTTTTAGGGTTAGGGTTTTTGTATGTGTATGTCAGGTTTTTTATTGTTAGGTTTTGGTAATTAAAACCTGAATAGTCTATATAAAGTTGTTATCTGATTGCTAGTGATTTGAATAAACTGTTACATAGTTAGATGGCTGTTTTGGGAAATCAAACTTCATACAATTTTACAAAACAATTTTCAAGTGCGAGCGTTGGAAACCTTTGTTTTTTTCATCATTCTATCCAGCAGCCTAACAAACTCCTCATTTTCAGGACTCTTTACTTTGTCTTTGCAATCGATCCAAGTGTTGTATCACCATGGTGGTAATCGGCTATTCTATGGGAATCTTTGGGGGGAAACGGATCAGCGGGTAGATCCGGGCATCCTTGAACCATAGATGGTCGGTTTACTTAACCTTGTAAAGTTGGGCTTAGATATCGGGCCTCAGATTATTCATCATGCTTGTGATTAAGCCACGGCGGAGGTAGTCTGTACTCCCGATCAGGTTCAAACTACACGGGCAACTGTTTTAACAGCTTGTGATCTTGCGAAGACTTAGTGCATCGGCGGTACACACAATCTTGTAAATTCTTTTGCAAAATTTTGTAACCTTTAATTTTCCACTAATGGTTAGTGTATGGATATGATAAAGTATTTGCAAAATTTACCTTGAATTCAAAGTTGTCTATTAAGGAGCCTATGGTAGAGCAGCCAAATGTTGCTGATAAGGAGCCTATGGTAGAGCCTTTTTTAAAGTCATCTGGAAAGGAGCCTATGGTAGAGGTTGCTGTTGTTGATGTTGAGCAGCCAAATGTTGATAATGTTGATGTTGATAAAATGTTGATGTTGATAATGTTGATGTTGATGTTGATGTTAAGGATAATCTTGATGTTGTTCAAGATTCAAAGGTGTGTGTTTTAATAAATAGTCGTTAACATATATGATTTGTTTATTTATGTATTTACTATTTTTTTCCTTTTTTAAAGTCATCTGTTAAGGAGCCTATGGAAGAGGATCCTGTTGAAGCTGAAGCAAAGGAGAAAGACATACTTGTTACGCCAACTCCAAAGGTAAATAATGCAGTTTTTGTATGTGTGTAATTTTTACCAATTTATGTAGTTAGTTTACTGTAAATGATATTGAGTGGAATTGTTCATATCTTTTCATTAAATGATTGTATTAATTGTTTCAGGATTCAGCAAATGAGTTAATGGATTTGCTTGATTTTTCCTCTCTTCCGGATAATATGGTATGCAAGTTTCATATTGCATCGTCTAAAGTTTTTTGTTGTATCTCAGTTTCAGGAAAAATGTAGTTGTTACTTAGTTTTACTTGTATCTCAGTTTCAGGATACTGAGCAGATGGATGCTGGTGTCATAATTGTTGATGCGGAACAAGATTCAGGGATTAATGATGTTGCTGTTAAAACCGTAAGGGTGCCATTCGAACGAGAGAGAAAGAAGAGCAAACATGTGTCTTCTCCTTACATAGCTCCACCACCTACTTCACCAAGAAGGAGAAAGTGTCGTCCTAGATCTAGGATGTATAAATCCAGGATAAAGTCTTTGGTTGGAGAAGATGGATGTGAGCTCCAAATTGAAGAGTGGAGAGAGGTACATATATGTTTCTATGGTTAGCTTACATATATTCGACCTGATTGTAGTAGTTTAGCTTAGTAACCAATTTATTTCGCATCGAAATGTTTCACAGCAATTGAATCGTCCTGAAGGCTCCCCAGCCACCCGAGTCAATAATCATGCAGAGATAAACGTGTTATTGCGGTCAAGGAAGGAGATGAAATTAAATCTTCCATGGTTTGAGGGAGACCTCTATAACAATTTTTGGGTTGCTTTAGTGGGCAAGGAAGGCAACAGAAGAGGTTGGCTATCTGATTCGGTACGTAATTAAATACTTATTTAATATTTAGAAAAGTTTATTTCTACATGTCATTTTGCTAATGTAATTTTTTTTCTTTATACTTTTATATCGCAGCACATCGATGCATGGGTTTTGTATATGTGGCACTTTAGACCTGCTGATGCGGATTGGGTAATTGTCGGCCCATTTTTCATCCAACATCTTCTTCGAGATGATTTTCCGTTCTATTATGCAGATGGTCTTACTTATGGTGTGCCTTGGTATGCCGAAAATGTTGAAAAGGTAAGAAGTTCAGTTCTACCAATTTTCATTATGTTGTTTAGCTGTTCTAGTTCACGCACCACTAATAACTATATAACTGAAATTATGTGTACTTATGAAGCCTAGTTTACACGATATTTGGTATACATTAAAGTTAACATAGTCTAAAATTACAGATAACAAAGTGGTGGTGCTTAGATGTAAGTGACTTTCTAGAATATTTACTTATATACATTGCTAAATGAATAAAAAATCGTTATACCGATTTCTTTTAAGGTAATGATTATACATAGAATGACAATTGCGAATAGATGTGATGTGTTTTCTTGAGCGGTCTAGAACTCTTCGGACTGTTTTTTAAACCTTTGATGTAACAAACTTCTATTTGTTATGCATTTGTTGGTAACGGGGTAGAATTTTGTTTCATAATGAGGTAAAAAATAGTTCGGGGAGTTTTGGATAGCTCGGCGAAAGTGCATTACATTTGGTAGATATATATAAACTATTTATTGTACATTTGCGCGTTTAGAGTTGTTTGAATGTTATGTGTTTCGCCAAGTTTATAATTCTATGTTAAAATTTTATTTTGTTAATAAACTATTTGATGTAACAAACTGTAATTCAGTTTGCAATGTAAAATGGTGACATGTCACATTTTTGTTCGAATAAAGTTTGTTAAATGGAAATTTAATGAAAAAAGAGAGTATTGGTTTCACATACGATGACAATTTGATGAAAGTTGGGTACATTTTGTAGCAACAAATTCCTCGAAGTAAAACAAGCCTAATTATTAGGGCAGGTCTATCTAACGTTGAAGATGGGTTACATTGCATAATATGAAGACCCTCCTTAGTACCATTTGAGATGCTTGATCCTGATCGCCAGTTTTGGCTCGACAATCAGCTTCCATTCTCGAAAAAGCCAAAACTTGTGATCAAGATCAAACACACATCCTTGCAAAACCAAACACAAGACATTAACACAAAGAACAACTCATATTTTTCTCTCTCCTCATGAAAATCAACTCAAGTATTTTGTTGAGATTGTTTTCACCAAAATTTTCTTTCTTTGACTTTCTTTTCATATAATCATTCATTCATTCATTCATTATCTGCTTGCCTTCTAACAACATAACTCAAGTAAGCATATATAATCATTTGTTTCACATCATTTCCTGTTAATGTTATGTATATCATGCTCAGATCTTGTCCTAATTTTGTAGCTTGTATAAAATTAATTAAGTATTACAAGCTATAAAATTAGGACAAGATCTGAGCATGATATACATAACATTATTTAGTAGCTACAATCAATTAATAGGAAATGATGTGAAACAAATGATTATATATGCTTACTTGAGTTATGTTGTTAGAAGGCAAGCAGATAATGAATGAATGAATGAATTATTATATGAAAAGAAAGTAAAAGAAATAAAATTTTGGTGAAAACGATCTCAACAAAATACTTGAGTTGAGTTTCAGGAGGAGAGAGAAAAATATGGTGATCATGAGTTTTGGCTCTTTCGAGAATGGAAGCTGATTGTCAAGCCAAAACTGGTGATCATGATCAAGCATTACAAATGGTACTAAGGACGGTGTTCATATTAAGCAATGGAACCCATCTACAATGTTAGGTATATCTGCCTTAATAATTGAGACGTGTTGAATGCGATAATGATATTGTGTGTATTGTTCATGACAGGCCACGCTCCTTCATTATCTCATTCAACACGAGTATTTTTATTTCTTTTTTGACCTTTAGTGTCCGTAACTCCTTCATACCTTGTTTTATTTGATAAAGAAGGAGTGTGGTTTATCATATAAAGAAGTGAGTTTGTAAAACTTAGCTAAAAATTATAGTTGTGGATTCTATAAAAGTGTTTGAAAGAGAAGTTGAAAGTAACAAGGTATGTATAAGGTGCCCACATTACTTAGTGGATGTGGCCATACACAGCTTGCTACATTGAACTTCACCTTGAAAACCTCAATTATTAGGGCACATCTATCTAACGATGTAGCTGGGTTCCGTTGCTTAAATTGACTGAGTTCCCTAAAACCATTTTTCTATGAAGCACACCAATGGTTTTAGGGAACTCGATCAAATTAAGCAATGGAACTCATATACATCGTTTGATAGATGGACTCTGATAATTGAGGCGTGTTGATAGTGATAATGATATAGTGTGTATTGTTCATGACAGGCCACACTCATTCATTATCCCATTCAACACGAGTCCTAATACTCACATGCTTTTCTAGAATCGACAATTTTTTCTTCGGCACACCTTGGTACTTTGAGCTTCCCCTCGAAAACCCATTCCTATGTCACTGTCATTGCAATGGGTTTGGCGTAAACCTTTGCACATATTTCGTCGACATGGCAATGGGATTTCGAGTGGAGGCTCAAAGTACCAAAGTGTGTCGTGGTACGAACCGTGTTGACTGCGATAAAGTTGTAGTCTGTTTTTGTATGATAAACCACACCTTTTTTTTTTACCTTTAGTGTCCGTAACTAAAAACATTTTCCGATATGCAGAATATAATTTCTCTCGTATAACACTTCTTTGAAATCTGTCGGGAGGTAGAGAAAATCAAAAGCGGAATTTTTTTATAACGTATTGAATATTTTTGTTTCTCCTTTTTCTTTGTTTCTTGTTCTTACAGCACATTGATCTATGGATAAGCTATATGTGGCATACTAGACCAATGTTTAGTACACTTGAGACTGTTTTTCATAGATATGTGTAGTGATTGGGACAAGATTTCTCCTTATAGTCGTAGATTATCTTAGTGTTTATGTTTTTGAAAGCATTTGAATCACGAAACTTGGTTAAGTTCTAATACATGTCTCGGTTACGGCTGCTTACGGATTAGATACCAATTGGGTCTGCTTTTGATTATCTATATGCATAGCTGTGTTGAGTTTGTGATTGTTTTTAACAGCCAGTATTTGTTTATCCATGATGTTACTCACTTTTATCACACAAGCTACCTAATTAATACTAGATCTAGAGAGAGAGAGAGTTAGAGAGAGAAAGAGATTGGAAGATTGTTAACAATAATAATGAAATGTTTAGCACTCAATCAACCAACCCTCTCCCTTGGATGGGAGGGGGTATTTATAGTTTTTACAAGGTCTTGGGCTTTTATCCCTAATAACATAATTAAACATAAATAATAAGACACAGCCCATGGGCCTTCTACACAGGCTGGGTTATAAAACAAACCTAAAGGCCTAAGCAACCTATTACATAAATGATCAATACTTGATAATGTAAAAACGTGTTCCAAACAATCTCCCCCTAAGTATTGGTCATCAAGGTTGCTTGACGTCGTCTTTGCTTCTTGGCTTATGACGTCTCTTGCATCTTTGTTCTTTCGTTCTTGTAGTGATATGTTATAGTATGGTAATGATCTGCCGTCCTCCAATGGTCTTTAATTTTGGTGTCTTTACATCTTTTCCACCATGCTCATATGTCTTTTGACTTTTGTTCTTCAACTGGTTCTCACTTCTTCAATCTTTGACTCGTGAAAGGTTGTAGTGCTTGAACTTTGACTTTTCTTTAACATCTTTAAACTTTTGATATCTCTAAGTCTTTATGAGAACATATCTTCAGGATATGAGCATGATGGAATGGTGGTGGAACTCCAGATTTAGGTCTCCATGATTCGCTGCATGTAAACAGTTAGCAATAAATCATCCGGCACTTACAGATTTGGACTTCGAGATCATCAACAACATAGTGTGAAGACTTTCTCTAATACAAACCCAGGCCGTTCTGAACCGGATACCTCCGAAAGGGCTTACACGGACACACCGAAGTGCACCCACGATTCAGTGAGTCACTGGAGATCACCCCACGACTGTAGACCGTTTTGGAGCTTATACTAAGCGTAATCCACAAGGAATTACCGAAGTGACCTGCAGTCAGGGCTGTTTGATGTTGACCCTGGCAGGATTTCCATTCAATCACTGAGAATCACAATTTGTGAATTCTCTCTTGAATGTTTGATGAAGCGAAAAGTGTACCGCTTTTAAGGGGTCATTTAAGCCTTAAATCGTATTTATTTGATCAAATATTGCCCTAAATCGTTCCTTTTGTCATTTTAGGTACTTTTGAGGAGAAATCTGGAAAAGGAGGCATTTTGGACGTTTTTGGAGCATAAAAGTGAAGAAAACGACAAAGTCTCAAAAATCGGCTGAAAGTTACCTTTGACGGCGTCACAATTAACTCTGGACGGCGTCATGCCTTGGCAAGAAAAGTGGACGTGAAATTTACTCATGATGAGCCAGTGAAAATAGCATGTGAATTCTGACGGCGTCACGCTTTAACTTGATCAAGGGCGTCACGGCTTAAATCATAAGGGGACGGCGTCACGTTCAAGGTTCGACGGCGTCAAGCCTTGATAAGCCAGAATGGATTTTTGAAGAGCTAAAGAGGGACGGCGTCAAGAAGGTCACCCGGGAACCCTAGAAGCGGTGAGGTGACGGCGTCACACTCCATAAGGTGACGCCGTCAGATGCAAAAGTCTATATATAGTTTTCTAATTTTTTGTCATAGAGGAGAGCTTAGTGTGTGGAATTTTGGGAGAAAACCCTAAGACGAATTCAACTTCTTTTTCAAGGCTTTTTGCCTTGAAATCTTCCATGTTACATTGAAGATAAGTTATCAATTAATCATTCAATATGTCTATGTGTTGTTTGATTTTATCTTATTCTTGTCTTTTGATTAACATGTTAGGCTAAATTTATCTTGTGTTTGCTTAGATCTAATGAAACCTAGCTATTGATTATTGGTTATTAGTGTGTTATTAGTTGTATTGGATGATTGTTTATCTATGTTAGGCTTAAGAAAACTGGCTAACTTCCTATTCGGTAACTTGCTTGAACGTCTTAAGAAACATGAACCAAATGCGTACTAAAGGTTTTTATGGTTGTATTTAATGCACAAGCGAATTCTAGTGATCCCATGTTAGGAGCTTCCTAGCCGGCTCGACATAGGAGTGAAGTAGGAGCTTGTAGAGTTGGGGAAGTAAGTACGCCACCCCACGAATGGTATTAAGGAATACACCCGTCATCCACGCGACTAATACACACTAATTAACCGGTAAAAGATAGTTAGGGAGTAAGGAAATCTAAGTAAACACATTTCTCTACACATAAGTTTCTCACCACATTTTCATTTTTGTTATTTTATTTTATTTGCATTCGTAGTAATTTGGGTTAGTTGACTAGCAACTAATTCCGCCCACTCTTTTAAAACCGAGATTTTACTTGCTTTCATAAAAATATAAAAACATAAAAAAGAATCTTCCTCAACCTTTAGACCTATTAGAGTAGTTTTTCATACCTAACGAACACTATTCCCTGTGGAGAACGATCAATCCCCCGTACTTACCACTACACTATACTACATCGGTCAGGTACACTGCCTGGTGGGGTTGTAAGCCTCTTGAGATCCCTCGAGAGGTAAAACCTGTTGTAAGGTTACAAAACCCACGCATCAAGTTTTTGGCGCCGCTGCCGGGGAATAGTTATTGTTTAGGTTGAATTTTTATTTCTATTAGGTCTACTCACTAGATTCCTTTCTAGTGAGATTTTTATTTTATTTTTCTAGATTTTCTTTAGTCTATCTATTTTCTTCGTGTCTTTGTTCGTAACCATACCATCCGACATCATGGAAGATGGTAATATCCTTAACCCCCACAACCCACCACCACAACAACCACCACCACCTCCTAGAGCCCGTACTTTAGGAGAGTATTCCCGTCCTAGCCACTATGGCTATCGAAACACCATTGAGCTCACTCAAGGAGCCAATATCACACCCTTGCGATCCGACACCATCCGGTTGGTGCAAAGCGGATGCGCATTCCATGGACTTCGTTCTGAAGATCCTAATCAACATCTCAAGGACTTTCTCAAAATCGTTGATTCTATAGACCTTGATGTTGCCACTCGAGAGACGACCCGATTGCGTCTCTTCCAATTCTCTTTGCAGGACCAAGCTAGTCAGTGGCTAGAACGTCAACCCGCAGGATCCATCACCTCTTGGGATGATCTCACCACTCGTTTCCTTGCTCAGTTTTTCCCACCGGGAAGAACTAGCAAGCTAAGGAATGATATCTTGATGTTCCAACAACGTCAAGGAGAAACTCTCTACGAGGCATGGACTCGATTCAAGGACTTACTCCAAAAAGTCCCTCACCATGGCATGGATCCTTGGCTACAAATCCAAATCTTCTATGATGGTGTCAATCATCAAACTAGAAGAGCCATAGATTACGCCGCCAATGGGAGATTGAGCAGGCTCAGTGTCGATAAGTGCTGGGAAGTCATTGAGGACTTAGCACAATACGAAGAAGAAGAATGGGATGACTCAACATTCTCGGAAGAAGGGATTTTAAATTGCATGAGTGCAACCCAAGAACAGCTGTTCGCAAACATAAAAAGGCAGGTTGAGAGCCTAATGAAAGCTGAGATACCTACGGCTGATAAAAATCCCGATGAGTGCGTGAACACAATTGGTAAACATACGTTTCACCAATTCTCACGACAAGATGAATTTGAAGGGATAATGCTAACTTTCGTGAACAACCAAGAGAGACGTATCAAGGAATTAGAAACTCACTTGAAAAACACCCAAGATATGTTCATGGAACTAGCAGAAAAATTCATCTCGAGAATAAAAGAGAAAATTAGGGAAGAAGCCTCACACAAAAAGATCGAGAAGATCTTTGAACTCCCGGTCCCTAATGAACCATACAACGAATGGGATGATGAAACCCTCCTCCCCGAGCCTTCACTTTTAAAACCCTCTTATCTATTTGGATCCTCTCGCGAGAAAAAGAATTCTCAAGATCGTAGCATTTTCGTGGGAAGCATGGTTTTCACGCTCCCCAACTTTCATAAGGCTAGAAAACGATCTTTTGGCTTTAAGCCAGGTGTGAGAAGAACTCAACTAAAGCACATCCCCATATCGAAAACCCCCTGTAAAAGCTCTTCACACTCCCTGAATACCTGCCGTGACGGAGAGTGGAACCTGAATGTGACGTCAACCGGCCCTTTTCAACATTTTACCACATCCCGTGACAGTAACAAAACATTTGACCCAGGAGGAACTTGTTAACGAGACTAGCTATCAGGATCATTGACCCTGACTAGCTGCTCTCTTAAAGTACGAGGGGCTCATTTGTAAACTGGCACAAAGTAGCAAAATACGCTAATCTGACGGCGTCAGAATTTGAACTTGACGCCGTCACCCCGTCTGCACAGCAATAATAACTTAATTTCCATCACTTTCATCACAAACCCCACAAACCATATCCACTCCAACCCCACCTCCGATTTTCCCAGGACAAATTCGCCAATTCCCGCTTCCAATCTTCACGTGGTAAGTAATTTTTACTCATTCTTTTCGCTTCAATTACTCATAGGATTTGTAAATTTCGAAAATCCCCAACTCGTGAAACCCTAGGATTGATTCATGCTTAGAACTCATAATGTGTTTTAATTAGTGTTATTTAACAAAGATTAAAGCATTTGATGATTGGCAATCAATTGGGTCTATTCACTAATAGGGAGGTCACGAATTTGAACCATAACCTATGATCCAATCACCCATTTTGCTGTAAAAAGGGCGTTTGGTTTATAAGCTTAAAGTTTGAATATTGATTTTTCCCTCGTAATTTCGGATTTAAATGTGGTTGAACCTGACGGCGTCACCTATCAAAGGGTGACGGCGTCAGACCTGTCTGATACGCCACCAAGTCTTTAATTCACATATTAACACTTTTGTTCCTCCTCCTTTGTTCCAGATGATGAGTAAGCGTCAAAGACCCAGCCGAGGAAGTTCTTCCCGATCTCAACAAGAAAACTTTGGGGATACGGTCCTCAGTTGGGGTATCTTTGACAACGATGCTGCTACAAGCAAATACGCACAACTGCTACTACACAAGGTCGAAAATGGGGCCGTAGTTGATTGGAACTTTCTGAGGAGAGAAGGTCTTGAGCAGACCTTTCTCCAAAGTTTTCAGACGGATGGATTTACCGGCCCCCAGTGGGAAAGACTGTTTAAAATTCAGGAGCCGGTATATGAGGAATTGGTACGGGAGTTCTTTGCCACCTTTCATTTTGACATGGCTGAGGCAAGGACCGATGTGGGCGGTACCACGATCTATTTCAGGCTGGGGGGTGAGCTAAGGACGTGTTCTGTTGCTGAGTTTGGGTGGAGACTTGGTTTGTACGATCAGCATGATACCATTCAGGCAGGGTTCATGCAGAGGTTGTTGCATGGGGAGTCGATGAAGAATGATTTTAGGTGCTCCATGTTCTGGCAGACTATTGGGGATGGGGTGTATACCTCGACCACTGTGGCATCCCAAATCAGGGATCCTAGGGTTCGGTTGACTCATCGTTGCCTCACCTACAGCTTGACAGGGCGTCACAGCTCTCACCACCGTGTCACAGCTTCTGATCTCTTCTACCTGTACACCATCTACTCTAATGATGTTTACTGCAACATCCCGTTTTGGGTTGCTAGCTTTATGCATGGTGGAGTTGGGGAGAGGGAAGGTGACAGGATTTATGGTGGGATGTTTATCACCCGACTGGCTCAGTCTTATGGAGTCCTCAGGCCCGAGGTCATGAGGTATTTGAGTGGTGATAAATGCAGGACGGTGAAGGAGAGGTCCCTGAAGCAGATGGAGGTGATTATGGAGATGCATGACGGGTCCTTTATGTGGTATCACCCAGTTGGAGCTGAGGATGATGATGATGAGGATGATGAGGAGGAGGAGGAGCCCCAGCAGCAGCAGCATGAGGGTTATGAGGCCGGTACAGCTGATTACTACCGGCATATGAGCAGGGGGGACTGGCAGGCTCACCAGGGGACCTGGATGGGCCAGGTTGATACGTGGAGGACCAGGGTGGACGAGAGGTTCGACTGGATGTATGATCACACGGTTCGTCAGATGCAGCATCTTTCTACACGTGATCAGTTGGACCCGCATCTGCAGATTGACCCTTTCCCGGGTCGTGAGCAGGATTACCCACCTTATGGGTACCACGGGCATCTTCCTCCTGGCTATGACTATCGCCAAGGACCCCCACACCAGTGATGATGTGATTTGATGTTTTAATGTTTGAACAATTTGATATTTGGTTGTATGTGTTGAAACAATATGGTCTGTAATAATTTAGGGAAGGCATCTGTTTGCCTTAAAACATTTGTTACATTGATTTTATTTATCGCATGCTAGCCTCACTTTATTTGTTTTATTTGCTTTGTGTGTTTATTTATTTGCTTGTTTGATTTTATTTTCCGTATGTGTGTTTAATTTTTATTAGTATTGATTCATGTTCAAAAGTAAATTGTGAAAATGCTTTATTTTGTTTTTAACTTCGTCTTAACTACATATAAAGGTATTTTGCAAAAGATAAGTGTAAGGGAAATCTAAATCGGTTTATTAGAACACAAATGAACATGAATCGTAATAATAATAAATTAGCATACATATTCGTATTTGTTTGAGTCAAATGCTTGTATCGAGTCATAATGATGTTTTGCAGGATTTCCAGGAAGTAAGGTAAAGGTTTTTCCAGAAATTTTCCGGAAACTTAAAATGAAAATTTTTGTCAGGTCATTTCTGACGGCGTCAAGGTTTATAACCTGACGGCGTCAGATTTAATTTTCAGAAATTTTTGAAAGTTTTGTTTTTGAAAAGTTTTTATTAAAATCTCCAACTTATAATCTCCAGGAATCTGCAAAATTATCATTCCACAAGCATTATATCCTTATATATAGATTTTATCCCGCCGATGTTATGCAGGTTTTCGTGTTTGTTTTCTCAGGTTTAACAGGTTATTTTGGACAAGGAGATGTTTATTGAATCAAGCTTTTGGCGATGCATTAGTCATGGAGCTTCAACATTCTCTTTGGAGGAAGATCTAACCGTGTAATTTCATTATCCACCGAGCGAATCAGGGGAGTATTTGATTTCATTCTTTTACCTTATTTACTTTTACATCTTGTTATTTGAACATTGGGGACAATGTTCACCTTAAGTGTAAGGGGAGGGTAAAAGTACGATTTTAGAGAATGCCATTGCGCTTGATTTTTGTTTGTTTAATGGTAGATGTGTAATAAAACTGAGACAAATACCTGTTAGGGCAATTTTAGTGCCAAATTTAAAATTTTTTACAACATATAGGAGTGAAACTTTGATCTTAATGAGCGTCTCACGGATAGGAGTTATATGACTAGCACAAAAACCGTACCACTAAAAAATTTTTCCACCCCAAATATGTGAGGTTCGCCCCTAGAATTGGTAGGAAAAGCATTTATGCTATGATGTGTGTACCGGTAGCACTTAGATTCTAGAACTTGCGTTAGGACCATTCCGAGGCCACAAGTGAGACTACATTCGTGTAGTTAGATTTACTACATGATAAGAGGCATTAGGATTAACCCATTGTTTTACACCTGTGATTTTGTTATAATTACTTTGGCTACATTGGTCAAGTAATTCTCCCACACCCTTTGCGTTGTACTCATTTTTAGTACACGATACCCCTAGTACACCCCTCAGAGCCTATCTTTTCGTTTCGACCTTTAAGCATTTTACTTAAAGGAAGAATTTGTTACACCCCACTTAAATGTACACCCAAATTGCCTTAGCCTACCTTGTATGCACTCATTTTTAGTGCATTATTGTGACAACATTTGTTTAAACCCAAGTTAATTATCTAATTGATTACATGGTTGCTAAGTCAAGTCATATCCTTGTACATATTGTTTTGGGACGATTGGGACTCATGGGTAAAGTACTAGTGTAATGGAGTAATGGGGAAGAACATCATTTATTACCCCCATATGTGCTAAATGTTTTAAAAGTACTCCAAGTTTTTCAATTATCTTAATTCGAGTCATTAGAATAGTTAAGTGTAAAGTTATGTAAAAGTTCAAGTGTAAGGGGGATGCAATGCCCCTATGATGTATTATTTTGGATGGTAGGGCAAAAGTGTATGCAAAAAAAAAAAAAAAAAAAAAAAAAAAAAAAAAAAAATCGAAAAAATCATGAAAAATACAAAAAAATGAGAAAAAGAAAAAGAGAAAAAACATACGGACTACCATCCCGTTTCATTTTATGTTTATCTTATGTTTTTGTTATTTTGTTTTTAGCTTAAGATCGAGTCTAGTCTTGGCTTAGCAACATTGTATAGTACATGTAATTGATCAAGATCTTTAACTAGCCACCAGTAAAACATCCTTTATCCAACCAAACCGTGTTTTCCTTTTCCCTACACCTAACGTTATAACCCATGAAAAAGCCCTCTTTGATAGTTTATCTTAGGTGCTTACGCCTAGTGGAGGAGGTTTTCGATCCTTTCCCAAGCCTATGGTAATCTATTTGCTATGACAGGTAGTGAGAGATATTATCCGTTTTCATTTATGAGATTTATTTTGATGACACTTGAGAGATGTGAGTATCTAAACACTACTTGTGAGGTGCTAGTTTGTAATCTCCGTGCTTATTATGATTGAAGTGGAACGAATATTTGTTGTAATTACTTTTATGTTAGCATTAAATGACCCCTAACTTGTATTTTGATTAGAATAAAAGCGCATTTGCTTGAGGACAAGCAAATCTCAAGTGTAAGGGTATTTGATGAAGCGAAAAGTGTACCGCTTTTAAGGGGTCATTTAAGCCTTAAATCGTATTTATTTGATCAAATATTGCCCTAAATCGTTTCTTTTGTCATTTTAGGTACTTTTGAGGAGAAATCTGGAAAAGGAGGCATTTTGGACGTTTTTGGAGCATAAAAGTGAAGAAAACGACAAAGTCTCAAAAATCGGCTGAAAGTTACCTTTGACGGCGTCACAATTAACTCTGGACGGCGTCATGCCTTGGCAAGAAAAAGTGGACGTGAAATTTACTCATGATGAGCCAGTGAAAATAGCATGTGAATTCTAACGGCGTCACGCTTTAACTTGATCAAGGGCGTCACGGCTTAAATCATAAGGGGACGGCGTCACGTTCAAGGTTCGACGGCGTCAAGCCTTGATAAGCCAGAATGGATTTTTGAAGAGCTAAAGAGGGACGGCGTCAAGAAGGTCACCCGGGAACCCTAGAAGCGGCGAGGTGACGGCGTCACACTCCATAAGGTGACGCCGTCAGATGCAAAAGTCTATATATAGTTTTCTAATTTTTTGTCATAGAGGAGAGCTTAGTGTGTGGAATTTTGGGAGAAAACCCTAAGACGAATTCAGCTTCTTTTTCAAGGCTTTTTGCCTTGAAATCTTCCATGTTACATTGAAGATAAGTTATCAATTAATCATTCAATATGTCTATGTGTTGTTTGATTTTATCTTATTCTTGTCTTTTGATTAACATGTTAGGCTAAATTTATCTTGTGTTTGCTTAGATCTAATGAAACCTAGCTATTGATTATTGGTTATTAGTGTGTTATTAGTTGTATTGGATGATTGTTTATCTATGTTAGGCTTAAGAAAACTGGCTAACTTCCTATTCGGTAACTTGCTTGAACGTCTTAAGAAACATGAACCAAATGCGTACTAAAGGTTTTTATGGTTGTATTTAATGCACAAGCGAATTCTAGTGATCCCATGTTAGGAGCTTCCTAGCCGGCTCGACATAGGAGTGAAGTAGTAGCTTGTAGAGTTGGGGAAGTAAGTACGCCACCCCACGAATGGTATTAAGGAATACACCCGTCATCCACGCGACTAATACACACTAATTAACCGGTAAAAGATAGTTAGGGAGTAAGGAAATCTAAGTAAACACATTTCTCTACACATAAGTTTCTCACCACATTTTCATTTTTGTTATTTTATTTTATTTGCATTCGTAGTAATTTGGGTTAGTTGACTAGCAACTAATTCCGCCCACTCTTTTAAAACCGAGATTTTACTTGCTTTCATAAAAATATAAAAACATAAAAAAGAATCTTCCTCAACCTTTAGACCTATTAGAGTAGTTTTTCATACCTAACGAACACTATTCCCTGTGGAGAACGATCAATCCCCCGTACTTACCACTACACTATACTACATCGGTCAGGTACACTGCCTGGTGGGGTTGTAAGCCTCTTGAGATCCCTCGAGAGGTAAAACCTGTTGTAAGGTTACAAAACCCACGCATCAATGTTCTCGGCAGATTGCTAAGATCTGCGTAGGACTCTTCTTAATTTTACAACTGGTGTCCATAATGTAGAACAACCAGTGTAATGCTAAGTGTTCCTATGAGATCTTTTGTTGTATCTCTTGGCTCTAGACTCGATTAGTGCACATTTGTTTGGTCGGGAGGCTTGGAGCAAATTGCCTCCTTTTCAATATCAACACATCTCGTAGTGAGAGGTCGATAGATGATGAAGGGTTCTCCGTGTGAAATGAAACAAGTGCCTTTTGAGAGACACCTAAGTGGCCAGAAGGTTTAGTGCAGTGCATCACTGGGTCCATGACGACTTTTATCTTCAATACTGGTGATGCCCAACCAACCAGTAGATTATGTATTGAACCCGGTGTCTGCCCTAAGGTTGATCATATGGAGGGCTATTTCTTTTCACCCTTTTATTTACTTTTCTTTTTAATTCTTCAACCCCTTCTTTCTCTTTTCATTTCATTACTCCTTTTTTCAATCATACCTAGGACTTTCTAGTACTAAACTATTGGTATTGTCCTTGGGTAGATCCCTCCGACTCTGGCGGATCATAGGACGGTTATTCCTAACCTTAGTCACCTTATATCACCATGACTATCCTATTGTTGCCATAAACCAAACCTTTTGAAAATCTTTCAAAGTGTTTATGATTATGAAAACATATTTTGTTAACACTTTGAGAGTTTTGTGATTTTCAGAAATACTCCCCCTTAACATGTGCTCATAAGTGATTAATGTAAATTTGCACATGTCGGGTAGAGTTAGCACTTTTTGAATTGATTGATTTTCAATGAACATGATCGTCGCGAGACACGTTTACATCACTAGTAAAACTAGCTTGAAATTATTACCCGTCCAGATCACATTCAAGGAAAATCGCTCAAAATCGGTACATTCTACTCAGACACATCCTTTGCGAGACACGTTTACATCACTAGATAAACTGGCTTGAAATTATTACCCGTCCCGGACATGTCTTTTCGAGTACTGACTTTTGCTATCGTCAATTCGAGGGTCAATTCTGAGTCGAGCTCTTGTGAGATATCAACTTTTGAATTACCATATTTTGATCATATCTTTATTCTCCCCCTCAAAAATAGCATACTTATGATGTTTTCGATAAACGTTTGATAAAAATATGCCTTTTGAGTTTTGTGGGAATAATATCAAGAACTTTTTGTATGTGGAACAAAGATTATTTTTATTATTATTTTTTTATTTATTTATTTATTTTTTTTATTTTTTTTTCAAATACTCCCCCTTGACGAGGGAATACTTGTCCTTATGAGCAGAATTTTGAAAAACTTAGAAAAAATTCTGGTTTAACTCTACTCATAAGAAAGAAGCTTTCGCTCATTTGATCAGGATTGAGGCACTGAAGCGTACCTCAGGGTCCTTTCTTTACAGGAACGGGTTGTGCACTGTTATGTGTGCATAAGCCATAGTCAATGAAAATGATGAAAAATATGATGACATATGACAAATGATACCAGAAATCACTGCTCAGGTCGACGGAAAGTAAGGATGTTAGGAATTCTGGCACGTCCTCCCACATAGCTTTCCAGTCGTCTCATTGTTGTTCGAAATTTGAGCCTTTTGTCAATCCTATCAATGAACTTTGCTGCTTGCTTTGCATCATTCCTACTCCAGCTCATAACTCGTAACCATCCCGTCTTCAACCCCTTGCTACGGTTTTCCAGAATTGTTTGAAGCTCAGACTTAACTCCTACCAAAGTCTCATCACTGAATTTGTGGATTTCTTGATAACCAATGAACTTTGGTGAGCTTTTATCCCTTACGTATGCCAACCCAAATGGTCTATCACAGAAAGTGTACGGCTGCTTGTCATAGATTCCCGGAGGTTTAAGATTTGGCTTGACGAGGTTCAATTTCGTCTGGTAGCTTTCTACCCCAAGGTGCACATCTTCAACTCGTGATCTGATGACAATGTTGCGGATGTATATTAGAACCGAGTTAATGATATCATACTGAAGACGTCCAGGAAGATGTTCTAGTTTTCCTTGAACTTTCAGTAGATACATATCTTCTATATCGTTGATGTGTAAGTAGGGATAGTCTGCTTCACTGAAAGTGTATTCTTGATCGTCCAACCTTCTCACGGTAATCTTCTTCAGAAAGTTATACCCAAACATAGATTCGGTTTCTACACTGGTGATTGAAAGAATCTTACTTTTGTTAAACACCTCGGTTTTTGATCTTCTGGTAATCATATATTTATAAAACAATCTTCGCAGATTCGGCCAGTGGTAGATCCCAAGAGCAGCGTCTTCGTTGCATTCTCGAACGTTGTGAACGAATAAATCTTCAATTTGTTCTTCAAAACCTTCTAACGTATAAGAATCTGCTTGGTACTTGGTAAGGGAAGTTGCATACCGCTTTTTAGGGTTTGTGTTTCCATATTCAAGATACTCCAAATCATTGTTGAAGAAATATGCTTTTGGTATCTTTGGGTTGTTGGGTTGACCGATGAGTGGTAAGGGATGGGAGTAATCACAGAGGTGAAGTTGTTCTTTCGGATGAGAAGCACGCGCATGATCCCAGTCTATGTTTTCAGATAGATCTCTTGCTACTTGTTCAAGGTTGTATTCAAACTCCAGCTCTGAAGTTGTGATAGTCTTGAATTCTGTGAAGCCATCTTTGTGAACTCGAATGATATCAGGCAATCTCAGCTTCTGAACTTTCATTGCCTTCTTCAGTCGTTTGGTGAAGTCCACAATTGAGCCTTCAATAAGTGCATCATTTTCAGTTTCAGGGTACAGGTCCACCATCGTTTCAAACCAATCAAATCTTGGAGCATTAGGGTTTATCCATTCTGGTTGAGGTATGGTTTGTCCATTGGTGGGTGGTGCAGTGACATTCTGAACTTTTGTAGGTGCAACGGGAAATTCTTCATCAAAACTTATGTCATCAGACGCTTCAGTCTCATCGAATGCTCCACCTTCAAGTGGAACGAACATCGGTTGGCTTGATTGCCGAAGGTCCAGCTGATTTGGAAGCTTTCCTCTTTTTCTTTCCTTGATCGTCTTGATCATCTCGACGACGCTTGACCGGCTTATCTTGCTTACATGATTCAGCTTTCTTCTCAGCTTTTCTCATCGAATTGAGCAATGCCTGTTTAAGTTCTTCCTCTTCGGGTTCATTGAGAATGTCTTCAAGTAGTTGTCCCTTGAGATAAGATCTAGATGGCTTAGGTGGCACAGTTCGAATTGCTATCAATGTTGTTTGCATCAGATTTGCCACCGTTTTCTCCAGATTTCTTTTGACATATTCTTTAAAGATTTCTGGGAGGGTGTCTTGAAGGTGTTTGGTGACCTCTTGAGGTACATGAGCACTAACTTCTTGTGGAACATGAGTTGTAAGAAATTCCCTTGCTATCTTTTCCAAATCGAATGCTTTGATATTATTGACATGGAATTCTTGTTTATCCACTTTATTCTCTACTTCAACAAGATGTTGTTCTAAAGCTTTGTGCTTATCTTCTTCAGTTTGTTGATTTCTTAAAAACATCTTTTGAAGTGCAGAGAGTTGTCCTTTGAGTTCATGTAGTTCACTTGTGGGCTGACCCATTGATGATGGTGGTGGAGATGGTGGTACAGTGTTGTCATCTTTTTCATCTTGTTTTTCTTCCTCATTGCCTTCATTATCTTTGTTCACATCATCATAATTACTTTCATCTTCATCATCTTCACTTTCTTCATCTCCTTCTTCATCATCGTCTTCATCTTTACTGTTGTCAGCTTTTTCAGATCCAGATCCTATTTCATCAGACTCTTCTGATTCTCCCTCAGATTCTTCCAGTGTTGCAGACTTTGTGGTCTCAGACTCTCCTTGTTCTTCATCAACATGTGAAGCTGATCCTTCACCTCTTCTCTTTCTTTCATCAGATAGATGTTTCTTTAAATTTTCCTTGGATGCTTTCTTAAACTGTTCTTTTTCTTCTTTTTTTGTGAACGGTGGTTCTATGGCTTTGAAGGATTGTTTCACTATTTTGAATGATTTTCCCTTTCCTTTGCCCAAGTCTTTGTCTTTTTCTGCCAATACTATCTTCATCTTTTCAAACTCTTTCTTCTTCTTTTCTTTTTGAAGATCACTTTCTTCTTCCCCTTCCTCATCTGTGGATTCATCTCTCAGTGTTAATTCCTTGGTCTTTTCACTGGTAATCACTTTCTTCTTATCGGCTCTAGAGCATTTCTTTGACCGAGAAGAAGCAGGTAGAACAATCTTTCCTGTTGTTTTTCCTTTTCTCTTTGTTTATTTTGTTCCTTTGGCAATGATTCCCACCTTTTTGTCCTTTTCTGCTTCATCGTACAACTGATATGCCTCAGTTTCCATCACCTCTTTAGTTAGCATGCTCTGAGGAATTCTCAAACCCTGTTTCTCTGTGTTAGTCTTCTGTATTTTTACCCTGGTGAACATGTGATCCATTTGTTCCGTATGTGCTTTTTCATTTAAGTGTCGATTGATTTCAGGGTGTCTTTTCATGAAGAGTGAGATTAGGAGTTTGGTGAATCGGGGAAAGGGTACCTTGTATTCCTTCTTTTGGTGAAATTGTTGGCTTAGGAAAATCATATCATTCCATATGTACTTTGCATAGTCCAGGTGGTAGAGACAAACGACCCCACAAAAGAATTATAGGTGTTCTAATCTTGGGTGTTCGAGTCCAGTGGTTTTGCCGGTTATGCAGTGAATGATTATGGTGTAGAAGGTTAACCACGGCTGAGGGATGTATTTCCTTTCTACTCTAGAGAGTGTGGTGAGCTCTTCATCTTCCTCATCATAACCAAGAAGCTTGAGTGTTTCAACCATGTCTTCAAAAGTTGGGTCATCTTGAAATTTGCCCCTCGGGCCTGATGCTTCTGCTAGAAGTTCTAGAACGTTGCGAAGAGTATCAACCTTAAATTGGATCTCCGTGTCGTCTATTGTGATTGTAATGCTCTCATTGTCTTTTCCTATAACCATGGAGTGCCAGAACTGATTGAGATATACTTCTGGAACACTTGCTTTATTAGTCAGTGTTGGACTGATGAAGTGTCTTTTGAGAATTTCCACGATGATTTGGCAAGACTCGTGACAAAGCAGATTCTTAAAATCAACTCTTGAGTTTGACTGACTTATTTTGCGTTCATCACCTTCTGGAATCATTTGCTGTCGAGTTACGGATCCTTGAGACATGATTTGCCTGAACATACAAACACCAACAACAATACAATAGCAATCGCATATATGTGTTAGTGAATGTTATTTGTTGTATGATGTTAACCTAAACTGTATGATGTATCACATAGATAGATTAACTCATGAAAAACGATCACATATTCATCAAGCAAGCCATAAACAAACGAGTTCTTGTAAGTATTTGCACATGTCCAAGTTAAAAAAATTCTAAGTTTGAAACATATTTTGCAAGCTTAACAAACTTGGAAAAAATTTGACAAACTTGGAGGTTTTGGAAACTTGAAAGCATGAGACAAACTTGGAAGTTTTTGAAACTTTAGTCTTGAAAGAGTCCATTTTATGCAACAGAGTTGATAGAATTTTCTCACAGATCAACACAAACTTGGTAACTTAATGCACAAACTCAGTAACATCAACATAAACTTGGTAACATAAGCACAAACTCGACAAATCCTAGAAACTAGGCACTTCTTAGCAACTAGGTAAGTTTTGGAATCTTGGTGAATCTTTGAAACTTGTCAGGTCAGAAAACTCGACAAGTGAGAAACTCAACAAGTGAGAAACTCGACAAGTGAGAAACTCGACAATTGAGAAACTCGACAAGTGAGAAACTCGACAAGTGAGAGAAACTCGACAAGTGAGAGAAACTCGACAAGTCAGAGAAACTCGACAAGTCAGAGAAACTCGACAAGTCAGAGAAACTCGACAAGTCAGAGAAACTCGACAAGTCAGAGAAACTCGACATGTCAGAGAAACTCGACAAGTCAGAGAAACTCGACAAGTCTCATGACTTTAGTTTCCTAACTCGGAAACAAAATCGATAGATTCCAAGGTATCCAACAAAGTCGATAGAGTTTATTAATTTAGCACATAGTCGATAACGCAAACACAAACTCGATAGATGAACTTACATAGAAACTCAGTAAGTATGTTCAGCACACAGACAAACATTCAGAAACTTATCGTTCAACTTTATCATCATAGTTCATATCAAGGACCATAGCAAACTGTTGGACTTAAGCTAAGAGACATTACACACATAATCAATAGCATTAAGTAAGCATATCCCACCAGTAAAACAACAAAGAACAATACTCATTCTCCTCAGTTCATGACTTCATCCTCTAAAACCCTAATTGAATCGAATTGCCCTATCTTGTGTTATTGGATCTAATTAATCAAGTTCACTATACTCAGATTCATATAATGAATCTATTATACTAACTTAATTAGATCCAACAACTTTAATCAAGAAATGCCCAAATCATTCCTTAAACCCTAACTCGTAAAATCATTAAATTAAGCCATGGAAATAATGAACGAATGATTATAAAGCTTAATGGATTAATTTAAACACTTACAAGTGAAGATTTAACAACAAATTAGAGATTCTGATGTTCTTGAGGGTTTAAGTGTTGGCGGGTTTTAGGGTGAGAGGGAAAAGTAAGTGCGTTTACTGTGTTTTGACTGAAGTCAAAATTTTGATATATATTAATTCAATCTTGTCTGTTTGGTAGTATTAGTCCCCTATCTTGTGTCCTAGTTCACATTAAGTCCTTAGGTGACAATTTCAACCCTTTAACTAGAAACCTAACTCATTTGAGGTCCTAAAGCCACAACTTTTCCTATCTTGACAGTTTCAGTCCTTGATGTTTAAAATCTAGATCCAATTTAATAGATGTCATTTCTCCCCCTGGAACTAAGACCTATTTGTGACAATTTTTAAGACTAGTAGTCCAAGAGATCATAGAAATATTTTTCGATGAAGATTTTGATGAAGTTTCGAGATGATAAATGTGCAAAAATTTCTCCCCCTCAAAATGTGTTCGTGATTTGAAATTAATGAAATTTGAAATGACGAGAACATAATTTTGATTCGGATGCACTTTTGCACACTTAAAGTGTTTTTTTTTTTTTTTTTTTTTTTTTTTTTTTTTTTTTTTTTTTTAAATAAATTGGAAAATCTTTTTGTGTTTTTCAATAATTATTTACAAAGATAGTTTGGATGTTTGACTCATTTAATTTTGTGTAAGAAAATTGTTCAAATCTTCTGGAGTCAAACATCGCATACCAATCTGGTGAACTAGTTCTACAAATCTTGCATGAGGCAAGGCTTTGGTGAACAAATCCGTCAATTGGTATTCTGTACCCACGAAGTATAATTCAATCGTACCCATTTCCACGTGCTCTTTGATAAAGTGATACCGGAGAGCAATATGCTTTGATTTTGAGTGCTGGACGGTGTTGCATGATATAGCGATGGCACTCTTGGAGTCCCAGTACATCAGAATCTTGTTAAATACGAATCCGTAGTCCATCAGCTGAGATCGCATCCAGATGACTTGAGCGCAGCATGTGGACATGGCGACGTATTCTGATTCGGTAGATGACAGTGACGTACAGTTTCGCTTTTTTGACTACCAAGAGACGAGCTTGTCACCCAAAAATTGTACTCCCCCAGACTTACTTTTCCTCGTGTCTAAGCAGCCTGCATGGTCAGCGTCTGAAAAGGCAACAAGTTCAAACCCAGAATCCTTCGGATACCAGATCCGCAAATGAATGGTTCCCTTTATGTATCGAAGGATCCTCTTAACAGCAGACAAATGACGTTCAGTTGGTCTTGACTGATAACGGGAGCATAGATACGTGGCAAATACAACATCCGGCCGACTAGCGGTGAGATACATGAGAGACCCAATCATACTACGGTATTTCGTGGGATCAATGGGTGTGCCATGTAGATCAGCATCTAGCTTTGGGGATGAGGAGGACATGGGGGTATTATAGGTGTCACAACTAGTCATACCATGCTTTTTTAATATTTCCTGAGCATATTTGGACTGACTTAAGAATATACTACGGGGTGATTGATGAACTTGTAGTCCTAAGAAGAACTTGAGTTCACCCATCATGGACATCTCAAAGTTTTGTTTCATGAGTTTTGCAAAAGCGTTTGAATATTTTTTATGAGTTGAACCTAAAATGATGTCATCTACATAAATTTGAACAATGAGAATATCCTCCCCATGTTTTTGGTATAAACAAAGTCGGGTCAACTGATCCTTTAGTAAAGTGATTGGCTAGTAAGAATGCAGATAATTTATCGTACCATGCCCTCGGGGCTTGCTTAAGGCCATAGAGGGCTTTCTTGAGCCTGTAGACGTGGTTCGGATGCTCTGGATCGACGAAGCCCTCTGGTTGCGTAACGTACACCTCTTCCCGGAGTTGTCCATTGAGAAATGCCGTCTTCACATCTATTTGGTATACCGTGACATTCTTGTGAGCAGCGTACGCTAGGAACATTCGAACAGCCTCAAGACGCGCCACTGGTGCAAAAGATTCTTCGAAGTCGATTCCTTCCTCTTGACTGAATCCTTTAGCCACCAACCGGGACTTGTTACGAATAACCGTACCATCCGCATCTAACTTATTTTTCCAGATCCACTTCAGCCCAACGACGTAAACCCCATCTGGTCTTTCTACCAGTTCCCAAACTTCCAACCGCTTGAATTGATCCAATTCCTCTTGCATAGAATCAATCCAGTTGTCGTAGGTAAGGGCTTCTTTAATGTTTTTGGGTTCAGATTGACAGACGGTGAGTGCATAAATGCAGGTTTCACCGTCTGTATGGAGTCGTTGTCGTGTCATGACTGGGTTTTCTGGGGTGCCAATTACATTCACAAGAGGGTGATCCTTTGTCCATTTGTGTGTGGATGGGTAGTGTTGATAAGTATGGTGCAGATTTGACGGTTCCAAATTGCGTGTGGACAACTCTGCGATATCAGGAATGGTGGGAGCCGAAGCAAATGGATTAAAGAAAGTATTGCCGTCATAATCTGCTGGTGTGGGTACTTTAGAAGAATGTAGAGGGGGATCTTCAGCTGCAGACGCAGAAGTAGAAGCTGTTTGATCTACGGATGATGATGTTTCTGGTTGAGGTGCATCTTCAGCAATTTTTGTGGTTGTGGTTGCTGGTGTATCAGGTTCTTGAGTATCGACGAGTGGTTGTGCAGCGGAACTT
This sequence comes from Artemisia tridentata subsp. tridentata, assembly GCA_021014915.2. Taxonomy (NCBI): domain Eukaryota; kingdom Viridiplantae; phylum Streptophyta; class Magnoliopsida; order Asterales; family Asteraceae; genus Artemisia; species Artemisia tridentata. The sequence continues at coordinate 356,438,176 of CP139509.1, read as the reverse complement.
ATGGATACTTCAGAAGCACGACTAACAATAGTATCATCGAAGAGCGGAGCAAACAAGTCTTCTAGGTCTTTGCGGTTTAGAGAGAAGGATGCAGCTGAAGAATCAGGGAAGTTGAGACGGTTGGATTTGGGTCCTAAACTGTTGTGCTCAGAAGCCATATCGATGAGCTCATCGAAATTAGCATGTATAGTCTCCTGAATCTCCCAGGTGCGACGGTTCCAAATTCTGAATCCCTTTGAATTTTCACAATATCCGACAAAAATTCCTAAGTCCGCTTTGGCTTTTAATTTCCTAAGGTCATCACGATCATTCATTGGATAGCAGAGAGCTCCAAAGACATGAAAGTAATTAATGTTTGGTTTTCTATGGTGAACAATCTCATATGGTGTCTTGGTGTGCCGTTTGGTGATCATGCATCTGTTTTGGGTGTAGCAGGCGGTTGAAACGGCTTCTGCCCAGAGATAATCTGGTAGTTGAGCATTGATCAACATCGTTCGTACGGCTTCCACATAAGTTCGGTTTCTTCTTTCGACCACACCGTTCTGTTAGGGGCTGCGAGCAATGGATGTTTGATGTTCAATACCCACTTTCTCATAATACTCCCTAAGAGTCTGATTCTTGAATTCAGTTCCATTTTCTGTTTGAATTTTTCTGACGGTGTTGCGAAGCAGAACTTGAATCTTTGTGAGAAAGGTGATGATCATTGGAGGAGCTTGATCTTTTGTATGAAGAAAGTATACCCAAGTCCATCTCGAGAAATCATCAACAATTACCAGGATATACCGCTTCCCATTGATAGTTTAAACACGTATAGGGCCACAAAGATCCATATGTAGAAGTTGAAGAACGTGATCAGTATTGTGCTCGGGTTTAGGAGGAAAGTGAGCACGAGTACTTTTCCCTTGTTCACAAGCAGGACACAGATGATCTTTGGCGTATCTGAATCTTGGAAGACCATCGGCCAACTTTTTACGAGCGAGCTCGGTCATAGTTTTGCAATTCAGGTGAGACATGCGTTTGTGCCATATCTATGCTTTGGTGGAATGTGCCTTGGATAATAAGCAGATCGAAGATGAAGCAGTCATGTCGGAGAAGGAAATAGTATAGAGACTGGTGCCACATTTTCCTTTCATCAGATCATTTCCCTGTAGATCTCTAACAAAACACGTTTTCTCCCGAAAAGCCACTTCTAAATCACCATCACAGAACTGCCCGACGGAGAGCAGATTATGACCAAGGCCCTCGACATAGTAGATACGACTCATTTTGATATTCCCGTTGACATAATCACGATAACCCATGATAGCCGCGAAAAGATCATTCCCGAACCTGACAGTGCCTATGAACTTCGCGACGAAGTTTACGAGAAGCTTTAAATTGCCTGTCATGTGCCGGGAACACCCGCTATCAATAATCCAGAGGACGATTTGAATCACCTGCATCTCAAGAAGAAGACACAGATGGAAGGTTGGAACCGGTGGATCCCGTTGGGTTAGTAATACAGGTGTTAAGCATCTTTGGTACCCAAGTAAAATTAGGTTTATATTGTAACCAACGCTGCCACGTCCAACTAGTCTCTGCCTTCTTCCTAGTGTATGCGCTTGGTGATCGGTTTGTCCTAGGTGCAGCTATGGTCTTGTCAACTTTGGTCTCAGAAACTACTTGTGGCGGTTTTCCTAAAATGGACTTAGCAGCGGTTATGGGCCTATAGGAAATGCCAGTAGTACATTTCTGTTTTCGTGACAAAAGGGTTTTAGCAATACATTTCTGATGAGTACCAAACAACACACTAGTATGAAAAAACACACAGTAAGCATCAATCATAACATCATTACAAACACTCAAAGATTCAGTATTCATTACATCATGTTCAGAATTACACTTTGACAAGTTGGATTCTAAGCTAGACATAACATGCGTTTTATTCGACTGCCTATTGTGAACTTCTAATTCAGCTTCTTTAGGTGATCCACTCTTAGGTTTCCATACTCTAATCTTCTTTTGACTCTTGTTTGTCTTGGGTCTTCTAACCTTAGGAGGGTTCCCTAATCCTGTGGAAGTTGAAGCTTGCACATTAGTGGTGATTGAAGATGCTGTCTTATGAGTCTCGTCTACTCTGTACATTCCTGGTGCAATCACATTATTTGGTACAAATTTCCCTTTGTCAAGAACTCTGAGTTTCTCTTTCATTTCAATGATGATGTGGTTTTGATCTTGAATTTTTTATTCCAATTTTCTATTTAACCGAACAGTGTCATTTCTATTTTCACAAACTTCAGCAATATCTTTTTCATACTCAAAAATTTGATGTTTTAAAACATCAATTTCTTTTTCAAGATTTTGAAGTTTTGGAACATGCACGTTTTGAGAAGATAAAGATTCTTTTTGGCTTTGTAGTGCTAACTCAAAGTTAATACTCTGAGCTTGACACCATTGCAACTTTTGGTTAAGTTTGAAAATTTCTTTTGCACATTTGGTTTCCACATCATCATTGATTTGTCTAAGTCTCTCATTTTCTCTATGCAGATTATCAATCTCTATTCTCATTGTCTCAATTTCAACACAGTGATCATCAACAAGCAATTCATTGCACGACAAATAAATAGCATTCATAAGCACAAATATCACATCAAAACTGAGAACATTCATCAAGAGTCGATCTGAATCTTTTTCCAAAGCTTTCTTTTGACATTTTTGTTTTGCAATTTTGTTATCTTTTGCTTTGAAAATACTCATCATTGATGCAACTTCTGATTGAAGTTCCTGTTCCCACTGTGTTGCACAAAGTCGCAGGTGTTTGACATGTGGCAAAAGTTGCTTTTGAAAAACTTCTCTCTTTTCTTTCTCATAAGGAGAGATAAAAGTAGAGACTTTGATTTCAGAATTACGTTCAATTGCGTCTTCCAAAAGTTTGATGTCATCCATAAATGTATTAATATATTTAAGAATGCGACATTGTTTTGGTATTTGTTCATTGACACATGGATTTGGTAATGGACCATTGACTTGTACTATAGTGGTTACTGGACCAACTTCAGACGAAGCATTTATTTCAGTTAAAGAGCACGGTTGTTCAGATCTATATTTTTGAGGTACAAAAGTTTTACTTATATGAGGTGCTTTCGAATAATCGTATGGTTTGTTATAATGTACACAACTTAACTTAGATCGACCCTCGTCCTCGTGTTCCAGTTCCTCTTCAGTATTATATACAACCACACGTGTGAAAGTATCATCCAACAATAATTCTGCACAGTACAACTTTGGATTTTCCTTGAGTGCTTTGTTTAAAAAACGTGGTTGATCATCTCCAATTGCAAAACCATATCCTTGGGGATTTGGTTTGACCGTTAGTTTTTGAATAGATGTTACAGATTCACCCGTTTTATAAACAACGTTCTGAAATTCTTTAAGTTTGCTTTCCAATGCCACAATTTCCTCAAGGTATGAATTAACACGTTTCCGTGAAACTTGTCTGTGTTCAAAAAAAATTTCTTGACAAGTTGACAATTCTGTTTTGGTTTTAGAAAGTTCAGAATGGAGAATGTCAACCTGTTTTTGAAAATCAAATATTTCTTGTTCCTTTTGTGAAATTATTTCATTTTTGGAAACGGTCAATTCACGAACTTGATGTTCTAAATTTTGTACCTTCACGTATGACTCTTGGAATACAGACTCAAAGCTTTTCTCACGTTTTTCTTTGTTTTCAAAATTTGAAAGTTGTTGCTTGTAGCACTCAAGATCCTTGGTTAACAATGCAAGTTTGGCTTTTAAGTTTCTGTTAATGTCATTGCATTTATCAATCTGAGATTTTTGTGCATTCAATTGTGTTTGGGTGGTCAATAATAAGGTCATAAGCTCTGGATCTGTATCATGCATAAGATCATTTTGTTCAAGATGATCATGATTGTCATCATCAAAAGAATCATCAAATGAAACCACTAGGTTAATTTGATCATCATCAAATGTAAAAACGGTGTTTATTTGATCATTGTCTTGAAATGATAATGATGAGTCATTTTGACCAATATTTTCTTGTGCAGATGAAGATGAAGATGGTGATGCAATTTCATGAATAAGACAATCAGATTCAAATACCTGAGATAAGCCGTCGGTATCATAGACCGGGCCTGTCTCACTCATATTCATCTCCTGCATGTTTGCCATCAACATTACGGCTGCATTTGCTTCAAGATCTTCCATTTCATCATCAGAGAATGCATTTTCCATAAAGTTGTGTTCTTTCTCGGTCAAAGTACCACCAGCTTTTTCATCTTTCAATGCCAGAAGAAGAGCCTCTTTATGATAAGCACTGCCCATTGTCCTTGGCTTTGGGCATGCATTTGCCATATGACCATTCCCACCACAATTGTAACATGTGATTGATGTGTTTGCAATCCCTTTCCCTTTATCTGCAATCCGAGTCCTCTTCTGTGAATTACCCATGTTGTTTCTACCATTTCCTCCCGAATTAAACCTTTGACCACCAGAATTCCCCATATAATTTCCTGAGCCAAACCTTCCTGAAGCCCTGTTCTAAATTTCAACCCTTCCATCATTAACCACTGCTTGATTCCTTGTGTTTGATGAAGACCTTAACCGATTGTTAGACTTGTTGGAGAATTTGCTAAAGGCGCGAGCGATCAACGCAAATCCCTTGTTCAAAGAGTTAAAGGCATCATCTTCATCATTGTCAACGTTGGAGTACATACTATAATCAGTGTTGTCGTATAGGACGAGTTGATTATTAGAGTATTGTGAAGGTGCTTCATACGGGACAAGTTGGTTTGAAGGTTGTGAAGGATAACCCGAATGAGATGGTGGTGGTGGAACAAAATCCTGATTTGGTGGTGCAAAGTGAGATTGAGCCATTAAAGCAAGTGGGTTTGAAGTAGGTACAGATGAAAATCCACCACGAGCTGCTCGATCCTTGTCAACTTCAGATTGGTGATGTTTGAGGTAATCATACAACAACCCGTAAGATACGGTGTGTAGATTCTTTGATTGTCTAACGAAAGTTACATATTTTTGCCAATCCGGTCCGAGACACCCCAGAAACTTAGAGTTCACAGCAATCTTTGGTAAAACGATGTTGTAACGATCCAGATCATTGACAATGTTGGTGAAACGATGGTAGTATGATTCCAAAGACTCCCCAGCTTCAATAGTGAAATGTGTGTATTCCATATACAACTTTGATTCCAACTCCTCCTGATTTAATTCAGTACCTTCCATAAGAAGGTGCACATGCTCCCACATATCCTTTGCTGTCTTTTGGGCATCGATGCTCCTGAAGATAAGGTTTGGAATCCCTTGGAGGATGTAAGACATAGCTAACTCATTAGCTTCTTGTTGAAGAACTTGTTCGGCGGTGAGTTGAGCTAGAGGAATAGGAGTTTTTGTTGCTTCTCGTGGAGGAACTTGATTTGGATCTGCAGGAATGGTTCTAGTAGGAGCTGGATACGGTCCATCAATGATAACCTTCTTCAGATACTTCCCATGAGGTTTTTTTAGCTCGATGAATCGGAGAAAACGACTAGACCACTGCACATAATTCCCTGGTGTTAACATTGGTGGTGTGTCCAAAGACCCTGCTTCATGTCTCGACTGTTGACTGCTTATAGCTTCGCACATCTTGGTAAACCAGTGTGGTTCTCTTGAAGGAGGTTGGTAATTTTGCATTGGTTGTGAAGGGACTTGTTGCTGATGAGGAAATTGATGTTGATGCATGAACATGTGTTGTTGTTGATACTGTGGTTGATATTGTGGTTGAGGATACTGTTGTGGATATGGTTGTTGTTGACGATACTGTTGTTGTTGTTGATTAAAGAAGTAGTTATGATATGGTGGTTGAGACATCTTGAAGTAACTTGTGGATGTAGGTGTAGGATCTTTAAAGGATAATAACGGTTGTTGTTGTAGATTAGATTTTTGAACTGTGAATAACTTGAAGAAACTCTGAGGATTTTACTCTAGAAACTCAGAGAATTCAATCATTGAACCTCGGAGGATTTTACAATAGAAACTCGGAATATTCTTATGAAACTTGAAAAATCCAAGAAACTCGATAGTCTTTGAACAAACTCGATAAGTTCTTGAAAGTCGATAAGTCTTGAAGAAACTCGGTAAACTGATCAAATTTGATAACTTCACAAATTCGATATGAGAAACTCGATATGAGAAAGTCGATAGGAGAAACTCGATAGGAGAAACTCGATAGCACAATTCGATAACCCCAAACTCGATATGAGAAACTCGATATGAGAAACTCGATATGAGAAAGTCAATATGAGAAACTCGATAGCACAAAGTTGATAACCCCAAACTCAATATGAGAAACTCGATATGAGAAAGTCGATAGGAGAAACTCGATAGCTTGGAAACTCGATAAGCCTACAAACTCGACAGCAAGAAACTCGATAAGTTATCAAACTCGATAACTATTCAAGAAACTTGATAATAATACCAAACTCGGTAAACCTATCAGAAACTCGATACGAGGCACAAACTCGAGAAGATCAGAAAGTCGACAAATTTATCAAACTTGGTAAACCTATCAGTAACGTGTCGGATGAACAATAATTTCTCGGATGAACAGTAACTTAGCAAAGTTTCTTTAATTTTCACTTAAATCTAATCTTTAACAACCTAAATTACCCCTAGGCGAATGATACCACTTGATGTTATTCACTTTTATCACACAAGCTACCTAATTAATCCTAGATCTAGAGAGAGAGAGAGTTAGAGAGAGAAAGAGAGTGGAAGATTGTTAACAATAATAATGAAATGTTTAGCACTCAATCAACCAACCCTCTCCCTTGGATGGGAGGGGGTATTTATAGTTTTTACAAGGTCTTGGGCTTTTAGCTCTAATAACATAATTAAACATAAATAATAAGACACAACCCATGGGCCTTCTACACAGGCTGGGCCATAAAACAAACATAAAGGCCTAAACAATCTATTACATAAATGATTAATACTTGATAATGTAAAAACGTGTTCCCAACAATCCAGTAGTTACTTTTTTTAATACACATTTGATATTCCAGGTTTACATCCCAATTAACGAGCCTGATATTCACTGGGCCCTCGGAGTGCTGCACGTTCGATCAGGTGTAGTTACAATATACGACAGCCAAGGGGGTCCGGATCCAGAAGGCCGTGAATGGTGGGATAAATTGAAGGCCACTTTTGCACGCGTAATTCCAACTTATTTGGAAGATAGTGAGGTATTGGCAAATAAAAACATTGATCGAAAAAGTTATTCAATAACTTTTCGATATGAAAAAGATGTGCCTATACAAGGGGGTTATTACGGGGATTGCGGTGTTTGGGTATGCATCTTTTTGTACCGTTTAACACACAATCTTCCGTTGATGGTGGATAATCCCGTGGAGTTTGCTCTAGCCTACCGTGAATAATTGATATCTTTCTTTTGGAAATACAAGAAGGTAATTTCCATTGGATCGACGTGAAGGTTTATGGTTGGATAACTATGTCAGTTGGTAAACAATTAGTCATTTGGTGAAGGTTTGTGGTTGGATAACTATGTCAGTTGGTAAACAATATGTCAGTTAGATAACTATGTCATTCGGTTGTGCACCTTGGGTGCATCTGCAGGTAGGTCTATACATTAACTATGTCATTTGGTTGTGCACCTTGGTTGCATAACAGAATAGGTTTGGGTAGGAGTTTAGGTTGCGTAGCCAACCTCCATCTTTTGTAAACATTTATGGCTGGATGGTTGTGCACCTTGGTTGGATGGATGGTTGTAAACATTTAGCCAACCTCCATCTTTTGTAAACATTTATGGTTGTGCACCTTGGTTGCATAACATAATAGGTTTGGGTAGGAGTTTAGGTTGCGTAGCCAACCTCCATCTTTTGTAAACATTTATGGCTGGATGGTTGTGCACCTTGGTTGGATGGCTGGTTGTAAACATTTAGCCAACCTCCATCTTTTGTAAACATTTATGGTTGTGCACCTTGGTTGCATAACAGAATAGGTTTGGGTAGGAGTTTAGGTTGCGTAGCAAACCTCCATCTTTTGTAAACATATATGGCTGGATGGTTGTGCACCTTGGTTGGATGGATGGTTGTAAACATTTAGCCAACCTCCATCTTTTGTAAACATTTATGGCTGGATGGTTGTAAACATTTAGCCAACCTCCATCTTTTGTAAACATTTATTGTTGTGCACCTTGGTTGCATAACAGAATAGGTTTGGGTAGGAGTTTAGGTTGCGTAGCCAACCTCCATCTGTTGTAAACATCACAAGTAGTCTGTTTGTAAACATCAGCTTGATAAACTAACTGGATGAAATTGAAATTGTTACTTGTAGCCAACCTTCATATGTTGTAAACATCTTTTGTAAACATCACAAGTAGTCTGTTTGTAAACATTGGCTTGATAAGCTAAACATAAAATTGCATTGTCAATCTAACTGGATGAAATTGAAATTGTTACTTTTAACACATACAAGGAATACCATTAAGAGCCTAATCAGATAGTTCATTAATAAAAACTTAGAAAATCTAATAATACAGCCTAAACATACGATGGTAATTGTGTGAAACGGTGGTGAAAATGAAACTAAAAATTAATGAAAGGTATCATCTGAGACCAAATCGTCTTCATCACTCGAAGAGGAATCATTTGCATACCTGGCTTGCCGCTCCATACGATCTAATTCCTCTTGTAGTTCTTGTAGTTCCATTTCTCTTCTGACTTCATCATCTTGCTCCAGAAGTCTGAGTTCATCTTCGGTGAGTCCAAATGGATTGTCTTGTTATTCGACAACCGGTGGAGTGTTTACCGGTTCATTTTCCGGTCGGAAAACCAGAAAGATATCTTCCGGTGGATTGTTCACTGGTTCATTTGGAGGACTGGGGAATTGTTGTGAGAAGTCGTGGCGTGGAGGACTGGGGAATTGTTGTGAGAAATCTTGGCGAGGAGGACTGGGGAATTGTTGGGAGAAATCTTTGCGAGACATTTGCAGTTTTGATTTTTGATTTTCGATCTTGATTTTCGATTTTGAATGTGTTTGTGTGTGAGAAGTATGTCAATATGAATGGGTATTTATAGGCTAGTTTTGAAAAGTCCAGCTGTGCGAATGTGCTACTTGGCCAAATGTGCGAATTATATACTAATTGTTTCTACATGGCATAAAAAAAAAAGTTAAGTGAAATTTAATTAAAAGTACCACAATTGTTAAGTGAAATTTAATTAAAAGTACCACAATAAATATGTGGTAGGTTTGAAATTTAATTAAAGGTACCGTGTCAATAAATATGTGGTTGTTGTAAAGTGAAAATGTATTTAATTTTCAGATGTTCGAATGTGCGACTTGACCAAATGTGCGAATTATATACTTATTGTTTCTACATGGCATAAAGTACCATGAGTATATCTCTTATACAAATATAGTGGTTAAAAATGATGTGTTTTATAAAGTGTCAACGTATAACAATAAACCTCATTGAAAATACTTGACCGTATGGCAACACCGCTCAATTAAGACTCCTGTTATAATTTTTTACCACAAAAAAAAGTCAAATTAAATTATAAACAACAACTGGTAGGTTTAAAATTTAATTAAAAGTACCATGTCAATAAATATGTGGTTGTTGTAAAGTGAAAATGTATTTAATTTTCAGATGTGCGAATGTGCGACTTGGCCAAATGTGCGAATTATATACTTATTATTTTTACATGGAATAAAGTACCATGAGTATGTATCTTATACAAATATAGTGGTTAAAAATGATGTGTTTTATAAGGTGTCCCCGTATAACAATAAACCTCACTGAAAATACTTGACCGTATAGCAACACCGCTCAATTAAGAGTCCTGTTATAATTTTTTACCCCAAAAAAAAAGTTAAAGTAAATTATAAAAAACATGTGGTAGGTTTGAAATTTAATTAAAGGTACCATGTCAATAAATATGTGGTTGTTGTAGAGTGAAAATGTATTTAATTTTCAAATGTGCGAATGTGCGACTTGGCCAAATATGCGAATTATTTACTTATTATTTCTACATGGCATAAAGTACCATGAGTATGTCTCTTATACAAATATAGTGGTTATAAATTATGTGTTTTATAACGTGTCCCCGTATAACAATAAACCTCATTGAAAATACTTGACCTTATGGCAACACCGCTCAATTAAGACTCTTGTTATAATTTTTTACCCCAAAAAAAAGTTAAAGTAAATTATAAACAACATGTGGTAGGTTTGAAATTTAATTAAAGGTATTATGTCAATAAATAGGTGGTTATTGTAGAGTGAAAATGTATTTAATTTTCAGATGTGCGAATTATATACTTATTGTTTCTACATGGCATAAAGTATCATGAGTATGTCTCTTACACAAATATAGTGGTTATAAATTATGTGTTTTATAACGTGTCCCCGTATAACAATAAACCTCATTGAAAATACTTGACCGTATGGCAACACCGCTCAATTAAGACTCCTATTATATTTTTTACCCCAAAAAAAAGTTAAAGTAAATTATAAACAACATGTGGTAGGTTTGAAATTTAATTAAAGGTATCATGTCAATAAATATGTGGTTGTTGTAGAGTGAAAATGTATTAAATTTTCAGATGTGCGAATATGCGACTTGGCCAAATGTGCGAATTACTTACTTATTGTTTCTACATGGCATAAAGTACCATGAGTATGTCTCTTATACAAATATAGTGGTTATAAATGATGTGTTTTATAACGTGTCCCCATATAACAATAAATCTCATTGAAAATACTTGACCGTATGGTAACACCGCTCAATTAAGACTCCTGTTATAATTTTTTACCCCAAAAAAAGTTAAGTGAAATTTAATTAAAAGTACCACAATAAATATGTGGTAGGTATGAAATTTAATTAAAGATACCACAATAAATATGTGGTAGTTAAGTGAAATTTAATTAAAGGTGCCACAATAAATATCTGGTAGGTGTGAAATTTAATTAAAGATACCATGTCAATAAATATATGGTTGTTGTAAAGTGAAAATGTATTTAAGTTTCATATGTGCGAATGTGCGACTTGGCCAAATGTGCGAATTATATAATTAATGTACCATGAGTATGGCTCTTATAGAAATATAGTGGTTAAAAATGATGTGTTTTATAACGTGTCGCCGTATAACAATAAACCTCATTGAAAATACTTGACCGTATGGCAACACTGCTCAATTAAGTCTCCTGTTATAATTTTTTACCAAAAAAAAATTAAGTGTAATTTAATTAAAAGTACCACAATAAATATGTAGTAGGTTTGAAATTTAATTAAAGGTACCATGTTAATAAATATTTGGTTGTTATAAAGTGAAAATGTATTTAAGTTTCAGATGTGCGAGTGTGCGACTTGTCCAAATGTGCGAATTATATACTTATTATTTCTACATGGCATAAAGTACCATGAGTATGGCTCTTATAGAAATATAGTAGTTAAAAATGATGTGTTTTATAACGTGTCCCCGTATAACAATAAACTTCATTGAAAATATTTGACCGTATGACAACACTTCTCAATTAAGACTCATGCTATAATTTTTTACCACAAAAAAGTTAAATTAAATTATAAACAACGTGTGGTAGGTTTAAAATTTAATTAAAAGTACCATGTCAATAAATTTGTGGTTGTTGTAAAGTGAAAATGTATTTAAGTTTCAGATGTGTGAATGTGTGACTTGGCCAAATGTGCGAATTATATACTTATTGTATCAACATGGCATAAAGTACCATGAGTATGGCTCTTATAGAAATATAGTGGTTAAAAATGATGTGTTTTATAATGTGTTCCCTTATAATAATAAACCCCATTGAAAATACTTGACCGTATGGCAACACCTCTCAATTAAGACTCCTGCTATAATTTTTAACCACAAAAAAAGTCAAGTGAAATTTAATTAAAAGTACCACAATAAATATGTGGTAGGTATGAAATTTAATTAAAGGTACCACAATAAATATGTGGTAGTTACGTAAAAGTTAATTAAAGGTATCACAATAAATATCTGGTAGGTCTAAAATTTAATTAAAGGTATTATGTCAATAAAATAAATATGTGGTTGTTGTAAAGTGAAAATGTATTTGAGTTTCAGATGTGCGAATGTGCGACAAATGTGCGAATTATATATTTATTGTTTCTACATGGCATAAAGTACCATGAGTATGGCTCTTATACAAATTTAGTGGTTAAAAATGATGTGTTTTATAACGTGTCCCCATATAACAATAAACCTAATTGAAAATACTTGACCGTATGGCAACACCTCTCAATTAAGACTCCTGCTATAATTTTTTACCACAAAAAAAGTCAAGTGAAATTTAAATAAATATGTGGTAGGTCTGAAATTTAATTAAAGGTACCATCTCAATAAATATGTGGTTGTTGTAAAGTGAAAATGTATTTAAGTTTCAGATGTGCGAATGTGCGAATTATATACTTAAAGTACCATGAGTATGGCTCTTATAGAAATATAGTGGTTAAAAATGATGTGTTTTATAATGTGTCCCCGTATAACAATAAACCTCATTGAAAATACTTGACCATATGGCAACACCGCTCAATTAAGACTTCTGTTATAATTTTTTACCAAAACAAAAAGTTAAGTGAAATTTAATTAAAAGTACCATAATAAATATGTGGTAGGTTTATAATTTAATTAAAGGTACCATGTTAATAAATATGTGGTTGTTGTAAAGTGAAAAGGTATTTAAGTTTCAGATGTGCGAATGTGCGACTTGGCCAAATGTGCGAATTAGATACTTATATTATTTTGTTTCACATACACAACTGTGTAGACTTACAATTCTAAATTCCTGTATCTAAAATTCGTGTAGCCAAAAAACATGAGTGGTAAATTTATTGTATTTTTGGTTTGTGGAGATTTAACGTTTGGTGTATCACTTCTAAAAAATATTACGTACGCACAACTTGTTACTGTCGCCAAGAAAAAGTTCAACATCGGGCAAGACTATGATATTGAACTGTCTTACAATGTTGGAAATAATTGTGTCCAAATAGTTGACGATGATGATATGGCGTTTTTTGTACATCAAGTTTTGAAAAGGAAATCTAACGTGTTGCATAATGTGTATATTAAGAAGATTGAAAATGGCTTAAAGGTAAATCCTTCTTCATCCAATACTTTTGCATTCGATCTTAATACCGAACCTTTTGTCAAACAAACCAAAAACGAAACTTTCGAAAATACCGGACCTGTTTTGTCAAACGACCATTTTGATCATGCATGGAAAAGTAACACATTTAACTATATGCCTCCTCCCCCCGATCATCCAACACAACCTATTAAAACGCAAAAAGTAGGGGCCGGGAAAAATTGCAAAAAACTGATAAAAACGGGTGATGAATTTGATAGTAAAGAATTATGCATGTTCGAAATTGGTGAAAAAGCTCTTTTAGAAGGTTTTCAATTTAGACCAAGAAAAACAGATAGGTTTAGGTTTGATGTAGTTTGTTTGAATGACGATTGCGAGTGGAAGATAATTTCATCTAAGGCAGAAGATAGTATGAAATGGGTAATAGGAAAAGTAAATGACATTCACACTTGTGACAGAACACAACTCTATCCCAATCACCGAAATGCAACCTCTAAATTGTTGGGTCATTTGTTGATACCGAAGATAGGATATCCTAGTCGGATATATAAGCCAAATGACATAGTAAAAGACATCAACCTTGAGTCGTACAAAAAGGCATGGAGAGGAAGAAATATAGCATTGGAGACGTTGTCCGGTTGCCCGAAAAATTCTTTTTCACAATTACCGTATTATTGTTATAATTTAAAGTTGAAAAACCCCGGATGGGTAACACATATTGAGACAGATGATGAAGACCGTTTTGAGATGGTTTTTATAGCCTTTGGTGTTGCGGTAATAATTTATGACTATCTAATTAACTTTTCTATTTAATATATAGTTTATATTATTATTGTAAAACTAATACTTTGTTAATGTTCTAGATTCGGGCTTTCTTGGACCATTTGCGACCACTAATAATAATTGATGCAGCTCATCTTAAAGGTACATACCTAGGTACAAATTTGCTCGCCGTTGGAATGGATGGAAATAATCAGATTGTTCCTCTTGCGACCGGTGTATCTCAGGGTGAGACTGGGAGATCGTGGACATGGTTTTTGACACACTTGAAAGAATGCATCGGCGAAGTTCCAGATTTGGCTATAATATCTGATAGACATCTAGGAATACAACAAGCTTGTCAAACGGTTTTTCCGGATTCATTTCATGGTTTTTGTTGTAGGCATTTGATGTTGAATTGCAATTTTGGACAAAGCAGAAGGCTTAAGGCTTTATATTGGAAGACTTGCAAATCTTACACAACCGACGAGTTTGAAGATGCATTCATCCTGAAGCTTACAACAAACTATTGGAAGCTGGAATTAGTTATTGGTCTAGGGCGCATTGCCCAGGAAAACGTTACAATTATATGACTTCGAACAGTGCAGAGTCAATCAACAATTTAACAAAAAACGTTCGAAGACATCCTATTTTAATGCTAATTGAATACTACAGAGGGCTTCTACAACAATGGTTTTGTGATAAACGAGAAAAGTACCAAGGTATATATAATTAAATGATTTTATATATCTATGTTTTATTATTATTATTATTATTATTATTATTATTATTATTATTATTATTATTATTATTATTATTATTATTATTATTATTATTATTATTATTATTATTATTATTATTATTATTATTATTATTATTATTATGTTTATTATGTTTATTATTATGATGTCAATCTTTAGGTGCAACTGCGGGTGAGCTTAGTGACTGGGCTAATGCAAAACTGAAGGACAGAATGTTTAAGAATGCTAATTGGACAGTGAATGCCATTGAACATAGAAGGATTTACGAGGTAGATGATCGTAGAAAGAAACATATTGTAAGGCTCAGGGAAAATACATGCATATGTCAAAAATGGGAACTTTCTGGTTTGCCATGTGGTCATGCTATAGCTGTTTGTAGAGTTCAAAGATTAACAAGTTGTAATCATTTGGCGAAAGATTGGTTTAGAACAACCACTCTAAAATCTACATACCAAGAGTTGGTATATCCCATTGGAGAAATTCCGAGTTGGGAGCTTCCAACTAACGTGCAGGAAGTAAAGCCACCGAATATAGATAGGCGTCAAGCCGGAAGACCAAAGAACAAAGATCGGATTAGATCTCAAGGTGAGGTACCAAGAGAAGATACATTCGGAAGGTGCGGTGTACGTGGTCACAACCGAGGAGTTTGCAATGCACCATTGCCAAAGAAAAGGGTAACTTATAAGTGTGACATTATTATTTTGTATTCGATTATTGACAAATGTATTAACTTGATAATTATGTTTGACAAATTATAGGCAAAGAAATCTACAGGAGGAGGATCGCAAAGCAATGAAAGACGATCAAAAAACCCAACCGAAAGCTCACAAGGATCACGTCCATCAATGTCACAAGGTTATGAGCAAGTTAACTTGGCTGACCCGTAATTGAAGTTAACTCTAGAAAACAATTAGTTTGTTTTATAATTAAGTTAAGTTGTCTTAACAATGTAGTTTAAAGTTTGAGACCTCTATCTATGTAGACCTGATAGGGTCAAAGCGCCAAAAAAAATTGTAGTATCACGCTAGTGTTTGCAGACTTTGATAGCAACATTCGTAATGCAACTAAGTTTTCATACTTTTGCAGGCTTATAACATTCCAACATAATTGATAAGTGGTGATGTCGAATACTAGTATAAAGGCAACTACGAAATTAAGCTAAAAACGATAACGAGAATCTAAAAACGCGACTGAAAACCGAAATTATAAAATTTTAACCCTAGAAATGCAAATTTTATTTCTAAAAGTCCTAAATGAATAAAAATAATTTTAGAAAAAAGAATTATATTTTTTTTTATTCTATTTATTATTAATTAAAAACACTTTTAATCTAAGAATATTATAAAAAATACTAGAATATTTAATAAAAATCTGAAAAATTACTGAAAAGTACTTTAAGCGAAGAGGATTCTAGAAAAAATAAAACTAAAGTTCTAGCTTATCTAAATAAGCTGGAAATAAGCTAAAAAGGAAAATAATCTAAAATGGGAAAAAGTGGTTAAGTAAATAATAAATGCAAACATAAACAGAAAAGACCTAAGGGCGCAGTGGTGTATGTGTGTGTGTTAAGCATGGTTGAGATTGGTGAGGTCATGGGTTCGAGCCTTGGCTCACCCTTGACTTCCCAGTTTCCCACGTTTTTATTTTACAAAAACATTTTTTTTAACTTTTTAATAAGCTAATATAAAACAACTTTTGTAAAAGCAAAATTTTTAAAACTTATAAAATAAGCTATAAAAAGCTGTTATAAGCTGATATTAAAACAGCCAGAGAAGGCACTTTTGAGCTACTAAATAAGCTACTAATCCAATAAGCTAGAACTCAAAAACCTAAAACAGATGAAATATTCTTATCAAAGAACTTATAAAACCAATTCCAGACATTTAGAACTTAATTTGAGCTTAAAAATAAGTTGTTGAAAACTGACAGATGAGTAAAATGATGAGTAAATAGGAACTCATCAATAAGCTAACATAGTCCTGATCAAATAAGTCACAAAGTCACTATTTAAGTTCAAAACAAAAATTTGCTAAAGATACAAGTCACAACGATGTTATCCCGGGAAAAACTCATGAGATTACATTCAAAAATTTCCTAAAGATATAAGCCACAAAGTGTGGACAATTATCTGTTAAGTCACAAATATTAGATTCAATCACAGTTTATTTTGTGCTGGAAATAATAACGGATCAATCTCTCTCGATATGCAAGTGCGGCTTGGGTTGGATTATCGACATGCAAAGGAATTCCATAAGCCAACCTGTATAACCAAATTTATCACCAGATTATTATCAGTTAAAAAACAAATGAAATTAACTTTCTAACCATCCACTTTTTAACAGTTTCTCTAGTCATTTAATTTCTCTAAAATTATATTCTTTACTTCATTTTATTTCACTTTTGACTGAATTTGTCTCAACCAAAAATGCCCATTTTATTTCACTTTAAACTTCTAACCTGATAAAGTTGGTCAACACATCACTTCTTGTTTGCCATATGGGCTCTTTTTTTTACCCTGGTTGGTCAACACATCATTTCAATGAAATATGCTTGTTTGTTTTTTACTCTGGTTAATCCCCAGCCTCTAATTCAACTTTTATTTTTTTACCATCTGTTGGAATATTTAGGGTACTGCAAGTCAGGCATAAAATGTCATTCATTAGGGGTTTGCATGTGATAATTTTTTGGAAGTTTGGTCATGGATTATCCTATTTAAAGCATGGGCATAAGGCATAGATTATCATACGACAGTTTTTGGTTTTTATTTGGAACAAACTAACAAACTTTATGGCAGGACAATTTAGGTTGGATGAGTTGCGTGAGGCGACAAAATCTTTTCAATGGGAGGACATGTTCATTTTGTATTGTCGGAGGGCGTCAATTGAGTATTTCCAGCTGGCTAGGGAGATTAATAGGGGTTTCTTGATGGTTGATCAGATGAATCGTGAGAAGGGTTATTTTGTGGAGGAGTTGCAGGCTGCAGCTGCGCAGTTTCTTCCTAAGAAAATGGCAGAGTTTTCGAAAGAACTTCAAAGGAAAGATGACATAAAATTGATGGAGCTGAGGATTTTGGCTGGGGAGTTGGAACTAAGGGGTCGGGAGATTTACCTATTCATCGAGAAGATTAAGGGTATGTTGCCTTGGTAAGATGAATGTTGCAATGGTGTATGTCTGTGTTGGCTAGTGTGATCCTAATAAAAGTGTTGTGGCCTGAGTCTGCCTAACATGAGTGTTGGTCGTGTCCTGTAATGGTGTGTTTGTGTCTTAGTTTCTAAGTTAAGTTGTTGTAAGGACTGTGTCATGTCTATCTTAGTGGTATGTTTAATGAAAATTAATGTTTATGTTTATGTTTATCATAATCTAATTACTAAGGCAAATTGCTGGCAAAAACTAGTAATAGCAACAAGAATCATGGTCGATTACTAACCTGTATAGAAACATGCAGACAAAGACTCCGCAATCACCAAATACCCCACCCTGCTTTGGAACGTTCTGTGCGAGACGAAACTTGATCGTGTAGGTTTTCGGGTCGATTCGTTTCTTGTCAAACACACCTGTCTCCCGTAGAATCAAAGGAAGATTGACCTCCAAACAGTTCCTCATTTTCAGATACCAATCATGACCTTCCTCTTCACAACGATAAACACTGTCATAAAATATAACATTTCCGAATTGTATGTGAAACTAGGCAACCGACCAATGTTTCTTAGGTTCATTTATCAGAATGAACACCTGCAAGGAATAATAAAAAATAAAAAATAAATAAAAAAAGATAACTTCCACAGGAAAAAATTTAAGTGATATAAGATGTGTTGGAAATAAATACCCGGTCAACATCAGACCATGCCAATTTGTAATCTTCGTCATTAGCATAAAACAGTGGCAATGAATCTTGAAGTAGAAGTGTCAAGAAGTAACTGCTGACCAAGGACCAATCTGCAAAAGATGGTCTAAAGTTCCACAAATACATCACCCAAAGCTCAATGTGTTGTAGACATTTAAGAAAAACAAAACATAGCTCAATAATTCCATTAACAAACACAAAAGTATCCAATATTTCCATTATTTACAGTATTTAATTACCTCGTCACGGAACCAGCCTTCACAAGTCTCGTCCATCCCAACAAAAGAATCCCAGAAAAGATGATCAGCAACAATATCATTGCACCAAGGAAACTTGCAACGAGACTGCCAAGAACTTTGTAGAAAAGCCTCCAACTCACGATGAACAAAAACTTTATCAATCCTTTTGGATGGCCGTTTTAGATCCTACACGTTATACAAAAACCACTATTATAACTTTATACCACTAAGTCCTATTGAATGATTATCTGAACTTAAAGTGTATATATCTAAGGTTATCAGGACAGGGGATTTTGCGCTGGTTTTATGTTCCACAGATTAAGGTACAATTCACATTCCAAAGGATAGAATCTTGATACTTTTACACAATTATAGAAATGATTAAAATGTTAATCATAAATGAAGGATATAGGCCATACATCTTCCCAAGGTTTGAGCTCTCTACACATCTTGAGCATATAAGGAGTTAAGGAAGAGTTTGTTCTTTTGAGTTCTTCCAGGGTAGGAACTTTCACATGAGTATCTACTTCTGTAAATTCCGGCCTGAGTACTAGTTCATACTGCCTCTTCTTTGATCCACAATTTTGAAAAGCAAGCTTGATGCGAGGGGCTTTCAACATCTGGTTTCTACTCTTCACACTTTTTTCCTCTTCCTTTAGGACTCTTAGCCTCTCTTCCCTTTGTGTAGATAAACGTCGAATCTCAGCCTCTTGCTTTTCAGCTGCTACGCGATCTTGGGTAGCTAAATAAACACAAGCATTCTGTGTGCATGACACAAAATACAAATACAAACCAACTTATAATTAACCTTAAAAGACAATTTACATGTATTATTGTTAAAGTTGTACAAACCTCTTCAACATCTTCTTTTTCGACATCTTTCTCAGTATCCTCATTCTGGAATGCCGACTCAAACAAATCTAGGAAATTATGATTTAAATTTGTGCAAAACTCATCACCAACATCAGTATCCTTATCATCACTGTCGAATTTATCCTGTAAATATATTAAGTACAATGTAAGCAATTCAGCTAACTATCTCAACCTCTTGTGATATTCATGTAAAAAAAAAATTATAAACGGGAATTACTTTTTCCAGTTCTTTGTGCACTTTCTGATCAACTTTGTGCAATTTGTCCTGCCTATGTCCACCCATCATTTTTCTCTTAATATACTGGGTAATACAAAAGATCAAGTACATGAATCAGTGACTAAACTCTTAAAATTTTACAGTAAACATTTGAAGTACGAATTACGGGGTGTTTGGTTATAAACTATAAACAAACCTGAATAATGGTTTCAAGTTTGTAGACCCGTGCTCTCAAACTGTTGACCTCTGCAGGTAACATCAACAAACCATTACATATACCCTGCAAGGTCCTAACACGATCCTGAAGAGTATCACGAGATTCTGGCGCTGGACCTTCATTGTCCATAGTATGAGTTTTCGCGCGAAGTTCTGCTCGTTTACGCAGGTAATCCTCAAAAAGCCCTCCATGGACAACAGGCGCGGGTCTCGGTGCATACCAGTTAAAAAACCTAATGCCTTTGGTGTACCATTCTGAATCAGCCTCAGCTCTCGTAGGATATAGATCATGGTTTGTTTCTTTCGCCTAACAAAAATACAAACAGAAAGTGGGATAACCGTTAACCATAATCAGAGTAAACTAGTATACCTTTCTATCGTACATCTAAAAAACAGATATTACAAAATGAACACTTGCCTCAGGGAAAAGCATTCCGAAATACTCCCATTCTTGAAAAGGAACCTTATTAGACCATGAAAGTGCTCTTGGTATAACATCAAGGTCCTTACTCCACCAAAGCAAGCTCTAGGTAGAAGACTCTAAAATCCATATCTGAAAAAACAAATTTTATTAAAAGAATATCAATTAACAAAATAATTCATTAAAAGAATTTGTGTAATAATTCTAACCTTGAAACAGAAAACAATCCAGCCAAAGAATATTCCACATTCCTTTTTGAGTTGATATTTCGAATGGCATCGTACAACTGTCTCCAAATGTGTTCCCCCCAAGGAAAGTCATTCCAGTCTTCCAAGTTCTCAACCATCCTAAGATATACATCATCCACCACAGATAATAGGTTACGCCCCATAAATATGACCTGAAGTGATAACAAAAGGCAAACTCGGACGGCGTCTTCATCAGATAGTTTTGTAAAAAGCTCTTCATCCTCAATCAAACATAGAAGATCTATGCTTTTTAAATTCTCCCCTACCTTCTGAGGAAATACACGGTCACGAAATATGATATCACCACTTCTAAACTTACGGAAACTAGGCAATCCAAATTTAAAACCAGTTATCAGGTGAAATTGACGGCGTCCAAAATGAAGATGATGTCCATTAACAACATAAGTTAGTGGCAAATCATAGTGGTCATCATCAGACTCAATTTGTTTTTGAAGCATATAATGTATAAGACTCTCCTCGTTCGCAAAGTAATTTAAATCCAACCATGGACCAAAGCATGTTGACCGAAACAGTATACGACGATTTTCAGCTAATCTGTCTTTAATCAATTGAAAGTAATGCAATTTGCTTCGAATGTGAACCTTGGCATCATATTCCTATATTAATAAAAAAAAGTTATATATAACAAGCAATACCACAAAGACAAGCAATTCAGAAAATAAAACCAAACACACATAATAACACTAAAGAACTTAGTATTCTAACAATGAAGTATCAAAGTGTAATAATAGCAGAACCAGAATATCATAAGCCTCTCACTAAAAAATAAGCTAATCAGAATACAAACAATCTACATAAAACTGTAATGTTTAACCATTCTCTAAATTCATACTAGCAATATGTAAAAACAACTAACTTTTCACATAATTCACCACTGCATTTGAAGATATCATAAGCCTCTCACTACATTTCCCTACTATGAGCTAACTCACCAAGCATGGCTACATTCCCAGACTAGTTATGGCCAACTGTATTATCTTCCAATCACAAGAAAGACTAAAACCTTAAATACATTTCCATATGTGAAAATAGAATTCCATTACAACATTGCGCATTCTTACATCCTCACACTAATAGTAGGCATCATCAATAAATAAGGGAGGTAGTCTCATATTTCATGACTCACCGAGCCTTTTAAATGACTTCATCTTCATCCTTATTATACCCATTATCTTTAACAGGAAACTATTCTTATGATATCTACATGGCTTAACTATTATAAGACTAGCTAGTTAGGATGGTTGGTTCATGGATGAATTTAGCTAGTCTTATAATAGTTAAGCCATGAACCAGCCAACCTACAATACCATTACCTTCAATATAACAGCCTCCAATTCTACTTACTTGACCAGGGGTGTTTGGATGACCTTATTACAATCAAACACATAACCAAACACAGATCTTATAATAGTTAAGCCACGAACCAGCCAACCTACAATATTATTACCTTGAATATAACAGCCTCCAATTCTACTTACTCGATCAGGGGTGTTTGGATGACCTTATTCCACTCTACTTACTTGATCAGGGGTGTTTGGATGACCTTATTACAATCAAACACATAACCAAACACAGATCTTATTTAAGGTAACTTTATCGGATTAGCTTATTTATTGAATTATCAGCTTATTTGCTCATGAAAAACCTCATAAGCTCATTTTTTCAGCATGTAAACTTATCAAATTAACCTTATGGACTTATTTAAGTCCATAACCTCAACTTCATAATCTCATAAGCCCGAAAAGACCAAACTTAAGAGCTTTTCCAAACCAAAAAAAAAGAAGCTAATCCAAACACACCAAACACAGAAATAAATCAAGTACATAAGCTAATCCAAACGCACCCTAAAATAAGCACACATACTACTTCGAGTCGTTCAAGTTGATTACAAAAAAGCTAACCCAAATTCAAATTCAAACACACCCTAAAATAAGCACACATACTACTTCGAGCCGTTCTACTGAAATTATTACACAAATAAACATATAACGACAACCAATTAAAGGAAAAACTTACCATTGGTATGAACAAAATTGAAAGAATCATGATGTTGATAGTGTGTGTGGATTTGTGTGTGTAAATCAATGTTTACACTGATAATCTAAGAAAATAAAATTAAACTAATTTAAAAAATAAATCAAATCATAGGATTTGATTCAGTTTTGAAGATTTTGGTAGTTTCCAAGGTTACTTTTTCAGTACAGTTCGCAAATTAGCCGCAATTCGCACATCGTCGTTCGCATATTTGTTTAAAAAAGGTCAAATAGCACGTGGGGTATAAAGTACTTGCAAATTATTGGTGTGGTACATATTGTCTGGACACGTGTCAACATATTTGTGGATTCGCACATTCGCACATGACCTTTTTGGAAAAGGGCATTATTTTTGTACTATTTTTTGAAAAAAGTTAAATTAAAGTACCATTTTGAGAATTAGCTCCTTCTAAAATGTCTATATTAGTCACTATACTTTTTTTTTTCATTTATTAAAGTCATTCAACTATAAAAATTATCTATTATAGTCACTAAACATCTTGAAAAGGTATGTATAAATCACTCATGCAATTGTCACCCGTTTGACTTTTTCTCAAATCATGAAAACCAATCATATAGTGACACGTGCCACTAGAAAAATATAAAGGTTCTTTCAATTAAAAATTCTAGCTGGTTCAATCACCGGGAAATCTTTTTGAGATCAAAAGGCTTTTGACAACAACTTAAGCTAGTTCGGCATACAAACAACCATTTTTTCGTATAACTAAAACATAAACATATTAATATAGTCATTCATCCAAACACATTGAACCAGTCACATTATAGCAACCAACTTATCATAAACCAGTATATATACAACCCCCAAGCCCTTCGAAAAAATTCTTTAGCATTATCTTCTTGAATTCCATTCAATATAAATTTTTTTTAGTCCTTTAATTGGCTCAGACAACCGCCAAAAAGATGAGCATGGCATCCATATATTAGATGAACTGAGTATACTTCCAGTCTTGCCCTTCAAATGGTGGGAGTACCTCAAGCATTCAAAAAGGATGTAAACCTCGGTATGAATGTAAAAAAAATGTCTATCGATTCAAAGAATAAATAAGATCACCCTATAAAGTAAAACGTAGCAGGTGCATAAGTACACAAAAAATACTACGTTTCACTCAAAAACTCACCCGATGTTGATCAGCGGCATTGACTGTATAGCACTGAATGCTTGTTATATTATACTGTAATTGACTAGGAGAGGCCTGCAAACAGGTTCAAAATAGGCTTTAAAAAGTATCAGAGTAAACAAGTATCAAGGAGATGATAAACTTAAAAACCAAACCATCCTATTAAAGTTGTTAAAGAGGCACATCATCCTACAAATGAACTCATCAATGCAGATTTTCTAGAATCTTTGGTCAAAAAACAAAGCACCGGAAAACCATGTCTATTATTTAAAATAGAATATGAGTAACGCAATAATAGGAGTAGTGTTTATTTCATGGTATATGGAATTATACTTGACCCGAATAGTTGGTGGAGATCAGTCAAATTTTGTAATGGTGTATATAAAGGATTAATCAGTTTATACAAACAAAACATATTAAAAAAAATTGTATTGATTTTGATCTAAACCTAAACCATAACATATTAACATCCATGTTACCTGATAAACCCCTTCAAGAATATCATACAAAACCAAGCCTTTTGGACCAGACTAATGAAAGATTTGTTGGGTTTAACATGAGGTCTAACAATCTTCCCCTATTTCATTCTTGGTTGTTTTGTCTCAATGACTCTGCTGTTTGTGACTCTGCTGGTTTGGGATAATAGGCATAGTGTAACTCTGCTGCTAGCTCACGAAGACTCTGCTGCTAGAAGATTTACTCTGCTGCTTATTAGATATGTATAGTATGTTAAGGATAATTATAGAAAAGATATGTATGAATATTTTTCTTGTATAGGAAGTCTTGTAAACCGACTAGGACTCCTTACGCTATAAAAGGAGGTTCTAGGGTTAGGGTTAGATATCGATTATCTTAGCATACGTATCTTTATTGTTTACACTTCAAGGTTTTTTTGTAACCCTATTGCTGTCGAGCAATCGTATTAATATTGAAGTGTTGTTTGAGAATTCGTTTGTGTTTATTCTTCTTAAGATCAAGTATTAGTTTCCGCATAATATTTGATATACAACTCAAGATCAGTTTCTATACCTATTACTTTAGATTTATCTAAGGTAATTAATAAGATCGTGAAGCTCAACTGGGAACAACAAGTGGTATCAGAGCTTGTGATCTAGAAACTGGTACCAAGAAGAATTACTGAATACAAGATTTGCTAATCATCAAAGTAAGCAATGGATTCCGACTCTACACACATGATTACTGCATCAAGGGTCCCCATGCTCAAGACTGGAGAGTATGAGATCTGGAAGATGAGGATTCAACAATACATAAGAATGGTTGATTACTCACTTTGGGAAGTTGTTCTACATGGTGACAGTGTGCAAACCAAGACTGCTACTGGATCAGTCTTGACTCTCAAGACAAGTGAGGAGAAAGCACAGAGAAGATTGGAGGTTAAGGCTCACAGTATTCTCATGATGGGAATACCTAATGATTATCAATTGAGCTTTAATCATATTGAGTCTGCTAAGGAGTTATGGGAAGCAATCGAACTTCGATTTGGTGGGAATGAAGCTACCAAGAAATCAAGAAAGAATCTACTGAAGCATCAGTTTGAAACTTTCACTGCTTTAAGTTCTGAGGACATTGAAGGAACTTATGATCGACTTCATAAGCTATCCAGTCAGATGGCTCTTTTGAAGATTGAGCCATCTCAAGAGGATGTCAATCTAAAGTTTCTGAGAAGTCTATCTTCTGAATGGAACACTCATACAGTGGTTTGGAGACATAAGGAAGATTTTGATACTATAACATTGGATGATCTGTATAACAACTTGAAGGTGTATGAATCTGAAGTTAAAGGATTGTCAAGCTCATCTTCTACCACAAATAATCTTGCTTTTGTTTCCTCAAACAGCAAGAATACTGGTAGACATCAAGAACAGCACTCTGCTGCTGGTGCTTTTGCTCCTGCTGTTGGTTCACATGTCTCTGCTGCTGACTCTGCTAACACCAACACCATCAGTGATGCTGCAATTTGTGCTTATTTGGCTGAACTTACTACAAGTACTTCAGTCATGCCTCAAGATCTGGATGAACTTGATCCTGATGATGTTGAAGAAATTGATATGCAATGGCAGTTTGCAATGTTAACAATGAGGGCAAGAAGGTTTCTTAAGCGAACTGGAAAAGAGATGAAATTCAGAAGGAACAAGAGTGTGGGATTTGACAAGTCAAAGGCTGAATGTTTTAACTGTAGAAAGAAGGGACACTTTGCAAGAGAATGCAAAGCACCAAAAAGAAGCAATGAGAATTTCAAGAAGTCTGCTGATGAAGAGCCAAATTCTACTACTGCTATGGTATCATGTGATGGGCTAGGAGATTATGATTGGAGTGATCTTGCTGAGGATGGTCCAAATTGTGCATTGATAGCTGAAGAGGAATCTGAAGTACAGCATTTTGCTCTCATGGCCTATTCTTCTTCTGGATCAGACTCTGAGGTATCCAATGAATCATCTTGTTCTTTTAAATCATGTTCTGATACAATTGAGATACTTAAGTCTAGCAATGGAAACCTTAAAATGGAAAATGAAACACTTAAGCTAGATAATCTTAGTTATGCATATGGTTTAAAGAACTTAGAAGAGAAGCTAGAATTTTATAAAAAGGATGAAATTGAATACCTTGATCAGATCACTATCCTGAAAAATGAGCTTATCAAGAAAAATGATGAGATTAAGGTTCTTATGGAAAAAGTAGAAGAGGCTGAACAGGCTAGAGATTTAGCTAAAAGTGAGACTGAAAAACATGTTGTTAGGGTGGAAAAACAACAATTTGCTACTGACATTCTCAGTAAACCAATAGGTAGACACTTTGCAGACTCAGGAAGTGGTCTAGGATATAATGCTGTTGCTCACCCTAAGAAACTTAGTGCCAATGCCCCTCCTACTAGGACATTGACTTTCATATCTGAGTCTGGAGCCAAACCAGTAGGTGAAACTAGTAAACCTATAGTTGAAACTAGTGAAAAAGATTTAGAGTCACCTAAGGTTGAGGTAAAGAAGTATGAACAACCACCCCTGATTGAAGATTGGGAGTCTGACAGTGATGATGATGTAGTGGAATCTGATTCAACCACTAAGAACAAAAAGGAAGAAATTCCTACTGTTGTTGAATCAAAAGTACCTAGGGCTAAAAAGGTTGAGTTTGTTAAGCCTAGGTTTGGTAAAGGTATCTCTAGGAAGATGGCTGAGTATGAAAACACACCTAGAGTATATCCTAAAAGAACAAATAACTTGCCTAGGGGAAACCAGAGAAATTGGAACAACCTAGTTTCACAAAAATTAGGTACTGATTTTCAATTACTTAAGAAGGCATGTTATTGTTGTGGTAGTTTTGAACATCTGAAAGATGAGTGCTATAAGAAACCAGCTTGGAACCAGTACACAAGGGTGAACCATAGAAACTTTGCTAGAAAGACTCACCCTCACCCCAAAAGAAACATGGTTCCTAGGGAAGTTTTGATCAGAGATGGTACTTCTAGAGTTATCTCTCCTGTTGCACCAACAGTGCCCATAAAGAAGGACATAGTTGATTCTGCTGTTAAGGCAAACTCTGCTGTTAAGGCAGACTCTGCTGTTTTGCCTAAAGTTGTTACTGATACTGTTGTGGGCAATCATTTTTATGCTGTTAAAGCCTCAGCTTGCTGGGTCTGGAAACCTAAAGTTAAAGTTTTGGATCATGTTCTCAGACACAGCAGTGCACCAATGCAGTTGAAGAAATTTGACTACTTTGATGCACAAGTTAGATCCAAGTCAGTAATGGCTTGGGTCCCTAAGAGAAACTAATTCTCTTACTTTTTGTGCAGGGCAATCTACAAAAGGAGCTAAAGGATAAATGCATTTTTGATAGTGGATGCTCTTCACACATGACTGGAGACCAAAGCAATTTGGAGAACTTTGAAGCTTTGGATGGTGGATATGTTGCCTTTGGGAATGATCCCAAATGAGGTAAAATTGTTGGAAAAGGCATAATCAGAACTGGAAAATTGGATTTTGAAAAAGTGTATTTGGTGAATGGCTTAAAGTTCAATCTTTTTAGTGTCTTACAAATGTGTGACAGAAAGAATTTTGTTCTTTTTATAGACACTGAATGTCTTGTCTTATCTCCCGACTATAAGATACCTGATGATAAATTAGTACTTCTTAAAGTCCCTAGAAATGACAACATATACAGTGTGGACATAAAGAACATTATTCCCAAAAGAGATTTAACTTGTCTGTTTGCCAAAGCCACTATTGATGAATCCAAACTATGGCATAGAAGGCTTGGACATCTGAACTACAAGGCTATCAACAAGTTGGTGAAAGGGAACTTGGTCAGAGGATTACCTTCAAAGGTTTTTGAGAATCCTGAAGTATGTGTTGCTTGCCAAATGGGAAAGCAACATAGAGCATCTTGTAAGTCCAAATTGGTGAATTCTATAACTGAACCTTTGTTTATGTTACACATGGACCTATTTGGACCCACTTATGTGAATAGTTTAAACAAAAAGATGTATGGCTTAGTGGTCACTGATGATTTTAGTAGATTTACTTGGGTATTCTTTTTAGCAACTAAGAATGAAACACCAGGCATTCTTAAGGCTTTTATTACAAGGATAGAAAACCTATTTAATCACAAGGTTAAGATCATCAGATGTGACAATGGAACTGAATTTAAGAATCAAGTGATGAATCAGTTCTGTGAGGAAAAAGGGATAACTAGACAATTTAGTGTGGCTAGAACTCCTCAGCAAAATGGTGTGGCTGAGAGGAGAAATAGAACATAAATTGAGGCTGCTAGGACAATGTTGTCAGAGTCTAAGTTACCCACTATCTTTTGGGCTGAAGCAGTCAACACTGCTTGTTATGTGCAAAATAGAACTAAGATAGTTAAACCTCACAATAAGACCCCTTATGAGTTATTGCATGATAGGAAACCACTGATTGATTTCTTTAGACCATTTGGGTGTCCTGTCACTATCTTAAACACCATTGACCACTTAGGCAAGTTTAGTGAGAAAGCAGACATAGGTTACTTTGTTGGATACTCTACTGAAAGTAAGGCTTTTAGGGTTTTCAATCAAAGGACTGGGCATGTGGTGGAAAATTTGCATGTTAGAATTAGAGAAACCACACCTAATGTTAATGGAAAAGGACCTGAGTGGATGTTTGATATTGATTCTTTAACCAAAAGTATGAATTATCAACCAGTTATTGCAGGTACTACTAACATGTCTGCAGGTACACAAACTAACCCCAATGCAGGTACACAAGCAAAGAAGGATGGATCTGCAGAGGAGTTTGTTTTGATTGAAAGGAGCAAGTTTGATCAGTACTTCTCTCCAACAGATAAAGAGAGAAAGAGTTCAGATGGTGATGCTGTTCCTAAGGAAGTTCCAAAGGTTAATGTAGAAGGTGTTGATGAACCTTCTCATGATGATAAGGAAAGGAATAAAGAGTCAGAAGTTGATGGACAACAAGGGAATATACATAGCAGCAGTTCTCTCAACTCTGCTGCCAGGCCAAAGAACTCTGCTGATAAGCCAAAACACTCTGCTGTTAGGCCAAAACACTCTGTTGTTAGGTTTGGTAACTCTGCTGCTATAGACAAGGACTCTACTGCTGATAAAGATGATGATTCTGATGATGATTCTTCTGATGAGACGCCCGAATTAGAAGAAGTGTATGTGGATACTGATGATGAAGTTGTTGATGTTTTTAGTGCTGAAGCTGATTTATCCAATTTGGAGACTGATATACCTGTTAGTCCCACACCAACAACAAGAATCCACAAGATTCACCCAAAGGAGCAGATAATTGGTGATGTTCACTCTGCTGTTCAGACTAGAAGTAAATCAAAAGGGTTGAGTGATTTGCTTGATCAAGGATTGTTTGCTCAAACACTTAAGAAGAGGAATAGCCACAAGGATTTACAAAATTGCATGTTTGCCTGTTTCCTATCTCAAGAAGAACCCAAGACCATTCATAAGGCTTTGAAAGATGAAAGTTGGGTTGAAGCTATGCAAGAGGAGTTGCTGCAGTTCAAGCTTCAAGAGGTCTGGACATTAGTTGATTTGCCTAATGGAAAAAGGGCAATTGGTACAAAATGGGTGTTCAGATGTAAAAGAGATGAAAGAGGTATTGTTATCAGAAACAAGGCTAGATTGGTGGCTCAGGGATACACTCAGGAAGAAGGAATAGATTATGATGAGGTATTTGCCCCAGTTGCAAGACTGGAGGCTATAAGACTTTTCTTGGCATATGCCTCATACAAGAATTTTCCTGTGTATCAAATGGATGTGAAAAGTGCTTTCTTGTATGGAAAGATACCTGAAGAGGTTAATGTGATGCAACCACCTGGGTTTGAAGATCCTAAGTATCCTGATAGGGTCTACAAGGTGAAGAAAGCACTGTATGGACTACATCAAGCTCCTAGAGCTTGGTATGACACCTTATCCCAGTACTTGTTGAACAATGGTTTTTGCAGAGGAACCATTGATAAAACATTGTTCATTAAGAAAGACAAAAAGGATATCCTACTTGTTCAGGTTTATGTAGATGATATCATTTTTGGGTCTACAAATAAGGTGTTATGTGAAGGTTTTGAGAAGCTTATGCACAGCAGGTTTGAGATGAGTTCTATGGGAGAACTGACTTTCTTTTTAGGGCTTCAAGTTAAGCAGAAGTCAGATGGGATTTTTATTAGCCAAGACAAGTATGTGGCTGATATGTTAAAGAAATTTGGTTTCAAAGATGTGAAGGCAGCTAAGACACCAATGGATAAAAACAAACCTTTGCTCAAGGATGAAGATGGGGTAGAGGTTGATGTACATTTTTATAGATCAATGATTGGTTCATTGATGTATCTGACTGCTTCAAGGCCAGATATCATGTTTTTTGTGTGTGCTTGTGCTAGATTTCAAGTGTCCCCAAAAGTTTCACACTTGGAAGTAGTCAAAAGAATTTTTAGGTACCTAAAGGGTCAACCAAAATTGGGTCTTTGGTATCCTAATAATTCACCATTTGACTTGATAGCATACTCAGATAGTGACTATGCTGGGGCTACTATGGATAGAAAGTCAACCACTGGAGGCTGTCAGTACCTTGGACATAGGCTGATCTCTTGGCAATGTAAGAAACAAACAGTGGTGGCTAATTCGACAACTGAAGCAGAATATGTTGCTGCTTCTAGCTGCTGTGGACAAGTGCTCTGGATTCAGAACCAATTGCTGGATTATGGGTACAATTTCATGAACACAAAAATTTTCATTGACAACAACAGCACAATGTGTATTATCAAAAATCCTGTTTTTCATTCTAAAACAAAACACATAGAGATAAGACATCATTTTATTAGAGATTGTTATGAGAAAAAGCTAATTCAAGTGGTTAAAATACATACTGACAACAATGTTGCTGATTTACTTACAAAAAGTTTTGATATAAGTAGATTTCAATTTTTAGTTGCTAGTATTGGCATGATAAATCTTTAATCAATAAACATCTTATCTCTGTATGTTTTTAAGGATTTGTGCTGTTTGTTAAGTCAAAATTTGCTGTTTGTTAAGTTGTTTGCTGTTTAGTTGTCTGCTGCTATGCTACTCTGCTGTTATTTTTGGATATTCTTGCTTGTGTTTGTGGTTTTCTACTAACCTTTTGCAGATTTACATGAACACACAATCAAGTAAAGCAAGGAAATTTAAACGTTCATTGATAACTAAAGCAAAGTACAAGATGAAGTTTTCTTACAACCATTGATCAAAAGAGTTCAAAAGACAACAAGAACAATTGATTCACAACCTAAATTCTAGCAAAGTCAGGCATAACCTTGCTGCGAGGTCCTCGCGTACCCATGGCTTCAAATACTCTTGGACAGGGAAGAGCAAGTACCACTGGTCGTGGTGGTGGACTCTGCTGCTGGCTTGTTGAGGGAGCTTGTTTCTTCTGCTGTTTCTTCTTGGGAACAGGGGGTTTCTGCTCTGCCGCACTTGGCTTTGGACGAGGAGGATCAACACTCTTACCAAAAGCAGCAACCGCCTTCTCCATTTGCTTTTGAAGCTCAGCGGTCAAAGGATGTTGCGGAGGAATGATTTCCCAGGCACCTTGGTAGTATGTCATTGATCTCGGCCATTTTGCTGTTTCATCATCATCAGACTCTTCAAATGAGGATGGTGTTGAGGGAAGTGGATCAGAATAGTCGTCTTCTATAATCGCCTTACCTTTGTGTGCTGAGGATGAAGTTGGTGGAAAATAGTTTGACCATCCTTGTGAATCTTCCGAAGATGAATCTGATGATATGTCGATGATTGGAGCTTTTGATGAACTCATGGTTGGTTATTATTGGAGTTAGGGTTTGTGAATTGGGGATTTGCTAAAGAGCTTATGGGAATTATGGATTCAATGAGGGGTTGGTATTGTATTTAAGGGAGTGATTATATTGGGAGAGTTGACTTTTGGTCAACACTTTCTTAACTCTGCTGATGAGTTTGAAAGTAGAAGGGTCAAATTGAAACTTTTGGCGCGTTCTTAAACCTAATTAGATCAAAACGGTCTCATAAACCAATTTGATCTCATTAACTTGTAATTGCTCAAAACTACATTTGATTATCACCCAAAAACATTAATTTATTTCATTAAACCCAAAACCCCTAAATCATAATGGCTCGACGAACGTTTCCGGAAGAACATAATCAAATTGCATTTCTGAGTAAGGTTTCTGCTGCTGCGGGATTTCATGAGGTTATGGATTTTCTGAGTGCTTCTAAACTAAGGTATGCTTTAACAGTTGATCCTACCATTTATAAATCTCATATGCACCAATTTTGGTCAACTGTTAAGCTGGATATACTTGACGGGGAGGAACGGTTGATAGGTAGTGTGGATGGTGAAAGTATTGTAGTTAGTGAAACAACCATTAAGAGAAGTCTTCGTTTATCAGGCGTACCTACACCTTCTACCCTTACCCCAGAAATTGTTTTGTCTGAGCTTGAGAACATTGGATATGAGAGACCTGAGGCTGGTGGAACATTTTTGAAAGGTCATCTTTGTCCCCATTGGAAGTTTTTGTTGCATACTCTACAACACTGCTTGTTTCCCAAAGTAGGTGGCTGGAGTGAGTTTAGTGCTTCTCAAGCTATGGCTTTAGTTTGTTTGGCAACAGGGCAACCATTTGATTTTTCTTCTATGATATTTGAGGGTATGAAGAAGTTTATTAAGAAGAAGTTCTATTTGTATCCAAGGTTTCTACAACTTGTTATCAACTATCAGCTTAGGGAACCATTGAGGCATACAAATGTTGAGCCCTGTAGTAGAATGGCAATCAAGATGTTTGCTTTTCTAAAGAAGAATGGAAAAGGCTTTTCTGGTGCTATAACTCCCCTGACTGATCACATCTTGAATATTGTGGCTGCAATTAATGAGGATGAAGAAGCTGGAATACCTACAGCTTCCCATCACACATCCTCAGCAACAAGTTTGTATGTATCAGTATCACATAAACCCCAACCTACCCAATCACCTAGGACTTCACTTCATGAGGACATTGTGCAACCTCAGGCCAATGTTAGTATGGATGCAGATGAGGCTGGTACAGGTGATGGAGGTACCATGATGGAAGAGGCTGGCACTACTGTTTCCAACTTAGTAGTTGAACAGGACAGTGCTAACATAATTAAGACCTCAACCATGGCAACATCTTTTGTAGAAGGTTCTCAAGAACCTAATACAACTGATGGTAACCCCAGCCAAATGGCTTCTATGGGGGGCTCAGATGTTCAACCTAGGGTTGAGACTGAGTTTGTGTCCAAAGATTCACCTCTCGGAGAAGGTAACACATCTCGAAGTGATGAGGACAGTGATGAAACTATTGAATTGATGGACACTGATGTACATATTGACATTGCACATGATACACCTCTAGGACCAGGTAACACAGGTCGAAGTGTTGATGCTAGTATTGAACATGACACTGCTGATTTGACGGTTAAAACACCAGTACATAATGCCAATTACAGTGATCAACCTCTCGGGTCAGGTAACACAGACCGAAGTTGTGAGGATATCATGAAACAATTTAAGGAATTGATGGATAAATGTACAAAATTGTCACAGGAGGTTCTTGGACTAAGAAAGGAGTTGTCTACAGTCAAAGCTTCTCAAGGTGCTGAAATAAGAAGGCTTAAGCTCAGGGTTACTCATCTTGAGGGGAGGCTAAAGAAGAGTTCCAAAACAAGTTTGGAAGAGGATGCTTCCAAACAGGGGAGGAATGATCAGGAGGCTGTAGTGAATGCTCAGGATCAGGAAGTTGTAATAGGTTCAGGGGAGGTTATCAAGAAATCAGATGAAAATGTTGGTGATAAGAGTGAAAAAGTTGTTGACTCTGCTGGAGCAGAACACTCTGCTGATGGGATAAAGGTTTCTGCTGTTGATACTGAGAAGAGTGCAGGAGAAAAGGACTCTGCTGAATCAGATGATGAACAGATGACTTTAGCTCAAGTACTGCTAAACATGAACAAAGGAACTAAAACACCCACATCATCACAACAACCTGCTGCTGAATCTACATCACATCATGATAAAGAAATTGCTATAGAACTTGAAAGGCAACTTCAAGAAAAGGCATTAGCTGATGAAAAAGCTCAGATTGCAGCTGATGAGGAATATGCAAGAAGTATTGCAGCTGATGAGGAAAGCAATTTGTTTGAATTTAAGGAAAGCTCCACATCTAAAGAAGTTAGTCAAGAAGAGTTCAATGAACAATTGCAGTATTTCTTAGACTCTGATATGATTGTAAGAGGTGAAGCTTTCTTGATAACAAATGATGAGCAGTTGGAAGGAAGTGAGAAGACAGAAGAGCTTGTTGAGTTTATACTCAGAAATAATGGAGTAGCTAAGTGGGAAGAGCTGATTATGAGGATTAAAGAAGCACAGAAGCATGGTTACAAAGGCAAGTCATCTTCAAGGAAAGCATTGGTGAATGATATGAAGTATTATTTGAAAAATGCAAGAGGTTATCAGATGAAGGATTTCAAGGGAAAGTCAGATGCTATAATTGAAAAGGAGTTTTATGAAACCTATGCTAAGCTAAATCCAAGAAAAGTTTCTGAAAAGAAGAGAAAACCAGAGGATATGGAATCTGACCATATGAAAGCATCTGGAAGTGTTTCAAAGAAGCAAGATGACAAGGAGACCATGGAGGTTGAGAAAGAGAATGTAGTTGCAGAGAAAAAGTCTGAACCTACTGTTGGTGTAAAAAGATATGGTAGGAGAATAAAGCAGGTGGCTAGAAAGAAGAGAAAGACTGAGTCATTGGTAAAGAGTGATTCAGAAAAAGAGGATAGTGTTTCTGAGAAAGAAGAAGTGACTGATGAGCATAATTTTGAAGAAGTGACTGCAGATGATATGAAAGGGATTATGGATCTCACAGTTCATAAACCTCAAGAAGAACCTGAGTTACTTAATGCAGTACCTTTGTCAACAAAATACCCAATCATTTCATACTCACATGATGTTCTAGATGGTAGTCAAGCATGCTGGGTAATTAAGAGATCAAATGGTTCAAGTGTTGGATATGTCAGTTTTTCTCAGATGGTACACTACATGGATAGGGATGATATTGTACAACTCTGGAATCTTTACAAGATGAAATATGGTGATACTAGACCAGAGGTGGTGCATGAAAGACTTAACTATTACTATTTGAAGAATATGTTTGAACCTGATGAAAGAAGTCTTGATTGGAAGAGTGTGATTAGTTCAAGCAGATTTATTAGATGGTATCTATATAAATCATGTGGAGTACATGCATTGACTGGAAGTGATGGTTTGTGTTTGTACATGTTAACAGAGAAAGATTATCCTATTTTCAAGAATACTGCTCTTCTGACTAACATGTTACAACCTGGAAAGCTAAGTTTGCAAAGACCATTCTTATCAGATCATCAAGCTTTTGAGTTAGTGGAGAGGTATAGAAAAGGGTTGGAATCAAAGACCTCAAATCTGTAAATTGTTTGAAAGCATCCTCCTGGTGGTTATCTGGGTTTAAAAGAAACTTGATGATTTTTGAAGAAAAATATCAGGTTTAGGGGAGGATTGTTGGGTCTAAAAGATGCTGCTGATTCGAGAAACATAACTCTGCTGGATAGTTATGTAACTCTGCTGATTAGTGCAATGACTCTGCTGTTTGTGACTCTGCTGGTTTGGGATAATAGGCATAGTGTAACTCTGCTGCTAGCTCACGAAGACTCTGCTGCTAGAAGATTTACTTTGCTGCTTATTAGATATGTATAGTATGTTAAGGATAATTATAGAAAAGATATGTATGAATATTTTTCTTGTATAGGAAGTCTTGTAAACCGACTAGGACTCCTTACGCTATAAAAGGAGGTTCTAGGGTTAGGGTTAGATATCGATTATCTTAGCATATGTATCTTTATTGTTTACACTTCAAGGTTTTTTTGTAACCCTATTGCTGTCGAGCAATCGTATTAATATTGAAGTGTTGTTTGAGAATTCGTTTGTGTTTATTCTTCTTAAGATCAAGTATTAGTTTCCGCATAATATTTGATATACAACTCAAGATCAGTTTCTATACCTATTACTTTAGATTTATCTAAGGTAATTAATAAGATCGTGAAGCTTAACTGGGATCAACAAGATTATTTAATACTCTATAGCTGCAAAAAGTCAAAAGAAAATATATAATTAATTTGAAGCATACCTACTAACCAAAATCCAATCATTTTTATGAATTAAAAAAAAATTATTACATAAATTAATAACTTGAATATTAATATACCTTTAATTCGTGAAACAGATAACATACCTTAGATTAATAGATTGAGTAATGTTGATTTAAGGTTAAAAATCACACGTTTTGGCCATTGAGGTACAGGTGAAGAAATGAAATTACTGCGACACTCAAGTCAAAACAACTTTTGCAGGACTTTAACAACTTAATAGTTTGTGTGAATCGGGTTTATTCATTTTTTACCCTAAAACTTTTAAAACTTAACTCCGCTTTTATCAAGTTTTCTTTTCTTCCAAAAATCATTATCATTAAAAAACCATAAAAACCAAACATGGCTTTGTAAGTACTTGAAAACACATACAGATAACCCACACTTCTCACACAACAATAATCTATAAACCCTCTCTCTCTCTCTCTCTCTCTCTCTCTCTCTCTCTCTCTCTCTCTCTCTCTCTTTTTTCTAATTTTGATT
This sequence comes from Artemisia tridentata subsp. tridentata, assembly GCA_021014915.2. Taxonomy (NCBI): domain Eukaryota; kingdom Viridiplantae; phylum Streptophyta; class Magnoliopsida; order Asterales; family Asteraceae; genus Artemisia; species Artemisia tridentata. The sequence goes on along the minus strand of CP139509.1, from coordinate 356,401,063 downwards.
TATAAGTATAAATTTTTTTTAGTTATTAAATCTGTTTTTCATATATGTTTGTACAGAATTCGATGGCAGAGGGAGTTTTGGAATCTGAACGCGTGCGGCCACTTCCTCTTACAAAGGAAGCAATTATGTCACTAAACAATCATTCAGTGACTTTTGAGCATGCCCGGTCTTTTTTTCATGGTAATTTCTCAAACTCTATATACCTTGCCAATGTCTTTGTTTTTTATTTGCATTGTTTTCTTATTGATATGTTTGTATGTAGTTGACTTGCCGACTTTTAAAGCAAAGCTACTGGAGTTTAACATCCTTGTTTGGAATGAGCCTAATGGAAAACAATTAAGGATTCATGGGGGTGATTATGAAATACCTTTTGTCATCAACAAAATACGACATGATTATTGCGTGAAAGGCACTTCGACGCTTTCTGATGTTCGTAAGATAATTGAGTGTGATCTTTATCTGACTCCTGAAAGTTACGAACTAACCTACGAGCAACCCCAAACATCAAACTATAATTTGCTTAAGACAGATCTTGATTGGCACCATGCGGTTCAGGGTTCAGAGGCGAGATTTGTGTGTTTGAACTTGGAGGCCAGAGATAAACACATTGCCATTTTTATGGCTGCTTATGATGAGTATGTTGCTGATAAGCATGCTTCTGATGATGAGTATGCCTCTGATGATGAGTATGCGGCTGATAAGGATGCTTCTGCATCGCGTGTGGCGATGCTGAATCTAGGTTGAATATGTCGCTTTTAACACCTGGATTTTATGCATGGTTGTCGGTTGTTAATGTTTTTTTTTAATCTGCACATTCATTATTTTTGGTTATGTACTTTGTTAGTAGAACAATGTAGTATTTGTTTATGTTTGCAGTATTGGATGTGGTTCTTTTTGTGCATGATTCCTGTTTATTAACCCTTTTAGTTTCCATGTTCCTTGTGTTTGGTTAGAGTGCTCGGTGTCGTTATGATATAACTGCTTATCCCATGACGGTTTCCGTAGAACCACCATAGGGCCCTGTTCGCTGCGCCATAGCTGTATTTTTGTCATCATTACTATGGAAATGAAAAAGAGAATGGAAAAGCAGAGAATGAGAATAACCTCTGAGAGTTTATTTCATTGTTTGACAATTGTTGTTAATCGCATCTTTATCTTATTTAACTTATTTTTCTATTCATTTAAGATAGTTTAAACAGTTGTATAAGTTGGACTTTTGATAATCAGTTACCACTTGATGTTACAAGGTAGATAGGCACTAAGGGCGGGTGTAACTGTTAGAGCTAATGGAAAAATATTAATCGTGTATGTCTAGATTCGAACACTGGACCGAGGGATTGCACACTTTACGTATGAATGATCAAGTAAATAATTAATATGTATAATTATTGTATATATTAATTATTTGGACACGAAATGATAACTAACGGACGTTAAGTAATTAACGGAATTGACTAACGACCATTAAGTTAATAGTGGAAGGACTATTAGTGAAAATAGAGGCTTGTAAAATTCTAGAAACCCAATCCATGGGTCAAGGCCGATTGGCCTAAGGGGAAACCCAACCCATTCAGTTTCTTTTGCTCCAAGTTTAGGGTTTGTCTATAAATACAAATCAAGGGTTATTTGTTTTGTTACCATATGCATTGCTATAACCCTAATTTGTGTTTTCTCTCTTCTAGTTCTTCCAAACCGATCGTACAACCCTTGTGGGAGTCGATCCATTGTTTTCAAAGTTAACAAAATTGTTTTGGTTAATTTGTGTTCATTCACTAGCATCAATACTTGATTGGTTATAGTACGTGTGTACAAGAGTTCGGTAATAACTTACTTTAGTTATTCATCTTGGATTGTGAAACAAAAAGGTAAGGGGTTTCACGGTAATCCTATATTGTTGATCAAGTGAAGTAAAGAGAAGATCGATCCTTGTTCTTGCTAGGATCTTGAGGTAATTCTATTTATTATTCGGTAATTCTTTATACGTGTTAAATCAAAGATCTTGCTTCCACTATACGTGCTTTGATGTGTTTATTTATTTAGATGATTGTCATACTATTTAAATTCCAACAGTGGTATCAGAGATAGGTTTAACATGTAATTGTAATTACCTAAACGCATAATAAAAATCAATTATTGATTTGAACATACATGTTAAGTCGATTTTTTTTTAGGGTTTGTTTTAAACATACAATAAAAATCGAATAAGAATTTAGGGTTAGGGTTTCGACCCTCTTTTAACTAAATAATTAGTTTTGTAACCCTAAATTAGGACATGTTGTGTTTATGTGTTTATTTGAATAATAAGGGTTACGTTCCTGAATAATCCATGATTCTTCATGCAAGGAATCATGGATTAGGTTTGCCTTTATGTGCTACATGTTTTTTTAGATAAATCTAAAATTAGGGAAGACCTAATTAATTATATTAATGAATCGGTTATGTGCAACGTGGTATATAATTATTAACACTTACGCGGCCAATTATTGGTGTATGTGGTCCATTGGGTACAATGAGCTCGAAAACCAATGGGAGTTTTAGTAATTATATAAACAAAGATTCACATAGAGATTATTAATAGGATTTATCAAAACGTTTGCATGTGGCTATATGATTTAATTGTTAAGATCATATATGTGTTATTATGTGTTTGTTTATTTTTTAAATTACTTGATCTTTTTTTTAAATTATCTTGAATTGTAAGCAAAAAGAGGGCAATTTTGGTATAAAAAATAAATGAACCTAATAACTATGAAACCTTTGTGGTAAATTATTTATTGCCAAGTCTTATGTGCCGATAGTGGTTCGCTTCGCACGGTAATTTGCTCCCAGGTGAGACTAGCAATTTAATAATTTACGACATAAATTTTTAAGCTTTAAAAATCTTAAACTTTTAATTGATTGATGCAACTGTAAATAATGGTCGAAGCGGCGGACCTAATTTTGACAAACTATAAAGTGGGTATAAGGTTGGTTTCGCATTAAATTGTGGCCTTAAAGAGACTCCATTCTGTCTCTTCGCTCGCCTGTGCGTCAAATTAGACTTACCAAGTACAACCATTATACATGTACGAAGCATCTTAAGGCAAAGTTGTAAGTTTCTCAACGCCATCAATTAAAACTTTGTTGATTTAAGCTTAGTAAAGAGTAAAAGTTTTTTTACATGAAATATATGTTACAAGATGAATGCATGACATCTTTGTACATATTTTTTTGATTACACACATCAAAAATTAATACCCTTAAATTTAAGTTATATGCCATCCAATGAAACGGAAACACCTGAGATTAGATACCCTCATTACTAGCAGCCAAAGTTGATGTGATGACCAAGGGATGGTAATCAAAGAGTAAATTACATACTTTCATTACTAACAGCCAAAGCTAATGTGATGAAACTATAGTAATTTGTAGTTTCTTAAGTTGGTTAACTTAATTGAAAACTTTCATTACTAGCAGCCAAAGCTGATGTAATGAAACTATGTCAAGGCATAAAGATGGGGATAAAACATGCTTACATTTGCAACTGAGGTTGGCAAAATATGTAAATCCCATCATTCTAGGAGTTGCAATTGAGATTGGCAATTGAGTTCGACTCGTACCTTATTAAGTACTTTCATTGCTAGCAGCCAAAGCTGATGTGATGAAACTATGTCAATTTGGATCCTAGTTTTCAGTGAAAATTAAATGGTTAAATGTTAATTTACCATGGGTGTTTAATTTTCTTGAAAAGTTAATTATCGTAAGTGCAAACTTTTGAACTTTTTCTGTAGAAATGGCCCAACCCGACAACACTAACATGAACAACATGAGTTCTGCTTTCAAGTCTATGATTGAAAGAGAAAAGTTGACTGGGACAAAGAATTTCAATGATTGGTACCGTTCTTTGAGGATTGTTCTTAGAATGGCCAAAAGATTTGAATATCTTAGTAAGCCTCTTCCTATAGCTCCTGCTGGTACTGCATCTAATGCAGAACATGAAGAGTATAACATTGATTATGAGAAGCACAATGATGTGGCTTGTCTTATGTTATCTGGGATGGACACTCAATTTCAAAAGCAATTTGAGAACTATGGTCCCATGGACATGATCAATGAGCTCAAACGTATGTTTGAGAAACCACCTATGGCAGAGTTATATGACTTGCTTGATTCTCTGCATAAGTGTAAGCAGGATGCTGGTAAACCCGTGAGTGCCCACGTATTGGAAATGAAAGGTTATTTGGACCAATTGGATGCACTCGGATGTGGTTACGTGCAAGATGTACAAGTTGGCCTCATCAATCGATCCCTTAACGAGGAATTGTTTGGTGATTTTGTGTACAACTTCAATATGCATTGCACGGGGACGACAATAAGTGATTTACATGCAATACTTATTGACTTTGAGAAAGGATTGTCAAAGAAGGCACCTACACCTGCTGTAATGGCGATTCAAGGTGGTAGGATTACTAAGCCCAACAAACCGCAACGCGCGAACAAGAAAGGGAAAGGTAAAGCTGACAAGGGCAAACAGGTTGTGACCTATCAGCAGGAGCCCAAGAAGCAGAATCCTCCTAAGAAGAAGGATATAACCAAGAAGGGTTTACCTGCTTGCCACCACTGCAACACTCCTGGACATTGGAAGAGGAATTGTCCATTGCTGCTAGAGGAGTGTCGTGCGAATAAAAATAAGAAGGTTGTGAATGTCGCGAGCACTTCAGGTATTTTTATGATTGAATTATTTTCTTTTCCTCGTAAGCATAATGCCTGGATATATGATACGGGATGTGGTACTCACATTTGTAACACATCGCAGGGGTTTAGAGGAGCAAAGAAGCTGGGCTATGGAGAAAGCTACTTGTACGTGGGCAATGGCATACGTGCAGCAGTTGAAGCCATAGGGACATTCGATTTAGTCTTACCTTCGGGTTTAATACTAGTTTTGAATAATTGTCATTATGCACCATCTATTATTAGAGGTGTTGTTTCAGTTTCTTTGTTAAAGGATAATGGTTTCGTTCACACATTTACTGATAATGGAATTTCGGTTTCTTTAAACAATGTTTTTTACTTTAATGCAATTTTAATAAATGGTGTGTTTGAATTTGACATGGAAAATCATGTGTCCAATAGAAATAATTCTGTGTATAGCATTAGCAATAAGAGAATCAAGTCAAACTTGGATTCGTCTTATCTTTGGCACTGTCGTCTTGCTCATATTGGCAAGAAACGCATGGAAAAGCTGCAACATGATGGGCTTTTGCAAAATATCAATGATGATTCATTTGATAAATGCGAATCTTGCAAATCTGGGAAGATGACAAGGAAACCTTTTTCACATCAAATGGAAAGGGCTCATATCTACTTGGATTAATACATACTGATGTGTGCGGTCCACTTAGACATGTGTCAAAACGCGGTGCTATCTACTTCTTAACCTTTACGGATGACTATAGTCGTTATGGTTATGTTTATTTTCTTAAACACAAACATGAAGTCTTTGAGACATTCAAGGTTTTTAAAAGTGAAGTAGAATTACAACTCGGTAAGAAGATTAAGGCTCTTCGATCCGATAGAGGTGGTGAATATTTAAGCCAAGAGTTTAAAGATTATCTAGCTGAGTGTGGAATTGTCCAGCAGCTCACGTCTCCTTATACTCCACAGCAAAATGGTGTATCTGAAAGGAGAAATCGTACATTGCTAGATATGGTACGATCTATGTTTAATCTGACAACTCTTTCCTTATCCTTTTGGGACTATGCCCTTGAAACTGCTGTTCACGTGTTAAATAGAATTTCAACTAAGAAGGTTGATAAGACTCCATATGAATTATGGACTGGAAAAGCTCCCAACTTGTCTTACTTAAAGATCTGGGGTTGTGAGGCGTTTGTTAAGCGTGACTCACCAGATAAACTCCAACAAAGATCTGTTAAGTGTATCTTCGTAGGATACCCTAAGGAAACGAAAGGTTACTACTTTTACTTTCCACCAGAGAATAAAGTCATTGTGGCTAGGTATGGAGATTTCCTTGAGGAGAATCTCATATCTCAAGAATTCAGTGGGAGAGTTTATGATCTTGAAAATGATCAAGAAGATACATCACCTTCTGAAAACACTAGCACACTTCCTGTGGAACCTGAAAGTCTAGGTCCTCCACCTGAAGTTGAAGTGGTTCCCGTTCGCAGATCTGCAAGAACTGTGAAAGCACTTGAGCGTCTATGTCTTAACATAGAATGCGAGGAAACTATACTAGGGGATCTTGATGAACCTACTAGTTATAGAGCTGCCATTAATAGTCCTGAGAAGGATAAATGACAGGTTGCTATGAATGGGGAAATGCAATCCATGAGAGACAATGAAGTCTGGATTGAAGTAGACCTTCCTCCCAATGCTAAGGTAGTTGGGAGTAAGAGGCTCTTCAAGAAGAAAACGGACATGGATGGCAATGTACACACCTATAAAGCTCGTTTGGTGGCTAAAGGCTTCACCCAAACATATGTTGTTGACTATGAGGAGACCTTTTCTCCTATAGCTGACATTAGAGCGATTAGGATTCTCATAGCCATAGCTGCACACTATGATTATGAGATTTGGCAGATGGATGTAAAAACCGCCTTCTTGAATGGTCGCCTAGATGAAGACATCTATATGGCGCAGCCTGAGGGGTTTGTGAATCCAGAATTTCCTGAACGTGTATGCAAGCTTCAAAGATCCATTTATGGATTGAAGCAGGCATCACGTCAATGGAATAAGAGATTTGATGAGGAAATCAAAAGGTTTGGATTTACTCAAAATCTTGATGAGCCGTGTGTATACCACAAAGATAGTGGGAGTGATGTTATTTTCCTAGTTCTATATGTTGATGACACATTGATCATGGGTAAAAACATTCCAAGTTTGCATGAGGTGAAAGCCTATCTTGGGAAGTGTTTTTCCATGAAGGATCTAGGAGAAGCAGCATACATTCTAGGAATCAAGATCTACAGAGATAGATCAAGGCGGTTGATTGGTTTAAGCCAAAGTGCTTACATTGACAAGATATTGAAGAGATTCAATATGCAAAATTCCAAGAAGGGATTTTTGCCAATGCAAGTAGAACATGGCTTGAGTAGCAAAGCTTGTGCTTCAACACCTGAAGAGGTGGAACGCATGAAGAGAATCCTTTATGCTTTGGTTGTGGGATCGATTATGTATGCGGTGCGATGTACAAGGCCCGATGTGGCATTTGCTCAAAACATTACCAGTCGTTATCAGCAGAACCCAGGTGAACTCCACTGGACTGCTGTGAAACATATTCTCAAGTATTTAAGATCTACGAGAGAAATGTTTTTAGTGTACGGGGGAAATCCAGAAGCAGAGCTGTGTGTTACAGGTTAGTGCGATGCATCCTGGAAGTGTGATAAAGATGATACGAAGTCTCAGACGGGATATGTCTTTGTCGTCAATGGAGTAGCTGTGGATTGGAAGAACAAGAAGCAGAGTACTATAGCGATGTCTGCAACAGAAAGTGAGTATATTGCTGCCTCAGAAGCCGCAATGGAAGCAATCTGGATTAGAAAGTTCGTTTCAGGGCTTGGAGTTATGCCCTCAATCGAAAGACCTATAAAAATGTATTGTGACAACTCAGCCACAATTACATTTGCTAATGAGCCTTGAATCATGAAGGGCACCAGACATTTCCCGGTCCGGTATCACTATATTAGAGAACAAGTGGAGATAGGCGAGATCGAATTACTCAAAGTTCACACAGATGAAAACTTAGCAGATCCATTAACGAAGGCTCTACCCAGTGGAAAACTTAAACAACTATATGAAGTCATAGGACTTCGTTTAGCTAATAGTTTCATGCATATCTGTGATTAGTATTTGGATAATGGGATGTTGTAAAACAGTTATTATTTTAATGAAATAAAATAAAGTGTTATGTTTATTTATCATTTTTTTAATAATATATCCTATATTTGCATGTTTATATCCGTGAATATATTTATATTCTAAACTGTCCGTTGTCGGTTAATGATATGGGAATATCATTAAATGAAGACAAATGTGAGTATTGGTAGAATATACTTGAAAGTATATTGATGCGTTGTCATACCAATTTCACATGATCTTCAATGATTTGAATATAGGACTTATCCCGACTTCATGAGTTTACTTTATGGATCTTGTCATTAAGTAAATCATGTGTATAAAGTTATCCTCAGACTTGAGATACCAGATAACTGTCATGCATGTAGTGCATTTTTGTAATTCAATTTAACGCTATACGTAACTGGTAGCTATACGGATTATTTTTGGAAACGTTGCGAAGTGCATAAGTTATGCTCGTAGTCAAGATAGAATTTGTTCCTTCAAATTTTATTTGGAGTTTAATACTGCTGGGCCCCTCGTAGGATTAATAAGATGTTTGTGTGGCCACACCCAAGATCTCCCCTGACTGGTTCAGAAGATTTGGTAATCTTATTTAATCATAAACAACGAGAAACAGAATTATTAATAAAGAATGACTTAGATCCATATCTTTATTAATGTGGTATTAGAAACAAAATGATAAGTATGATGAGTTATCATCAAATGGTTTTTCCAGGAGACCACCACCCGAGTTGTACTAGGGGCATTGGCGTGTTGCTAGACGCTAACCAATGTCATTACACTTTTAATAGATTTCCAAGTGGGAGCTGTTAGAGTTAATGGAAAAATATTAATCGTGTATGTCTAGAATCGAACACGGGACCGAGGGATTGCACACTTTACGTATGAATGATCAAGTAAATAATTAATATGTATAATTATTGTATATATTAATTATTTGGACACGAAATGATAACTAACGGACGTTAAGTAATTAACGGAATTGACTAACGACCGTTAAGTTAATAGTGGAAGGACTATTAGTGAAAATAGAGGCTTGGAAAATTCTAGAAACCCAATCCATGGGTCAAGGCCGATCAGCCTAAGGGGAAACCCAACCCATTCGGTTTCTTTTGCTCCAAGTTTAGGGTTTGTCTATAAATACAAATCAAGGGTTATTTGTTTTGTTACCTTGTGCATTGCTATAACCCTAATTTGTGTTTTCTCTCTTCTAGTTCTTCCAAACCGATCGTACAACCCTTGTGGGAGTCGATCCATTGTTTTCAAAGTTAACAAAATTGTTTTGGTTAATTTGTGTTCATTCACTAGCATCAATACTTGATTGGTTATAGTACGTGTGTACAAGAGTTCGGTAATAACTTACTTTAGTTATTCATCTTGGATTGTGAAACAAAAAGGTAAGGGGTTTCACAGTAATCCTATATTGTTGATCAAGTGAAGTAAAGAGAATAGCGATCCTTGTTCTTGCTAGGATCTTGAGGTAATTCTATTTATTATTTGGTAATTCTTTATACGTGTTAAATCAAAGATCTTGCTTCCGCTATACGTGCTTTGATGTGTTTATTTATTTAGATGATTGTCATGCTATTTAAATTCCAACAGTGGTATCAGAGACAGGTTTAACATGTAATTGTAATTACCTAAACGCATAATAAAAATCAATTCTTGATTTGAACATACATGTTAAGTCAATTTTTTTTAGGGTTTGTTTTAAACATACAATAAAAATCGAATAAGAATTTAGGGTTAGGGTTTCGACCCTCTTTTAACTAAATAATTAGTTTTGTAACCCTAAATTAGGACATGTTGTGTTTATGTGTTTATTTGAATAATAAGGGTTACGTTCCTGAATAATCCATGATTCTTCATGCAAGGAATCATGGATTAGGTTTGCCTTTATGTGCTACATGTTTTTTTAGATAAATCTAAAATTAGGGAAGACCTAATTAATTATATTAATGAATCGGTTATGTGCAACGTGGTATATAATTATTAATACTTACGCGGCCAATTATTGGTGTATGTGGTCCATAGGGTACAATGAGCTCGAAAACCAATGGGAGTTTTAGTAATTATATAAATAAAGATTCACATAGAGATTATTAATAGGATTTATCAAAAGGTTTGCATGTGGCTATATGATTTAATTGTTAAGATCATATATGTGTTATTATGTGTTTGTTTATTTTTTAAATTACTTGATCTTTTTTTGTTTAAATTATCTTGAATTGTAAGCAAAAAGAGGGTAATTTTGGTATAAAAAATAAATGAACCTAATAACTATGAAACCTTTGTGGTAAATTATTTATTGTCAAGTCTTATGTGCCGATAGTGGTTCGCTTCGCACGGTAATTTGCTCCCAGGCGAGACTAGCAATTTAATAATTTACGACATAAATTTTTAAGCTTTAAAAATCTTAAACTTTTAATTGATTGATGCAACTGTAAATAATGGTCGAAGCGGCGGACCTAATTTTGACAAACTATAAAGTGGGTATAAGGTTGGTTTCGCATTATTGTGGCCTTAAAGAGACTCTATTATGTCTTTCCGCTCGCCTGTGCGTCAAATTAGACTTACCAAGTACAACCATTATACATGTACGAAGCATCTTAAGGCAAAGTTGTAAGTTTCTCAACGCCATCAATTAAAACTTTGTTGATTTAAGCTTAGTAAAGAGTAAAAGTTTTTTTACATGAAATATATGTTACAAGATGAATGCATGACATCTTTGTACATATTTTTTTGATTACACACATCAAAAATTAATACCCTTAAATTTAAGTTATATGCCATCCAATGAAACGGAAACACCTGAGATTAGATACCCTCATTACTAGCAGCCAAAGTTGATGTGATGACCAAGGGATGGTAATCAAAGAGTAAATTACATACTTTCATTACTAACAGCCAAAGCTAATGTGATGAAACTATGGTAATTTGCAGTTTCTTAAGTTGGTTAACTTAATTGAAAACTTTCATTACTAGCAGCCAAAGCTGATGTAATGAAACTATGTCAAGGCATAAAGATGGGGATAAAACATGCTTACATTTGCAACTGAGGTTGGCAAAATATGTAAATCCCATCATTCTAGGAGTTGCAATTGAGATTGGCAATTGAGTTCGACTCGTACCTTATTGAGTACTTTCATTGCTAGCAGCCAAAGCTGATGTGATGAAACTATGTCAATTTGGATCCTAGTTTTCAGTGAAAATTAAATGGTTAAATGTTAATTTACCATGGGTGTTTAATTTTCTTGAAAAGTTAATTATCGTAAGTGCAAACTTTTGAACTTTTTCTGTAGAAATGGCCCAACCCGACAACACTAACATGAACAACATGAGTTCTGCTTTCAAGTCTATGATTGAAAGAGAAAAGTTAACTGGGACAAAGAATTTCAATGATTGGTACCGTTCTTTGAGGATTGTTCTTAGAATGGCCAAAAGATTTGAATATCTTAGTAAGCCTCTTCCTATAGCTCCTGCTGGTACTGCATCTAATGCAGAACATGAAGAGTATAACATTGATTATGAGAAGCACAATGATGTGGCTTGTCTTATGTTATCTGGGATGGACACTCAATTTCAAAAGCAATTTGAGAACTATGGTCCCATGGACATGATCAATGAGCTCAAACGTATGTTTGAGAAACCACCTATGGCAGAGTTATATGACTTGCTTGATTCTCTGCATAAGTGTAAGCAGGATGCTGGTAAACCCGTGAGTGCCCACGTATTGGAAATGAAAGGTTATTTGGACCAATTGGATGCACTCGGATGTGGTTACGTGCAAGATGTACAAGTTGGCCTCATCAATCGATCCCTTAACGAGGAATTGTTTGGTGATTTTGTGTACAACTTCAATATGCATTGCACGGGGACGACAATAAGTGATTTACATGCAATACTTATTGACTTTGAGAAAGGATTGTCAAAGAAGGCACCTACACCTGCTGTAATGGCGATTCAAGGTGGTAGGATTACTAAGCCCAACAAACCGCAACGCGCGAACAAGAAAGGGAAAGGTAAAGCTGACAAGGGCAAACAGGTTGTGACCTATCAGCAGGAGCCCAAGAAGCAGAATCCTCCTAAGAAGAAGGATATAACCAAGAAGGGTTTACCTGCTTGCCACCACTGCAACACTCCTGGACATTGGAAGAGGAATTGTCCATTGCTGCTAGAGGAGTGTCGTGCGAATAAAAATAAGAAGGCTGTGAATGTCGCGAGCACTTCAGGTATTTTTATGATTGAATTATTTTCTTTTCCTCGTAAGCATAATGCCTGGATATATGATACGGGATGTGGTACTCACATTTGTAACACATCGCAGGGGTTTAGAGGAGCAAAGAAGCTGGGCTATGGAGAAAGCTACTTGTACGTGGGCAATGGCATACGTGCAGCAGTTGAAGCCATAGGGACATTCGATTTAGTCTTACCTTCGGGTTTAATACTAGTTTTGAATAATTGTCATTATGCACCATCTATTATTAGAGGTGTTGTTTCAGTTTCTTTGTTAAAGGATAATGGTTTCGTTCACACATTTACTGATAATGGAATTTCGGTTTCTTTAAACAATGTTTTTTACTTTAATGCAATTTCAATAAATGGTGTGTTTGAATTTGACATGGAAAATCATGTGTCCAATAGAAATAATTCTGTGTATAGCATTAGCAATAAGAGAATCAAGTCAAACTTGGATTCGTCTTATCTTTGGCACTGTCGTCTTGCTCATATTGGCAAGAAACGCATGGAAAAGCTGCAACATGATGGGCTTTTGCAAAATATCAATGATGATTCATTTGATAAATGCGAATCTTGCATATCTGGGAAGATGACAAGGAAACCTTTTTCACATCAAATGGAAAGGGCTCATATCTACTTGGATTAATACACACTGATGTGTGCGGTCCACTTAGACATGTGTCAAAACGCGGTGCTATCTACTTCTTAACCTTTACGGATGACTATAGTCGTTATGGTTATGTTTATTTTCTTAAACACAAACATGAAGTCTTTGAGACATTCAAGGTTTTTAAAAGTGAAGTAGAATTACAACTCGGTAAGAAGATTAAGGCTCTTCGATCCGATAGAGGTGGTGAATATTTAAGCCAAGAGTTTAAAGATTATCTAGCTGAGTGTGGAATTGTCCAGCAGCTCACGTCTCCTTATACTCCACAGCAAAATGGTGTATCTGAAAGGAGAAATCGTACATTGCTAGATATGGTACGATCTATGTTTAATCTGACAACTCTTTCCTTATCCTTTTGGGACTATGCCCTTGAAACTGCTGTTCACGTGTTAAATAGAATTTCAACTAAGAAGGTTGATAAGACTCCATATGAATTATGGACTGGAAAAGCTCCCAACTTGTCTTACTTAAAGGTCTGGGGTTGTGAGGCGTTTGTTAAGCGTGACTCACCAGATAAACTCCAACAAAGATCTGTTAAGTGTATCTTCGTAGGATACCCTAAGGAAACGAAAGGTTACTACTTTTACTTTCCACCAGAGAATAAAGTCATTGTGGCTAGGTATGGAGATTTCCTTGAGGAGAATCTCATATCTCAAGAATTCAGTGGGAGAGTTTATGATCTTGAAAATGATCAAGAAGATACATCACCTTCTGAAAACACTAGCACACTTCCTGTGGAACCTGAAAGTCTAGGTCCTCCACCTGAAGTTGAAGTGGTTCCCGTTCGCAGATCTGCAAGAACTGTGAAAGCACTTGAGCGTCTATGTCTTAACATAGAATGCGAGGAAACTATACTAGGGGATCTTGATGAACCTACTAGTTATAGAGCTGCCATTAATAGTCCTGAGAAAGATAAATGGCAGGTTGCTATGAATGGGGAAATGCAATCCATGAGAGACAATGAAGTCTGGATTGAAGTAGACCTTCCTCCCAATGCTAAGGTAGTTGGGAGTAAGTGGCTCTTCAAGAAGAAAACGGACATGGATGGCAATGTACACACCTATAAAGCTCGTTTGGTGGCTAAAGGCTTCACCCAAACATATGTTGTTGACTATGAGGAGACCTTTTCTCCTGTAGCTGACATTAGAGCGATTAGGATTCTCATAGCCATAGCTGCACACTATGATTATGAGATTTGGCAGATGGATGTAAAAACCGCCTTCTTGAATGGTCGCCTAGATGAAGACATCTATATGGCGCAGCCTGAGGGGTTTGTGAATCCAGAATTTCCTGAACGTGTATGCAAGCTTCAAAGATCCATTTATGGATTGAAGCAGGCATCACGTCAATGGAATAAGAGATTTGATGAGGAAATCAAAAGGTTTGGATTTACTCAAAATCTTGATGAGCCGTGTGTATACCACAAAGATAGTGGGAGTGATGTTATTTTCCTAGTTCTATATGTTGATGACACATTGATCATGGGTAAAAACATTCCAAGTTTGCATGAGGTGAAAGCCTATCTTGGGAAGTGTTTTTCCATGAAGGATCTAGGAGAAGCAGCATACATTCTAGGAATCAAGATCTACAGAGATAGATCAAGGCGGTTGATTGGTTTAAGCCAAAGTGCTTACATTGACAAGATATTGAAGAGATTCAATATGCAAAATTCCAAGAAGGGATTTTTGCCAATGCAAGTAGAACATGGCTTGAGTAGCAAAGCTTGTGCTTCAACACCTGAAGAGGTGGAACGCATGAAGAGAATCCCTTATGCTTTGGTTGTGGGATCGATTATGTATGCGGTGCGATGTACAAGGCCCGATGTGGCATTTGCTCAAAACATTACCAGTCGTTATCAGCAGAACCCAGGTGAACTCCACTGGACTGCTGTGAAACATATTCTCAAGTATTTAAGATCTACGAGAGAAATGTTTTTAGTGTACGGGGGAAATCCAGAAGCAGAGCTGTGTGTTACAGGTTAGTGCGATGCATCCTGGAAGTGTGATAAAGATGATACGAAGTCTCAGACGGGATATGTCTTTGTCGTCAATGGAGGTGTTGTGGATTGGAAGAGCAAGAAGCAGAGTACTATAGCGATGTCTGCAACAGAAAGTGAGTATATTGCTGCCTCAGAAGCCGCAATGGAAGCAGTCTGGATTAGAAAGTTCGTTTCAGGGCTTGGAGTTATGCCCTCAATCGAAAGACCTATAAAAATGTATTGTGACAACTCAGCCACAATTACATTTGCTAATGAGCCTGGAATCATGAAGGGCACCAGACATTTCCCGGTCCGGTATCACTATGTTAGAGAACAAGTGGAGATAGGCGAGATCGAATTACTCAAAGTTCACACAGATGAAAACTTAGCAGATCCATTAACGAAGGCTCTACCCAGTGGAAAGCTTAAACAACTTTCTGAAGTCATAGGACTTCGTTTAGCTGATAGTTTCATGCATATCTGTGATTAGTATTTGGATAATGGGATGTTGTAAAACAGTTATTATTTTAATGAAATAAAATAAAGTGTTATGTTTATTTATCATTTTTTTTAATAATATATCCTATATTTGCATGTTTATATCCGTGAATATATTTATATTCTAAACTGTCCGTTGTCGGTTAATGATATAGGAATATCATTAAATGAAGACAAATGTGAGTATTGGTAGAATATACTTGAAAGTATATTGATGCATTGTCATACCAATTTCACATGATATTCAATGATTTGAATATAGGACTTATCCCGACTTCATGAGTTTACTTTATGGATCTTGTCATTAAGTAAATCATGTGTATAAAGTTATCCTCAGACTTGAGATACCAGATAACTGTCATGCATGTAGTGCATTTTTGTAATTCAATTTAACGCTATACGTAACTGGTAACTATACGGATTGTTTTCGGAAACGTTGTGAAGTGCATAAGTTATGCTCGTAGTCAAGATAGAATTTGTTCCTTCAAATTTTATTTGGAGTTTAATACTGTTGGGCCCCTCCTAGGATTAATAAGATGTTTGTGTGGCCACACCCAAGATCTCCCCTGACTGGTTCAGAAGATTTGGTAATCTTATTTAATCATAAACAACGAGAAACAGAATTATTAATAAAGAATGACTTAGATCCATATCTTTATTAATGTGGTATTAGAAACAAAATGATAAGTATGATGAGTTATCATCAAATGGTTTTTCCAGGAGACCACCACCCGAGTTGTACTAGGGGCATTGGCGTGTTGCTAGACGCTAACCAATGTCATTACACTTTTAATAGATTTCCAAGTGGGAGCTGTTAGAGTTAATGGAAAAATATTAATCGTGTATGTCTAGATTCGAACACGGGACCGAGGGATTGCACACTTTACGTATGAATGATCAAGTAAATAATTAATATGTATAATTATTGTATATATTAATTATTTGGACACGAAATGATAACTAACGGACGTTAAGTAATTAACGGAATTGACTAACGACCGTTAAGTTAATAGTGGAAGGACTATTAGTGAAAATAGAGGCTTGGAAAATTCTAGAAACCCAATCCATGGGTCAAGGCCGATCGGCCTAAGGGGAAACCCAACCCATTCGGTTTCTTTTGCTCCAAGTTTAGGGTTTGTCTATAAATACAAATCAAGGGTTATTTGTTTTGTTACCTTGTGCATTGCTATAACCCTAATTTGTGTTTTCTCTCTTCTAGTTCTTCCAAACCGATCGTACAACCCTTGTGGGAGTCGATCCATTGTTTTCAAAGTTAACAAAATTGTTTTGGTTAATTTGTGTTCATTCACTAGCATCAATACTTGATTGGTTATAGTACGTGTGTACAAGAGTTCGGTAATAACTTACTTTAGTTATTCATCTTGGATTGTGAAACAAAAAGGTAAGGGGTTTCACGGTAATCCTATATTGTTGATCAAGTGAAGTAAAGAGAAGATCGACCCTTGTTCTTGCTAGGATCTTGAGGTAATTCTATTTATTATTCGGTAATTCTTTATACGTGTTAAATCAAAGATCTTGCTTCTGCTATACGTGCTTTGATGTGTTTATTTATTTAGATGATTGTCATGCTATTTAAATTCCAGCAGTAACAAGTAGGGTGTCAATTGGGATATCGTGTCGGTTTTGAAAAATAGAAAACTAACATGCAACCCGACCCTATAAGGTATCAAGTCTATCGGATTCAGGTTTATCAGGTTAGTTTTATTGGGTTAGTTTTATCGGGTTATCGGGTTACATGCTAATCTCATCCCCCAATTTATTTTTTATTTTTTATTTTTTATTTTATTTTTTTGTGTTCAGATTTGTTTCATCTATTAAAATACCACCTTACTACTCCTTCCGTCCTAAAATTATAGTCTTCGTTTGACTTTTTAGGTCTTTCTTTTACAACTTTAACCTTA
The DNA here is from genome assembly GCA_021014915.2 of Artemisia tridentata subsp. tridentata. Lineage (NCBI taxonomy): Eukaryota > Viridiplantae > Streptophyta > Magnoliopsida > Asterales > Asteraceae > Artemisia > Artemisia tridentata. The sequence goes on along the minus strand of CP139509.1, from coordinate 356,383,905 downwards.
ATTATTTTTGTTTGTGTTATATAACAATAAATCCTCCTCCTACTTGTTTTTACTTATATTCCTACTTACAAGATTTTGACAAGTGTTAGAATTGACCGTTTGGAGAGAGATAATGGAAAAAAAACATATAATATTCTTATGTGTGTAGGATGATAAGTAGTCATATAATTTATGAGGATATAGCAAAACTCATATATGAATGATTTAGTTTTTAAATGTATTTTTTTTTTTTTTTTTTTTTTTTTATAATTTTCATCAAGTATTATATAACACAATCAAAAATACTTATGGTCAAAGTTGAAAAAGAAATACTTCAAAAGTCAAACGGGGATTATAATTTTGGGACGGATGGAGTAGTATTTACCCGATATATAACAAAACAAACAAGCATATTAGAAGTAGGCATTGAATTTTTTGGGCAGCCGGTCTTGTTGTTTTTGTATCTTGTAGCAGCGAAATTATAAAAAAAGAAGACTAAGCTACTAGAACCAAATTTGAAGATGTAGTATACCATATTTTGTCTACCAAACTTGTTGTTTAAAAAATGGTTACTAAAAGACTATTGAAAAAAAAGAATTTAGTTCAAAAGTATCAATTTTTTTTATGAGACATTATAGCTTATCGGGTATATCGGGTCAACCCGATAACGAACTAATTAAGACCCTAACCCGACCCTATTAGGCTATCGGATTGATGTGATAAACCCGATAAGCTAAGTTGGACCCGAATCAACCCGACCCTATAAGGCCTTATCGGGGTCGGGTCGACCCATTTGACACCCCTAGACTAACAAGGCACTACCCACGCATCTCTCGGCACCAATGACGGGTTGATAGACCGAGGTCGGTTGATGTTTGAAGAGATACAATCACTGATGTAATAATTGCTGAACTAAAATTTTGAATAAGTTTTAGATGTTTCATGGGTAACCTCTCAACTTTCTCCTCATATTGAAGCTGAACCGGTTCCGGGCCTTTTGAGCCAAGACTTATGTGCATCTCTTACTTGACACATTAATAACATCAAAAAGTCAATTTATACAAGAGCATGTAGAGCCAAGACTTATGTGCATCTCTTACTTGACACATTAATAACATCAAAAAGTCATTTTATACAAGAGCATGTGATGTTTTGATGAGCACTCTACAACAGATTGTTGAAGTTGCTTAAATTCTAGTTACCTAACAATTCAGCATTTATGCATGCTTCTCAGTTCTCAACATCCGATTTATTTCAACATAAAAATCATTAAAAAACCCATAAAAACCAAACATTGATTTGTAAGTGCTACAAAACACATACAGATAACCCTCTAATTAAAAGCACTATTTCCATATCCCCTTGATCTGTGTAAGATAAATCATATGCTTTTTGCAGCTAAATACAAAATATGACATCTTTTCGTTGAAAGTTATATAACCAATGTATTACGGATAAATTCACATTAACACATAAAAAAACACTTTCAAACTATGAATAGTAATACTGGATCACAAAACTGACAATAGGATTACATTTCATAAAAAGAAACCTAAAGGTACATTTGTTGCAATTTCTTGGTAAACTGTATAAACAATCTTTGCACAATAACCCGTATTCAGAGTCAAAATATAAACTTCCAAAATAGGTTCATAGCTTAATGTTTAATTCTTTACATCTGATGCAACGAGAATGAAGCTCTATAGGTCCCTGGTTCTTTGCCTTAACTGGTTTAGTTCATTCTCAATTTCAAGGTTTCTATAGGTCCCTGGTTCTTTGCCTTAACTGGTTTAGTTCATTCTCAATTTCAAGGTCTTTTGGAAACGGATATGCTGCTTTTGAGCTGGAAGCTGTTGTTCTCCCGGGAGGAAGTTCTCCTTTCTGTTCCAAGCAAAGCGTTAGTGCCCATATCATAATTGCCATATTACCAGTATGCCCTTAAAAAGATAATAATGATTTGAAGGACTTGCAACTAGGAAAAAATAGAGACAGAATGTGCTGATCTCATCCCCATATATTCGTCTTGTTTTGCAATGATGAGTGTTTGGCCTTAGACTGTGTTTTATTCTTGTATTTGAAAGTTACACGCGACAAGTTACAGTGAATCCTATTTATATGTTGCAATTGTAACCTATTTACTTGTGTGAAGGCGTTAATACAGTTATACAGATAGTTTTTATCTCTAACGACTCAAATGATAAAACTAATACATAATTGCTAAAATGTAAACAATCCAAATGGATTACTGGTTGAAGTTGTCCTAAACGTATTGTCGCATACAAATATACAACCTACTAGACCAATTGATTCACAAAATAATATTAATAATATACGATTTTGTAAATTGGACACACAATGTTTGTGGCCAGTACCAAAAGTCAAAATTTTGGCTAAAACTTGTTTTGACTCAGCCTGTATTAATATGATAAACCTACATGGAAGCCAATTTAGATATGCACGTACATACCTGGATACAATTATTATCATGTTTAGTAAAATGAAAATTTTGGGACAAATCTAGTGCATTTTGAGGTTTCATTATGTGATATATGATAGTGCTGCATGTGTTTTAGGACAGAGGGTGAACAAAGTATGAGTAGAAGATACCTTTGAGGTTCCAGATAATTCCTTTTTCAAGCTTTCAAGATCGTCATCAACTGATGAGCTCTCCAGCATCGCAAACTGCAAAACGTACCATGAGAAACCAGATTTTGTTTTTTTCTAAAAAGACTATTAATAGTTGTAATTCTGCTACTATCGGGTTCCCCGTACCACAGAATTAAACAAGTGTGTTTTTGATCGAATATTTGAATAGGTAGCCAGTTCACATTATTGGCAATTTGGCGTTATGACTTTATGAAAAATTATCATACTACAATGTGTTTTGAAAGTGATTATGTATTTTGAATGTACTTTTATTCTTTGAAGTTTCAAAAGACAGTGAAAAAATCTGATTATTTAAAAAAGTCAATACAGAAAATGACAATCTGGTGAAAAAAATGTGCAGCTAGTACAAAACAGATAATCAGAAGCAAAACTTGTTTATCCAAATACTTTTAAGAATAAAATTCACAAGTTAAGAAGGGAAGTGGTAGTTGATAAGAGTGTACCTTTCCTTCAAGATCATCGCTAGTTAGCTGATTAAGAGCTTCTGCTTGGGACTCCATTGTCATAACTAACATCACAAGACATTGAACAAAGTTATACTCACAACAATTACGTAATCATTCTTCTGTATCACAAATGGGTATTCTAATCAATGACGATCACATTTTATTAGGTTCAAAAGATTTAATATTCAGAGGTAGTTTAAAATTTTGGTTAATAATTGAGCACTTACACTGAATTTTATGCCTAAGGTGCCGTTTGATTTGAACTTAATTGACTTAATATGAAAAAACTTAATTTATTAAGTTATGTGAAAAGTTGTTTGTTTTTCACTTAATTAAAAGAAATGACTTAAAATAATAAGTGACAAAACTGAGGGTCTCCACGTTAAGTCATCCGTTAATTAAACACGACTTAATGAAAATTTTAAACAAACAGGCCCTAAATGCCTTCTATATTAATACAATAATTGGAGCCTTATGAGCCAAAACCAATGCTATCAATAAATGGTAACGAGGGCAATGGGCAAATTGGTATCATCCTATTGGAAGTGTTTGCTATAGCAACTGAACATGCTAAAAGTAAAAGTATCGGTGACATTTATACGTTAAGCAACAATTAATTTTTCAGGGTTAAGAGATAAGAAGGGAACCTTTTTCCTCCATCTTTTCGAATGCCGAAAGAGCACTACTTGTATTAACATTGCCCAGCATTTCACTTACTTTTGACGCGGTCCTGGAGAAATATGTGCCCATGAAAATCAATTACAAGACATGGTTTATAAACAAAAATAGACAAATATACTTTCGACCCAATTATAGACAAACCTGTCGATTTGGGTTATACTTCGCCTCTAAAAGGCCAAATGTGTAAGATTTCGATGAAATCCGGATAAGATGAAAATGGGTCATTTCTAGATTAGATATGCATTGCAATAACATAGTAGTTATCATACACATCCTTAAAAGTTTTAAGAATTGTGAAGAAAAGAAAACAATCTTTTTAATCATGCTTCAACATTCAAATATTAACTAACTTTAACCCTTTTGGAGACATTACCCAGCCTACCCAATTCCTTATAGCATGTAGATAAACAAAAAAATGATAGGAGAAGGAACAAAAAAAACAAACTTTGCAGATTGTGCGCGTGCTTTAAGAGTATCTTTCTTCGACTTAGCCTCTTGTATCTTGCTTTCAAGAAGCTGTTAAGAAAAAGAGGCACTAATGAGCATCTGAGCAAAGCAAACAAATAAAATTTTGAAAACATTAAGTGAAATACCAACCCGTGTATTGCTAACAAGATTATCTACAACACCTTTCTGCTGATCAAGTTGACTCCTTAAAGAAGCTGCATCGTCCTGTAAATATGATTTACAGTGTGAACAGAGAGGCTTAGAGTATAATGTTATATGATGCTACTGAAGCACAACTAGTCAGGGCCTTGCCATGCTCAAACTGATCTAGTGTGTGTTCAGATTTATGTTTTGGAACTGATTGTCTGATTACTGCGACTTGAAATGGTAACTTTTGGTTTCTGTGTTTGGATAAGCAAAAAATTGCTTTTTTTGGATACCCAGTTTCTTACCATTTGCAGACAAACTGTTCATCTAATTTGGAGGCTTTGTGACCAACGGTAATATATATACTTACATATTTGCCCCTTGTTATAACCTAATTTGAAAGGCTTTTACTCCCACTTCACAAAGCACCTGGGTCTACATTAAAATGTACTTGTGGTCACTTTTTAATTTTTTTAATTAACTTATTAAAATAACCAGATTTTGTCACATAATCAAACATCTGATTCTTAAAAGTCCAAAAGAGAAGCATATCCAAAGTGTATTTTCTACCAGCTATTTTTATCAAAGTTGATTATCTAATTCTCATTAACTACTTGCAAAGCACGATCCAAACAACTCTTAAGGTTTTCATTATGATCTAGAGACATTGTTTTTATGGCCGGAGGTCCTTTTCTACCTTTGGTAGAACCGGAAGCAGCCTCTCTACCTTAGGTAAGGGTAAGGCTGTCTACGTCTCAACCTCCCCCATACACCGTGGAAGACGGTATTGGGAGTTACTTTACTTTACTCTAGCAGTTCTTACTGATTTAGATGCACAAGGTTCCATTACTTTGTCATGGTTGTCATCGAACAAATATTTGAATATTTTCCATTAGTCAAACAATTTCCCTAAACTATACAATAAAACAAAGCTCCTGATTCTCTTAGCAAGAAGAAAGTTTAATCTGTTGAGTTAATATAACGTTTGTTCAACAAACAACGAAAGAAAACATGTAATTTGCCTCTAGAATATCCCAGACAGCATATAATGCTGAAAAATTGGTAAAACTCTATTATGAGAATTTGTAATGTTTCTACCTACCATTTACGAAGTAATACAAACTATTAAATATTCCTAAATCTCAAGAGATGTAGAAGTGTCAGGAATTGATCGTTAACCACTAAGATGCTCGCTTCATCAGTACTTGAAAAGTATTTTAGCACAAATAAAGTAACAATGATTCTGAATAAACTATGGAAATTTCAATGCAACAATAACTATCATCCATGTTACTTTTTGTTCAAAGCCGTTTTCGAATGGACCTTTTTATAAAATATGGTTGTTTTGCGACAATACGCCAAGCATGATTTTTCCTCTAGACATTGATGGTTCATGGAGAGCTTTATCGATCTTAATATTAATTAACTTTGTGTTCCTCTTAATTCAAGAAATGTAATCATGCCTCCCTATATTTTACGAATTCATTTTCCTTTTAAGCAAAGTTTAGCATGCCATAAAAATTCAAACACTTATATGTTATAGCAGTGTCCTACTATTAGCATATTGATTAGATCAAGTCATTATACAAACAAAGTTCACATGCGGAGGTAAAAGATAAAAGTATAATCATGTTGTATTACATTTTGGGAGAACGGAATGTAATTTAGAACATCGACTGCCTTAATTAGGACGCCTAAAATGAAGTAGAAGTATATGTTCTTCACAAGTGCTCTTATTTAAACGCAATTCAACTTGGGGCCAACACAGTGGCGAATTCAATATTTTTACACCATAGACACCACCACAACAGGTTTTTATTTTTTAACACTAGAAGATCCTCAAAAAGGTTTATAGTTTATTATGCATGCGCATTACTGCAATGTGCATGCCCCAACTTTTATAACTTTAACTTCAACATCCAAATTACATATGAGACATCACAATTTGGGAGTCCATTTTTAACACACTAATGGTATGCATATCTTCAAAAAAACTATCACGCATTGTGATTTATGGCTCTAGGAAACTGTTTACAAGATATAGATTGAAGTCTTACAGCATAAGTTTTACGCCGTTTTAGTGCTTCACGTGCAAGATTCTCATCCCCCTTACTAAGAGCAAGTTGTGCTCTTTTGTACCTACAGAAATAAAATTCATCTAAATAATGATGTCGTCAAAAATAAGCCACCCCCAATTCGAGTAGTGTTCTAACAAGTGAAATAAAAATTTTACTCGTGGCTAAAAGGGGAACGGGTCATATTCATCTAGCAATTATTTTGGCTCGCTTGTGTAGTAAGTGTGGTTCATTTCAATGTGGCTTCCCATATTTCTTTGTATATCTCGTTTATACCTTTTACTCAAAGAAAAAGGGAACGGGGCTAACGGGTTGTAAGTTGGCCAGAGTCTATTTTTAATGCATGCAATATTACTCAAAGAAAAAGTGAACGGGGCAAACAGGTTGTAAGCTGGCTAGAGACTATTTTTAATGCATGCAATCTCTTATATCGTTGTCTTAACATATTAACATCAGTATCATAATATGGAGTTCATGTGATCGAAATTTTGAACTTTTTAAAAAGTAAACAAAAAAGGTGATTGCGGGTCAAGGAAACCCACACTACCCGTTTCAACCAATATAAAAAACGCAATGTTTCAACCTGAACACATTTTGATCTGTTAATAGTTATTGAAAAAGGTCATGGGTCACTCACCAATCCTCAGAAGCTTGCTCAGCAGCTTTATATTTGTTCTCTAATCGCTTTTGAGATGCCAAAACCTTCACAAAAAATAACAGACAATTTATATTTTACAGCAAAACAAATTATTTGAGTTTCACATCCAAAAGTAAGAATGCAATAAAGAATGCATACTTGGGCTGTAGCTTGACGCATCTTTATTAGATCGTCATTCATGTCAGTAACAGCTTGCTCTAAGATCTTTTCTGGGTCTTCAAAGGTGCTAATGAGTGCATTGGCATATGACTGCTCGTAACAGATCAAACAGAAAGATTTGAAAAAATATTAGTCCATCATGGAAAAAAATGAAGGTAAAAAGACCAAAATATTAGAAGGGCTTATAATCAAATCTTTTAACAATTTAACTAAACCAATTTTTAGTTAAAGGGTCGAAATTGCAACATCAATAACGAAAATATCCCAATAACCTTAACAACTCGTGAAAAACGGTCAAAAAGATTCATCCGGATGCCATGACATCGTGTAGTATTAGGTCGAGCTAGCCGTACTCCTCGAACCTTAAGGGCTCCAACTGCAAGAAGATAGGAAAATACACTAAAATCCAAGGTTTGTTACTACAACAAATTTAAATTACAGAAAGTAGTAGAGGTTGTAACGTGAGCTCAAACTATGAAACTCGTGATCATTCAAGTACACTGAAGTAAATTACAGGGAAATTTGGATGACCATTTAATACAACTATTGCCACTCAAAGTCGCACCAGTTAATTGAGTGTGCTTTAGTCAGTGATCATGATTTTTCTGGTAAATGCACCGTCAAAATAATCAGATTCGGAAGAGCAAGTAAAAAGTTTACTGAGATAAAATACCTGCCTCTGTGTTTTATTCAACTAGCGAAAATACAAATGTGCTAACTATTTATAAACTATCTCTAGCTCAAATCAAGTGATTGTTACGATCATTGTTAGCTATAAAACGCAAACAATTCAAATATCCTTCACTCCTACTTGGCAAAAGAGATTCATCCAAAAATATCAAATGAAACACACAGCCTATTTTCTTAATGATTACACAAAGACAAGTTGAATAATATAGTTGGGATAAACAGGCAACCTTATCAAATGACCCTAGCTAGTAAGTGGGGTTTATATAAAAACTAGAAATAGAAATGGGTAATTAAGGTACTTAACCTCCAGAACCAATGAAAGGTGTTTTGTAAACTGGAAAGGCTCCAAGTCTGGTAGAAGATGAAGCTGTTGATGATGCTGTCATACTTAACCCTCCAACAGCTCTCAACGCCATTTATTTATAAAAACGGAGATATCAAATCAAGTAATAATATAGGCTGGGGTTAATGAAGAACCCCCAATTTGTAAAAATGGATTACGAAGAGGGGGTTTCCGGTGGGTTATTTGGTGGATGGGTTTCTGTTTTTGTGGTGGTAATTATTTGTTTGTGTGTTTAGATACGGTACGATCAGGAGGAGCCCATCAACTCATAACCCTTTTTACCATTAATCATTTTGGAGTAATCCATATACTGTAGGGTACTTCTGGCTGTCTTTCATGTAATATTTTAAAGGGTAAATGATAAAAAAATACATAGAATTTGACACTGTTTGTAATTGTGTGTAGTTAATTATTATTTTTTTATCGTAACACAAAACTTTTGAATTTTTGTTATTGTATGCATTCACGTCAGCTAAACGTCGAATCGTTAGTTTTTGGAGTTTAAATCCATATACTGTTATCTACTTCTGGCTGTCTTTCATGTAATATTTTAAAGGGTAAATGATAAAAAAATACATAGAATTTGACACTGTTTGTAATTGTGTGTAGTTAATTATTATTTTTTTATCGTAACACAAAACTTTTGAATTTTTGTTATTGTATGCATTCACGTCAGCTAAACGTCGAATCGTTAGTTCTTTACACTAACGGCCGTTAGTAATTAACTTAAAATTTCGTTTTCTTACGTTTTTATATGTTTTCATACGTTTTCATCCGTTTTCTTACGTTTTCGTCCGTTTTTACACGTTTTCATCCGTTTTCGTCCTTTTTTTACGTTTTCGTCTGTTTTTACACGTTTTCGTCCGTTTTCTTACGTTTTCATTTGTTTTTATACGTTTTCGTCCGTTTTTACACGTTTTCGTCCATTTTCTTACATTTTTGTCCGTTTTTATATGCTTTCGTTTTTGCACGTTTTCTTACGTATTCGTCGGTTTTTACATGTTTTTGTCCGTTTTTATACGTTTTCATTTGTTTTCGTTCGTTTTTATACGTTTTTGTCTGTTTTTACACGTTTTCGTCCGTTTTTATACGTTTTCGTTCGTTTTCATAAGTTTCCGTCCGTTTTACACATTTTCGTCCATTTTTATACGTTTTCGCTCGTTTTGATACGTTTTCATTCGTTCTATACGTTTTTTAAAAACAGACGAAAACGTATAAAAACGTATAAAAAGAACGAAAATGTATAAAAATGGACAAAAAACGTGCAAAAACGAACGAAAACACATGAAACGTATAAAAATTGATGAAAACGTAAAAAACATACAAAAACAAACGAAAACTTATAAAAACGGACAAATACATATGAAAACGCAAGAAAACGTAAGAAAACAGGCGAAAACGTATAAAAACTGATGAAAACGTATAAAAATATACGAAAACATGCAAAAACTAACGAAAACGTATAAAAATGGACGAAAATGGGCGAAAACGTATAAAAACGATCGAAAACATGTAAAACGGACGAAAACATATAAAAACGGATGAAAACGTATAAAAAGGACAAAATGTGTAAAAACTGACGAAAACGTAAGAAAACGGACAAAATGAATAAAAACGGACGAAAACGTGTAAAACGGACAAAAACGTATAAAAACGGATGAAACCGTAAGAAAACGGACGAAAACGTGTAAAAACAGATGAAAACGTAAAAAAATGGACGAAAACGTATGAAAATGTATACAAACGTAAGAAAACGGAATTGTAAGTTATTTACTAATGGCCGTTAGTATAAAGGACTAATGATGCGATGTTTAGCTGACGTGGATACATACAATAACAAAAAGTGTCAAGTTTTGTGTTACAATGAAAAAAAAAATTAGTTGGCTACACACAATCACAAAAATTGTCAAGTTCGATGTATTTTTTTGTCATTTGCCCTATTTTAAATAGCATGACGTGTAGTGTGGCGGCATGGCGAAGTCTCGCGTCTTAGGAGTTATAACAAAGTCACATCGTGTTTTAAGGTGTGACTTAGAGCGGAACAAAATATTATACATTAAAAACATACTACCTCCGTCTCGAAATTATAGTCCACATTTTCTTTTTGGGATGTCTCAAAATAATTTTCCACTTTCCATTTTAAGTAAGAAAAAAAGAATTATAGGGAAATATTTTATTTGAGTGGTTGAGATTTATAATAGTTACACGTTTATTAAATTTTGTGATTTTTGTCTTTTGACAATAATTTTTAGACGAATGGAGTATCAAAAAAGGCGGCACACCTCGCACCTTATTGCACCTTTCCACACACTATCTCACGACACGCTTAGAGCTGACACCTAGATCTATTTAGTAATGTGGAGGTCACATCTCGCGTTTTAGTGGCGCCTTTTAGAAACCTTGGTGTTTCCGTTCATCCTTAGAAATATATTGTCTAACGTTTACTAACGGGCGGATGTAGATGACTCAATTTGTCATCTAAAAAAAAAAAAAAAAAAAATACCCGCTGAATTAGTACCTTGGATTGTGAGATTTTGTAAACCAAAAAGATTATTTATAGTTTACACTTCCTTTTTAATAAGGGTTAAGTCTATTTATTAGCAACGTACTTTCACCACTTTACAATATATGGGTAAGCACCTTCTTTTATTACCTAGTCATTAAAACTTTCAAATTGTGAACAATATGGCTAACTTTCTAGTGAACTGACTAAAATACCCTTTTTTCTTCACATACACTTGCATCGTTAGTCTTTTATACTAACGGCCGTTAGTAAATAACTTAAAACACTTGGTTTTCTTATGTTTTCGTTCGTTTATACACGTTGTTGCATGTTTTCGTCCGTTTTGGCACGTTTTCGCCCGTACTTAAAATTTGGTTTTCATCCATTTTGCACGTTTTTGTCCGTTTTCGCACGTTTTCGTTTGTTTTTACACATTTTCGTCCGTTTTTGCACGTTTTCGTTTGTTTTTGCACGTTTTCATCCGTTTTTACACGTTAACGTCCGTTTATGCACGTTTTCGTTCGTTTTTACATGTTTTCATCTGTTTTTGCACGTTTTTGGTCGTTTTTGCAGGTTTTCATCCGTTTTTGCATGTTTTCGTCCGTTTTTACACGTTTTCATTCGTTTTTACACGTTTTCATTCGTTTTTACACGTTTTTGCACATTTTTGTCCATTTTTACACGTTTTCGTTCGTTTTCACATGTATTCATCTGTTTTACGTTTTCGCTATTTTTACACGTTTTCTTTCGTTTTTACACATTCTCGTATGTTTTATACTTTGTCATCCGTTTTTAAACGTCTGTTTTTATACTTTGTCATCCATTTTTAAATGTGTAAAAACGGACAAAAACGTGCAAAAACAAATGAAAAAGTGTAAAAACAGACAAAAAAAGTGCAAAAATGAACAGAAACGTGTAAAAATAGATGAAAACATGTAAAATCAAACAAAATCGTATAGAAACGAACGAAAACATGTAAAAACAGATGAAAACATGTAAAAACGAACGAAAACATGAAAAAACAGACGAAAACATGCAAAAACGTATAAAGTGAACAAAAACATGTAAAAACGGATGAAAACGTGCAAAAACAGACGAAAAGTGTAAAAACAGACGGAAACATCCAAAAACGAATGAAAACGTGTAAAAACAGGCGAAAATGTGTAAAAACGGACGAAAACGTGAAAAAATGGACGAAACGTGTAAAAACGAAAACGTGCAAAAACGGACGAAAACCAAATTTTAAGTTATTTACTAACTGATGTTAATATAAATGACTAACGATGCAAGTGTATGTGAAGAACAAAAGGTTATTTTAGTCAGTTCACTAGAAAGTTAGCCATATTGTTCACAATTTGAAAGTTTTAATGACTATACTGGTAATAAAAAAAGTTACTTACCTAGATTTGTGAGAGGATCTAAACACACGCCTTGTGTTAGAGATACTTTGATGTAATACTAACTAGCACGCAGAATTTACTAGTTAATACTTAGAAGATATTGTATGTATGAATGGAACAGTGTATGTATGTGAACAATGAAGACAATGAGAATAACCAAAACGGTTCAATATTATTAATAATAATACGAGTGATCTTAGCTTATCACTAGGGTTACAAGACCTTGAATCTCTAAAACAATCTTACTTCGATATATGTAAAACCTAACCTAGGATCTCCTTTTATAGCACAAGGAGTCCTGTACAAGTAAACTAATATTCGTATCAATCTATAATAATAAGATATACATCAAATCTATTCTATATATATATCCACACGCGTTTCTGTCTTGATCACATAAGCAGTACAAAGTATTTGTACTGGCAGTTAGTACTGCTAGTGTTAACTTGCACCAATTGAAACTTTGAGCCTGACAGTACTAACTATTGGTTTAATTCCTAACAATCCTCCCCTAAACTTATGATTTCTCTCCAAATCACTAAGTTTCTTAATTAAACATCAACTCTGATGATGGGGGGATTCTTCCAAACACTACCAAGTCAATCTTTTAGTCTGGGCTTTTCTTTGTTCTGCAAGATCAAACATCTTTCTAACCAATTCATCTGCCATTTCTAAATCAGCTTCAACCTCCAGCCTTGAACATACCAAAGTTACTAACACTGCTGTTCTGAATGGATAGTCTTTCTTTACCAACATGTATATCTCCAATTCATCTTCAGTAGAAATCCTATGAACACCACAAGTATCAAATAACTTCCATGTAACATCTTTGATTTGAGCTTGAAACCTCTAGATTGCTTCTCCTCCATCTGGTTCATATAACCTCTTCAACTGAACCCACAATTCCTTATCTTTATCATCAAAAGGATCTGAGGTTTTAAACTTTTCTTGCACTAAACTCCATAACTTATTCAGGTCTTCTCTGTCAAACCCTCTAAGCATGTCTTCAAATAACTTGTACCTCTCAGTTTTACCTCATACCCTTATAATCTTCCATCCCTTCATTCTTCCATCTATGTAGACTTCCCAATCTATGATTTTGCTTGGAGTGGTCTGATGTTTGTAGATTCAGGAACTACTACAATCATTTCCTTGAGTTGTTCATGTGTTAAACCCTCTTCTGCAATCTTTTGCTTCTTTGGAGTTTCTGATTCTAACAACTCTGGTCCTCTTTTCTCTCCTTTATTGTACTCAGTCTCAATTATGAACTCTTTTGGAATTGGCTTATGAATTCTTGCATAAGCTTCAAAATAAGCCTTTTCTATCTCAGCATCTGACCTGCCTTTAAAGTAACTTTGCTTCCAATAAGCTTGATTCTTCAAGTAGCTTTTCATGAAACTTATATGCTCTCTTTTAGAAGGCATCTTCTTCTTCTTCTTAATATTCTCTATTAACTCCTTCAATGCATCATCCTCTTGCCTTGAGTTAATAAAATCAGCAAGCAAAGCTGACCTTTCTTCAACTGTTAGACTTTCATCTGAAATAAGTTGTACAGCCTTTGCCTTCACTATTGGATCAGAATCAATCAGTTGTTGAATTTGCTCTTCATGTTCTTGTTGAGCAATAGCAGCATCAGAAGCAATTCTTTCTTTTTCCAACTTTTGAGCTTCCAAAAAACTTGCAACTTCATCTTCATGAACCTTTCTTGCCAATTCTTCATCAAAATCTATCTGAGCTTGTGTCCTTGGCTTTACCTTCTTTGGTTGTGGCTCATTTTCAATCAAAATACCTTTACCCTTATCTTGAGCAGTTTGTACTGCTACCTCAGCAGTTTGTACTGCTACCTCTAATCCAGCAGTACCTTTTTGTGAACTTGTAGCAGTATCATAAATATCTTCATCAAGATCAACCAATTCAGTTCCTTCTTCAAGATCCACAGGCTCTGTAGCTTGATCTTTATCCATATCAACATCATTACCATTTCCAGAATTACCTTCATCAAAATCCAATTACCTCCCCTGAGTATCTGATCCAGTCTTCCTATCTGTTTTCCTCCCCTGTTTGGGAGAATCACCCAAATCATCATCATCTGAATCAAAAGAAGTTGTAGAAAGTACCATCTTAGCAGATCTTTTGCCCTTGGACTTCTTGACTTGATCCTCCAATGTCTTTACTCTTGTAACCAACTTTGTATACACCAGGGCAAAGTTTCTCTTGTGACTCTTCAACTCAGCTTCCAATGATGTCACCTTCTCAGACAGATTTGTACATAAGACCATCAATTCATTGAGTTTAGAACTGCCCTCATCACTTCTAGCTGTGTGACCTGCTAGGAGAGGTGAATCTTGGGGCAAAGGTTCAGTTTCCTCCCTAGTTGGACTAGGAGGTACTCCTAAACCACCCATATATTCCATTTGGCTTGGGGTTACATCACCTGTGGCAAGTCTTTGAGGACTTGGCACATTAGATGTTGCCATGGTAGGGGTCTTAATGATGTTTACACTTTCCTGCCCAGCTACTAAGCCTGAAGCAGTAGTGTAAGCCCCATCCATACTATCAAAATTGATAGCCTCATCTGCTACAAAGGGTTGAGGAGGAGAACTAGGCTGAGGGACCATAGTTTCCTTTCTGGTTCTTCTCCTATAGGTGTTGGTGACAGGGGGTGTATGAGTAACATCTGGAACCACAATGGGTGTGTGTTGGGGCTCAGTTGGGATTACTGACCCTTCACCCTGGAAATTTTGTATTCTTTCCAACATCTCAGGAAAAAGCGGTATTACTACCCCATTGAAAAGTCTTGTTGCCATTGCTATGTTTTGAAAAACTTTTTGTTGCAGGCAAGGTGTTGGAAAGGTTTGCTTATGTTTCTTTAACTAATTCTTTTTCTTGTTCAAAAATGCTTGCACAAACCTTGGATACATCAAAAACTTGGTTTTAGTTTTCACATTGTTTACCATACTCTCAAATATGAATTTAGAAAAGTTAAAAACTCTGTTTGTTGATAAGCATATGAGAGCAATAGCAATATTGCTACTGAATTGCTCCCATGATGTTCTTTTTGGACTTAAATAGTGTAAGAGAGTATGAATGAAAAACCTCCATTGTGGGGAGAAACATCCTTTTTGAAAAGTCAGTTTATGATTGGATGTATCATACCCCATTTTAGCAATTTCTTGCCAAATTTCAGTGTTTGGCAAATCATTGATACCATCAGAATCTTCTAACTTAAGATGTCTCCTAATAGAATTTTCAGTAACAATAAATGATATGCCATCCACATTAGAATGTAATTCTATGTCTCCATCTTCACTAGTTATGACAGTAGCAGTCTGCCAAAACTCTGTGATTTGAGAAACAAATAGAGTAGGGTTAATTGTAAGAGCATACCTTATGTTAGTTGTGTTCAAGAAGTTCACAATCTCATGAAAAATAGGTCCATCACCCTGCTCTGTTTTCTCCAAGAAGGCTACCTGATTGTGTGTCTTGACAAATTCCAAATTAGCCATGATAAATTATGCAAGTTATACAAGAAAACTGATCGTTTGTGGTTTAATTGAAGGTGTGAACAGCCAATTGGGTTATTATAGATGAACAGTTAGGGTTTGAGATTTTGACGCAAATGATAAGAATTATCTTTAGAAAGAATAGAAGTAAATATTTAGAAAGAAGATAATTATCCTAAGAAAAACCCTATATATATGGTAACTAACAGTTTTTACCCAACCACTAGATTAAAAGATAGTTACTGACACAACAGTTCCAACGGCTAGTTCAGCAGTACAAACTTTGCACTAGCAGTACTAATTTTTAAGAAAAATTTTAAGGAGCAGTATAAACTCAATATTGATTTAAAAACAATACTGTCCACTCATAGTTTTTAGCAAACTATAAGCTATCAACGGATTTGATGTGTCTTTACCAATAGCCGTTTGCTTTGGACTAGCCAACTCTTTGTTGTGAAGTATGGTGAGTTGATAACCATATAGTTTTTGGTAAACTATCAACCATAAACGGATTTGAGAAGTCTTTACCAGAAACCGTTTGCTCTGGACTAGTTGGTTCTTGATGTGGGTTAGACATGGTGAACCAATTATCATTTGTTATGTGCACAGATCACACACTTGAATCTCCAAAGCACCATACATTCCAAAGCATAAAGCATTCAATTCACAAACTCCAATCAACCTGCAATTGTTAGTCCAAAAATAGAAAACAAAGTGCAAAGCACTTGTCTCATAACATTATAAGCATATGACTAACAATTCTAGCAAAAGGAAATTAATTTCCTTGGGGTACCCAAGCCATTACTGACTTCGGTTTGCATCTTGCATCAATATAATTAAATCTTTTCAAAATATGTGATGCATCATTAGACTGGATTGGTCTCCATATCCAACATGCTGAGGCTTTAATACCATTGCTCATCTTTCCCTTAGCAGTGTTTTTAAAATTACCAGTACTAACTGTTTGCCTAGCAGTATTAACTGCTGGCTTTGCAGTTGTAACCTTAGGTTTCCAAATTTGTTTCTTTACCACTGCTTTGTTATAAAAGGGCCTTTGAGCAGTTGTTGGTGCAGATTGGAAAGATGTTTTTGCACTTTGAACTGCTGGTCTTGGGTAAAATGTCTTATTGGGTCTGGCAGTATGAACTGCTGGTCTAGCAGTACTAAGTTGTTTTGGTCCAGACTTCAATAGAACTGCTCTGGGTGTCATTCTAGCAAGGTTAGAGTGATTTTGAGGTCTTTCTAAGTTCACCCTATGGTTTGAATACCCAGTTACCCTTTTGTTGCAATAAGCTGCAAGATAGTCAAAGCTTCCACAATTAAAACAAGCTTTCTTGTATAGGACAAAGTCATCACCTAGTTGGTGAGACTTGAGGTTGTTCTAATTCCTTTGGTTACCTCTGGGCTTGTGTGTTGTTCTATACATTTCACAATATCTTACTGGTTGCCTAACATGTTTAACATTTGTTTTAGGCCTAACAGTATCATTCTTGACCACCTTAGGAACTCTTGTTCCTTCTACCTTAACAGTATCAGGTTTAACCTTAACCTGATCATCCTCATCATCATCAGAAGTCCAATCCTCAATGGTTGGAGCATCTGAATCCCTAGTAGAGGACACTTTGTCCTCAGTGAGTGAAGTATCACTTGCACTCTCAAAGGGTTCACTTACTTTTACAGGCTTGTCAACTACTACATTATCTTTTGGCTTAGGACCATATTCTAGCTTAGGTAGTTGAAATTCAGGCAAACCTATGTGTTCTAGGTCTATACCTGGAGGTGCAGGTATTCCTCTATGAGGAGGTGGAACAGAGTTATACCCTAGACCAGATTTAGCCTTATTGATTATTTGACACTCAATTATTTTATTGACACCTTTGGATGCATATTCTAGTGTCTCTACACTTAATTGAATGTTCTCTTTATCCTGTTTAATCTTATCAAACTCAGCTCTTAAAAAACTAATTTCAGCATCTCTAAAAAACAAGTCCCTTTTAAGCATAGCTATGTCATCAGCAAAACTAGACTCATTTTTCTTATAATGAACTATATGTTCCTCTAAGACAGCTAAACCTCTCTTATGATTTGCCAAATTAAAACTAGTCTTGTTTAGCTCTATTCTTTGTTCATCATATTGTTTTCTTAGAGTTTCTAGTTCTTTTAAAGCAACACATGATTTAGAACATTTAACAACTTGTACCTCAGAATAAGAGAAAGCCATGAGTGCCATCTTAGTAGGTGCTGCTTCCTCCTCTTCCATAAAGCTCCAATCAAATCCTAAACCATCAATGGCTACCATAGCCTTTGAGCTTGAGTCAGTAATCTCCACTTCCTTGGTCTTGCTTCCATAGCCTCTGCTCTTGCTATCTTATTGTCTTGGCCTTCTGCACTCCCTTGAAAAGTGCCCCATCTTATGGCAATTATAGCATTCAATCTTTGACTTATCATAACCAGCAGTATCATTGCTGTTTATGGTAATCTTCTTTCCTGTCCTCAGATGGAATTTCCTAGCCCTCATGCTAAGAAGAGAAATTTGCCATTTGATGTCCATCTCCTCCAGATCATCATCATTGATCTCTTGGAGGTCTTCATATGTCAACATAGATCCATTATGTTGGGTTGTCAGGAATGCACAGCAAGTTGTCTCATCCATAATGCCTTTAGTACTGCTTGATGTGCTAGTAGTACCAATATTTGAACTAGCAGTACCAACTGCTGCACCAACCTTCACTTCTTAAGGACTTGAGTTACTAGGAGATGACACAAATGCCATATTCCCAGTGCTTGAGCTTATTCCAGCAACCTTCTTCACATCTTGCTCCACAATCTTGAAGTTGCTATACAAATCCATTAAGCTCATAGAATCAATGTCTGACTTGTTTTTCCAGACAACAACATGCATAGCCCACTCTGATGGTAAACTTCTCAGGAATTTGGAATTTAAATCTTCTTGTGGTATTTCAATTCCAAGAACTGCAAGTTGACTCACAAGCTTCTGAAGTCTGTTGAACATGTGATCCAATGATTCATTGCTTGTTGCAGAAAAGTTCTAAAATTTTTGCTTGAGGAGTGTCTTCTGAGTCTTTTTGGTGGCTTCATTCCCACCATATCTAGCAACAATGGCTTCAAATAATGACTTGGCATCCTTGAACTTACTAAAGTTCAAGAGTTGATCATTTGGTATTGTCATCATAAGCATACTCCTGGCCTTGAGGTCATTCTTCATAAGAACCTTTTCTTCTGCAGTCACTGGCTTTGTCTGCACAGTTGTCACAACTTTACCCTCAACAGTTGATGTTGTGGTTGTAGGCTTGAATGAATTCCCTTCTTCAATAATTTCCCAAAGTGCATAGTCTTGCACCTGGAAGTATTGCTCTATTCTTAACCTCCACATGTCGAACTCATTCTGCTTAAGCATTGGTAACTTTGCAGGAACATTAGTTGTAGAAGTCTCCATGTCCATTGCTTCTTCTAAAGTTCAATAGTATTAACCTGTCTCTGATACCACTTGAGAGGATCTAAACACACGCCTTGTGTTAGAGATACTTTGATGTAATACTAACTAGCACGCGGAATTTACTAGTTAATACTTAGAAGATATTGTATGTATGAATGGAACAGTGTATGTATGTGAACAATGAAGACAATGAGAATAACCAAAATGATTCAATATTATTAATAATAATACGAGTGATCTTAGCTTATCACTAGGGTTACAAAACCTTGAATCTCTAAAACAATCTTACTTCAAATATATGTAAAACCTAACCTAGGATCTCCTTTTATAGCACAAGGAGTCCTGTACAAGTAAACTAATATTTGTATCAATCTATAATAATAAGATATACATCAAATCTATTCTATATATATATCCACACGCGTTTCTGTCTTGATCACATAAGCAGTACAAAATATTTGTACTGGCAGTTAGTACTGCTAGTGTTAACTTGCACCAATTGAAACTTTAAGCCTGACAGTACTAACATTTAGTTTAATTCCCAACAATTTGTAAAGTGGTGAAAATACGTTGCTAATAAATAGACTTAACCCTTTTAATAATCACACTAATTCAATATTTATAATTCTTGTCCATTACAATTAAATTTAGTCTGAAGCTTTAATCTAACACAAGAGAACTAAATAATTTTGACAGTATTTAGGGCCCGTTTAGTACGTATTTATGATTAGAATTTAAATTTAATGTAGGAGAGATAATATATATTATTAAATGAATTGTTTTATAACTTAATAGATAACTTTATATTTAAAAAATTAATATAAAAGCATAGTGGTAGGAGAGATATAGAGAGAAAATAAATGTGGAACACACTTTATATCAAAAACCCACGTAACTAAAAAAAACCCACATAACTAGAAATGATTTATAACGTGTGAGACCACTAGTTATCATCCTTATTTTTAATACCGGGATTACAAAACAAGCATTTGTTTTGCATTTATTAAATCTCAAACCCAAAGAAAAACCACATACCAAATGGGCTCTTAAAGTTTTAACTTTTGACACTATTTAAATTTTAACTCGTACACACACGGGTTATTAAACAAAAATCATAAAATGGTGATTATCCGAATATCACTACTTTAAATGAAGAAATAATAACGAGTCACTATATTACAACCTCGTGTAAATATTGTTGTAGGGTAAACAAAGACTTACAACCTGGGTTAATGTATAAATGTAGGGTAATTAAGTTAACAAGACACATTAACATTCAAGACCTGTTATTCATTTTCAATAGAACATAGAATGTACTCGTAGTACCGAGGGCCTTTTTAAATGCCTGTGCATCTGTGTTTTAGGTCGCTCTTCTTGTTCAGAGTTCGGACAATAATGATGGTCTACTTTATAAATCATTGAGTAGAGGATGATTTATTTTCGGGTAAATCATCGGCTTAACTCAAGTGAAATGCAATTTCTCTTTAGTCATATTACAATGTCCAAAGCAAACAATACAGTTCAATCACGTTAAGTAACCCTAGAGCACACTTGCATGCAAAATTCTCTGCATTATGAATCCATGAAAACATAAAGACTGATTATAATACAATGACACAACACAAGTAAAATATACTTTAATCATCATATGTTTCCCATCCCAATTATGCTTTCAAAAATGACTCGTGAATTTACTTGAAAAGGTTTTGCAAATGAACACTTGGTGCGGGTAGAGCATACTGCATTGCTTGACACCTGGAATGGTTATACCATGTGACCTGCGGCGTTTAGGAAGGACTTTTTTTTAACCCAAAATCACCATTGACCTAATTGTTGCAGCATTTTTTGGGTAAAAGTAGGTCTCCTTGTGAGTCTTTGACCACACATGCATCTCAGTGTAAACAAAGAGCGTGCCTTAAAGGGCTTTCAATCCCTTTAGAGAAAAAAAAAAAGGATTGTTGATCTGTAATATATGGATAATGCACCAGCAGAACTAGCAAAGCTAACTTTTTACAGAATTTTGAAGATTTCAATCAGCATCTCCAAGCCCATCACTTCCATCTCCTCTTTTAGATATTGGGGCATAGTTAGAACCGGGTTTCTTACTTTGGGAAGCGATTTCAGCGTTTCTTCGTAAAACAGCACCAGGTGACGGATAAGGTCGTTGCTGAAATAGAGGACCCTGAAATTTGTAACAAGTTCAAATATTAATTTAAACCTCACCCAGCATCATAAAACCTTGTGTTCTATTTTTGCTTTCCATCACCAGCCCTAAATCATATATTCTGGTTACATTTGTTGCAGATAAATTTACTGCCGTATATTGTAATAAGCAACTCTAGGTGGATATTTGTATGTGATAAGGAGACGGGTATTGAGCTATATATGAGTTTTGTGCATTCCTGCTCTACATCGATCCCAAGGAAGCACAAAATGTGTAATCCAAGTTGAAAGGGTACTTTTGTCTTTTTACTTCTGAAATTAGCATTGTTTGTTTCGTTAGTAGCTGGTTCCAGTATTGTTGGTATAAAAAGAAGCCAAATGAGCATAAAAGGGTTTGATGAGTTTTTCTGGAGTAAATGTTTAAAAAATTGAGTAAATTTATCTCGATTGGTTTCTAACGTAATCTGGACACAACTCATGTAACCTGTTTAACTAAACGGGTCAAACAGGTAGGGGGTCAAATGGGCAATAAATGTATTGGGGGATTGCATTCGTAAGCTCTGAGAATGTTAAACGGATTGGAGGATCGACCCGTTTATTACCCGACCCTAACCCTTGTAGTTACCGAATTTTCCTTAAATTAATTATACTAACATTATCATGGTATTAGAAGTAGTTCAATGACATACCGTTGCAGTAGTATCCGCTGCCCGCGGCTGTACTCCTTTCAGACCAACCACCCTGAAAATTAATAACAAGGATCAGTAAACAATTCAGGCTACTAAGCTCACAAACTTTTGGGACTTGGAAGTTGGAACATTGACATGCCAAAAAGAAAAAGATATGGACAAACAAGTAATTATATTGAAAAAGTAACATCATACCAGCCACCACGAGGAGCATCTGAATAAGCACTTGGATCCATTGGATCCAATTCATCATCATCAGCATGAGCACGTTTCCTGGTGTCTTTCTTATTTCCTTTTCCTGACGGGGGTTTCACATTCGACCTACAAATCCAACCAGATCAAAGAGATAGATTCTACTAAATTTCATGCCTGCTTCCAGCTCTCAGAATAGACTACTTTTTCGTGTGGAATTTAACGCAGGTAAAATAAACTAAGTATTATAAAAGCAACAACAGACCTAAGAGAATAAAGATAAAGATATATTACCTTGGCTTAGAAATACTAGCATCATTGGCGGCTTGATACATAGAGAGTAATTGGCATTCTGGAAGGTTAAGGACCCTACATTCAAAACAAACTTGTACTAGTTATTATGAAGATTGAATAGGTAAAATCTGCTGATTTTCACAATCATCTCATAACTAAAGTTCTCATAACCAATTTCGATGAAAACCTAAGGATGTTGATGCAGTTTTCTATTGGCATGTCTCCGTTACTAACAAAACGTAAAAAGACTACACATTGCAGATCAAAGATTTTTAATAGTAAATGGGAGACAGATGAAATACCGGGTGCAGTGACTGCAATAACCCCATGACTGCACAAGGCCTACTCCCCAACCACCACATCCGGAGCATTTCTTTATCTCCACTGGCTGTTGAGTAGGTTTGGGCTCGTTGCCCTGTTGACCTGCTGACTTCTGAGATGAAGCTGGGTGTTCCCACTGAGATACGTTTGTTTTCGAGTTGTAATAATATTTACACCCTGTATAGCCAAACGCTATTAGGACTAAAATAAAAAGAAATCCATAATATAGTTTTAAACAGACAATAACCCATAATATCTATAAAAAAGGAGAGAATAAGATATATTACATACCACTTGTCTCGTCCAGTACCTCTTGCCAGTCGCCTAGAAGAGGTGAAGATGATGGCTGTGAGTTCAAGGATGTAGGACCCACGGGTTTCTCCCACTGACTTTGTCCAGACTGCTGATTATAATAATAAACACATCCAGTAGTTGGGTCCCTTGATTCGATCTACATAACAGCCAAAAAACAATAGAACTCATGAGGTTATGCATGAAACCTAGACAAACACACACATACACATATCCCACAGGGTAATTATCGTGTGCAATCAGATTCATTTTCGCATATAGCACATACATTGGCTGGCACCAAACACATTAATCTTCCATCTCAATAAGACATATGATGTCAAACAACCTACGTTATAAGCTACTGCATAATGCTTTCTTAAAAGTACCTAATTTTTTTCAACCTTTTTTGCGTTCCATTTATGGTGCATTTCTGTCTTCATTAGACATGCATTACCCATTAATCTATTATACATATTTTTGCAGTTAATAGTAATTTCTTCTTAAGTTGTGTAAAAGAGTTGATGCAGAGAGATAAGAGAGTTGCATGCATTCAGGAGACATAAGTTACGGACTCTAAGGTCACATAATTCCTGTTCCAACATATTAGTTAAGTTTTGATATTACTTCGGTAGAATATTGAGTATCTTAAAACCAAAATCAAATAACCTAGAAACAATATTAGACTAAATAGATATAGGAAATAGCATGTAATAATACTCACCCATTCTGATGGTAATGTTGAAGTGGCCGTGATTGCAGGCAATTGCCTGGCTTGATTTGTCAACCTCTGCAGCATAAGGCAAAAAGAAGATAATCAATCAACATTGTGAATAGTATGCATAAACCATCAGAAGCAGTAACTAGAGGGAAAAGTAAACAGTATAACTATATAAAAAGAATATACATTATCAGAAGCAACAATATTATCCTTAGCTGGCTCTTCTTTCAATATTCCCCTAGCTTTCAGCTTTTGCTTGAGAAACTCAGGCAAATCTTTGGTATTAGAATTTTGTTTAGGCTGTTCTATAATGTTTTGGCCTGATTCATGCTTTCCATTGCCGTTGCCTCCTGTGGTTAAAATCAAAGTTAGAAGATAACTAATTTAAAGAGGTACATACACGAAAGAACAATATATATGCATCCATTATGGACTTACCAGATGAAATCGTGTCAGGCCTCAAAGCCCCATAGTAAGCACCTCCACCCGGTACACCGTACCCATTCCCAATCTCAACATTACCTAAAGGCAATGAAAACAGTTAGCATTGACTCTAATGAGTGATGATGGCTGATTACAATCTGTAACTAATACACATGCAGTATATATAACCAATCAGGTGTAACCCAAAGCTATTAAATCATACTGGGTAATACAAATGAAAATTAAAGCATTAATCAGGAATTGTTGTGTTCACATGCATAAATAAAATAAATAAAGATTGATTTAGGCCAGGGCTGTGGTGTAAGCATAACATGATCCTTAAAAAATTACATGAAGTATCCAAACATCTAATAATTCAAGGAAAGATAGCAACATTAGGACGAATGAGTTTGAAGATTAACCTAATTTAGATTCACCCCTATAACAAGCATGAATGTCTTACACATTTGACATGGCCCAAAACAAACTAGAAGCTATATTCAGTCCGGGATCCTATTTATTGTATATGTTCAAGAGAAGGATGACCAACAAGTCTTGCATATACTGCCTCAGGTGTCCAATGCCTAATGAAGGTCAGTCTATGCTCACAAGCTCTTAATAAGGTCTTGAGAAACCACAATCTTAAAAGGTACAAACAAGTATAATAGATGTGACTGAGCAATGTAAAGCTTTTCTTATTGTATACTTACAAATGTATTTACGATTTTACGCACACATAGACGTTCAATGTAAACCTGAAACTAATTGGCCCAAGCATTCAAACCCCATATCAAAAAGTTAAACGGTAAAAATGTCATCAACACTGAATCCTAATAAAAAAAGCTAAGCATCTAATGTTTAAGCATTAATATCATCTAGAAGTCTAGAACAACTCTCCAGCTAAGTGCCTCTATCATTCAAACTAATGAATCAAAAACTCAAAAAGGATTGTTTATATAAAGCATGATAAGAACTTGGAAGATTATTAAACACCTAAATTCCATGATTATTGTACAGGCTCCACCGCTCCAGAAGTTGGTTTGGATATTGGGTTGCAAGACAACATGTTGCATCAACTTGTGATGCAGAACAAGATACATAAATTGTAAGTTAAGCTTAAAGTTTAATAGCATAAAAGATGCATTAACTTATGCAGAAAATGTCAAAGTTAATCCCGGATGAATCCTTATCATTATAATGAAGTGATCCTATAGGGTTAGAACAGTGAAGAAGAAGAACACAAGTTTAGAAAGAGGATTTGCTAATTTTCTGACTGATTTGATCAGCCTTTCATTCCAAATAAATAGCAAGGAAAAATACAATTTAGTCCCCATACTCAAACATAATTAAAAACAAACCCAAACAATAAACATAATGAAAAAGATAAATATGAATCGTATCAATACTCCCCGCTTAACAACTTTTTGTCCTCAAAAAGTGAATCCAGGACCCTTGTCTTCATCTTCAGTAGCTTGTTTCTCATCATCTGTCACCTCAAGTATGTAAAGTTGTTTTTTCTTACACTTGTGCCCCGGAATGAACTTTTCAGTACACCAGAAACATTCCCCTTTTGCCCTTTTTAACTCAAGTTCATCACTCGTCAAACGCTTTGAGCTAAGAGTTCCCGGTTTAGAAGCCGATGGCTCGGTTGTTGGAGTTGGTAGCAAGGGAAGTTTTGAAGCATTAACCGGGGTGTTATTTTGGCATGTTCATTCCCACTCGTGACCTGTTGCGACCCGTCCTCAGCGCCCTTGAGTTGATTCATCAAGCTCTTGTTGTTGATATCTTGAATTCTTGCTAACCCATACGCCTCATGTAGTGTTTGAGGCTTGAACATTTTCACCGGACCCTTAATTTCCGGTTTAAGGCCCTTCAAATATAGGCTAACCGCTTGAGTTTCGCTTAGAGTTACCTTGTTCAATAGGGCATCGAAGGAATTGTTATAAGTGTGTAACTCGTCCGTGTGAACGAGAGATGCTAACTCTTCTAATGGGTCCTCAAACATGGCATTCGAGAAACGCGCTGAAATAGATCTGACATAATCATTCCACGGGATTTCTGCAACAGTAGCATTCCGTGTTTTCATGAAGGCCCGGTGCCATTGGAGTGCATCGCCCTCCAAGTGAACCGCCGCACACCGAAGTTTGGTCGCATCTGGGTCTCATCCATTGCGAAAAAGTGCTCGCAACGATAGATCCACCCCTCCACATCGACTCCTGCGAATTTAGGAAAATCAATCTTACCGATCCGAAAGGGTTTGGTACCTCGTGATTCTGCATCACCGCCGGAGAAGGAACCGGAGAAACTGCCTAAGGACTGAGTGGATTATCACGAATCGCCTTCAGGATCTCCTCCTGTTGCTTGGACGACTGCTCCTGCTGCTTCATGAGGGTTGATAAGGCGGCTTGGATGTCGGTGATGGCCTTGTCATGGGACTTGAGGGTGTTGTCGATCTCCTGGTTGCGAGTGTTGGTCATGGCGGCGAGGAATTCCGATGAGAGATCGGAATGGCTTTGATACCAATGATAGGGTTAGAACAGTGAAGAAGAACACAAGTTTAGAAAGAGGATTTGCTAATTTTCTGACTGATTTGATCAGCCTTTCATTCCAAATAAATAGCAAGGAAAAATACAATTTAGTCCCCATACTCAAACATAATTAAAAACAAACCCAAACAATAAACATAATGAAAAAGATAAATATGAATCGTATCATTATAATGAAGTGATCCTATACATCACTTAACTCATTGTCAATTGGTCACAGAAGTACCAATGGAAGCTGCTCAGCTTCTCTCCTTACTAAAAACTGATTCAACTCATTTCCACTCACCTAAAGAACAGATCAGAGAATGATGGCCTATGCATTGCAGCCACAACATTACTGGGCAAACTAGTATAGATTTTGGAAACTCGGATCCCCCTAGTTGAAGACTATAAATAGAAACTTACTAATGTCGAACTAAAAGCTGCTCTATGGCCAATACTCAAGCACACTAATAGCACGATGTCAATGAAAGATTGAAATCATGCAACTAGAAATGTATTCCGACCTCAAAATGCCCATAAGTTAATGTGAAGGAGAACCAGGGGCTGATTGAGCACAAGAAGATTGTGTTTTCGGGGTTTCCCTTAGAACAGGAGTTCTGAATAATGCTATAAGCCAGGCAAAGGAACAGTTAAAGAAAGGAATGACATCTTAACAGCTTCAGTTTGGAGTTAACATGAAAACCTTATCGATATAGGGTACATATATCCCTCTTCAATAGCATCTTTAAACCCGTATTTGTTCAGCTGATTATGAAATAAAGAAATAAAAATATCTAACCTTCTGAAGAGGCAGGCTTGCCACGCTTTGATGCCATCTGAGAACGATGATCTGTTGTTATCTTCAACAGATGTTCCTAAATAAGCAAGTATGAATACCAATTTAGTGAATCATTTGTATAAAATGGTAACTACAAAAATCTTGTTGCGGTGAACACCTTGATAGCATTAGGATCATGACGTCCTGACAAAATATCTGAGTTCTCTTCATGTGATCCACTTGCAGCCCTTGCTTCTCTGTTTCACAAAGTAACATTCAGATTGTATCTCATTGTAGTTCTTTCAGCATTGCTAATACGATGAAGAGACAAAACCATACCTTTGATCAACTATAACTTTCTGCATCTCAACTTCCTGAAAGTGTAACCAGCATTGTTTTCTGAATCAGCTAACATAACATAAAGACGATAATACAAAAAGAAAAGAGAAAAGTAAAGGGGCATATTAAAGCATATACTTGTTCGCGTAACACAGCATCCTGAGCCGCAGTTTCTATATCATTTGAATTTCCCAAATGCACCCTTGAGTGATTATGTGTATCACGAGAACCTAATGCAATACCAGTGTTGAAAAAAGAAATTATCACATTATAATTTATAAAATGACAAACTTCTGGATATTCCCTTCAAAACAGATATTTTCAATATAACTAATTACATGTCTTACCGATTTCGTCTTGTTGAGGATTTAACGTTGCAGGTTGAGGTGAAGTATACTGTGGATGGAAGTTTCCAGAAGGAGGAACCTGGGCCGGGTAATTTTGGTAATGATTGTTCTCAGCATAATAAGCTTGCTGGTGAGCATTGCCGTAATTTTGGTAAGGCTGAGGAGGATAATGGGCAGATTGATTTGAAGGTACTAATTGTGGCGTAGAAACACCAGGAGGGAGAGGTTGCTCATAGTTATTAGCCATTAACTTCTGATGTTATAAACTGATATTATATAACAATCCTGTAGTATTCACCTGCCAAACATTTCGAAAATAATTTATACTTGTTGACGTGGTGTATAAAAAAGTGCAATTTCATGAAGAAACGCCTTCTAGTGCTAATAATTCATGCATAATGATGAACAACAAGACAGATTACACGATGACATAGACGAGAGTTATCTGTATAACAGCATTACTGGAATAGTTAGCTGGTTAGTAGTTAGATAAGTCTTCTAATTAGTAGATATGCATCCACTCCTATCTTTTTAAGCCATAACTTGTAAAAACACAATAAGCATTTCTGTCACTCTCTAGTTAGTTAGATGAGTTCACAGTTACGTTTTTAAGCATGCCCGCACATAAAAAGTTAACAAAACCAAATTCTTGCTTCATATGTTGGTGAATTCTTCAACATGTTTCTTACATCATACAACTATTTGTGGCTTTACATACAAAATAGCGGAAAATCCGAAAATGTAACAACAGATGGTAAACGAGAAGTTTTCTCAAGCGATCAATTCCTACAATCGGTTTCTACTTGGCTGTTACATTAACTTCCACAATCTTTGTTGGTGATTTTAGTATCATCAGCTATTTTAGGTAATTGTAATTTACTAGACACCAATGTGATTTCATATTAAGCTCGGATACGAGTAAGGGAAGTGTCGAGTGCACACTCGTTTGAGCTAATATGTTTTCGACCACGACAAAGACGCAGGGTTCAAGGGGCAGCGCCCCTTGTTGGGGTCCCACTCCCAAGTGAGCGGGCGGGGGTTGAGGGGAAGTCGCCCCTCGCTGGGTCTGGGGGCAGCGTTTTCCCACCAAAACCAACCAATTCAACTGTTGGCCAACAGTCATGACTGTTGGGATCCAACCGTTTGTAACCGCTTCTAACTGCCATCTGTTATAACAGATATTTTGGTCTCAGACTCTCAGTTGACAACAACTTACGAAAACAAACGATTCTCTTTGTTTTGCTCTGTCTTATGTTTGTCTTATCCCGATAGAGATTTCGTGTAACCTAGGCAATAAGGGTCGAAATACTTTATTTGGAAAGTGGATTATACACGATTCAAACAAATTTCCAACAATCTTAGCTGTGCCTAGTTCTATTTTCTCACCAAATTATCAAATGCGCACTGCCTTTTTTGTACTTTAATCACTTAACAAATACTACCCTTAACACAAACTGCAACCTAATTACCATTAAAAAATATCACTCCTCACAATCGAGGTAATTAGAATCTTAAACGAAACAAACTAACAACACTTAACAGACGAAACTAAAGCAATAACACAACTAATGCATAAACAAACAAATAGGATTATTTTGTACATCTCCAGAGGTTAATAAACAGTAAGTAAACCCTATGATAGTTTAAGACATCATTATATGATTTCCAAGCTAGTTTTTAAGGTAATTAAGTTAATAAACTACGAAAAATTTATAATTTTGTTACCTGAACTAGAATTGTAGATACGATATACACAAACCTTTGTTGATTGCAATAGCTGAAGAAATTTCTGTTTGGGTTTTTGTCGGGTAATTTTACATAGGGGTCGGGTCATTTTTGGGGGTCGACCTGATTGACCCGTTTAGGGTCAGGTTCAGGTCGAGTATAATTAAATCGGGTCGACCTGATAACCCGTTTAACTTTTTAAAAAAATAATTTATTAGTAATTTAGTATATTACTTGAAAACTGAAAAAGTCAAATCTTGAGATGCCAAATTTTTTCTTGAGAAGGCAAATCATTAATATATTACTTTTGCTTTTGAACGCACATAATGTTATATTACTTTAGTTTAGTACTCCGTATATTAATAGTTTAGCGTTTAGTGTTTACTACTTTAACTTTACTAAAACTTTATCTCTTTATATGGTTTCTCTTTTTTTCTTTTCACCGATCAGTCACTTCAAGAGCCTATTTCATCAATTCGTAAAATTCTTAACAGTTTATGCCAGCTCATGAAGCGAAGTATGGCTACTTATGGTAAAGTAAGTTATCTATTATTTTCTTTCTGTTACTCCTTTCATTCAATTAAAACTGCAACAAAGATTGTTATTCTTATTGGCCAGTGTAGCCTTTTGTTTGCATCAAGTGGTTGTGTTCACATGTAACTAATTGTCTCTTTTGGTTAATCAGGAACCCAAGTCGGAAGCAGATCTTCTCCAAATAGTCATTTCAGGTTGAAATTAACCCGTTTGACCTGACTAACCCGTTTGACCTGTTTGACCCATTTAATTAAACGGGTTATATGGGTCGGTTCAGGTTGAAACCCGATCAGGTTAGGGTCGAGATTATTGACCCGTTTATATAAACAGGTCAGGTTCGGGTTGAAGGTTTCTGACCCGCGAACCCACGAACCCGAACCCGCGAACCTGGACCCGACCCGAATTGCCACCCCTAATTTTACACAAGAAAATTGTTGAGATTTTACAATTTGTTAGTTTTGCTAAGTGACAGGATTGGTCCCTGTAAAATAGCTACCTAATATGTAAGAAAACTAGGTTAAACCCGCGCTTCACCACATTTCGTTTGGATACAGAAGTATTTGAAGCTTCGTTTGGTTTAATTTTGTTTAGTATCTTTTGGTTTAATTTTTTTTAGTAAAAGTTTGTTTCGTTTTTCTTTTGTTTCAAATGTGTAGTAATTAAACCGCGCTTTGCGGCGGGAATGTTTGAATAAAAATTATTGATTTTCGTTTACTTTATTTTGTTGCGCTCCGCCGCGGAGCACAAGAAACTAATTGTGTAACAGATCGATAACCCCAAGGACTACTTTTGTAATTCAATTTATTTTTTTGCGGAAATTGTCCTAACGTTATCGTTTCGTTGCGAAGGTAGTGATCAAAGACTGACTTTGCAACGGACGTATAACATGAATGATCAATTACGTAAAATATATGAGGACTAACTTTGCAACAGACCTCTAAGATGAAGGACCAATTACGTATGGACTATTTTTTTAGATGTTAAAGATACCGGTCATTACTTAACGACCGTTAAATAAGTAACCACCATTAGTAGTGTGCGTTTCACTGTTTGGTTCTCTTTTATTTGCACTGTAGCACTATAGTAACGGGTTACTGTAGCCATGCCTTTTGTTTTATATATATATATATAGGGGGCCTATATATATATATATATATATATATATATATATATATATATATATATATATATATATATATATATATATATATATATATATATATATATATATATATTTATTAGACTTCAAAGCCCGCCCGATGGGCAGACATGACTTATAATTATAATTTGGATGGGTTTACTTGCTATAAAATTATTTTTAAGGATTTTTTTGTAGTAGTAATCGATATTTGATTTCTTTATGAAAATACATTTTTGTATCCTAATAACATTTGAATATGGCTTGATGTATACGTTTTTAATTTTTATGATATTTGTTTGTTGAAAAGTATATATTTTATAATGAATATAGTGTAAGTTAATCATTACTACTCAAAGGCTATAGTGAACCTATACATGGTCTTTTCATGCAGCCATTTTAAATTTGTTATCTTCAAGACAATAAGCATTATTACAAAATTTAATAGGCCAAATTATAGTTGATTTAAAAATGGGTATCCGGATAAAGAAAATGTGAATCTACAATCTTGATCTTATAATTTTAGTTACGATATTTTGATCTTACTTGTATGCTTTACTTATTAAGAAACTGCATCCATGAATTGTATTATGTAAGTGTATTTTGATGTAAATAATTTGTTGGATCTTTATTTACTGCATTATATTAGTTTACGAATAGCAAGATATTTATTTAATGAATTAAGAATGAAAAGAAATAAATAATAAAAGTTAATAAGTTGTCCGCAAGCACAAAGTATATACTGAAAATTCAAATGCGATAATCATTCTAGAAACATATGACCTTCATAGCTTTTAATTGACACGCGATAAGGCTATAAATATTACATACAATACAAAACATTGATCACCAAAATTACATATCCATAAAAAAAAGAACCTATGAATAACAACCTGATATCGATAAGACCTTTAGCTGGATCCACTCCCAAGAATCCAAAACCTATATAGAGGTGGAAATATCGGCCCATTTGCTTATGTAAGGGTCGACTGGATTATGTTTTATTTGTAGAAGGAAATGTGTGGAAAAGTCTTCCATGGTGTAAAAATGCTTAAAGTATCATAAATCATTTTGTTAAAAAGTTGAAATATTAGTACGATTATATCATAATCCGGATCACGAGTTAGCTATATATAGTTCCAAAAGCCTGTACACAAAAAAGTTTCAACCTGACATAATGGTACCAAAAATGTCTTGACCAGAACACGTTTCGACCCACCACCCGAACCACCAATTTTACCACCTCTAACTCGTAACATACAACTTATAGAATAAACAGATTACCTGGCCCATTAACCGAAAGAGGCACCTCCGGCTGTGATGTGTCATAGAAGAGAAGTTTTTAGTTTGGGTTTGGGCTCTTTAAAGCTCCCTGCATGGGATGGCCTGCCAGAACTTGGCCTTGTCTTACACGGACTTGTTTGAGGTGAAACAGGTTTTTTCCCTTTGTCTCTCAAATGCCTTGGTCGGATACCCGAGTCAGACCCTGACTCATTTGTGCAATCTGCATCTCCAACAGGTTGCTATCCCTTGTTTTTACTTTGTTGTTGGGATGAAGTAGACCCC
The DNA here is from genome assembly GCA_021014915.2 of Artemisia tridentata subsp. tridentata. NCBI lineage: Eukaryota > Viridiplantae > Streptophyta > Magnoliopsida > Asterales > Asteraceae > Artemisia > Artemisia tridentata. The sequence continues at coordinate 356,350,701 of CP139509.1, read as the reverse complement.
TCTTCTAACACCTTTGATTGACTCTTGGGTATAGAATAAGGAAGCGCTTCAATCTCCTCCAGTTTTGGTCTCTTCAGTCGTGTTCCATTTGAATTAGGGGTGCCGTCTTGGTGCCTTAAATGGAGCCGTTTTAAGGGTCGTTCCAGATGTTCTGGAATTTGTGTTTCTTCTTCAATAGCTTTCATTAGCTGGTGATAAAGAGTGGTGTTAAATCATAAATAGTTAAAATGCTATGTTAAAAGATGTTTATCAAAAACAATACACTCGTGATTGAAAGAAATTAAAAGATGTTATATACTCAATGATACCAGATAAAGGCGCCACTTTCAAGCCACTACTTATGAATTGATTAAACTTTATTTATAACGGGCTCAAAGGGTAGAGTAAAAAAAAACAATCTTCAAGGGAACATGTTTGAAAGTCTCCAAAAGTATCTTTTGATGCATAGAAGCTAATAATTCTTTCTATCTCAATATTGTTACTAAATTAGTTTACTATTAGCAGTTATAGTGGAAAACTAACTATTAACATAAAGTATAAACAGAATGGACCAAAAATGCTCATTTCAGCTTTGGGTGATATATACTTACTTCAGCTTGAGTATTATCAGGCGGTTTCTTCTGTCCTACTGCATGAAAAAATAAAAAGTAATACCAGTCACGAAATTTAAGAAAACAACGATGCTTAAAAAAAGAGATGAGGATTTGAATAAAATCATTAGTTGTAACGAATCAGCAACTAAATACGATACCTCCGACTCCTTGCTGTCAATAATAGCATCTGCAAGAGCTCGATAATTTTAAACCCGATGATTTTCAGTAGACCACTTGTATATATGATCAAGTAATATGAATAATGCTTAAACAAATAGTAAATATAACCTTGGTCCGTGCATATATAAAAGCTAGAAATTTTAATTGGCAATAAAAGTAATATTACATAATAATCAGTAGAGATTTGCTTACTTGGCTCCCAAGTGAAGATATTTTTCAAATCTTATTGGCAATAGAACGCCTCTTCGTATCATTTTAGAAGGAGACTTAACAACCTGTGCGAAAATTGCATCACAGGCGCATAAATGATGAATAATCAATATCATGAAGAATAATTTAAATCCTGATATGTAGAGCTGGTCACCCTTTTGTGACAAATCCTACATGGTGCACCTACAATTACAAAGGACGTGTCATGCGACCACTTGCTCGGCCGCAAGTAATAGCGTTCTTTGGGATCGAGTACTCGTCGCTCCATGAATTTACCGGTGAATAAACTCGAAGGTAAAATTGTTGACCTAAGTATTGTCTATCCCAATTCTGAGATCTTATGTTCCACATACCAACATTGTCTAGTGGTACAGACAAAGTAGTCCATGATCTTGGGTATACTTGAACTGTAGAGCGAGATATCCTGTCTTTTAAATTGTAGCTTGTTCTGCTAGTTTCAAACCATGGCCCTCCATCCATCCTGTCCATTTAACCGAGTTTTTAAGTATCAAACTCATTATCAATAATAGATTTTCTTAGTGAGACAAACACGATTCAGATACATGTTATCAAATCCTGTTTCTTTTTGAAAAACTCACTTTATGTGTCGCGAATTCACTTTCATTTTTGAGATGTTTACTTTTTGTCGCGAGAAACCACTACTTAGGACATGAATTACTCAGCTCTCCGTCCCCATCAACATCCTTCGTCGCCTTCTGCTTCTTCAGAACCGAATCTGGAACCACAGCCACATGCATTTTTCCACACTACATCAATGAGTACAATATTAAATCCCACATACCAATTAATCGACAACAAAAAACACTAAAATCAAACTTAAACCACAAACTACATATACATTTTGAATTAAAAATGAGGTAAGCCTGACCGTTTCAATGAGATTTCTAAGCTAAGGTTGTTTTCGTATCCGCATTGCTTCTTTCATTTTTTTGATTTGATTCCACTCTCCGTGACCTTAACTCTTTATCTCCAAACCTTGCTTATCACATATCAGCATATAGCAGTGTTTCTTGGTTGAAGTCCATGTGCTCTTGCCTATCAAATACACATATGCAAAACATAAATGTAATCGTCTGTGTGTACCCTGTTTATCGACATGGTACGTTTGATTGTAAGTTTGTGTTTCCACCTACATCTGCTATTACATTTTCGGGGGCGTGCAAGAGTATTGTATATTTGGTTGGTTGAACAATGACGTAGTAGAAACGAATAATAATGATCGGATGGTAGGTATTATGAGATGGAATAAAATTAACTCACCCGTCCGCCAATTTTAATGGGACAGATGGTAAGTTTTTCTAACATCACTTTTGGAATTAATCAGTTTCGGGCTTAATTATGTTATGATGTTCAGCATGATTATATATATGTATATATATATATATATATATATATATATATATATATATATATATATATATATATATATATATATATATATATATATATATATATATATATATTTAAACCAATTTTATCGTCACCGAGATGTGCTCATGTGGTGTCTTTAGCTTTGGGCTATATTTGTTTCTAATAGGTCAAATGGATATAAAAAAATTATACCCTAAGCCCTTTTTCAGGGTACTCTACAAAACCTACCCGTTTAATGGGACCATAGGCCTCAAACTCCCTTTAAGTTGTGCCCCTTCTTAGTTCCGCTCTACTTCATATATTTTCCTAGCAACTTTGAATACTTTCTTGTGCATTCTTCAAGCTGTAACTGGTAAATTAGTGTTCAGGCATAGGAAAAGTAACGGTTGTGATGTAATGCTAGCTTTAGGGGGTGTTTTCCATTGTTTATCTTAAACTATATGTGTGCTCTAAAAATAAGGAGATACCAACAGGTTGCTTGATTGGTTCAATAATAAGCAGACAAGCAATTAAATAAGCAATCCCACACACCCTCTTTTGTATCAGAAATTGGATATATAGTTATTTTCCTGTTCTATTTTCTGGGCATATAAATCTAGGCCTGGTTATATCTTTATATTATTAGGCTTTAATGCTTTATGGTGAAGATTTAGAATGATCCATTTGGCTCTACAAAAAAATTAATCTTTTAATGAGAAATGTGTATAGATGTCATAAAATCATAAATTCAAAGGCTTTTGTGTGTACCTTTTAAGAATATATTTTGACACATTAGATTAAAATTTTATGTATGAAATGTCACAATCTTGAAACTGATAATTAGACCTATGAGATAAACTGATCATAATAAATGCCAATAGATAATATACCTTCGTTTTCTAACAAAAAGATAGAAATCATATCAGATTCTTACAAAAGTTAGAAGCACGAGGAGCTCTTCTCACATATTCGTACATAGGTCACCATCTTCTACATTCCTTCGGGATATACATATAGCCAATCCATTGCAGTCTGCATATATAGTAAACAGGCAGTTAATTCACATAAATTATTCATAAAAATCAAATAAAGCGGGTGTATGAAGGACTTAATATAGTTTCTCCTATCGGAACACTGTTCTTAACTGCAGTTCTGAGAAAATAACCCTCTGTCATGGAAACACCGGGGTCCTCCTACCAATGAAGTCTAATCCATTCTTTAGCTTCCCGAAAGAATCATCATGGGAGTCAGATAATAAAGAATCCTTCATTTCTTCTGGATAAATTCCAAATTATGAAGGGGTCCAGGAACCTACACAACAAATTCAATATATGTTATGATCAGAATGAACATCATAACATACAATTGCAATTGTGAACTTACAAATTCAAGAAGAAAGATAGAGCCTTTTGAGCAGCTGTATACATAATTACCATAGTAGATAAATTATCTCAAATTTGAATGATCAAATTCACACTGCAACCCTTTGCAAGTTTCCAACTCACTAAACGTTAACATAACTCTCACGTAGGTTTCCTGGATCTTGCAAACGCAAAACATTAATCTAACCTTGATTAACATCCAACTAAAAAACATGTTAACAGGTTAAGGTAACCCAACATATAAGCATAATAACAAATGATAGCCCCAAACTTAAAGGAGATTACACTCCGTTGGCCACTTTGACAACTTATTAGTGCTCCTAAGGATGCAATAATCAAACAATTAGCTTTAAAACTTGAGTCTAAACGATCCCTAAAACAGGGCTGCCAATATAGCTAATAATAGGAGTAATAAAATGAAGCCGAGAGCTTTAGAGATACCTATTCAACATTGGTATAAAGAAATTCTTCCTGAATGTCGGATTTCTCATGAGCTAAATCACGTGTATTATATAATGTATCCCGTACATCTCCAAAAATAGTTGGCAAGGTGGCTTTAGATCAGTTTTATCACAAACTGGGTCCACAATATTTTTGAGATCAATTCCACTTGTGTACTGCAGTTCAAAATTTTAAATGACTACATGATTTATATCCAAAATGCTTCTATGAATAAGCACAATTGACTCACCTGCTCATATCTTTGAAAACTATTTAATCATAACAAATTCAGTTTAGCAGTGTTCAAATAGTCACCACGACGATTTTCCACTGCAGACTGCAACATCGTGCTATGTTAAAAATAACTCATAGTCAAATTATAGGGTGGTAATCTGCTTAGAATTACCTTATAAATATCATCTGATATAAGAGCCATACGATGAGCAAACTCAACTCTAGAATTGAAGTACACGAACTTCTCAGTAAGAGGGTTGCAAAGAATGTAACCCTACATCGCAATTCAATAAACAAACTTTAGTTTTATGTTTAATGTCCACAGGGTTGAAACATCTACTTGAATATTCAACATTGGTTAATCACCACGTTCATTAGCTGCAAACAACAATGTTTCAAAGATTACATTTTTTGATGCACGATGTAAATAAAGAGGTTAGCACATGATATATCAACTAAACACAATATCAATATTGGCACAATTAAAAAGAGAAAGAAAAGTTTGTTCAGACTTTTTCTAATTGGCCACAATTTATCAATAGGTTGCTATGCTTATTGAATGAATGATACTAGGGTTTCTTGTTTATTACCTTTGGTAGATAAGTGATGACGGCAAAATTGAAATCTCATAGAATGGATTTGTTTTAGGGTTGAAGAAGGGTACATAGAATGATGTGATGAGTTGGGCCGGATTAAAGTAAATAACGAGGGATGTAACCCGCGCGTTACTGCGGGACGTTTCGTTATGTAAGGTATGAATAAGAGATAAGAATTGTATAAGCTATTAAGAAAAGATGATATAAGATAGCATAAAGTTTTTTAACATACACAAGATTTTTTGTTTAGGAATGCCAATGTTGTACAAAAAATAATAGACAAACCCATATGCAAATGCAACTGCATGGCACATGTGTTACAAAAGATGGCTGGTTTAGCAGCTATAGATGTTTTTAGACGTATTTGCGCAGGTGGTGCACAAATATATCTGAAAACATACTGATGATTACTAAGTGGTGCAATAAGTTTTAGTATTTACAAAAGGCTGATGTTGGCTGGTCAGATGACTTTTTTATCTTCATTTAGACTTCTTTCTTTGAACAGCTCTTGGTTTCAGCTGCTGTTGTGATGATTGTTCTGGTGTTGCTGCAAGAATCAAAATAATCAGTTTATGAGATAACAAAGAGGTGTAATTTAGAGTGAAGGAAAGTAATCATGAGATATTCGAATAATGAAATAGGTTTTTGTGTTTTTTATATTTTTAAATGGCATTGTGATTTAGAAAAAACAGTTGGTACTCTATTATTTGTGGCAATTTTTCAAGACTGCAGGCTAATTATTTGTGCCTATTTTGGATGGTAGCATAGTTGAACAGAAGACACTGCAAGTAGAACAGGCACAACTAATATGAATGTCTATAATGGATGCAAAAAGGGTGCTGTTCTAATAGTCATCCTATGCTAATAGGTCACGGGATTTTTTTTTGAGTTTTGGTGTCTATTTAAGACAGTGGTGCTTTAAATTTTTTTTTTGGTAAGGGAGTTTTCTCATTCGGATACAAAAGCAAGAAGGCAGAATGTCTAGACACCCTAGGTGTGACCAACTTAGGGTTGAGGCAAACTCTAACAACTGGTCTGAGATGCTAGTTTTATATTGTCGTAAATCAGCAATCGAAGACATTCAAATGGCACAGCAGATGAATGCAATATGTGCAAGGCTGGTTGGTATAACTCGTGAAAGGGGAAGCTTTATTCTGGAGCTCGAAAGTGTTGGAAACATTTATGCGCAGAAAACGGCCGAGTTTCTTAGACAGGAACAGGCAAAAGATGATCAAAAGGTCATGCAAATGCAAATACTAACAGCTGAGCTAGAGCTGAATGCTTGTAATAAGGATATCTTTATTAAAAAACTTAAGGGTGTTTTAGATTTCTCGGCATAATCTATTTTGTTTTGCTGTATTTTAAATTTTGCTATTGTCTTTAAGTTTAGTGTCAGTTATGGTGTGATAGTGTTTGTGATATGTGTGTAATATATTCTGGAGTCTACATGCTAAATAAATTTTGTAAAATACCTTTGTGTTTCTTCACAGGTGTTGTCTGATCTTGGAATAACTGTTTTTTGACCAGTCTTGATTTGGTTTATTCTGGTGTATCCTCAGATGGATATGCTTGTTGGTCAGCTTGATTTGTTATAAGCATGGGTGTTGGCGGTGTCCCTAGTTTTATTAAAAAAGAAAAAAAGAAAAAAAAGGGGAAAATAGGTAATATTTACATTCACAAATGCTTTCTTTAAATAAGATATGCTAATAAAACAAAAGGCGGTACCTGGGTTTTCTTGCACAGGTGTTGACTGCATACCTAGTTTTCATAAAACATAATAGTTAACATTTACATTTGCAAAAAGTATAGTTAAATAAGAGGGGTTGGTCAGATAAATTTGAGAACCTGAGTTTGCATTCATCGGTGGTGTTGTTTTGAGTCGTTTGTTTGTCTTTTTGAAAACCTTATCTAAAGTGAAATCCACTGATCTCCCTGTTTGATTGTAATGAAACTGGAAAATATTGTTTTGTCCTTCTGCTGCAAAGATTTCTGCTGGTATTTGTTGAAGGTCTGCCACTGTGTGCATTGAAATCAACTCTGAGCATGATAATCCTACTATGTCGTCAGCAGCAGGGGTGAAGAAAGTCATTGGAGCAGTTGCAGATTGGTCTGTGATAAAACCTTTGAAATTATACCTGTGTATAATGAAGAAAGTGAAAGGATCATTTAACGTTTGCTATTTTCTTTAGGTTGTGTAAATGTGAGTTACAACATTATTTACCTATAGCATGGCTGCTCTTGCTTTCCATGATCTAAGCAGCGATAGATTCCATCTTCTTCCCTAACTTTTAAAAGGCATTTATTGCAAGATATGTAGAACCAGTCTCTGTTGATGTTGATGCTGCTTATTGTTGCTTCAGCAGTGAATCTAACGGCCTAAGAAATATTGCATGTAGTGTGATGTACTGGGGAAAATTTAATTAAAAATTTGCTGTAAATTTCAGTAAATATACCTTGTATGCTTCTGGATTTTGATCCAAAAGTGTTTTCAATGGAAATCGGTTTCTCAACATTTCTTTTTGAGCATCTTCATATGGTGTTATGCAGATGCGTAGCGGTGGAGCTGCGTGGTGTTTGTCTCTGTACCTGGCATAATTTAGAAAGTTGCAATGAATTTGTTTTAAGCAATTGGTATGTCAATATGCAGGAATTTGGTTTTTTTTATTAATAGATTCTTACTGTTGTCGTGCTTCTTCAGCCTCTGGTATGTTTGGGTTTAGGTAAAAGTGTGTTGCTGACGTCGCTGTTAACTGATAATCTGCCACACAAATATTTGCAAATGCATGAGTAATTAATTATGGGATAATTCTAAAAGTAGACCAAACACAAATGGCCGGTTCCCTATCTACCCCGAAATCCGAAAATAATTTTGTTGCCCAGGGCAGCCGGCAATTTTTTGGGCAACTGAAAGATTTTCAGTGTATTTTTTGGGCAACAATCGCCATTTTTTGGGCAACTAGGGACATTTTTTGGGCAACCGGGGTATGGTATAGACCATTTGGTGTTTGGTCTATTTTGGTAATTATCCCATTAATTATTAATATAGATGTGTAAGGTAAGGTATGAATAAAACACCTCTAAAGCGTGTGACACGGAAAGAGCTGACTGCAATTATAACAGGTTGTTCCATCTCTTCAAGTCTAGTTTGCTCAAAATTTTGGGCCACCGCATCCCATAGTGTCAACTCAATAACATTACCGCTGTTAACATAAGTAAAGTGCTATTGAATAATGAATAGATTCTTCACAAAAAAATGATTAATTTCTTTAATGTCACATGCCTTAGGTTTTCGATGCTAAGTTTTCTGTACACGGTCTCATCTTGGTTGGCATTTTGTTTATGCTTTAATGGTCCGACTGATCTTAGGCACCCAATATAATCTGCAATGAAATAAGTATCATGCTTTGTAAATTTTGCTGTGTGCAGAAAAATTAAGGTTCAGAGCATGACCTGTGAGCATTGGGTATTGGATTTTCCCTGTCGCATCTTCTATTGGCACTTTGGATTGAAGGTGGTTGTATGACACAAATTTAAAATAGTGGTGTGGAATGTTTGGTGTTGTTATAGGGGTGAATTTCGTGATTCTCCCAAAGCGCAGAGCTGTTCTGTTATCAACTGTCTGCTGGTATGCACTGGCGGGTTCACACATGAAATCTGAAATTCTGTAGGTGGATCCAAGTTTAATTTTTGGGTCAAAATAATCAATTTCTTTGACATTCATGTTTGCCTGTATAGCATTGCCCTGTTTATATAAATGCGTCGGTATTAAAAGTGAAGGAACTAATATGTATTGTTTACATAACATGAAGGTTGACATACCTCTTCATCTATCAATATGCAGCAGAACGCAGTTTCATTTTTTTTGGGGGAGAATTCAGCTCCAGCTTTCTTTGAATAGGTCACCGAAATCCATTTTCTATATACCCTAATTTCAATGACCTTGTCATAAGAGTTGGGGTGTAACTCAGCAATTACTGCAATCTCTGTGGGATAGCTGGTTTCAATGATTGCCTGTTCAAACACATGCTCGACCTCAGATACTGTACCGCTGCTATTTGCAACCATTTTTTGCACAGATGTATGCTGTTTGTCACTGCTTGCAGGGTCTGCCATTTAACTGTAAGTATATAATAAATGATAGTGAGTTATAATGGAAAAACGGTAAGAAACGAAGATGGTAAGATCAATAAGGTAAAAAATAATGCAATGGCACATGCTATATAAGATAGGCTTGTAGAAAATGTACTTGTATTTCTAAGTTGCGTTATAAACAAAAAAACGGTAACAAAAGAAGATGGCAAGACCAATCAGCTAAAAAATAATGGAACAACAAGTGGTATATAAGACAGGTTTTTACAAAATGTATTTGTATTTTGCTATTTTTGTGATACCTTTATGAAGTAATGAATAATTGACATGTAGTTGTGAGGCCATATTTAACAATGTTAATAATAAAAAAAAAAAAAAAAAAAAAAAAAAAAAAAAAAAAAAAATTGGAAAAAGGGAAAAAAAATAGAAAAAAAAAGGAAAAAAACAAAAAAAAAAAAAAAAAAAAAAAAAGAAAGAAAAATATATGAGTATGACTCTGCGATGCAAAAATGACTATGAACGTCCTATATTTGTCAAAAAATCTTTGTAAACTATATTTTTAGTTTCGTTTGGTCTTCTATTGTCTTGCTGTTTCATGAGAATTTTCAAACCATGAGGAGATGTAGCTCTAGAAAGAGCAACATATAACTGCCCATGCCCAAAAACTGGCTGCGGAAGGTAAACACCAATTTTGTTAAGAGATTGCCCTTGACTTTTGTTGATTGTCATTGCATAACAGAGTTTTATTGGGAATTGGTTGCGCTTGAAAGAGAAAGGAAGATTTGGATCTTTATGAATCAAAGGTATCCTGTGTATGAAGACCTTTTCACCGACTCTTGTGCCTGTGATGATTTGCACTTCAATAAGCCTTGACATAAGTTGTGTGACTATCATGCGTGTCCCATTGCATAAACCGCCTGCTAAACTAACATTTCTTAAAAGCATCACAGGTGCTCCAACTTTAAGATGGAGTTGATGTGGCGGAAATCCTAATAAGTTAAATGTGTTTAGATATTCAGCAGGATACAACATCTCAGTTTCAGCAGCAGAACTGTTGATTGGAATAGCCATATCATGGCTTGCATAACTTGTAACTTCGCCTTCAAACATTGATAAAACCTGTGTGTTAATAATGTCTGCAGTCTCATTTTTTGGACAAACAATAGCTTTTTGCTGCAGAGTGATTGCTGAAGGTGTTCGGAGTGTGGGTTGGTCATAGATAAAATCTATCAGCTTTGACAAACCTTCTGTGCTGTCTTCTATACAATACCTATCTGGAATTTCAACCCATGATGTATTTTTGCTATCTTGTTCGTCAGGTTCTCCGAGCTTCCCATCACCAATATCAAGAAGCCAAGCTGCAAAAGAGTGGGCCAAGTTCTGTTCTTCTAAGCTAATTCCTGATCAAAATAGCCTCATGTTCTCCTTCAATGTCATTAGCTTAAAATGTGGCCAGAGGTGAGAGCTTGCAAAAGAAGACAGAACTATTTCCATTTTTGGAGCACCCTTCTTGACAGGCAGCGTTTGTCGAAAATCACCTCCTAAAATAACTGTTTTCCCACCAAAAAGAACATCTGGTGCATCTAGTATGTCTTTAAGCGTCCTATCTAATGCCTCAAAGCAGCGCCGATCATTCATAGGTGCCTCATCCCAAATGATCAAATTTGTTTCAGCTAACAGGTTTCCGATATGAGTATTTTTTTTAACTCTACAAAGTGACTCATCTGTGAGTTCTAGAGGCAGTTTAAATCTTGAATGCGCGGTCCTTCCTGATGGAAGGAGTAGGGAAGCAATACCAGAAGAAGCGACTGCAAGCACAATGTTACCTTTAGATCGTAAAGCACTAATAATAGCTTTCCACAAAAAGGTTTTACCAGTTCCTCCATGGCCATACACAAATATCAGTTCCTGCCTACCTCTTGCAAACGCATTTAGAATGAGCTCATAAATTCTTCTTTGGTCAGCATTTAACTTAGGGACTGAATCAGCCTTTTCTTGTGCCAACAATGCTCTATTGTAATTCTTTTCTTCCATTAGCAACCGATTCTTCAATTGATCAAGCAGGTCTTTTGGAGGTGGCTGCAAACCATAATCCTCAACCGACTTACCACAGCTGCTTAGCAGTATCTGTAGCTCATATAATATGTAACCTTGTAATTCATCATCATTCACATAGTAGTTAGGAATCCTAACAGATTGTGAAACAATGGTGGGAATATCATGGCCCATTTGATGCCAATATTTATTCCAAAGGTGGACTGGATTTGCTACTTCGCAATGAGTAAGGATTTGAGCAAAAACAAACCTTAGTTCTGGTGAAGTTGCTGAAATACATGCTTCTTCAAGGGCTGTATCCCACTCTTTATCATCACCAAGTAAACCCAGAGCGTGACATGCAGCTCGATATGTAGGATATACAACTCGGTTAACTGTTTGGACATCTGCATAGCTTTTACAGCCTCGCTGATGACATAGCAACATTCGAAAGTAAAAAAGCTCTCCTAAACTTGGATGCACATATGCAAGACGGCCAACAGAGTACTTGGCAATCTTTCTTTTCGACCACGATCTACTGTGTGCATACCACACAAACTGTGATGGAAACTTTAGATAAGTCAAATGGCGACCATCTACGTTCTCATTATTGTAAGCAAACCATTCTGTCAATGTGGTCATCTTCTTATCTGGACGGTTGACAACTGATTCTAAATTTTCATGTGCTCGAAAGGTCATATGTTGCATGTCTTGAAGGTGGACTGAAAGTATTTGGACAACTGGATCTCTACTGTGTATTTCAAATTTAAGGATTCTCCACCAGGCTTCATGAGGACATATGAAATGACCGTCAACAAAATTTTGGATTTCATTAATGCATGATTATCGTTGGACTGCAGAGGTAGCTGCATCACCTATAGATCTGCTGACGTGTGCAAATATCCGGTCCATCCCTTTTGATATGTACTTAAACAGGTATTTTATTAGCATGCTCCACCCACAATATTCAACATTTATATGAGCAGAAAATGCTAAGCATAAAGTCCGGTTATATGGAACGACGTAGCTGGTGTCAAGTTTGACCTGGTGTTTAGTAACTGCAGTCTTTGCCTGCCTTCTTCTATAATGCACCCGTCCTTTGGCATCAAAAAAGGTCTCATTGTTGTATTTCTTTGGGAATTTTTTTGTGCAAAGGTCGCCTTGCATACACGGCGCACCCAGATTTGCTTTGCCGCATGGGCCATGCATCATCATTTCAGAAACAATTTTGTACCCATGAGGATCAACAGCTGGGTCTGGCATCTCGGCTGAAATATATTGGTCAACGTCTTGAGCATTTTGAATTTTTTGCGATGGAGAGACCCAAACCAGCGTGTGACAATGTGGTAACCCACGCTTCTGGAACTCAACAGTGTACAAAACTGCATATTAAACAATATGGAAATTAAAAATTGGTCAATAGGCCTATACATTACATGGTATATCTGCTGACAGTGTAAATCTGAACAGAACATAAACTAAAAAAACATTAACCACAAAAGATATGCATACCTCCTGTGATATGTCCGAAAGTTTGCTTATCTCTAAGAAACTTGACAAATGCTTTAATCTTTTGCTCAAAAACCCTACACACCACATCTGCTCTATCTAATGCACTCAAATGAGGAAACAATGCCATGTATCGCTGTATTTCAGGCCAATTCACATTACATGTGAAGGTTATAAAAAACTGTGGATTACCAAGGACACGACAAATCGCCAATGCATCCAGATAATGGCTATACATATATCTAGGACCCCCAGTGAAGGATTATACAAAACACTTGGGATGTTAATCTTAATAATGTGTTTGGGATATTTAGGAATGAATGTGCTTTAGTACGCGGAATTTACTATAACACACTTAAAAGAAACAAAGGTGGTGAGTATGTAAACGTGAGTTATAATGAACAATGAACACAACTTGAATAACACAAAACGATTCAATATTATTGATGAAATAATACGGATGATCTAACTATCACCAGGATTACAAAAGTAACCTTGAATCTTTGGTTTGTTAAAGGATTTGTGAATTAGTAACTAAGTTACTAGAGAGGTTGTGTTGGTTCAGGATGTTACTGAGTTATTAGTTGGAAAAAAGATATTTCAAAGGTGGTGACTAAGGGATCCTTTTATAGGATAAGGACCCCTTATTACAAGTTGTCAAGTTGTGCAATATAATAAGATACTTGGACTTTCTAACCTACTAATTACAACTTTCAATGTAAATCACTCAGTATTATCTTCTGCACAATATGGAAGACTGAACAACTTATACTTAACGTGTTACATTGTACAAAGACTAATAATACAACTAAATATCTACAAATAAATATCTATCAACTTGATCATCAACTTGGCAGGACCTTCTTTAACTAGCAGTACCTTCTCACCCAGAAGGTACTGTTAGTACATCTTCAACTTCTTCAAAATCAACTAGCAGGCTCAATACTTCATCTGGCAGGCTCTTTGACTTGAACATTTTATTCCCAACAACATATATCTAGGACCCCCAGTGAACGAAGATGGCAAAATTATTCTTGAACCGACTTCTGAACCATCACGATCACCTCTTGAAATTGCATCATAAAGTCCTGACAAATATTTTGGATTTCCCATGTGGTTGTAGGATCATACATATGGAAACTTCCAATGAACATCTTTTGGATTAGGATCATACATCCTATTGAACTCTACCCAAAGTTCTTGTTCCTTAACATCAGTGTTAGAATTTGTGTCTAGCCTGATTTGAACTAGATTCCACAATTCTTCTAAGTCAGCTCTATCACATGCTCTAATCAGATTCTCAAAGTTTTTGAAGATAGCAGTTTGACCCCCAACCCTGGTTATTTTCCATGACTTTCCTGATCTATCATGGTGAATTTCCCAATCAATAATAGGGTGTCTAGACCTAATTGGATCAGCATGTATAATTGTTGGTAAAGCAATTAACATTTTACTTACTTGCTTTGGATCCAATTCTGTTTCTTGTTTGTTTTGAGCATCTTTCTTTTTCATTGAAGGCTTTGCATCATATGGGATTTTGTAGTAACAAGTCTTGTAGGCATTCAGATAAAGGAAATGAATTTCTTCAGGAGTTTTCTTCTTCAGTTGAGATTCAGTCCAATTGGTTTGATTTCTTAAAAACTTCTTCATAAAATTCACTTGATCTTTTGGAGATGAGCCCACCTTAAAACCTCTCTTCTGACTCTCTTGAATCTTTTGAAAAATATTTTCTAGAGCTGCTTCTCTATATTTGTTGTTGATAAAGGTTTCAAGCTCTGCTGTTTTCTCTTCAGTGTTAAGATTCTGGTCATCCATAATTATAGAAGCCTGACCTCTCACAATTGGATCATTGGCAATAATCCATTGCATCTGAGCATCAAATGTTTCTTGAGCAGCTTGAGAGTCAAGAAGAATTTGAGCAGCATCTTTTTGCTCTTGCATTTCTGCAAGCAGTCTTGAAGCTTCTAAAGCCTTTTGCATTTCTTCTTCATGAATTCTTTTGGAGACTTCCTCATCTAAGGCCATCTGCAATTGCTCTGTTTTCTTCAACCTTTTAGGCTTAGGTTCATCTTCAACCATAATTTTCTTGCCCTTATCTTTTGGTGTAGGTTCTTGAGATGGAGCAGCAGATTGTTCATCATCAACATATACCTTTCCTTGAACAAACAACCTCCCCTGAGGCTGTGATTCCCTCTTTCTTTTGTAGACATGTTCAGCAGTCCCTTTATAATCCATAGCCAACAGCCTCTCAATCCTAGCAGGCTCTTTTGAACTAGCAGGCTCTTGCTCTGCACCAGCAGGCTCTTCATCAGATACTTGAGTTCCTTCATGAAATTGAAATTGAGCCTCCTCTTCAGCTTCTGAACTACCCATCCTCCCCTTTTTGGAAGAGTGACCCAAACTTTCAGCATCTGATCTTGAAGAACTAGATAATACCAACTTTGAAGATCTTTTACCCTTGAGCATCTTCACTTCATTCTCTAATTTCTTAACCCTCTTAACTAACTTGATGTTGATCTCAGAAAATTTTGTGTTCTGACTTTTAAGAGCATTTTCCAAGAGCTGCACCTTTTCTTTTAGTTCTTTCACTGTCTGAGAATCCAGACTTTGATGTGGAGGAGATTGGGATGGTGATGCATGAAATGATGGTAATGGTGGTGTTTCAGATGGTACTGGTGATGGGATTGGTGATACAAGATGAGTTGGTGATATGTAACCAGGTGAAGAACTTGATGATGGTGAGTCAGATGATGGTGTTGGTTCTTCAGCATGTTGTGGTAACATTTCATCAAAAAGTGGTATTTCTTCCCCATTAAAACCAATTTTCATGTTTGAAAATACTTTGTGAGAAAGTTTTGGTGTTTCATAAAGTGAGTGTGGGGGAAGTAACAAATGTTTTGATTTTGTGATGATGCTTTGAATAAATCTGGGATACATCAAAAACTTTGTTTGGCTATCCACATTTTTAACCAATCCTTCAAAAATATGTTTGGAAAAATTGAATTTTCTGTTTGTTGCCAAGCAAATGAGAGCTGTAGCCATGTTACCACTAAACTGCTCCCATGAGGTTTTCTTTTGGCTTAAACAATGAAGGATTGTATGGATCAAAAATCTCCATTGTGGAGTAAAATGCTTTTTAAGAAAGGTGAGTTTAGTAGAATCAGCATTATACCCCATTCTTTCCAAATTTTCAAAAATTTCAGTATTAGGCAATTGACTAATACCATCTGAATCATCCAAATGAAGATGTCTTCTAATGGATGACTCAGTAAGAATCAAGGTTTTGCCATCCACTTTGGCTTTTATCCTTTGGTCCCCATTTTCAAAAGTTTCAACTTTAGCCGTTTTCCAAAATTGTAAAATTTGAGATTCATAAATAGTGGGATTTACAAGTAAAGCAAACCTGATATAAGAATCATTTAAAAAGTCCACTATTTGATGAAAAGATTCGTTATCCACAGACTTTTCCAAAAATGCTAACTGGTTGTGACGTTTAACGAAGTTTAGAGTAGCCATGGTGAAAGATAATGAAAAACTTGATTAGGATGGTGGGATTTGTTGGTGGTACTGGTAGAAGATGAAAGGTGAGAGTTAATTGTGATAAGGACTGATGAAAGATATTATGAGTGTTTTACTTTTAACCGACAATAAGAAAATTTATAATAAGTAAGTGAAAAGGCGGTTAAAAAGATCTTTTATATGAGAAATATAATATAATATAACATCAGTAATTTACAGAATTACCCCAACGGCTAATTTTAACTACCAGGCCTAACGGCTAGAATTTTATCTGACAGACTCAACGGTTATCTAGCAGTACCATTTTACTCTACCAGTACCAAAATTTGAACTACCAGTACCTTTGAAAGAAAATTTTACTTGGCAGTCTCTTTGAAATTTTAGCAAAAATCCCTTATAGTTTTTAGCAAACTATCAGCTATCAACGGATTTGATTTGTCTTTACCAAAAGCCGTTTGCTTATGGACTAGTCAACTATTTACTGTAAAGTATGGTTAGTTAAATACCGTATAGTTTTTGGTAAACTATCAACCATCAACGGATTTGATGTGTATTTTGATCCGCCCAAAAACAACACTTATAATTAAACAAATGCAGTCTCAGAACCGGATGCTCGTGTGTAGTGTGAAACCAGGCAAGTGATCACCTGGGTCGTTTCCCAACGAGGTGTGAATGGAAAACTGTGAAAAGCTTTGGATTAAAGTGATTGATGAATCAGATATTTGATTTTGCTTTATTTAGCAATTCTAAATAACAATTTAAAGACAAATATGCACAATAAAGTTAAACGCGAATAAATAAACTAAAACGCGTAACGGGAAAGCTAAAATGGGACAAAAATAAAATTTATGAAATTTAAAACCTAAAAATGTAAAATTACTTAAAACTTATTTAAAAACTTAAATTATATATTTTTTTATACTTTTTATTTAATTATTATTAATTACTTATTATTTAATTACTTATTAAACTATTTAAATTTATAAAAAAAATACTAAATGGACAAAGAAAAATCTAAAACTTTTTCTAAAAATATTACTAAGTAAATAGAAACTAAGAAAATTATAAAAATGAAAATTACTTAATTAAAATTTAAAAAGATAAATTCTATTAAATAGAAGCTATCACTTTATTTCTATTTTTGATTTTCTTAAGGTCTAAAAATATTTTTATATTTTTCCTAGATTAAAAATGAAAAAATAAAATTATGAAAATTGGAATTTTATTTTTCTGATTATTTTTCTATTTATTATGATTTAATTACTATTATAAACTAATTAAAAAGATTAAAAATATCAAAACTGCTCAAAAAATTCTAAAACTTTTTCTATAATTACTTAGTAAGTTTACTGAGCTAATAAAATTATGGTGATGGTCTCAGCTTATTCTGACAAGCAGATAATAAGCTATTAAGCAAATAAGCTAAAACTGACAAACTGGTTTAAATAGAACTGAGTTATAAACTATAACGAGAAAGTCCCTAGGGCGCAGTGGTAAGTTTGGTGTGTTGTGTACTAAGAAACCAGGGTTCGAACCTGGTTTTGCTAATTTTTTACAACTATTTTTTTTTAATTTTCTTTTACACACTAACTAATAAGCTATATTTAAGCACTTTTTGTGAAGGAACTTCTTTTAGAACAAGCTGGATAAGCTAGAAATTAGCTTATGTTCAAATCAGTTGGAATATAAGCTTTTTAAGACTTTTGATTTTTCAATTTAAGCTCTACACTACGAATTAAGCTATAAGCTTATGGCTTAAGCTAAAATGGACTGAGGGTAACTTGAATAAGCTAATGGAACTTGAAAAAGCTGGCTGAAAATCCAGTAAAGCTCTTAATAAGCTTATTGCTTATTGAGTCAGTGTATACTGATTCAACTGGGCTACTTTTGAGATCTGAATAAGCTATGAAATAAGCTCAAAAATGGAATACCAGATACTGAGCTTGTAGACTGCTATGTGAACTATCTAAAAACCAAAATTGAGGGCTTATGGACTTGATTAACAGCTTAAAAATAAGATGAGAAAAAGGGCTTTGGCTGTGGGTCTGCTGATGTTCCCTTGGTGCAGGGGAAATGAGCAGATTTTGTGGGCTTATTTGAGGGCTTAATTGGGTTCTAAAAATCTTGATAAAAATTATACTTGAAGATAAGCTAGGTGAGTATTTAAATCTAGAAATACAGCTTATGAGGGCTTATAGGGATGAAATGAAAAATTAATGAAAACCTATGAAAACCACTAAAACTGATAACATGAAACTGAGTAAGCAGTTTTCCTAGAAACTTGGCCTAGGCTAGGAATGACTTAACCAGACTTTTGGTACACTCAATATGGTTCAAATGAAGTATAAAGATGGCAAGGTTCCTGCCCAAAAGAGCTTGTAGCTGCTAATGGCTTGTTTGAGTATTTTAAGGTCCAAATTTGATCTCACCTATGTAAAACTTGTATGTCAACTGAACTGGTTACTTGGAACTTTGAAACAGCTTATGGTGGCTTAATT
Source organism: Artemisia tridentata subsp. tridentata (assembly GCA_021014915.2). Taxonomy (NCBI): domain Eukaryota; kingdom Viridiplantae; phylum Streptophyta; class Magnoliopsida; order Asterales; family Asteraceae; genus Artemisia; species Artemisia tridentata. Next base: position 356,332,045 of record CP139509.1, on the reverse strand, counting down.
AAGTTGGGTTGAAGTTGGCTAAAGTGCACATGTACAGTAATTATGGGTTTTACCCCATTTGACTAACTGAACCAAACACCCCCTTATTTGGGTCTGTTTTGGTTTTAGAACTGAAACAGATTAAATTGAGCTATGATTTGGATTCTAAAGTTACTAACAGGTATAATAAGCTATTAAAATGAACTAGGAACTGAAAATTAAGCAATAGATAAGCAGTTATACAATAACTAGAAATTTTAAGCTAAAAACTCAATAAGGCTTACAACTGATTTGAGCTATGGAACTGAGAACTGAGAACCAAGAACACACTAGCTTGTTCACACAAGCTAGAAATACCCAGAGAAACCCTTCCTGAATAGCTTATACCCAGAATAGCTTATTTGAGCTTATTGTTGACCAAAGTTGACTTTTCCATAACTTGAAATTCAGAACTGAGTGATACTAAATAAACTTACAAGAAGCTATGAAAAGCTTACATAAGCTTATTACAAGGTGTTTAGGAGCTTTTGATGGTGACTTAATGGTACTTATAGCTTATACGAATAACACAATAACTTGAAAATTGATAATCACTGAACTTTAACACTAAGTAACTTGAAACTTGAACAATTTAACTGAAATAAACTTACATTGATAACTTGAAATGAGAATTACAATTTATTGTTACTGAAAATTAAAAATGACTATGCTACTAATTAACTACTTACCAAAATTGGCTTACAAAAGCTTCTATATATACAAAACTATGGTGGGATAATCCTAGCCGACGTCAATGAACAAATCCCCACCATTCAATTGCTCCAATTTGATCTCAGCAATCCACTTGTAATTTTGGCGGGAAATCAGGAAAGTTGGCATTTTATCTGATTTAGCTAGTAGGAGTTGGGAAGAAGCATTTATTGCTTTTGGAGTGTTAGGTAGTGTGTTTGAGGAGGGGGGATGAGGTGGTGAGTGGTTTTGGTGAGCTGGGGGGTGACTGGATGGTTTGGCGGGATGGGTGGATTAGGAAGACTGGGATTTGACTTTTGTGATGGTGGTTAACTCAGTCTAATGGTTGGGATTGGGTAAACATGGGTTGGTATTGGGATATGGGTAGGTATTGGGTTTAATGTTTAGGTTTTATTTTTTGGATAGGTCCGGATTTTGTTTTATATAATCATAGGGACCAAACTTGTAATTACTGATTTTTGAAGGGCCAAATTTGCCAACTTCCCAAACTTCTTCAAGGGACTAAACCTGCCATAAAACAATTACACTAGGACCAAAGTTGTATTTTTTAGCATTTTATAAACTTTAGGGACCTAATATGTAAATTTGGATTTTAGAGGGACTTGTTTTGTAAATTCCCAAAAGCTATCAATAAGGTTCCAAATTGTAAGTTCATGCATAGTACAAGGGTATTTTGTGAAATTTCAAGTTTTATAATACCCAGGGACCATTTTTTGCCAATTTTGATACATGAGGGGTAAAAGTTGCCAAGTTGTATAAACTTTTATCCAGGGACCATTTTGTGAACATTTTTGGTTTCCCAAGGACTTAAGTTGACTTTTCATTTATTTAAAACCTTCAGGGACTAGTTTTGACTACTTTTGAAAGTTGAGGGACTGAAACTGCCAATTATGCAAACTTTGTTCATTTTTCAACTGTTTTTAAACATTTTGCATCTGAAACATATAAAACACAATTTTGGGATAATTTCAGTATTATGATGCATTTCTGAGTGTTTTTGGATGTTTTGGCAGCTCAGATTAGGTAAAAATGATGAGTATTTAGACACTCATCAATTTACCAAAAGCCGTTTGCTTATGGACTAGCCAACTATTTACTGTAAAGTATGGTTAGTTAAATACTGTATAGTTTTTGGTAAACTATCAACCATCAACGGATTTGATGTGTCTTTACCAAAAGCCGTTTTGCTTATGGACTAGCCAGCTCTTAAGTTTGTAAAACTTGGTGAACTGAATACCAATTCCATATTGACCTAAAGATGGTGCAATTTCCTTGGATGGAGGAAATGTAAGAGGCAATGATGCTGTGTATCTTGGATGCTTGGTTCAACAAGTGAAATCATCTATCAGCATGCCTTTGCATTGAAACTTTCCTTAGTTTGATCTAGATAGAACTTTCTCCTTTAGGAATGCTTCATCCCTTCTGAATATATGATCTATTCTTATCATTTTCAACCTCTACATCATCTTGTATGCTCTTGTCTTCTCCTTCCTTTTATTGGATTATCTTCCTTTTCCTGGGATATAATTAGCTTTTATTTCCCCCTTTGTTTGGAAGATCTCTTGTTTTGTTATCAACCTGAAATTTGTTAGTTGCAAACCAAAAGAACAAAGTGCAAAGCACTTGTTTTTATAGCATTGTAAACATTTAATCATCAAGATGAACAAAACAGAGCAAACTTTATACTAGCAGGACCAATTATGAACTGACAGTACCTTTTGACTAACTAGCAGTACCATGTTTAAGAGCCAGTACCTTTGTTTTATGTACAAAAACACATGTTTTTCAAAGATTAATCATTCCAATACCTCCTACTAGGTATTTGAATCTACCTAAATCAAAAGCTTTGGTGAGAAGGTCTGCAAAATTCTTTTCAGTATCAATTTTGACAACTTGTATTAACCTTTTCTCATTGCAATCTCTTATGAAATGGTGTCTTATTTCAATGTGTTTTGTTTTTGAATGTTGAACTGGATTTTTAATGATACAAATAGTACTGCTATTGTCAATGTAAATAATGGTGTTAAGAAAATTGTACCCATAGTCAAGCATTTGATTTTGGATCCAAAGGACTTGCCCACAACAACTTGCACCAGCAACATATTCTGCTTCTGTTGTAGAGTTGGCCACCATTGTTTGCTTCTTGCAATGCCAAGATATGAGTCTGCAACCAAGAAATTGACATCCACCAGTTGTGGATTTTCTGTCTAGGGTTGCACCAGCATAGTCACTATCAGAATAAGCCACCAAGTCAAAAGATGATTCCCTTGGATACCATAGACCCAACCTAGGTTGACCCTTGAGATATCTAAAGATCCTTTTGACTGCTGTGAGATGAGAAACTTTGGGATGTACTTGAAACCTTGCACATACACATACTGAGAACATGATATCTGGTCTTGATGATGTAAGGTACATCAAGGACCCAATCATTGATCTATAATTGTGCAAATCCACATCTTCACCCTCAGCATCCTTGAGTAACCCCTTTTCTGAATCCATTGGTGTACTTGCAACCTTAGAATCTGCAAACTGAAATTTCCTCAGGATCTCTGCTACATACTTATCTTGGCTGATAAATATGCCTTCATTTGATTTGTTTTACTTGGAGACCCAGAAAGAAAGTAAGTTCCCCCATGGAACTCATTTCAAACATACTATGCATAAGTTTTTCAAATTCTACACACAAGTCTTGGTTTGTGGATCCAAAGATAATGTCATCAACATAAATTTGCACTAGCAAGATGTCTTTCTTGGTTCTTTTGATGAACAAAGTTGGATCAATCTTGCCTCTTTGAAATCCATTTTCCAATAGATAGAAAGCCAATGTTTCATACCATGCCCTAGGAGCTTGGTGTAGACCATAAAGAGCCTTGGTAACCCTATACACCTTGTCTGGATATTCTGCATCAATGAAGCCTGGAGGTTGAGAAACATACACTTCTTCTCCAATAGTACCATACAAGAAGGCACTCTTAACATCCATTTGATAAACAGTGAAGCCTATGAAAGAAGCATAGGCCAAGAATAGCCTAATTGCTTCAAGTCTTGCAACTGGAGCAAAAACCTCTTCATAATCCACCCCTTCTTCTTGAGTATACCCTTGGGCCACCAATCTTGCTTTGTTTCTGATCACTATCCCCCTTTCATCTTTCTTGTTTTTGAACACCCATTTGGTTCCAATTGCCCAGTGACCTTTGGGCAAATCAACCAATTTCCAAACCTTCTGAAGCTTGAATTGAAGAAGCTCTTCCTGCATTGCTTCAACCCAACTTGGATAATCTAAGGCTTTGTTAATGTTTTTGGGTTCAGCCTGAGAGAGAAAACATGAAAACAGGCATATGTTGGCAACTTCATGATTCTTTTCTTCATAAACAGATGAGATAAACCCTTCTTGGTCTGAAGATGAGACTTGAGTTCTTGTTCTAACACCAGAATCAATGCTACCAATCACATTATCAATGGAGTGATCTTTGAGAATTCTTGTGTTGTGTGTTGTAGGAACTTCATAGGTAAGTGGAAGATTGCCAATCCCCACTTCTTCTGGTAAAGAATCATCTGATTGAACATTTAATGGTTCAGCAGTACCAACTTGTGAACTGGCAGTACCATCTGGTGAACTAGCAGTACCATTTTCATTTGCACTACTTTCTTGATTCTCTTGACCCTGAGTTCCATGATCATCTTCAACACCTTCATTTGTTGGATTTGAAGGTTCTTCATGACTTGAAGATAAATCCAATCCTTTCCAAATTGGCATCCAGATGTAATCTTGATCTTTAGGTGTTTCAACATTGTCTTCAAAACCTGCATTATCATTAGCATTTGTACTTGTAACAGGCACATAATTCATAGATTCTAAAAGCCTATCAATGTCAAACATCCAATCTGGCCCAATGCCTTTAACATTTGGAAGTTTCTCTTGAAACTCAATGTGCAGATTTTCTTCCACTAGCCTAGTGCAACTATTATACACCCTATAGGCCTTACTTTGCAAAGAATACCCTATCATGTAGCCTTCATCAGCTTTTCCTTCAAACTTTCCTAAATGATCTTTGGTATTGAGAATAGTGACATGACATCCAAAAGGTCTCATAAAACTTAAAGATGGTGTTCTACCAAAGAAAAGTTCATAAGGAGTCTTTTTATGTGGTTTAATTACAAGAACCCTGTTCTGCACATAACAAGCAGTACCTACTGCTTCAGCCCAAAATGAAATAGGCAACTTAGAGTCTACTAACATTGTTCTAGCAGCCTCTATTAGTGTTCTATTTTTCCTTTCTGCTACTCCATTTTGCTGTGGGGTTCTAGCTACACTGAATTCTCTTTTTATTCCTTTTTCCTTGCAAAATTCATCCATAACTCTATTCTTAAATTCTGTCCCATTGTCACATCTGATTACTTTCACTTTCTTATCAGCTTGGTTTTCTACCTCAGTTATATAAGACTTAAGGATTTCACTAGTTTCATGCTTAGATCTTAAAAAGAAAACCCAAGAAAATCTGCTGTAATCATTAGTAACTACAAGACAATATTTTTTACCATTCAAGCTACTCACATTAGTAGGACCAAAAAGATCCATATGAAGCATGTATAAAGCTTGAGAAATTGAGTTATGGGTCTTGGGCTTACAAGAAGCTCCATGTTGTTTGCCCTTTAGACAATCAACACAGGTTTGGTCATTTTGAAAAATCTTTTTGGGTAAACCTCTAACCAAATCATATTTTGCAATTGTATTGATTGTTTTAAAGTTTATATGACCAAGCCTTCTATGCCAAAGCATAGATTCATCCAATGAGGCTTTTGCTACTAGACAAGTTAAACTCTCCTTAGGATCAATGTTCTTTAAATCAACACTGTACATATTGTTCCTTTTTGGGATTTTAAGAAGGATCTGACTTTCATCAGGAATTTTAAAATCAGAAGAAAGAACCATACATTCATTGTCAGTAAAGAGAACATTGTTCTTTTTGTCACACATTTGTGAGACACTAAGGAGATTAAACTGAAGCTCTTTCACAAAGTACACATTTTCAAAATCTAATTTACTGGTTTTGATTGTACCTTTACCAGTAATCTTTCCTTTGATTCCTCCCCCAAAGGTAACATATCCTCCATCAAATAATTTGAAGTCTGTGAGGTAAGACATGTTGCCTGTCATGTGCCTTGAACATCCACTATCTACATATCCTTGATCAGCAATATCATTTGAATGTTCCTGCACATATATAAACATATTAGTTTCCTTGGGGTACCCAAGCCATAACTGACTTGGGTTTGCCTCTTGCATCAATGAAATCAAACCTCTTTAGGATTGTTGATGCACCTTTTGATTAGAGTGGTCTCCATATCCAACATGCTGAGGACTTAACAGCATTTTCCCTTTTAATCCATTTTGTGGTCCTTGGTCTATCAGTACCAATTTTGGTAGTACCATTTGGTCTAGCAGGACCATTTGGTATAGCAGGACCTTTTGGTTTTGGTCTCCAATCTTGTGTTTTGACCACAGATTTCTTTTCAATGGGACTTTTCACAACTCTTGGTGCATGTTTGAAAGTATTTCTTGCACCCTTAGTAGTTGGTTTTGAATTAACAGGCTTATTTGGTCTAACAGTATGATTAATTTTTGGTGTGTTAGACTTAACAAAACTTTTTCTGGGGTTTGTTCCATTTGTTTTAGACCTTGATTTACTCCCAGAAACCCAATTGTTACAATAAGCATGAGTATGATTAAAACTACCACAGTAATAGCAGGCCTTATTGTACATAACAAAATCATCACCAAGTTGGTGTGACTTAGGATTGTTAAAATTTCTCTGGCTACCTCTAGGTTTGCTATTACACTTAGCACAACATTCAACTATTTTCAGAACAGTTTTAGCCTTTGTCTTAATCTCTACACTTTTAGGACTAGGTGGTCCTACTTTGTTTCCTTTGTTTGAAACAGTCTCTTTTTCCTCATCATCAGATGTCCAATCTTCAATAATTGGAGCATCTGAGCTCTTATCAGTGAGCACCTTTTTCTTAGAGAGTGAAACAACACTAACACTCTCAAAAGGTTCACTTTTCTCTGCAGGTTTCCTATTATCAAGTGGTTTATTATTGAATTCATGTAAACCTGATTCTGCAAGATCTAATCCTGGGGGACAAGGGATTCCTCTGTAAGGAGGTGGACAAGTATTGTATCCAATCCTAGATTTGATTCTCTTGTTCATTTGATTTTCAACTATGTTTCTAGTACAGTCAGAAGCAGTTTCTAATGTGGTAACAGTTAGTTGAATATTATCCTTTGCCAATTTCACTTTAGCAAACTCAGTTCTTAACAGGTTTATTTCAGCATCTTTCAAAAATATTTCCCTATTAAGAATGGCTTTTGTGTCAAAAAAGTGAGTTCATTTTCCCTAAAATGGATTATCTGCTTTTCAAGTTTGGCAATACTACACTTATGATTAAATAGGTCTTGATGAGTTTTACTTTGTTCTACTTTCAGTTCATCATAAAGTTTTATTAAAGTTTGTAATTCTTCAAAAACTTTACAAGTATTAGAACATTTAGTAATTTGTACCTCAGGATTGGAGAAGGCCATTAAAGCCATTTCATCTGAAGTTGACTCTTCTTCACCCATAAAGCTCCAATCAAAACCCATTCCATCAATAGCTACCATAGCTTTAGGCTCAGTGATTTCCACAGCCTTGCTCTTCTTCTCAAAGCTTCCTTTCTTCTCAAAGCTTCCCTTGTTCTTGTTTTCAAAACCTCTTCCCTTGTCATCCTGCTTCTTTGGTCTTCTACACTCTCTTGAGTAGTGACCCTTCATGTGGCAGTTGTAGCACTCCACTTTAGACTTGTCATACCCAGCAGGCTCATTACCATCTATGATAATCTTCTTTCCAGTACTCATCAATAATTTCTTAGCCCTTATGCTAAGAAGTGAAAGTTGCCACTTTATGTCCATTTCCTCAAGATCATCATCATTGATCTCTTGAATATCTTCAAAAGTCAATATGGAACCATTGTGTTGTGATGTCAGGAAAGCACAACCAATTGTTTCATCTAGAATTGTTTTGGTACTGCTAGAAGTATTGGCAGTACCAAAATTTGTGTTGGCAGTACCTTCTTCTCTACCATCTTTTTCTTCATCTACTACCCTTGAGGTGCTTGGAGATGAAACAAAGGCCATATTCCCTGAGCTTGAACCAGTAGACTTCTTCACTTCATGCTCTACTATCTTGAAGTTGTTGTAAAGATCATTAAGACTCATTTGATCAATATCTGGTTTGTTTTTCCAGACAATGACATGCATGGCCCATTCAGAGGGTAAACTCCTAAGAAATTTGGAGTTTAAGTCTTCTTGAGATATCAGCACTTCATGAATGGCTAACTGACTTGAAAGCTTTTGTAGTCTATTGAACATACTGTCCAAAGACTCATTTGTTGTGGCTGTAAAGTTTTCAAACTGATGTTTGAGGAGAGTTTTCTTGGTGGCATCATTTCCACCAAATCTAGCCACAATAGCTTGAAAAAGAGTTTTAGCACATTTGTACTTGTTGAAGATCAAAAGCTGGTCATTTGGAATAGTCATGAGAAGCATACTCCTGGCTTTAAGATCATTTCTCTTTTGGATTCTTTCTTCTGCGCTTGTTGGGTTCACTTGCACATTTGTTACTATTGCATCGTTTACTGTGGAGGTGGTGATTGTGGGTTTGAATGAGTTTTCTTCTTCAATAATCTCCCAAAGTGCATAGTCTTGCACTTGGAAGTATTGCTCTACCCTCAGTCTCCACATATCAAACTCATTCTGTTTGAGTAATGGAAGTTTTGCAGCCACATTGGTTTGAATGTGTTCAACGTCTATTGTTCTTTTAAATCGTAAATATCAGCCTAGCTCTGATACCACTTGTGAAGGATTATACAAACACTTGGGATGTTAATCTTAATAATGTGTTTGGGATATTTAGGAATGAATGTGCTTTAGTACGTGGAATTTACTATAACACACTTAAAAGAAACAAAGGTGGTGAGTATGTAAACGTGAGTTATAATGAACAATGAACACAACTTGAATAACACAAAACGATTCAATATTATTGATGAAATAATACGGATGATCTAACTATCATCAGGATTACAAAAGTAACCTTGAATCTTTGGTTTGTTTAAGGATTTGGGAATCAGTAACTAAGTTACTAGAGAGGTTGTGTTGGTTCAGGATGTTACTGAGTTATTAGTTGGAAAAAAGATATTTTAAAGGTGGTGACTAAGGGATCCTTTTATAGGATAAGGACCCTTTATTACAAGTTGTCAAGTTGTGCAATATAATAAGATACTTGGACTTTCTAACCTACTAATTACAACTTTCAATGTAAATCACTCAGTATTATCTTCTGCACAATATGGAAGACTGAACAACTTATACTTAACGTGTTACATTGTACAAAGACTAATAATACAACTAAATACCTACAAATAAATATCTATCAACTTGACCTTCAACTTGGCAGGACCTTCTTTAACTAGCAGTACCTTCTCACCCAGAAGGTACTGTTAGTACATCTTCAACTTCTTCAAAATCAACTAGCAGGCTCAATACTTCATCTGGCAGGCTCTTTGTCTTGAACATTTTATTCCCAACAACATATATCTAGGACCCCCAGTGAACGAAGATGGCAAAATTATTCTTGAACCGACTTCTGAACCATCACGATCACCTCTTGAAATTGCATCATAAAGTCCTGACAAATATTCTCCTCGGATATCATTTTGATGTGTTCTATAAAAATCCATTCTATTCCGTTCTATACAACAATAAACAGCAACAACATACTGTTGTAAAAGACGCCCTACCCGGAAGATTAAATCATACTGCTCATGTCTTGGGTGCAGCTGGTATGTGTAAAACGCGTTCATTGAAACGCGTTTGCTCCTACCGGTCGGATCTGCAGCTTTTAATCTTAAGTGCGTATGAAATCCAGGCTGACCATAAATGAAAATGAGTGGGAACTGTAATGACATGTATGATTGATGAAGCTTATTTATCCTTTGTCGCACCCCACCTCTTAATTCAATTATAACATCATAGTCTGCTTCGGTCATTGGACCATTGTCAAACACTATGGCTCCTAAAGCATCAGATGTCGGCAACTCATAACGGCGTGCACCTCCACCACCATAGAGCCGAACCTTAAAGTCAGGAACATCAGCCTCAGCACATTTGTCCCGTGCAGTTCTGAACAGGCGCACTAGCTCATTGTGATCATCTAAAAAGTGGATGAGTCCTTGAACAACTTGTGGATCTATCGCAGATGTATTAGATCATTCAAAATGGGCCATTCTGTTTTCCACTTCATTACGTGTATCATAGATATACAACTGTAAAAAGCAGGGCGAATCATTGGCAGCAGGACACAGGGAACCAATCCAATGATATATCTGACCAGAAACTTTAAAAACATACGGACCTCTTCCTTCATTAATTGTATTGTCAATCTTGGCGCCAAATGAAGTCATGGCAAACATTTGATTGTAAGCTCTTATATTCTGCATAAAATTGTTGTCTTCAAGAAGTTTCGTCATATATGCAGGTGGCCAAATCTCGGGATCCATGAAAACTTTACCACCTCTGCAGCACAAATGATATTCAGGCTGACCATTGTTGGAACGACCTTTAAGCCGTTCGTTAAGCCAAAACATGGCTTTGCAATGCCGGCACCGCTGATCACAATCGCCTAAATCTTGATAGGTGACCGGCGTGTCTATACCAACTGAAAGAAAAAGGGTTAATCAAAACACTGCAATCAAGTTAATTGAATGAAAAGGAAGCTGGTGGAAAAGGAATCTTTGATGGTTACCTCTAATTGCATGAGAAGGTGGCTGTTGAACAGGATTATCAACATCATCATTGAAATGAGCACGGGAAGAACATTGCCGAACATTCCTTGAGGTGCCAGCAGATGTTGTTTTACTCTTTTTAGTTTTTTGTAAAAACCTATCGCCATTAACGCTAGTTGATTTTCGTTTACGATTTATATCAGGGCCTATTTTACATATAAAAAGATTCTATTAATATAGCCAAAGGTAATAGAAAAAGCTCACATACTATTACAAAAGATAAGACAGAAGCTGACCTCCATTTGCAGAGAAAGACGATCCGAAGTCTAGACTATCAGATGCAATAGAGGAGTCATGTTGGCCGTTACTTGTCGAAGACTGTAGCCGCAAAGACCGTCTGCGTGATTCACTTTTTTCAACTGAGTTTTTTTCAGCAGTCTTGTTACTATTATTGGGAGTTGATTGGTTTATAGCATTTGAGTCCATTCCTACAGGGTAGCCGCATGTTAGGTCGAAGGTCTTAAAATGGCATGCCTAATAAAGTAATTATTACCTTTACTTGCATGAGACGATGATTCAATATGAGGAGCTTCCAACGAAACAGAACACGTATGATCATGTGTGCAAACCCCTGTATGTTATGACGACATGTAACAAACTAATTTGGTAAAAACCGAAGAATCATATAACTGTGAGGCAAACCTTCCTTACCAGCAATTGATTGGCGTAGAGCATCTGGATGGGTGCCTGTTTTGAATAAAAAAAGAAACCCATTAATATAGTAAAATCTGTTAGGAGGAACTCGCATGGTATAACAGAAAACAACACCAGAAGCTACCTCCATTTGTAGGCAAACCTGATCTGGCCTCTGGATGATCAGACGCGATAGACTGGTGACATTGGACATCAGCTGCTGAAGACCGTAGGCGCAAAGATCGCCTGCATGATTCATTTCTTTCGGTGGATTTTGGTTGGACACACGCGTCACTATCATTCGAAGGTGATTTGCCAACAGCATGCGGCTGAATGCCTGAAGCAGAAACGGATGTTACCAACAAAGTTCCTAAATGGTCTGTGTAACAAATAAACTGTTCGTGCAGTAGTGGCCTAAGACTATAATAATAAAGTAATTCGTGGTGAAGGAATAAAGCATAAAAGAGTGATTTCATCAACCTTCAAAATCAACACCAACAGGATGATTTGCACCTACACTTGGACAGGCCAATGAAGATCCTGCTTAAGCAGTAGCATCAACAGGATCAGTGCAAATGGGAGCGACATCCGCTGGCAGGTTCCCCCCCTGCGCGTTTACACACAGGTGTGCCTGCATTTTTTAACACATACATAAAGATGGACGTTAACTTTTGCCACGATAAAAAGGAAAAAAAAAAAGCACCGTAAAGAGCGACCGACCAATCTGGGGATTCGTATTACAACGTTTCATACGACGGCTGCTGAAGAAAGTGCCGCCACTTAAAATAGCGGTGGGTGGCACATGCACGGCGGTTGCACGACAACGACGTTCATGGCGAAGTTCCCGGGCTGTTAGGCACATACTTCCTACCAAAATAGCATCTGCCAAAAATTAAAAGGACAAAAACATGAACATAAAGTCTATAAAAATTCTAGCAAGTATATGAAACAAACTAACCTTCGGAAGCACCAACACTTAATGTCAAGGGAGGTACGACATCATGTTCACTCTGACCTTCCCACGCGGAGTTGGCACAACCATCTACAGCCATCTCGTTATTCATTTTTGGGTTTCCCAAGATTGGATTTCTTATATTTTGGGCATGACGTGTAGCATTTGGTTTTATTGTAGCATTTTTTTTCATACTCACAAACAGCAAGACAAAGATAGAAGAACCAACAAAAAAAAGATAACCCAAAAACAATGACAAACACTTTATAAGTAATCACCATGAGTAACAACAACATTTTTAAACAGTGATTCACAAACGTATGAAGCCAATGTCAGGAAAAGAAGACAAAAGAAGTTAGAGATGACTATTAAAAAAAAAAACACACTGATTTAATACAAAACAGGGAACAAAATATCGCAAGAGAACCTAAAATAGCAATTCCTATAATTGGCAGAAAACCCTAAACAAAATAGACTATCATAAATGTGTGACCAAAAAAATTAACCAACAACCATAATAAATACTCTACAGGACCTAAAGAAAGGCAGTTATATCCATTATTAAATGCAAACTCAGCTTAAATGACATGCAGAGGCAGGTTAAATGAGATGATGAAATTAACAACAACAACACAACAACAACAGAAACAACCAAACATACTAAAAAAAAAACAGAACCTACAATGAATGCCCGAAAACGCTTCTCGCACACAATCAAAGCACCCATTTTTTTATCAGAAAAAATGGCAGAACACCTAAATCAGATCCAAAAGTGTGGATATAAGCAACCTAATGACTGTAGCAACAACAAATGGCGTAAAAAGAACCACAAAATTAAAAAATTAATAAAGATACTATTCATGTAACTGTACACCCCCTCACAGAGCACTGTAGCTGCAAAATAACCCATAAACTCGGATCGGAAAAGGCAAAAGAACCGCCGGGTAAAGATACCGGGAATAACCATTCCGGATCTTAAGGAAAAGGAAGGTATGTGAGTGAAGGGCAATAGTTGGATGACCCAACAGCAACCCAATGCGTAACCCAAACCCGGGCTCAAACGGGTAGAAACAAAATTTCGGGCGGGTCGCGCCATAAATGTATAATAGATATAATTAGTTAGGAGTAATAATTAATTGCAGGCCTTTATATACTTGGACTTGCAATATATATTCAAAAAAACATGTTGGTTCAGTGGTTAAGATACATGTTTTTCTTTCAAACAACCATGGTTCGAGCCATGTAAGTGGAAAAAATTTTAAAACAATTTTCGAGACTGAATTTTTGAACATTTTAATTAATCCGAATTTTAGTTGATTAATAGTTGCTTAGGTGGACTAAATGTGATAACATCGCTTTTAATGACAATTACATGGCAATGACGTGGACTTATGTAGCATTATCTACGTATAACGCCTCCTGTTATATATATATATATATATATATATATATATATATATATATATATATATATATATATATATATATATATATATACATATATATACATATATATATATACATACATATATATATATATATATATATATATATATGTATATATATATATATATATATATATATATATATAGGGGGCGTTATTGTGGTGTACAAGCTTAAAATAGATAAAATAGGTACACATGTGGACCGTTGGATCAATCTTGATAGATGAGATTAGTTATTAAATAGATGAATGGCAAAATTGTAGTTAAGTGAAAAACAAATGGCTTTTATGTATCAATATTTTATAGGAGCGTATATATTGTCTTGATGATCAGTTACAATAACAATTAGATAGCCACAATTACACACCCCACCAAGTCAACCGATATCATGCAATTCGGATTAAAAATCACAATCACCAAAATCGATCAATCAATACACAATCCCCAAATCTTTGTTCTTCATTTTTTATTTAAATACAGGTAGCCAAGGGTTAGCTGCAATCATAACAAACAAGTACGCCGAATTTTGTATCTCAAGTGATTGACGATTCAGTGCTCTTCCTTTTTTTTTTTTTTTTTTTTTTTTTTTTTTTTTTTTTTTTTTTTTTTTAATTCTGTCTATTAAGAGTGTTTTATTTATTTAATCAATACATTGTTGTGTTTCAGACCGACGAAGTGGACGGTTGTCAAATGTTAGATGACCAAACTATCGGTCTAACTCTTGGCACCGACAAAGTGATAATGAGGAACCTGAAACTATTGATCTAACTCTTGATGGAGATAGTGAAGACGATCAAGGTAATGTGTATTTCTTCTTATAAATTAATTATTGGGTTGTGAGTGAGCTGATTTGTGTGTATTAGTCTCTTGTTATGTATGAATTGAGTTGGTTGTGTAAGCTTATTACATAACGGATGTGTATGAGTTGCATTAGTTGTGGAAGGTACTAAGCTAACATTAGTTTCATATAGGTTTTGAAAGAAGTTATTGGTTGATTAAGTGTGTAAGTTGAAGTTATTGGTTGATTAAGTGTGTAAGTTGAAGTAGTGGATTGTGTAGTTGTGGATTAAGTGTGTAAGTTGAAGTAGTGGATTGTAATGGGTAGGCACTGCTCGGCGTCACAGAGTTACTCTTAAAGATCACGGGTGAATTTGTATGAACAGATTCGGACACTCTAGAGTTAGTGATTGTGGTACTCTAGAGTTAGTGATTGTGGTTTGCAACTCACAGTCGAACAAATTTAAAACATTGTTTCCTGGTTCTAGGAAAAAGAGAATCACTTTGTTTACTTTTTATCGAATGTATGCTGTAAATGTATAATTACGTATGTCTGTGTAATGATCGTGTTTTGTGATTTTATGTTTTGCTTCGCTGCTTCTTGAACATTGTTTTGTTTATAGCTTGTATGATAGGTTTTTGAGGTTAGTAGGATTTTAGGTGTTACTGAATATGCAAATGAGTCACAGAATGAAATATTAGGAAACTTGACAACTATGTGTAGATAGATGCTGTGTATAAGACTTAATGAGCTTGTCTGATGAGCTTTTCTGGTGAGTATGTGTGCTAGTTAGTTATGTTTATTAGATGGAATAAACCTCTGTGTGTGTATTAGATTCTGCATGAATGTGTATTAGCTGCTAAGGAGTCATGTGCATAAGTTGCATACATGTTTTGTGTTAGTTTGGAGTGTGTATTACTTGATATCGTACTTGTCATAAGAGAGTTTTAAATAAACTTCTGTGTATTAGCAGATTATGTGTATTACTTGATATCGTACCAGTCGTAAAAGAGTTTCAAATAAACAACTGTGTATTAGTTGATAACATATTTGTTTTGCACAGGTCATTTAACAGATACACATTGAGACCTGGTCATTTAAGAAGGGATTAAAATCAGATAATTGGACATGAAGTCACTTAAATACAAGCGAAAATTATGTAGCCGTACAATTAATAAAGTCACTTAAATAATTTTCAATTACTATAATACCCTTAAACTAAATATCTAATTAATTGATATTATTATCTAATTAATTGATATTATTATCTAATTATTTTGATCTCATCTATGAAGGTTGATCCAACGGTCCACATGTGTACCTATTTTATTTATTTTAAGCTTGTACACCACATGAACGCACTTCTATATATATATATATATATATATATATATATATATTATATTATAGGGGTGAGTTAAAATAAAAAGAGGATTTTTGGTAAAAAGAATAAGAAGAATTTTGGACTATTAGATTTAAAATCAATTGATTAGATTAAACTATAATCTTAATTAAGGCTGGAAGGACAAAAACGTCTTTTAATAATATACCTACTTAAAAAAACTCGTCCTTCCATGATAAAATTTCTTTAGACCGTCATAACTAAAACTATATTCTCTCTCTAACTTTACTTTCTCTCTCCAACTTTACTAATTCCCTCTAATAACAACAATCATCACTAATTTCTCATCTAATCATTCAGAAACGCATCAGATATTTGTCAATCGAAGATCTAAATAGTGATTCAACGGTAATTGAAGTTGAAATTGGTGATTTTACGGAGAAAAATGCTTGCGTAAGTCAATTAAACCTAGTTTTGTTCATATTATTATAAGGGCCAATTCTACAAATAGCCTGGTCGCTTAAGGTGTTGGGCTTTTTTAGCCCCAAAAAAGTCGCTTTCTCAAAATAGCCCAAGAAATAAGCGACCAAATGTGGGAGCAACATGTGGCGTGTACTTTTTGGCCCCTAGCGAAAAGTCGCTTAAAAAGTCAAAAAGTCGCTTAAAATTTAGCAAAAGTCGCTTAAAAAAGTAACTTTTTGGCTGCAAAAAGACACAAATAGTAAGTCGCTTAATTGACAAAAAAGTCGCTTTAAGCGACTTTTGAAAGTCGCTTATTTCTTGGGCTATTTTGAGAAAGTGACTTTTTTGAGGCTAAAAAAGCCCAACACCTTAATAGACCGGGCTACTTGTATATTTGGCCCTTATTATAAAGGTGCAGGATTTTTGTTAATATTGTTTGTTAAAATTCTATAGGTATTGATTTTATAACTTAACATTGCTTTTTTAATTTATATTATGTGAAGATGTGCATCAGATTAAACTGTATTTTTTGCATCAAAGTAGCTAAGTGTGAATGTTGATGAAGTATGATATTCTTGGGTAATTGTACCAGCTTATGTGAAATAATCTTGTTTTTTGCATAAAAAAATAAGATAATGTGCATTACTTTTTTTTTATGAAATTAATCAAATTATATTCTTAGTTCTTCAACACGCCTTTGTATGAAATAACATTGTTTTGTGCGTCAAAATGGCTAAACGTGCTTTAGTTTTCATAAGAAGTTAGTAAAACACATATCCTTAGATAATCAACACGCCTTTGTATGAAATAGCACTGTAACGTGCATCAAAATGGCTAAATATTCAGTAGTTTTCTTAAGAAGTTAGTAAAACACATTTCCTTAAATAATCAACACGCCTTTGTATAAAATAACACTTTTTTGTACATAAAAAAAGGCTAAATGTTTGATAGAAAGTTAGTAGAAGTGATATCCTTGGGTAATCAACACGCCTTTGTATGAAATAACATTGTTTTGCACATAAAAATATGCTAAATGTGCATTACTTTTGATAGGAAGTTAGTAGAAGTGATATCATTGGGTAAGCAGCACTCCTTTGTATGAAATAACATTGTTTTGTGCATTAAAATGGGCTAAATGTGCATTAGTTTTCCTAAGAAGTTAGTAAAATTGTTTTCCATAGGTAATAAACACGCTTTTGTTTGACATAACATTGTTCTGTGTATCAAAAATGGTTTAAATGGGCATTAGTTTCTATAGGAAAATAGTAAAAGTGCTTTTCTTAGGTAATCAACACACAATTGTTTTGTAATAATACTGTTTTATGCGTTAAAGACGGACTAAATGTACATAATTTTTCAAATGATTTAGTAGAAGTAACATACTTATGTAATCTGCATACATTTGTTTGAAATAACACTTGTTTGTAAAAGTGAAATACGTTTTGGTAATCGTGTGTTATGTGGAATAACATAGCTTTGTGCATTAAAAATAAGCTAAATGTGCATTGATTTTTGTAGGCAGTTAGTAAACGTGTGATAAGTTTGGATAATCGTGAGCTATGTGGAATAACACTGTTTTGCACATTAAAAATGGGCTAAATATGCATTAATTTGTGTAGGGAGTTAGTAAAAGTGGAATACGTTTTGGTAATCGTGTGTTATGTGGAATAACATTGCTTTGTGCATTAAAAATAAGCTAAATGTGCATTGATTCTTGTAGGCAGTTAGTAAACGTGTGATAATTTTGGATAATCGTGAGCTATGTGGAATAACACTGTTTTGCACATTAAAAAATGGACTAAATGTGCATTAAGTTGTGTAGGGAGTTAGTAAAAGTGGAATGCGTTTTGGCAGGGCATAATAAGTTGGATTTGGCGGAGGAAAAAATCCTTGGGAAAGCATAGTTTTTAACATATTTCATCATGGTTAGGTTTTTTTTTGACATAATCTTGTTAAGTTTTTCTATCCGAAATCTTGCTTCTTACAAGGTTCTAAGCCTATTAGGAGAAAGTTCAGTTTCAGTACAACACCAATTAGAAATTAAAATTTACTTCATTGCATTATACTACATATGTGTATGAAAGGTATACTGTCAACACTTAATTGATAGTGTGTGCCAAATATTTTAGTTGGACTGCTGATAAAGCTTTAAGAGAACTTGAAGAAGCAAGCATATCAAAGCAGTGCTTCCCAACCTTACAAGAGTGTGCCACACAAGTAAACTAGTATTAAAAATGGGATAAATGTGCATTAATTTTTGGGTGATCCTGTGTTAGGTGAAATAACAATGTTTCGTGCATTAAAAATGGGCTAAATGTGAATTAATTTTTGTAAGAGGTTAGTAAAAGTGAGGTACGTATTGTGAGTCGTGTGAAATAACATTCTTTTGTGCATAAAATGGACTATATATGTCGTTACTTTTCACATGTTGTAGTATAATTGACATGCTTAGCCTTTGGTTGTAGTAAAATTGAAAGGTATTAGGTTTGTTGTGATGTAGGTCTGCAATTTTGTCTGTAACATAATTGATCAACAATATAGTTGTGATGTATGATCAATTATGTTGCAAACAAAATTGCAGACCTACATCACAACTAACCTAAAACCTGTCAATTTTACTACGACCAAAGGCTAAGCATGTCAATTATACTATAACATGTGAAAAGTAATGACACATATAGTCCATTTTATGCACAAAAGAATGTTATTTCACACGACTCACAATACGTACCTCACTTTTACTAACTTCTTACAAAAATTAATGCACGTTTAGCCCATTTTTAATGCACAAAACATTGTTATTTCCCCTAACACAGGATCACCCAAAAATTAATGCACATTTAGCCCATTTTTAATACTAGTTTACCTGTGTGGCACACTCTTGTAAGGTTGGGAAGCACTGCTTTGATATGCTTGCTTCTTCAAGTTCTCTTAAAGCTTTATCAGCAGTCCAACTAAAATATTTGGCACACACTATCAATTAAGTGTTGACAGTATACCTTTCATACACATATGTAGTATAATGCAATGAAGAAATTTTAATTTCTAATTGATGTTGTACTGAAACTGAACTTTCTCCTAATAGGCTTAGAACCTTGTAAGAAGCAAGATTTCGGATAGAATAACTTAACAAGATTATGTCAAAAAAAACCTGACCATGATGCAGTATGTTAAAAACTATGCTTTCCCAAGGATTTTTTCCTCCGCCAAATCCAACTTATTATGCCCTGCCAAAACGCATTCCACTTTTACTAACTCCCTACACAACTTAATGCACATTTAGCCCATTTTTTAATGTGCAAAACAGTGTTATTCCACATAGCTTACGATTATCCATAATTATCACACGTTTACTAACTGCCTACAAGAATCAATGCACATTTAGTTTATTTTTAATGCACAAAGCAATGTTATTCCACATAATACACGAATACCAAAACGTATTCCACTTTTACTAACTCCCTACACAAATTAATGCGCATTTAGCCCATTTTTTAATGTGCAAAATAGTGTTATTCCACATAGCTCACAATTATCCAAACTTATCACACGTTTACTAACTGCCTACAAAAATCAATGCACATTTAGCTTATTTTTAATGCACAAAGCTATGTTATTCCACATAACACACGATTACCAAAACGTATTCCACTTTTACAAACAAGTGTTATTTCAAACAAATGTATGCAGATTACATAAGCATGTTACTTTTACTAAATCATTTGAAAAATTATGTACATTTAGTCCGTCTTTAACGCATAAAACAGTATTATTACAAAACAATTGTGTGTTGATTACCTAAGAAAAGCACTTTTACTATTTTCCTATAGAAACTAATGCCCATTTAAACCATTTTTGATGCACAGAACAATGTTATGTCAAACAAAAGCGTGCTTATTACCTAAGGACAACAATTTTACTAACTTCTTAGGAAAACTAATGCACATTTAGCCCATTTTAATGCACAAAACAGTGTTATTTCATACAAAGGAGTGCTGCTTACCCAATGATATCACTTCTACTAACTTCCTGTCAAAAGTAATGCACATTTAGCATATTTTTATGTGCAAAACAATGTTATTTCATACAAAGGCGTGTTGATTACCCAAGGATATCACTTCTACTAACTTTCTATCAAACATTTAGCCTATTTTTATGTACAAAAAAGTGTTATTTTATACAAAGGCGTGCTGATTATTTAAGGAAATGTGTTTTACTAACTTCTTAAGAAAACTACTGAACATTTAGCCATTTTGATGCACGTTACAGTGCTATTTCATACAAAGGCGTATTGATTATCTAAGGATATGTGTTTTACTAACTTCTTATGAAAACTAAAGCACGTTTAGCCATTTTGACGCACAAAACAATGTTATTTCATACAAAGGCGTGTTGAAGACCTAAGAATATAATTTGATTAATTTCATAAAAAAAAGTAATGCACATTATCTTATTTTTTATGCAAAAAACAAGATTATTTCACATAAGCAGGTACAATTACCCAAGAATATCATACTTTATCAACATTCACACTTAGCTACTTTGATGCAAAAAATACAGTTTAATCTGATGCACATCTTCACATAATATAAATTAAAAAAGCAATGTTAAGTTATAAAATCAATACCTATAGAATTTTAACAAACAATATTAACAAAAATCCTGCACCTTTATAATAATATGAACAAAACTAGGTTTAATTGACTTACGCAAGCATTTTTCTCCTTAAAATCACCAATTTCAACTTCAATTACCGTTGAATCACTATTTAGATCTTCGATTGATAAATATCTCATGCGTTTTTGAATGATTAGATGAGAAATTAGTGTTGATTGTTGTTTTTAGAGGGAATTAGTAAAGATGGAGATAGAAAGTAAAGTTAGAGAGAGAATATAGTTTTAGTTATGGCGGTCTAAATAAATTTTATCATGAAGGGACGGATTTTTTTAAGTAGGTATATTATTAAAAGACGTTTTTGTCCTTCCAGCTTTAATTAAGATTATAGTTTAATCTAATCCATTGATTTTAAATCTAATGGTCCAAAATTCTTCTTATTCTTTTTACAAAAAATCCTCTTTTTATTTTAACTCACCCTTATATATATATATATATATATATATATATATATATATATATATTAGAGAAAAGTATAATTAGATAGAAAAGTGGGAAAAAAAGTTATAGGGTAGATTTTGAAAATATTTAAAAGTTCAGGGTAAAAAAAGAAAAAAGAAAAGAAAAAGAAAACGGGAATCCTTATTTACTCGGATACAATCACACACACTCCATCAGTTACCTCCCACTCACCATCTCCATCGCCACCATCATCACCGGGAATCACCACCATCGAATTGACACCGTCATTAAAACTATTGAACGCTAGCAACCTCCATCAAATTATCGACATCAATTACCGGCCACCTCTATTTGCTCTCACGAATGGTCTATCGTCGGTGACACCACCGGAAGTACTTATAACAGTAAGTGCACAAATTTTGTTGATTGATTAATTATTTTAATATTTAATATATATTAACTCAAACAACAGTAAGTCCACGATTAAAGGAAAAAAAACATTGAAATCAAAGAGGAAAATTCGGATGAAAGTAAGCATATGTTCTTTAAATTAGAGCATCCGTTGTTTAATTTAATTTAGGGCATCAGTTGTTAAATTCGGATGAAAGTAAGAATTTATTTGTTAGAATAAATATCTTCTTTTTGTTTAATTTAGGGCATCAGTTGTAGAATATGTATGTAGATGTAGAATAGTGTATCAAAGTACGTGTTAGAGCATCTATTTGTATAATTAGGTCATTTGTATTATGTGCTTGGTGCATCTATATTACGTGTTACAGCAACTATATGTGTTTGGTGCATCTATATTATGTGTTTGGTGCATCTATATTATGTGCATCTGTTAGTATAATTAGGACATATGCCGTAATGTTGCAGCATCTATATGTATTAGAGCAACTGTATGTATGAATGAGGCGTATGTATTATGTGTTTGGTGCATCTATATGTACACGTATGATCAATGTGTAAACACGTGATAATTGTAATTTTGTTGAATTAATTAGGGCATCAATGTGTAAACAGATGACAATTTCAAGTATTTTTGAATTATTAGACATTTTAGGGCATCAATGTGTAAACAAATCATAATTTGTATTATTGTTGAATCAAATGAAATATTAAGGCATCCGTGAGTATGATTATTGCATCATTAGACATGTTAAGGCACAAGTGTGTATGTTTAGTGCTTTCGTTTGTATTTTAGTGCATCGTTGGACATACCTTGGGCATATGTTTGTATGATTAGTGCATCGATGAAAACATTAGGGCATCAGTGAGTATGACTAGTGTAGTGCATCATTAGACATATTAAGGCATCAGTGTGTACATTTAGTGCATCGTTAGTCATAGAAGGGCATCCATTTGGTATATTTAATGCATCGTTGTAAATACTTGGGCATCTATTTGTATGTTTAGTGCATCGATGAACATATTATGGAATCTATGAGTATGATTAGAATATTAGTGAGTAAGATTAGTGCATCATACATATTAATGCATCAGTGTGTATGTTTAGTGTATCCTTTTGTATGTTTAGTGCATCGTTAGTTATAGTAGGGAATCCATTTGTATGTTTAGTGCATCGTTGGATATACTTGGGCATTTGTTTGTATATTTAGTGCATCGATGAACATATTAGGGCATCAATGAGTAAGCTTAGTGCATCGTTAGACATATTAAGGCATCTATATGTATGTTTAGTGCATCCGTTTGTAAGTTTAGAACCCTTTGTGTCACTGGTTACTATGCTCTTGGTTGCCAATAGCTGTTAAATTAGTTTAAATGTTTACATCTGACATAATTATTTCATTAAGAAGATTCTAGCCCAGTGAAACTGATGCCAGCTGCAGAAACCATCACTTACTCAAGAAGCTGTATCTAGCTTCCTGTTTATTGTTTATAAGGTTCGTAGTTTTTATAGGTTTTTCTATGTACAATATTCTGCACCGATGCTAAATCTGTAGTGAAGAACTACCTTAGTGTAGAGCAATTTTATCAGATAGTAATTAGTTTTAGAAAAAAAAATGTCTTATTCTTACATTTATTTTGGACTGATGAGAGTACTTTACTACATAGAAAGATCGACTTGTAAAGAAAATTAACAGGAAGCAAATCATGTACTTATCATCTTTGAGTCTAATGACAAGCAAGTGGATGATCTTACTTTGTTTAACTATGATTTGTCAAACACATGATTGGGTCAGCTTTTGAAATCTTCCTCTCTCTCTATAGTCTTCTGCATGAAAGTGTACTTCTAGAAGGCACTGATCATTGCTTTATTTATATCAACCTTTGTATAACTGCTTCATGATTGCCATTGCGAGTGATCTATTCTTATTTTGTTACTCCAACTAACGCATCATTCGTTCTGTTAACGGCCTGCATGTAGTTTGAAAATGTACTAACTGCAATATGATGGACATGTCTCAAATAACTTTGAAAATATGATGGACATGGCTGTTGAAATCCATGGTGATGTTGCATCTCTTGTATAATTTCCTATCTTTATATAGTTTTTTCTCTGCGCTTGTTTTGTAAATGTTAAGCAACAGAAAGGTAGCATAATACAAACATTATATGAGTTGATTTTATGCCGTAAAGATGCCACATTATATGAGGTACTTTAGTGCATCCGTTTGCGGACCTTTAGTACATCCGTTTAAGGTACTTTAGTGCATCCGTTTGTATCATAGTAAGGCATTAAAATATCATGGGAGTCGATGTCAATTTTACATATAGGATTAGATGACAAATCACCCGTCAACTTGGATAACATTTAAACATATGTTTGTCGAGTTTATGTGTATCAAAATCATTATACACTTATTCGCGTGGTATAATCACTTCGGTTATGTTACTGTTTGCTATTTGAGCATTATACAATCAGTGCATCCGTTTGAGGTACTTTAGTGCATCCGTTTGAGGACCTTTAGTGCATCCGCTTAAGGTACTTTAGTGCATTCGTTTGTATCATATAGTTATTAGTTGATGTTTTGTTATATTTTGACACTCAGATTTATCCAATTTTGATGTTTTTAGTTTATGTATCTATGTATTACAGGTCCCAGCATCAGTACGGGTGAGGAGAGAGTCGGCTGCACCAAAGACAAAAACCGAAGCCATCTGTTTCATCAGCATCAGTAGCTTCCTCCATTATCATCTCCATATCGACTATTTCTAAGTAACTGCGCGCCATAAGGAGCACCTCGGTCAGCGTTGGCTAAGTGTGAATAAGGTAGTGACTGTAGCATGACTGTAAGTGAATAAGAGGGATAAAATTATATAAACCTGTCTTGTGATTGTATCCTTAATATCACCCAAGCCGTGTTAATTGACCGGAATGTGTCATTAGTCAATGTCTTCCAAGCTTTTTTGGACACTCGTTTAGTTAGTGTTGTAGGCATCCCTTGAGATCAGATAGAAAGTGTGCAGAAATTAGAATTTTGGAGGATGAGTTACGCATTTTCAACCTCTCCTGTAACAATGCCATTGGACTTGTCCTCTAGAAAGTACATGGATTCCAGCATAGAGATTAAGAACTATATATCCGTAGACTCTTATCTCGCTAAGGTAGTGTGGAGTCCTGTGTTTTTTTTGGAACGATTTTTTTGGAGTCCTGTGTTAAATTGGTGGAAAGTTGGAGAGGCGGTGCTTATACATTGAAGTAATGAAATTTTTAACTTTTCATGTTTGATATGATCTCGTTGTATACATTTTCATAACTTTCCATAACACTAACTCCCTTTTTCGCTTTTTTGCAGCACTGCTAGTGCAGTTACTGTCAGGAGTACCATCCGTAGGTTGAGAGAGTAGACCGAGAGTTAGATTTGATGGTTTCTTTATCTATTGTAATCGTTAAACCTCTAGCACATTTCAGAAGGTTTTGTTTTTACCAATTTTGGTCACTGTTAAAAAGACCTTGCGAATGGGATTTTATTTAAGGTTTTGAATGCTGCTTGTTTTGTTTAATCATTGTTGCTGTTATTGTTCTTGTTTGTTTTTACTTCCCAGTCTTTACACTTTCAAACATTCTGCTTGTTTAGGTTAATATTCTGTATATTGGTCTTCAACAGGGCCAAACTTGAACCAGAAAATTAGTACTGTAAATAAACAGATCACTAATCCAATACAGCTTTAGGATTTACAGCTGGAATGTTTAACTAAAAACATGGTAGTTTCAAGATTCGTTGACAAATTTCACAAAGAAAGTTTTGTAGTGTGATTATAGTCTTAGTGGCTTAGCCAAGAACCACTTTCATAAACGAGCACAACTCTGGAATTTAACTTTACGCCAGCTCTATCTTGGTCTTGTTCTTTGTTAGCAAAGAATGAGTTTGAACACCCCTTGGTATCTGGTTAGATACTTAGATGTATGAAACAAGTTATAAACAAATATTTGATTTTGATTTCAGGTTAGTATAGTTAATATACATACACGGCCAGCTAGGTTTCTGTTAGTACCTATGTGCTAGCACTGATCTACTTAATCAAACTGAAAGATGGTTAAAATCTCTACACCCCCCATGAACTAGATCACAACAAAATTGGCCTTGATAAGATAATTTCTGCACCGTTTTCTATTCTTTTGTGAAGTTCACTAATTCAGCTTGTGAAAGCAGTTAGTTTGATAGATGATAGATTTTAGCAAGATCAACACCGTTACTCTTGTTAGGCCGTTGTTCCTGTACTGCCTTTACGGCAGCAACTCTAGCTGCATTTGCTGATCTATTGGCGGTTAGTATCCGTCTGTGAATAATTTGATTATGGGAATGACAGAGCATCTCTTTATAGGTTCTAAAGCTTCAGTTTTCTTTGAAGTGGTTATTTTGACATCGATCTGGTGTTTATGGCTAGTAACAAACACGTGCTACTTTGGTCCAGAACTCCATATCAGACCTTAAACACAAAGATTGGGGACAACATCCAGGTCTCATTGTTTTTGTGGCTAAAAATTGATGTAAATCATTTGTATGTCAATTAGGTAGATTGGGATATGATACCTTCCAGACCTTGTATGTTGCAACTTTCGTGCTATTACTAATGCGTATTACTAGTACGTTTTATGAAATTTGGCAATACAAAAATAAAACTTAATTGATTATTCTGTTCTGATTAAACTATCAAGCTCATTAGAGGCATTGGACAAGCTAATTCAGATGGCTTATTCAAACGACAGTATAAGTTCATATTGACAATTATGTTCAACATTTTCCTCTATTATCATCATATTGAAATGACACAATTTAAACAACTTGACTTTAGAAGTATGCAATTAACATTGATATTCAACAATAACAAAACATATGCGATATTATAGAATGATACACTGGATAACTAGTAAAAAATCTGTAGTTAGTTGATGTATCTGTGTATTATAAGTCCCACTACCATCTCCATATTAGAATCTGTAATTGCACTTATTATTTGACTGGGAACACCCAGAATCAGACGATTGGCTGGCCTGTGAACATAGCTTGTCTGGACAAGTAATCGGAGAACTTGTTGATGAGCTTGACGGGTCATAAAACTCAAGCGGGATCTGTTAAAGATATAAAGCATAGTAAAATCAATACTTCGTTAATTAACAAAGGTAAATATTTTTTAAAAGAACACTCAAATAACTATAAGCTTACTTGTAGCCCGCTTGATGTAGGGCATCCATTGCACGATTTACAACTGATCCACAACACATCACTTCAAGTGTCGATTTGTACGTAATAATCCCTTGGTGGCGACCCCAAATGAACTTAGCTCCTCACACTCAAACTCCACACTTTCTTCTAATACCCACCGAACGATTTCATCATTTCTAAAACCCTCTGAGCAATCACCTGAATCATGAACATTTCCATCTTCCTCATCCTCTGAATCACTTAGCTCCTCCTGCTCCATCACAATTTCATCATTTCTAATACCCACTGAACGATCACCTGAATCATGAACATTTCCATTTTCCTCAAGTAAACTCAACTAATATAAGTAAATCAAAATGTATAATTCAGGCATCTGTTTGTTAATAGCTAATGCATAAGTGTTATATAACTGCATCACAATTATGACATTTCATTTAGTCATTTTATCAAACACCTTGTGTGCAGTTTTTGTAAACATGTTTCAAAGTCTTTTTTTTTCTTCTCAAATTTGCTTCAAATAACTAATCTATAGAGTGCATCATGTCACAAAACACTTAAAATTGATACATCTATAAAAACACGTACATGTTGATTACCGAATCAAAATTTATAAAACAAAAGCTTAACTCATAACAAACGATAATCAATACAGATAAAATCTAACAAACACGTATATCAGCTA
Organism: Artemisia tridentata subsp. tridentata; assembly: GCA_021014915.2. NCBI lineage: Eukaryota > Viridiplantae > Streptophyta > Magnoliopsida > Asterales > Asteraceae > Artemisia > Artemisia tridentata. The sequence continues at coordinate 356,304,428 of CP139509.1, read as the reverse complement.
TATATTTGATCTTAGATAACAAAACTAACAAAAATATAATCGAATTAAGTTAAGAAACTTACTTTGTTCGATAATTTGAGAATTAGAACGAGAGGATTTGGTGAATGTGATAACTTAAAGTGTTTATTATGTTGATTGGAAGAATATGTGAATAATCTGGAAAAAAAATTGAGAGAAAAAGAAATGGACCGTGAATAAGAGAAAGAAGAAATGAGAAAAAAATATGCGTTATATATGATAAGGTAGAATTTACATACTTGTCCCTTGAAAAAAGAAGGATAGAACAAACAGGCCCCTGTAGTTGGAATGAAAAAAAATGAGGGGAAGGGAGTAGGGATGGCAAAAAAACCCGAACCCGACCGGGAAACCGAAACCCGAACTAATTGGGGCGGGGCGGGGCATGCTAATCGGGTTACGGGGCGGGTTTGAGGATTACATGGGGATTTTAATCGGGTTTAGGGCGGGGAGCGGGGAATCCTCGCCCCGCCCCACCCCACCCGATTAATATATACACATATAAAAATATATCTATACTTATATAGTATTTTGTTAGTATTTACGTAATAAAAAAATATTACTCTAATATTGTTAGTTTTTTTTATATGTGTAAGAATGAAAAATTGTCATTATACAAACTGGTTTTGTATCATATTTTTAAGTTTTAATTTTTGACAGTATAATTTATCATTATTTATGTATAATTCTATCGTTGAAAACTTAATAAGGATTGTTTGTAATTGATTATTAAAGGTTCGTTATTGCTAACGGTCTAAAAATAACAGTAAATGGAAATGGTGCAGCTTTTTTCGAGAATTGCACCCAAAGCGGACATCCCGATAAGATCCTCGATTAATACGGGGCGGGTTTGGGGGACCATCACGCCCAAACGGGGCGCCCCGATTAGATCCCCAATGGGGATCGGGGCAGGTTTGGGGAGAACTCTGTTAATCGGGTTTGGGGATGGGGATGGCCGCCCCGCCCCAAACCCGCCTCGTTTCCATCCCTAGAAGGGAGGGGGTGATTTGCACTATTTTCTCACTTTTCCACCAAAGTGGGTTTTTTTAAAGAACCAATATATATATATATATATATATATATATATATAGGTTCATTATATATATATATATATATATATATATATATTGGTTCATTATAAAACTCCATTTTGTTAAAAAAGTGAGAAAAGTGTAGAAGTCACCACCTCCCCTTCCCCCTTCTTTTTTTCCCACAACTCAAGGGGCCTATTTGTTACTTTTTTTATTTTTAGGGTAAATTTTGTAAATTCATCCATCTTCTCCTTGGATATGTTTATTTATTTATTTTAGTTGTTTCTTTATTTTTCTTCTTTTAATTTTTACCTTCCCATGTCCTTGCGTGAGCTTATTTTTTATTTTTTTCCCTGCACATGTGTACATAAGATGAATTGTAACACAAGCATTAATTTAGATTAAAACATTAATATCTGATTATTTTCTATACAAATTTACTACTTGGCTTAACAAATTAGATATACAATGTGTTCTATACAACAACAAGTCATTCCCAGGGCTATATAAAAAGCATTATACTGAACATTTCTATACAACATAACACACTTTAAACCATCATACTCAATTCCATTAGATCGTCCATCTTCCCGGCCTCTTTTCTTGACACCAGTTGCATGATCTTGGACCTTTTTTGTGCATCTACGGCTGCTTTTGAGACATCTACAGCAAGGGACATTCCAACCTACATTCCAACCTACATCAAGTTAATGAATAAGGCTCTTCTATCAGTACAACTTAACATATATACAACAAAAATCAAAATGAGCAAGTCATGCGGTATTTAAAAATAGCCCAAACAGACCCTCAAATATGTAAAAGGGTCAAAAATAGCCTCGCCTGTAGTGGTTGAACCATCTTTGTGCCTATGAACCAACTAAATTATATTACCCTGCCTTCTTTGCTGATAATGGGAATGTTAAATACTTTACTGGAATCTGATATCAAGATGAATTCTTATGTCTTACTGTGGAAGAATCTTAACAAGTTGTCATAAATACTTTACAAAGCTAATCAACAAGTTTAAGGATATTCATAACACTTACCAGATCCAGAAGAACTTTCAACACAATCCTCGACCTTGAGATTAAGCTGGCGTGCCAATCTATTACCATGATCCGCAATCAATAACCCACATCTTTGAGGATCAAAAGGAAGCTCAAAATCATCAGAGAATGAAGCATTCTTATAGAACAACATGGAAATCTTTTGCAAGTTTAGCATCTGTTATTTTTTTACTAGCCTGCATAAAAAAATAAAGTTCCACCAACATGAAAATATTAGAAACAAAGGTTTTATCTTTTGAACCTAATTAGAACAGCAGACAGCTTCAGCAAGATGATTCTTAAACATGACTAAGAATACGCTTGGGTAAAAGCATGTAGCATGACAGAATAAAGGATATTAACCACGTTGAACATTAATACAGCTTCAGGTTCCAAACTGTAGCGACGTTACAGGTTCCTACAAAGCTAGTTATCTATCCTTCAATCACTAAATAATCATCCTTCTACAATAATAAGCATATCCCTGTAGTAGTCTTTTCCACCATAACTGAAGTTTGATTACTTGATTCCTGTTTCACTATGTCCACCTACTTAAGATGTAAAACTAAAAAAGATAAATAACATTCTACAATATATTTTGTTATCAAACTATATTGCAATATGTCAACCTCAACCTCACATCTATTTGGCAATTTCCACTATATACTTAAAATACTGCTCTAAATAATAGGAGATACAGAAAGAAGGAAAGCAGAACATAAATTATAATTTGAGATTTGAGTAGTTTTGAAAATCTTATGGGCCTTTAGAATTTGGGGGTGGTAAGAGTCTGGAACAGACCATTGCAGTAAATAACACCTCGGTTAACAACTTTAGACACTACGCAATTGCAGGGCCAAGATGCTTGTCCATGCCAACTTTCTTCTTTGAAACTGAAGCAAGTTGTGTTTGTGGAGAGATTCAAAGTGCCAAAAATAAGGACTGCCTAGAAGGACAAGACCAATTTAATGGCTAGACATAAACCCAATATTAAAACTATAAAAGGACCACACTAATTTGGGAACCATCACAAAACTGATGCTTCACAAACTGATATTGATACTGAACTAATACTGATGCACTATACTGAACCGATGCACTAACTGATATTGAAACTGATGCACTAAATTAATGTCTAGTGCATAAACCACACAGAAGCACTAACTGGTACTGAACTGATGTTGCACAAAATTGAAGAATGTTCATACTACACAAAAAAAAAAAATATGCTCACATAAACTAATACTGTAGATGACATTTTACAGGATCAAACAACCTGCCAATCTATCGCTTTGAATTTATTTGATCTTCTCACAATCCACTCATAGCTTTTCATTTGGATGGAATTGAACAATGTTTAGGATCCAAATTAGAGTCATTTAGTGACAAGGATATTCGGATTATTTATATCATGTTTAGGATCCAAATTAGAATCATTTAGTGACAAACATGATATTCAGATTATATTTTCCGGGTAAGAGTAAAAGTAGCATGCTGAACTTTTTTTTATGTTTATGCGTTAAATGAAAATAGGTTGAATGGATGAGACTCACAGTTAACCCAGCGTATCAAAACCATTATTTGTATCACGGCTTATGGTATTGATCCTTTTTTTAAGGGATGCATCTCAGTTAAAAAGAAATTAGGATGTTGTAACACATTTTTTGAGATTTTTTGTACTATAAAATACCTTTGTGTCTTCGGATAGTTCTCCCTTTAAGCTTTCAGCACCGTCACCAAGTGATAAGTTGTTCAACATGGAAATCTGCAAAATTGTACATATTTGTTATTTTTATTGTCAAAACACATACTGTATTCTATATTTCATTATTCATAGTAAACAACTTTAGAATATAATCAAATGTAATCCAAAATGACTTCCACCTGAAAAAAGAAAAGAAAAGAAAGATGGCTTCTACCTCTCCTTACTTTCATAGTGTGAGCCTCATTAGGGGTGTAAACGAGCTCGAATCTCAGTTTTATATCCAAAGCTCGATTAAACTCGTGAGCTTAAACGAGCTTGAATTTAGAAATATATACATTCATATATGTACTTGTACTACACATACTTTATGTATGTATGACCTCAATAGGTTTCAGTTTATGAGCACCAACATGACTCTATAGTTTATTCTTGAGCTCACTAGTTTTGGCTTATGTTTCATTAGTTATTTTTTCCGGCTTAGGGTGTTTGTCTTAGCTTATAAGATAGGCCTATGGGCTTATTCAAAATTTCTTAATAACTCATACACTCAAGTTGATAAGCTCAAAAGACAACAAAATGAACTTATGAGATTATTAAATTTTCAGTAAGCTATACAAACACCCGTTAACAAAAAATTATGATAATTTAAGAAGAAAGTGGTAACAATAAAAGTGCACCTTTCCTTTAGATTCATCGGCAATTAGCTGATCAAAATCTTTTCTCTTCAACCCACGGCTCATAGCTAAAATCAGAAGACATTTAACAAAGTTCAAATCGTAATAGTTATGCAATTATATATTCTTTGTAAAAAATAGAACATGCTAGTAGTCCATCATCGTTCAACACTTGTGTATCAACTTTTATACAATCTGTTGGAATATGTGAATCATAACAATTTATATAACACATAAATATGAACATCAAAGCATTGGCAGCGGAAAACAGAATCTAATACAAGTAATTAATTAACTAAATAAAAGAATACGCGTACCTTTGATTTCAAGATAAACAAGAAATCGAGTGAGCAAGAACCGGTAAAACCCTAGATTAGGGTTTAGAGAATGTCGACTATATACTAGTCGAATGGGGAAAAACACTCAAGCAAAAGTATGCTTGATCTCCGATCTTGTACACACATATTAGTAGCGTTTCAATGCGAAAAGCTAGGTTCTTGATCACAAAACAAACCCAACACTTAATGTTATTGTAAGATCGACTTTCCCAAGGTGTTTGGGATTTAGATCGATCGGCCAAAACAAAGAGGAGAGAAGAAGAGAGAAATTAGGTTTGCTAGGGAATTAAGATTAGTGAATTATGAATACAAGGGTTTGTATTTATAGACTCCACAATCTTGTTCTCCAAGCTAGGGCAAAAACCCTCTCTTCTTGGGTGGGTCGGCCGAAGTATGCAAGCCCAAGGGGTTCTAGAACCTTCTTGGCTTGTATTTACATCCATAGTCCTTTAACTTAATATTTAACGACCGTTATCCAAACCCCGTTAAATACTAAATGCCGTTAAGTGTTTATTTGTGAAATTAATAATTAAATCATAACTTATTATATTAATTATTAAAACAATGAAACTCATACGTAATGTGTGCAATCCCGAAGTCTCGTGTTCGAAACTGGTCATACGTACATTAATTTATATCCATAACTCTAACAGCTCCCACTTGGATATGCATTAATATAGTAATGACATTGGTTAGTCTAGCTTAACACCCCAAATGCCCCCAGATCGACCTTGAGTATGGTTTCCTGGAAAAAACCTTGTGATGATTCATCATCATACTTATCCTTTTGTTTCTAATACCGAGTTAATATGGATATGGATCTAAGTCATTCCATAATTAACTATTTTGTTTCTCGTTTATGATAATTGATCAAGATTACCAAATCATCTTAACATATTCTAGATAGCCTTTGGGCGTGCGCAAGCAAACATCTTGTCAACCCTATGAGCGGCCAAGCAGTATTATACTTCAAAACAAATTTGAAGGAACAAATCCTTTCTTGACTACGAGCATAACCCTTGAACTTCGCATCACCTCCAAAAATAGCCCTTATAACTACCAGTTACGGATAACATTAGACTATCTTAACAAAAATGAGCTACATCCTCGGCTGTTACCTGGTATCTCAAGTCTGAGGATAAATATTCATGATTTACTTTAATGACAAAGATCCATAAAGTACAATCATGTGGTTGGGATCTGTCCTATATTCAATTTATCCATTATTGAATATCATGTGAATTTGGCATGTACAACGCATCAATATACTTAAGTATATTCTACCAAAACTCAGATTTGCCTTAATTCAATAATATTCCCATATTATTGATCGACAACGGACTATTTAGAATAACATTAGTTATTCATGGATTAAACATGCAAATATAGGATACAATATTATAAATGAAAATAAACATAACAAAATACTTTATTTCATTAAGATAACATTGTTTACATTATCCTTTATCCAAATACTAACCACAGATTTACATGAAACTACTAGCTAAACGAAGACCAATGCCATTGGCATGTTGAGTAAACTTTTCCTTAGGTAAAGCCTTCGTAAATGGATCAGCTAGATTGTCATCTGTGTGAACTTTGAGTAAATTGATCTCACCTATTTCGACTTGTTCTCGAACATAGTGATATCTTCTAGGAAAATTTCTGGCGCCCTTCATGACTCCAGGTTCATTGGCGAATGTGATTGCGGCAGAATTGTCACAATACACATTAATAGGTAATTCAATTGATCGCATCACTCCTAGACCCGAAATGAATTTCCTTATCCAAACAGCTTCCATCGCAGCTTTCGATGCAGCAATATACTCAGCTTCTGTTGCAGACATTGCTATTGTACTCTGCTTCTTGCTCTTCTAGTCTACAGCTCCTCCATTGATGACAAAGACGTAACCCGTCTGAGACTTTGTATCATCTTTATCAGTTTGAAAGGACGCATCGTAGAAACCTGTAACATTAAGCTCTGTATCTGGATTTCCCCCATATACTAGAAACATCTGTATTCCTTAAATACTTAAGAATATTCTTAACAGCATGCCAGTGGAGTTCACCTGGGTTCTGTTGATGGTTAAATTTTGTGCAAACGCCACATCTGGCCTTGTGCATCTAACTGCATACATGATAGATCCTACTGCTGAAGCATACGGAACTTTCTTCATGTGTGCCTCCTTTTCAGGTGTAGAAGCACATAGTTTGCTACTTAAGCCATGTTCTACTTGCATGGGCAAATAAACCTTCTTGGAATTTTGCATATTGAATCTCTTCAATATTTTATCCATGTAAGCACTTTTGCTTAATCCAATCAACCGCTTAGATCTATCTCTGTAGATCTTGATTCCAATGATGTATGCTGCTTCTCCTAAATCCTTCATAGAAAAACATTTACCCAGATAAGACTTAACTTCATTAAGACTTGGTATATGATTTCCCATGATCAATATGTCATCAACATATAGGATAAGAAAAGTATTATTACTCCTACTAGCTTTGTGGTATACACATGGCTCATCGAAATTCTGAGTAAATCTAAACCTTTTGATTTCCTCATCAAATTTCTTATTCCATTGCCTTGATGCATGCTTCAGTCCATAAATGGATCTTTGAAGCTTGCATACACGCTCAGGAAAATCTGGATTCACGAACACCTCAGGCTGCGCCATATAGATATCTTCATCTAGGCGACCATTTAAGAAGGCGTTTTTGACATCCATATGCCAAATCTCATAGTCATAGTAAGCTGCTATAGCTATGAGAATCCTAATAGCTCTAATGTCAGCTACAGGAGAAAAGGTATCCTCATAGTCAACACCATATGTTTGGGTAAAGCCTTTAGCCACCAAACGAGCTTTATAGGTGTGTACATTGCCATCCATGTCTGTTTTCTTCTTGAAGAGCCACTTACTCCTAACTACCTTAGCATTGGGAGGAAGGTCTACTTCAATCCAGAGTTCATTGTCTCTCATGGATTGCATTTCCCCATTCATAGCTACATGCCATTTATCCTTTTCAGGACTATTAATGGCAGCCCTATAACTAGTAGGTTAATCAAGATCCCCTAGTATAGTTTCCTCACACTCTACGTTAAGACATAGACGTTCAGGAGCTTTTACAGACCTTTCAGATCTGCGAATGGGAACCACTTCAACTTCAGGTGGAAGACCTAAACTTTCAGGTTCCTCAGGAAGTGTGCTAGTGTTTTCAAAAGGCGATGTATCTTCTTGATCATTTTCAAGATCATAAACTCTCCCACTGAATTCTTGAGATATGAGATTCTCCTCAAGATATTCGCCATACCTAGCCACAATGACTTTATTCTCTGGTGGAAAGTAAAAGTAGTAACCCCTTATTTCCTTAGGGTATCCTACGAAGATACACTTAACAGATCTTTGTTGGAGTTTATCTGGTGAGTCACGTTTAACAAACGCCTCACAACCCCAGACCTTTAAGTAAGACAAGTTGGGAGCTTTTCCAGTCCATAATTCATATGGAGTCTTATCAACCTTCTTAGTTGTAACCATATTCAATATGCGAACAGCACTTTCAAGGGCATAGTCCCAAAAGGATAAGGAAAGAGTTGTCAGATTAAACGTAGATCGTACCATATCTAGTAATGTACGATTTCTCCTTTCAGATACACCATTTTGCTGTGGAGTATAAGGAGATGTGAGTTGCTGGATAATTCCACACTCAGCTAGATAATCTTTAAACTCTTGGCTTAAATATTCACCACCTCTATCGGATCGAAGAGCCTTAATCTTCTTACCGAGTTGTAATTCTACTTCACTTTTAAAAACCTTGAATGTCTCAAAGACTTCATGTTTATGTTTGTAGGATCGAGTGCTTCTTGCTTGATTGAGCTTGGTTAAACCGAGATTCTCTAGGTGTAAGACTTGTGTCTATGCGGAAACTAAACACAAGAATATAAAGAAGAAAATAACTAAGAAGGTTTTGATCCTCTATGGATCGGATTATGAACTATGAAATTGTTTTATTGAATATTGTAATGTCATATCTAAACCCTAAGCTGCAGGTTTCTTTTATAGGACAAGAAACCCTAAAACAGCTTCTACAAAACGTGTAAAGAGATAACTATCAATCTCTTCCTAAAATAAATCAAACAAACTTTCTAAACATACGGGATAACTAACAATAATACCCGCAGCAATAAACACTATCAGCAGAAACAAAACTATACTATCGACAGCAATGAACTTCAGCAGGAACCGAACACTATCGGCAGGAACCAGCTCACACTACCAGCAGCAATGAGAAATCTTTATTTCCCAGAGATCCTAACAATCCTCCCCTAATCTTGAAGTTGACTAGGTTAACTTGCAAGATTCCCACGTGATAGAGCTGTAACTTCTCAGGCTTGAGGATTGCATTTGAGCAGCAGCAATAGTAAGTAACCAGCAGCAACACCTTGAACTTCCAGCAGCAACCTCTATAGTTCAGCAGCAATAGGAAATCATCTTCAAAATAATGAGCTGGGCACCATGTCATCCATTTGATCTTGACTGCTACTATGACAGAATGTACATCAAATCACTTAAGTTTCATACTATTCTCATCACGTCCAGGTGTGTTAACTCCTGTGAGAGGTGAATCATTAAAAATTAATGGATTTGATGTCTCTTTACCAATAGCCATCACTACTGGAGTAGCCAATGTTTAGGTGTGTTAGACCATGGCACATTGATAACCATCTGATTTTTAGTAAATCAGCAACTATAAACAGATTTGACTTGTCTTTACCTGTAGCCGTTTGCTCAGGACTAGCCAATTCTTAGGTTGAAGATAACCTTTGGTGAATTGAGTACCAAGTATGGAATTCCAACTGCCTTTACCACAAACCATACACTTGTGGGCTAGTCAATTCTTTGGAAACCCCAAAGGAGTAAAATCCATGGTGAATTGAAAACCATTTCAACTCTCAGGAATGAACCATGGGTGAGTTGAAGTACCCAATAGCTTTGAGCAAGCTATTACAGCTATCAACAGATTTGACAATCACACCAGAGCTGTACCCTCATGGTGAGTCAACTCTTTCTTGTCTGTGAGACATGGTGAGTTGATTACCATTTGTTGTGTAGGTGTAAACACCAACACTGTACCTACAAGGTGTTACTCAAAACCATACAAGTTAGCACAAACATTTTTTTTTGACTAATAGAGAAAAGAAAGAAAAAGAAAAGAACAAATTATACAACAGAAAGTTCAAACAAGGATACCATAATCATGCAGATGATCCTTTGGCTGCAGACAGCTGATTTCTAATGAACCTGACCAATTGTTCAGCTGTGGTCAAGTCATTTCCAATTGCCTTTTTGCTGACCTTCAACTTACTTTTGAGCATCCTTTCCATAACTCCAACAGTTAAAGGATATTGAACATCCACAAACATACAAAACACCCTCCCTGAGACAGTCTCTAACACATGAACATTCGAAGGAGTATATAATTTCCAACTATGTACTCTCCATTCCTGTTGATTAGCCCAGACATGAAACGTATCTCCACCTTCCATAGAATCCATCAAGACTTTCAAGTCACCCCAAAGATGAAGACCAACCCCATCAGATTTATGGGTTTCATAATGTTTGACCACCATTCCATACAGAGTGAGCAAATCTTGTCTGTCAACCAGATGCAGAATCTTTCTAAGAAAGGTAAAAGATTTAGTTTGCCCTTCTATTGAGGTCAGAACATTGACATCACCTTGAGGTATGGAACAAATTTCCCATTTAGCAAGATGTCCCCAAGGTTGGGAAAAGTCATCATCAGAGTCACTATCTGAAGCAGCCTGAATCAGATCCTGATCATCCATCTCATCAAGTGATTTAGAAGGAGGCTTCCTAGCATGACTTTTCTTTCTTGTACCAGGAGTAGAAGAGGATGAGGGAACAAAGGAAGGTTTCACATCAGGCAGAGGAACATCAGAAGCAATGGCTGTGGACTGTGTATCAACCTTATCAGCAGGATTGGAAGACTCAACATGAACAGCAGGATCAGCATCAGCAGTATCACCAGCAGACTTATGCTTACCAGCTGTATTACCAGCAGGAGTAGAAGAAATAGATGGTGAGACCACATGGAATGAAGAACCCTGAGGTGTGTCAGCAGTAATGGAAACTGAGGGATCATCAGACCTCAACTTCTTGGGTACTGCAGACTCTAAAACTTGTGTTTTTCTCTTCATGCTCTCTGGTAGAACAAGATTTCGTGGAGAATTTTCCAAGGCATATATTTCAAAGAACTTCTGTTGAAGTGCATCATATGTCCATCCCTTAAAATCACTCAATCTGTAAGATGCATGATTTTTCAAATAATGCCGCATGTCAGTAGCTTTTTCTGCTTTGGTATGCAATTTTGTCTTATATCCTGACTTTTGCCTTTCTCTGATTTGATTCATGAATCCATCCCAATAATCCTGACAATGTGTTTTCAGGATGTGTGATACAAGTTGAGTTGATTTCTGTTCTTCATTCAACTCAGGATCTTTAACAAGCATAAAAGCATGAGCCTTGATCATTATCTCAAAGTCCAATAAATATTGAAGTTGCTCATTGAACTCATCTGAGGTAAAATCTACAGACCTTTTATTGCTCATGAATCCAACTATTTTCTTGTCAGTTTCAGCAACCATTGTCTTTGAATATTCCTCATCCTGAGCAATCTGCTGAGCAATATGAGCTTGTCTAGCTTGTGCATCAGCTACTTCCTTTTCATGAATCTGTCTTGCCAGTTCTGCATCATGTTCTGTCTCAGCAACTGAGACTTCTTCTACAACATGAACTTGTTCCTTTGTTGAGGAAGAAATAATATTGTCCACCACAGGATCTCTCTCAGCAGATCCTGAACCAGAAGCAATGGTAGATCCACCAGCAGGATCACCATGAGACCTAGGATCAGCTGAAACATCCTCATTGCCAGCAGGAACACTTTCAGCAGCAGGAATGGGTTGAGACTTATCTAAACCAGCAGGAATATCCTATTTAATCTCTGCAACATTTCTTCCAGCAGATGCATCAACTTCACTAATGTTGTCATGAGGTTCAGATCTTGTAACTCTGTCCAAGGAAACATTGTCCAAGGAAACTGAAGCCAACACATCAAGCCCATCAAATTCCATGTCAGTCTGCTCATTATCAGACTCAGATAGCACAACCTTTCTTTTCTTATGCAGAAGTTGAGTTTCCAAAGATGTAACTCTGTCAGTCAGCTTTTGAATAGTCTCACCAAGAGTCTCCTTAGCCTCCTTGAGCTCTTTTTCTAAGGTATCCACCTTCTCACCAAAATCCTTCTTGATGTCTTTTATCTCAGATTCCAGGATTCCCACTTGCTTCACATACCTGTCAAGAAGATTAGACATAAAAGTTAGATCAGAAGGACCCTCAGCTCCACCAACAGGTTGACCTGTGGTATGAGGAGCTGCAGAGGATCTTGGTGAGTAGTACATGAAAGTCTCCATCATCATGGGAGTCAAAATTAAAAGACTGCCTGGTTGGACTTGGAGTGGATAGCCTTGAAGTAGAAGGCATATCCAAAGAAGGTGTTGGTTGGTCATCAGTTGAGACAACAGTTGGAGGTGTGGTTGGTCTAGGAGATGATGGCAATGGGGCATCAGCAGCAACAGATGCATTTGCATCAGCAGCAACTGAAATCCCTGGACCAGCAGCATTGGATGCACAGGCATCAGCTGCATTGGGTGCTGATGGAATATTTTCATTACCAGCAGGATCTGGATTTCCAGCAGGATTGGCATTGGGCAACATTGCAGGTAATAATGGCAAGAGTGGGCCTGCAAAATTCATCTTCATTGTGGCAAACATTTTAGCAGTCAACCTAGCCACAATCTTATGGTTGGGTCAATGGTTTGTACACCTAAAATAATTTGAAGAAACCTAGGGTACATTAGAAATTTGGTTTTCTCTGCAAAGACATTGTCAACCATCCCATCAAAAATGTATTTTGCCCAATTGTATACCCTTCCCTGTGACAAACAAATAAGGCCAGATGCAATAAGACTAGAACATTGGTCCCAACCACCTGTCTTAATACTAATACACTGAAGTAAAGTGTGAACAAGAAATCTCCATTGAGGAGAGAGCTTACTTTTATAAAAAGTAAAATTACCAGTGACAGGGTATCAAATGGCTGCCATACCATCCAGGATTTCTTGCTTGGTAAGATCATACACTACATTTTCAGCAGGAAGTTGAAGTTGCGTACGGACCAATCCCTCAGTGACAATGTGTTCACGACCATCAATGGTTGCTACAATTTCCTGCTCTATTCCCACAATATTTCGCACTTTAGCAGTTGCCCAAAACTGCTTAATGAGAGAGTCGTACACTGTAGCTGGACAATGAGTAAGGGCATATTGAATAGAGGACCCACGCAGAAAAGCCAGCACTTCGTCATAACCTTCACTTCTATCAGAGGACTCTAAATGAGCAACCTTGTTGTGATCATCTTTGTATCGAAGTGTTGCCATTGTATTTGATGAGTGAACTAGGGTTTGAAAAGAGAAAAGATGAGCTAGGGTTTGAGAGGATATAGAAGATTTGAGGTGTGAGAAGTACAATTTTAGGTCAGTGATGTTGTTATGGTTGCCAAATTTAGCGATTTAAATTGAAGGAATTTCACGCACGTATCTTTGACCGATTTGACTTAACTAACTTTCCCAAATCTAATGAAATCAACAGGAACCATTAGTCAATCAGCAGAAACAATCGGTCAATCAACAGCAATGGAATGGTTTGACCAAAGTCAACATTGCAAATCCAGTCATTAAAAATAAATCACCCAAAGTAACTCCCAACACCAACCAACAATTAATTCCCGCTAATTATCTTCTCACTATAAAAGGTCTTTATCCCCAAATCGAATTACTTCATCTCCAAACCCTAACCATAATCGACATATCAAACAAAACCATGAGTTCTTCAAAAACACCCATCATTGAAATATCATCCGACTCCTCCTCCTCCTCCACCAAATCATCATCAGGGTGGGAAAACTACTTTCCACCAACCGCATCATCCTCACAATCCAAGGGCAAGTGTAAGGTTAAAGAAGAAGAAGTTTCAAGTTCTGATGAAGAGGCCTCTGCTTGGCCAAAGTCCCTGACGTACTATAAAGGGGAGTGGGAAACATATCCTCCCAATTTTCCCATCTCTGATAAGCTTAGGGAAGAGATGGAGAAGACTGTGGCTATGCTAAGGGAAGAGATGGAGAAAACTGTGGCCTCCTTCTACGAAGTCTCAGAGCCAAGCCCAAGCCAGCCACCACATAGGCCAAGTCAGCCAACTCCTCAGCCAAGCCAGCGAACTCCTCAGCCAAGCCAACCAACTCCTCAGCCAAGCCAACCAACTCCTAGGTTACGCCCTAGATCAAGTCAGTCACTCCATACCCCAAGTCATTCAACTCCAAAGAAAGGTCAGCCACTCCCTGAACCAAGACTCCCAATCCCAGTGGTGTTGGCACTTCCAGCCCCAAATGTGTATGAAGGAATTAGTCATCAGAGGGGTAGAAGGTTCATGCCCAATAGCAAGGGCAAAGGGAAAGGGAAGATTGAGTAGATGGTTAGGTTTGGGTGGAGTGGTGGTGAGGGATGTGTGACTGAGTAGGTTGGTAGGTTGCTTATAGGATCTTGATGATGAGAAGCTTTTGTGTTTTGTATCTGAATGTAATCACCTTTATTAATATGAATGGAAATGACTCTCTTTTGTTTTAATTCCAAGGATTGTGAATTAGAGATCTGCAAAACAAAGTTAGCTAACAAAACACACTAAAACCTGCAAAACAAAGTTAGTACACACAAAACATAAAACATAAAAGAATGAGAAACATGACAAAATAACAAGCATTAGCCTCCCCTTAGGCTAATGCCTCCCCTCAAAACTAGCAAAGAAATGTACAACAACATGATTAGACAATCAAGACCATTACCAAGGAAACCATGGATAGTAATACAATCCCTCTTCAGGAATTGGCTCATAATAATCAGACCTATAATTATTTTGAAAATAATGGCTTGAGGGTCTGTAAAATGGTTGAGCAACATTCCTCTTCCAACCAGCAAAATTGGTTTGACCAGCTGGAACTGGATTGTCAGCAGGAATGGTTGCAGGATTGCAATGCCTACCAGCAGCAACCGGATTAGCATGTCCAGCAGGAAATCCTGCTGCCGTAGGCACATAAGGTGGAATTTTATTCACATTATTCCACAGAGGTCTTGTCACTTGTCGCCTAGCATACACACCCATTCTCTTCTCATGATAATCACAATCTTTGATGAGATGAACTTTACTACCACATACAAAACATGACTTCCTCTTAACAGACTTGTTCTTAACATACTTTCTCTTATTACAAACACTGTTGTCACTACTGGAACTAGAGACACATTTGTTTTTAATAGAATTACTTGAGCTGTTGTCTGAGAAAGCTGTTTTAGAAGCAGATTTATCATCAGTTACTCTTGAGGACTCATGGGACTTAGGTGTGGGTGACTCTTCACTTGAATCACATGAAACAAAGTCTTTGGACTCTGCTTCTGAGGACTTGACACTTGTGGAACAAGAGATAAAATCATCAGTTTTACACTCAGAATCAGATAAGTCTTTTGACTTTTTGCCATATGTCATGTGTGACTCATCTAAGTCAATATCAAGGGCTGAGTGGATAGGGACAGGCTTAAACACTCCTCTTATAGGTGGAGGAACAACATGCATTTCTCCTTCTTTGACATACTTTACAGGGATTTGGTAATTAGGCTCCTTAGGTGTAGGGTCAAACCATTTTGGCTCATTAGTTTCATTATTATACCCTAAACCTTTCTTTGACCTTCCTGACCTAGTGTTTTTATATTCATTAGCCTCTTCTACATCATTAGATGATTTTTTCCACCTCTTGAACCAAGCCATTTCTTTATCTAACTTAGCTTGGATATCCTGTTTTTCTAATATAATCTTAGCATTTTGAGACTCAGAATATTTAAGCTCATTAGTGGTATTCTTTAAGTCTCTCTGCAAAACTTTAATCTTTTCCTCATAAGCTAACTGATTCTTTTGGTACCAAACCTTTTGTTTTTCTAAGGTTTTAACAGCATTATCATAAGCTTGTACCTTAATAAAGTATTCATTATACTTAGATTTCATGTCATCATATTCTTTATTAAGAGTTGAGTATAATTCATGACAGGCAGGATTACATTTTTGTACCTGAGATGGGAATCCCATTAGAGCATATTCTTCCAAGTTTTCCTTTGCCTGATAGAATTCATCATTTTCAGTCAGCTTAGTCATAGAATCAGTCTGAAACAAGGTTCTAATCTTCCTTGCCCACATTTCAAATTTATCTCCTGATAATGACATTGTGAAAAAGGTTCAAGAGAGAAGATTTAGAAATGTTTTCTTCTTTATCAGAGATCCTCACCAGGCTCTGATACCACTTGTAGGATCGAGTGCTTCTAGCTTGATTGAGCTTGGTTAAACCGAGATTCTCTAGGTGTAAGACTTGTGTCTATGTGGAAACTAAACACAAGAATATAAAGAAGAAAATAACTAAGAAGGTTTTGATCCTCTATGGATCGGATTATGAACTATGAAATTGTTTTATTGAATATTGTAATGTCATATCTAAACCCTAAGCTGCAGGTTTCTTTTATAGGACAAGAAACCCTAAAACAGCTTCTACAAAACGTGTAAAGAGATAACTATCAATCTCTTCCTAAAATAAATCAAACAAACTTACTAAACATACGGGATAACTAACAATAATACCCGCAGCAATAAACACTATCAGCAGAAACAAAACTATACTATCGGTAGCAATGAACTTCAGCAGGAACCGAACACTATCGGCAGGAACCAGCTCACACTACCAGCAGCAATGAGAAATCTTTATTTCCCAGAGATCCAAACAATGTTTAAGTAAATAAACATAACCATAATGGCTGTAGTCATCCTTAAAGGTTAAGAAGTAGGTAGCACCGCGTTTTGACACATGTCTAAGTGGACCGCACACATCAGTATGTATTAATCCAAGTAGATCTGTAGCCCTTTCCATTTGATGTGAAAAAGGTTTTCTTGTCATCTTCCCAGATATGCAAGATTCTCATTTATCAAATGAATCATCATTGATATTTTGCAAAAGCACATCATGTTGCAGCTTTTTCATGCGTTTCTTGCCAATATGTGCAAGACGATAGTGCCAAAGATAAGATGAATCCAAGTCTGACTTGATTCTCTTATTGCTAATGCTATAAACAGAGTTATTTCTATTAGACACATGATTCTCCATGTCAATTTCAAACACACCATTTATTGGAATTGCATTAAAGTAAAAAAATTATTTAAAGAAACCGAAATTCCATTATCAGTAAATGTGTGAACAAATCCATTATCCTTTAACAAAGAAACTGAAATAACACCCCTAAGAAGGTGCATAGTGACAATTATTCAAAACTATAATTAATCCCGAAGGTAAAACTAAATCGAATGTCCCTATGGCTTCAACTGCTGCACGTATGCCATTGCCCACGTACAAGTACCTTTCTCCATAGGCCAGCTTCTTTGCTCCTCTAATCCCCTGCGATGTGTTACAAATATGAGTACCACATCCTGTATCATATACCCAGGCATTATGCTTATGAGGAAAAGAAAATAATTCAATCATAAAAATACTTGAAGTGCTCGCGACATTCCCAGCCATCTTATTTTTATTTGCACGCAACTCCTCTAGCAACAATGGACAATTCCTCTTTCAATGTCCAGGAGTATTGCAGTGGTGACAAGCAGCCAAATCCTTCTTGGTTTTATCCTTCTTCTTAGTAGGATTCTGCTTCTTAGGCATTGGCTGGTAGGACATAACCTGTTTACCTTTATCAGCTTTGCCTTTCCCCTTCTTGTTCGCGTAGTGCGGTTTGTTGGGCTTAGTAACCCTACCACCTTGTATTGCTAATACAACAGGTGTAGGTGCCTTCTTTGACAATCCTTTCTCAAAGTTAATAAGCATTGCATGTAAATCACTTATTGTCTTCCCCGTGCAATGCATATTGAAGTTGCGCACAAAATCACCAAACAACTCCTCGTTAAGGGATCGATTGATGAGGCCAACTTGTACATCTTGCACGTAACCACAGCCGAGTGCTTCCAATTGGTCCAAATAACCTTTCATTTCCAATACATGGGAACTCACTGGTTTACTAGCATCCTGCTTACACTTATGCAGAGAATCAATCAAGTCATATAACTCTGCCATAGGTGGTTTCTCAAATATACGCTTGAGCTCATTGATCATGTCCATGGGACCATAGTTCTCAAATTGCTTTTACAATTGAGTGTCCATCCCAGATAACATAAGACAAGCCACATCATTGTGCTTCTCATAATCAATGTTATACTCTTCATGTTCTGCATTAGATGCAGTACCAGCAGGAGTAGTAGGAAGAGGCTTACTAAGATAATCAATGTGTTTGGCCATTCGCAGAACAATTCTCAAAGAACGGTACCAATCATTGAAATTTTTTGCCCCAGTCAACTTTTCTCTTTCAATCATTTGCTTGAAAGTAGAACTCATGTTGTTCATGTTAGTGTTGTTGGGTTGGGCCATTTCTACAGAAAAAAGTTCAAAATTTAGTACTTTCGATAATTAAACTTTTCAAGAAAATTAAACACCCATGGTAAATAACATTTAACCATTTAATTTTCACTGAAAACTAGGATCCAAATTGACATAGTTTCATCACATCAGCTGAAGCTACTAGCAATGAAAGTACTCAATAAGGTACGAGTCGAACTCAATTGCCAATCTTAAATAGCAATTCCTAGAAGTATGGGATTTACATATTTTGCCAACTTTAGTTGCAAATGTAAGCATGTTTTATCCCCATCTTTATGCCTTGAGTGACTAGTCCGTTTTACCATCAACTCAATTAAGTCAACCAACTTAAGAAACTGCAAATTAACATAGTTTCATCACATCAGCTGAGGCTGCTAGCAATGAAAGTATATAATTTACCCTTTGATTACCATCCTTTTTGCTCATCACATCAGCTGAGGCTGCTAGTAATGAAAGTATGTAATCTCAGGTGTTTCCGTTTCATTGGATGACATATAACTTAAATTAAGGGTATTTATTTATTTTTGATGTGTGTAATCAAAATATGTACAAAGATGTCATGCATTCATCTTGTATCATATGTTTCAGAAAAAAACGTTTACTCATAAGTTACATTACTAAGCTCAAATCAATAAAGTTTTAATTGATGGCGTTGAGAAACTTACAACTTTGCCTTAAGATGCTTCGTACATATAATGGTTGTACTTGGTAAGTCTAATGTTTGACGCACAAGCGGGCGGAGAGACAGAATGGAGTCTCTTTAAGGCCACAATTTAATGCGAAACCAACCTTAAACCAACCTTATAGTTTGTCAACAATTAGGTCCGCCTTTCGACCATTTTTGTACAGTTACATCAATCAATTAAAAGTTTATGATTTTTAAAGCTTAAAATCATGTTTCACCATTATTAAGTTTAGTTTATTTTCTATTTGAAAATTACCCTTTTGCTTACAATCATGTCATATACATATTTAAACAAATGTGCAATTTAATAAAAAAATAAACAACTTAAATAATGAACATGCTAAACAAATCAATTAACATGTATACATTGATCTTAAGACTCCCATTGGTTTTCGAGCGCATTGTACCCAATGGACCACAGGCACCAACAAGTTGGTCGCGTGAGTCTTATGATTAATATATACAATTAACACACATAATTGATTTAATATACGATCTATATGGGGTCTTCCCCAATTTTAGGTCTTCCCTAATAACCTAATTAATTAACTTTTAGTAATTTAACTTGTCCAACAATTTTATTACTAAAATCCTAATTAATTCTTATCGCATAAAATAAGCATGTAAAACATGTAGCAATTAACATCATCTTCCATGACAAAACATGCATGTTTTTGTCATGGATTCCCCAAATAGCACTTATTATCATGTCACAACATATAATCACGTCTATTATACGCATATTCAATTAATGACATATTACAAGTATTCATTAATTAACACATAAAATTTGCATGCAACCTAGGGTTTCTACAAGTTTTACAAAACATAAAACCCTAAAAAATAATTATTGGGTAATCGACCCATAAAAAAAATTAGGGTTTACTAAATTTTAAAAACCCTAGAACACCATAAACATGTATCTAATCACAAAGATTCAATTTTTATGTGTTTTAGTAATTAATTACATCATATTAACGGCTCTTGATGCCACTGTTGGAATATGTGAATCATAACAATTTATATAACACATAAATATGAACATTAAAGCATTGGCAGCGGAAAACAGAATCTAATACAAGTAATTAATTAACTAAATAAAAGAATACGTGTACCTTTGATTTCAAGATAAACAAGAAATCGAGTGAGCAAGAACCGGTAAAACCCTAGATTAGGGTTTAGAGAATGTCAACTGTATACTAGTCGAATGGGGAAAAACACTCAAGCAAAAGTATGCTTGCTCTCCGATCTTGTACACACGTATTAGTAGCGTTTCAATGCGAAAAGCTAGGTTCTTGATCACAAAACAAACCCAACACTTAATGTTATTGTAAGATCGACTTTCTGAAGGTGTTTGGGATTTAGATTGATCGGCCAAAACAAAGAGGAGAGAAGAAGAGAGAAATTAGCTTTGCTAGGGAATCAAGATTAGTGAATTATGAATACAAGGGTTTGTATTTATAGACTCCACAATCTTGTTCTCCAAGCTAGGGCAAAAACCCTCTCTTCTTGGGTGGGTCGGCCGAACTATGCAAGCCCAAGGGGTTCTAGAACCTTCTTGGCTTGTATTTACATCCATAGTCCTTTAACTTAATATTTAACGACCGTTATCCAAACCCCGTTAAATACTAAATGCCGTTAAGTGTTTATTTGTGAAATTAATAATTAAATCATAACTTATTATATTAATTATTAAAACAATGAAACTCATACGTAATGTGTGCAATCCCGAAGTCTCGTGTTCGAAACTGGTCATACGTACATTAATTTATATCCATAACTCTAACACAATCAACTACTAGTAATCTTTTCAGCCATCATGGAGCAACTTATATAGTATATTTTTATGCATGTTTACATTTTACAACGGCATACCCAACGAAACCTGAAGGTTCACCAATCACCATTTACACAACCCCATATAATAAATTTCCAGTTGAAATTAATTGTTAGTCATTGCAATAAAGAGGTTTGATTACCAATTTAATTCTTGTATGAAACTATAATGGTACTTTTCAAGCACTAGTTCTAAAAAAATTAAGCATGGAAGCAAAATGTAATCCGAATATATAAGCAATATGGCAAAGAGCACCTTGATAATGACAAATGATTAGACCCTTGTAAACCAATATCGATAGCATAAATAAGTTGCAATATGCGAATTGGAAAAGTGGTAATCCCATTGGAATTGTCGGGACATACCAAAATAGAAAATTACTGGTGATATTGATACATTATGCAATAAAATTATGTTTTAAGCGGAGATAAGAAGATAACCTCTTTTCTCCTGCCTAATTAATGCTTCAAGAGTACTAGTTACTTTAATAGTCTCCAACATTTCCTTTACTGTTTTGTTGGTCCTGTGCATAAATGGTAAATTAAATCCAAGAAGTAGGCTAAGTGGACAACTTATAAAAGAGAAAACAAAAATAATCACAAACTGACAGGATAAGGAATGAGAACAAACTTGGAAGATTGCTTTAGTGCTTTAATAGTATCCATTTGGGAAGCAGTGGCTTCTATGTTGCTTTCAATAAACTGCTAAAACAAGGGATTACATTCTAAAACCAATGTAAATATACTCATGAATAGTGAGTGTATGATGTTTGCATTTGGGAGTGATGAATATTTGAAATCGGCTTGGTAGTCACGCAAACACATTTTTGTACGTTTTCTACTTTTTAAATTCATGATAACATTATAATACAATAACAATAAAAATAATTTCGATTGAAACAGTTAGGGAGGCTACATGAGAAAAAAAAAAAAAACTTTGGGCAAAAAAAAAAAAAAAAAAAAAAAAAAAAAAAAAAAAACTTTGGGCAATTTCCACTCATTTCCCTCTGTTAAAATATAGCGTTCGTCCATTTGACTCCAAGAAAAAAAAGAACCATTATCAAATCAACCCCTCCAATTAATTAATCTTCTGAAATCAAAACCTCTATTATTTGTGCCAAGTGAGGAATGCAGACCATGAAAACATTGTTTAGAGACGAGAATAAGATGCCCACCCATATTTTGTTAACGAAATTCGCTACTTCACCTTGCAACTTCTCAAATTTACTCTTCAATTTAGCTGCCAACTCCTGTATAATAATTTAGTGTATGTATAAATACATAAACTTTTATAGATCAGGGCATGCTACAATAACAAGTTAAACAAAGGAAATGTACAATAAATATTTGAGAATCCATATTAATCGCCATTACAATTTATGGCTCTAAAATATTGCTTACATGTGATGCAAATGAAATCTTACAGCATAATATTTATGTTGCTCTAACAATTTATCTGCACGAGCATCATCTCCCGTAATAAGAGCAAGGTGTAACTCTTTATACCTAACAGAAATCAATTGAGAACATGTAAAAAAAGTTCTTTTTAGTTGAATATTTACGGTACCTCATTGACTCGTTATGATAAACTAACCCAAATCAACCCATATATATACGAAATGGATTGACATAGACAATTCTACATATATATGTGACACAAATATATATCTCAATATATATAACCTTAGCATTTGGTAAACAATTCATCCGGATGATGCTACGTCTTGTAGTACTAGGATGAGCTACCCTTATTCCTCCAACCTTTAGGGATGCAGCTGCAAAACAAATGAGAATATGAAAAATAATCAGAAAGATAATAATAGATCATACTAAGCACCTTGTTAGTGCAAATGTTACGATATTTAAACTAAACGGTTTCTTCGGTTTTAATAATGACAAACATGTAACATGTAATGCATAACGTAAAATGTGCAAGTTACTTGTAAACACAAATCATCAACGCATACTTACATCAACATCTCTCGACGTATCAAGTATGCCTCAACAGAGTCGTAGATTTTCATCCCGACGTAAATCACTCAAGGTATGAACAAACAAGTTTAAACTTGACGGATGATCAAAGAAATAATTTTTTTTGTTCTAAACTTCACATTTTTAATGTGACAAAACATTTTTCAAAAATACATTTTACAAATTATTTTTGAATTAAAAAGAAATGTTTTAATTGAAAAAATAAGTTTAAAAATCCCAACAACTATTTTTAGAACAACAGCAGTATATAAAAATCTCACTTGCAGTTTTCTAATCAATTTGTTAGTCCTTGTTATGCACAAATTAAAGCAGTTTCATCCATGCATGGAATTGGTGAAGATGATGTAAGCCAGATGGTGCTTGTGGAGTTCGATATGTAATTTTCTTAATGTAACATGGAAATAGATACCAACAAGATGGTGCTTTTGGTCCGTGCAGTTGGATATGTAATTTCATAACGTAACATAGTAATAGATACCAACAATCGGTCTTGCGATATTTTTCAAGTTCTAACTCGTCTTTCTTGTGATTAAGATTTGGCAATTTGTACTAACAGTGTCATCAGCCAATTCTGGCTTGATGCAATGATCGGTACCAAAAGGAGAAGCACGAGGGTTTTTGGTATGGATTCACATAAGTTTTTGACGACTCCTTTGTTTATAGTTGTAGTTCTTATGGATTATAGGTATTTGTTAACTATTTAGTGTCTTCACAATAGGAAGATTCATTAGACGTATAGTAGACGAGGTAGTAGACTTAAAGGAAGCAGGTAGACCACTGTCTCATCCGTTGTCCTCGATCGGGTCATCCCTATTTGGAGGAAGATTTGGAGTTGGTGGAGTTTGGCCAGCCCTATCTCGTTTCCATCTTTCTCTATTAGTGATATTGCTATAGGTAATATTGGTTCCAGTGTGTGTTTGCATATTCGAAAGGTCCTTAATTAATGGTGTCTTCCAAATCGCCCTTTGGGTCATTTGGAATTGGTGTAATAGAGTGGTTTATGCTTTTGGGGATTCGATAGCTAAGATTCTAGAGGATGATGTCTTTCCCGCTATTCAAAGAGTGTCTAAGACATGGATTGTTGCTCGTCTCTCAATTTTGAAGTCGGCTAACTAGAATAACAGGATTTCTAAGCCGTTTGAGTTGTTTTCTTAGTTGGTTTTGTGTTGCTGTTTATTCAGGTTTTGGCAGTTGTTGCTAGCTATTTTCTAGGTTCAGGTTGCTGGTCTTCTGTTTGGTTTTTGTTCCTGCGGTGCTGTTTGGTTCTCGTTTTGGGTTGGATTGAGTGGGGCTAGTTTGGTTTGTAGTATTTATCATCTAGGCATGGTTTGTTGGTGTACTTTTGTTTTTATTGTTTGTTTTTTTTTCTTTATATATTTTTTTGGGTCCACCTCTTGTTGCTAGAGTGGATGCCTTTTGTTTGTATGTCGGTTGCGGTTTTCGCTTTGTTAATATAAAGGAAGCAAAAGCAAAAAAAAAAAAAAAAAAAAAAAAAAAGGTAGATAAATTTAGATTTTTAATAAACAGCCCGACTCAAAGGAAGAGACGGGGAAAAGAACAAGAGTTACATCCAAGAACAGTAGCCAAACAAAAAACCAAGAAAAGGGAAGATACAATAAAACTACACTCTTATGAAACACAACCTAAAAGGGTTGGTAATCCAGAAGCTCCACAAAATCGGGTGGAGAGAATAGCAGGCCGAAATCCAAGTCTTTGAAATCTTTTTAATGACAAGGAAGATGTCATCGCCTTTGGCACTGTCAACACAATCAGGTGGGAAGTTCACCACAATGCACTTTGAAACACTCCATGAATAACTTTATTAAGCCACGGACAACCTTGAGAAACAAGAGACCCATAGGCAATATCTTTGGTGGAGAACGAGGGGAAGAAGAGGGGGAGTTAAATGCCACCTGTAGAGATCGAGACCTCTCTTTATCACAGAAACACAATGTCGAGACACTCAAGAACAATATGTAAAGATGAGAAGAGTGTAATGTATGGATCGTATGATGTTGGATAAAACCGAATGTTTATTAGCTTCAAAGAAGTAAAACAAACACACAAAGAGTATACACACTTACACACACTCTCACCTTTTGCTATGAGGACTTTTCTTTTTTCACTTGATAAAATGAGAGTGTGTGTGCTTATATTGCCCTAAGGCCGGCGCCCTATGGGCTTTGTGTGGGCTTGGTGTGGGCTAATGTTTGTATTGCGCTTATACACTTACATTACAAACATAACTAATACCATTAGCCCACTTTCTAAACTATTTATTACATATGACACATAAGTTCTATTCTAGCAAATGACCATCACTTCACATTTAATAAATTAAATGCTAACAGTCTCCCCCTAAGGGATGGTCATTTCAATGATGCTCAGGTGATTGGTCTTTTGCCTTCAATGTCTTGAACTTTGTGTGTCGATGTATAGTAGTCTTCATTCATTGTTCCTTCATGCACTGTGATCTTCAAAGAATCGTCTTTTGGTCGTTCTTGCCTTGATCTACTTCTTCTGTACAGATGCGTCATCGTTGTAGATGATGATGGTAAATGGACTTTCGTCAGTACCTGCATAAGACAGTTAGCAATAAATCGTCCAGCGCTTATTGGTTCAGATTTCGAGATCGTTAACAGCATAGTGTGAAAACTTTCTCTAATCTTTACCAAGGCCGTTGAGAGCCTCTGAAGTATACCGAAGTATCACTTCAAGACTGTAGACCGTTTGAAGCACGTAACCATCATGATATAAGGCAAGATCCTTAGATCTCATTAAGACTCTTATGACTTGTGTCCTTTTAGGTGAACGCAAGTGTATTGTATGGAAGTGTTCCTAAGAGATCTTTGATGAATCTCATGGCTCTAGACTCTATAATGTGCGTTTTGATTTAGTCATCGGAGGCATGGAGCAGAGTGCCACCTTTTCAATATCAACTCATCTCGGAGTGAAAGGTCGATAGATTATGTAGTGTTCTCCATGAGAAATGAAACAAATATCTTTTGAGAGATATCTGAGTGGATAGGAGGGGTGGTGCAACGCGTCACTGGGTTCATGACGTCTTGTCTTCAATATCAGTATCACCTTAGTGAGTACCGATAGTAGATGTATTGACCCGGTTTCTGACCTAAGTTTTCATGGAGGGCTATTTCTTTTCACCCTTTCATTAAATTTTTCTTTTTAATTCTTCAACCCCTTCTTTCTCCTTTCTCATTTGCTCCTTTTTTCAATAATTCCTAAGGACTTCTAATTCTAATCTATTGGAATTGTCCTTGGGTAGATCCCTCTGGCTCTGGCGGATCATTGGACATAACCTAACCATAATCACCTTATTACTCCATGATTATCCTAGATTAACGATCACATGCCATAAAACCATTTATGAAAATCTCTCAAAGTGTTTATGAGTAAACACATTTACATAACACATTGAGAGTTTTGTGTTTTTGAAATACTCCCCCTTCACATGTGCTCATGCATTTTTAGGATAAATTTGCACATGTTGTGTAGAGTTCGCACATTTTGAAATGATCGATTTTCAATTAATATGACCATTGCGAGACATGTTTACATCACTAGTTAGACTAGCTTGAAGTTATTACCCGTCCCGGTCATATCAAAAGATCATCTCTCGAATTGGTACATTCTACTCAGACAAGTCCTTTGGGAGACACGTTTACATCACTGGATAACCAGCTTGAAATTATTACCCGTCCTGGACATGTCTTTTCGATTTGACATTTGAGTTTCGTCAATTCGATGGTTCCTACTGAGTCTTTTTGTAGAGCTCGTTTGAGATTCAAACCACAAAACTTTTTGATCACATTTTAATCACATCTTCTCTCCCGTATACCTAATCTCCCCCTCAAAAATAGCACGCAGTGATATTTTTGATATCAAGAGATAAAATGCAAAACATTTTTGGAGATAAAGACGGAGTTTAGCATGAAAATTGGAACATTTTCTTTTGATACTCCCCCTTAAACAAAGCATAGGTTTAAACATTTGAGTTTAAAGTCAGTTGAAAAGGGTCTAGAGGGAGTTATCGTGAGCACATAATTTTGAGAAAGATTTTGAAAAATCTTTTAGAAAAATCTTGATCATGTGCTCAAGGATTTGCTTTGCGCCATTAACATTACGAGTTCTGATCGGAAATAATCAGAAGTCATCAATGTAGCGCGGGTTTCGTACTGAAATGTACGAAAGCCGTTAGGAAGAAAATTTTGAGAAACGACATGTTTTGGAAAAAATTTAAATGAACTCTCGCTCAAGCATCTATACATGCCCGTATCATTGTTGAATGACATTTCTAGATACGTACAGAATATCGATTATACAAGAGACATGTCGTGAGAAGATTATTTTTGGATTTTTGTTTTTCTATTGTTTTTGTATTTTTTGAAAATTTTCGATTTTTATATTTTGTTTTTGTTGGTTTTTCAAATTTTATATTTTCTTTTTGATTTTTTTTTACATGCGAAGCTTGTTGATATAAATCAAGAAGATTCGAGAAGACTGTCTAACTCTTCGGGAGTTAGGCTTCGCATTCCAATTCGACGAACTAAGTTATCAAACCGCTCTTTTGGGAGGGCTTTAGTAAATAGATCGGCGAGTTGGTATTCAGTCTTCACAAAAAATAATTCAATAGTACCCTCTTCTACGTGTTCCTTTATGAAGTGGTAGCGGACTCTAATATGCTTGGTCTTCGAGTGTTGCACTGGATTGCACGAGATGGCTATGGCACTTTTCGAGTCACAATACAAAGGTATGCGGTCGAAAGAGAAACCATAATCTGTGAGTTGTGTCCTCATCCATAGAACTTGGGCACAACACGCAGATAGAGACACATACTCGGCTTCTGCGGTTGATAGTGCAGTGCAGTCTTGTTTCCTTGATGACCAGCCTACTAGCTTTTCTCCCAAGAATTGTGCTCCGCCTGATGTACTCTTTGCTGTAACTTGGCAACCGGCGTGATCTGCATCTGAAAATGCTATCAGTGTAAACTCCGAATCCTTCGGATACCAAAGTCCCATGTTGATGGTTCTTCGTAGGTACCGAAAGATCCGTTTAACCTCTTGGAGGTGAAGTTCGGTAGGCCTTGCCTGAAACCGTGCTAATAAACAAACAGCAAAATGTATATCAGGTCGACTAGCAGTTAGGTACATGAGAGAACCAATCATGCTCCGATATTTCTTCGGATCCATGGGTTTCCCATATAGGTCAGCGCCTATTTTGGGTGAAGTGACCATTGGAGTACCAACAGAGTCACAATTATCCATTCCATGTTTTTTCAAAATCTCAATTGTATATTTAGCTTGATTTAGAAAAATACCACGTGGGGATTGATGAATTTGTAAACCCAGAAAGAATTTTAATTCTCCCATCATGGACATTTTAAATTTGCTTTTCATGAGATTTGCAAAATGTTTTGAATGTGTCGGATTAGTGGACCCAAAAATGATGTCGTCCACATAAATCTGAACAATCAAAATGTCATTTTTGAATTTTCTGGTAAACAAGGTCGGATCAATTGTTCCTTTGGTGAAATTATTAAGAAGTAGGAAAGATGATAATTCGTCATACCACGCCCGTGGGGCTTGTTTCAAACCATAGATTGCTTTCTTTAGCTTGTAGACGTATGCTGGATGATCTTTGTCCACGAATCCGTCTGGCTGACTCACATACACTTCTTCTTTCAGAGTTCCATTCAAGAAAGCCGTCTTGATGTCCATCTGATAAACTGTGATGTTCTTGTGAGCGGCATATGCTAAGAAAATCCTGACTGCTTCAAGCCTTGCAACTGGCGCGAATGACTCTTCAAAATCAATCCCTTCTTCTTGTCTGAATCCCTTGGCCACGAGACGAGCTTTGTTGCGAATTACAGTCATCTCTTCATCCTTTTTGTTTTTCCATAACCACTTAAGATCAATGACGAGTTTGTCAATTGGTCTTGGAACTAAATCCCAGGTGTCATGTAATTGATATTGAAGAAGTTCTTCCTGCATCGCTTCAATCCAGGCATTATCTGCCATTGCTTCCCGAATGTTCTTAGGTTCTATGAGACTGACTGAGCAGACATAGATGCACATGTCACAATCGGTGTTTAGTTGTTTTCTCGTCTGAATTGGCCTTGAGGGTTCACCAATGACCTGTTCTATCGGATGGTCTTTTGTCCACTGTAATGTTGAAGGGTACCTTGGACTGGACGAATGCGTGTTAGATGGTTCTGTTGATATAAATAATGCCTAAAAACATTATCAATACTTATTCATATCTCTATGTTTTGATGATCACAAAATGTAAACTCATTAAACATAAACTTATTAAGTAAACAAGTATTTAGTTGGGAATATTCATTTCTACAACTTAATCACTTAAGGTATGAATAAACAAATGCCTAATGCATTGTATGATCAAAGGAACATTCTCTTAATCACTAGATTTTTTATAAAATGACCAAGACATTTTATATTTTTTAGAAAATCATTTTTGGTATTAAATAAAAATGTTTAATCCTTTATAAATTTATGAATTCAAATTTTCAACCAAAAATGGCAAAAATGTTCCAGAAAAACCTTCCCCACAAAAAGACAAATCTGAGCAACGTTCAGGAAGGGCGGCCCCCTTAATTATACTAGGCGGTCCCCTTAATTTTAAGGGGGCCGGCCACCTATTTAAGGGGACCGCCCCGCTCCTCTAGGTCCTCAGATTTGCCTATAAATACTGGACTTTCTCTGGACTTTTTCCTCACCTCTTGCACCCCAAACTTTCTGTTCTAATTCTCTCCTTATATCTTCCTAAATTCTTTGATCATACAATCTTAAGCTTTTGTTTCCAAGTGATTCAAGCTTCAATCATCCAAGTGCAAAGAGAAGAATACTTCTATCAATCAAGACTAGAAGTATTACAACTTAAGTATCATCTTGGTACCTAAGTTACTTGTTTAGTAAACCTTGTAAATCATTCATTCATTTGTGTATAAGGTGTGTATATTAGGTGTGTACACTAGTGATTAGATTTGTGTAGTAAGTAGAGAAGAAATTGTATAAGTAGTGGTGTTGTAAAGTAGTAGTGTAGAAGTGTTGTAAAGTGGTGAAGAAGTTGTGGTGTGAAGAAGTGGTGTAGCCATCATAAAGAAGCCGTAAGATAGTGAAGAAATAGAAGTAGCTAAGGAGTGAAGAAATACAAGGTGTGTAAGAAGCTTAGCAAAGGTGTGAAGAAGTAGAGACGCGAAGGAGAAGTACTAGGAAGTGAAGAAGTAGTGTGTAGTTGTAAATTAGATTGTAGTTGTGAAGTAGTTATGGTGTGTAGTATTTGTGAGTAGTTGTGAAGAAGTTGAGAAGCCGTCGTGAAGAAGTCGTGAAGCCGTTGTGAAGAAGTCGTGAAGCCGTCGTGAAAAAGTCGTGAAGACATCGTGAAGAAGTTGTGAGTAAGTCGTGAAGAAGTTGTGATTGAAGTCGTGAGATTGGTTCTAGCTACTATTAGAACTCGACATTTAGCTTTGTGTCGTTAAACCGGTGTAAGCCAAAGTTGTGTAAGGTTTTCTCCGCCATAAGGGAGCTTGTTGAATAGTGAAGAAAACTCTCGAGTAGGTGACTCGGGGAGTGGAGTAGGGCAAGGAAGGTGTCTTTGTAGCCGAACCACTATAAATCCTTCGTGTCTCGGTTTGATCTTTCCATCTCTTACTTACTTCTTCATTTATATTGTCATTACTTTCATACATATAGGCATATATAATTATTAGTATTATTTAGGAGTTAGTTTCACATAAAGATCAAATTGAAACTCCATTCATAAAAACAAAACTTTTATAACAAATCTAAAAGGATACACATATAATTAATAATTTTGTTTAAGTATCACTTTTCACATAAACTTGAATCTAAGTTTTAAAAGAAAACAAAGTTTTCAAAAATAAAATTAAAAGACGTAAAACTATTCAACCCCCCCTTCTAGTTTTCCACAGGTTCATGTAATCTGGAAGATGATTCAGCGGATTCCGTTCCAAACGGGTTTTCGAATGGTTCTTCGTCTAACACCGCATTATTTTGTTCTTGCTCATCAATTCTTGGTAGAACAATTTCAATTACTGGAGTTGCTGGAGTAGATGTTGATGACGTGGAGGGAGTTGGTGCGTCAGCTTCGAATGTTGTGGATGCATCTTGATTTGGTGGTGGTGGTGGTGGTTGTTGATTTTGAGTGGGTGCAGCAGAACGTTGGTTAGATGCATTTGTCGAAGCGCCAGCATAGTATTCATCATACATAAACTCGAAGAAATTATCCAGTTCCTGATTTGTGGGTTGTTCGTTATGAATTGATTGAGCTCCTTGAGGTGCGAGTCCTGAACTGATATTTCCAGAAGTCATCGGGTTAAACGCGGGTTCTAGAGCGAGTCTCTCAGAGGCCATTTGTGAAATTTCATCAAACTTCACATTCATCGTCTCCATGATCTTTTTCGTTCTCCTGTTATACACCCTGAATGCCCTCGAGTTTTCCGAATAACCAATGAAGATTCCAATATCACCCTTAGCTTTCAACTTCCCCAGATCTTCCCTGTCATTCGTTGGATAGCACAAAGCGCCAAATACATGAAGATAAGAAATATCAGGTTTTCTGTTGTTTACTAGTTCATACGGGGTTTTATTGAATCTTGGATGAGCTAGGGATCGGTTCTGAGTGAAACAGGCAGTGGCAACAGCATCAGCCCATAAGAATAACGGTGCACTAGAATAAATTAGCATTGTACGAGCAGCCTCCACAAGAGTTCGATTTCTTCTTTCAACTACCCCATTCTGCTGTGGAGTTCTAACAGCTGATGTCTGGTGAGTAAGACCAGATTCTTCAAAATATGTTCTTAACTCCTGATTTGTGAATTCCGTGCAATTATCAGTTCTTACTATCCTTACTGGAGCTTGAAGTAGAACTTGAATCCGCTTCAGAAAGGTGATGATGATGCCTGTTGTTTCGTCTTTCGACCTCAGAAACTTTACCCATGTATATCTTGAATAGTCATCGACGATTACAAGAATATACTTCTTCCCATTTATGCTTGCAACTCTCATTGGGCCACATAAGTCCATATGCAACAAATGTAACTTATCCACCGAACTGGGTACGGGTTTAGGTTTATATGTTGCTCTTTTGCTCTTTCCTTGCTCACAGGATGGACATAAGTGTTCTTTGGTATATTTGAATTTTGGGAGACCATTGACGATGTTGTCTTTGGCAAGTTTGTTTATGGTGTCAAAGTTAAGATGGGACAAACGTCTATGCCACAACCAGGACTTTGTTTCGCTTGCCCTAGTCATGAGACAAATTGGTGATGAAGAGGCCATTTGGTTTATGTCTATTGCATAGAGATTGGTGTCACGATCCTCAATTAAGAGATCATCCCCCACCAAATTCCTAACAAAACAAGTGTTTCTCCTAAATGCAACCTCTAAATCCGCATCACAAAACTGCCCAACTGAAAACAAGTTGTGTCCCAACCCTTCGACATAGTAAACCCGAGTGATCAAGTAATTTCCAAACCGAAGATCACCATAACCCAGAATAGCTGCAACATGATCATTCCCAAACCGTACAGTCCCCATGAACTGCCATACAAAGTTGATCAGCAGCTTCAAATTCCCGGTCATGTGCTTGGAGCAACCCGAGTCGACGATCCAAAGACAAATTTCAATGACCTGCAAAGAACAGATGATTTTGTATATGGAAACCGTTTAACATTTGGTTCCATGGGGTTAGAGGTAACAGGTGAATCACAATTAGAGAAGGTTTCCATAGTTTCATTGGGAACAATTTCTAATTTGCCATTCTTAAGTGTAAACATTCTACCCGTTGGTTTCCATGCACAAAACTTAAGATGGTCCTTAGGCAATAGGCTACTAGTTGTTTTCCTAGCTTTTGCAATAAGTCTTCGAATATATCTAGACTTAGCCCTATTTACTGAAGGAACCTTTTTCTGTTCAGGCATATCATTCACATTCACAGTATCAGAAACAACATCATCACAAGCATTTTCAGACAAAGATTTCGTGTACATTAAACAAACAGAGTCATTACATGCACTAGAAATAGGAGTCTTAACATTACATCCAGATGACATATGTTTCTTATTTGAAAGCGATAAATTCCTAGGGTATTCTTCTACTTTCTTGCATTCACTCTCAGAGACAGGCGAGACTCTAGTTTTCCTGGTATTGCTCCTAGGCTTTCGTCTGCTCCTAGAGTTGCTTTCTAATCCTGTAGAAGGTAAGGCACACTCATTAGAATTTATGTTGTTGTCCTGAGATGTTGTTGTAGCATTCCTAAACTCGTTTGGATTATCTTTATTACTTTTGTCTATCGCCCTATATGTTTTAGATGTAGAGGCAGACGCAGTAGTGGGACTAATCCTATAAAGGCCAGGCGCTATTACATTCGATGTTTGGACAACAGCTTTCTCATTTCCTTTCTCATTAGGCAAGGGGGTTGATGGTGTTATACCCTTAGTTTCCTCACCCTAGCAATTTGTTTTTGCATGTTGTGGTAGGAACGCTCATACGACAATTTGTCATACTTGCATTCTTCCTTTTTCTGATCCAGTTGTTTAAAATATGTGACATTTTGTTTTTCAATCTTGGCAAGTGCCTTTTCATATTTTACAACAATTTCAGAAGTCTCAGCTCGGAGTCTTTCATCATCTTCCACAGAATATGTTTGATAAATAATGGACATAATTTCGGTCGATAGAGCTACTTCAGAGAGAATGTCATTATGTTTTTCCAAAACTTTGATGTGTTCAATGTTTTCATTTGCTTCCTTTACCAGGGATTTGTGGTCCTTGATAAATTCAGCTGATTCTTTCAAAAGATTGTTTTCCACATTTTGAACTATCGCATAAATTGAAGCGATATGAGGATTGATTTCTGTTTCAAACATCTTTATCTGTTCGGTATGAAAACTTGACGACCAGACATTGTAGTTACCGTTTATTTTGGATGCCACAATACTTTGAAGTGTTTCAATTCCCTGTTTAAGACTGACCAAATATAGTCTAGCTTCACTTGTGTTGCAAGTGGTCTTAGAGGCCATTTGTTCGATGTTAGAAAGGTGTTTTGAAACAACTTTTCGTTTTGCGACAGCCACTGGTTTTTTGAAAAACAATGGTGACTCTTTTTGAACAAGATGAACGCCAGAATCTGTATTAAGCTTGTTATAATCAATTGGTTTAATTTCTGGGTTCTTTTGTCTCATTTTAACACGACTCTCTTTGGAAAGCTCAATCGTTTCATAAGAATCACGAACCTTGGGAGGATCATGTTTATCATTTATCACACTACCATTATATAACACATTCTGATGTTGCTGAGCTTTCTTGAGAATATAGGGGTTTTCACAACCGATAGCCATTTTCTTTATTGTATGTAAAATCGGGTTTGGATCGTTAATAAGCAAATTAATTGTTTGTGCAGACTGACCCGTTTTTACAAGCAACTCTTCCAAATTTTTGATGGTTTCTTGTTGGTCAATGATTTCATCAAGAAGATCATTTTCACGTTTTGAAAACCTTGCATGCAACTCTTTCTTTTCTTTTTCAAGATCAGAACAAGTTGATTTTTGTTTAGAAAGTTGGTTGGTTAATTCAGAAATTTTCATGTTTAAGGATTTTATTTTCATGTTCAAATTAACATCAAGTGTGTCAAATTTGATTTGCAAATGTTCTTCTCTTAAAACAGAATCTCTTAAACCAATTTCAAGTTCTGACTGTCGTTTGTTATGAAAATCAAAAGCTCTTTCATTGACCTTATATCTCTCAAGCTCAGCGGTCAATTTTTCATTCGCGGCCTTAACATCGCGATTGACCTTTTTAACGTTCTCAACTTCAACACTACAATTATGCAATAATGATTCAAAAAACACACGTGTTTCATCATCATTCTCAACATGCTAGGACTCGAGGTCTCCATTAAGATCCATACCTGGAGTTGCCATATTTGTATTACTACAACTTGGCGTGTCCATATATGTGTCATAAGTGGATTCTTGAGTCGCAGGATGTCGTTCATCATGAGTCGACATATCAAATATTTCATTATTGTGACATGTAGCGTATGGGGGTACCTCAGAGACTGCATTGGTGTCATACACAGGAGGTATTTCAGAATCTGTGTCGTACTTAGCCTCCTGGAGATTTGCCATGAAAATGCAGTTCGCGTCGATGTCCTCAAGATCTTCCGTATCATCCATAAGAGCCATGAAGTCATTCTCTTCTGCACTCAACTGTAATCCAACCGTTTCCTTGTTTGCCAACATTAGTGCTTTCAGCAGATAAGCTGGATCCCTCTTTTTCGGCTTGTCGGGACAGTTCCTTGCCATATGACCGACACCCTAAAAGTTGAAACACTTTAACAGATTACCCTGATTCAAATTCCCGGCAACTTGAGCAGCAACATTCCCATACTGATTCCCAGCATTCTGTCCCCTTTGATTTCTAACAGCTGTACCCATCTGATTCCCTGCATATCGACCCATCTGATTACCAACATACTGCCCTGCATTCTGATTACCCATCTGATATCGAGGAGCATATCCCTGCTGATTCCCATATCCCCCAACCATCTGTCCTTGTTGTCCCATGTTGAAACTCGGCTGTGCAATTTTCTTGTTGCGAGTGTTCGATGAGATTCTTTGGTTGTTGTTGGTAGGTGTGGAGTAGCGTCCTTGGAATGCTTTTGTTAGGTAAGCAAATGCTTGAGTCAAAGCAGCAGTTGACTCATCCTGATCATTAAAATCGGATTCTTGGTGTTGCGGGTATTGTTGTTGTGGGATGACATGTTGTTGTTGTGGATAGAATGATGATTGTGGAGTATATTGTTGTTGCATGAAGTGTTGGGTGGAAGATGAAGCGGGTTGTGTATTTACTGTTGCAGGTGTAGGTGTTTGGACAATGAGTGCTAGAGGATCATGTTGCTTTGCGAGCTTCTCTTTTCTTACTTCATTTGCCTCCTCCTGGTTTTGCTTTAGGAAATCATAAAGCTGATCATAACTCACCTCGTGAAGGTTCTTTGTTTGGTTGACGATAGTGACATATCGTCCCCATTCCTCTGGTAGGTTGTTGAGGAACTTGATATTTTGAACAATTTGAGTTAGTGTCAACTTGTTTCTGATCAACTCGTTCATGAGAGTGCAAAACCTTGTATAGTAAGATTCAATGTGTTCAGCTGGAGTTGATGTGAACTTCTCCCATTCAGTTAGAAGCTTGTTTTCGATGTCTTGTTTACCGATTTCTGTGCCATGACAAAGCCGTCTAACTCGTGCCCACATATCATAGGCAGTTTCACAACTGTCTACAGCACAAAATATTTCTCGTGGTAAACCAAGTTGTATTAAATGCATTGCCAAGTCATCAGCTTCAATTTGCTTCCAATCTTCTGGTGTGTAGTCAGCTTCCGTTTGTTCCCGAAAGGTGTCTGGAGTAGGAGGTGTTGCATTTGGATTTCCAGCTGTTACTAGAATCAGACGAGGCTTGAATGGACCATTCTCGATGGAGTTAATCAAGAGTCTCCCTTGACCTTGAGGCTTGGTTTTCATGTATCGAAGCATACGACTCGTCCATGGAAGATAACCACCTTTTTCTAGCATTGGAGGACGGTTTTCTGCACCGGCGGCATGAATGTCTTGTTGAGTAGTCATCGTTGATGTTTTGTATGATAAAGTTGATGTAGGATCGTTGCAACAAAATAGGAGTTGTTGTCATTGAAGGTTAAACTTGGTTGATGTTGTGAAGTCTTGGTTCATTGCTGAAGATCGTGTGAAGTTACAATTTAAATAACCGAAACAAATGACAATTTCTATAGAAACTTCAATTTATGCCAAAATTTATAAGAATTATGGCAAAATTTCGATTAGATAGAATTTATCTAATTTATATAAATTTGTAATTTATATAAAAAATCTAACAATCTTATACAAGAAAGTAGATATACGATTGTCGAAGTATTTTGCACACTTATACAAGTGAGAAAATACCGAGTTCACTTTTGGAGTTGAAGAAATTACGTTCGAGTCAAATCTATAAAAGTTATTTAACTTTGAAATAGTTTAAATGAATTGCGAGGGACTGATTCTGCCAATTTTGAAACTTAAACAAGCTGCCCTAATTGCGAAAAACCTGTGGCAGTTGCGAAAGTCTAACCGAATTGCGAAAACTCCATAATTGCGAAAGATTTTGAATTGCGAAAACTCTTTTGAATTGCGAAAACTATTCTGAATTGCGAAAAGGTAGAGAATTGCGAAAAGGTGTGGCAAATGTGAAAACCAATTTCGAAAGCCTACCAACTCTTACCAACTCTTGACTTTTTGTACCTTATCCAATGACTTTATCCACTGTGATATCTCACCAACTTTCACCAACTCATATCAATAATTCTTTACTAGAATTACACGCAAGAAAGCAATCATGAATGTCCAAAAACAAGTTTTACACAATCTTCTTTAATTTTGGTCGATCTAAACACGAAGAACACCAAAAAATTCCAAGCTTTAAATGTAAGAGTCGACCAAAGAACTATGTGAGCTTCACTTACCAACTCGTTTAATCACTAACAGAC
Organism: Artemisia tridentata subsp. tridentata; assembly: GCA_021014915.2. Classification (NCBI taxonomy): domain Eukaryota; kingdom Viridiplantae; phylum Streptophyta; class Magnoliopsida; order Asterales; family Asteraceae; genus Artemisia; species Artemisia tridentata. The sequence continues at coordinate 356,266,862 of CP139509.1, read as the reverse complement.
AAAACCTTCAACCTTGATATGAGCGTACGATTCCAAGGAAAACACCAAAAGTCACGTTTTTTGAAGATAAAAAATGCGACAGTGGGTATTTTTGGAACAAGAACCGAACACAAAAACCTCCTACCTTGTTGTATGGCGTATTGATACCACTTGTAGAGATCGAGACCTCTCTTTATCACACAAACACAATGTCGAGACACTCAAGAACAATATGTAAAGATGAGAAGAGTGTAATGTATGGATCGTATGATGTTGGATAAAACCGAATGTTTATTAGCTTCAAAGAAGTAAAACAAACACACAAAGAGTATACACACTTACACACACTCTCACCTTTTGCTATGAGGACTTTTCTTTTTTCACTTGATAAAATGAGAGTGTGTGTGCTTATATTGCCCTAAGCCCGGCGCCCTATGGGCTTTGTGTGGGTTTGGTGTGGGCTAATGTTTGTATTGCACTTAGGGGGGAGGGAGTGGTCACCATGTGGTGATCTTCACCAAACTCGCCACGTCACCAACAACCAATAAAAACCTTCCAACTCACAAGTCCCCAAATCACTCCAAACCCACACCAAAATGGAGGGAGTGGTCACCAAATTTGGTGAACTCCCACATTTTCCACATCATATTTTTTTTACATATATTTTTAATACATAAACCCACATCATATAAATAAAAAACAACATTTATTTACCTAAAACAAAATAAAAAAAATAAAAAAAAAAAAAGAAAAAAAGAAAAAGAAAAAGAAAACCGGCATAAAATATATAGACCCAAAGTCCATACTCCAAACAAATATGAGGCCCAAAATGTTTGCCTGGCTCGTCTTCATCTTCTTTGTATATACCTGCAAGTGGCTGCAACTATATATATATATATATATATATATATATATATATATATATATATATATATATATATATATATATATATAATATTTTATTAAAAAGGGGGTAACGTTCATAAGCTCAACCATTTCAATCGGCAAAGTTCCCCAAATTCTCCCACCCCAAATCCGGTCACGCATGGTGGCGGCGGTGTTCTAAGGGGCGCCGAATTGGTGCCGAAGGTTCCCCACTGCCACTCCCTCCCCCCTTATACACTTATATTACAAACATAACTAATACCATTAACCCACTTTCTAAACTATTTATTACATATGACACATAAGTTCTATTCTAGCAAATGACCATCACTTCACATTTAATAAATTAAATGCTAACACCACCAATTACAATTTTCCTCTAAATCAACAAAACCCGTGGGCAGTTTATAAGGATATGGTCGATAGATTCTTCTACATTCTCGCAAAGGGGGCAGATGGTAAAAGAGACATTAACATCATGAGATAAGAGCTTGGAGCAGGTAGCTGAAGCTTTTCTGAAAAAAAAATTTACTTAGATTTTATGCACCCAAGGCGAAGGGAGCATGAATTGAAGGAGCTAGGACCCGATCGAAAAAGGATCTTGAGGGATACAAACATGTCACTATAGGTTTGATCAATAAATCAGGTGGTTTCAACTCGTTACGAAAACCTGTTGGTCATTCCCTTCTTATTCTTTCTTCTCCACTTCTCCGGTTCTCCCAGAATACCCATCACAGTTATCACCATGGCAAAAACATTGATGTCTTTGCTAGTGTTCTGATTAAAACTTAGATGATAATATTTGTCAAATTAGGGATACGTTTGCCCTCTCCTTTGAAGCCTAAAACTTAAACTAATTATGATAGCCTACTAACAAGTTGGGTAGCAAATGAACTAAGGGTATTGGTATGCCTTTAACTAGCGGTATCAATATCAATATTAATGTGCCCAATCAACCACGACATATATGGTTCACATTAACAAAAATCCGAATTAAAAGGTGTATGTGTGCATTTTTGTCGTTGAGAATAAACCAATCTTCATGTATCGCAAATCCATCGAATTATAAACTCTAAAATTTCAAACACACAAGAAATTAGATCCAATCTTATGTAGCATCCATGTGATATTTATAAGCTAATCAAATGTCTTCACACTTATAATCGTTATGCCTACACACATATATATTAGGATCTTCTTCTGTAGAGCTATCAGTCTGCAAAAAAAAAGAGACAAATAAAGTGTTATGAAAATTTAAAAAAGTTCAAAACAACAAACTATTTCTAATTTCAAGATGTTATAAGCTCAAAAATTAAAAAGTTCCAAAACAACAAACTATTTGGGAAAAGCGTGTACAAGCAAGGTACTTTGGATATGTAAATTAGGGAGAGCAAATTCAAATATATTCACATGAAAACGAGTAGAATAGAGTTATTATATCATATGGTAACCAGTTTAACACACATGATAAAAAAAAGTTCGTTAAATGAATAATGGGTGACACACTTTAAAGGTGTTCTAAAATGTAATGCAATTTCTTGATAAAAGAAAACGGCAATTTAAGATAAATCTAAAACGGCATTTTAAGATGGCTAAAAGCCTAAAACATGGTTTTAAACCTTTTTATGGGCTTGATAAAAGAAACAGGCCTAATAAATTGGTCTTAATATTCATGCAAGTTTCATTATGTATTGGTGTACAAGACAATCTGATTCCAACTAATATGGGCCGTACCGGAATAACAAGACCCACTTTGACCAATTCTAGCAGATTTAGAGTTTAGAATTTAAACTTTGCTCGTTTACTTTTGTATTAAGTTGAAGCTTGCATTTGAGTGTCAAATTCTATGTATGTTCATTGATTATTAACCACAAGGTAACATCAAGACAATGATATTCAAACTAACACATTTTTTTTTTTACCATGGAGGGCACAAAACTTATGATCTATACCTAAATTGTGGTCTAAAGAATATCAAGAAAGTGACTCTCAATCCTCAGTCTTCTATTTTGCATTTAGGTTTTTACCTTCTTTTTTTCGTTGTGCTTAAGACTTCTATCCTATGGGAATATGCAAAATAAGTGTAAATTAAAAAGTGTATAGTGTCTAAATTGGACCTTATTAAATTGGCTTAAGATTAAAAATTGCTATATATTGTTTTTGTAATAGTTTTTCTAAAAAATCATATACAATATGTTAATTATTTTTTTTTAAAAATGCACATAAAAGTGTTGACGGGTTAACAAGACCTGTCGAGTCATGCTAACAATTTATCCGTTTAGCTCGGTGTGTAGTCCCCCGTGTTTCCCAGACTACCAACAATTTCACTTTGAATTTCGTTTTAAAAACCGGTTCCAATATCTAGAAATGATATATAAAAGTGTTGAGTGTGAAAAAATTATGTATGTCATGCATCTATGTATAATCTCACCAAATAACATATAGAGACATGAATATACGATTTATATTTTAAATTATTATTTTTATGTTTTTAATTCCGTGGACTGCAAGTTATAACTACAGTTGTGTCAGTTATTGTTTTTATCCACATGCAACTAGCAGCTTTAAGGAATAGTCAACAAGTTGACTTTAAATCCATAGTCTTAACATGCGAAAACTGATTCCAAATAATTAAGTAACAAGAAAAAATTGATAGGCATGCATGTATGACTTACCAAAGATGTTATGTGGCGCACTAGTCGATTCCTGAAGGTTGGCTTGAGTGGACTGGAGGCGGTATGGGTAGGAATGTAGTTGAAGGTCAGGGAGATCCGCAGCAAGTTGTAGAACACTATTTGGCTGTTCAGATCCATAAAACGGAAATTGTTCGAATAGTTGATGTTCTTGTCCTACTAGCTTCAGCTCAGTCATTGCCATTGCTTGTTGTTGGTTTATCTCCTCTTGTTGCTTACCCATCAACTGTTTAAAAAAATAAAGGTTGTAATGCCATAAAAAAATGAAAATCGCTAAACCTTGAAAATTGTAATTAACACTTACCCAATGATACATCTCTTCGTTTTCTTTCTCCAACACCTTTTCCTGCATAAATTTTCAAAAGTAATCGAAAGTTGCTGCTTAATATATGTACATTGTTTATACAGTCCTAAGGTGATGTGTGGCATCGTAGCAATGAAATTATACCGTCCGCTGAAGATTGTCAACTTGCTGCTGCAGGAGTTGGAACTGCAAAAATTCAAGTTTGTATGTTTAAGAACAAAACTATATTTGAGGAATTGAGGCTTTGGATAACCAAACTTACTAGTAATTTTTTATACATAATTAAAGTCATGGCTTTGACTGTGTTACCTTTCTTGCTCGGACCTTCTGGACGGAGAATTCCAACTGTTGCTCGAGTTGATTCAGCTCCTCAAGTTGTGCCGAGCTAAGGTCGTCGCCTTTGTACCGTTGGAGACTTAGTTGAAGATTCAAGGTCTCCTTTTTCATCCTTGATAACTCGCTATGCATTTGTTCCTTAATTTCACATTACAAGAGTATTCAATTAAAGTTAACATCATGTAATTATCATTTTCGGCTTATTAAAAATAAAATATAATACTAGATCTTACCCGGTTAGTGTTTTCAGGGATACGTGAACCAGTTGCTTTCAGATATCTGTCAATGATTTGAGGCATGCTGTAAAATTTTCACAAGTTAAGATAATATATTGTGTAACATTTATACATTATTTGCAATGTATAAATTTGTGACCAATCTAGTAGATATTTTGGACCGAAACCCTAGAGTGCATATATATACCAAAGTTTTAGTTTATCCGTGGATCTTTACTACCTTATGATGTAATTAATTCATTTTCTATAGGAAGTGACTAGCTAAATTGTAAAGGCACAAATAAGATCTAGGGAAAAAAAAAAAAAAAAAAAAAAAAAAAAAAAAAAAAAGGCCCTAATGATGTTGAACATTTCAACAAAATTTAAGTTATTTAAGACATCAAGACTTCATGTTAAAGTGCTTAAAAAGTAATCGTAGAACATGTAGAAAACGTTATCGACCTGAAAGGGTGAGTAGTGTACTCAAAGAGTTTCCCTTTGCTAGAGAAGACGATGAGACCAATTTGGGCGTCACATAACACCGATAGCTCATGGGTCTTCTTTAGAAGCCCCGTTCTCCTCTTGGAAAACGTCACTTGCCTACTTGTATTGTTCTCAATTCTCTTCACTTCAATCTTTCCTCGTCCCATTTCGATCTATAATTCGTAAACAGAAAGCTATAAACTAAATTCTAGCTAGACGTACATACAAAGTTTTGAGCCGAAAAACACTTAGAAAACTATTAGAAAAGTAACATAACCATTGATTAATTTCTTGAAGACAAGAAGACTATAAAAGTTTAAGAGACTATGATCTTATACGGTATCCTATTTGGAAAGGTTTTTACTTACCGAATAGGATGAATCTTGCGTGTTGAGTGTTGAATGTTGTAGGAGGATGAAAGTGGAAAAGGAGCTAGGATCTTATATTTTCCTATTACTTAATATTCTATTGTGTTCTTTTCTTACTATTTGATCTTTAGGGTTTGAATAATGAAGAATGTTTTTGTACAAATTTGAAAAAGACATACATTAAATGCTATGTTAGTTATAAGATTTCTTTTTTGTCATATTTGAAAAAAAAAAAAAAAAAAAAAAAGACTATTTACGTTATAATAATATGAAGTTTGAAAACTTTATATAACATAATGGTTTCGTTTACTGGCTTTCACAATATAATGCAACATGGTCTCTTTTGTTTAATTGTTTCCTACAAGCAACCGTTATAATACAGTAGATGCTACCGAGTCTCAAGTTGCAAGTTAAACTGTACAACTCACATAATCTAAAATGCAATATTGAATTATTTAGTGATTTACTTTTTTTTTTGGAATAAGATAATTCAATACTCCACAGTTTATAGAGTTTTCATACGAGTATATTTATGACTTTATATAACTTTTATGAGTCTAAAAGTTTTAAAAAAAAATTAAAAAAAAATAAAAATACCATGCCATTTTAAAGGAATAGACTACAGAAAAATATAATTGACAATAAAATATAATTATATATAAATAATAAATATATTAGCAGAATATAATTTTTTTTCAGTATCAAAGTAAATTAGAAATGGTTAGGGCAGTCTGCAGAGATTTGGCTTTGATATACATTTTTGGTATGTCAATTAATGCTGCTATTCATTCCTACCAGTCGCGAAGACTTTTTTTGCCCTGTAATTTCAGTAAATTTTCATAACCAAATCAAGAGTTTAAGAAATGATAATTCTAATAACCATCGTAGATTTTGCGATGTAACAAACTAAGAAATGTGTCGATTATTACGTAATATAGAACATTCGATCAATTCCAACAAAATGATTAATTTTTTTCCTTATTCGCTTAAACGTAACAGTGAAAATATATTTGACATAACTTAGGATTAAATATTATGAATTATCTATTTGTTTGAGCTCAAGAAATCTCATGTCGTTGAATTATGAGAGCATGCAAATAGTGATAGTAGATATCGATAGGGTGAAAAATGGAACTACAAGTGACTAGATATTATTTAATGGAATACATTAACTATTAGAGTTTCAGTAAGAATTACTATTATTGACTAAATTCCTAAATTTTCAAAGAGTGGTCGGTAGGCAACATTGATTATGAAGACAAACGAACTTTGATTATTCAATATTAGTTCACTTGTGAAGAGTTCTTTCAAAGGATATTTTTTCTTTTCTTTTATTTCTTCTTTTTTTGAACGGCTTAATTTTATTAACCAGACTAGCAAAAAGCTAGAAACAATATAAATGATTACAAAGTATTGTTGCAAGCACACTTTGGATTCGAGATCTACTCAAACAAAATAAGATAAAAAGAAAAACCTCTATGAGTAATCCAAGTAAATGAAAGCGTTTTAACCTCTTCGAGTAAGGTATCTACCCTTGCTGGTTTAAGATAATAAGATATATTTTGTTTCTAAATCATCAAAGACCCAACATGAAGTTTGAACAACTGAAATCAAAGTAATTCTTTTGAGTGTTTGAGAAAGACATGTTTGTCAGCCTAAGAAACCAAATCTTTCACAGTTAATTAATTAACTTCAACATTCACAAATACGGCAAATGGAACAAATGAACAATACAAGTTAATTATGTTGAGTATACTTGTTTGAAAAGACTCCAATTGGTAACCTGTAATTCCATGTTTGAGGACAATGAGTAAAGAAATCGAATAAAACATATAACGACTTAAATTAATATAACAAGTACCCATATTTGATTGCAAACTGATATAATTTACATTTGGTTAATGGCCATTCATAAAGATATCGAATCACATATACTCCTATGAAAAATCTAATAGTGTAAAAAAGAAGCTTTTCACCAAGAGTATTCTTCGTTGGTGGTAAAAAAAATGGAAGCAAACGCGATTTCTTTATGTCTGTAGATACCCATAAACATTGATATATTTAGGTACTTCGTGTGAAAACTTATGTAAGCTATCAATGTTTTGAATGCAATGCTAAAAAGTTAGTCACACAATTGTTCAGAATTATATACTTAAATTAAATATGTTAACAATAGATTTATTGTAGAGTGTGTTGTCAATGTTAAGTTGAGACTTAACTTGTTCAAATACAATGTCAGCTAGCTATTATTTTAATTTCTTTTTGCCATATTGACTATATAGATGTATTACTCAATTAAGTTACGAAAATTTCAGATCCAAAGTTTTCATTATCTTACAAGTTCTAGCTTTGTTAGGAAAAAGAAAATAATAATAATAAACAAACCACTAAAAAATACAATAAGTATAATGATTTGCTAGCTAACTTTCAATACCACAGCTTTCCGTGATTTAATAACAAGTCCATTCCAAAATGTGTGGGATTCATCGAGAGGTATTTTTCGTGTCAACTTAAATTTTACAATGATTTTTAGAATGTTACAATAATCTTAAACTTTTTCTTACATTGATCATTAAATTGCATTTTTTTTTTCTTACAAAGTGTACTGAAAACCATCCCTGGTTACTCATACAATCATATATATGTACTACAATGATCAGTAATACCACACATAAGAGAAGTTAAACTTGTATTTTATGACATGAGTTAAGGAAGTCGTATGTGCTATCTCTTTTTATAGCACATTTTTTTTTTTATTATTATTTTTATTTTTATTTTTTTATTTTTTATTTTTTTAAGGAAGTCGTATGTGCTATCTCTTTCTATAGCACATTATTATTATTATTATTATTATTATTATTATTTTTATTATTATTATTATTATTATTATTATTATTATTATTATTATTATTATTATTATTATTATTATTTTTTATTTTTTTATAATAACATTACTTCATTAGAAACATATAGGATTTACAAAAAGTTAGTAGGGAGCCGAGATACTAATTGGGCTCCCACTCCTCTAGCAATAGAAAAGCTAATCCTACTAAAAATATGAGTAGCAGCACGTGCTCCAATGTCTTGAGTCGTCGAAGAAAATAGGGTTTACAAGAAATTAGAGGGGAGCCGAGATACTAACTGGGCTCCCACACCTCTAGCTATCGCAAAGCTAATCCTATTAAAGATATGAGCAGCGGCTCGTGATCCGATGTCTTGAGTTACGGAGAACGTTCGGATCCGTTTCAATAGGGTTGCTGCATCCTTCCCAAGTTCCCCAAAGGAAGAGAATGAGAAGAGAAGAAACCCATATCCAATGTCAGCGCATTTGCTCTCATATTTGATACGCTTGCGCTGTGCAGCCTCGACCACCACTCGTCCTGGCATTTGCTCTCATATTATTATTATTATTATTATTTTTATTTTTGTGCAAAAAGGTGAATATTTATATTAATATTAACAATGAAAAATTATAATACAATTCTCACATTAACTGGATTGAACATTTTCATCCAGTAAGATACAAAAGAGCAAACAATACTAGCTAGCCTGACCAATATCTGTCCACAAAGGAAATACTGTCATCCGATATCGTACATCACTAGCCCATATCTCTGTCAACACAGATTTATACCCAAATAGCCAAAGCTGCACTTTAACATGAACCATGCCAGTTTAGACTTTGAATTCACCTATAAATGCACCTACTATCTAGCTACATTTCCACATCACCTCCCCATCAAAACCATTCAACCAGTATCCACAATGGTTAGGACAGGGAACGTGTGTGGCTTCACTAGGAACCCATAACCCATCCAAAACAGCCTACATTTCCTTCTCTAGAAAGGCTTCAGCTGTTTGGGAACACTCAACCCCCATGATGACCAACCATTACCTCCTGTGATGGTGTACTGAATGGACCAAGAAGGATCATCTTTCATTCCTCTCTATTCCATTCATCATACACCATCCTCCCAAACCACTTACCCTTCACAATGTACAGGCCTACTTTATGGTACATCTCTCTGAATTAGACCTTCTATTGATTCAGCATATCTCACCAAACTTCCTCCCAAGGCCAAGTTTGGAGCAAAAGTAACACCCCCATCCGAGAACGGGTCAAATGTCACATTTATGGCGTCAAACAGAACATACGCAAGCAGAAGACTTTAATAATACAATGATTACAAAAGTATTCTAAGGGATAATAATAATGTAATCAATCTGAACATAACAACTTCCAAAACTAAGATACAAACTAAGGTGGTGTTTGTTTATTCAGAGGCTCTGAATCTGAATCTGAACCGCACATTTGAATCTGAATCTGAGGCGTAAATGTCTGAATCTGAATCGAAAATCTTGTTACTAATTTTTGTTGTGTCATTTGCTTGCTCGTACTTTTTTTTTTTTTTTTTTTTTTTTTTTTTTTTTTTTTTTTTTTTTTTTTTTTTGTCAACAAGAGGCATTAAGACATTCCTCTCAAGTCTAGACCATTAAGATCTAACTGCCTCTGACTGCGTCTAAATGGGAAAAAAAACAAACGGTCTGAACGCCCAAAACATCTGACCGATTAAGAGGTTTGGCTCGTTAAGAGGCATTGAGGCTGTTAAGACATTAAAAAACAAAAACAAACAGCCCCTAAGTCAAAATGAAAACTCTAAGTCCAACTCTAATCCATGGGGAGCTATCAACAGTGAAGTTTACTAAGAGCTCCTAAACACTCTTCACTCAAAACCCAGCTTCCATCTTAAAACCTACCACAGGAAAAGAAAATGCGGCTGAGCTTAAAAAGCCCAGTGAACAGATATATATAATGAAAGGTAATAAGCAAACGAATGAACGAAACGAAACTAAGGAAACCTGTTGAACAATATACCATAAGTCACGAGGAAATAAATGAATGAATAAGGAATCAGAAATAACAAAGGAATGCCCACGAGCCCTAAACAGATATATCTAAACATGATACATGAATAGACCCAAAATAGATAAACATAATCATAATCATAATCATAGCAAAGTCATAGCAAAGTGTACATGGAGTAGCTAGCTCACAATGTACCAGAAGTGAAATGGGGTGAATGGCACACACACAATCCATTCACTAAATAACTGAATTAAACAAAGTACCTAGGATGCATCCATATGCTCCATACAAAACAGATATACATATACAAGTTCGAGACTGTGCATACGTACGTTAATATAATAATAATAATTATGGCGGCCATGGTTGCTATATAGTATAAGTGGGAACGCCGTGGACTAATCACACCTCCACAGAACAGTGTCATGCCATAGGTGCCTCTATGACATGGTCATGGTACCTCCATGACTAGTTCAAAACAAATAGCTCGGGCAATAGAATAAAACAGATGATACAAATAAAGCATAAAGGATAATTATCAATTATCCAACAAAGATAATACCAACTGAATGAATCATATAAACAGAATAGCAAATGCATAATAATAAAATGTGGATCATAAATTAGAATAGCAAAACGGTAAATGAAATAGAGTACAAATCATGAGAAATCTTTAAGGAAAAGATAGAGTACAAATAGGTTAAGTAATTGTGAAAATCATTTAAAAACTGTTTTCATAAACGTATTCTTTTAAAAGCAGTTTTCATAAAAGTCATTAAACCTTCATATAAAAGTGGTATCACATCGGTTTTATAGCAATCATTTTAAAATAGTTTTTCTCAAAACATTATCATGATATATTTAAGAAAGGTTTTCACACGAAGTTATAATATCAATTGAATTTACAAAGTATCAAAGGATTCGAATACTGAAGTCACAGGAGATAACGAACGAATCATATCAGACAAAATAACCAAACGAATATCAAATGGATCATAAATCAGAATATCAAACATCAAGAAATCAAGTCATGAGATACCCTTACTGAGAAAGGGCGGAATATCTGTACCTTAACGCGAATGAAAGGAAAGCAAATGAATGAATAAACACAAGGAAACAACGTCGTGCCTCTTCAAATAATCTACACGAATTAGGGATCATTTAATACTTATATGTTTATTTCATAAGTTACAAATGGTTTTAATGATTTATACTTATAGTTATACTCATAACTTATTTTAGGTTTATTTTACAAATCTGGGTCAGTTTCTCACGAATTTTAAGACACATCAAATGAACTCCAGAGACTCTCCTAATTTTTCTTGAGGTTCCCACATGAGTTAAGTAATTACTCAAATTTTTTCAGATTTTTTTAATAAGTGTAAGTACCCTTTAAAATTCATCTTTCTAGACCTATCCAAAAAAATAACTGCACAGACACCTAGAAAGTTTGCCCTTAACTAACCCATTTTGACACTTCAGAAAAATCCACCAAAATTCCAGGAAGCCACACATATCCTAAATATTACCCTTGTCGAATTATAGCTCTTAACCCCTCACGGTTTGAAAACTAAAATTCAAAAACACTAGCTGAATTTCAGACATCCAAAATACAGTTTTGACACTTTAATCTACTAAAAATCAAAAGACCATCTTCTCGACCTCCAATGGTTATAAAACTTAATATCCAGAGATTGCACATCCTAAAATAAGTTTTAAATTCAAAAGTCACACAAAATACGTTGGCATTATCAGTTTAGACCCCGTTCAATTTGACTCAAATCTGGACAACATGCAACTATATGTTTAACGAGACCAAACCCTTCCCAAAATGACCAAACGTTTAACCAAACCAACACTATGACTTCTTAACCATTTAATTCAGATTATAACATATTTTTAAGGACATAATTCGACACCCATTTAACACACACACCAGCATACACACGACATCAATATTAACGAGCAAACTATGTGATTAACGAGATCAAAAGCAAGCCTAAGTCTAACCCTTTTAATCCGATTTCGACACACACTTACATAGGTTCGAAACAACATATAACCTACCTGTTTTTACCCTTTATAAGTTGACACACACACACACCCCAACATTCTACACACTCTAAAGATTAACGAGCCCAAAACAAGACATAACCCTTCACATAAAATAATAGAAAAACCCTTATACCTCTCGTTATTATTCTCACCTAGGCTTTCTATTTTTACGCCACGTTAATGAACATTGAAAGCTGGTTTTTAGGGCTTGATTATGTTTAGTCTTAGATCGACTAGAGGCTGGAAACATGACACCAAAATAGCCCCTTATACACACGACACAAACAATACACATAAGATCACAAATGAGCCCTAATACCCCTAGTTAACTTATTAACTAGGTTTTCTAGATTTAGCAACTTGTTAATAACGTGTAATTAATGTCTTAATACTGATTTTCAATGTCAATTAGGGTTGTTTAGTATAGGTCGAATCACACAAGAAAACAATGGGTCGATTACAAGTTTTAGCAAGGTTTATATTCATGATTTCATGTGGTGACTTGTACTTAAACATATGTTACATATATTATTGAGACAGCAAGGAAACAAAAAGATTAACACGTGTAGCATAACATGTTTCTGATTATAGTTATTATATAAACTGAGTCGTGTAACGTGATGATGATAAAGTGGAGATCATGTGAAAACCTTGGTTGGAAAACGGGATAGAACCAGGAGGAGTAACAAAAATACGCTAGCATCACAACAATAATATACGAACTGAAATCCTTATCTATTGGAATCGATCACAGCAGCAACATGTCTTCGACCCCTAGTCTTGGAATGGAGAGAAAAAAAAACGATTTGGACTCCTAGTGTTTCTGAGTTTTCTGTTTTCGTATGAGGGAATGATGAGAGAAACGTAAATGTTATTGGATGGGAAAGCGTGTGATATGAGAACCAATTAGGGAATGTCGCATCTTATGTTTGGTAAGGAGAGAAATCAGATCTTTTATTTTGTAAATGATACACATAATATAAATTTGGTTCTTATCCTCTGAATATTTTGTGTCGTGTGATGTCATGAAGCAAAAGAAAAACGTGTAACAAATGTGGCACAAGGGAGAATGTCGTGTGCTAAGTAGTATAGGATTAGGAAGGTTACAAATTTTATTTGTTTAGTTAACTTAGGTTAATTTCATATAATGTCTTATTATCATATAACATATAGTTTAGCGTATTTATTAATTATTACATAAAAATTCAAATTAGATGTAAAAATGCGAAATCAGAATTTAAGGTTTTACAACTCTTCCCCTCTAAAAAGAAAATTTCGTCCGTGAAATTGAAATGAAATGATTAAACGGAAACGTACCAGATTACGAAAGGAAATGAAAATGATTTTAACGAACGAAAAGGTGTGTTTCTCATGACTCGATCCTGACGGTCCAAAATAGCCTCACGCTCTCTCAACAGAATAAATCTGATCCAACGGATTCGAAACCACATGTGACGGATGATAACTGAGACATCTTAAATGAGATACATGAACTAAAGCATGATATGAACATGAGATAATGTAACATATTAAAAACACATAACGCACTCAAGATTCAAGTATGGGCCGTGAGTTTTAGAGAGAGAAAGAGATGTGGAAACTTTCTAGTAAGAGAAAAACTATGTGAAATTAGATTACCAAATGAAAGTTCCAACCCTCTCCTTTGGTGGGAGAGGGTATTTATACATATGAATCAAACGCCTCTAGTAGGCTATGGACCGGGCTGACAGTGGGTAAAGACCCGACCCGACTCCATGGTGTTACGATATCTAAACTAATATTAATAATCCTACGAGCTACTTAATGCTAATAGATACTCGGGGTGACCGAGTCTTTCATGTGAATATTTATATTCCTAACAATCTCCCCCTAAGGGAGGTCACCCCGGAAATTACACTTCGAATTCTAGCATTACATAGATGTGAGTTCCTAGCTCGTAGTCTTTGATTCTTCTAAGTCTTTAATCATTGTACTTTCAGCAGTGGACTTTTGATGACTGTTCATTTGTCTTGGATGATCTTTGAGGATTCTTTGAGGTCATCATCCAACATACGTCTTCAAGTCATCTTGTAGCAGTATTGTTTCCATGTGATGTTGTGATCTTTGGACCGACATGCTCACACTTTTCTGGATCATGATTTTCAGCATCAGGGTTGCGAAAGCAGTGATGAAGGCCTTTTAATTATCATGATTTCTTTATTTATGATGGGGAAGTGTGAGCATGGGGTGATGGATCGGCATCTTTTCGGCAATCAGCTGCAATCGCCAGGGATTCCTGCATACGACAGTTAGCAATAAAACATCTGGTACTTACAGGTTCGGACTTCGAGATTGTTAACAACATAGTGTGAAAACTTTCTCTAATCCTTGCCAAGGCCGTTCCTGAATCGGATACCCCCGAGAGGGCTTACAAGATCTACCGAAGTACATCAACAATTAGGTGAGTCGCTGGAGTTTACTCCACTACTGTAGACCATTTGAAACCACCGTGACCACTAAGCGTAATCCACAAGGAATTACCGAAGTGACCTGCTTTAAGGGCTGTTTGATGTTGACCCTGGCAGGAATTTCCATTCAATCACTGAGAATTACATTTGTAAATTCCCTCACAAATGTTCTGGCAGATTGCTAAGATCTGCGTAGGACTCATAAGTTTACAACTGGTGTCCTTAATGTTGAACAACCAGTGTAGAAGTAACATGTGTTCCTATAAGATCTTTTGATGTATCTTGCGGCTCTAGACTCGATAAGTGCAATTTTTGGTAGTCGGAGACCGGAGCGGTGTCTCCTGTTTCAATATCAACATAACTCATAATGAGCGGTCGATAGATTATGAAGGGTTCCCCGTGAGAATGAAACAAGTTCTTTTAAGAGAACTTGAGTGGCTAGAAGGTTTAGTGCAGTGCGTCACTGGGTCCATGACGTCTTGTCTTCAATACCGACGTCACTTTAGTAACAACCAGTAGCATATGAATTGAACCCGGTTTCTGCCCTAAGGTTGAATAATTGGAGGGCTATTTCTTTTCACCCTTTCTCATTACATTTCTTTTTAATTCTTCAACCCCTTCTTTCTCCTTTCTCATATTACTCCTTTTTTCATAATCATACCTAAAGACTTTCTAATACTAACTATTCGGTATTGTCCTTGGGTAGATCCCTCCGGCTCTGGCGGATCATAGGAAGGTTTTCCTAACCTTAGCCACCTTATAACTTCATGACTATCCTATGTTGCCGTTAACCAAATCCTTGAAAAATCTCTCAAAGTGTTTATGATTATGAAACACATTTTGCTAACACTTTGAGAGTTTTATACTTTTCAAATGCTCCCCCTTAACATGTGCTCGGATAATTTTATTATAAATTTGCACATGTTGGGAGGAGTTCGCACTTTTTGAATTGATCCACTTTCAGTGAACATGACCGATTCGAGACACGCTTACATCACTAGTTAGACTAGCTTGAAATTATTACCCGGCCTGGTCAAGTCCACAGAAAGTTTCTCGAAACGGTACACTCTACTCAGACAAGTCCACTTCGAGACACACTTACATCACTGGTTAGACCAGCTTGAAATTATTACCCGGCCAGGACAAGTCCTTTCGATTAATGACAGTTTTTGTTTCGTTAATTCATTGGTGAAGTCTGAGTCGCGTTCACATGAGATGCCATATCCTTTTTGTCACCACAAACCATTTGCTCCCCCTCAATATGTGCATTGATATACAAAAGAGTTTAGCACATATGGGAGAGCTTACATTTAAGTCCAAAACATCACATTTTTATCAGATTTCATATTTAAATCACATTCTCTCCCCCAATCAGAAATTTCAAACCTTTTGAGATTTTGTGATCCCAATTGATTTAAATAAGTTTAGAAAATATGGGAGAAAATGTGGTCAGGTTTAATATGGGCTGATAATGGAACATACTAATGTTCCCCCTCAATCAATGAGGGAGAATGTTAGTGTCAGGTATGATAAGTTTGAAAGATATTTGAATTAAAAATTCTTACACTGACACATAACAACAAGTTTCATTAAGTTCACTGCTTATTATGTACAAAGTGACTTGTTTTGATGATATAAAAATTTTGAAATCACTCTCCCCCTCAATCGATGACCCGTTTTCTATTTAAAGAGCTGTAGTCATTGATTGATTGATAGATTTTTATGAAAAGGTCAATTCTGATTGATATTCAAAAATCATGGTACCACCAAGTTTAGCACAAATACTTTCCTGAAGAATCATAGATGGAAAAGTATCTGTGATGTAAAGAAGACTTCTCTTCTTATACGAGAAATGATGCACTGAAACGTACATAAAATCAAAGAAACATGGATATAAAGTAATCCATGCCCGGGTGAACTTCACCCAGTGGGAGGAACAGCCGTCTTTTTGGCGACGTGCTTTCCCCATAATGAAGAACGGGTTACAGTCTGAAGTAACTGCAAGCCGACATGACATGTTTTAACATTTCATTTTAACTTCTACTCGAGCTTCATTTAAAGACCCGTATCATTATTGAATGACATTTCTAGGACCGTAAATGTTATCGATAAACAGAAGACATGCCTAGAGGAACTATTTTTGGTATTTTTGTGTTTTTCTGATTTTTATGGTTTTTATAGGTTTTATATTTTTCTATTTTCTTTTTGGTTTAAAATATATACAAGGATACATGAAGCAAATTCCCTTACTCCTCATTTTCTTCCTGAAGACACTTGAGGGTTTCTGGTGTCAGACTCTTCATGCCAAGTCGCGGGAGAATAAATTGGAACCGTTCTCTCGGGAGTGCCTTAGTGAAGATATCAGCCAACTGAAACTCAGTCCTCACGAAGTAAAGTTCAACAACCCCTTTCTCAACTTGTTCCCTTATAAAGTGATGCCGGATATCGATGTGCTTTGATCGGGAGTGTTGGACATTGTTGCAGCAAAGAGCTATAGCACTTTTGTTATCACAATACAGAGGAATCTTATTGTATGCAAAGCCATAGTCCGATAGTTGAGATCTCATCCATAGGATTTGAGCACAGCACGCAGACATGGCAATGTATTCAGCCTCTGTGGAAGATATAGATGTACTCATTTGCCTCTTAGATGACCAGCTTACTAACTTTTCTCCTAGAAACTGAGCACCTCCCGACGTACTTCGACGAGTATCTTGACACCCCGCATGGTCTGCATCTGCATAGGCCGTGAGTGCCATGGTGGTGCCTTAGGATACCAGAGACCCATGTGAATAGTCCCTTGAAGGTATCGAAAGACTCGCTTTACCGCTTCCAGATACCTTTTGGTGGGCTTAGACTGGTACCGAGCACACATGCATACTGCGAACAAGAGATCTGGCTTACTAGCGGTGAGATACATTAGGGATCCAATCATACTTCAGAACTTAGTTTGATCAACAGGGATCCCAGAGAGATCTTCATCCAATTTCGATCTCTCAACCATAGGAGTGTCAACAGGATCACTTGAATCAAATCCAAATTTCTTCAATATTTCATTAGCATACTTGGATTGATTTATAAATATGCCTCCGGGACTTTGAGAGATTTGTAAACCCAAGAAGAATGACATTTGTCCCATCATAGACATTTGGAACTTAGAACTCATCTCGTTAGAAAAACAATCACATTCCATAGGATCAGAGGAGGCAAAGATAATGTCATCTACGTAGATCTGAACGTGAAATAGATGTTTGCCCGTTTTCCTAGTGAATAGCGTAGGATCAACAACACCTTTGGAGAATTTGTTTGCCAAAAGGAACTTAGACAAAGTGTCATACCACGCCCTAGGTGCCTACTTTAGGCCATAGAGAGCCTTCTTCAAACGATAGACATGAGTAGGGCATTCAGGGTCCACAAATCCTTCTGGTTGACTGACATAGACTACCTCTTTCAAATCACCATTCAAGAATGCTGTCTTAACATCCATTTGGTAGACTATCATATTCTGACTCGCAGCATTAGCGAGAAAGATTCTTATGGCTTCAATTCGAGCAACAGGTGCGAATGATTCTTCAAAGTCTATGCCCTCTTCTTGACGATATCCCTTTGCAACAAGCCGTGCCTTATTTTTAAAAATGTCGCCATGCTCATTGTTGGGAATTAAATATTCAAGATGTTTAATATCGGATTCTACTCTAAGTATAATTCTGCTGATAGTGCAAAATGGTTTCTGCTGATGATGTTGATTCTGCTGATAGAGCATTTCACTCTGCTGATAGGCTTAACAACTCTGCTGATGATTCTGCTGATAGCGATAGATTGTTCCTGCTGATAATGAACAACTCTGCTGATGGAAGGATAAGATCAAAAAGATATTTATTGTATTTTGGTCAACAATATACGGTAGATAATATCTTACTCCATGTGCTTAGTTAACAAGTTGTATACATAGATACATGTTGTATCTGATGTACTGACACTCAATAGGATAAGTTAACCAAGTAAGTCGGTCAAGACTTTAAGCAATTTGTATAGATTTTTTGACTATAAAAGAGATCTTAGACTAGTGATATTTAGTGTGTCAAAAATATAAAAGTGTTAAGAGTTAGTCCATGCATACATTAGAACATGCATAACTGTTAGAACAAACACAAATATATCACAAGAGATAGAAACATAAGATTCAAGGTTGTAACCCTAGTGATATTTCAAGGTCACTCGTATTATTATCTTTAATAATATTGAATCGTTTAGTGATAATCTTTATGTGTTTCATTGCTAACTAACAAACATAACAATTCCATTTCCATAACATACACAACCTTCTAAGTTTGGTTGAGTGAATTCCGCGCACTTAATCATTTTAACACAACATATCATACACACAAAGTTAGAAGGTTTAACCACCTTAATCGTGTGTCCAGGTTCCTAGCAAGTGGTATCAGAGCTAAAGTTGATATTGTTGTTTTTAGAAGAAACAAGAAATGGATGTACAAGATGTTCAAACAAATGTTGCTGCAAAGTTGCCCATGATTAAACCCAATGAGTTTGAGTTATGGAGGATGAGAGTTGAGCAATATTTCATGGTTCAAGATTATGCTCTTTGGGACATAATTCAGTATGGTGATTCCTTCACTTTAGGCTATTCAGATGTTCTTGTTGAAGGGAAGACAGTAAGAAAAAGAAATACTGGACCAGTCTCCAATGATGAAAAGATACAGAAGAGAAATGATCAGAAAGCACGAAACCTGTTGCTTATGACCATTCCTGGTGAGCAAATGCTATCTTTTAACAAATATCTTGATGCAAAAACTCTTTTTGAAGAGATTTGTGCATGGTTTGGTGGTAATGAAACTACCAAAAAGACACAGAAGACTTTACTAAAGCACCAATTTGAAAACTTTACTGCTTTTAGTAATGAGTCTCTTGATAAGCTATTTTCAAGACTACACAAGCTTGTTAGTCAGTTAGCTGTGTTGGGTGTTGAGACTGAGAAGGAAGATCTCAACATGAAGTTCTTGAAAAGTCTACCTGGTGATTTTCATACTCATGTTATTGTCTGGATGAACAAACCAGAAATTGAAACTATGAAGCTTAATGATTTGTACAACAACTTTAAAATTGTTGAACAAAGTCTAAAGAGAGGTGGAAATTATAGTACTAGTTCTGGGAATGCTGCACTCCTATCAGTTCCTAGTGTTAGTCATACAGAAGAGGTAGATGAAGTTGAAAGTGTTTCTAATGTTACTTATGGTGGTCCTTCTGCTAGTTTACAAAAGGATATTGCTGGACTTGGTGATCCAACATTTTATGCCTTTATAACCAGTCAAGCTAGTGGTTCTCCTTTAAATCATGAAGACCTTGAGCAGGTTGATGGTGATGATTTGGAAGAGATGGACATTAAGTGGCAAGTTGCTTTACTTAGCATGAGGGCTAAGAAGTTTTGGCAGAAAACTGGAAAGCAAATTACCATAAATGGTAATGATACTGCTGGGTTCGATAAGAAGAAAGTAGAATGTTTTAACTGTCATAGGTTGGGACACTTTGCTAAAGAAAGTAGAAGCCCAAGGAAGCAGGATAATAGAAACACTTGGTATAAACAAGAAAGGAATAAGGAAGTACTGGTGGAAGAGCCAAAGGCTATACTGGCCATTGATGGTATTGGATATGATTGGAGCTCTATGGCTACTGAAGAGGATGCACCACCAAATGCTGCTCTTGTTGTCGATGAGATTGCTCTAATGGCTTCTTCTGATTCAGAGGTAGATACTATTCCTACTTGTACTAATTCATGTCCTAATCTTAAAAATTATGAAGGCATTAAAAAGAGATTTGATGCTTTTAGAGAAGAGTTAATTGATGCCCTTCATAATTTAGCTAATCATAAGAGGTGTGTAGGAGTTCTAGAAAAACAGATTCTTCATTATAAAAAGAATGAATCTACGTTTACTGATGACTTAAATGCTTTAAAAAGAGGAATAGCATTTAGAGATGAATTACTTAATGATCAAAGTAGACAGTTATCTGAAGTCAAAACTGAAAAAGAAAATGTTAAGGTAACTATAGATACTCTAGCACATTCCTCAGAAGGAATGAATAAGATTTGGGAAGCTCAGGTAATTGATAAAGCTAATTCAGGTGTAGGTTACAAAACAATTCCTCCACCATATAGAGGTGTTCCTTCACCTCCAGGTGTTGACCTAGCACATACAGGCTTAGCTGAGTTCCAAGAACCAATCATGGAATATGGTTCTAAGACTAGTAAGAGTCTTAAGGTAGCAAAGATAAGTATAAGTTTAGATAAAACTTTACATTATCAGGACAAGGTGTCCTTTGCTAAGAAAGGAGATGCTATAGTTGTTGAAGATTGTACAACTGATAGTGATGATGAAGAAGAAAAGGTTATGTCTAAACCTGAAGTGGTTAAGAAAGTAGGAACAAAGGTTCCTAAGATAGTCAAACACAATACTGATAAGCCTAAATCAAACATTAAGCATGTTAGGCAACCAGTTAGATATTGTGAACAATACAGAACCACCAACAAGCCCAGAGGTAACCAAAGGAATCGGAACAACCTCAAGTCTAACCAATTAGGTGATGACTTTGCTTTTTATAATAAAGCTTGTTATACATGTGGTAGTTTTGACCATCTTGCAGCTTTCTGCAACCAATGGGTATCTGGGTATGAAAACCATAGAGTGAATCACAAAAGGCAAACTCCTAAATCTCACTTTCACTCTAGTTCTAAGAAATCAAACCCCAGAGTAGTCAAAAGCAAGTCTATCTCAAAATCTGATTCTGCTGATAGACCAAATGATCCTGCTGATAGCAAATTTTACTCTGCTGCTCGACCATTTATGACTATTAACCCAAAATCAACAGCTAAGGGTGCAAAAACATTTTTCAAACATGCACCTACAACTGTTATAAGTCCCATTCAATCAAAGGCAGTGGTCTATAAACAAATTTGGAGACCAAAAGGTAGAACTACAAAGTTAGCAGATTCTGCTGATAAGTGTGTGGTTCACTCTGCTGATAAGGGAAAAAGGGCAAATGCTGTTAAGGCCTCAGCATGTTGGATTCATAAATCCAATGTTGCATCAACTATTCTTAAAAGATTCAATTACATTGATGCAAGAGGCAGATCCAAGTCAATAATGGCTTGGATCCCTAAAAGAAACTAACACTCTTATTTGTGTGCAGGGACATTCAAATGATCAGGAAGAGGATCAAGGATATTCAGATAGTGGATGTTCTAGGCACATGACAGGCAACATGTCTTATCTTTCAGATTTTGAAGCTTTAAATGGAGGATATGTTACCTTTGGAGGGGGTGTTCGTGGCAAAATTTCTGGTAAAGGTACAATCAAAACCGGAAATTTAGATTTTGAAGATGTGTACTATGTAAAAGAGCTAAATTATAATCTTTTTAGTGTCTCACAAATGTGTGACAAAAAGAATAATGTTCTTTTCTGTGAGACTGAATGTCTTGTACTTTCTCCTGATTTTAAGATGCCTGATGAAAGTCAAGTACTTCTTAGAATTCCTAGAAAGGGCAATATGTACAGTGTAGACATGAAGAATATTATTCCTAAAAAGAATTTAACTTGTCTTGTTGCAAAGGCCACATTGGATGAATCAATGAAATGGCATAGAAGGCTTGGTCATATTAACTTCAAAACCATAAATAAAATTGTTAAGAATGGTTTGGTAAGAGGTTTACCTCACAAAAGATTTGAAAATGATCAAACATGCATTGCTTGTCTAAAAGGCAAACAACACAAAGCCACTTGTAAGCCCAAAATTTTTAACTCTATCAATCAGTCTTTGTTTATGCTACATATGGACTTATTTGGACCTGTTTCAGTGATGAGCATAATGCATAAGAGATATTGTCTAGTTATTACTGATGACTATAGTAGATTTACATGGGTTTTCTTTTTAGCCACTAAGGATGAAACATCTAGCATCCTTAAGGACTTCATTACACAGATAGAAAATCAAGTAAGCAAGAAAGTGAAAGTCATTAGAAGTGATAATGGGACAGAGTTTAAGAATAGAGTTATGGATGATTTCTGCAAAGAAAAAGGTATTAAGAGAGAATTTAGTGTTGCTAGAACACCACAACAGAATGGTGTAGCTGAAAGAAAGAATAGAACACTAATTGAAGTTGCTAGAACAATGTTAGCTGATTCTAAGCTACCAATAAATTTTTGGGCAGAGGCAGTCAACACTGCTTGTTATGTTCAAAATCGAGTTTTAGTTGTGCAGCCTCACAATAAGACATCATATGAACTTTTTAATGGTAGAACTCCTGCAATAGGATTTCTTAGACCTTTTGGATGTCATGTGACAATTCTCAATACCTTAGACCATTTAGGAAAATTCGATGGTAAGGCAGATGAAGGTTTCTTTGTTGGTTATTCTCTTAATAGCAAAGCTTTTAGAGTTTACAACACAAGAAAAGAAATAGTAGAAGAAAATCTACATGTGGAGTTTTTAGAAAACAAATCCAATGTAGAAGGTCAAGGACCTAAATGGCTATTTGATCTGGAATATCTAACAAATTCAATGAATTATGTGCCTTTTGTTGCAGAAACTAATGATTTTGCAGGTTCAAATACAACAAATGAGGCAGAGTTAGAGAAAGATCAAGATTATGTGATAATGCCAATATGGTCAAGTACAATTGTGGAATCAACTTCGACAACTGATGAACCTTCTTCTAGCAAAGCTAAAGAAAGTGTTGAAGATGAAAGTAAAGAGTATGGAACTCAGGAACAACAAAGTGTTTCTGCTGGTAGTATTTCTGTTGCTGCTGGTAGTGTATCTGTTTCTGCTGATGACTCTGCTGATAAGCTTACTGATTCTGCTGTTCGGCCAAATGACTCTGCTGCTGGCCCTTCAGAAACAAAAGAAGCAAAATTCTCAGATAATGAGGTGGATTACAACAATCTTCCATCAAATTATCAAGTTCCTACTACACCACAATCAAGAATTCACAAAGTTCATTCCCTGGATCATGTGATTGGAAATATCACTAGGGTTACAACCTTGAATCTTATGTTTCTATCTCTTGTGATATATTTGTGTTTGTTCTAACAGTTATGCATGTTCTAACGTATGCATGGACTAACTCTTAACACTTTTATATTTTTGACACACTAAATATCACTAGTCTAAGATCTCTTTTATAGTCAAAAGATCTTTACAAATTGCTTAAAGTCTTGACCGACTTACTTGGTTAACTTATCCTATTGAGTGTCAGTACATCAGATACAACATGTATCTATGTATACAACTTTTTAACTAAGCACATGGAGTAAGATATTATCTACCGTATATTGTTGACCAAAATACAATAAATATCTTTTTGATCTTATCCTTCCATCAGCAGAGTTGTTCATTATCAGCAGGAACAATCTATCGCTATCAGCAGAATCATCAGCAGAGTTGTTAAGCCTATCAGCAGAGTTGATGCGCGTGATGTGTCGTTGCGGTTTAGCAGTTTTAATGCCTACTCAAGTTTTAAATTTATATTTAGCCGACTTATCAATAACACACACACTTAACGAGCAGTGTACCCGGTCAGTATGAAGATAATGGTAAGTAGAGTGTCGATCACTAAGAGTGGAACGTATAATCTCGTTAATCTAATCAGTATTTTAATATCCTAACGCAAGGGGGTTTCAGCCTGAGAGACTGGCACAGTTTTGTTTGCAATTAAATAATAAAATAAATAAATAGGCACGAATCAGCAAGTAGCACACACGTACACAGATAGATACTTGAGACAATAAGAGGGCTGTCCTTATGATTAAGTAGTTTGTCACTTGTTTTATTGATAGCTTTATATGAAGTGTATGTAATTAACCCTTTCTCGTTGGTCCTATTCTCATCGGCGAGTAAACCCTTAATGATTACTTATGTCTAAAAGTTATTCCTAAGTGATCAATTTAGAAACAACCGTGGGAGCCACACCTTGTCCCGCAGTCGGGTGCCCGCAAGCCACTAATAAACACAGAGGTTATCAATGCACTAATAAGTAGTAACCAAAGACATCAACATATAAACTTTAATTGATGGGAAAGCAAGTATTAAAGGGAGTGCAATCTTTCCGTTGTCACATTACACAAGCCACCAATCCTGATGAATTAAAGTTTGCTAAAACAATAAAACAAAACTACTTAATGAATTAAATACATGCAGCACCTTCTTACAGCTCTTGTATCTTCGATTTGGGTGTGTCTTGTGCTGCCTCTTGACTGAATTCGTCCTTCTCTTCTGTTCGGTCTTTTGGTTTTAGGGTTTCCGAATCTCTCTGGCTCCTCTGGTCTACGGGGTATTTATAGTTTGTGTCTGAGGGAAGATGCGGCGCATCTACTTAAGTAGATGCGGCGCATGTACTTAACTTCGCGTGGGGTCCAAGATTATAATATTCGGGAATATTCGTACACCGCCAGAAGATGCGGCGTAACTCTTTATTAGATGCGGCGCATG
The DNA here is from genome assembly GCA_021014915.2 of Artemisia tridentata subsp. tridentata. Lineage (NCBI taxonomy): Eukaryota > Viridiplantae > Streptophyta > Magnoliopsida > Asterales > Asteraceae > Artemisia > Artemisia tridentata. Next base: position 356,241,730 of record CP139509.1, on the reverse strand, counting down.
TCCTCTTGTATCTTGGATCGTATCTGGTGATATCTTGATAGAGATGCGGCGCATGTTGATAGTGAGATGCGGCGCATCTGGAGCAGAATTGACTTGATCTTGTCCATGTCAGTAGACTCTTCACTTTATGCACGTTTTGCTCCATTATTAGTCCAAAATCGCCAAGTTTCACCAAATGCTTGTTTTTACCTGAGAATTACAAAAGTAAACGATTAAGTATCAATCCTCATACATAATATAGTAAAACAAGTCAAATTAATAGGATAAATGATAGTAATAAAATGTACTTATTTGAGTTCATCAAATATCCCCCCACTTGAACTTTACTTGTCCCCAAGTAAACCTTAGATTAAATCTCATGAAAATGTATCCTAAAAGATGTTAGGATTTATTTTTATAGTTAAGCATGTATTCGTTTATTTCATAATCACACAACTAAACACTTAACGAATTAGAAGTAAAATAAAATAAGTCGATAAAAGCAAATCTAATCGTTTAACTGTCCAGTCGCGACGAATATTCTATCATAAGCTTGGCAAGTATACACATCTCCACCACTAAAGCTAAGGAATAACAAGTCTAAAGCGGTAAAAAGGGTTTTTAGGTTTAAGGGTTAATTATTCTTATTTACACTATCGATCTCAAATTCCAGAAAAGGCGACAAAATCACAAATACATGATCGAATCCACGAACACGATACTTGCAATTGCTCAAATCCTTAACTCGAATAGGCTAAAGATAGGTCCAAACTTCACCAATAATAATATATCAAAAAGGGCGACAAAATCATAAATACATAGCCGAATCCACGACTACGATACTTAAGATTGCTCAAATCCCTAATCTCAATAAATCAAAGGTTTGGTTGGATAAAGAACAATACAGGGTATGGATAACATTTAGGATATAAATTGGTGTAAAAATAAAAATAAACAAAACAAATAAATTAAAATCCTAAGTGTGGTTAATCACTATCCCAACCATCCCATGAATAAGACTCATATCATTGAATAACTCACGCTTTAACACTTGAAACACACGCTTTAGGTAGACACGAATTGTACTCAACAAAATCTTAATCAAAGAATAATCCTTAATTGGCATTCCCATAACTGCCAATTCCCATTCAATCCATAGATATAGTACAACAAATAGTGGCCATATGAACCACTTACATAACTTTACATTGTTGGCTTAAAATAAACATCCAACTCTTTTTTCTTTCTTTTTCTTTTCTCATTTTTTTTTTTTTTTTTTTTTTTTTTTTTTTTTTTTTTTTTTTTTTTTTTTTTTTTTTTGAAACATAAAGATAGATGTGTAAAATTTCACCACATCACTACAACTTTCTTTCCGGATAATTTTTTTTTTACTTTTCATAACTTCAGAAATAATGGTAAATAGTGAAAGTAGTAAACACACGAAAAATAAACTCCAAAATATACAATATTTACTTTCACTCCAATTGCATTGTGCAATTTCCCGACCTAACCATAGATAATGAATTACGCACGCGAACACAGGTAATGTAAGGAAACACACTCTGCCTATAGCAATTAACCAACCACGGATTCTAATCTACAGGGTAGGCTAAGGTGTAAGGTGTAACGAAACATTTTAAACATAGGTGTAAGAAACGAAAGGAATGGCTCTGAGGGTTTTTCTAGGGGTATCTTACTCTAAAAGTGAGAGTAACAAAAGGTTTTATACGGGGGTTAACTAACCAGTGTAGTTAGCTAATAACACATAACATATAAAGGCTTTTTGGGTGTAATCCTAGAATTTTACCAAGTTAGACAAGTCATTCCAATTAAATAAATAATACTCATTATGGTGGTCTCGAATAGTATACAAGCCAAGTTCTAAAGTTTACAAGTCACCGGCACACTCATAGATTTGTGAATTTTGGAAAATCACAATTTTTGAAAATAATGTCATGTGTGCAGTTATGCAACTTAGATCTTAAACAAAAACATGCTAAAAAATTTTTTTAAGTTTGATATATTAAGCACATTTTAAGCATAATTTTTGAAAAAGTTTAGGACAAGTAAGTGTTAAGTGTTCTAATTCTCCTATCCCCCCACTTAAGTTAAACAACGTCCTCGTTGTTTGTATAAAAGGTTAAAAACTGGAAAATAAAAAGAATTAGAACAGAAAAACTCCCCTGAGATTTGCTCGGTATGATCCTCCATTAGTATATGAGCAAAAATCATCTTTCTTGTGGATTAGAACGTTAAAGCTTCATGCTTGATGTATCCACAGGAAATCCAGAAAACTATAATACCACCAACACTTTTAAAACACACCTAAGATAAGAAAGGTTCAACTTGCATAATACATTAGTAGTTAGGTAAAAATAAAACTTAAAAATTAAAACTGAAAATCATCAGGTCAGTCGATGCGCCGTATCTTATTGAAGAAGATACGCCGTATCGAGCCTGGAATAAATACGGATCAGAATAAAGATGCGCCGCATCCTTAACCAGGGATGCGCCGCATTAAAATAACTGATAAAAAGTTTTAAAGTCGAAAATAAAAATGCAGAAAAATAAAATAAGGATAGGATGCGTCGCATCTGTTTAAGCAGATGCGGCGCATGTAGTAACCAAACAGACTGTTAACAGTCTGTTGCAAAAATGGCACGTTCCACGGTTTAATCTCATATGTCCTCTCGTACTCTCATGCTGAACTTAATGCCAGTCTTCGTCAAACATAACAGGAAATATAAACTGAAACATTTAAACATAAACATAAGAATAGCGATTAGTACAATCCAAAAATTAATAATAATGTACGGGGAAACGTGTCCATAATGAAAATGCAAAGAGTGGTCAAGCCATGGGCTGGTCAGGAGTCACATCATCTGATTGGGCTCCTGAAGTGCTAGCTCCATCTGTCCTGGGGCGAACCCTGCGCTCGTATCTGATAATCCTACTCACATAAGCACCGTCTGGGAGGTTGTGGCTTACCCCATTAAGAGCCATCAATCTACTGACACCGTCGACCAACCAACTCGTATCTCTCCTCACTCCAGCGAGTTCAACTCTCTGCGCCTCCAGAGCCTCCCTCAATGACCTAACCTCCAGCTCCACTCTCTCGACTCTCTGTCCAATAGTGCGGGGAGCTGGTGCTGGTGCATGTACCTCCTCCTGAGCAGGAGCAGCAGCCGGGGCTGCCTGAGCATCCCCCTGCTCTGGCTCAGCAGGCCTAGGTGGTCCAAGAGGTGCCCAGAAGTACCCATCTATCATCTCTTCACATATCCCAAGCCTCGTCGCAAGATAATCCGCATCCATACTAGGCAATCTAGCAACATCAACTGGAAGATCACCGGGAATCTCATCACCTAATATCCCAAAATGCCTAGCAAGACGAGAGACAAAATGGCCCCCAGTCATCTGGCTCCTACCATCTCTCCCTGGAGCAACTCGGTATAAATAATGTGCTAAGAAGTGAGGGATGTTCACCACAGCTCCCCCGTCCATGCTCCGCAAGAGAAAAAGATCCAAAGTAGTTACCTTCTCAGGGGATTGTCCCCTTCCGGCAATAGTCAGGGCAATCAGGCGATGACAAAGCCTCCTCATCGGCTCTCTAATCAGTGTGTACGAGGGAGTGGTGGAGGTAGAATCACCTCCAGATGAAATCTCAGTCCAGTAATCTCCCAACTCCCCACGATCTGAAACAACTCTCAAGCTGTTAGCCCAATAATCAGTAAAACCAGGAGATGCCATCTCTGCTGTAGTATGCAACCCAAGAGCAAGTATAAACTGTCCCATAGACATCCTTCTCTCAAAACCACCCAATCTGAATACTAGAGTGTCAAACGTGTCGAGACCAAGATCAGTCTCCCTATAGTGTAAAGTGCAGAAAAACTCCAACATCAAAACCTTAATTAACGGTTCCTCTATCCTGAACAACCTTTCCCAGGCGTAGGACCTGAACAAAATCTGCCCCTCCCCATCTTTGTATATCATTTCCAACCTAGTTCTCAACCTTTCAGCAGCGTTACCCTCGTCAATATTGTTGATGCTGTCGAAATTTAAAACCGGAACACTGAATACTTTCCTCTGATAAAACTTTCTGAGCTTAGTCATATAATCATCAACAACACCCTGTGCTAGCCCCATCGTTTCAAAACGAAGCCACGGGTGTCTACGTGCAGGCTCAGGTATCTCCATCTGCAATAAACATTCAAAGTCAGTAAACAGTCTGCAAGAAAGGTAGATACGGCGCATTTGATTAAATCAATGCGGCGTATCTGTATAAAGTATAAGAGATGCGGTGCAAGATAACAGATACGGCGTATTGAGATGCGTCGTATCTAGATTAATCAATACGGCGTATCTAAGATTTTAGCAATTTTGTAATAGGTCGTTACGCCGCATTAATCAACCTAGATGCGCCGCATCTAAAAGCATTTCAGTATAAAATAAAGGGTTAGGCACGTTTTTCAAGAATCCGTATCCGTGACGTAAACTTCCACTAAATATCACAGTATAATATTCTCCTTATACCAGTTCAAATATCTCAATCAACCACAGCTTAATTTACCTTCCCGCTAAATATTCAAAATCAAACCCAAAACCTAAATTTTCGGTCGATTCAATTAGTGCCAAATTCGTTGTCTAAATCTAAAATTAACTTAGGGGAAATAATTAATTCCAAGTTCTAATCATATCCCTATATCGTTTAAGCGCGAATCGGTTCAATCTTATAAACCCTAATTTTCGTATTAATCAAAAATTAAATCGAAATGTAACAATTACCTTAGTATTTGTGATTAGGAGAATGTTTTAATGCTCGGATTAAAGGCGGATTGAAGAAAGATGATCGGATTTTGAGTATAATTTTAGTGCGTGTTCTTAACTGTGTGTATTTATGCGGCGTATTCCCGTCGTATTTATAAGGCGACACGATGCGCCGTATTAGAAATTTGGGATGCGCCGTATCTAGTTAATTCCGTTGACTAGTCAATAAGTCCTAGTTGGTCAGGGATACGGCGCTTCGGATATTTAGATCCGCCGTATCTCTATGTTAGTTAACGAAATTTAAATGAAGAACGTACCTTGGCCTCCGCAACACAGTTCCTTATACATCAAATTTGGGTAAAAACGGCACACCATATAGATGAATTCAAAATAAGAGTAATAGGCATAAACGTTTCATTAATAATCGTAATCTTATTGTTTAGTGGATAAGGATTTATTCCGAGGTTAGGAACAAATATCGTTTTTGAGCATACAAAATTAAGATAACGAATTGAATCAGACGTATAATAAGGATAATAAAACTGAGATCATAGTGTAGAGAACTTTCCTTTGGGCAGTTGAATTATCGTAGAGTTTACCTGGGATTCTATTTCAAGAATTAAAGAAGTTCAATGTTACCAGTACTGAGTTTTCCTCCACTCTTTCTGTCTTATGTTCGGTCACTTCAGCTAGCGTCTCTTGGTTTGGTTCAGAATGTAATCCTTCTTGGTGATGCTTGAGTCATCATTTATCCTGAAAAATAAACAACTTGCACACGAGAGTAGCGGACCGATCAAAGTAATTATCAAAAATCAACTATATTTATCAAATTATATTCGTCGTATTAACAAAAGTTAATGCGCCGTATTTTCGTTACGTTTAAAAATAAAAGATTTTTGATTCAGTAAGATGCGCCGTATCGACGGAAATCGATACGCCGTATTTATTTAATAATTCGCAAACTGTTTTTAATTAAAATAATAGATACGCCGTATCTTCAAAAGAAGATGCGTCGTATGGCGTTAACGTTTTAGAAAAGTTTTTATCAAAAACAGATACGCCGTATCTACAAAAGCAGATGCGTCGTATTACTTTATCGCTTAGAAAAATTTTCTTGTTAAAAACAGATACGCCGTATCTTGGGGAAAAGATGCGTCGTATCGAATTAATTAAACGCGTTGTATTAAAAAAAATTAAACGCAATACGCCGTATCTGAGAGATCAGATGCGCCGTATCGTTTGATTTAGCACAGTACAACGATAGCAGAACAGAAAAATACGAAAAATAAAAATAAAAATTAAACACACCAAACAAAAAAAATAAAACACACAAAAATAAAAACAAAAGCAAACAAATAACACACAATACAACAAATATGCAAAATAGTACAATGATGCAATTAATCTAATAAAAAGAAAAACCTAATTAAAATACTAATCAAATTAACAGAAAATAACAATTCACTCCCCGGCAACGGCGCCAAAAACTTGATGCGCGTGATGTGTCGTTGCGGTTTAGCAGTTTTAATGCCTACTCAAGTTTTAAATTTATATTTAGCCGACTTATCAATAACACACACACTTAACGAGCAGTGTACCCGGTCAGTATGAAGATAATGGTAAGTAGAGTGTCGATCACTAAGAGTGGAACGTATAATCTCGTTAATCTAATCAGTATTTTAATATCCTAACGCAAGGGGGTTTCAGCCTGAGAGACTGGCACAGTTTTGTTTGCAATTAAATAATAAAATAAATAAATAGGCACGAATCAGCAAGTAGCACACACGTACACAGATAGATACTTGAGACAATAAGAGGGCTGTCCTTATGATTAAGTAGTTTGTCACTTGTTTTATTGATAGCTTTATATGAAGTGTATGTAATTAACCCTTTCTCGTTGGTCCTATTCTCATCGGCGAGTAAACCCTTAATGATTACTTATGTCTAAAAGTTATTCCTAAGTGATCAATTTAGAAACAACCGTGGGAGCCACACCTTGTCCCGCAGTCGGGTGCCCGCAAGCCACTAATAAACACAGAGGTTATCAATGCACTAATAAGTAGTAACCAAAGACATCAACATATAAACTTTAATTGATGGGAAAGCAAGTATTAAAGGGAGTGCAATCTTTCCGTTGTCACATTACACAAGCCACCAATCCTGATGAATTAAAGTTTGCTAAAACAATAAAACAAAACTACTTAATGAATTAAATACATGCAGCACCTTCTTACAGCTCTTGTATCTTCGATTTGGGTGTGTCTTGTGCTGCCTCTTGACTGAATTCGTCCTTCTCTTCTGTTCGGTCTTTTGGTTTTAGGGTTTCCGAATCTCTCTGGCTCCTCTGGTCTACGGGGTATTTATAGTTTGTGTCTGAGGGAAGATGCGGCGCATCTACTTAAGTAGATGCGGCGCATGTACTTAACTTCGCGTGGGGTCCAAGATTATAATATTCGGGAATATTCGTACACCGCCAGAAGATGCGGCGTAACTCTTTATTAGATGCGGCGCATGTCCTCTTGTATCTTGGATCGTATCTGGTGATATCTTGATAGAGATGCGGCGCATGTTGATAGTGAGATGCGGCGCATCTGGAGCAGAATTGACTTGATCTTGTCCATGTCAGTAGACTCTTCACTTTATGCACGTTTTGCTCCATTATTAGTCCAAAATCGCCAAGTTTCACCAAATGCTTGTTTTTACCTGAGAATTACAAAAGTAAACGATTAAGTATCAATCCTCATACATAATATAGTAAAACAAGTCAAATTAATAGGATAAATGATAGTAATAAAATGTACTTATTTGAGTTCATCAAGAGTGAAATGCTCTATCAGCAGAATCAACATCATCAGCAGAAACCATTTTGCACTATCAGCAGAATTATACTTAGAGTAGAATCCGATATTAAACATCTTGAATATTTAATTCCCAACAATCCTCCCCTAAACATGTGAATCCTTTCAAACATGTTTCTGAATTAAATCTTGGATTGAAGATCTTTCAAACACTTATGTTCTTCAAGATTGAATATCTTCTCAGTAATTCATCTACTTTGCTCTTCTTTGACTTTAGCAATATCAAAACATATTGAACCTATCTTGGACTAAAAGATGGTGCAATTTCCTTGGATGGAGGAATTATAAGAGACAATGATGCTGTGTATCTTGGATGCTTGTTTCAACAAGTGAAATCATCTAACCAGCATGTCTTTGAAGTGAAATTGAAACTTTTCTTCGTTTGATCTAGATAGAACTTTCTCCTTTGGAATGTTCTTGTCATTTTCAACCTCCTCATCATCTTGTATGCTCTTGTCTTCTCCTTCCATATATTGGATTATCTTCCTTTTCTGGGCCATTATTTCCTCCCCTGAGATTGTTACCTCTCCTGAAGCAAATAACTTTTGTTTCATCCTCCCCTTGTTTGGAAGATCTCACTATGTACCTTTGACTGATCTATCAATGTGAACTTGTTGTCAGACAATATTGTACATGAAGCCATCAATTCCTTAAGAGTTTAAGTTACTGCCCTCATCACTTCTAGGTGTGTTAACTCCTATGAGAGGTGAATCAGTGGACATTTTGATTCATGATCCATTAATGAATGGTTTTTGTGAATCCTTGAAAATCCTTTTAAGAAATCATTTAACTTAGTAGTATGTTCATGATTTTAGAATTGAAAAATCATACTACTTTCAACCATTTTGAAAGAAATTAAGTGTATAACAGTCACTTAATCAGCATTTCGGTTTAAAGCAACCTCTGGTTGTGTGAGAACCAATATTTTTCAGTTATAAATAACTGCCTGTGTAAAGATAAATCTATTCAAAAGATTTTCTTGACAGGGTTTCCAGCTCGTGGCATTTGTTACCTCTAACACAAGTGTTAGATTCACTTTTGCTCGCTGTTCTTTCTATCAGATGTCCTCAGACTTGCACATTATACTTAAAAGTATAAAATGATAGAAAGTGAGTTGCATCAGTTACTATCTGATCAACTAAGTCATCAATTCAATGTGAAATATCATAACTAGATTTCAAGAAAGAAGTTTTAAGGAGTTTTAAAGTCCCAAACTCAGTCCATCATAAACCTATTATGGTCAGCAGCTAATATCTCAATCCTGCTATTTCCATTTCACTTGAAAACATCCTTTGTGTTTATATATTCATACCTGAAATTGTTAGTCTAAAACCAAAAGAACAATGTACAAAGTACTTGTCTTGCATTAGTATAATCATAAAACCAACTGTATGAATAACACAATTTACATTTTGTACTAGCAGCACCTTGTGTGCTTTAGCAGTACCTTATGATACAGTAGCAGTACCTTATGAATCAGTAGCAACAACAAAAATTTATTTACATAAACACGTCATATTGAAAATTTAAAGATTAAGCATTCCAATATTTGCTACCAAGTACTGAAACCTTGAAACATCAAAAGCTTTTGTTAGCAGATCTGCAAAATTATGTTCTGAAGCAATTTTAAGAACTTGAATTAATCTTTTCTCATTGCAGTCTCTTATAAAGTGATGTCTAATTTCAATGTGTTTTGTTTTAGAATGTTGCACTGGATTTTTAATAATACAAATTATACTACTATTATCAATATGAATAACAGTGTTTAAGAAATTGTACCCATAATCAAGGAGTTGGTTTTGAAGCCATAGAACTTGACTAGAGCAACTTGCAGCAGTTATGTATTCAGCTTCAGTTGTTGAATTTGCCACACTTGTTTGCTTCTTACACTGCCATGAGACAAGTCTACACCCAAGGAATTGACATCCTCCAGTTGTTGACTTTCTGTCCAAGCTAGCACCAGCATAATCACTATCCGAATATGCTACCAAATCAAAAGGAGATTCTCTAGAATACCATATACCCAACCTTGGTTGACCTTTGAGATATCTAAAAATTCTCTTGACTGCAGTTAAATGAGAAACCTTTGGAGTAACTTGAAATCTTGCACAAACACAAACAGGAAACATGATATCAGGTCTAGATGATGTAAGATACATCAAAGAGCCTATCATAGATCTGTAATTGTGTACATCTACATTCTCTCCATCTTCATCTTTCAGAAGGTGCTTCTCAGAGTCCATTGGTGTGCTTGCTATTTTTGAATCAGCAAATTGAAATTTTCTAAGTATCTCTGCAACATATTTGTCTTGACTAATAAATATGCCTTCAGATGATTGCTTAACTTGCAAACCCAAAAAGAATGTAAGTTCTCCCATAGAACTCATCTGAAACTTATCTTTCATAAGCTTCTCAAAATCTAAACACATTTCTTTCCTAGTAGATCCAAAGATAATGTCATCCACATACACCTGCACTAACAGAAGATCCTTCTTGTGCTGTTTGATGAACAGTGTCTGATCAATCTTTCCTCTTTGAAATCCATTTTCTAATAAGTAGGAAGCTAGTGTTGCATACCAAGCTCTTGGTGCCTGATGAAGGCCATAGAGAGCTTTCACTACTCTGTACACTTTGTTTGGATGTAATGGGTCAATGAAGCCTGGAGGTTGTGAAACATATACCTCTTCTCCAATTTCATCATATAAAAATGCACTTTTGACATCCATTTGGTAGACTGTGAAGCCTAAAAATGAAGCATAAGCTAAGAACAGCCTAATCGCCTCAATCCTTGCTACTGGAGCATAAACTTCATCATAATCTATCCCTTCTTCTTGTGTGTACCCTTGCGCTACTAATCTAGCTTTGTTCTTGATCACAATTCCTCTTTCATCCCTTTTGTTCTTAAAAACCCATCTAGTGCCAATTACCTTCACACCTGTAGGTAAATCAACTAGCACCTAAATCTTTTGAATCTTGAACTGAAGAAGCTCTTCTTGCATAACCTCTAACCAGCTTGAATCATCTAGGGCTGTAAGAATAGTCTTTGGTTCAGCTTGTGATAGAAAACATACAAACAAGCAAGAGTTTAAAAGCTCATGCTGTTTTGAAGCATAAAGGGCATCAAGAAGCCCTTGTTGGTCTGAAGACTTCAATTGTTGTCTTGTTTTCACACCTGACTGTATATCTCCAATCACATGATCCAGGGAATGAACTTTGTGAATTCTTGATTGTGGTGTAGTAGGAACTTGATAATTTGATGGAAGATTGTTGTAATCCACCTCATTATCTGAGAATTCTGCTTCTTTTGTTTCTGAAGGGCCAGCAGCAGAGTCATTTGGCCGAACAGCAGAATCAGTAAGCTTATCATTGCTAACTATTATTATCTTTAATAATATTGAATCGTTTAGTGATAATCTTTATGTGTTTCATTGCTAACTAACAAACATAACAATTCCATTTCCATAACATACACAACCTTCTAAGTTTGGTTGAGTGAATTCCGCGCACTTAATCATTTTAACACAACATATCATACACACAAAGTTAGAAGGTTTAACCACCTTAATCGTGTGTCCAGGTTCCTAGCACTCATCAAGTTTCACTTTGAAGATCCACTTAAGAGCGATAATCATTGCACAATCTGGAAGAGGAACTAGTTCCCATACTTTAAGTTGATCAAACTTATGAATTTCTTCTTGCAATTGCAGTAAACCAGCAGTCTTTAGACAAAGCATCTTTGAAATCTTTGGGTTCGACTTTGGATAGTACAGAATTAAAGAAGCATCACAATGCATCGGTGGCAAGTTGCTTTCGTGTGGATACCAGACGAGAAGGATTTCCAATGATGCTGTCAATTGGATGATCGTTGGTCCATTTTCTGAGATGTTCATGTGGTTGATGGTAGGGAACTGATGTAGCTGTGTTAGAATCCCCTGAAGGAGATGTCTCAGTAGAAGATTCAGGAGCAAATATATTCTCGAATGAAGCATCATCAGCAGGAGCAAAAGGATTCACTTCAAAAGAATTGTCAACTGCAAAGCCTTGCTGTACCGAAGGAGATTGAATATTCGATAATGATGGTGAGTGACTGGCAGATAGTGCATCTTGACTAATTGAGATAGATACGGATGGACCATCTGAGTTGTGTGGAATTGGAGCATCATCAACAGGAGGCAAAGGTGGAACTTCAGTTGTTGTGTCAACAGTTGGTGGCTCAAAGTATTCATCAAACATCGGATCAAACAAATTCTTCAACTCTTCATTGGTAGGGGGTACATAAGAAACTGCAGGAGTGGGATGCTGTACAAGACCTGAACTAATTGGTCCAGGAGACAAAAGATTAGGTGCCGGTCCAGAACTTGTGAGTCCAGGAGCCGTTTGCTCAGTCAGCTCATCGAATGTCACGTGAATGGTTTCCATAATTTGTCGGGTTCGTTTGTTGTAGATTCTGTATCCCTTGCGATCTGGTGCATACCCAACGAAGAATCCAATGTCTGCTTTAGCCTTGAGTTTTCCCAGATCCTGACTGTCATTTGTCGGGTAGCATAGAGCACCGAACACTCGCAAAAAAGAAAGATCTGGTTTCTTGCCATGTATCAGCTCATATGGAGTTTGGTTGTGAAGAGTATGTATCAAGGATCGGTTTTGGGTGTAACAAGCTGTAGCAATTGCTTCCGCCCAAAGAAACATCGGTGCCTTGGAAAATATCAGCATGGTTCGTGCAGCTTCCACAAGAGTACGATTTCGTCTTTCAACAACCCCGTTCTGCTGAGGAGTGCGTGGAACACTTTTCTGGTGAGTTATGCCAATACTTTCATAAAATTGAATGAGTTGTTTGTTAACAAACTCAGTTCCATTGTCTGTGCAGATGATTCTGACGGTTTTGTTGAGTCTAGTGTGATGATAACCTCTGGAGTCTCGTCCTTGGTTCTCAAAAACTTCACCCATGTAAACCGAGAGTAGTCGTCGACCACCACAAGAATATATTTCTTCCCATTTATACTCTGCACTCTCATTGGTCCGCACAGATCCATGTGAAGGGTGTGAAGAGCTTCCATAATGGTGTTGACAGTTTTGGGTTTGTGAGTATGCTTCTTGCTTTTGCCCAGTTGACAAGCAGAACAAAGATGATCCTTTTCAAACTTCAATCTGGGCATACCTCGTACAAGATCCTTGCGAGTAAGTTCATTTATGGTGCCGAAGTTTAAGTGATTTAAACGACGGTGCCAAAGCCATGATTTGTTCTTTGAGGCCTTTGACAGCAAGCAAATAGGAGAGGACCGCATCATGTCTTCAATAAAGATGATGTATAGATTAGTGCCACGACTGCCTTTAAGGAGATCAATACCATCTAATTCTCTGACAAAACATGTGTGTTTTCTGAAAGCAACTTCAAGATCAGAATCACAAAATTGACCAACAGAGAACAAATTGTGCCCAAGTCCTTCCACGTAGTATACCCTGGAAATTACACTTTCACCAAACACATAATCTCCATAACCCATAATTGCCCCAAAATGGTCGTTACCGAATCTAACTGTCCCGATAAATTTATTCACGAAATTCTTGAGCTGTGAGCAATCCCCGGTCATATGTTTTGAGCAGCCTGAGTCCAAATACCAAAGGACGATTTGTACGACCTGCATTTGAAAATAGACAATGATGGATAACTGAAAAAGGTGGATCCCCACGTGCAACTGGGGTCCGTTTCGTTAGCACAAACAAACTCTGGAACTACAGGATTCATAGATGCCATGGTATTCACAGTGGAAACTTCACTAGTAGCAGCAATTGACCTAGTTACAGGGCATTGTGTCTCTAAAGGGAAAATTCGGCCAGTTGGCTTCCATTCCTTAACATTTACTACTTTATGATTAGTCATTCTAGTTAAGGGGCACTGATCTCCTAAAGTGAATTTTCTTCCAGTGGGTTTCCATTGATAGCCAACATTAGCAAACATTTTTTCTGTTGCTTTCCAAATTTGCTTACTCAGTTTAGGTTTTCTAACATTCTTAACTGGGGATCGTTGAGAAGACATCAAGAATGACACAACACATTCATCATGATTACCAGAAATTAAACATTCATTACATGTCTTGCAAATAGCATTAGAATTCGAATTAATTACAGTACGCTTATAGCTAATACTAGAATCAACACGATTCGTTTCGTTCAAACCAAACATATTGTTCCTAAGGTGGTCTTCTACTTTCTTCTCATGAGCACTCTTAGCTGGCGCAGTCCTATCTTTCTTTGTATTGCGACTAGGCTTTGACCCGCTAGCTTTAGTGTCACTGTTTATTCCTGTAGAAGTGATGATGGGAACATTAGTTTGTTTCACTGCCATTTGTTTTTCTGGTTTTGATGTGCTGGGTTCAGATGTCGTTAATGGTACATCAAAGGTAACATGCTTGTTCTTAGTCATTGAGGATGATGCAATAAACCTATCTCGCTTGTTATCAATCTTAGGACATGTGCCAATGACATATTCTAAGAGTTCCTGAGATCATTTAGTGAGGAAGCAGGCATCTACAACTGCACTATCAAGTGGTTTATCTATCATATCCTCTTCTACGATCTCACGAAGGGTATCAAGGCTATCCTTAAGGTGAGTGAGATATACTTGATGAGCAGACCTATTGTTCCTAAGGGGAAGCGGAATAGGCACAACATCAATTGCATACTTACTACAAGCAGAAACCTTTGGAACAACATTATCACTAGTGATAATTGGCATTTTCCCTTTCACCTGAGTCTTTAGATTCTCAATCTCATTTAGCAAAGAAGTTATCTTTTCATTGTGATTGTTATGCGTGATCTTAATCGAATCATATAACTCTTTGTAATGTTGTTTGATTTTTGAATTTTCAGCTTGAAAATAATCATTTTCATGTTGTAATTTATTGATGGTGTCTTGATAGTGAAAATTCTGAGAATCTAAAGACGATGGTTTATGGGTGCCAATCACATCACTCTTATTCGATTTTAATTGGGCAATTTGGGCCCTCAATTTTTGAATCGTGTTAGTGTGAGCTTGAATTTTTTCATCTCGTTTGCTTAATTCAAAATATGCATCAAATTCAGGAGCATCCAAAGATGTCTTGGCATTTGAGATTTTAATTCTTTCTTCTAAATGTTGATGTTTTAATTGCAAATTAAGATTATCAACCTCTAGTTTTGAAAAATGCATGACCATGTTATCATGGTCATCGTTTTGGATTTTCTCATGCAATTTTAAATTCTCCCCCTCAAGCTCAACAACGCGATTCTGGAAAACATTCAATGCAATAGACAACTCATGAAATTGACAAGCAGTTAATGCAGAATCAGTAGCAGTATAAAATACATCCTGTGCAATACATCTAGCAATCAAATTCTCATTGGTGATGAGAATATTCTTTCTTTCAATCTTACTGCATTTAAGATCAATAGCATTTTGTTTCCCTATGTTTTCCATATCTTTAAACACTTCTTTCATCTCTTTTAATTCAGTTTCAAGGGTTTTTTGCATGCCCTCAAAATGTTCTTTGAGAAGTTTAAGAAATGGAATAACCTCAGTTAAGTAACACCATTTTGTTTGTTCAAAGCCCCTTTCTCCTTCAGTAATTCCCGTTGGTGTAATTCTCTTCTTACATGTTTTATCGAAATCAGCAAATAGTTGACAAAGAACATATATGCTAATTAGAGTTTTACATTCTGTGGGAAGAGTTAAAGGAACTAAGTGCATGGGTGTATTGGGTGGGTACACCGTCGCTGCAACTATCTTTCTAAAGGGTGGAGTTTTGGCTTGAAGTTCTTCGGCTTTCCTTTTTTCTGAGTCTAAGGACCAAAATATTTGTTCAGGGGTCAACTTAGTTTGAGGCACAAAAATAGCTAATCGGTTCTCCTCATAGTAATCATGGGGTTTGATTATGACTCGATTTGCTATACATTTGGGATCCTTCATTTTTTGGGTCAATTTTCCTCTATTTATTACTTCTATCTCATTTGTCTCTTCAAATGATGACACATCAGGAGGGGCATGACCAGGCTTAAGCAGTTCATTTCCATCATATAAGGAAGGTTGAGCTACTTTAGCACTCCTAAGGAAAGCTGATTTAGGTTCACCTACATTCTTTTCACTATGTTCATCACACAACTTTTTATGCTTTTGAATCATTTGAGCAGTTTGTCTGGTCTGTTCTTGTGCGTACAACTTGTTTTCAATCTTATTCTTTAACGTTTAAAGTTTGGAAAAATCATTTAAGAGTTTTGTTTCTTTTTCTTTGAAATCATGTTTTAGTGTAATTACACTTTCTTGGATCTCCTGTTTTTGTTTAACAGTTTGATCAAGTTGTTTTCGTAAAGAATATAACTCCTTTTTCAATGTTTCTTCCCTTAAATTACGTTCTATTATGAATGTACGCATTTGACTATCCATTTTTTGCTCACGTTCAGTTAGCTCAAATTTTGCAAGTTGTTCATATGTGGCCACCTGATCTTTATAGATGTTAAGTCTAGTGGTCAAAGTGTCATCAGGGATAAACATGGTGTTATCATGCAATTCACAAGTATTATCGACAACAGAAGATGCACTACTTGGTACAACATACACGTCGTTGTGATTCACATATTGTTCATATGGGATAACATTACTATTTCCCATATCAGTAGTATCTGATTCAACAACATCTGTCTGTTGTACTTTGTTGGGAATCTTCTGTTCATCGACCATGTTATATGTGTCATAAAGCTTTAGTACCTCAGATATGATATATGCATTGGAAGGACCAGCTTGTTGTGGTGATGAGACTGCATAAGACAGATTAGCCATGAAGATGGTTTGAGCAGTGGGTTCATCATCAACGTCTGAGTCAAAAGCATCACATTCATCAGCTTGGAAGATGTTGGGATCTTTTAGAGCCAAGTCCTGAACTGGTTGATCATCCACATCAGCATCAAACGTGTTCCCCTCATCATCAGCAAGAAACAATAACTCCTCTTCATCCAAAGCTGCTCCATTCTCTTGAGCTTGCATCAACAACATCTTATCTTTGAAGTAGCCAGAGTTTTGTGGATGCTTTGGTTGAGTGCAGTTCCTTGCTATGTGTCCTAGTCCACCACAGTGGTAACATTTAATTTGCCTTCCCTGTCCCTGATTAGCATTCCCAACTCTGTTCTGTATGTTACCCCGACCAATGTTCCTTTGATTCAGATTCTGCCTTCCCTGATTATTCTGAACCACAACCCTTCCATCTTCCACTGTTGCTTGATTACGTGGATTAGATGAAGTTCGTAGTTGGTTGTTGGTTTGAAGGAGTGTTGCTCTGAACTGTTAGACAAGTAAAGAAACTTGGTTGGAAAGATTATCAATCATCTTGTCAGTATGAGAATATCCTAAATCCAGTTGGTTGTTTACAGCAGATGGTGGGTGCAACGATGATTGGGCAAATGATGTCTGATTCTGTGATGAAAAGGGACGGTGATAATCTTGATCAAGTGAGGATTGATTGAATGGCTAAACATTTGAGACAAATGCAAGAGGACCATTAGATGTTGTTGGATTGAGTTTTTCCCTCAATTGACGATCATAGACAACATGCTTTTCATGTTGTTGTAAGTAGGCATACAACTGTTCATAATTAGTCTCTCTCAATCCTTTGTTGAGCTTCATGGCAGTGACAAATCTGTTCCACTCGGGTGACATGTTGCTCACAAACTTAGAGTTGAGTTGGATGTTTGGCATTGTCATCCTGATGATCCTCATGTCATTCACAAGCTTGTGAAATCTCACATAATAGTCAGTGATGTTTTCTCCAGGATTCATCTTGAAGTGCTCAAACTCATCATACAACTGAGATTCACGATCTTCTTTGGTCAGTTCAGATCCAGCCAGAAGCATTTTGACATTGTCCCAAACAGCTTTGGCTTCGGTGTTGAAGTTTATAAGCTTGTAAACGTCTTTGGTAAGCCCTTGAATCACAATGTTAGAAGATTTAATGTCTGCATCATAACGCTTCTGTATGGTATTCACAATGCAAGAAACACTAGTTTGAGGCTAAGTAATGGATCGATTGGACAAAGAACTAGAGAGATAGAGTGATGGGAACTTCTAGAGAGAGAAACAATGTGTGTATTAGATTAGAATAATGTGAAGTTCCAACCCTTCCCTTGTGTGGGAAGGGGTATTTATACTTACAACATATAATGCCCCTAGCGGGCTGTAGAGTGAGCTGACAGAGGGTAAAGACCCGACCCACTCCACAATACTAATAATAATAACTAAGCTACTAATAATATTACTAATTATCCTACGAGCTATGATGTGCTACTAAGTACTCGGGGTGACCGAGTCTTCAACTGAATATTCATATTCCTAACAATCTCCCCCTAAGGGAGGTCACCCCGGAAGTCATGTTCTGAATTCTAGCACTTCATCCTTGGATCTTGATTTCATAGCTCGTACTCATTGATTCTTCAATTTCCTTGATCATTGTGCAGCAGCAAATCTTAAGATGACTTTTTCTTTTGCCTTGGATGATCTTTGTTGATTCTTTGGAGTTATCGTCCCACTTGAGTCTCCAAGTCATCTTTCAGTAGTAAGTCTCCATGTGATGAAGTATACTTAGAGTCGACATGCTCACACTATATGGTGTCATGATCTTCTGCATCAGAGTTAGTAGAAGCAGTTTTGAACGTCTTTTGGGTGATCATGACTTTGTTGAGAAACAATGATGATGTAGTGTGAACATGTGGTAGAGGATTGACATCTTTACTGCAACCAGCTACAACAGCAACCAGCTACAGCATTCCACAGCTACAACCGCCAGATATTCCTGCATACGACAGTTAGCAATAATTCGACCGGTACTTACAAGTTTGGACTTCGAGATAGTCAACAGCATATTGTGAAAACTCTCTCTAATCCTTACCATGACCGTTCCTAATCGAAAACCCACAGAGGGCTTTTTAAGATTTTACCGTAGTAAATCAACGATTAGGTGAGTCGCTGGAGATCACTCCACGACTGTAGACCGGTTGAAACCGCCGCGACCACTAAGCGTAATCCACGAGGAATTACCAAAGTGACCTGCTTTCAGGGCTGCTTGATGTTGACCCTGGCAGGAATTTCCATTCAATCATTGAGAATTACATTAGTAGATTCTCTCATAAATGTTCTGGCAGATTGCTAAGATCTGCGTAGGACTCATAAGTTTACAACTGGTGTCCTTAATGTTGAACAACCAGTGTAGAAGTGGTATGTGTTCCTATGAGATCTTATTATGCATCTCGTGGCTCTAGACTCTATAGTGCGTTTTGATTTAGTGAGCGGAGGCTGGAGAGAACTGCCACCTTTTCAATATCATCTAACTCGGAGTGAGAGAGATGATAGAAATGTGTTGAACTCCGTGACAATTGAAACAAGAATCCTTTGAGGGACCTTGAGTGGCTAGGGAGGGTTGTGCAGCGTATCACTGGGTCCATGATACTTTGTCTTCAATGCCAGCAATCAACTAAGTGATTCTGACAGCATATGTATTGACCCGGTTTCTGCCTAAGTTGTAAGGAGGGCTATTTCTTTTCACCCTTTCTCTTTACAATTCTTTTTCATTCTTCAACCCCTTCAGTGCTTACCGAGACTTCATAACTAACACCTTGTTGGGTTTATTCCAGTGTTAGCTCCATCTCAGTCGGCACTATTCCCTCATTCACTTTTCTCCTTTTTAATCATACCTAAGGACTTCTATACTAACTAGTGGATTGTCCCTGGGTAGATCCCTCCGGCTCTGGCGGGATCGTGGGAACTTGTACCTAACCTTACCATCCTTATAACTCCATTATATGAAATACAATGGTCGGTCTTTGGTGTTCTTCCACAATTGCCAAACCAAATCTTTGAAAAATCTCTCAAAATGTTCATGATTTCGAAACATATTTTTTGCAAACACTTGAGAGTTTTATATTTTTCAAATGCTCCCCCTCAACATGTGCTCGGTTGATTGTTTTATAAATTTGCACATGTTAGGTAGAGCTCTCACTTTTTGAATTGATCCACTTTCAGTGAACATGACCGTTTCGAGACACGCTTACATTACTAGTTAGACTAGCTTGAAATTATTACCCGGCCTGGTCAAGTCCACAGAAAGTTTCTCGAAATGGTACACTCTACTCAGATACATCTTTTTCGAGACACGCTTACATCACTGGTTATACCAGCTTGAAATTATTACCCGGCCAAGACATATCCTTTCGATTGATGACAGTTCAAGTTTCGTCAATTCATTGGTGAAGTCTGAGCCTTGCACACGTGAGATGCATGCCAAATCCTTTGCTCCCCCTCAATAAGTGCATTGGTATACAAAAGAGTTTAGCACTTACTGGAGAGCTTTCATTCACATCCAAAACATTTTGCTCCCCCTCAATATGTGCATTGATATATAAAATGGTTTAGCACATACGGGAGAGCATACATTAACATTCAAAATCATCACATTTTATCAGAATTTTCTATTTAAATCACATTCTCTCCCCCGATCAAAAATTTCAAACCATTTGAGATTTGTGATCCCAAGTGATTTAAATAAGTATAGAAAATTTGGGAGAAAATGTGGTCAGGTTTGAATGTATTTTGATTTTGAAGCATACTATGCTTCCCTTGAAACACCGAGAGAGTGTCACTGCTGATGTTGCACAATTTTGGCAAGGTGTCGGGAATTTGAACAAATATGCCCCCTCAATTAATGACCCGTTTTCCATTAAAGGAGCTGTAGTCATTCAATTGAGCGACGGGTATTTGTGAAAATTTAAATCAATTTACCACCTTGTGTAACATCAAGACTCTCTTGAAGAATCAAACAAGATAAAGAGTCTGATGTAAAGAAGACTTCTCTTCTAATACACGAAATGACGCACTGAAACGTACATCAAGTCGGGAGAACATGGATATAAAGTAATCCATGCCCAGGTGAACATCACCCGGTTGGAGGAACAGCTGTTTTTTTGGCGACATGCTTTCCCCATTGTACAGTGCGGGTTGCAGTATGAAGTAACTGCAAGCCATTTAGACATGTTTTAACTGATTAGTATAACTTCTACTCGAGCTTCATTTAAGAATCCGTGCCATTGTTGAATGACATTTCTAGATACGTAAATGTTATCGATAAACAGAAGACATGCCTAGGTAGAACTATTTTTGGTATTTTCAGATTTTTCGATTTTTATGGTTTTTATAGGTTTTATATTTTTGTATTTTTCTTTTTGATTTAAGATATATACAACTATGTACAAGGATATAAGAAGACAATCCTTTACTCCTCCTTTTCTTCCTGAAGACACTTGAGGGTTTCAGGAGTCATGCTTTTCATGCCAAGGCGTGGGAGAATAAACTGAAACCCTTCTCTTGGGAGGGCCTTGGTGAAGATGTCAGCTAACTGAAACTCTTTCCTCACGAAGTATAGTTCCACAATTCCTTTTTCCACCTGTTCCCTGATGAAGTGATGCCTGATGTCGATGTGTTTTGACCTGGAGTGCTGAACATTGTTACAACAAAGAGCAATGGCGCTTTTGTTGTCACAATATAGGGGAATTTTGTTGTATGAGAATCCATAGTCCGAAAGCTGTGATCGCATCCAAAGGATTTGTGCACAGCAAGCAGACATAGCAATGTACTCAGCTTCAGTAGATGATATGGAAGTACTCATCTGCTTCTTAGAAGACCAACTAACCAACTTTTCATCTAAAAACTGAGCTCCTCCTGAAGTACTTCGACGAGTGTCTTGACATCCCGCATGATCAGCATCCGCGTAAGCCGTTAACTCCATTGCAGTGTCCTTAGGATACCAGAGACCCATATGAACCGTGCCTTGAAGATATCGGAAGATACTTTTCACTGCTTCAACATGCTTCTTGGTTGGTCTGGATTGATACCGAGCACACATACACACAGCAAACAGAAGATCTGGTCTGCTAGCTGTGATGTACATCAAAGATCCAATCATGCTTCGATACTTTGTTATATCTACTGGAATCCCTGAAGGATCTTCATCCAGCTTTGTTCTATCAACCATGGGAGTGTCAACAGGTTCACTTGAATAGAATCCAAACTTTTTCAAGATCTCGTTGGCGTATTTGGATTGATTAATGAATATGCCTCCGGGACTTTGAGAAACTTGTAATCCTAAGAAGAATGACATTTGTCCCATCATGGACATTTGGAACTTGGAATTCATCTCCTTTGAAAAACTATCACATTCACTAGGATCTGTTGAAGCAAAGATGATATCATCTACATATATCTGAACCAGCAGTAGATGGTTTCTTGACTTCCTGGTGAATAGTGTGGGATCAACAACACCCTTGGAGAATCCGTTCACTAGGAGGAACTTGGACAATGTATCGTACCATGCCCTTGGCGCCTGTTTTAACCCATAAAGAGCCTTCTTCAAGCGGTAAACATGAGTAGGATGTTCAGTATCCACGAATCCTTCTGGTTGACTCACATAAACTTCTTCCTTTAAGTCACCATTCAAGAATGCTGTTTTGACATCCATCTGGTAGACTATCATATTTCGACTAGCAGCATTTGCGAGGAAGATTCTTATGGCTTCAATTCTAGCAACAGGAGCAAATGATTCTTCAAAATCAATGCCCTCTTCTTGTCTGAACCCTTTAGCAACTAGCCGTGCCTTGTTCTTTAAGACATCACCATACTCATCAAGCTTCACTTTGAAGATCCAATTTAAAGCGATGATCATTGCAAGCTCTGGAGGAGGCACTAATTCCCATACTTCAAGTCTATCAAATTCATGGATTTCATCCTGCATAGCCTGGAACCAGCAATCTTTAGTCATTGCTTCTTTGGCATCTTTTGGTTCTACTTTGGACAGTACGGAATTGAAGAAGCACCATAGTGCATCAGTGGCTAGTTGATTACGTGTGGATACTGGACGTGAGGGATTGCCTATGATGTTGTCGATTGGATGATCACTGGTCCATTTCCTGAGATGGTCGTGAGGTTGAGGGTTATGAACAGACGTTGCAGTGCTGTGTTCTTCAAGTAAGGATGTGTCTGATGAATGTTCAGGAGCAAATATGTTTTCAAAAGGAACCTCATCAACAGGAGCAAAAGGATTAACTTCCAAAGAATGATTATCTGAAGATTCTTTCATTACTGGAGAAGATTGAGCGTTTGATGACTAAGGCGATTGACTGGCAGCTGGAGCATTGTGACTGACTGATACTGAAGCTGTAGGGCCTTCTGAACCTTGTGGGGCTTGAACCTCAGTCATAGGAAGTATAGCAGGTTCACTCGGGATGATTCCATTCGTTGGCTCAAAGTATTCATCAAACATAGGATCGAATAACTTCTTCAACTCCTCACAAGTAGGTGGCACATAAGAATCTGTAGGCGTGGAATCCTGTACAAGTCCTGAACTAATGGGTCCAGGTGACAAAAGGTTAAGATCGGGTCCAGAACTAATTTGTCCTGAAGCAGGTTGCTCACTCAGCTCATCGAAAGTAACATGAATGGTTTCCATGATTTTACGGGTTCTCTTGTTGTAGATTCGATACCCTTTACTGTCTGGTGCGTATCCAACAAAAATACCTACATCTGCTTTAGCTCTTAACTTTCCCAAGTCTTGACTATCGTTGGTTGGGTAGCAAAGTGCACCAAACACACGGAGAAAGGAAAGATCTGGTTTCTTGTTATGAATTAACTCGAAGGGAGTCTTCTCATGAACCGGATGAATTAGGGATCGGTTTTGAGTGTAACATGCTGTTGCAATAGCCTCTGTCCAGAGAAACATCGGTGTCTTTGAAAATATAAGCATAGCTCTTGCAGCCTCCACCAGAGTACGGTTCCTTCGTTCAACCACTCCGTTCTGTTGAGGAGTGCGAGAGATACTTTTCTGATGCGTGATGCCAATACTTTCATAGAAATTACGGAGTTGTTGGTTAACAAACTCAGTACCATTATCAGTGCGGATGATTCTGACAGTCTTATCGAGCCTTACTTGCAGCTGTTTTATCAGTTTAATGATAGCCTCTGGAGTTTCGTCCTTGGTTCTCAGAAATTTTACCCATGTGAACCGAGAATAATCATCTACTATCACCAGAACGTACTTCTTTCCATTTATGGTTTGTATTCTCATTGGACCGCACAAGTCCATGTGGAGGGTATGAAGAACTTCCAAGTTGGTGTTGATGGTTTTAGGCTTGTGGGTTTGTTTCTTGCTTTTACCCAGTTGACATGCAGAGCAGAGATGATCTTTCTCATATTTCAGTCTGGGCATCCCTCTAACAAGATCTTTACGGGAAAGATTGTTTATGGTACCGAAGTTCAAGTGGTTCAAACGACGATGCCACAGCCATGATTTTGTTTTAGAGGCTTTAGAGAGCAAGCATATGGGAGAGGACTTCAACATTTCTTCAATCGATATGGTGTATAGATTGGTGCCCCGACTGCCCTTGAGGAGATCTATACCATCCAATTCTCTGACGAAACATGTATGCTTTCTGAAAGCCACTTCCAGATCTGAATCACAAAATTGACCCACAGAAAATAGATTGTGCCCTAGTCCTTCCACATAGTATACCCTTGAGATTACACTGTCACCAAACACATAATCTCCATAGCCCATAATAGCACCAAAGTGGTCGTTCCCAAATCTAACTGTCCCGATAAACTTTTTCACGAAGTTCTTGAGCCGTGAGCGATCCCCAGTCATATGTTTTGAGCAGCCTGAGTCCAAATACCACAGGACGATTTGTACGACCTGCATTTGAAACCAGACAACAATGGATAACTGAAAAATGTGGATCCCCAAGTGCAATTGGGGTCCATTTGGTCAGCACACACATATTCAGGAACCACAGATTTCACAGATGCTACTGTCTTTACTGAGGAGACAGAACTTGAGACAGGACAAGACCTAGATGGAAGGCATTGTGATTCTAAAGGCAGGATTCTACCAGTTGGTCTCCATTCCTTATTCTTCACAATTTTATGCATATTCATTTTAGGTAATGGTCTCTGTTTTCCTAAATTGAATTTCCTTCCAGTGGGTCTCCATTCCTTAACTTTCACAATTTTATGCTTATTCATTTTAGGTAACGTGCACTGTTTTCCTAAATTGAATTTCCTTCCAGTGGGTCTCCATTGATAGCCTATGCTAGCAAATGTTTTTCCTGTAGCTTTCCAAGCTTTCTTGCATGTTTCAGTTATCCTACCATTCTTAACATGGGGTGACGCAGAAGACATCAAGAAGGACACAACACAATCATCATGATTAGCAGAAATTAAACAATTGTCGCATGTTTTACAGATAGCATTAGAATTCGAATTAATTACAGTACTTTTGATACTAGAATCAACACGATTCATCCTATTCATTGCAAACTTATTGTTCCTAGGTTGGGCTTCTACATTCTTCAAGTGATCATTCTTAGCTGGCGCAGTCCTATCCTTTCTTGCATTTTCTCTAGACCTTGACTCGCTAGCTTGGGTGTCACTTTTTACTCCTGTAGAAGCATCGAAGGAAACATTAGTTTGTTTTTCTGTCACATGCCTTCCTGATAAAGATGTGTTGGGTTCTGATGTCTTAGGTGGTAGATCAAAGGCTACATGCTTGTTCTCAACAGTAGATGATGATGCAACAGATCTATCTCTATGGCTGCTAAACTTAGGAATTGAGCCTATGGCATATTCTAAGTTTTCCTGAATCCTTTTCGTGAGTTTGCAGGCATAGACAACTGCCCTATCAAGTGGCTTATCAGTCCTATCCTCTTCAACCACCTCACGAAGTGTGTCAAGGCCCTCTCTAAGATGATCGAGATATGTTTGATGGGCAAGGCTGTTATTTCTAAGCTTAAATGGAATACGCCCAACATCAACATCATACTTTTTACTATCAATAGCCTTTGGTGCATCACAATTACAAGCAGTGCATGGCATTTTACCTTTCACCCGAGCCTTAAGATTCTCAATTTCATTTGTCAAAGAGGTTATTTGATCATTATGATTGCTTCTTGTAACTTTAATAGAATCATATAACTCTTTGAAATGTTGTTTAACCTTTGAATTTTCTTCTCGATAACACTCATTTTCATAATGTAACTTATTTATGGTGTTTTGATATTGAAAATTCTGAGAATCTGAAGACGAAGGTTTATTGGTGCCATACACTTCACACTTGTTGGATTTCAATTGGGCAATTTGGGCCCTCAGCAGTCGAATCGTGTTCGTGTGAGCTTGAATTGTCTCATCTCGTTTGCTTAATTCAAAATAAGTATCAAATTCAGGAGCATCCAAGGATGTCTTGTCATTCGATATTTTATGTTTTTCATTTAAATGTTGATATTTCAATTGCAAATTAAGGTATTTAACTTCCAATTTTGAAAAACGTTTAACCATATTTTCATGGTCATCATTTTGAATTTTTTCAAGCAATTTTAAATTCTCCCCCTCAAGCTCAACAACACGATTCTGGGTGACATTTAACGCAATAGCATACTCATTAAATTGACAAGCAGACAATGCAGAATCAGTAACAGTGTAAAATACATCTTGTGCAATACATTTAGCAATCAAGTTGTCGTTAGTAATGAGTATGTTTTTTCTTTCAATCTCTCGACTCTTAAGTTCTATTGCATGTTCATTCACCTCATTTTCCATATCTTTAAACACTACTTCCATTTCTTTTATTTCGGCTTTAAGAGCAGTTTGCAACCCTTCAAAGTGTTCTTTAAGTAGTTTAAAGAATGGCATGACCTCAGTTAAGTAACACCTTTTTGCATGTTCAAAACACCTTTCCCCCTCAGTAATACCAGAGGGTGTGATTCTCTTCTTACATGTTTTATCGAAATCAGCAAACAGTTGCCAAAGCACATATAAGCTGATAAAAGTTTTGCATTCAGTGGGAAGAGACAAAGGCACTAAATTCCTAGGTGTATTGGGGGGATACACCGTTATGGAGGCAACTTTTCTAATAAGGGGGGTGTTGGCCTTAAGTTTTTCTACCTTAAGTTTTTCATTATCTTGTTTCCAGAAAATCTGTTCAGGTGTTAACTTCTTTTGAGGAGCAAACACAGTCAAACGATTTTCCTCATAATAATCATGGGGCTTGATTATTATTCGTCTGACTATGCACTCGGGATCCCTCATTTTCTCATTCATTTTTTCCCTCGTTCTATCACTCATCTCATCCTCTTCATTTGTGTAGATATGCTCAGGTTGGTCATGAATAGGCTTAAGCATCACATTACCATCATATAGGGCTGGTTGAAGTACTTTCATGTCCCTAAGGATGGTTGACTTAGGTTCACCTATCATGATTTTACTATGCTTATCACTCAACTTTCTGTGCTTATGAATCATTTTAGCTGTTTGTATGGTTTGATCTTGTGTGTACAACTTATCTTCAAGCTTATTTTTTAACGTCTTGAGTCTAGAGAAATCATTTAAAAGAGTTGTTTCTTTTTGTTTGAATTCTTGCTTAAGTGTAGTTACACACTTTTGTGCTTCCTGTTTCTGTTTGACAGACTGTTCTAGCTGACTTTTCAAAGAACTCAACTCTAATTTTAATGTTTCTTCTCTTACTCTAGACTCTTTAATAAGTGTACTCATTTGACCTTCTAATTTCTGCTCTCGTTCATTAAGCTCAAACTTAGCACGCTGTTCATACATAGCCACTTGTTCTTTATAGATATTAAGTCTAGTGATCAAGTCATCATCAGGGACAGGCAACTTGTTTTCTTGGCACTCATATGCATTATCTAACTTACACGCATTATCTAAGGCACCTATATTACTTACAACACAAACATCTTTATTTACAAAAGAATCACCATTTGGTACATCAGGTAAGTTGTTGTGATTCAAATACTGTTCATATGAAATAGTATTGCTATTTTCCATGTCAACAGTAGTTGTGTCAGAAACATCTGCCTGTTGTACATCTTTGGGATTCTTTTGTCCCTCGACTATATTATATGTGTCATAAATTTTTAGTACCTCAGATATCACGGATGCATTGGACGAACCAACTTGACGTGGAGATGAGACCAGGGAAGACAAGTTAGCCATGAAGATAGTTTGAGCCGTAGGTTCATCATCTACATCAGAGTCATATGCATCACAGTCATCTGCCTTGAAGATGTTGGGATCATTAAGTGCTAGATCCTGAACAGGTTTCTCATCCACATCTTCATCAAAAGTATTTCCTCCATCTCCTGCCAAGAACAGTAACTCTTCCTCATCCAATACCGCTCCATTCTCTTGAGCTTGCATTAACAGCATCTTGTCTTTGAAGTAATCTGAGTTCTGAGGACGTTTAGGTTGATTGCAGGTTCTAGCAATGTGTCCAAGCCCCCCACAATTATAACACTTGATCTGTTTCCCTTGCCCCTGATTGGCATTCCCTGCTCTATTCTGCACATAACCTCGACCCATGTTTCTACCAGCTCTCCCTTGCACATTCTGAACCACAATTTTCCCATCCTCCACCATTGCTAGATTGCGTGGGTTGGATGAATTCCTTAACTGATTGTTGGTCTGAGGAAGTGATGCTTGAAACTGTTGAACCAGTAATGAAACTTGATTGGTGAGATTGTCAATCATTTTGTTGGTCTGAGAGTACCCTGAGTCAAGTTGAGAGCTCATAGCAGGTACTTGTGAGTGAAGTTGATGATAGCTTGGGTTGGATGATGATTGGATTGTCGGTTGAACATTTGTCATGAACGCTAGTGAATCATTTGTAGTTGAAGGACTTAACTTTTCTCTCAGCACCGATCATAGACAGCATGCTTCTCATGTTGTTGCAGGTAGGCATACAGCTGTTCATAGTTGGTATCCCTTAAACCTTTGTTGAGTTTGACAGCTGTAACAAATCTGTCCCATTCAGGAGTCATGTTGTTCACAAACTTTGAGTTTAGTTGGATATTGGGCATAGTCATTCTGATCATCCTCATATCATTCACCAACTTATGAAATCTCACATAGTAGTCTGTGACATTCTCTCCTGGGTTCATTTTGAAATGCTCGAACTCATCATACAGCTGTGACTCACGATCTTCCTTTGTGAGTTCTGACCCTGCTAACAGCATCTTAACGTTGTCCCACACAGCTTTGGCTTCAGTGTTGAAATTTATGAGTTTGTATACATCCTTTGGAAGACCTTGAATGACTATGTTTGAGGCTCTAATGTCGGCATCATACCTCTTCTTTTCTTCTTCATTAATATCATTGTAGTTTCTAGGTCTGTCTATGCCCCAAGTCACAGTCCCATCTTCACCAGTTGTAACAACATCTCTGGTGGTACCCATCTGATATGGTCCATCGTCAATTGACTTAAGAATGTTAACTCCATTATCTTTTCCCAAGCAGTAAAGTCTTATTCGTTGTGCCCAAGACTCATAATCGGTCCTATCTAGCATAGGTGGACGAGTGTCAGATCCTGCTGCTTGAATATCTTCTGATGATGTGTTAGATGTGGTAGCCATAGTAACTACGGGATTTTACAGATCTTGTGATTTAACCGAGAAATCGAATCTTTCGCGGGAATTTCTAAAATCACCAAGACACAAACCGCCTAGACAAATAGCACTCTTGAAGATACAAACCGCCTAGACAAACCGCATAGACACAAACCGAGTTCACACTGTAGAGACAAACCGCGTAGACACAAACCGAGTTCACGCTGGATAGACAAACCGCGTTGACACAAACCGCGTATGCGCCTTAGAGACAAACCGAGTTCACACTGGAGATACAAACCGCGTTGACACAAACCGAGTTCACGCTGCTTATACAAACCGCGTTGACACAAACCGCGTATGCACCTAAGAGACAAACCGAGTTCACACTGGAGATACAAACCGAGTTGACACAAACCGAGTTCACGCTGCTTATACAAACCGCGTTGACACAAACCGCGTATGCACCTAAGAGACAAACCGCGTTGGCACAAACTTCCAAACCCGTCACTTTCAATGCTGTTTTTCCTTTTGCCTAAACTAGTAAAAGGACAAACCGCGTACCCGATGTGACACAAACAGCGTTCAAGAACTTCCAAAATACACAAACCGCATCCAAGAACACTTGAAATAAAACCACTCGAATCACCCAAAAACACCACACAAACCTTAAATCTGTGAATCCAAGTACTAAATACTACTCTTATACTATTCCTAAGCTAGAAAGTACAAGGTATAACAACTTTAAATCACTAAACAAAGCACAAAATGAAATATTAGTAACTTAACAAATCGAACCAAAAACCTCACAAACTACACAAATCCGTGAATACCAACTCTCATGGACCTAACCATGGCTCTTGATACCAATTGTAGGGTATTCACAATGCAAGAAACACTAGTTTGAGGCTAAGTAATGGATCGATTGGACAAAGAACTAGAGAGATAGAGTGATGGGAACTTCTAGAGAGAGAAACAATGTGTGTATTAGATTAGAATAATGTGAAGTTCCAACCCTTCCCTTGTGTGGGAAGGGGTATTTATACTTACAACATATAATGCCCCTAGCGGGCTGTAGAGTGAGCTGACAGAGGGTAAAGACCCGACCCACTCCACAATACTAATAATAATAACTAAGCTACTAATAATATTACTAATTATCCTACGAGCTATGATGTGCTACTAAGTACTCGGGGTGACCGAGTCTTCAACTGAATATTCATATTCCTAACAGCTTCTTCTCCTCCTCATTAAGATCATTGTAATTACATGGCTTGTTGATTCCAAGAGTGACAGTTCCATCCTCAGCGGTAGTGACAACATCTCTAGTGGTGCCCATTTGAAAAGGTCCTTCATCAATGGATTTAAGAATATTAACACCATTCTCTTTTCCCAAGCAATAAAGTCGTATTCTTTGTGCCCATGATTCATAATCCATCCTATCAAGCATAGGAGGGCGGGTATCAGACCCGGCAGCTTGAATGTCATCAGAAGAAGTGCTTGACATGATGTAAACTTGCACGGGATTTTACAATTCTATGATTTAAACTGAGAAATAGATTCTTTCGCGGGATTTTACAAAAATCAAGAATAAACCGTGATTTGATTACTTGAATGTGTTATGATGAAAGTTTGGATTGATAATGATTAGTGATTGTATGTTAGGATTGGTGATTGTTTGTTGGACTTTAATTTGGTTTGATTGAAATAAGTTTACGTTATGAGTTAAGCAAGTGGCAAACCGCAGACAGCAACTCAAACCGTAACCTGAGACATAGTACAAAACACAACAACCAAGACGCAAGGTCAAACCGCAACTATCTTGATCAAAACGCAAGACCAAACCTCAAGTATCAAACTGTAACCTGGGTTAGACAAACCGCAATAGAACCAAAACGCAAGGTCAAGGTCAAATCGCAACACGTCAAAACGCAACCAGTGAAATCGCAACCACTCAAACCGCAACCAGTCAAACCGTAATCAGTCAAACCGCAAAGGACAAAAAGGTTGCTTTCCCTGCGTTTTGTCTTTTTCCCTATTTGGCTACAAACCAAACCGCAATCCCGATATTCACCAAACCGCAATATGATACTTCCAAAACTACCTCAAACCGCAAACAAGAAACAACCTTCGAGAGTCAAACCGCAATCAAGAAAAACCTTCGAATCTTCCAATAACTAACACCAACAAAGCTGTACGTTATCAAGAAGGATGCAAGATAGTTTTGTGAACACAAAAGTACACGATTTAAACAATTTTAACCACAAACAAGGCTCAAGCAAGGATTTTCTTTGTTATTTGAGTCGAACCAAAAAAAAAAAAAGAAAAAAAAAAACCCACCAAGAATGAGCTACAAATCCGAACACACAATCAATCTAACCTAACCTAGGCTCTTGATGCCAATTGTAACATACTAAAAACACATAACGCACTCAAGATTCAAGTATGGGCCGTGAGTTTTAGAGAGAGAAAGAGATGTGGAAACTTTCTAGTGAGAGAAAAACTATGTGAAATTAGATTACCAAATGAAAGTTCCAACCCTCTCCTTTGGTGGGAGAGGGTATTTATACATATGAATCAAACGCCTCTAGTAGGCTATGGACCGGGCTGACAGTGGGTAAAGACCCGACCCGACTCCATGGTGTTACGATATCTAAACTAATATTAATAATCCTACGAGCTAATTAATGCTAATAGATACTCGGGGTGACCGAGTCTTTCATGTGAATATTTATATTCCTAACAGATAAATACGGAGGCAATGCTAAACGGTAGGAATTTTCACAATCCTATTCTAAAATTCCGACGAATCAAGGAAACGTACAAACGATCAACGAAGTAATTATCGACTTATCGAACGTATAAAATGCATAAGGATAAGGGTAGAATATCCGTAATGATAAGAACGAACTTAAGGACTAACGAATCACTGAATAAATCTCTATATTATGTCAGAACGTCTAACCCTCTTGTACGGAGATACCCCAAGAACACACAACCCCTGGTCCAAAATTCCACAGTTCCTCTACCACGGTAACTATTCTTTCAGTAACTATAATCAACTCTAGATCTTCAATAAGAAGCTATCTAACCCCCTTCCAACAAAAGATTTTCTATACTTCCATCCCTACCAAATTACAGGATCCTAAGATATCTTCTAAAGTCCGAATAGTTCATTCCTTCTGTCCATTTATCTAAGGGCGAAAATAAATCTTAACTTGAGTCTGATTCCTCAAGCCTTCTGTAGTTCTCCCTGGAACTGTGAAGTAAAAGCCGAACCTCTGACACGATCACTGCTGCCAAGTCCAAGTTATGTGTTGGATATTCCACCTCCTATGGTTCTAGTTGTCTTGATGCATAAGCAATATCCTTCTCGTGCTGCACAAGTGTATAACCAAGTCTCTTCTTGTAATCATTCCCAAAATTGGTACCCACCTAGAAGCAAATTCCTGTTTCAGCTCTTCAAACTCAGTTCCCGTTCCTCATCCCAACTAAACTTCTCCTCTCTTCTTATACGCTTCATCAACGATAACGCCAGTTGTGAACATCTTCCACAATCCTTCTGCAAGACTCAAAGGTTCTACCCCCAGTAACTGTCGTCGGTCTTGATCATTTAGTGATAATCCCAATCTTCGCAGGATCCAAAATGATACCATCTGCTAAGAACGTCTCTTGTCCCAACCACAATATCACCCTTCGAGAATTTTGTTTAAAGCTTCTTCTAACGCAACATTTCTAACACAATACAAAAATGATCCTCATGTTTCTCGTTCGTCTCTGAATACACCAAGATGTCATACTATGACAAATTTGTCCCAGTACTCACGAAAGACATGATTCATCATGTCCATAAACAGTCAGAGCATTAGCCAATACTGTTGGCATCACTAACACTCATAGTGGCCGTAACGAATACGAAAGGCAGTTCTAGGAATATCTTCAAGCCATAAATCCATCTAACGGAAAACTTCGCGTCCTAAAATTGATCATATACATCGTCGATTCGAGGTAGTGGATAACGGTTTCTAACAGTAATAAGGTTCAGCTTCCAGAAGTCAACACATAATCTCCTACTACTATCCTTCCTCTTTACGAATAAAACCAGGGTAGTCCACAGAGGTGTAGTCGGACAATTAATACCACTTACAAGTTGTTCCTACAGTTCTTCCCATCTAAAAGGTGTCATTCAATATGGAGTTTCAGATTCAGGAAAAACATCGTTCCATACGGATAGAGTTCTGTCTCATTATACCTTACTATTCCGGCACTTCTCAAGATATCTTATGCTCTGATGCGTGCGATGTGTCGTTTCAGTTTAGCAGTATTAATGCCTACTCAAGTTTTAAATTTATATTTAGCCGACTTATCAATAACACACACACTTAACGAGCAGTGTACCCGGTCAGTATGAATATAATTGTAAGTAGAGTGTCGATCACTAAGAGTGGAACGTATTATCTAGTTATTCTAATCAGTATTTTAATATATTAAGTTAGCTATACAACCTAATCTATCGCAAGGGGGTTCAGCCTGAGAGACTGGCACGATTTGGTTGCAATTAAATAATAAACTAAACCAATAGGCACGAATCAGTGAATAGCACACACGTACACAGATAAATACTTGAGACAATAAGAAGGCTGTCCTGATAGATAAGTAGTTTGTCACTTGTTTTATTGCTAGTCTTATATGAAGTGTATAGTTCGATGCAACGCACCGAGATTAAGTCCTTTCTCGTTGGTTCTAATCTTATCGGCGAGTAAACCCTTAATGATTACTTATGACTATCCTATTTATCTTTCTTCCTACTTTTCTACAGACGATAGAATGCATAGGCGATCTAATAAACAGGCGAGGGCAGAGGCATGGCGACCCGATCAACGCTCAGCTAGACACAGAGGTTATCAATGCACTAATAAAAGTCACCAAAGACATCAACATATAAACTTTAATTAATGAGAAAACAGTTTTAAGGGAGTGCAATCTTTCCGTTGTCACATTACACAAGCCACCAATCTTGATGAATTAAAGTTTACTAACACAATAAAACAAAACTACTTAATGAATTAAACACATGCAGCACCTTCTTACAGCTCTTGTATCTTCGTTTGGGTGTGTCTTGTGCTGCCTATTCGACTGAATTCGTCCTAGGTTTCTGTACTTCGGTCTTCTGTCGAAACTTCGGAACTCTTAATTCGTCTGGTCTTTGGGGTATTTATAGTTTCTGTCTGAGGGTAAGATGCGGCGCATCTAGTAAGTAGATGCGGCGCATTGACTTAACTTCGCGTGGGGTCCAAGATTATAATATTCAGGAATATTCGTACACCGCCAGAAGATGCGGCGTAACTCCATAAATAGATGCGGCGCATGTCCTCTTGTATCTTGGATCGTATCTGGTGAAATCTGGATGGTGATGCGCCGTATGTGATAAGAGAGATGCGGCGCATCTGGAGCAGAATGTCTTGATCTTGTCCATTTCAGTAGACTCTTAACTTCTTGCATGTTTTGCTCCATAATAAGTCCAAAATCGCCAAGTTTCATCAAATGCTTGTTTTTACCTGAGAATTACAAAAGTAAACGATTAAGTATCAATCCTCATACATAATATAATAAAACAAGTCAAATAATTAGGATAAATGATAGTAATAAAATGTACTTATTTGAGTTCATCAAATATCCCCCCACTTGAACTTTACTTGTCCCCAAGTAAACCTTAGAATTAATCTTATGAAAATGTATCCTAAAAGATATTAGGATTTATTTTTATATTTAAGCATGTATTCATTTTTGTCATAATCACACAACCAAACACTTAACGAATTAGAAGTAAAAATAAAATAATTTGATAAAAGCAAATCTAATCGTTTAACTGTCCAGTCGTGACGAATATTCTATCATAAGCTTGGCAAGTATACACCTCTCCCCCACTAAAGCCAAGGAATAACAAGTCTAAAGCGGTGAAAAGGGTTTTGAGGTTTAAGGGGTTAATTATTCTCCTTAATCTCTATCGATCTCAAATTCCAGAAAAGGCGACAAAATCACAAATACATGATCGAATCCACGAACACGATACTTGCAATTGCTCAAATCCTTAACTCGAATAGGCTAAAGATAGGACCAAGTAATCTTTACCAATAATATTATATCAAAAAGGGAGACAAAATCATAAATACATAGTCGAATCCACGACTACGATACTTAAGATTGCTCAAATCCCTAATCTCAATAAATCAAAGGTTTGGTCGGATAAAGAATAATATAGGGTATGGATAATATTTGGGATATAAACTGGTGTAAAATGAAAAATAAACAAAATAAATAAATTAAAATCCTAAGTGTGGTTAATCACTATCCCAACCATCCCATGAATAAGACTCATATCATAGAATAACTCACGCTTTAACACTTGAAACACACGCTTTAGGTAGACACGAATTATACTCAACAAGATCTTAATCAAAGAATAAACCTTAGTCGGCGTTCCTATAACTGCCAACTCCCATTCAATCCATAGATATAGTATATAACAACTAGTGGTGATATCGACCACTTAATACAAAACTTTACATAAGTTGGTTAAATCAAACATCCAACTTTTCTTTTTCTTTTTCTTTTCTCATTTTTTCGATTTTTTTTTTTTTTTTTTTTTTTTTTTTTTTTTTTTTTTTTTTAAACTTGAAACATAAACATAGATGTGTAAAATTTCACCACATCGCTATAATGATAATTCTGGATAATTTTTCTATTCTTTTCATGACTTCAGAAATAATGGTAATAGTGAAAGTAGTAAACACACGAAAATATAACTCAAAGATATACAATATTTACTTTCACTCCAATTGCATTGTGCAATTTCCCGACCTAACCATAGATAATGAATTACGCACGCGAACACAGGTAATGTAAGGAAACACACTTTGCCTATAGCAATTAACCAACCACGGATTCTAATCTACGGGGTAGGCTAAGGTGTAAGGGTGTAACGAAACATTTTAACAAAGGTGTAAGAAACGAAAGGAATGGCTCTGAGTGTTTTTCTAGGGGTATCTTACTCTAAAAATGAGAGTAACAAAAGGGTTTATACGGGGGTTAACTAACCAGTGTAGTTAGCTAATAACACATAACATATAATGGCTATTTGGGTGTAATCCTAGAAATTTACCAATTTAGACAAGTTATTCCAATTATATAAATAATACTTATTATGGTGGTCTCGAATAGTATACAAGCCAAGTTCTAAAGTTTACAAGTCACCGGCACACTCATAGATTTGTGAGTTTTGAAAAATCACAATTTTTGAAAATAACGTCATGTGTGCAGCTATGCAACTTAGACTTTAAACAAAAACATGCTAAAAAAAATTTAAATTTTTATATATTAAGCACATTTTAAGCATATTTTGAAAAGTTTAGGACAAGTAAGTGTTAAGTGTTCTAATTCTCCAATCCCCCCACTTAAGTTAAACAACGTCCTCGTTGTTTGTATCAAAGGTTAAAAACTGGAAAATAAAAGAATTAGAACAGAAAAACTCCCCTGAGATTTGCTCGGTATGATCCTCCATTTGTATAAGAGCAAAAATCATCTTTCTTGTGGATTAGAACGTTTAAGCTTCATAATTGATATATCCACAGGAAATGCAGGAATCTATAATACCACCAAGGCTTTAAAACACACCTAAGGTAAGAAAGGTTCAACTTGCATAACACATTAGTAGTTAGATAAAAATAAAACATAAAAATAAAAAAGAAAATCATCAGGTCAGTCGATGCGCCGTATCTTATGGAAGAAGATACGCCGTATCGAGCCTGGAATAATTACGGATCAGAATAAAAGATGCGCCGCATCCTTAACCAGGGATGCGCCGCATTAAAATAAACTGATAAAAAGTTTTAAAGTCGAAAAGTAAAAAAATACAGAAAAATAAAGATATGACCATTGCAGGAGATGCGTCGCATCTCAGGATTGAGATGCGCCGTATCCTCTGCGGCCTGACTGACTCGACACAAAAACAGAATAATAAAAATTTCTCCGGGTTGTCTCCCGGTCAGCACTTGTCTTTATTCCAGAGTCTTCTAGTTAGACTCACGTTCAGCTCATCAATATCGATCGTTGGTTCCCACATTGCCATGTAGGATCCATTTAGCAACTAATTCGTCACGTATATATTCAGGTCCCAAATTCAAAACTCCTTTATAGAATCCTTCCATAATTTGATATGGGTATTCAATTCCTCTCTTCATGTCATTATTACTAATAAAAAGGAATGGAGAGAATTTGTAGCAGAACCTATTAGTAGCATGTTTAAACCCAGGGTGAGTTCGGGGCATCATATAGGTGATAATGTCGCTTCCACATTGAAAGGTGATCTTTCCTTCAAATCGTTTTGCATTAATAGTGATCTCCCTACAAAATGGTTTTCCAACAATCACGTCACCCATATCGCTGTCACGATAGGCATTCATGTCTTCAACAACGGCGAACTCAGTAACAATAGTAAAGCATCCAACGAAGACCGGGACATTAATGAAGGCCCCAACAACATTCTTTCCCTTATGCTCCACTTTATTTCTCATAATAGAATTGTAAAAGCTTCTTGACATGACATTGATTGGTAAAATAGGAAAGAAATTGGCGTCAATACACTTGTATCCAATCATGCATGGGAATTGCAAATTGTAAGCACAATCGGCGTGGATCCTTCTACCGTAATCCCAAGAACCATCATATCCCTCAAATTCATCGTAATTCCTAGTAATAATAACGTTGACTTTTGGACTATCCACAATTTCTCCTTCTTCTAACTCAGATTCCGCATTATCCATGAACAGGTCATTGGATTCCAATGGTCCATCAAGGTCATTAAGTTCAATGTAGTCCCCATCGTAACGTTCGAGTGATTTATCATGCACTAATATTTCATTCATAAAATTGGCTTCGAAGTCGAAGTCAATAAGTTCTCCGAATCCGACCATTTTCCTTCCTAGATAATCACGAAAGCATCAGTAGGATTTGCTCAAGAAAGTAATAAATCAGAAAATTGACAACGAAAACGGAATACAAAAAAAATTAAAGTTACTGATATCTGCAGACGATGCGCCGTATCCAAAAAGTTGGATACGCCGTATCTTATAATCGTTAAAATTAAATCAGATTTTTATTCAGAAAATAGATACGCCGCTTAGAAATTTGAATGCGCCGTATCAATTTTAATTATCAAAAATCGATATTTATTTAAAATTAAATGCGTCGTATTAACAAAAGTTAATGCGCCGTATTTTCGTTACGTTTCAAAATATAAGATTTTTTTATCCAGAAGATGCGCCGTATCGACAAATATCGATGCGTCGTATCTGTTTAATAATTCGAAAACTGTTTTTAATTAAAATAATAGATACGCCGTATCTGCTAAAGCAGATGCGTCGTATGGCGTTAACGTTTAGAAATTTTTTTTATCAAAAACAGATACGCCGTATCTTGGGGAAAAGATGCGTCGTATCGAATTAATTAAAAGCGTTGTATTTTATAAAAATTAAACGCAATACGCCGTATCTGAGAGATCAGATGCGCCGTATCGTTCGATTTAGCTCAGTACAACGATAGCATAATACAAAAAATACGAAAAATAAAAACAAATAAAAACATAAACGAAAATAAACACAAAGAAAACAAATAACACACAAAAACAGAAAATATGCAAAATAATACAATGAATGCAAATTAATCTAATACACAACAGAATTAGCGGTTAGATAAAAAAAATTAAAAACCTAATTAAAATACTAATTAAATTAACAGATAATAACAATTCACTCCCCGGCAGCGGCGCCAAAAACTTGATGCGTGCGATGTGTCGTTGCGGTTTAGCAGTATTAATGCCTACTCAAGTTTTAAATTTATATTTAGCCGACTTATCAATAACACACACACTTAACGAGCAGTGTACCCGGTCAGTATGAATATAATTGTAAGTAGAGTGTCGATCACTAAGAGTGGAACGTATTATCTAGTTATTCTAATCAGTATTTTAATATATTAAGTTAGCTATACAACCTAATCTATCGCAAGGGGGTTCAGCCTGAGAGACTGGCACGATTTGGTTGCAATTAAATAATAAACTAAACCAATAGGCACGAATCAGTGAATAGCACACACGTACACAGATAAATACTTGAGACAATAAGAAGGCTGTCCTGATAGATAAGTAGTTTGTCACTTGTTTTATTGCTAGTCTTATATGAAGTGTATAGTTCGATGCAACGCACCGAGATTAAGTCCTTTCTCGTTGGTTCTAATCTTATCGGCGAGTAAACCCTTAATGATTACTTATGACTATCCTATTTATCTTTCTTCCTACTTTTCTACAGACGATAGAATGCATAGGCGATCTAATAAACAGGCGAGGGCAGAGGCATGGCCACCCGATCAACGCTCAGCTAGACACAGAGGTTATCAATGCACTAATAAAAGTCACCAAAGACATCAACATATAAACTTTAATTAATGAGAAAACAGTTTTAAGGGAGTGCAATCTTTCCGTTGTCACATTACACAAGCCACCAATCTTGATGAATTAAAGTTTACTAACACAATAAAACAAAACTACTTAATGAATTAAACACATGCAGCACCTTCTTACAGCTCTTGTATCTTTGTTTGGGTGTGTCTTATGCTGCCTATTCGACTGAATTCGTCCTAGGTTTCTGTACTTCGGTCTTCTGTCGAAACTTCGGAACTCTTAATTCGTCTGGTCTTTGGGGTATTTATAGTTTCTGTCTGAGGGTAAGATGCGGCGCATCTAGTAAGTAGATGCGGCGCATTGACTTAACTTCGCGTGGGGTCCAAGATTATAATATTCAGGAATATTCGTACACCGCCAGAAGATGCGGCGTAACTCCATAAATAGATGCGGCGCATGTCCTCTTGTATCTTGGATCGTATCTGGTGAAATCTGGATGGTGATGCGCCGTATGTGATAAGAGAGATGCGGCGCATCTGGAGCAGAATGTCTTGATCTTGTCCATTTCAGTAGACTCTTAACTTCTTGCATGTTTTGCTCCATAATAAGTCCAAAATCGCCAAGTTTCATCAAATGCTTGTTTTTACCTGAGAATTACAAAAGTAAACGATTAAGTATCAATCCTCATACATAATATAATAAAACAAGTCAAATAATTAGGATAAATGATAGTAATAAAATGTACTTATTTGAGTTCATCATGCTCCCAATAAGTTCAAGTTATATGATGTTTGTATTATCACGTTGATCAGGCGTCATAATACTTGCATCATATAATCATGCCTTTATTGTTATGATATTCCACCTCGAGTCGTGACTAAACAATCTCTTAGTACCATGTCATATCAACTTCACATTCTGGTGGAAATCCTGGTGGTTCGTTCAGGAATTACATCAAAAAAATTCAGATTGCAAAATGACTCTCAAGGGAAGATCCATCCAACGGTGTATTAAATAGGTGCTATAAAAACCTTCACAACCGCGAAGAATAATGTACGAGTTTTTAGGGTAGTAATGATAACAACAGTTAATCAGTCGGAAATCAGGGTAAGGAATTCAAGATTGTTCAAAACGCCAAAGGTGGGACGTAGTATGATAGTAGTTAGCATCTAAATGCTCAGTCCACCGGTCCATACTAGAATGACATCGAAACCGTATACTTCCGAAGGAAACAATTTAGCAGAACGAATCCTATTGTCAGAATGAAATGGACAATTTCCTATACTCGTGGTTACTCACCACCAAATTTTTCATAGGAATGGAAAGGGTTAAGGCATAACTTAATAGTGTAGAGGGGACCTTAATATGCTTAACAAAAGCAAGGGAAATCACCGAATGTGTTAAACACATCATGGTCATCAGAATCCTCAGAATGGTCGAAGAGGCATCTAAATGATTAACAAACGAATCAGAGGTTAAGGTCGGAATCAGAAAATAAAACTTATATACTGTAAGGCATAACCATAAAATTCTCATTACATTCTAAACTTACTTGGTCACTAAACTCATGCTGAGCAATATGATAAGTTTCCTAAATCTCCAGAAAGAATTATCTTAAAGGGGCTTAACTCAAAGGTAGGGGTACGAATCAGAGTGATGCGGAAGCAATATACCTAACAAATGTCTTATCACATAGTCTACCTAATCCTCACCGGTCATATCTAAAGTTCCTCCAGAGTGTAAATCCTAAGGCAAATTCTCAAATGTTGTTTCATAAGCTCTTATAGTGCAAACCTAAGGGACAAATATTCACAGGTCATGATTTTATGTACTACAAGTCGAAGTCTTTGCTCTGATACCATAATTGTAACACCCCCATCTGAGAACGGGTCAAATGTCACATTTATAGTGTCAAACAGAAAATACGCAAGCGGAAGACTTTAATAATACAATGGTTACAAAAGTATTCTAAGGGATAATAATAATGTAATCAATCTGAGCATAACAACTTCCAAAACTAAGATACAAACTAAGTCAAAATGAAAACTCTAAGTCCAACTCTAATCCATGGGGAGCTATCAACAGTGCAGTCCACTAAGAGCTCCTAAGCACTCTTCACTCAAAACCCAGCTTCCCTATTAAAACTTGCTGCAGGAAAAGAAAATGCGGTTGAGCTTAAAAAGCCCAGTGAACAGATATATATATATATATATATATATATATATATATATATAATATATATATGTATATATATATATATATATATATATATATATATATATATATATAATGAAAGGTAATAAACAAACGAATGAACGAAACAAAACTAAGGAAACCTGCTGAACAATATACCATAAGTCACGAGAAAATAAATGAATGAATAAGGAATCAGAAATAACAAAGGAATGCCCACGAGCCCTAAACAGATATGTCTGAACATGATACATGAATAGACCCAAAACAGATAAACATAATCATAATTATAATCATAGCAAAGTCATAGCAAAGTGTACATGGAGTAGCTAACTCACAATGTACCAGAAGTGAAATGGGGTGTATGGCACACACACAATCCATTCACTAAATAACTGAACTGAACAAAGTACCTAGGATGCATCCATACGCTCCATACAAAACAGATATACATATACAAGTTCAAGACTGTGCATACGTACGTTAATATAATAATAATAAGTATGGCGGCCATGGTTGCTATATAGCATAAGTGGGAACGCCGTGGACTAATCACACCTCCACAGAACAGTGTCATGCCATAGGTGCCTCTATGACATGGTCATGGTACCTCCATGACTAGTTCAAAACAAATAGCTCGGGCAATAGAATGAAACAGATGATACAAATAAAGCATAAAGGATAATTATCACTTATCCAACAAAGATAATACAAACAGAATGAATCAAATCAACAGAATAGCAAATGCATAATAATCAAATGTGGATCATAAATCAGAATAGCAAAACCGTAAATGAAATAGAGTAAAATCATGAGAAATCTTTAAGGAAAAGATAGGGTAAAAAGAGGTTAAGTAATTGTGAAAATCATTTAAACACTGTTTTCATAAACGTATTCTTTTAAAAGCAGTTTTCATAAAAGTCATTAAACCTTCATATAAAAGTGGTATCGCATCGGTTTCATAGCAATCATTTTAAAACAGTTTTTCTCAAAATATTATCATGATATATTTAAGAAAGGTTTTCACACGAAGTTATAATATCAATTGAATTTACAAAGTTTCAAAGGATTCGAATACTGAAGTCACAGGAGATAACGAACGAATCATATCAGACAAAACAACCAAACGAATATCAAATGGATCATAAATCAGAATATCAAACATCAAGGAATCAAGTCATAAGATACCCTTACAGAGAAAGGGCGAAATATCTGCACCTTAACGCGAATGAAAGGAAAGCAAACGAATGAATGAACACAAGGAAATAACGTCGCGCCTCTTCAAATGATCTACACGAATTAGGGATCATTTAATACTTATATGTTTATTTCATAAGTTACAAATGGTTTTAATGATTTATACTTATAGTTATACTCATAACTTATTTTAGGTTTATTTTATAAATCTGGGTCAGTTTCTCACGAATTTTAAGACACATCAAATAAACTCCAGAGACTCTCCTAATTTTTCTTGAGGTTCCTACATGAGTTAAGTAATTACTCAAATTTTTGCAGATTTTATTAATAAGTGTAAGTACCCTTTAAAATTCATCTTTCCAGACCTATCCAGTAAAATAACTGCACAGACACCCAGAAAGTTTGCCCTTAACTAACCCATTTTGACACTTCAAAAAAATCCACCAAAATTCCAGGAAGCCACACATATCCTAAATATTACCCTTGTTGAATTATAGATCTTAACCCCTCACGTTTTGGAAATTAAAATTCAAAAACACTAGCTGAATTTCAGACATCCAAAATACAGTTTTGACACTTTAATCTAGTAAAAATCAAAAGACCATCTTCTCGACCTCCAATGGTTATAAAACTTAATATCCAGAGATTACACATCCTAAACTAAGTTTTAAATTCAAAAGTCACACAAAGTACGTTAGCATTGTCAGTTTAGACCCCGTTCAATTTGACTCAAATCTAGACAGCATGCAACTATATGTTTAACGAGACCAAACCCTTCCCAAAATGATCAAACATTTAACCAAACCAACACTATGACTTCTTAACCATTTAATTCAGATTATAACATGTTATAAGGACATAATACGACACCCATTTAACACACACAC
Source organism: Artemisia tridentata subsp. tridentata (assembly GCA_021014915.2). Lineage (NCBI taxonomy): Eukaryota > Viridiplantae > Streptophyta > Magnoliopsida > Asterales > Asteraceae > Artemisia > Artemisia tridentata. Next base: position 356,197,946 of record CP139509.1, on the reverse strand, counting down.
AAAACCAGCATACCCACGACATCAATATTAATGAGCAAACTATGTGATTAACGAGATCAAAAGCAAGCCTAAGTCTAACCCTTTTAATTCGATTTTGAAACACACTTACATAGGTTCAAAACAACATATAACCTACCTATTTTTACCCTTTATATGTTGACACACACACACACACCCCTACAGTCTACACACTCTAAAGATTAACGAGCCCAAAACAAGACATAACCCTTCATGTAAAATAATAGAAAAACCCTTATACCTCTCGTTATTATTCTCACCCAGGGTTTTTATTTTTATGCCACGTTAATGATCATTGAAAGCTGGTTTTTAGGGCTTGATTATGTTTAGTCTTAGATCGACTAGAGGCTGGAAACATGACACCAAAATAGCCCCTTATACACACGACACAAACAATACACATAAGATCACAAATGAGCCCTAATACCCCCCGTTAACTTATTAACTAGGTTTCCCAGATTTAGCAACTTGTTAATAACGTGTAATTAATGTCTTAATACTGATTTTCAATGTCAATTAGGTCTATTTAGTATAGGTCGAATCACACAAGAAAACAATGGGTCGATTAACAGTTTTAGCAAGGTTTATATTCATGATTTCATGTGACGACTTGTACTTAAACATATGTTACATATATTATCAAGACAGCAAGGAAACAAAAAGATTAACACGAGTAGCATAACATGTTTCTGATTATAGTTATTATATAAACTGAGTCGTGTAACGTGATGATGATAAAGTGGAGATCATGTGAAAACCTTGGTTGGAAAACGGGATAGAACCAGGAGGAGTAACAAAAATACGCTAGCATCACAACAATAATATACGAACTGAAAACCTTTTCTCTTGGAATCGATCACAGCAGCAACATGTCTTCGACCCCTAGTCTTGGAATGGTGAGAAAAAAACGATTTGGTCTCCTAGTGTTTCTGAGTTTTCTGTTTTTGTATGAGGGAATGATGACAGAAACATAAATGTTATTGGATGGGAAAGCGTGTGATATGAGAACCAATTAGGGAATGTCGCATCTTATGTTTGGTAAGGAGAGAAATCAGATCTTTTATTTTGTAAATGATACACATAATATAAATTTGGTTCTTATCCTCTGAATATTTTGTGTCGTGTGATGTCATGAAGCAAAAGAAAAGCGTGTAAGAAATGTGGCACAAGGGAGAATGTCGTGTGCTAAGTAGTATAGGATTAGGAAGGTTACAAATTTTATTTGTTTAGTTAACTTAGGTTAATTTCATATAATGTCTTATTATCATATAACATATAGTTTAGTGTATTTATTAATTATTACATAACTTAGGCTAAAATTCAAATTAGATGTAAAAATGCGAAATCAAAATTTGCATAATTTGCAGTTACTGTCTTATGCCAAACACTCCTTGTAAAAACTGCCACAGACAAATAGTAATTATTGCACTGTTTCATTGATCATGTTCAACTTTACTTCCCATCAATCCATTCTTCCATTTCTGTTTCACATTCATTCAATATCCTCAATTCCTCAAATACTGAAAACCTCCTTTACATCATTAGAGTTCATGACCTTCAAGCTGGATAACTTGAGTCTCACATTTTCTTCAATAACTTTCCATATCACCTCCCAATCCCTTCTTACTTTCTGAAATAGTCTTAAATTTCTCTCCTGCCACAAGAAATACACACCAGCTGCAAAAACAACTTTTTTTTAACAATAATCCAAATGTTCCTTTTGTTTGGTAGTGTAATAAGTTCTTCCAAAATCTTCTTCCATTCTTCTTCCAAACACCCTATTCTGCTTACCACTCTTGCTTTGTGTCAGACTTTTGATGAGTAGTTGCATTTAAAAAACAGATGATCATGGCTATCAGTAACATCACCACAGAGAGCACATTTCATACCTTTATCTGGATGCCATTTGAGAATTATGTCTTGTGTAGGTAGCCTTTCATGAATAAGTAACCATAAAATAAAGGCATGTCTTGGTATAAAGTTTGAAAACCACACCACTTTACTCCAGACCACCTCTTCCTCATGGTTTCTCATATCCTTCTAAACTCTATTAGTGCTAAACTTGACTAAATTCCTTTGATTAGTTTTCCATTTGACCATATCCTCTCTGCTTTCAATTAAATCCATATGCCTTCTTTGGTTCAACACTGTATACTGCACATACCATTCTTCAGGGAACTTAAGCTGCCCATTTTCCACCATATTAGCCACAGTAGCATTATTAGAGAATCCTGCACTATAAACTTTCCTTCTAGTGATAAAATTGTCTAATGGTCCAACTTCACACCATGAATCATGCCATGCATTAGTGTTTTCCCCATTACCCAAACAGTGCCAAATATGAGGTCTAACTTCATTCCTTAATTCCATCAATTTTCTCCATCCCCAACTAGCATTATCCTCTATTGGAATTTTCCAAATATTTCTATCTCTAAGCCTGCATATACTTACCCATTTCACCCATAAGCTATCTTTTTTACTTGCAACATTCCAAAGGTGCTTCATCATCAGAACATTGTTCCATTGTACCAGAGGTTTAAAACCTAAACCACCACAGTTCTTGGGTTTACAAATGTTCTTCCAAGCAATCTTTGCTTTGCCTTTTACCTTTTCTCCTTGACTCAGAGCCTGTCAATATCATTGATAATAGATTTAGGAAGAAAGAACACAGAGGCCCAATAAGTGTGCATGGCTGATAGAATAGAAGCAATCAATTGCATTCTCCCAGCATATGATAGAAACTTATTCTTCCTATCACTGATCTTATTTCTCACCCTTTCCACAAGAAATTTACAATCATTAATACCCAATCTTCTTGTGACCAAAGGAACGCCTAAATATCTCACTGGTAGCTTGCCAACAGAAAATGGGACAATTTCCAAGATATCTTTCTTTGTGTCCTCACATATATTGTTTCAAAACATTGTGCTCTTGGTCATGTTAGGGTAAAGACTAGATACTTCACTAAATTCCTTAAGTGCAGCCTTAATAACATGGACAGAATTAGTGTCACCATTACAAAGGATCATTAGATCATCAGCAAAACATAAGTTGGCAATTTGTAGCTCAGCACATCCATAATGATATTTAAACTGTCCAGACTGGTTAATTTTCCTTCTTAGCATCAAAGTTAGGACCTCCATAACAATGGTAAACAGATAAGGTGAAATTGGGTCTCCTTGTCTCAATCCCCCACCACCTTTAAAGTAACAAAAACTCTCACCATTGGCCCAAATAGAGAAAGTTGCAGTCTTGACACAGATCATGATCCAACCAACAAACTTTTCAGGGAAACCAAAACGATGTAACACCTCTTCAAGAAATGTCCAACTAACAGTATCATAAGCCTTGCTAATGTCAATCTTAAGAGCACATCTTTCCTTCCCCTGTTTACACCCATAGCCTTTCAACAATTCTTGAGAAAGCAGTATATTATCAATAATGTTCCTTCCTGGTATAAATGCACTTTGGTTTTGGCAAATAATTCTACACAGGACATTCTTCAATCTATTAGTCAAGATTTTACTAATAATCTTATAGACCACATTGCAACATACAATTGGTCTATAATCAGATACCTTTGCAGGGGTTTGAATCTTGGGTACTAGAGAGATCATGGTTGCATTCAGTTCACCAAGGATTTTACCTGTTAAGAAGAAATCTTTAACTACATTGCACACATCATCACCTACAATCTACCAAACTGCTTTAAAGAATTTTGCAGTGAATCCGTCTGGGTCTGGTGCTTTATTATCATCAATACTCTTTAAAGCAGCCTTAATTTCATCATTAGAGATTGTTGTACATATGGCTTCAGCTTCATGATTGTTCATTTGAGTCCCAAACAGTTCATTAGCATTAGAAATATTTTGAGTATCACTACTAACACCAATAAAGTTTTTGAAATGGTTCACAAATTGTATGGGCACATCATCCCCTACATATTTGATTCCATGCTCATCACATACACTATCAATATGGCTTCTATGCTTTTTCCCCTTAATAACCTGATGGAAATAGGCTGAATTCTTGTTTCCTTCCTTTAAATATTCAACTTTAGCAATCTGATACAACAATTTACTTTCATCAATCACTACTTCATTATACTCCTTCAAAGTTTTAGCAGCCTCCCTTCTCAATTCAGTATTGTGCACATCAACATCCATCTTTGTTTGATCACTTTCCAGCTTCTTTTTCTACATAGCTACTCTATTAAACATATTACCATCCTTCCAACTTAGCTTTTTCAAGGGGATTTTGAGACTTTTCAACTTTTTAACTAGGATAAACATTTTATGCCCTTCATAAGTCTTACTCCATTCCTACTGAACAATAGTGAGAAAATCTTTTTTTTATCATTAATGTAATTTGAAAATCAAAAGGGCCTGATCTTCTTCTTCAACCTGTTGGGAATTGCTAGAATAGCAGGACTATGGTCTGAGATTAAGTAAGGTAGGAAACATGCATGAGCATCAACATACTTACTCATAAAGTCCCCATTTCCCATTATTCTATCAAGTTTTTTGAGTGTAGCAGTGTTAAGGTTAAGAAGGCTTTTAGTCCATGTGTAATGAAATCCAACTTTATTGATGTCTTCAATCTCAATGCTTGCCACACAGTCTTGAAATTCTTTCATATCCAGTGTAGAATATGACATCCCATCACTATGCTCATCATTCTTCAGGGTAACATTAAAATCTCCCATTAAGTACTAAGCCTCCCCATTCACCATATGGTAGTAAGCCCTTAAGTCATTCCAAAGTTCTCTTCTGTCTTTTCCATCATTCATACCATATATAACAGTACAGTAAAGTCTCATGTTGGAATTAAGGTCTGTGATTAAACACATCAGTGACTGACTAGTTCAGTTAATCACCATAACCTGAATTAGACTTTGATCCCATCCCAACATTATTCTACAGCCACTAGGAGACCACCTTGCATTAGATGCCCACAACCAATTACCAAAAATCTTACGACATGCTTCACTAACCTTATTCTCCTTCACATGAGTTTCTAAAATTGCACATACATTCAGACTTTCATTCTGTATGAGGTTCCTAACTTCATTTTGTCTAGTTTTCTTCCCCAAACCTCTTACATTCCAAGCTCCTATTTTACATGCTTTATTCATATTAAACATTGAATAAGCCTTCCTTCCCTTCACCCATTAGAACATTCTTTCCCTTATTCCCCAGTTCATTGTCATTAAGGAAGCTAGTAACATCTAATGGATCATCAACAACATCCTCCAGAACTTTACTTTGACCATCATTGCTACTCTCCCCTTCATCTTTCATCAAGCATTTCCATTTTCCTTAAAAATATCCCTTCATATCATCACTCCATTTTCCAAATTCATCATCATTTGGCCTCATTTTATTGCTGAGGAAGCCATCTACAATCTTACACTTTTGAGGTGATATCAAGGTAGGGAACTCTGCATCATATAATTCTTGCAACACAACATATTGATTAGCATTTTTCTTTAAAGATTCCATGTTTTCTTTACCAATATTCCACATTCTTTTACTCCCCTTATCATTAGAGTTAGATTTTGCATCACCCTTTATGTTAACTTGTTATGTACTGCCATCATTCTACACAACATTTTCCTTTTGCACAACACTTTTTTCCTGTATAGGTGTGTTTACTTGTTCTTTTTGCTTAGGTTTGTACACCATCTCCACATTCCTCTTGCTCACTTTACCAACCTCAGCTACTTTCTTTGCAAGCTTGGTATTCCTCTCATTGATTAGTATATTTTCCTTCCTTTTTTGTTCCATTTCAGCGTCAGATCTAGGCCTTTTGGCACAGCTAAGCAAACTGTGGCCAAAGATGTAACACCCCCAAAATCTAGATTTGCGGAAGCATATATGTTTGGGTGCTACTAAATTGGTAATCACAACACAAAGATATAGAGAACGGATTTAAAAATCCGTTTCAAAAATAGTTTACATTTCCAAAGTTAAATGTCATACGTCAAGTTCAATTTGAATAAAACAAGGCCCATTTAACATGACTGTCCCAAATCAGAGTTTAACGCATGTGTAAAAACATTTCTGGTAATTATGACCGATGTCATGCCCTGCCTTCAACGAATACATTCTCAAACACCTGAGAAAAACATGCTAAAAGTCAGCTAACGCTGGTGAGTTCATAGGTTTAAAGTAAATAAAGCACTTATGGACCATAGCAAATAATTCAGCAAACACACACTAACTGCATGCTAACACTAAGCTCATCCAACCGAAACTAGACAAACAAGGGTGCCCGCGAGTGTTAATCTCCAGACACTCGGCAAAAATCCGACATGGTATACGTTCGCGTTGACCTGCCGGGCCAACCGAACCGGGGAGTCACCCCCAATAGATCTATTTATATCATACGCGCTTCCCAGCAGGAATTGACGGTTGATGATAGTGGGCGCAATGGGATTCAAACATACTTAGGTTATCCGCATACTAGTGTGTAAAAACAAAGTTCAATTTGGTCCATGAAAATAGTTTTGCATGTTTCTCACCCAAGGTTTATAAAAACAATACGTATACAAATGGGGCTATAAACTCACCTTAATAATAGCAATCTGCTAGTCAACATATAACACAGTGCAACCGCTCCGACACGCGACCTAGATCAGTATGGTAAGTCTTAGCGCACAATTCGTATTTTATACATTTTAACTCATTTGAAAGGTTTACGTGTGTCAAGTGCTCGTATATTTCTTGCTTGTTGTGTGGTAAGGTACATTTCAAAAGTGGTTTATCGTACAAGACTCTTTGGTGATGGCTCATGGTGAAAGTGTACGGTGAAAATACGTGCGACGGAAACATCCATGCTTAGTACTCGTTGTCGAAAAATCCACAAGTAATATATATATATATATATATATATATATATATATATATATATATATATATATATTATCGTATATATATATATATATTAAATAAGATCTAATAATTAAATATTTAATTAATTAGGGCTTATAATTAATTAAATAGATATTGAAAAATTAATATAATAATGGTGATAGTGGGGTATTATTATATTATAAATATTATTATTATTTTTAATATAATTGTAATTATAAAGAGAAATTATAATAAGTATTTAATTTTTAGAAATTAAATAAGTGTAAGTGTATAAATATATAACATATATTTATAAGTCTCATAAAGTCTAAAAATATTAATTTAGAAGAATTAATATTTTTTTTATAATAAAAATAATTCGTTTCGTCTTTTAGACAGTTTTCATCCGAAAATATTCTAAGTGTCGAAATTTTAGAAAAATCGGGCATGACCCATTCGTTTATTCAAACTTTTCCATTTTTCCCAAGTGTTGCAATTTCCTCAAATAATCCCTTACGTTAACTATATTTGCAAAACTAGTCCAAAATATATATTTATCGTTATAATTATATTTATCTTTACGTTTACTTATAAGTTATAAGTTTCGATACAAAAATCAACGTTTAGTCAAAATACTTCCAAAAGTCAACATTTATGACTTTAGGCCGAAAAGTCCATTTATTACTCTTATTGGACTTAAAGTGTCAAAACAAGTTAAAAACGGTTTTAATCGATATATAACGTTTTAATAAGTTAAAACATTTGTAAAAGGTCGAAAAGTGTTCGAAAACTTATTTTTGTCACCCGAAACCACTATTGGGCCGAAATGGTTATAATGGGCCCAATAATCCATTTTTAGTCCAAAAACAATTTAACCTTTTTAAGTTACGATATATATACCATAAAGTTCTAAAAATCAATTTAACACATCAAATACGTCGTTTGGTCAATAAAGTCAAACAAAGCTGAAATTAAGTTGGGCTCAGCCCAACTGTGCCGTACAAGTTAAAAGCCCAAAAAATAAGTTTAAGCCCTAAGCCCTTTTTGATCCAAATAGTTTACGTAACGATATTTAATTTAATCAAATAAGCACTTTAAATAAGCTACGTGGTCAAATATTCAATATAAGCCGAAAACTATTTGGGCTCAGCCTAACTTGGGTTCGTACCTACATAAGCCCAAAATAATAAGCCAAAACAAATAAGCTAGTGCTTATTTCAATAAGCTATTTAAAATAAGTTATTAAGCATAAATTTCACCATTACACTACTTGAGCCAAAATTTTATGTTTTTCAAAACCCCAATTTTTATTTCTCTCAAAAACTAGCCGATTTATACATATATACAAATAAGTGTATATTTCGTTTTAAACTCGCGTAATTAACACTAAACACGTTTGTATCATCAAACTAGTACCACAAGCAACGAGATTTACCACACAAGCAAGAAATAACCAAATTTTTATAAGAACTTCAAAAAAGTCGAGCAACATAAATTTTATACCAAACCATAGCTTTTTCAATTTAACAAAACATAAACATTTAACACTTTGTAACACTTTTAAACATCATAAGAACATGCAATAAACAAGATTGAAAAAGTTTTGAAGTTTCCTTACAATGTTTCTTGAAAATTCGAGAGGTAGAAGACCAAAAGAGACCCCAAATTGCACCAAATTTACCCACAATACGTTCCGATTAACCCAAAACACTTGAAAGTACAACCCGATTAGCTCAAACTTCACTTGATTTTTGTAGATCTTGAAATTATGGTTAGTTTCGAGTAGGAGAAGTGAAAATATGATCAAGGAAGGTTTTGGTGATAAAAATGAATGTGTGTTAAGGTATGTGTAGCATTAAGGGTATAAAAACAAATAAGGCTTATGTCATTATGCACTAAGGATAATATTATGATCAAAATCTTGTCTTGTTGTGTTGGGTTGGCGGTAGATGACAGCCAAGAGGAGGGGAAAAAAATATTTTGAGCCTCGTTGGTGTATCGTGTGTCGGTTTAAGCTTAAATGTTACCGTAAAGTCCCGTTTTGACGTTTTTGCACACGTATACTTAAAATAAAGTTTTTATCAGCGTTTTCTGTCAAAATAATAATAAAATATTATTATTTGCTCAAAAATGAATTTATTTTACTGCTACCATATATATTGTAGTGTCGGTTCGCGTGTGGGGTTGCTTTTCAGTAAATACGAGAAAGCTTCTCGGTTAAATACAAAACTTGTCAGTAACTATCAGAAATAGAATAATTTACGCTTACTGACAAAAATTGACTTTTTCAGCAGTGACTGTAAGCTACAGTATGCGGGACAACTCCCAAAAAATGTTCAAAAATGCTCAGAAATTCACAGAAACATGCAGTTACACATAGAAATACTCGGTTTAAAAATAATAAATAAATATTTATTATTAACTTAAAGTGTGAAAATTACTAATTATCACAAAAGACCATACAATGATTACATGTAACCGGTTTCCATTGGTATTCAACTTTCACTATCTTGGTTCTCACTTTTGTCTTCTTATTATCAAAGTAATGAATCTCTATACTATCCTCACATCCTTGCTCAGCACTGACTTCCACCAACACTCTAGCAAACCCAAACTTCTCAACACCCTGAGTGCACATCTTTGTAGTCATAGCATCCATTATAATAGGCTTGCCTAGGCTGCTTGCTAATGTACTTATCTCCTTTTGAGTTCATGCTTCTAAAGGTATGTTTATAAGCTTGACCCATACAGGTAACTTGTTAGGTTCCCTTTTCTCAATGTTTACATCAGTGTCCCACTTTTGAACAATCATTGGCCTGTTATTAATCATCCATGGTCCATTTTCCATAATATATTGTACACTTTCTTCACTCCTAAATTTGAAGAAATAGAAACCATTGTTGTTCATACACACCCTATCCAACCCATACCTTCCCCACATTCTTCTCACATTATATCTGACCTCTGCTAATGGCATTTGAGTACCCACAAAATGTCCACAAATAGTGTTGCTCCACTTCTTGCATCCTTCCTTAACCAATTCTTCCTCAAATATTACAATTTTGACCTCATTCTCATCAAGATCAGGTGGCACAAAATCTAGTTTGTTATTTAGAACAGGTACATTATTACTAACCATTTTAGCAAAACTAGCAGCACTGTTTGGATTAGACACACTAGATACCTTGTTAGCCATCACCTTATCAGCACAAACCTGCCCCTGATTACCCTTATTAAGATCACCAGACTTATCTTCACCATCCTTACTAGTACTTAATTCAACCTCACAAGTTTTAACAGCCTCTAATTGTACATTCACAGGTAAAGTTGAATCACTTACAATAAATTCAGGTGTCTGCATGGTTGGTGTAGATTCTGCATTAGTCCCTTTCCCTCCTACTTCATCCACAATACCACTGATCCCATTATCATCCACTGTACTATTCTTCTCAGCACATGCACCTATTTTCCCCAAATCATCCTTAGAAACCCTACTTTCTGAATTATTATCCTCAATTACTATCTTAGCACCACTCTTCTTCTTAGTGTTCAAATCACATACAATATCCTTGTTGTTCCCTTTACATACTTAGAAGTAACTACAAAGTTAATCTAATTGTGTTTATGACTGAGATTAACGTAATGATTAATTATAACAAATAAGTAAAACGTAAATATAAAAACACAAGTTTTTCAACGTTTAAATTCTTATTAGAAATCAATCAAAAGAATCTATTACCCATGTGTTTGCGGAAAACACTTGGGATTGAATAGACAAGGTATGGTTTGTCTCCTATCTAAACTCAAGTTATTCTTGAGTGGTAACAATATCGACCCACTGAACTATCTCAGGGACTTGGTTACTCTTTGTAGGAGAAAAGTGGTTTTGTGAAAGTCTAAGCTTTTAGTACACAAAACTTAACCCACTTTTCTCCAATCTGTTCCTATTTATATACAAGTATAAAAGAGCACATATGATTAAAAAATATAAAAAGAATAACCTAGCGTGTCTGACAATTACAACATTATTTGTCATTTCCAAGAACCAATAGGAATGGTCTAAAAGTCTTTCCGAGTGTCAAGTCTGACACTTCCTGAATTTAAGCCGTTTAAGGGAAGGTTTGTTTCTGGCCCAATAAGACTTCTCTTTATCTTCTCAAACTCTTCCCGCCTAATCCCGCCTTTATTTCAGACTTCTGATTCTTCAGTCTAGGTCTTCAATCTTCAGTCTTCAATCATTTATTGTTGCTGAGGAGACTGGGGGTTCAGTGAGTTCTTGTCAAATACTCACTGAACCCATTACCTTCTTCTTTGGCTTAAGTGACACTCAGGGAGTTTCGCCTCACTGAATGGTGAATTTTTTTTCTTAGACTCATCATAAGCATCTTGAAGGTAACTCACTGAGTGACTATTCACTCAGTGACTTGAGAGTGTTTAAGGTTGATTAACACTTGGCTAATTTGTGTCCAAATCATGTTTTCAGGATGCTTGGGTACTGACGGACCCAACAATCTCCCCCTATTTGGATATAAATTATGCCTAAGTGTTTTGATTAGTTATAAGTGAGCAAATGGGCTTCTTCTCATACTGAATATACTAGAAAGCTATGAAAGGATACTGATATAACAAAAAGCATGGGCCATCATTTTATTAATATCATTACAAAGTCCTAACATCTAACATAATACTCAAGGTTATTGTACTCCGCCTTCCAAGATACCCAAGAGTTCCAGTTTAGCTTTCTTCGACACTAACACTTCTTTTTCAGGTCGCTCATTCATCATCCTATCCAACATCTTGACAAACTCTTCATTTTCAGGGCCCTTTCACTTGAAGTGCCATTAGCTTGTATGCTAGGAGAGTTGTCGTTTCCACAAGGTTGATATCACTGACTCACTGGAAGGCCGGTTGGTCAAACTCATCGACAAAGAAGATACCGTACTCAGGCTCCTTGATGACCAGGTAGGGGACAAACTTGACTCCCTGAGGAGGAATCCTGTCGCAATGAAGGGCAGCTATGAATTGTTCAGGCTCCTGACCCACAGCTTTTCTTTTCCTCCTGGTCTTCTGAGTAGGTTCGGGGATTGACAGTCCCTGAGAAGCAAGCGCCTTCTCATGATCTATTCCTAAACTCTTTGCTACCTTTTCCAGTTCTTCGTATTTGGAGTTCAGGGTTTTTAGAAGATTTGGAACGATCTTGCCTTGCTTCTTCCTCAGGATGGGCATCATCATGTCCCATTCCCTTAGCCCATAGTCTGAGAACTTGAAGGGCTTGTTTACCTCAGACTTTCTTGGTCCCCTGTGAACCATTACGCTTATAGGCTTGGTCAGGTGAATGGTCATATCAGTGATGGTGCCTTCTCCCTTGGTCTTTGTCATGTGCCACATATACCTCTCATAGGTTTTCTTCCTCCTTTCTTCTCTAAGCTTGGCCTGTTGATTGTGTTCCTGAATGAGGTCAGCCTGAAGCTTGAGGAATTCTTCCCCCTTGATGTCCTTGTCAGTCTCCTTGATAACCTCCTTAGCAACCTCAAAAATTACTGGTCTATTGAGTTGCTCAGCTTTTTCTTTGGCCCTTCTTATGTCTTGTTCATGCAAGACTACGACCACTTCCGCTGGAGTTCCATAGAATTTCCCTCCACCATCCAATTCAACCTCAAATGGTGCATCAGGGTCTGGACGAATTTCAGTTGATGCCGGAACCAATTGCAGTTGAGGAGGATCTTCAGTCACAATGATTCCCTTCCCTTTGTTAGTGGGAGGGGGTTGACTGGTGGAAGTCTCAGGCACTTCTGTTGCTATGGCTTCAAGTTGTACAGGGATTGTAGCAACAACAAGTCCTGAGGATGAAGGCTGAGGAGTAAGATCATCAAGTTTCTCCCCCTCAACAGATGCTGGAACTTCAGTGTATGCACCTGTTGACTGAGGAGCTGGGGTAACCGGAGAGGTCTGAAGAATAGACAGGATGCTAAAGACCATCTTCTTTATGTCAGTGGTCTCATTCTTCAGTGTGGACATTTCTTCGGCCATGGCATTCTGAGTTGTTGCGAGTTCAGTGACCTTGGTGGTATAATGGGTGATCAGCTCATTATGTTTGTTTGAGAGCTGATCAAAGGCTGAGGATATCTTGGTCAGACACTCCTTGGAATCAGCGACTGACTGTTGAATAGAATCTTGCTGAGACCTTATGGTTTTAAGATCCACCCCCTGAAGAAGCTTTAGAAGCTCAGCAATGTTGGTGGAGGTGGTCTTCTGAGTATCCATGTACTCTTTCAGCCTTGTTATCAGGGTTGGGTCATCTCTCATTTCCTCCTGAATGGAATCAAGAGTCTTCAGTATGTTGGTGAGCTGCTTATCTTGTTCAGTACCCATACTATCAAGAGAGTCCCTCAGGTCACCGAGTTGTTTGTCAGTGAGTTTGGCGACCTGATGTAACTTGCCCTGTGATTCTTCAACAGTAGCCCTGAAGTCGGCATAGGAGACTGCCGCTTCAGTATGCTGGTTCCATTGTTCTTCAGTAAGCTCATGAAAGAGAGCATGGTTGGCCTTGCGGAGGAATTTTACCAGCTGCCTTTCAGTGAGTGGAAGAACATTATCGTACTTCTGCAGGTATTGAGGAGTAGCAGGAGCAGATGAGTGACTTGATGATGATGATGTTGTTGGTTGAGGGGTTGTTGATCCTCAGGAGGAGGAGATGATTGTTGTTGTTCAGGGTGCTGAGGAGAGTTGTGTGTATCAGTCTCCATTTCCTCAGCAGCAAAAATTTCTTCGTCCCCAAAATCTACCATCTCCTCATCGGATTCTTCATCCATGAGATTCTGAATATCCGCAAGATTAGGAACCTTGGCTGAATCCGGCTCCCCCTCAGAAGAGGGCTCGCCTTCGTTGTGGCCAGGTCCTGACCCCTCCAAGTGCACTGAGTGGGTTTTCTCAGCCTGGACCATGGAGTCAGTTCCCAAGTGACTAGATTCGCCATGGGGGGTTGTGGGTTCCGTATCAGCGGGTGGTTTTAATCCCTCTATGTCTTTGTCCACCTGAGTGCCTTCAAGGACTGGTGGGTGTTTTCTAGTACTATCATGAGGCAGTGATTGGTTGAGGTCCCCCTTCCATCAGGGTTGTACTGCCCTTCTGTGGATTTAGGGACCGTTTCTCCCTAAGATCCTGAGTATGATTTCTCAGGACCGTAAACAGGATGTGATTGGGTGTGGGTCCCCTTCTCAGTAGAGTAGTGCTGCTCTACCGAGGGTATACGACCTTGTACTCCCTCAGGCAAAGGTTGTGATTGACTAATGCCTTCATCGGGATGTAACAGGGTGAAGGTTCTAGACCCTACTGACTTGTGTATGTCAGTAGAGCCATGAGAAAATGTTTTGCCTGAGGACACTGAGGATGATTTCTCAGTACCCTCTGTTGGCGTTTGTTTTAAGGTCAAGTAGGTCTCAAGAATGGGTGTCTCAGAGGTCTTGGCCGTTGTTTGCCTTTCTTTAGGCTCTGAGGCAGAAGTCTCAAGGGCGAGTGGTTTGGGTTTAACCACCTTCTTGGACCCTGCCTTCTTCTTCTTCTCCTTTTTTGTAGGAGAAGGTACTGGTGAGACAGCATTTGCCCCCTTAATAACTATCAGCATGTAGTTGGTCAGGGGGACTGGTTGTACCTCAGTAAGGTCTCTTGAATAGTTGGCTTTGTGTAAGACGTCGGGTTTAGATCCCTCAATGTTTGGCCTAACATATTCAGAGCCTAGTAAGTCCTGAAGCACACAGGAAATGAACCTAGGGTAAGACATGTGTCTTTGCCTAGATTTTCCTGATAGCTTGGCTACGAGGTCTCGGAAGATTATTCCTCCGATGTCTATCTTTCTACCCTTCAGGAGGCTGAACACCATCAATTGTTGTGATGCATTCAATTGCTCCGTGGAGGATTTATTGCCTCCAAGGACCTGAATGACAAAGGTCATCAGGATCCTCCAGATAGGTGGGAACCAGGTCTTAATGATAGGCGCTTTGGCCAAAAGGGTTCCTGGGGCCACATCAGGATGTTTTTCATCATGTGGCCCTAGTAAAAGCAATTCGGCTTTTACTTCTGTGTCAGTGGGGTGAGGCTCAAAGTTCTCAGTAAAATCAAGACCTGTGGCCTTGATGAAGGTTGGGTAATCCAGGGAGAGGGTCCTTCTCCCATTCATCACTGAGAACGTGATTATGGAGTCTTTGGTGTCCTTAGGGCTTGTTGCCACTGCTGTACACCAGAATTCCCTCAGATAGTCATGATATATGACTGAGGGGGTTTTTGTAAACGCCGTAGCAAGAAAGCAGTTTTAAAGACATTTGACTACATTCTTGTACGCCCAAAAATTTTCGGGTTAGGCAAAATTTCCTACGACGTTATTTTTGGTCAAGTCCACGCCCTCCATTGTGAATTCCACATTTGGGGCGTAGGTGATAGCTTTAGAAGCATCCATTAAAGAATCTTGGTTTTGCAAGAAAGAGATGGTCTGGGTCTAAAGATGAACAACACACACTAGTTTTTTTGGAGAAAAAAAAGGGCAAGAGTTTTGCTTTAAAATTTCTAAAACGTGTGTGTTTTGATTTTGTTTGGGGGTATTTATAGGGAAGTGAAGAGGAGGGTGGTTTAGGCATTAAGCGAATTATTCTCAAAATTTAGAAAACAGTTTTGTATAAAACGTTTGGGATCCGCATTAAATGCCACCACTCCACTTTCTCGGGTTTTGCGCAACAGTCGAGGTGAACGAGTTGTGCCTTCTTCAAAAAGTGTAATTTGCAGAGTTTACATCATCACATATTTTTTATGTGAGAGAAGAGACATTAAATGCCAAGTGGGTAAGTGGGGGCCCAAAGGTGGATGCCAGAAGGCAAAAGAACAAATATTCTTATATTAAATAAGAATTCAGTTACCAACCTCGGACATTGATAACGCTTAAATCTAACATGTTTTTAGTAGCGTTATTTGTGTTTTTATATGTGTTTTGTGGTTATATTTATATGCTTTTGTTATTTAATCGTACCAAAATGTGTTTGCGAAGTATATGTAGCCAAAAACAGGAAAAGGATGAAAATAATGCAAAAACAAGGAAGAAGGAAATATTTATGATTTCATGAAGATTCTTGTGGCAAGTCCCGCACCAAAAGGTACTTAGAAGAGTAAAAGTCTATGTAGTCAAGTTAATGAGTTTAAAGATGAAGGGAAAGATCAAAGAACCAAGAGCTTCGAACAAGAAACAAGTCAAACGGCAAAAGTCCAAAAAGAGTAAATCAGCAAGCTCCATCCGATCGGATGCAGCCCGTATCCGATTCGGATGGAGGTCAGCTTTGAAGAACAACCGATCGGTTGGATGAAATACCGATCGGCTGGATGTCGTCTGATTTCCAAATCTTCATCATTAAGTCTTGTGATTGCTACACATCGGTTCTAGGACCTTCTAATCATAATTATTGTCTAATTAATACTACTTGGAGGACAAGAGAAGCATTAATGAACCAAGACCCTTGGTTGGAGTATTAATTGGACCATTTGATGAGTATTTAACATATATCCAAAGGAGAGACAAGGAGAATCCATCAACCACTCATCACATACTCTTAATTTCGTCCAAAAAGTCCAGGAACAAAGGAGAGTCGAAGTCCATTTCATACCTTGTGAGAATCATTGCCTTTTCACTTGTAATCTTATTTTCAATCATTGTAAGACTCTTAATCATGGTTTTTAATGTTCAAGGTTTTAAGATTATGTTTATGTTTTCTATGAGTGGCTAGTGCCTTTGTGCACTTGCTTAGATGATGTGTATTACCTATTGATTGGTATATGATTGTGATAACATGTTTTAATTCAATTTCAAGTCGATTCTAAGAACCAGTTGTGATCAAGTTTCATAGTGACATTTGTTGGTCAAGTTTAACTAGTTGCTAGTAATTTTAAGGGTCGAGAGAACTATTGTTATTCAACTAGTTATAATCATTTGTCTATGAATGATTGTTGTCATCCACTATTCTTGATTAAACAAAGAAACTTAATTGTGATTGTAATGAAAATGCTTTTGTCTATCAAAACGGATTGATTGTAAACCATTTCAAGGGTTGAGAGATTAATAGTTTATTATCAATTGTGACCTTTTGTCTATAATCGGTTACCTTTCGTATTGACCATTTCTTAAGCTTGTTTGATAAAACAAAAGATTGTTTTTGTGTTTAAGGTACACCAACTTATGAACCTTGAATTGATCTTGAATTGATTGGTTAAACATAATGCTTGTTTTTATAAACTAAGATCTTGACGAAGGTTTAATTTGTAGAAACAATAGATTAGTCACCAAACTAATTATCACAACCAACATGTTATCCGAAGTTATCACAATCATATTAGTCAATTGTAGTACACTAGTCTAAGCAAGTTTAGTTTTTAATCATTTGAATTTTCATATTATCATTATTGCTTGTTTGAGAAATTTGCTTTTAACTTACAATTCGATTCACTACACAAATCCCTGCGAACGATCCCGACTTACCATAAAAATCTTGCTACAACGGACGAGTATACTTGCTCGTATGTGTTGTTCTTAGATTCGGTAATTCACCCTTATAAATTTAAAACTTGCACGAACCCGACACATCAAATTTTTGGCGCCGCTGCCGGGGATGTTGATTGTGTTTCTGTAAGTTTTAGTCCATTTCTCACTTAGCTAGTTTTCGTAAAAAAAAAAAAAAAAAAAAAAAAAAAAAAAAAAAAAAAGTTTTACCGGGCTGAGAATCCGATCGGTTTCACACCCATCCGATCGGTTGCCCAGTTTTTCATTTTACCGAGAGATCTATCCGATCGGTAGGCACTTTCATCCGATCGGTTCCTTCAAACCCAATTTTACCGAGAGCATCATCCGATCGGTAGACCATTCTATTCGATCGGTTGGTCAGTTCTGATCTTTTTAAATTGTTTTCGTTCTTCGCTCGTTTGTTTAGACATTGCCTTGATTCTCTGGGGAATTGTATGAACACTCGATCAACGGGAATAGAACCAATTTTACCTTTTTCAGATCCCGAACGTTTAGTCCGAAGACAAAGAAAGAAAAGAAAACCCTTTGTTCCATTAGCCAACCATATACCGAGAGTACCAAACCCACCGTTTGAAAACCTTTTTGAAGCCAAAGTCGTTTATAATCCATTCACTGATCAACCTTTTCCCATGGCTGACGATAGACCCATGTGGGAAGCCAACCGAGCCGTAGCACCCACTCTTGGAGCTGCTATTGTTGCTGTCAACCTAGGTGACAATTTCACCGTGAAAGGTCACCATCTTTCTATGATCAAAGACCGTCAATTTGATGGCCGTTCGAGGGCCGATCCTCACAAACACATTGCCGAATTCATTGAAATCTGTGGCATGTTCCGATATGGCGACACCAATGTGGATGCCATTAAACTCAAACTTTTCCCGTCATCACTTGCTGGAGATGCAAAAGTGTGGTATAACGAATTAACACCCGGAATCATCAATACTTGGGAAGAGATGAGGCAAGCTTTTGTAAGCCGATTCTTTCCACCTGCCATGTTTGACCGACTTATGGGAGAAATCCGTGCTTTCACACAAAACCCTAACGAATCGCTCGTCGAAGCCTGGCTTCGTATGAAAGATCTACTTCGAAGTTGTCATGGACATGGTTTAGGACGAGGAACCATTATCCAAATCTTCTACCATGGACTTGATGAAGCATCTCAAGGAATTCTTGATGCTGGAGGAATTTTTCTTTATAAGACTCCTAACCAGGCATACCAATTGCTTAAAGACCGAGTTCTTCTCAAACTCGACTGGTCGAAAGACGCCAAAACCAAACCTTTAAGAAAAACCGTTGCTTTTGTTGAAAGCTCCGATTCATCTAAACTCATGGAGAAAATGGAAACCTTGGTTTCCAGAATCGATTCGCAATACAAAGATCTTAAAGGAGAGATGAAAGAAATGCGAGATGGTTGTAACAACTGTGGAGGTAATCACCCGTCTTCAGAATGCGACGATCAACCAATGGACCAACCCAAAGAAGGAGAAGCTAATTATGTCCAAGGAGGATACCGTGGAGGCGGATATCGTGGAAATTATTACGGACGAAATTCTGTTAATTGGCAAGATCGCCAACAACGGGATAACAACCGTGATTCTCAACCAAGAATAGACAACCAGACCACACAAAACTCTGACAAAAAACCGAAGAAACCGATTTTGAAAAAATGATGAGAGAATTCGTTACAGCTCAGAAATCAACCAACGAGTTTGTAAAGAATCAATTTTTTAATCTCAAAACCAAAGTTGAGCAAGGTCAGAAAAATCATCAAGCATCTATTCAAGATCTTGAAAACAAATTTGGTAGACTCTCTGATCAAATTTCTTCCCGACCATCAGGTTCGTTGCCAAGTAATACCCAAACAAACCCTAAGCCAACATCATCTGGATCGAACGATAAAACTTATCGTCCACCACAGACCAGAAATGAGCATATCAATGTTGTATTCACAAGAAGTGGCCTTTCTTATGATCCACCACCCAACCCAAACAATACCACGATCATCGATGATGATAGTGAGGATGAAGATGAAGAAGCCAAGAAGGAAAATACACCAAAAACACCACCCAAACCCAAACCACCAGTTAAGGCTTATACTCCAAAAATTCCATATCCTCAGAGCCTTAAGAAAGAAAGAATGGAGGAGCGTTATAAGAAGTTTGTTGAAATAATTAAAGAAGTTAGACTCAATGTACCCCTCATTGATGTTCTAGCCGGAATGCCCAATTATGGGAAATTTTTGAAGGAACTTCTTAATAACAAGAACAAGTTGGAGCAAATATCTACTACCTTTCTCAATGAAGAATGTTCAGCCATTGTTCAAAACAAAATTCCACCGAAACTCGGAGATCCCGAAAGTTTTCTGATTCCATGCATATTAGGAAACAACATCACATGCGATGCTTTAGCCGATTTAGGTGCAAGTATCAATTTGATGCCCTATTCTCTGTATTCGAAACTTTCCATCAATACCTTGAAACCCACAAGGATGAGTATTCGATTAGCTAATCATTCTTATCAATATCCTGTTGGTATTGCTGAGAATATGCTTGTCCAAGTTGGTAAATTCATTTTTCCCGTGGATTTTGTGATCTTAGAAATGGAGGAAGATAGTAGAGTACCCCTTATTTTAGGAAGACCTTTCCTAAACACCGCTGACGCGATCATCAAAGTAAAAGGAAAAGAACTGAATCTTGGAGTAGGAGATGATAGAATCACCTTTTTAATCGATAAAGCAATGCAATATCCATATTCTAGTGATAACACTTGTTTTAACATTGATGTAATCGATGAAGTCACTGAGGAAGAATTGGATGCATTACTTGAAGATTCGGATCCATTCATGACTACTTCAGAGAAAATTAGTGAAACAAACTTTGATAAGGAATTCGCTGATTTTATGGAAGTAAAGTTTGAAGAAGAAGAAGAAACAGAAGTTGAAGAAGGAGAAATAGAAGAAGATTTTGAGGAAATCGATCTTAATGATCAAATGAGGATCAAAACATCACTTCAAGAACCACCAACTGATCTTGAGCTGAAACCACTTCCCGAAAATCTTGAGTATGCTTACTTGGGAGATAATTCGCTACTTCCAGTAGTCATATCTTCGTTGCTCAATGATTATGAGAAAGAATGCCTCATTTCCGTTCTCAAGAAGCATAAACGAGCTTTTGCGTGGAAAACTTTTGATATCCCAGGAATCAGTCCTGATTTTTGTAAGCACAAAATCAATTTCGAAGAAGATGCCAAACCAGTTGTAGAAAGACAACGTCGACTCAACCCCAACATGAAAGAAGTTGTTAAAAAAGAAATCATCAAACTTCTTGATGCTGGTATTATTTACCCCATCGAGGATAGTCCTTGGGTGAGTCCTGTTCACTGTGTTCCGAAAAAAAGGAGGAATGACTGTTGTGACCAACGAACGGAATGAATTAGTTCCTACTAGAACTGTCACAGGATGGCGAGTATGTATTGATTACAGAAAATTGAACAAAGCCACCAGGAAAGATCACTTTCCTTTGCCTTTCATGGATCAATTGCTTGAGAGATTAGCAGGGAACAAATATTTTTGCTTCCTTGATGGTTTTTCAGGATATTTCCAAATTCCTATTGATCCGGCTGATCAAGAAAAGACTACATTCACATGTCCCTTTGGAACTTACGCTTACCGGCGTATGCCTTTTGGATTATGTAATGCCCCTGCGACTTTTCAAAGATGTATGATTGCTATATTCCAAGACATGCTTGAAACGTCTATGGAAGTTTTCATGGATGACTTTTCATTATTTGGAAGCTCATTTGAAGCTTGTCTTTCTAATCTAGATAAAATGCTTGAAAGATGTGAAGCTGCACATCTTGTTCTCAACTGGGAGAAATGTCATTTCATGGTGACTGAAGGAATTGTGCTAGGACACAAGATTTCCAGCGCAGGAATGGAAGTTGACAAAGCAAAGATTGATGTCATAACCAAATTACCACCGCCAACCAACGTTAAAGCCGTTAGAAATTTTTTAGGATATGCCGGTTTTTACCGTCGTTTCATTAAGGATTTTTCTAAAATATCTCGTCCAATGACGAAACTTCTTGACAAAGATGCCGTTTTCGAATTTAATGCAGATTGCATGAAGGCATTCGAAACGTTGAAAACCTAACTGACTAGTGCACCCATTATGGTTTCACCTAATTGATCACTACCATTCGAGCTCATGTGCGACGCAAGCGATTTTGCTGTTGGAGCTGTATTAGGACAACGAGAAGAGAAACATTTTCGTCCTATATACTTCGCCAGCAAAACACTCAACAACGCTCAACAAAACTATACGGTTACGGAGAAAGAATTGTTAGCCGTTGTTTTTGCTTTCGACAAATTCAGATCTTATCTTGTGCTTTCAAAAACAATCGTGTTCACTGATCATTCAGCGTTAAAATATCTGTTTGCCAAACAAGATGCCAAACCGCATCTCATTCGATGGATTTTACTACTCCAAGAATTCGACATCGAAATCAAAGATAAGAAAGGAGCAGAAAATCTAGCTGCTGATCATCTGTCTCGTTTAGAAAATCCAAATTTGGAAGAGTTAAAAGAAGATGAGATTGACGATTATTTTCCGGATGAAACCCTCATGACTGTTGATACAGTTGATGAGAACGAAATTCCATGGTTTGCAGATTATGCAAATTATCTCGTTGGAAGAATTCTAAAGAAATGATTAACTCATGCCCAACGAAGTAAATTCTTTTCAGAACTTAAACACTACTATTGGGAAGAACCCTATCTTTTCAAAATGTGTCCCGACGGGATGATAAGAAGATGTGTTTATGGTTCCGAAACGAGAAGAATTCTTGATGAATGTCATCATGGCCCGACTAGGGGACATCATGGTCCTTCCACCACCGCTAAAAAGGTCTTTGATGCTGGATTCTATTGGCCAACTATTTTTAAAGAAGCCCATACTCTTGTTCAGAACTGTGATGCATGCTAAAAATCCGGTAGTCTTTCTCGAAGAGATGAAATGCCACTAAAGAGCATTCAAGTCTGTGAATTATTCGATATTTGGGGAATTGATTTCATGGGACCATTTCCTAAATCACACAAATACGAATACATTCTCGTTGCTATTGATTACGTTTCCAAATGGGCAGAAGCTGAAGCTTTACCCACCAATGATGCACGAGTAGTTGTTAATTTTCTCAAAAAGCTTTTCGCTCGTTATGAAATTCCTAAAGCTTTAATAAGTGATCGAGGAACCCATTTCTGTAACAAACAAATGGAGAAAATTATGAAGCGATACGGAGTTCATCATCGTTTTGCTACAGCTTATCACCCATAGACCAGTGGTCAAGTTGAAAATACCAACAGAGCCTTAAAAAGGATACTCGAAAAAACGGTTAAAGACAATCCCGCCGTTTGGTCGAGGAAACTAGATGATGCTCTGTGGGCATTTCGCACGGCTTACAAAACACCAATTGGTATAACACCATACAGACTTTTGTATGGAAAAACCTGTCATTTGCCGTTCGAAATCGAACATCGCGCTTACTGGGCACTGAGAAGCTGTAACCCAGATCTCAAAATAGCTGGAGAAAAGAGATTTTTGCAATTGCATGAACTCGATGAACTAAGACTCCAAGCTTACGAGAACTCCAAGCTTTACAAAGCTAGAACCAAAGCCTATCATGACAGAAAGCTAAGAATCCGAAAAGAATTCAAAGCTAGAGACAAAGTTCTGCTTTTTAATATGAAATACAAGTTCAAAGCTCCTAAGCTGAAACCGAAATGGTTCGGACCGTATATAGTGAAACATGGATTTCCATCTGGATATGTTGAATTACATGATAAACATGGTGGAAGTTTCATTGTTAATGGGAACCGAATTAAATTGTACTATGACAAGGAGCAAATGAATGAAGTTTCTATCAAAGAGATTCCGCCTGAATCGAAATATGAAGCTATAACATTTATGTCACCTTTCTCGGCCGATTTCAAGAAAAACACTCCGTGGGCCGAGGATTCTGGTTATATCTATGATGTTCTTCCTAGACCATGGGAGAAAATTAAATTGGAAGACATAGATGAAACTGGAGAAGGAATAGTGATAGGAAATGTGGTGTATGTTCCAAAATTCTCAAAGAAGAATCCAGAAATTGCACCAACGTAAGAAGGAAGTTCGAGTCCGGCTGATGACTCGCTAATAAAACAAGCGCTTCTCGGGAGGCAACCCGTGTGTTTTCATTTTTAATTTTTATTTTCAAGTGATTAAACCCCAAAGTTTTTCTAAATTGCTTAGTTTAACTTAAGTGTGGGGGTGTATCACTAGCTTTTAATAAAACGAAGAAATATTTCGTGTGTGTTTCTTTTGTTTTTAAGATTACTGCAGGTAATGATTGCGAAGCTGGAATGCTAGGATCAAGAATCTCCCTGAGCAGAAAATACGGTTTATTCTCTTATTTCCCTATTTCATTCCTTGAAATCGTTTATCTTATTGAGGACCATGCTTAACTTAAGTGTGTGGGGGGAGGGGGGGTGAATAGGAAAATAAGAATAGATTGTATGTTTCGAACTTAATTTTAAATTTTGTTTGCCCTTGTAATCTAATTGTTTGTCATTTTAAAGATTATATATTTATCCACTGGTGAAACCCGTAATTTTTGAAAATTTGAGATGTGTCCCGATTAATATTGCAATCCATTCTGGGATCGATAACATTAGCTAGCACATATTATAGCCCTTTCCACTAAACTGTGAGGATTTGAGCCTGTTTCGTATATAGCATACATCTTTTATGCTTAGATCTTTTGCTATGAGTGTGCTGGTGATTTTATTTATTCTAGAACTTTTATTGTAAATCATTACGAGACCGTTGTGAGATCACATTTTTTTGTGATATAAGTATATATGCGTGATAAGAGGCAACCTTAGGATTTAACCCAAATGGCCTTCCATTTACATATAATGATATATTAAGCTAGCTACATTGGCTAGTTTACCACTCATATGGACCCATTTGTTAGCGTTTATCTTTAGCGCTAGATACCCCTAGTTACACCCTCCGAGCCTATCTTTTTCTTTTGATAAAACATAGAAAAATTCAAAAAGATTTTACACCTTTTAGCCTAGCCTTACCCCTAGTCAAGTCTTGGTTGGTTGCTAGCTATTTGGTAAGATGGATGGTATGTGGGAAATCATGAAAGTTCGAAGAAAGTTGTGAACTCCAAAAGTTGTGAAGTCATCGCAATTATAAGATTATTAAAAAAAATAAAAAAAAATATATATATAAAAAAAAAGAAAGAGAAAAAGAGTCATCGCAACTATAAGGTGACGAGAATGAGCCAATGGGCTAGTGAATAAAGTATGAATCAAGGAAGTATGGAGTTTCTCGCAAAATGGCATGATAGTGGTTTGTAATAGCTAGTAACATTCGGTTAATAGACTTTGACTAGTTTTTGTTTTTATCATCAAACCTCTCTCAAATATATCTCATGCCTTATCCTACCCTTTTTGACTTTGTGAAATTATTAAATGTATGGACATGTAGTGACCATCCGATTTCTTGAGGAATTGACTAACGTTGTTAGCGATCTGGGGCGTATTTTGGCGACCATCCGTTATGCAAGTAACGTTGTTAGCGAACCAAGGTATAATCTAGTGACCATCCGTTATTTGGTAATGCAAGAATTCGTTGTTAGCGAGCTATTATGTTTTGCACGAGATAGTGGCACATAAGTCTGATATTGCCCCTAAGCCTTAAACCCGAATAAAAGTCCTCTTTGACATGTATACTTGGCGCTCACACCATTCGGTGTAGTTTTGTTTCTTGTACAAGCTTATGGTAATATTTAGATCATGACTGAGCAAATGAGTGTCATTCCTCTTATATACTCCACCAATCATACAAATGAGTGTTTTGAGTGAATTATAGTTCATTTCCCTTTCGTGAGGTGTTTAGTAATGTGTATCAAGCAAGAAAATCATTTGAGTATTGTCAAACATCTCGATGCTTCAACCATAAAAGCTTAAAATGATGGATCTATCTTGTACTTGCGCTTGATAGATTTGCATCATATTTTTCCAATCATTTTTGTATGCCATGTGGATAATTGTTTTTATTTCTAGATTTGCTTGAGGGCAAGCAAAGTTCAAGTGTGGGGGATTTGATAACGCTTAAATCTAACATGTTTTTAGTAGCGTTATTTGTGTTTTTATATGTGTTTTGTGGTTATATTTATATGCTTTTGTTACTTAATCGTACCAAAGTGTGTTTGCGAAGTATATGTAGCCAAAAACAGGAAAAGGATGAAAATAATGCAAAAACAAGGAAGAAGGAAATATTTATGATTTCATTAAGATTCTTGTGGCAAGTCCCGCACCAAAAGGTACTTAGAAGAGTAAAAGTCTATGTAGTCAAGTTAATGAGTTTAAAGATGAAGAGAAAGATCAAAGAACCAAGAGCTACGAACAAGAAACAAGTCAAACGACAAAAGTCCAAAAAGAGTAAATCAGCAAGCTCCATCCGATCGGATGCAGCCCGCATCCGATTCGGATGGAGGTCAGCTTTGAAGACCAACCGATCGGTTGGATGAAATACCGATCGGCTGGATGTCGTCTGATTTCCAAATCTTCATCATTAAGTCTTGTGATTGCTACACATCCGGTTCTAGGACCTTCTAATCATAATTATTGTCTAATTAACACTACTTGGAGGACAAGAGAAGCATTAATGAACCAGGACCCTTGGTTGGAGTATTAATTGGACCATTTGATGAGTATTTAACATATATCCAAAGGAGAGACAAAGAGAATCCATCAACCACTCATCACATACTCTAAATTTCGTCCAAAAAGTCCAGGAACAAAGGAGAGTCGAAGTCCATTTCATACCTTGTGAGAATCATTGCCTTTTCACTTGTAATCTTATTTTCAATCATTATAAGACTCTTAATCATGGTTTTTAATGTTCAAGGTTTTAAGATTATGTTTATGTTTGCTATGAGTGGCTAGTGCCTTTGTGCACTTGCTTAGATGATGTGTATTACCTATTGATTGGTATATGATTGAGATAACATGTTTTAATTCAATTTCAAGTCGATTCTAAGAACCAGTTGTGATCAAGTTTCATAGTGACATTTGTTGGTCAAGTTTAACTAGTTGCTAGTAATTTTAAGGGTCGAGAGAACTATTGTTATTCAACTAGTTATAATCATTTGTCTATGAATGATTGTTGTCATCCACTATTCTTGATTAAAAAAAGAAACTTAATCGTGATTGTAATGAAAATGCTTTTGTCTATCAAAACGGATTGATTGTAAACCATTTCAAGGGTTGAGAGATTAATAGTTTATTATCAATTGTGACCTTTTTTCTATAATCGGTTACCTTTCGTATTGACCATTTCTTAAGCTTGTTTGATAAAACAAAAGATTGGTTTTGTGTTTAAGGTACACCAACTTATGAACCTTGAATTGATCTTGAATTGATTGGTTAAACATAATGCTTGTTTTGATAAACTAAGATCTTGACGAAGGTTTAACTTGTAGAAACAATAGATTAGTCACCAAACTAATTATCACAACCAACATGTTATCCAAAGTTATCACAATCATATTAGTCAATTGTAGTACACTAGTCTAAGCAAGTGTAGTTTTTAATCATTTGAATTTTCATATTATCATTATTGCTTGTTTGAGAAATTTTCTTTTAACTTACAATTCGATTCACTACACAAATCCCTGTGAACGATCCCGACTTACCATAAAAATCTTGCTACAACGGACGAGTATACTTGCTCGTATGTGTTGTTCTTAGATTCGGTAATTCACCCTTATAAATTTAAAACTTGCACGAACCCGACACATCAGACATTTAGTAACTAGATACTTGGAGCATTTAAGTTAGCATTGAATGTCATTTTGAGGGCCCCGAATGACTTTTCATTCAGTGAGGGGTTCAGGGAAGGTGATTCAATGATCTTTTTCACTGAGGAACACATAGAGTCAGGGACCTGAGTTTTTCAGAATTTACACTTAGTTGGATGGATTCAATCAGTGGACTGATTCTCAATATCCAACATTCCTAATTCAGCTTTCAGTCTTGTGAAAGTTGGTTCATCCAAAGGTTTGGTGAATATATCAGCTAGCTGATATTCAGTAGGAATAAAGTGTAATTCAATGTCACCATTCATGATATGGTCCCTGATGAAGTGGTATCTAATATCAATGTGTTCTGTTCTCTGATGAAGAACAGGGTTGTTTGAGATGGCAATTGCACTTGTGTTATCACAAAAGATGGGAACATTCTTATACTGGATTCCATAGTCACTGAGTTGACTTTTCATCCATAGTATATTTGCACAACAGCTGGCTGCTGCAACATATTCAGCTTCTGCTGAGGACATGGAAACTGATTGTTGCTTCTTAGCACTCCAACAGACTAATTTTCCACCAAGGATTTGGCAGGAGCCTGAGGTGCTTTTTCTGTCCACGTTGCATCTAACATAGTCAGAGTCTGAGTATCCTTTGAGATCAAAACCTGAACATTTTGGATAGTATAATCCAAGGTTTGGAGTACCTTTCAGGTACCTGAGTATCCTTTTAACAGCTGTGAGATGAGATTCTCTTGGGTCAGATTGATATCTGGCACACAAACAGACTGAGAATTGGATGTCAAGCCTTGATGCAAGTAGATACATCAGTGACCCAATCATTCCTCTGAAAAGAGTTTGATTCACTGATTTTCCAGTAAGGTCAGGACTAAGGTTGTTTGGTGGAACCATGGGAGTTTTGACTGAGGCACAGTCATTGAGCTCATACTTCTTCAGTAGGCTTCTGACATACTTCTCTTGACTGATAGAGGTTCCTTTATCAGTCTGCTTGATTTGCAGTCCAAGGAAGTAAGTCAGTTCTCCCATCATGCTCATTTCAAATTTTTTTGCCATCAGTTTTTCAAACTGTTTGCAAAGTTTATAACTTGTTGAGCCAAAGATGATGTCATCAACATATACTTATACAAGTATGACATCATTATTTGTCCTATAGATAAACAATGTGTTGTCTATCTTGCCTCTGACAAATTTGTTTTGGATCAGGAAGGCTGAGAGAGTTTCATACCATGCCCTGGGTGCTTGTTTTAGTCCATAAAGGGCTTTGTTAAGCTTTCAGACATAGTCAGGAAACTCACTGCTTTCAAATCTAGGAGGTTGCTGAACATAAACTTCTTCTTTCTGTGAGCCATTTAAGAATGCACTTTTTACATCCATTTGGTACACCTTGAAGTTCATGTAGGTTGCAAATGCAAGGAAGATCCTGATGGCTTCCATCCTTTCCACTGGTGCAAATGTTTCTTCATAGTCAATGCCTTCTTGTTGATTATAGCCTTTGGCTACAAGTCTGGCCTTGTTTTTAATGACTATGCCATTTTCATCAGATTTGTTTTTGAACACCCATTTCATGCCAATGACTGAAACATCTTCAAGACATTTGACCAAGGTCATTACCTTGTTTCTGTCAAATTGTTCCAATTCATCATGCATGGCCTGAACCCAACTTGGATGTTTAAGTGCTTCTTTGACACTTTTGGGTTCAATTGTGGATATGAAGTCCACAAATAGGCATTCCTTGGCTGAGGCTACTGTTAGTTTAGCAGCCATGCTTCTGGTGAGCATGCCTTCAGTAGGCTCTCCAATTATATTGACAAGTTCTATATCTTGAGACCTAGTCCAACTGTCCTGAGGTCTAGGATACTGATTAGAACTTGTGGAGGCCTGATTGGTATGGTCTGGTGTAGACACCTGATGATCTTCAGAATCTTGAGTGTCTGACAGGGTTGGCTGATCACTGAAATTGTTTGGTTCCTGAGCACTTTGTTCAGACTGATTGATTGCATCAGTACTTCTTTGTGCTTCAACAAACTCAGTGATGGTTGGGTAAGGAAGGTTGTGAGGGATGATGTAGTAGGAGATGTCAGCATTTGCTTGGTACTGAGTGGAAGGATCATTGTCAGGATGATGGTCATCAGGAGGGTATATTGATGAATCATCAATACCTATCTCTTCCACTGAGGTGTTAGAGACACTGATTGCATCAGTGCTCTCATCAAAGGTAACATGGAATGTTTCCTTAGTTTGTTGTCTCCTAGTGTTGAACACCCTGAAGGCCTTTGATACAAGAGAGTATCCTAGGAAGTATCCATCATCAGCTTTAGCATCAAATTTCCCTAAGTGATCCTTGTGATTATGAATAAACACAGGACACCTAAAGACATGAAAGTAGCTGATGTTAGGAGTCCTTCCCTTGAATAACTCATAAGGGGTTTTGCTATGTCTCTTAACAATGATGGATCTATTTTGAGTGTAACAGGCAGTTTTTACTGCTTCAGTCCAGAAGTGTTTGGAAAGGACTGATCCATTTAGCATTGTCCTAGCTGCTTCAATGAGTGTTCTATTTTTCCTTTCAGCGACACCATTTTGTTCAGGTGTGTAAGGAGAGGAAAAATTTTGGGAAATTTCTTTCTCATCACAGAAACATTCAAGTTCATAGTTTCTGAACTCTGTCCCATTGTCAGTCCTAATCTGTTTGACTTTAATGTCATTTTGATTTTCAATGTTCCTGACAAAGGACATGATTGTTTTAGCTGCCTGACTCTTTTTGATCAGGAAGTAAACCCAAGTGTATCTTGAGTATTCATCCACAATGACTAGAGTGTACTTCTCATGGTTAATGGATCTAGGACTGATGGGCCCAAAGAGATTCATATGGAGAAGATGAAGGCAGTTCCTGATGGAAAAGTTTTTTTTGGTTTTAAAGGATGCTCTATGATGTTTACCTTTTTCACAGGCAGAGCATGGTTTATCCTTTGAAAACACAAGTGATGGTAAGCCAAGGACCTTGTTTTGTTTCACAAGATTGTTTATGTTTTTGAAGTTCAGATGGGAGAGTCTCTTATGCCAAAGCCAGTTGAGGGTTTCAGTGGCCTTTGCAAAGAGACAAGTTCCATTCTGAGTTAGACTGGACATGTCTAACACATAAACATCTTGCCTTCTTGGTGTAATAAGAACAACTTCCTTATTTGCATTGAAGATGGTTCCTTGTTTATCATCAAACTAAACTATGTACTTTGCATCACATAGTTGACTGACACTGATCAAATTGTACTTAAGACCATTGACATAAGCTATCCTAGTAAAGACTATACCACTACGGTTTACTGAACCATAACCTTCAGTGAGACATGATGAATTATCAGCAAATACCACCTTGGGTCCTGGTTCTTCTACATATTTGTGCAAATACTCTTTCACACCAGTCATGCTCCTTGAACATCCACTATCTAGATGCCAAACTGGCTCCCTGGCATGTCTCTGCACAAATGGTAAACTGAGTTAGTTCTTTCTAGGACCCCTCTTCTTGGAGGGCTTGGCTTTAGTAGCCTTCTTAAAAGTAGCAATTGATTCATGGTCAGAGGTTAAGTGGACTGAGCTACCACAGGTTTTGCATTTGATTGCAGAGGTAGACTCAGTAGACTGAGAGGATGACTTGGTCATACCTCTTCTGGTCTGAATGACCTTCTCATGTCCTGAGGTGTCATGAGTGGGATCTCTACAAATGTCACAACTGCTGTCCACTAGACAATCCTTAGGAAGGTGGTCATTGAAGCCACAGTGAGGGCAAGGTGCAAAAGGCTTGGCCTTTTGTTTCTGTTTCTGTTTAGAATCAGAAGGATATTTTAAAGCCTGTGCTTTAAAGTTTGCCATCTTTGATGTGGCTGTGTATGATTGGTGATCAAAGGTCCTGTGATCTTCCTTTTTGCATATCATGCAGTAAAGGATTCTAAAACAATTATCAGTGTAATGATTGGTATAGTGACACAGCTAACACCTTTTCAGGGGTTTGGAGGGTTTTGGTTTGGTGCTTGAGGAAGCTGACTTGGGTTCCTTCAACTTAGATTGAGAAGGCTTCTCAGAAGATTCAATCTTCTTACTCAGCTTCCTGACAAGCTCAGCCAACTGATCAATTTTTGAATCAGGGCTTTCTGTTTTTACTTCTGAATGGACTGAATTTGACGAGTCATCAGTATGAACTGAGACTTCAGGGGTTTGCCTTTTCAGGATGTTTTTTCCCAATCCTGGCTTCTCCTTTGGAGAATGCCGAGAGTAGACCAATGGTGTGAGGTCTGAGCTTGGTGCAGCTCCCTGAAGGACTTTCAGATGTGGGAGTGGTGTAAATGATTATGAATCAGACTCATCGACTGACTCAGTACTACTGGGTTGGTCAGTGAGTCCAAGCATATTTTTCAGAGCCTGACTTTTAGGAAGCAAGATTTTCCCAGTCTCAAAGTTTGGTAACTTACTAACTGGGTTGTCCCTGACAATCCAGTCATTTGACTTGGGTTCCATTTCCTGCTCAAGAGATATGCCAGCTGGAATAAAAGCCTTTTCTCTGTGACTTTCACTGGAGGTTTCAGTGAGTTGGTCTATTCCTATAACTTTCTTGTTTTCACTAGGAATTAGGCTCACAGTTTCATAGACTTTGGGGTTCTTTTTAGTCCAGCCATTAATGACAGCCTTTTCTTTGTTAAGTTCATTTTGAAGAGCTTGATTTTGTTTCAAAATCTTTGTGTTTTGAATTTGTAGTGTAACAGTTTTTAACTTGGCTTGTTTTAATACAAGCAACTCATCTCTACACTTATTTAATTCTAACACAAGATTGTTATATTTTGAAAGCAAATTAAGCCTTTGTTCTTCTACAAACTTAAGATCTACACAAATGTAATTCATATAGGACTGCCAATCAGAATCATCATCCATTGAAAGTAAAATGTTTACCTTTCTCATGGTTATGTTGACCCATTCTCCATTCCTTGCATGGCTTTTTCCAACAGCCAGCTGATCACCTTCTGAAAGTGCCATCAGTGCACTCACTCTAATTTCCTCATCTTCTGAGGAGACCTCTTCTTCATCCCAGTCATAGGCTTCGGCTACAAGAACCTTGTTCTTTGTCTGAACAGGTTTGGAAGTTTGAGCAGCCTGAGACATTAAGGGATTAGTTTCAAGGAGGGCAAGTTTAGCCTTAGCTTTCCTATATTTAGCCTCAAAATCTTTTTGACCCTTTTGAACATTATTGTTTTGAAAATGTTGGGTCGACTGAAGCATTCTAGGTTGAAACTTGCTAGTTCCTGAGGAATTATTTCCAGAAAATTTATAAGAGGGTTCTGAGATGATTTTTGAATAACAGTCTTTAGCAAAATGACCCTTTTTACCACATTTGAAACATTCATTGGTTTCATTTGATTTAGCTTTTGTAAAGTTTGACTGATTTCTTTTGATAAAACGTTTTGAATTAGCAAGGAGTGCCCTTTCTTGGAATTCCAAGTTTAAATCATTTAGGTACTCATTACTAGTTCTTTCATCAACCTCATCATCAGAATCCTCTTGGAAATCTTGCACAACACCATTAGAGTAAAAGGCAGTTGATATGGGTGAGGAAGTCAGGGCCTTTTTGGTCTCAAGAGCTTTCTTTGAGTCTGGGTATCTCCTAGAGATTAAGTTGTCTTCATAGACAAACTTCCCATAGATCTCAGGGAGCTCAAGGGTCTGAATGTGGTTAGCATTCCTGAGGCCCTGTGAGAAGTTTAGCCACTTCTCAGGGAGACTGTTGACAAAGCCAACATTGATCTCATGCTTAGACAAAACTACACCATCATTTGACAATTCATTTATCAGGGTCTTGTATCTGGTATATGTCTGAGAGAGACTTTCAGAGTCCTTTGCCCTGAAAGTGTTGTACTCAAGTTTCAGGTCCATGATCCAGTTTTCTTTGGTATCTGAGGGACCTACAAAGCTATTAATCAAGTCAACCCAAGATTGCTTGGCTGTAGTACAGTTAATGACTGATTCCATTATATCGTCAGGAAGACAAGATATAATTATGCTTTTCAGGCGCTGGTCTTGATTGACCACCCTTCTCTCATCTATAGTCCACTGAGCTTCAGGTTTGTTTAACCCCTCAGCAGTCTTAGGGACATAAGGACCTTCATTGATACAAGTGATGTAGTATGGTTCCATACCAGTCAAGTAGCAAAGCATTCGCTTTTTCCACTTGCTAAATTTTTCAGCTTCAAGTCTTGGGGCAACAGCCGAATAGCTACCACCCTTTTTATCGACGAGCTGGGGCACATTAATATCAGCCATAGTAGGATCTTGGTTTTAAAAACCTTGAGCACTCTTAGTTTTTTTGAAAAGATTTTATAAACCAGAGGCTCTGATACCACTTGTTGTTCCCTATACACACTTAGAAGTAACTACAAAGTTAATCTAATTGTGTTTATGACTGAGATTAACGTAATGATTAATTATAACAAATAAGTAAAACGTAAATATAAAAACACAAGTTTTTCAACGTTTAAATTCTTATTAGAAATCAATCAAAAGAATCTATTACCCAAGTGTTTGCGGAAAAACACTTGGGATTGAATAGACAAGGTATGGTTTGTCTCCTATCTAAACTCAAGTTATTCTTGAGTGGTAACAATATCGACCCACTGAGCTATCTCAGGGACTTGGTTACTCTTTGTTGGAGAAAAGTGATTTTGTGAAAGTCTAAGCTTTTAATACACAAAATTTAACCCACTTTTCTTCTATCTATTCCTATTTATACACAAGTATAAAAGAGCACCTATGATTAAAAAATACAAAAAGAATAACCTAGCGTGTCTGACAATTACAACAATATTTGTCATTTCCAAGAACCAATAGGAATGGGCTAAAAGTCTTTCCGAGTGTCAAGTCTGACACTTCTCGACTTTAAGCCATTTAAGGGAAGGTTTGTTTCTGGCCCGATAAGACTTCTCCTTATCTTCTCAAACTCTTCCCGCCTAATCCCGCCTTTATTTCAGACTTCTGATTCTTCAGTCTAGGTCTTCAATCTTCAGTCTTTAATCATTTATTGTTGTTGAGGAGACTGGGGGTTCAGTGAGTTCTTGTCAAATACTCACTGAACCCATTACCTTCTTTTTTGGCTTAAGTGACACTCAGGGAGTTCTGCCTCACTGAATGGTGAATCTTTCTTTTTAGACTCGTCCTAAGCATCTTGAAGGTAACTCACTGAGTGACTGTTCACTCAGTGACTTAAGAGTGTTTAAGGTTGATTAACACTTGGCTAATTTGTGTCCAAATCCTGTTTTCAGGATGCTTGGGTACTGACGGACCCAACAAAATCACATACAATATCCTTGTATTTCTAGGTATACGAGTCCTTCTTTTAGTATTTTAACCTTTAGTAGACATGATTGTACACAATTATGAACAAAACACTCACAATTGAACAATTAAACTATAAGCATATGATCGGATTGTAATGGAGAGTAAGGGCATGTTTGTTTTTGCAAAAAAAAGTCTGACTGCCTCTGACGTCTTATCAGTCAGACGCGGTCAGATGTTTTTGCTGTTTGTTTTTTCATGAGGAGTCAGACGTGGTCAGACCTTATAAGTCTGACTCGGTAAGAGGGGCAAAAAAAGTCTAACTATCTCTTACCCTAACACCTTTCATCAAAACCCTATTCATCTTCTCCACCTTCACCCCGCCGCCGGCCACCTCTCACCGCCGCCTTCTTCTCCACCTCTACGCCGCCTTCTTCTCCACCTATATCCGCTGTCATCTCCACCTCTACGCCGCCATTTTCACCACTTTTAAGGTATTTTTTTTTTACCTGTTTATGTTGTACTTCTTTTTTTTGTTGGTTTTAAATAAACTGATATGGGTTTCTTTGTTATAAACTGATATGGGTTTTTTGAGGTGTAAATATGAAGTTGGGCACCTCTATTTTGTGATAGTCCATTATGATGTGTGTTTGTGTTTTACATTTATGTATGGATCATATATGTGTTCTTGGTAAGGTTCTTGATTTGAATTTGATGTTGATTTGTTGTTTATTTGATTATTTGAATGATTTGTGATTTGGGTTTTTTAAATTTTCTTGTTTTGATCAAGAAATTTGGTTAATTTTATTGAAAGATTGGATTTTTTATGTTTCTTGAAATGTTGGCTTGTTTTGACCATGTTTGACTTTTTTGCATTTAGGAATAAGTTATGTGTTTTGGAATGATGGTAGTAACTGGTTTAATCCAAAAAATAGTTGTTGATAGTTTGCGAATTCAGTGAAGAAAGTTGCTTGCTTTCTATAAATGGAAAGAAAAATGTTTGTCAGCAAATGTGGATCCTTTGTTTTTAAGCAATTCTATAAACTGGCTTTTATTAGAAGTCCAAGAAGTTATGGAACTGATTGGTGTATACGTTGAGTTTGGTTGTGCTTACAAATTGGATTTGATAGTCTATTTTATGACCTGATATCAAGCGGTTATTCGGATGTTTGTAATGCCTTACTAGTTGTTTAGACAGGCCTGTTTCTTTCTTGCGGACATGACATGGACTAAACCTATCTGGAGGGGCTGGTTTAGCGGTCAAATGACAAGGCTTGTATATGATGTGGCATAAGGTATCAGTTTTAATTTTAGCTAGGTGTTACTATTGTCCTTAAGTGCCAGTCCCATTTCTCTCAAGCCCAATGTTTGTGTGCTTTATGTTGAGGCATGCTTTGTATGAACCAATGAACTAGGTGGGCGATATGTGTCAAACACCACAGTTATAGAAAGTATGTGATTAAATTTGGTTTCTTGGACATGGACTTTGTAGAAGTAAGGTCAATGAGTCATAGGCTCTTTTTCACATCTGCGTAGTTCGGGAATAGAAGACCATATATTACTGAGTAACTGGTGTATGGTCCCTGTAGGGTTACAACATCAGTTATAGTGCTTGTGACTTGTGAGTATTGTAGTTAGGGCTGCAAATAGGTTGTGCTATGTGATTGTTCTTTCTTCACTATTTTCTGTGTTTTGTCTATAACAAAATCTGACCTTGTTTTCATGAAAACCTTCAGGTTCTGACTGCAGCAAGAACAAATTTCACACAAGAAATATCTTTCCAATCTAAAGACAAAGACATATCACTTGCTAAGGTAACTTTCTTTACAAGTTCTCCACTTTATTTTAAAAATTATTGACCATTTGCATTATTGTGTGGATACGTTGAGTTTGGTTGTGCTTATGCGTTGAGAGTAGCTTGAATAATGAGTTTATGGTCCTGTGACATGGGTCGTTTAATTACATTTGATTTAATAGATGATGAGTTAAGTTGGTTGTTATTAATTCTAGTGAATTGACAATGGTAATTTAGCATGTTCTTAGAATTGCAGTTAGAGCATGTTATTTCACACTTGTTAGCCCAATAGCAGCCTGGCAGGCATCACATATGCGACTATACGTGTGGGAAGTCGTAATAGTAATAGCCATGGGAAAATTAAAGTAGTTTAGTTAGGGGCGAAACTTGAAGTTTGTTTGTCTAATTTGTATAACTTCACTGGAAAAGTAAGGATACGAAGATGAGTATAGGTGGATGAAACGTAATATTGAGTAGGATCTGTGGCTGTAGTATAGGATAGTAGAGGATGTTATATTGTTATTTCATACTTGTAGTAGATTTAAGCCAGTTATAGGATATGTCACTAGATATTAATAATCATGAACATGCTTCTGATTTGAAAATTAGCAAACTTATTTTGGTCTAGTGTTTTTCCTTTTATCTTGGATCTTATTACAGTAAATCTTGTTTTCCAGTGCTGAATTTGATTTGCTTTTGTGTTAGGTTCAGAAAACAGAAATGTAGTTAGGTGGTGTTTATTGACAGCGGTTTTAGTTTGTCAGGTTACAAAATAGATTATGATGCAATACTGCTAAAGTCTGATATATGGTGTTAGAAAGGAAGCCAAGACCAAAACTACCAATTATATGTATTTTGGCCCAAAAATTTGTTGCTGTCAAAGTAGAGGTCGCGAACATGAGTAAAGCGCTGTTTACTGGTCATTTGTACAAAATGCTCAAACTATAAATATGCAAGTACATACCCTGCATCTGCAGATGTGAAAGGCAAATTTGAAAAAAGTATTTTGGACAACTGGAGTCTGGAATTCAGTCTACGAATCTGAAGTGTCCTACTTTATTGTTTTACATGATGATGGTTTCTTACAAGCTACTGTATTTTACAAAAACCACCAGTTGATTGTTTTTTACAAGTTACAAATCTGAACTGTCCCACTTAATTGATGGTTTCCGTAGTCATTCAGTTTTTTGAAACTTTTAAAACTCTTTACATTAAGTCATAGTGTGGATGAAACGTAATATATTTTGTAGATGTGTATTTATATGTTTGCATTGTTTTTTTTATAGGAATGGGTGACACGATTACATTAAATTTTACTCCCGAACAATTCAAGTTTTTTTTGGACTCATGTATCGAGGAAGTGAATAGGGTAGATGCTAAGGGTAATAGCCTACATATTGAGTCGTGGGCGATAGTCGGAAAAAAAATGAAGGAAACATTTGGCCTAACGACCACCCAAAAACAATTAAAAAATAAGTTTGATTACTACAAAGCAAAACATCAGGTTCATGCTTATTTAAGAGGAAAAACGGGAAATATTTTCAATGCAGATACAAATACATTCAACCTAACAGATGAAGAGTGGAAAGCTTTAAACAAGGTGGGTTCATGAATACTTTGAACGTAATTTTTACATACATATAATATAGTAATGACAACGTTAATAATCTATACTTTCTTTGTGAATTTTGTTTAGAAATTTCCGAAAGCGGGTAGTAGTTTGAAAACTAGTCCATTGCAACATTATGATCTATGTGATTACTTATTTGGAAAGTGTGCCGCATCCGGTTCTATTCGTCGACCCGTTGCTGAACGAAGACCTTCTTCTCAAAATTCTCGTGTCAAATTAGTTGAAGTTGAGGATGGTTCTGTTCGTCGACCCGTTGTTGAAGGAAGGTCTTCTTCTCAAAATTCTGTGGTTCAAAGTTGTTGAAGTTGAGGATGACGTGAATAGTTTGAATGAAGATGGTGGTTCTTGGGCAGCTAGCGAGCATAGAAACCTTGATGCGGGTTATGACTCTGGTTTTGAAGGTGGTTCTTCTAAAGAACCAAATGTTGCACGAGGCGGGAAAAAGAAAATGAGTAAAAAGGATTCGGAGTTGTGTAAGTTGGAATAAAATATGAAGAATGCAATTGCTAAAATTGTTGTTCAAGAAAACCAAAGTCCAACTATGGAGGAGTGTCATGAGAAGTTGAAGAAGTTGAGGTTGAAATATGAAGATCCAATTTATTTGGCGGCATTTGGGGTATTTTGTCAGTCAAAGAGCCACAGGGAGGCATGGATACTATTACCGTCAGAACCAAATGTCTTAAAGAAATGGATTCATATGATGGCACGTCAAATTGGTATTTTGAAGTAGTATTGTTGAACTATTAGGAGTTTGTCGTATTTGGTGTTTTTTATCTTGAACTATTAGGATTTTGTCGTATTTGGTACTTTGTTATGTTGAACTATTAGGAGTTTGTCATATTTGGTACTTTCTTATGTTGAAGTATTAGGAGTTTATCGTATTTGGTACTATTTTGAACTATTTGGTGTTAGTTTTGTTTGGTACTTTACGATGTTAAACTGTTTGATTTATTGTTATTTGGTTTTGATGTTAAATTATTTGGTGTTTGTTTTTATTTGGTAATAATCCTAAACCCATTTGGTATGTATTGTTTGTATAGGTTAAATGGATGTTGCCAAAAAACTTGCGTTCATCTATATTGTTTATTTTTATTTCAAGTATTTTCGACGAAGTGTAAGGAAACGTAAGTGGGATAATACTTCTACAATGTCCGGGCATCAATATACTCAGGAGCTTTTGCAAGGAAATAATTTACAATGTACGGAGTTGATACGGATGTCTCGTGACTCGTTTGTTCGACTATGCAACCATTTTAAAGAAAAAAATTGGTTAAGAGATAGCAAACATATATCGGTTGAGGAGAAGATGTTTATCTTCCTTATGATAATCGGTCACAACGAACGATTTTCTGTTATGAAGCGTAGGTTTCAACACTCGAAGGAAACGATTCATAAGTGCTTTCATGAAGTATTAGCTCAAATGTTGGTATTTGCTGAAGAAGTTATAAGGCTCAACATTTAGGCAATTTGCGATATCAACATGATCTTTACCTACATTGTTGCTGGATGGGAAGGTACGGCACACGATGCGAGAATACTAAATGAAGCTTTAGTAGATCCAGTATTTGAGTTTCCGATTCCCCCTGCAGGTATTTAAGTTTGGAATTGTAATATATATGAAAACTTAGATATCAAAATATCCAAAAATTAATATGTTTGTTTTTTCAGATAAATATTATCTATGTGATGCTGCCTATAAGCATACGCGTGGGTTCATGGCTCCATACCGCAATGTCAGGTATTGGTTAGGAGACTTTCGTCGGAAACGTGCAATGAGCAGTAAAGAAAAATTCAATCACGCTCATGCAAAACTTCGAAACGTAATTGAGCGGGCATTTGGTATCTTAAAAGCGCGTTTTCCAATCTTGAAGAGTATGCCCAAATTTCCTTTGGTAACACAAAGAGATATTACTATTTCATGTTTTGCTATTCATAATTTTATTCGAAAAGAGGGTCAAAGCGATGATTTGTTCAATCAATACGATGAAAGTGACATATATGATAATGAAAATGTACATGATGATAATGACGGTGATGTTGAAGTTGTTCAACCAATTGGGAGTGACGCGGATCAACAATACATGATTAACTTACGAGATCAAATCGCGGCACAAATTATGCAAAGCTAGGTTTTAAATTATTTGGTATTGGTTAAGTTACTTAATTGTTGTTTCATTGCGTTAAGGTTATGTTTTATTTTAAGACGATGTATGTAATAGTTTTTATTATGTTAAATTTTGGATATTTATTAAGATAATTTATTTAATGATTTATAATTGTGTTAAATTTATGATAAAAATGTTTTGTTTTAAGTTTACACCATCTACTTATTAATCGTATTTGCAATTGTTTAATATATACTTAAAAAAAGGGAAAATTAAAACCATTCAGACAATTATAAAAAAACAAACAACACTTTTTCAATCAGATTCAGACATTGTAGCCACCTCTTACTAGTAAGATGTGGTAGTCAGATTCAGATGCGAAAGATCTTACAGAAACAAACAACACCTGATTGTAATGGAGAGTAAGATTGATGAAGAATTTTAAAATTGTAATTTTGGCGCCAAAAAACACGAAACTGGGTTTTATGGTAAAACAACTTAAAAATTGGGGAAAATATTCTCAACAGATGCGGAATGGAAAACTGAATCGATTACACGGATTAGATTTTGAAATTACGTACTTAAAATAGTGTAATTTAAGATTTTTCAAGGTTTTTTAATGGTGAGAAATGACGGGAAGGTTGTTAGAGGAGAGAGAAGGTTGTTTTTTATTAAAATTTTTAAGAAAAGTGTAGAACCAATATTAAATTAT
Source organism: Artemisia tridentata subsp. tridentata (assembly GCA_021014915.2). Classification (NCBI taxonomy): domain Eukaryota; kingdom Viridiplantae; phylum Streptophyta; class Magnoliopsida; order Asterales; family Asteraceae; genus Artemisia; species Artemisia tridentata. The sequence goes on along the minus strand of CP139509.1, from coordinate 356,157,088 downwards.
ACATAATATTGTTGCAAGTAGTTATAGGATCCAAGATCCAATTATACTAAACACGACGTAGTAATTAAAAAGAACGAGAGAGTCTTGATTTCTTGGCTAGCCTCCACTTAAACACACCAAAATATACAATATAATTGCTTGAAGATATAGTTAGCAACGCATAGAATTCGGAGAATCTGATTCCGATTTATTTATCAATGAAGCTCACGAATTCGTCCCATTTGTGGGAAAACAAAATACTGTAATATTTACGAAACAAAGCTAACGTTACCCAATGCGACCAGGGTGCATCAGAATGAGCTCATTGACTTAAACCATTTTATCTCGTTGTCAACTCTTTTATTTGACCACCTCTATTTGTTTGAAGTAGTCAAAAGATAATGAATGAGGATTGAGGAGTAACATGGTAGCATATAAGAAAATGGAAAGTTTTGAAATGATTGCATTGTGCTAAGATATTAAATAAAAAAACAAAAATGGAAAGTATTGGTGTTGACGTATAACTAAGGTTACCTTTTATAGAAAGAGTAAAGTGGCCAAAACACACTACTCTTAAATAGCAACGACAATATGTAATCATCCCTCTGCCACCCTCACCATAAGTCTTCAATTCACAGGTCAGGCTGGATACCATACAAATTCTAACTAACAAAATTATTAATGAATGTTCTGAGAAATAACTTAACTCCTATGAATATATATCTACCAATACAAGTATCTCTTAAAGGGGTTACTATTCGTGTGACATTTGGAAATACTCAGCAATATAAAGTAAGATCGTACTAAATTTGCTGAGAAGATATATTGTTATGTACTAAATTTGCTGAGAAGATATATTGTTATGTTTTCAAGGGTTAACTTTCTTACACATAGAAATTAGAATTTAGACAAGTTTGAAACAAATTTGTCACGTATATATGATTGACTATTTATGATTTAATATTATACATTAACCCATAAACTGTACGTTGTTAATTAATCACTAACAGAACCACTGAATATTTAGGATGGATGATCCTCACCCCCTCTCTAACGATCTACTAATATGTCAGGCAATAGTTAAAATGCTCTTGATCGATGCTAAATTTTCTGTATAAATATTGCACAAAATTATATGGCAGACTAAAGTGCACATAACTTGTTGTCAATCATTGTCGTGGTGCATCGAAGAGATTTTCTAAGTATTTTGTTTAATCAATTGCGTCTACAAAAGGTACTACTTTTATACCTCAATGAATAAGTTTGTCTTTAGTCCATGTTAGTGATGAGCACTTTGACATGAACACATTATGAACACTGAGGTCTTTTGTAATACATGGAACTATGGAAGACAGATAACTTATTTGCAATAGTCATGACCTTAAAAAAACAAGTTTGCGCAGTTTCTAAACGTTTTATGGTTTATTTTGGTGAGTACTTTCATAAATTAACGTTGATGTTAGGAACCAGGGTATCACCTATCAAAGATGAGATTTGGTAACATTTTAATCCTGCTCTTAGGTTTTACTTGGGTCATACTTGAAGCAAGAAAACATCCAAAATCCAATGGGCTATAATAAAAGTTAATGTTAAAAGGAATATAGGCCCAAGGTGTTTAAGAGCGTGTCAATGAACGAGTTGTCTAGAGCATCTTACAAGTGTTCAAAATCGAGCATCTTACAAAAATTTTGTATTCAAATTATTACAAATAAAGTATCTTTTTATAAAATGTTCACAGTAATAATTTATTTTTTAAAAAATTTGAGAAGCATAGTAAATGAATAAAGTTGCAGTATAATAAGTGCAATTTGCGGACGAGTGACCAAAATACAATCACAATTTTGGAAATAGCTTCCAACGAGATTAGGTATCATATATCCATGAATTTCAGCATGCCGCAAGACCATTTATGTTAATTACAACTGTTAAATGATTAAAGCATAATATGGTATATGTATGACTGTATGTTATATGGTATATTGTCAATTTGTGAAAGTGCACTGAGTCGTGAAGAAATAGTACGATAGTTTGACACGAAGGTTACGTAGTCACGTACTTACAATCTTTATAAAATTATAACAAGTGTGAAATATTAATATAGGTTATCAGCTCATGAGGATTAATTATAGTATATAGTATTATTGCATGCATTGATTCGGTAGGTAAATAACAACACAATCAAATAAGATAAACAGGTTCATGCATATGATAACATTACACCTAGCTAATATATATATATATGAGGGCATTATCTGGCTGTCCATGTTATTCACAGCTCTATTGGTTCCAAAAATCTGTCAATGCATCGTTAGACAATTACTAATAAACTAAGAATAATATATAGATTCGAACAGTACGTGAATGAAAAATTACAGAGTTTCAGTAGTACATTGGAAAAAAACTGGAAAAAGTTTTACTTGTGCCTAATTAACCTTTCATGACCATAATCCGAAAAAGATAGAATGTGATCAATTTTGGTAATTATACTTCAAAGATAATTATATATTAGTTCAATATACAGCTCTCACAGCTTGAAACCTTGGTTCTTTTGGGAGAAACTTCTGTTCGGTGTATATGGACATGTAGTCACTAAACACGAACTTGGGGTAGCCAGATTGGTTAACGTTAATGTTTTCTTTTTCAACCAGTTGAGCTGCAGGTTCTATGGTGGCATTGTACGACGGATTATAGAAGGAGGCTATTGATCTCCTAGTCCGGTCAGGCATAGCTTGAACACGGTGCCAAACACTCTTGTATTTCCCATTGCTCAAGACTTCTATTTGATCGCCGGTATTAATGACAATGGAATTAGGAATTGGTTGCACATCTATCCATTTACCATCTTTGAGAATCTCAAGACCTTCAACCTCGTCGTCCTGGAATAGAAGGATGATGCCTCCAGCATCAGTGTGAGCCCGCAGGCCATTCACCATCTCAGGATGAGGACATGGTGGATAATGGCTGACTTTTGTTCCAAAAAAGGCCTTGTCTCCTTCTCCTCCGTTGAAAGCCTTCTTAATGTACCCCTTCGGTATCCCCAAGTTTTCATCCATCACTTCCATTAACTTCTCAGCCAGTTTCTTCAGTTCTTCTCTATATGCCATCATGGTTTCCCTAATAATTCATTTTATTCAAGTTAGAGACATCTAAGTTTTTATTATAAATAGCGACTAGTTGTACTTTGACAGTAATATAACTGCTTACCTGAAACCTGGGGTCTTGGAAGGCCATTCGTTATCGTCTGAAAGAAGGATAACATCTTCCCAGTCATTGTTTTCAAGTTTGTCTTCTTTTTTCTTGTCCACTAAGTCCTTCAACTGCTTTACGGAGGGTGAGTTCTTGATAAAGTTTTCTTCCCTCTCTAACTTATAGAAATCAGAGCTTACTCTTTTAACTCTCGCCAGAAGCTCCAGCGGGATCCCATGATTCACCAACTGTAACAAAATTAGCACAATGCAACAATCATTACAGAAAACTTACAAAGCAATAGCATATTTGACAAAATGTACACATATATACTTTTTTATATTTGATCCTATTAAAGATTGTGTTTGATGGGTAGATACCTGAAAGAATCCCCATTCTTCACATCCATTTGCTATCTGAGCCATTGTCTTAGCTCTTCCTTCACCGTCGAGTTTTGAGAAGTCAATAACAGGGATCGGCATGTTTTTTATGGAAACTAAAGAAGCTTAGCAAGTATTGTAACTTGAGTTTAGTGATGAAAGGTTGGTTATGTTAAGGGGGTATTTATAGCCCTATGTTCCTCCCATATCATTTGAAAGAGTCAATCCTTTGACATATTTTAATAATGTCAAAGGACTTTGTTAACAAAGGATATAATGTTTAGGAGTTTAACATTATGGAAAGGCTACTTATTGAGTGCAAATCAAGGTCAATATTTTGTGGAGGTAGTGTGTCATGATAATTTTATATATGGCTATAATATTACATTTCCGCCCTTAGTCAAAGGATTTTAACACAAGTAATATATACTTACCGACCTTATGATGTTGAGTATTCCATGCATCTTGCAGCCCCTTTGACTTTGTTTTCTATGAAAGTTATGAACACATAACATGGTTGTGTGTTGTGGACTTTAAACAGGCACAGTTTGAGGCAAAAGATAATGTTTCTTAATAACTATGAACAATCTGACACTATAATATTTATGTGTATTGATGACGTATAGTCTGCACTCGGGTCACGAACCCGACCAATACTCAAGCCCATCACGCGTGGGCTATCACGATAAAGATTTGGGCTTACAACGGCCCAAATACGAAATCTATTATTGGCCTTGATATAGGATCTCTTATTTACGGGATAAGGATCAATGGACCGAATAAGGCGGGATACGCCGAAGAGTAAGGAACACGAAACCAACAAGGATTTCGTGTGTATATAAAGGGCATCTCGGCTCTCATTAAAGGTATCATATCATAACCCTAACTCTTCACTAAAACCCTAAAACCGATTACTTACTCTCACGCCGGAGGATAATCGTGGGAGACAATCCCACGATAAGCCTAACGGTGTTTTTTGTTCTCTTAGTGCGCAGGTCTCAAGCATTAAGATCCAATTGATACGGGAACAGGAATCCAAACAAGGAACGCCCAACTTTTGTATCAACAAGTGGCGCCATCCGTGGGACCAGACACTAAGAACTCTACGAAGAACTAGAATGACAAAGCACGGAAACCTAAACCAGCGGACTCCTCAGGCGAAGAAAACGCATGGCGACCTACAAGGGAAGAAGCAGCAAAGTGATTCAGCCCCTCAGCAGGCCTCTGGAACAACCAGTGCGCCCAGAAACCAAGGATCAGGCTCAGATCTGGTCTTTACTACAGTAGGACCGCTCACAGGGACTACCCATGCTACTACAACCACTAGCGCGGAAGATCTACAGCGCACTCCTTTCACCATGCCAGAAACAGACCCCACTGAGCCGCCAAATGCGCCTAATCGAAACAAGGGTCCTGATTTGGGAACAGACATCCTCGCGCTAGAAGGAGTCGCGCCTGAACTAGCGCCAAGTGATTTTGTGTCTCAAAACTATGAAACCTTGGCTGCCCTTATGCAGGAGGAAGCGAAAAAGAGGTCAAGTCAGAGCCTGCAAGCCCGGCTCAACTTTGACCCTGAGTATGAAGCATCTCCACCACGTTACCGAAAGGGGAGGCGCGGGAAGGATAGCTGCCGACCCCCAGTGTTTACTAGGATCGGAAAGAAAATTGTGGATGATGAAGAAGCTGACTTACAGTACCGGGAAGAGCACGAAGGAGATGGATGGCGTACCAATGTTCACACCAGGCTTGGTAGTCGCAGGGTCCATGATAGACTTGGGCGATGGTGCTCTCCAAGCGAAAGCCCTTCAAGCTCGGATTCCGAGGACAGTCGACGCAAGCGCCGCAAAAGAGTAAGCTCGTCCTCAAGTGACTCCTCGGACAACGAGGACGAAGAAACAGGACACTGGAAGTCCAGGAGAGGATACAGTGACCAGGAGGACGAAGATATGTCTCGTCCCTGGCGCCGCGAAAAGGTCGACGCATTCACTCGGCGCATCAGTGATTTTTCAGAAGATAAGAGAAGGCGCATGCCCGCTAATGTTAAAACTTATGATGGGACAGGTGATCCTGACGACCACCTAAAAATTTTTGAATCAGCCGCCACTATCGAAAATTGGCCACAGCCCGTGTGGTGCTACATGTTTAATTCTACATTAGTAGGGAATGCGCGAAACTGGTTCAGTAAGTTGCCACGTAGAAGCATCGATGGGTTTGAAGAGTTGCGGAAGGCGTTTCGCTTAAACTTTACTCAAAGGAAGAAGTGCGCCAAGAACCCTGTCGAGCTTGCTAGGGTTAAAACAGCGCCAAGGGGAATCCACAAGCGCTTATGTGGAGCGCTATAAGGACGAATGCATACACGTCAAGGCATGCCCCGAAGTACTAAAGATCTCAGGGTTTATGAACGGAATCAATAACCCAGAACTTATCAAAAGGTTAAACGATAGGGTTCCCCAGACCTTTGACGAACTTATGAAGCGCACGAGGTCCTTTATCCAAGGAGAAGCCGCCGCTGCGGATAGCAAGAAAGACTACTCAAACTATAGGTCACAAGAACAGCCCAGAAGACAATCCAACGACCAGAGTAGCAACCGTAACAAAAGCTACCGCAGTCAGGGGGCGGACGAGAGAATGACAAGTATACCCCACTAACGAAGACTCCAAGGGAGATATTTGCGACGGAAGGCGCGAACTTTCCGAGACCCCCACCAATACGCACCCCAAAAGATCGGCGCGTAGGGAACGGATACTGCTAGTATCATGGACAGAAGGGCCACACCACCAATGAGTGTGTCCAATTGCGCCAACTAATTGATAAGCTAGTAAAAGAAGGCAGATTGGACCATCTAGTTAAGAACATCAAGGATGGGAAAGACAAACAGAAGACCGGGAGCAAGAAAGAAGCACCTAAGGACAAGGCTGACACAACCTACATGATACAATCATGGCAGTAAAAGACTAGGCAAAAGGTCAGCCAAAAATTTTCTCATGGAAGCGAAATCTCTTTCCCCACCTTGGCTGCGGACAACGCAGTGGCGGAACCACTCACCATCGAGATAAATACGGGGGGTCATGATATCCACCGCATGTATGTTGATGGAGGGGCATCAGCAGACATAATGTATGAGCATTGTTTCAAAAGATTGCGACCTGAGATACAAAGACAGTTAAGCCCGGCCACGACGTCGTTGACTGGCTTCACGGGAGAAAAGATATGGCCCATGGGGCAACTACGACTACTAGTTGTTGTTGGTAATAAGGAACACTCCACGACAGCCTGGATGAATTTTATGGTGATCAGATCTCCTTCGCCATACAATGGCATTATCGGAAGACCAGGAATTTCGGCAATACGCGCAGTACCGTCCACAGCACATGGGATGCTCAAATTCCCGGTAGAAAGCGGCATTGTCACCATCTACAATAACGCCGTGCCACCTAGAGAGTGTAACACGATTACATGTGAGACGACGCACACCCCAGAACAGAGCGCAGCTAAAGTATCAAACCTGAAGGTCGCAATTCATCCTTATTACCTGGAGCAAGAAGTATCAATCGGGGGATCGCTGTCTGATAAAGGCAGAGCAGCCGTGTGCGCACTCTTGCAAAAGAATCTGGATATCTTCGCATGGGAACCAAAGCACATGACTGGTGTGCCACGCTCGATTGCAGAACACAAGTTGAAAATCCGACAAGGATACTCCCCAGTACGGCAGAAAAAGCGCGGCCAGGCTCCAGAGCGCGCAAAAGCCATTCTAGAGGAAGTACACAAACTTGTTGACGCAGGTATCATGCGAGAGGTCTATTACCATGACTGGCTCTCCAATCCAGTGATGGTCAAGAAGAGTGATGGTAGTTGGTGGATGTGCGTGGATTTCACTGATCTCAACAAAGCATGTCCACAAGACTGCTACCCACTACCAGAGATAGACTGGAAGGTAGAATCTTTATGCGGATACCCCTTTAAATGTTTTTTAGACGCATATAAAGGGTACCACCAAATCCAAATGGCTAAAGAAGACGAGGAAAAAACACCCTTCCACACAAGCCAAAGTGTCTACTGTTATACAAAGATGCCTTTTGGCCTAAAGAATGCGGGCGCCACCTACCAGCGATTGGTAGATAATACATTTGAAAAGCAAGTGGGCCGCAACCTAGTGGTCTATGTTGACGACCTTGTCATAAAAAGCCATACCGAAGACGAAGTGGTCCGCGACATTGAAGAAACATTTTGAACACTACGAAAGATCAACATGAAGTTAAATCCTAAGAAATGCACTTTTGGCGCTACAGAAGGCATGTTCCTTGGATACTTGATAGAACCTGATGGCATTAAACCATGCCCAGAAAAAACAGAGGCTGTCATCCAACTCCCTTCACCACGCACGTTGAAAGAAGTCCAGTCTCTGAATGGAAAACTAGCCGGGTTGAACAGATTCCTGTCCAAATCAGCAGATAAGTCACTCCCCCTCTTTAAAACACTCAAGAAGTGCACAAAAAAGGGAGACTTTCGTTGGACTACAGAAGCGGAAGAAGCTTTTACACAGCTTAAGCAACATATAGCAGCGCTTCCCAAGCTAGTCGCACCCCGACCAGGGGAGGAGTTAATTATGTACTTGTCTGCGACTCATGGAGCAGTCAGCGCGGTGCTACTGACAGATAGGAACTCCGTACAAACACCGGTATATTTTGTAAGCAAAGCGCTCAAAAAAACAGAGATTAACTATAGCCCAATGGAAAAGTTGGTCTTGGCATTAGTATTTGCCGCCAAAAGATTGCGCAGGTACTTTCAAGCACACCCAATAGCGGTGATCACAGACCAACCAATCAAGCAAGTTATCTCCAAACCCGACGCATCGGGGAGATTACAAAAGTGGAGTGTATTGCTAGGCGAGTATAACATCTCTTATAGACCACGCACTGCGGTTAAGGGGCAAATACTAGCAGACTTCATCATCGAAAAACCAGACACCGATGCTGCACCTCCACGGAGCGAGGTAGAACTACAAGAAACATGGGTCCTGTTCACGGATGGATCTTCATTCGTGGATGGGTCAGGCGCAGGCCTTATCCTCACTAATCCAGAAGGAATGGAATTCACTTACGCACTGCGCTTTGAATTCACAGCTACAAATAACGAGGCAGAGTATGAAGCCCTAATTGCTGGATTACGCATTGCAACTCGAATGGGTGTACGCAACCTAGAAGCAAATGTGGATTCCCGATTAGTAGCCAACCATGTGTTGGGCGAATATGTGGCTAAAGACGATAACATGGTTCAATACCTCGACAAGACCAAGGCACTAATCCGAGGTTTTGACAGGTTTACCATTAAACAAGTTCCTAGAGGGGAAAACAAAAAAGCGGATGCGCTAAGCAAGATCGCATCTACAAGCTTTGCGCACCTGTCAAAACAAGTGTTGGTGGAGATCCTAAAAAATAAATCCATCTCGGAGATGGAGATATCCACGGTAATAGAGGAGCAGAATCCTACGTGGATGACCCCTGTTGTCGAATTTATAAGCAAAGGCATATTGCCCCATGAGCAGAAGGACGCTCGACGGATACGGCGCACAGCTCCGAGGTTCGAACTTCGAGATGGTATCCTATATCGGCGCTCATTTCTACAACCATGGCTTCGGTGCGTTGGACCTCTTCAGGCAGATTACGTACTCCGAGAGATCCACGCCGGTTCATGCAGTATGCATTCAGGACCACAGTCCATCGTAGCACGAGCCTTGCGGTCAGGATACTACTGGCCCACTATGCATCGCGATGCGCGTGATGTGATAAAGAAATGTAGCGACTGCCAAGTTCATAGACCCATCCCGCGCCAACCACAACAAGAGCTAATGCCTATCACTTCGCCATGGCCATTCTATAAGTGGGGTATCGATATTGCGGGTCCCTTCCCTGTTGCAGCAGGGGGACTGAAATTTCTTATTGTGGCTATAGACTACTTCACTAAGTGGATTGAGGCAAAAGCAGTGGCGACAATCACAGGTAATCAAGTAAAATGATTCGTTTGGGAAAATATTGTATGCCGCTTTGGATTACCTAGGGAAATCATTTCGGACAACGGAAAACAATTCCGCGATAACCCATTCAAAGACTGGTGAGCAGAACTAAATATTACACAACACTTCGCGTCGGTTAAACACCCACAAACCAATGGTTTGGTTGAGCGCGCAAATCGTAGTCTGGGCGAAGGAATTAAAGCGCGCTTGGACAAACACAAAGGAAGATGGGTGGATGAATTGTCGCATGTCTTATGGGCGCACCGCACGACAATCAAAGTTAGCAATGGAGACACTCCCTTTTCTCTTGTCTATGGGACAGAAGCTGTCATACCAGTTGAAATTGGGATGCCAACTATTCGTACCGTGAAAGTTAATGTCGCAACCAATGACGACGAACGGCGTATAGACTTGGACCTATTGGAAGAAAGGCGTGAACGCGCAGCTATACGTGAGGCAAAAGCCAAGTCAAAAATGAAGGGATACTACGCTGCTAAAGTTCGAAGCACCTCATTCAGACCAGGCGACTTTGTATATCGCGCTAATGATGCGAGCCACGCAGAAGATACAGGTAAACTTGGACCAAAGTGGGAAGGACCCTATGAGGTCGTTGAAGCACTAGAAAAAGGCGCGTACAAGCTGCGTGACATGGATGGCCGTGAGCTACAACGCACATGGAATATTTGCAATCTCAAGAGATGCTATCTTTAGGAAAGGTTACGACCCCGCCCACGGACACTTCCACACTTTATTAAGTACTCAATAAATATCCGTGTATTTACATTTTTGTTTCATCTAGGCAAATGTCTTTCTTTTTCCAAAAACTTGCAAGTATTAATTAAATGTCGCGGTTTCTAGCTAACTCCGCGACACACTTTACTTTGTTGTTTACATATTATTTATGTCTCAATATTGTTGTTATATTACCTTTTGCCTACATGGCGTGCATGCACTTATTAAAACCCACGATGGTAAAGGATGAGTAAACCTACTAAATAACTCGTTGAGTAAAAGGGTTGCAAACCCATCAACATCGGATCACGCATCCTTGTTAAACACCTTACTCTCAAGACGTTGGAGTAAGTTCATTGTGCATCCCACGACGGATACACAACAATGCACACTGTGCGCGTTTAACAAATTAGGAGTTAAGACTCTTAACCCCTTGATATGGTATTCGCAGTACGCTGCATGTCAGCCCATACACTTGTGAATTTCATATATATTCGCGCTTGACATTAAGTCATGAATTTCATACACGATTATGTTATAAGTGATTATAGATTCCTGTAATATTTTTTAAGTGCGTTTATATAACGGTTTGATTCTTAGACATAACATAGACGTCTTATACGCAAAGACAGATAACTAAGTACAAACATCATAACCACAATCACATACAATATGCGTACAATCGCACTTTCAAAATATCATTTTATTATGGACTACGAGTTCATACAAAGTATAGATTTAACATGCACATGTGCAACAAAATGTTAACCTATTACAAAACATCACCAAGTCAAAACAATCTAAAGGCTGTGGGAGCGTCTAAGCTCTGAACTGCTAACATGGTACGCAGCACTCCCAGCTTCCTCAAGCTTCTTCAGGAGATCATAATCCTTGGGCGACACTGTCGGTACACTAACAGGTACTCCATTAGATCTTGGAATATGTGCAGCACCAATACCACAAAGGATGGCCTTCCCCTTCACACCCTGCTTCTTCGCAAGCCTCATGGCATGGGCCTCTAAGGATTCCTTCAGCGGGATTTCCTTCTCGAGGGCAAAAGGATTTAAGATGTTGCGAGGACGAGCAAAGATAGGTACCTGCAGCTGCGACACATCTGGCTTAAGAAAGTAATCAGGTTATGCCTCTGCGTCCTCTGCTGCGTGCCTAGCCAAGGTTAACCCCTCCATAATAACACCTGTGGGGTAATCTTGATCGCGCTCCAGTTGAGCAATGTGAGGAAGATCTAACAGCTTCATCTTCTCCATAGCAGCGACAAGCTCATCATAGGAATCAGCATTATAACCTGGTACTTGTGCGGCAGGCACTGTCAATAACTTGCTCTCGGAAAGCTCCTCTATAGCCTGCGCCTTGCCACGTGCCAACGCACGCTCAACAACATCCCCAAATGCCTCCCTCACCTCTTGAGACTCCAGAGTACTCAAAGCAGCAAGGCGCAAACCATGGCTGATAAGCCACCTGCGCTCAGCAATTGAAGATACTAGGTGTGGGTACAGCTCTTCATCATACTCAATACTGAGATTGCGCAGCTTAACTTCCTGCTTCTCCAGCGACCCCTCCACAGCCTTACGAAATTCATCCAATCTAGAGAAGTGAGCGTTCTTGTTAAGCTCCATGTACTTCAAGACCCAAAGACAAGTGGCCTTGTAATCTGTTAACCCAGCACGCTCTTGGCTCACTTGGGCAAGTAATGACATCTTCTCTTCAGCAAGCTTCTAGGCATACGCATCTGTGGCCTTTACCTCAGCCTGAGCATCAGCCAACTGCGCCTTCAGAAGCGCAATCTCCTCATCTTTCTGCACACAGCGGCTACCTTCACCAGCATACCTTGATTGTAGCTGTGCAACTAAGGAGGCCTGGTGCGCAACAGCCAAACCTAGCTCCTCTATCAAATGGTCCGTTGGCACATCCTCAAATGCCTTCGGCTCAGTCTTTTGGCTCTTCTGCGCAAGATCATCAGTATGTGAGGGACTCGCCTTGGGTGGCGAATTCCCAACACACGCAGCATCATCATCAGCAGCTTCAACACTGCACGCAAATAACAAAGTTACTCTATAGTATCATCGCGGAATAAAGAACTGAAGATCTAAAGATACAAGTCTCATTACTTACTTGGGGGGAGGAGTTTTAGTTGGCGACGCATCCTCTTCTGATGATGATTGCCCGCCAGAGATAACATGGCGCCTTCTTTTAGATGTACCCGCGCCATCATCACCAGAAGTTTTCTTGCGCTTCACCCCTTGGCTAACCTCCTCGGGCTCACTTTCAGCCATGGCAATCCCCACACTCTCTGACGAGTCTGTGTGCGATGGCTCTACCACAGGGACTTGTACCCCAGGAGTTGGAAAACTGCGAATAGGAATCGCCTCTAAAACAACTGGGGGGACATCCTCTGGTTCCTCCTGTACGATCTCCATAGTGCGCCCCGCGGTAGCCTCCAAAACTGGCTCCTCACCTTCTCTTAAAGGGCGCACTCCTACGGTCACCTGTTTGGGTATCGTCAAGCGCACCACGCTGAATAGATCCATCTCTGCACAACAAACCACAAATAAACACAAAGAGGGTTACAAAAGCTACAATAGTGAAGATCGCTTACACTACTGAGAGAAGGAGAAGAAAAGACAAGCACCCACCCCGGTTATTCTCATCCAAAAAGGTTGGCACCTCGTCAGGACCTCCGAAGTAGTTGCGACTAATGCCCATATGTACCAAAAACTCTTCTGGGTAAGCGTTGATAGGGATGCGATTGGCATTAATCGTTTCCGCATCATCTGCGTTATACGCTCCGGGGATGGGGCGCTCATCCTTCGGTAATGACCCTTGGGTATAGAACTCAAAATCCCATGGAAACAATGCATCATCAACCCAAAAGAATTTCTCCCTCCAATTCCTAAGTGCGTCTAACTTTTCCGTATAGCACTGCAGTCGCCCTGCGCGCTTGGAAAAGGACACCCACCCGTTTGACCACGACGAGTGATAAAACGCGCGGAACAGATGGATTGTGGGGTTAATTGCCAACAAGCGACAATTTACTTCAAAATTTGTTATTTTTGCTGCACCTATACAGTGCAGTTGGGAAATATGGAGGCGATAGTAGTTTAAAACATCGCACAAGATTAGAGAAATGGGCACACGTTGGTTAGCGAATTCAAAGAAGCGTGTGTATACCCCTACTTTCCCTTCAGGGAAGTCCGCTATGGGCGCCGTCGCCACCGGAACCACCGGGTGCAACGCGATCGGGATATAATAATCCGAGGTGAACAGACGAAGTTCGTCCTCGGTTATATCGGATGTAAAGTCGGTTAATTGAAGAACCATGGTTAGAATTCAATGGATTCTGCAGCGCACGCACTATTACCTTAAGAGTTGTTGATTTCTTGTTCACTGTTCAGAGGTTTTAACAATGGTGGCAATGGACGTTTTTACTGTGATAGCCACAGTGAAATGGAGACAACATTTTATATAGGGTTACATGCTCTCATGGATGATTGACATGTGTAACCCACTCGCTCTAATCGTGTGGCTGGGAGATCAAGAGGTGAAACACTTTTTCACCCACCCCTCACGATTTACGAGGGATATTCGGATTTACTTGGACTAGATTCATCGTATTGCTTTTAGGCGGGAAACACTTGAAACTTCCCCGCTACGCATTCTGGAATATTTTTTCGCTACAATTGTTAGTCTAGCATCCGCAGTTTCACCTTGCGCATACTAGACTGGGGGGACATGATGACGTATAGTCCGCACTCGGGTCAAGAACCCGACCAACACTCAAGCCCATCACGCGTGGGCTATCACGATAAAGATTTGGGCTTACAACGGCCCAAATCCGAAATCTATTGTTGGCCTTGATATAGGATCTCTTATTCACGGGATAAGGATTAATGGACCGAATAAGGCGGGATACGCCGAAGAGTAAGGAACACGAAACCAGCAAGGATTTCGTGTGTATATAAAGGGCATCTCGGCTCTCATTAAAGATATCATATCATAACCCTAACTCTTCACTAAAACCCTAAAACCGATTACTTACTCTCACGCCGGAGGATAATCGTAGGAGACAATCCCACGATAAGCCTAACGGTGTTTTTTGTTCTCTTAGTGCGCAGGTCTTAAGCATTAAGATCCAATTGATATGGGAACAGGAATCCAAACAAGGAACGCCCAACTTTTGTGTCAACAATTTATGTGTATTTATAACATTAATAACGAGATATGAATATGCTGAACAACAAAGCTCGTGTACTAAGTTAAAAAAACATCTATATGAAAAAGTTTAAATTAAAAAATGTCAGACATACACATCTCAATGTTCATTCTATTATTTTGGGCTATCTCAAAACAGTGTAAACTTCATATTCAACCAATTGAAAATAAGTTTAACAGGTAGGGATAATATTTAATTGTTAGAGCACACGCAACGGTTAACGCACCCCTGCGTTAAATCTTAACGTGGCTGCGTTAACCACACCGAGACACCTGCGTTAACGCTGCGTTAAAGGGCTGCGTTAACCCTTTAACACAGCGTTAAGGGGCTATATGTTAAAATAAATAAATAAATAAATAAAATCACTTTACCCCCTATAACGTATATATATCCGTTAGATTCAAAAAAGAAAATTTTCATTTCCACCCCCTCAAACTCTCCGTTGTATTCACAAACGGCTAGTTTCTAAAAAAAAAAAATTCAAAATCATTTTCACACCAGTATAAATACCCAATTAACACAACATTTTTTCACACTTCAACAAATCAATCTACTCAATTACAAACTTCCATCTCTTAAAAAAAATGTGCGGATTTAACCCAAACGACGATAGTTTCATGAATCTCCTCGGTGGGTGGAATAACCCAAACGCCGGGTCATCTTCAAACCCGAACGCACCATCACCCAACAACCCAATCCCTAACCCACTCGGCTTATCGAGCCAAGAACTTTACTTACAACATCAACGAATGCTATTTTGGGAACAAAGCCAACAACACTCACTAAACACCAATTTCTCTAATCTACAATTCACACAACAATCACAACATTCTCAAACGGAAACCCATGATGTTCTCGAGACACCTACGTCTCCTCCAAAGCCATACAAACGGGGTGGTAAACGAAAGGAAAAAAATCGAAAGACCCCGAACCATTGGCGGAGGATGAAGAAAATACCGATTTCATCAAACGTTGGAACCAAAACGAGGAAAAATTACTTGCCGTGTGTTATGTGGCCACGACCGAGGATTCACAAGTGGGGCGTTCACAAGCGACAAATACATTTTGGCAATGGGTGAAAAATGAGTTTAATAGACTCAATTTTCAAAAGCAAAACAAGGATATGATTCAAGAAAAGTGGAAAACGTTGAACCGTAATTGCAGAAAGTTCAACGCCTATTACAAACGTTCCCAACGCCAACAAAAAAGTGGGGAAAGTGAGATGGATATCCTTAAATGCGCCAAACAAATGTATCGTGAGGAGCACAAAACCGCTCCGTTTAACAACGAGGAGGCTTGGGAGGTTTTGCGGGCTCATAAGAAATGGGACGCGCTGGAAGGGGTTGATTTAACCGGCGATGTCCCAAGCGAGACAAACGAGGCGTTGTTTGGTCGTGATGAACAACCACGTCCTATGGGAACAAAGCGTGCTTCAAAGAAAGCTAGATCCGAGAGCACGACAAGTACCGGGGGAGCGAGTACCGGAGGAACGACCTCGTCTAGCCAATTCGGGAAGGCTATGACATCTGAGTATCGTTTGAAACGGGAAACCGCCCAAGCGGCGTATCGGGCGGCCCAAATAAAAGATGAAATGATAACAAGATTGGAGGAGATGAAATTTTTGATGATTGACCCTGACGGGAAGGATCCAAACGTTGTGTGTTGGATCAATGAAGAAAAAGATCGAATCATCAAAAAATATAACCTCCAACCTCGTCACTAGATTTAGTATTGTGTTTTTTTTTTTTAATGTTGTAGTTTGGTTGGTCTTGTGTGTGTGTGTTTTTTTTTTTTTTTTTTTAATTTCGTTATTATTATTATTTTTTTATTTCGTTGTAATTTTTTTTTTTATTAACTATGTAATGTAATATGTTTAAGAATAAATGTTATGTTTTTAATAAATGAAGTATTAGTTTAAGTTTAGGGGTTGAGTTTGAAAATATTTGAGTTAAAGTTAAGTTAAGGTGAGTTATGATAGTGGGTGTTTTTTTTTTAGTTAAAGGTGAAAAGGTTAAAGCTGATGTGACGCTGACGTGACAGTGTGTTAAAGGTTAACTCTGGGTTACTATACCGAATGCTCTTAGAGACTGTTGATAATGAGAAATTTTAAAACTTTTTGCAAAACGAAAGTGTATATTTATTTTTGGACGGAGAGTATAATTTAAAATATTTCACATATATCGACGCAAATTATGTTGAACTGAAAATCCATTTTTTCATATATTTTAAGGTGTTGGAAGAGATCCAACAAACCAGTTTCTAGAGCGGAATAAACAAAAATCAAGAACTACTCCAACAAGACCTCGACAAGGGGTTATGATCCCTTAATGCCGACTGGCACCAACATATACAAACAGACACACACGAGATATTTACACTCAACGTTAGCAAGAAAGGAGGTAAAAAGGCTTCAATGTTTAGTTGATTATCTTGGATCTTAAACCGTTAAAGTTTGAAGGTATTCGCGGTTCTTGAAATTCGTCTTGGTGGTTCTTGGAAGACAAGTAAGGTTTAACTTTGTCTTGTGATACAAGAAAAGTGATTACTTGGAGTACAATGTATATCAAGGTTGTAGACTTGAGATGAAAAGATCGAAGCTTTAGGGTTCTCTAAAGGTTAGTAGATCAATTATTACAAGAAAGCGGGTTTAGCACACCGCTTGTGAGACTTGTTGCTAAAGTTGGTTAAAAAGCAACTTGACAAAGTTTGTAGCAAGGTTAAAGAACAATGGCCAGTATGAATGCTAAGTAAACATCGAAAAGCTCAAAGAGAATAGTGTACAAAATCATGAAGGTTCAAAAACAAGTTGGGCTCAAACAACTTGGTCCTGGTGTTAAAACAAGAGTCCATGGAGTACATATTCAAATGCGTGTTTGGTTTGAGGTAGAACTGAAGGGATATCTAGAAAATCGTGAAACTAAGGTAGTTCAGGATAGTAACGATGACGATGCAAAAAAAAAAAAAAAAAAAGTGAAGACAATGCTTCACATTTGAAGAAATTTGCATACAGTAAGAAGATAGTGCGTTACAAAAAAAGAAGAAGGAACTGTGAAGAAATTTTCCAAAGGAAGAGTATAGTGCGCCAATTATCAAAGAAAGAATGAAGAAATCAAGCTTGCTTTACTTTAAGAAAAAATAGCCCATTACTTCCATTTCGAGGAAAAAAAAGGAAAGATTCACATTTGAAGATTCAAGAGATTTCATGGGCCATTTTTAAGGAAAATTGAAGCTTTTGCGCCACTTCAAGAACAAAAAGGAAGGGAATGATCCACCTTTTAGGAAACAAAGACAAAGGTGCACTACTGTCAAGCATCAACGAAGAAAAAAAGGGAAAAACTTGAAGAATATTTCTTTTTGGATAATTCATGTGCTACTTTTGGTAAAACAAAATAGGCATGCACCAATTTGAATCTTAAAGGAAGAAAATGAGAGAAAAACTCGAAGAAATTTGCATTGAAATCCCTTAATACGCCAGTTTTAAACTTCAAAAGGAGGGAAGAAGTAATTGCTCCACTTTTTTACCCCCTTAAAAGGCTAGTGCGTCGATTCTTTGAAGAAAAAGGAGGGGGGGGGGGGTTACACCATATTTGGTGTAAGAGGGAGAAGGGAAAAGCTCGTGCTCTAGTTTTGAAACCATTGTGCTCCAAAAGACCCCTTATGCGCCATTTTTGATCTTCCCAGATACCTCATGCGCCATTTTTAGTTCTTAACGATTCTTCAAGGTTCTACTAGGGATATTGATTCTTCAAGACTCTTCAAGGTTCTTCAAAGCTTGCTTCTGAGTTAATCAACTATGGACGCCAAATCAAACATCAACCACGTTTCTCGACTAATCTAACTTAGATACAAAAACATACTTTGTTTTAACGCAAAAGACTCTTCAAAGATTTACAAAAAAATTAAATTCAGGATTAGTATCAAAATCATATTTTTACATCAAATTCAAAGGTTAAAGTCAAACGTTCAATATGAAATGAAAAGAAATCCACTCAAGATTGTTCGGTAAATTTACATTAATATTCATCATTAACTTTCATATGATTTGAACTGATTGTTAGTTTGAGAGGGAGTGTATTCAGAAACTACAAATTAAGATGATTTTTTAGTTAAAGATTCAAGAGATGGTTATTCGATTGAAGGGGAGCAAAAGATACAAAGATTCAAGCTTAATGTCAAATGAATAAGTCTTCTACTATCCAAGCTAAATCGACTATCACCTTTTTCAAGATTTTTTGTCTGCAACAATTATTGTTTGAAATCTACATTCAAGATCAATTTCATTAAAAGTGCTTGCAACGTCAAAACGATAACGACGTAGATTTCATACATAAAAAGTTTCAAAATGCAGATAAAGATCGAGGTTCACCATTGTCTTCGAGAATGACAATTTTGAGTTCAATATTAAAGTCTAAAGCATAGTTGATACTTTCAAAGAGAACATCAGCTTACATACAAAATTTTCAGCATTTTTCAAGCTTCACAGATTCATATGACTCGAAAACAATGAAGATAAAAATCTACTCTATTATTACATATGGAGAGTTTGTTAGAATACAATTTTATGATGGAAGATAGAAATCACTAGATTAGGATGTACTTGAATAGTTTGTGGAAGTCTAAGGACTTAAGTGTAAATTATACTATACATAGTGAGTGTTTAGATTCATTTTTTCTAGCCTAAGTTTAAATAAGGTTATTTAGACAAAGGATGTAACAAGTGGAAAAACTGACGGTTTAAATGAGAAGATAAAATGAGTAAAATACACATGTCAGATTTTTATGTTGGTAGGAGGATAGGTAGGCAAAAGATGTAGGAGGATATAACAACGTTCTATTCATAGGAAAATGATATTTTCCCCTACTTCACATTTCTATTAATTCTCCTACTTACAGGATTATAACAAGTGGAAAAACTGACGGTTTAGATGAGGAGAGATAATGAGTGAAATATATATGCCAGATTTTTATGTTAGTAGGAGGATAAATAGGCAAAAGATGTAGAATGATATAACAATGCTCTATTCATAGTGAGAAAAATCCAAAACCAAGATCAAACACGTTTTCTCTACTCTCTCTCATCTCACACACACTTATACACACTAAATTAACTACCGTTAGTAAAAGTTTGAATTGTCACCTAACATAATGTGAGAGTCTCTCTCTTAAAATTCATTACTTGCTAATTGTTGGGATTTATTGATTTGATGATACAAAATATATCAAGATCGACATTGCAAAGGAATTTAAAACTCATCTAGGATCAATAATAACAAAGGTTATTGTTGTGCATCGGAATTTAAACAAAGACAATTTTATTAACAAGGTTTACATTCATATAAGCCCCAATTCTGTTTGATCATGATAGAACGTGTTACCTAACTAAAATAAGGATCAAAGAACACCTTGATCTTAGGGCTAGAAGATCTCAAGTGGTGAGATCGTTGGTGTTATCCTAAAACATGATTAAAACACACACATAAATAATGTCTATGGATCTCTTTATATATAGAGTCCATCTAGACTTACAAAGGAAATCTAATTGTATTAGGAAACTAAATCTTTCCTAATCTTGATCTTTATCTTTTTCAACAAGTCTTCTAGAATCCTCCATCTTCTAGAATTCCATGATGATGTCGATCTTGATATGTTTTGTATCATCAAATCAATAAATCCCAACAATCTTCCCCTATTTGATGATGACAAAACAAACAGTAAACTGATTCCAAGATGATCCATAGTAGCTTAATCTTCAGCAATCTTCCTTAATTGAATAATAAGCCATTTCTTCAACTTAAGCACTTGAACATCTTATACATCTTCAAATCTAATCTTCCCCTTAACTTAAGATCTCCATAAACTTGTTTCCTTTGTAACATCTTCCCCCTTTTGTCATTATCCATTAGGAGACTGTGAACATATGCAACTTTGATCTTTACAACTACAAACCATATATTAAACTTCTAATCCAAGCTTTCCAATGTCTCAAATTACCCTCCATGATGCACAATACAAATAATGAATTCAAGCAGTAGAAACTTAAACTAGCAGTAGTAATAATGACTTAGCAGTAGTAATATTCTTTCATAAGATTTAACTTGTTTTTCACAAGTGAAAACATTCCCCTCAAATGGTGCATTTAACATATCCAAATAGTTAAACACTTTATCATATTCTTCTTCTAAAACCAATATGTTAACCATCTTATGACCAAAAGCAATTGAATCAACCATAAGAACTGTACGAATAACTAACCAACAGTAGTAACGAATACCATGTAGTACCATCCATGAGAGCAGTACTAAAAATGACTAACAGTAGTAATCGATACCAAGCTGTAGTAACAATAGCATTAAAATGGTTGAGCAGTAGTAAAAATAAACTAGCCGTATTAACTACTAACTAGCAGTATTAACTTTTGTAGAGCAGTAGTAATAATATATGAAGCAGAAGTAACTTCCAATCAGTATTACCATGATAACCATTTCAATAAACATTCCACAAGAACCTGAACTCGAACTCTTTGCATCCACATTGTAAACCTTCATAAAACGGTGTCGCGTTCGAATTCAAAATTCTTAACAGAAAATACTAAATCATATAGCAAAGATGAACCAATAGCCTTATCTCTCAAACCCATAAACCATCAGGCATATTAGCGCCTTGTGTAGTGTAACACCCCCTAAATATTGAGTTAACAGCGGAAGACTTAATAGGGGTATTACTGGAAGGATCATAGTTATAATCATAGAAAATGACTAAAAGAGACGTTTTGTAAATCATTATCATTCATTTAGAAATTCGAATACGAAAAGGAAATTTCAGCGTTTAATATTCAACAAAAGATAATGTAAGTTTGCTATGAATGACAGAAATTTATTTGACACCAAAACCATCCGTTACATGCCCGCTCCGATGCCTTGAATGCTCCTGTTAATTACCTGAGATAACATGCTTAAAAGTCAACAAAATTGTTGAGTAAAATCATAGCGTTTATAATAATAATAAATTTTGAACACAAGTCTATAATTGCATATAAATACAATTATCATGAAAAAGTAATATTGCGATCGATATATTGCCCTAAGTCTCATGACACTCAAACGTTAACATGTACCGCACAAACGGTCAGAACAATCCAAATTAATGGCATGAGTTATGACCCTCTATAGGATATTTCCAACTTCCTATTTTAAGTTCAAATAAAGTGTATTTGAACCTATCCAGCTAGCAACTAGGGCCATCTTCAAGAAAGTTCAAACAGGCAGTCAGCCTTCACAGATCTGTTCACTATATTCGCGTCCACCGCAGTGGTTAATGGCTCATGATGGGAGGGACTTTAAATAAAGGCGATAACGGTAACTTAGGCAATATCAGTCAGGTAAAGCATACAGAAAATACTTGCATTCTGTTTTATAACATGTATCTCCCTACGTATTTGAAAGTATTTAAAAGTTAAAAGTGGGACTATGAACTCACCTTGAATGTAACTGGCAAAAATGAAATATGAAATCAAATATATTTAAGGGAATGGCTCCAACACACGACCTGGATAATAATAAGGAAGTCTGAGATTTTGACGGTTTTGTCCTAATACGAATAATGATTGAAATGGTATCGAATGATGAAGTGGTTTGTGATGAGAGTGAATGATATGCTTAAAATGCTTAAAGTTCAAAAATAATATTATATTTAATATTATCTTGTTTTTATGTCATTTAAAACCATAAATATCATTTCCTCGAAAGTGGTTTGAATAAAACGTTAAGTCATTCGTTAAAATCCGTTATATATAAATATAAACGTTATAAGTTTAAATATTAAACGAAACGTAATAAAATGCACGTGAATGAAATGGGAAATGTAAAATATGAAATGAAATATGCATGTGTTTAAAGTTACAGTTTGGTCCTTGTATTTTTACCAATTTTACACTTTTTACCCTAACGGTGTAATATTTGCACCGTTAGTCCCTGGTTACATATATTTTACATTTTTAGTCCAAATATTTCCCAAAATGACATAATAAACTACAGGTTTACTGTTTTATCAATATATATCCTTAAGTTAATAAATTGACAGTTTTACCACATACTTTTACAAAGTTGACAGTTCAACCCAAATAGTAATAATCGTTGCAAAACAAGTCCAAATTTTATAAAAAGAGTTGGAAAATAAAACTGAGAGTTTTACAAGCTTAATAAAGCTTATTCAAGTGAGTTTCAATCGCTTATTACACGAAATGCTTATTTTTAAGCTAATGGGCTTTTAACGATTAAATTCAAAGCCCATTAGTGAAATTCGATCCGGGGGTTTTTAGGAAATATTGGGCCTGGCCTTGGGCTTGTTTATTGAGTTTAAAAACATTACAAAAGACCTTATATTCATAGCTTATCGTATGAGCTTATTAAGCAGTTATTGGGCTTATTTGGCCACTCGATATAATATAAAAAGTTTTAAGTGTTCCGACTAGCGTTTAGTTGGAGATTTTTAAAGAACTTATAAGGGCTTATGAGAGAAATATTAAAACATGAAGTTGATTAATGAGCTTATCAAGAAACGGTATGGACAATAAAAATGCAATGGTGTGTGTTTGATTTCGTTTTAATTAGTTCATTTCTTAGTCGAGTTAACATAGCCGAATAATATGAGATATGAAATATAAAATGAAATGCGATACAATGAATAAATAAAATGAGCTCGAAATGAAATGAAACAAATGTATAAATGTAATACGAATGCGTAAAATGTATTCCTAGCCATTCCATGAAGGAGGTATTATGTATGAAGCGTAAAATAAATAAAAGAAGCGCGTATAAAATGCATAGAAAGAAATATACGATCGAATGAGGTATAAAAATTATGCATGGTGAATATAAATCGATAAGAATGACTTAAGAAATGCTTAGGAAGATTCACAACACCAAGAAGGTGGAGTTTATACATTTGAATGATCAAGAACTCGCGTAAATACTAGACCCGATCACAATGGCTTCGAACTAGGGAGTTTTCGAATGGAACTTGGCTTCTGGCTTCTTGAGGAATCGGTAAAGGAATATAGGAGACTTGGCGAGTGTGTATGAAAGAGTTTTACAAGTGGAAAATGAGTTATACGTTTGATCGATATATATGCATGCATGTAAATCAATTTTATTGTTTTTAAATGATGCAAGTTGATGTTTATTCGATTTGCAGAGATTAGATAGGATAAAGTAGCTAGTAATCAAGTCCAGTAGGGGTTGGGGGGGGTTTGAGTATGGTTTAGTCAATAGAACCGAGTAGGACATATATATGTTTTGTTCGAAATATTTAATGGGTCCAAAAACGAAATGTAGCGTGTGATATTATAAGACAATGTGAGAAATGAGGTTATAAACTCATAATCAATCATAGGAAGTTAAAAGAACTAGAGAAAAATCAGTTTGGATCTAATTGGATCAAAAATGATAAATGTCGAATGGATTTGTAACTGTTGCGATAGAGGTTTACTTTAGGTTTCGTTAGGGAAGCAAATGTTCGACATAGAAGGTGAGATTCGACATTCTAATTATTTGGTGTGTGAGGAAACGAGGTGAGTAAAAAGTTGGGTATCTTGTGTGTCGAATTTGAAAGAAAACGGGGTAAAGTAAAGTAGGTTTAGTCGAGTGGTATAATAAGTTTAAATAAAATTAGTATTGATGGGTTGGGCTTATGAATAGTAACAGGCAAAAAGAATGGGCTAAGGAATAGTAATAGGATCCGTTTGGTTTATAATGGGTGTGTTGGGTTTGCCGTGGTCCGCGTGTAAGCTCGTTCCAATGTTTTGGGAATTAATATAATGTAATAAACAAAATTTTAAATTTTGCTCGTAAAAATGGTTAACTGAACTGTAAATGATAATTAATACTTGATTAATGTTTACAAATCACTGAGAAATTTTATAGGTTGCTACAGTACCCACCAGTCAAACAGAATTCCGTCCCGGAATTAAAATATAAGGTAGTTTCTAGGGTTCCCTATGGAAATAAATGTGGGTATTTGTCGCGCATCTGGTCTTCACGTTCCCATGTATACTCCGGTCCTCGCTTAGAGTTCCATCGAACTTCGACAATGGGAATACGGTTTTGCTTAAGTTTTTTCACCTCCCTGTCCATTATTTCTACTGGTTCTTCTGTGAACACGAGTTTGTCATCAAGTCTGATTTCTTTCAGTGGAATGACGAGTGTTTCATCTGACAAACATTTCTTTAGTTGTAAAACATGAAATGTGGGGTGTACCCTACTGAGTTCTTCTGGGAGCTCAAGTTTATAAGCAACTGGACCAATCCTTTCAAGGATCTTGAATGGTCCAATGTATCTGGGATTCAACTTTCCACACTTTCCAAAGCGTATCATTCTCTTCCACGGGGAAACTTTCAACATAACCCTGTCACCGACTTGAAATTCCATGGGTTTTCGTCCTACATCAGCGTAGCTCTTCTGTCTGTCACGAGCGGCTTGAAATCGTTGTCTGATCTTGAAAATCTTTTACGTCATGTCGTGGATCAGTTCTGGTCCTGTGAGTTGCATGTCACCAACTTCTGTCCAACAAACAGGCGATCTGCACTTTCTACCATAAAGTGCTTCAAATGGAGCCGCCTTGATGCTGGCATGGTAAATGTTATTGTAGGAAAATTCAGCCAATGGTAAGTGTTTACCCCAACCTTTTTCGAAGTCTATCACACATGCTCTAAGCATGTCTTCTAAGGTTTGAATCATTCTTTCACTTTGACCATCAGTCTGAGGGTGGTAAGCGGTGCTCATATCTAGACGCGTACCGAGAGCTTTCTGTAGAGACTGCCAAAATCTACTGAGTGGATATAACTTTAGCTTGAACCTTAGATTAACGAACCACGACAATAACCAAAAACTGAGTTTGATTCTGCGGAATCAAACGACAACAAGGGTGGACCCCTTGTTTTGGTTCCGCCGGATTCGTAGCCCCCTGAGTCAGATTCTTAGTTTATTAAACAAACACCATGTACTGTACATCACAACTCCCAAAAACATAACACCTACTGGAACTCGACTCAAAATCAACAAAACTCGCAATTTAGGTCATCTCCTTCCATCAATTTTTGCTCTAAACATCTCTGTAAGTATCCTAATCACATCTACATTCCTGATCTGTGTTTAGGATTTCTATTTCATGCACAAAATCAAAACTTGAGGTTTATGCATATTTTTAGCAAAATCATGAAACATATTTACTGAATTGCATCACAAACCATGTTTTCCTTAGTTAGGAATTGCATCTTGTAGTACATTATCATTATTCATCAAAAACCCCATGAGAAATTTTTATCAAAATCTTCTCACGACAATGAAAACGGTTTTTGAACATTGTTCATACAAATACAAAACGTTATGTTTTAAACATCACTTGCATAATGTCTCTTGAATGCTAAAGGGAATACATAACTGATATGTATTTTCGGGTACATTCAATCGTAGCCATATTGAAGTAGGAGCGTTTGAGTTATCTCTAATTTCATTATAAAACTTGCATTAACAAAATTTTCATGCATTAAAAGGAGTCGAGATAACCGCACCTCCACATTGTCCCCATATAGGCACACATTAGAAATTTATATACGTATTTTCAATACTTTAACTAAACTATGTAATTTTTGTGTCTAGGATAATCATGCCTCCCGCAAATTATTATGATCACAAAGAAACTGTCAAATACCTACCTAAACCTCACAAAACCAAAGGACTTAGTGAGGAACAAGTTGAAATATTCAAAGCCTTAGAAAAACGCTATGTACATGAGGGTAGAACCATAGACCTCTCATTCCTAAAAGGAACCGTTCTTAGAGAACAACTTGCTGTCATTCGATTCGATTGTCTCCTAGACATCGATGAACCCATAATCCCCAGATTCATACTTGAATTCTATGCAACTGTAGGTCTCAGCACAAATGATTATGGTTACATGAATGTTCATTTCAAAATAAACCAAGCTCAGTTCAACATCCCTCTAGATCAATTTGGAGATGTCTTAGGTGTTCCAAGTCATGGAGATTGTTTCTATTCGGACAAATGGTCATTGTCCATTCTCGATTCCAACCTTGATCGTATGCATCCATACGACACACCTCTAATCTCAAAAGAGGACATTCGTGCTCATCTTTTTGTTCCTAGAACCTCCCACACTAGGACTAGTCGAGGAAAAGAGGTAAATCGTGATCCGTTTGGCATGGAGCTAAACGAACTTATGCCCTAATTCAAAAAGCTCGAGGAAGTTCTTAGGGCAAACGTAATTAGCACCATAGGAAATAGAAACCATGTTAACGCAAGTCTTTGCTACATGCTCTATTGTGTGTCAAACCACCGACCATTCAACCTCGCTTACTATATCGCCAAAAGAATGGCTGATATTCCGGTTCAAGGCACCACTGCCATGCCCTACGGGATGCTTCTCACCCGTCTTTATAGAGCCTTTGCACCCATTCCTCGAAACACTTTAGGTTTTATTCCCGACTACCCCGAAATTAAGCACACCTTTGTTCCACTTAGTGATCATAGGGTAGCCGTAGCAAAGGGAAAACAAGCTCATCCACCCACCTCATCATCATCATCATCGGTTAGCGAGGATGATGGTTTGCCAAATTCTAGGATCTCTCCACCCGAGTACTTGAGCCAACTTCCTCCTATCCTAAACGAATCAGTGGAGTTTCGAGAAACTAAAGGAATGATGAAGAATCTAGGACGATGGGTAATGAAGCTTCACAAGAAGCTTAGCAAGAAGTAAGGTTAAGGGATGTTTGGTATTAGACAATTCAAAGACAATGATGTGTTGAATTCTTATATTCTTAGAACGTTATGTTTGTATGATATATTTCTGTGAACTAACATAATTTTTCAGGACGATAACACGTGAAGTTGTCAATTTTTCATGCTTAAGCCACCGTTTGGCTTAACCCACTTTTATGGTAAGTTATTATCATCGGATTAATCTATGTGTAAACGTGCGTTAGTGATGAAGCGAAAAGTGTACCGCTTTTAGGGGGTCATTTAAGCCCTAAATCGTATTTATTTGATCAAATATTGCCCTAAATCGTTCCTTTTGTCATTTTAGGTACTTTGGAGAAGAAATCTGGAAAAGGAAGCATTTTGGACGTTTTTGGAGCATAAAAGTGAAGAAATCGACAAAGTCTCAAAATCGGCTGAAAAGTACCTTTGACGGCGTCAGGAATTTGCCCTGGACGGCGTCATGGCTTGGCAAGAAAAGGTGGATATGAAATTTACTCATGATAAGCCAGAGAATTTTGCATGAAAAATCTGACGGCGTCACCCTTTGAAGTGATCAAGGTCGTCACGGCTTAATTTAAAGAGGGACGGCGTCAAGCTTATTTCTGACGGCGTCGAGCCTTGATAAGCCAGAACGGATTTTGGAGGTCTAAAGAGGGACGGCGTCAGGAAGGCCATCCGGGAACCCTAAAAGCGGCGAGGTGACGGCGTCAGAATCTACAACGTGACGCCGTCAGCCCTTAATCTCTATATATAGTTTTACAATTTTTTGTCATTAGTGTGGAACTTTGTGTGTGAAAAACCCTAAGACGATTTTAGCAGCTTTTTCAAGGCTTTTTGCCTTGAGATCTTCCATGTTACATTGAAGATAAGTTATCAATTAATCATTCAATATGTCTATGTGTTGTTTGATTCTATCTTGTTCTTGTCTTTTGTTTAACATGCTAGGCTAGATTTATCTTGTGTTTGCTTAGATCTAATAAAACCTAGCTATTGATTATTGGTTATTAGTGTGTTATTAGTTGTATTGGATGATTGTTTATCTATGTTAGGCTTAAGAAAACTGGCTAACTTCCTATTCGGTAACTTGCTTGAACGTCTTAAGAAGCATGAACCAATGCGTACTAAGGTTTTTATGGTTGTATTTAATGCATGAGCGAATTCTAGTGATCCCATGTTAGGAGCTTCCTAGCCGGCTCGACATAGGAGTGAAGTAGGAGTTCATAGAGTTGGGGAAGTACGTACGCCACCCCACGATTGGTATTAAGGAATACACCCATCATCCACGCAATTAATACACACTAATCAACCGGTAAAAGATAGTTAGGGAGTAAGGAAATCTAAGTAAACACATTTCTCTCCATATAAGTTTCACCACCTTTTCATTTTCTGTTATTTTATTTTATTTGCATTCATAGTTATTTGGGTTAGTTGACTAGCAACTAATTCCGCCCACTCTTTCAAACCCGAGATTTTACTTGCTTTCATAAAATTATAAAAACATAAAAAGAATCTTCTCTCACCCTTAGACCTATTAGAGTAGTTTTTCATACCTAACGAACACTATTCCCTGTGGAGAACGATCAATCCCCCGTACTTACCACTACACTATACTATATCGGTCAGGTACACTGCCTGGTGGGGTTGTAAGCCTCTTGAGATCCCTCGAGAGGTAAAACCTGTTGTAAGGTTGCAAAACCACGCATCAAGTTTTTGGCGCCGTTGCCGGGGAATAGTTATTGTTTAGGTTGAATTTTTATTTTATAGGTTTACTCACTAGATTCCTTTCTAGTGAGATTTTTATTTTATTTTTCTAGGTTTTCTTTAGTCTATCTTTTTTCTTCGTTTCTTTGTTCGTAACCATTACCATCCGACATCATGGAAGGTGGTAATATCCTTGATCCCAACAACCCACCACAACAACCACCACCTCCTAGAGCCCGTACTTTAGGAGAGTACTCCCGTCCTAGCCACCATGGCTATCGAAACACCATTGAGCTCACTCAAGGAGCCAATGTCACTCCCTTGCGATCCGACACCATCCGGTTGGTGCAAAGCGGATGCGCATTCCATGGACTTCGTTCTGAAGATCCTAATCAACATCTCAAGGACTTTCTCAAAATCGTTGATTCTATAGACCTTGATGTTGCCACTCGAGAGACGACCCGACTACGTCTCTTTCAATTCTCTCTGCGGGACCAAGCTAGTCAGTGGCTAGAACATCAAACCGCAGGATCCATCACCTCTTGGGATGATCTCACTACTCGTTTCCTTGCTCAGTTTTTCCCACCGGGAAGAACTACCAAGCTAAGGAATGATATCTTGATGTTCCAACAACGTCAAGGCGAAACCCTCTACGAGGCATGGACTCGATTCAAGGACTTACTCCAAAAAGTCCCTCACCATGGCATAGAACTTTGGCTCCAAGTCCAAATCTTCTATGACCATATCAATCTCTCCACGAGGCAAACCATTGACCAATCGGCCGGTGGTAAGCTACGTGATCTAAGTGCGGAACAATCATGGGCTCTCCTAGAGGATCTTGCTCTTTATGACAACGAAAGTTGGAGTGATCCCCGTGATTTGAATAAAACGGTCAAGGCAATATCTTTGCCTTCGAACAATTCAAGCACTTCCGACCGTAGGATCATAGAACTTGAAGACCAAGTCAAGTTTCTCATGAAATCCTACGAGGCTCCTAAACCTTCAAGCCAAGTGAACAAAATCACTTCTTCATGTGAATTATGTAGTGGTCCCCACGACACTCGTGATTGCATGGAACTCCCCGAACAAGCTTTTGCGGACTACGCATCCTCGCGTACCGACGGAGCGGGAGACAAGTGGTACACTTTCAAACCCGAGCCAAACCCCTACGGTGATTCATACAACCCCTCATGGAAAAATCACCCGAACCTTAGGTGGAAACAAAACCAAAACGCACAACAAACCAATTCTTCCAACCCACCTAATCGTTTCCAATCAAGCGGTTCCAACTCGAACCGTACTTTCAACAACAATCCTTCCAGCAATGGTAGTACCAATAACTTTGAAGGATTGATGTCTCAATTTATGGCATCTCAAGAAGCTCGGATAGCTAAGTATGAATCCGAATTCAATCAACAACAAACGGAGATGACCAATAAAATTGACAACTTATTGAAAGCCCTCAATAACCAAGTGCTATCACCTCCACATAAGGACGCTAGGAACACAAATAGCGGACCCCAAGTAAAAGACCCCTCTTCATCCAAACACGTCCACTTCGTCAACATTGTCACTATCAAACCAATTGATAGGAATGAGGATAATAGTGAACCTGAGGATGAGGTTAAGAAAGTCGAGGTTGATAAGGAAGTTAGGACAAGTGAGATTGAAGAAGTAGATGATGATGAGGACTACTTCAATAGGCTACCCACTAAGGAAGAGCGCGCATATCATACAAACTTATTCGATGACCCCGAGACACCATACTTCCTAGGTAGACCAATTATAAAAATAGGCGACCCTTCTAATCTCAACATACCATGCAACATTGGACATTTGCATATGTGGAAAGCCTACATCGACCTTAGATCACCCATAAACATCATGACTAGAGCCCACTACAACTTGATAATGAAAAATCAACTTGGGTATAGGATGTTCCCTGACAAGGGGTGGATGAGTAACTTCACGGGAAGAGTTAAGGGATTACCGGTTTATGTAGGAAACTTCACCTATATCACCGACTTTGTAATTGTGGAAGATATCCGCCCAATAGTCGATGCATCCTTAACTCAAGTAGTTTTTGGAAAACCATTTGTTGAGGTTTCTAGAATGACTTATGAGCCTTCCTTAGGGATAGTTAGATTTAAGGATGAGACCGATGAGGTAAACTACCAAATGCCATATAAGATAGAACAATTCCAACACTTGTCAAATGTTGAGAAGGAGCTTAAGCAAGCGGTCTACTATAGGAATGATGAGGATAGAAATAAAGGAGTAGACTATGTTATGGGAAGGATATCCGGTTTCTATAAGGATTGTTTGAAATTAGGACCGGAGTATAAAAACCGGAAATGAGAATGACCTAGGAACCGTGACCAATGAAGGAATCACGTAATGTACGTGACTTTGAGTCTAGCTACAAGACTCGTTAATAAAGAAAAGCGCTTCTTGGGAGGCAACCCAAGTTTTATTTGCTTTGTGTGTTTATTTATTTGTTCGTTTGATTTTATTTGTTTTCGTATGTGTGTTTAATTTTTATTTTTATTGATTCATGTTCAAAACTAATTTGTAAAAATGCTTTATCTTGTTTTTAACTTTGTCTTAACTACATATAAAGGTATTTTGCAAAAGTTAAGTGTAAGGGAAATCCAAACCGGTTTATTAGAACAAATGAACATGAATCGTAATAATAATAAATTAACATACATATTAGTATTTGTTTGAGTCAAATGCTTGTATTGAGTCATAATGTTGTTTTGCAGGATTTCCAGGAAGTAAGGTATAGGTTTTTCCAAAATTTTTCCGGAAACTTAACATGAGAATTCTGTCAGATCATTTCTGACAGCGTCAGGATTTACAACCTGACGGCGTCAGGTTTAATTTTCTGAAAATTTTTGAAAGTTTTGTTTTCATAAAAAGTTTTTATTAAATCTCTAACTTATAATCTCCAGGAATCTGCAAAATTATCATTCCACAAGCATTATATCCTTATATATAGAGTTTATCCCGCCGATGTTATGCAGGTTTTCGTGTTTGTTTTCTCAGGTTTAACAGGTTATTTTGGACAAGGAAATGTTTGTTGGATCAAGCTTATGGCGATGCATTAGTCATGGAGCTTCATCATTACCTTGGAAGAAGATCTAACCGTGTTACCACATTATCCACCGAACGAATCAGGGGAGTATTTGATTTCATTCTTTTACTTTATACTTTTACATTTTGTTATTTGAACATTGGGGACAATGTTCATCTTAAGTGTAAGGGGGGGGGGGTAAAAGTACGATTAGAGAATGCTATTATGCTTGATTTTTGTTTGTTTAATAGTAGATGTGTAATAAAACTGAGATAAATACTTGTTAGGGCAATTTTAGTGCCAAATTTAAAATTTTTTACAACATCTAGGAGTGAAACTTTGATCTTAATGAGCGTCTCACGGATAGGAGTTATATGACTAGCACAAAAACCGTACCACTAAAAAATTTTTCCACCCCCAAATATGTGAGGTTCGCCCCTAGAATTGGTAGGAGAAACATTTATGCTATGATGTGTGTACCGGTAGCACTTAGATTCTAGAACTTGCGTTAGGACCATTCCGAGGCCACAAGTGAGACTACATTCGTGTAGTTAGATTTACTACATGATAAGAGGCATTAGGATTAACCCATTGTTTTACACTTGTGTTTTTGTTATAATTACTTTGGCTACATTGGTCAAGTAATTCTCCCACACCCTTTGCGTTGTACTCATTTTTAGTACACGATACCCCTAGTACACCCCTCAGAGCCTATCTTTTCGTTTCGTCCTTTAAGCATTTTACTTAAAGGAAGAATTTGTTACACCCCACTTAAATGTACACCCAAATCGCCTTAGCCTACCTTGTATGCACTCATTTTTAGTGCATTATTGTTACAACATTTGTTTAAACCCAAGTTAATTATCTAATTGATTACATGGTTGCTAAGTCGAGTCATATCCTTGTACATTTTGTTTTGGGACGATTGGGACTCATGGGTAAAGTACTAGTGTAATGGAGTAATGGGGAAGAACATCATTTATTACCCCCATATGTGTTAAATATTTTAAAAGTACTCCAAGTTTTTCGATTATCTTAATTCGAGTCATTAGAATAGTTGTTTGTAAAGTTATGTAAAAGTTCAAGTGTAAGGGGAATGCAATGCCCCTATGATGTATTATTTTGGATGGTAGGGCAAAAGTGTATGCAAAAAAAATAATAATAATAAAAAAAAAAAAAAAAAAAAAGGAGAAAAAAATCAAGAAAAATGCAAAAAAATGAGAAAACGAAAAATAGAAAAAACATACGGACTACCATCCCGTTTCATTTTATGTTTGTTTTATGTTTTTGTTATTTTGTTTTTAGTTAAAGTTGAGTCGAGTCTTGGCTTAGCAACATTGTATAGTACATGTAATTAATCAAGATCTTTAACTCGCCACCAGTAAAATATCCCTTATCCAACAAAACCATGTTTTCCTTTTCCCCACACCTAACGTTATAACCCATGTAAAAGCCCTCTTTAATAGTTTATCTTAGGTGCTTACGCCTAGTTGATCCGTGCTAAAGTATATATAAATATTATGCAACGACGGATACACGTGAATAATTACAAATCACCCCTTTGTGAAAAAGGATGCTTGCAAAAACTCACGTTCGTGTGTAGTGTGAAGACAGGTAAGTAATTACCCGAATCGTTTCCCAACGAGGTGTGAATGGGCAAACTGTGAAAAGCTAGGATTAGAGTGACTGATGTGATTAGGTATTTGATTTTGCTTTTTTAATAATTCTAAATGACAAATGATAAACAAATATGCACAAGAAAATTAAACGCGAATAAAAATAAACTGAAAACGCGTAACAGGAAATCTAAAATGGGACCAAAAAGTAAAATTTATGAAATTAAAACCTAAAAATGTAAAATTACTTAAAACTTATTTAAAAACTTAAATTATATTTTTTTAACTTTTTATTTAATTATTATTAATTATTTATTATTTAATAATTATTTAAAAATAATTTAATTTATAATAAATACTAAATAAACAAAGAAAAATCTAAAACTTTTTCTATAAATATTATTAAGTAAAAAGAAGTTAAGAAAATTATAAAAATGAAAATTGCTTAATTAAAAATTAAAAAGATAAATTCTATTAAATAGAAGCTATAACTTATTTTCTATTTTTGTTTTCTTAAGGTCTAAAAATATTATTATATTTTTCCTAGATTATAAATGACAAAATAAAATTATGAAATTAAAATTATATTTTTCTGATTATTTTTCTATTTATTATGATTTAATTACTAATTTAAACTAATTAATTGATTAAAAATATTAAAACTATTGAGAAAATTCTGAAACTTTTTTCTAAAATACCTTATATGATTACAAAGCTAAGAAAAATAAAAAGGTGGAGACAGCTTATGTGGATAAGCTGTTATTAAGCTAATAAATTTAATAAGCTAAAGACTGCTAATGATACTTAAATAATTAATATTGCAATATTAAAACAGAGAGAAAGCCCAAGGGTGCACTGGTAAGAGCTGTGAGTTGTGAGTCCACAGACCTAGGTTCGATTCCCACTATTGGCTTTTTTTTACTAACTATTTATTTTTTTGATTTTTCTTTTTGAAAACTATTTTTAAGCTAATTATAAGTAACTTTAATGAAAGAAATATTTTTGTAACAAGCTACATAAGCCAGAAACTATGAGCTTAATCAAACAGTGGGCTATTATAAGGCTTTTAAGACTTGATTTTTCAAATTAAACTATGGGTTGATTAAAAAGGTATAAGCTATTGTAATAAGTTACTAGGGTCTGAGTTAACTTTAAATATGCTATAGGAACTAAGAGAAGCTAGGTCTATAAGCTGGAAAGCTCTCAATAAGCTAAAAAGCTTATGAGTCTGCTGATGTGCCTGGAATGCAGGGCAAAACTAGGGTTTTCAAGCTCTTGAAAAGCTATCAAAAGCTTTTCTAAAAATCTGACAAAAAATACTAGAGCTAGGTGAGCTGGGGAACTTTACTAATCCAGAAATTCAGCTAATGATAGCTTAAATTGATTGCTACAGAAAATCCACAAGGTCTGCAAAAACAATGAAAACTAAAAATCTAGTCTGATGTACAAAGCTAGGTCTGCTATGGTGAAACTAGGGATTAGGATTATGGGGGTTTTAACACAAACTGAATATGAAATAATTGGAACCTGAGGAGTTGCAAAATGACTCCAAAATAAGCCTAGCTTATTTGGAGCTTGTTGTGGGCTTTTCAAACCTTGTGACTGAAGTTTCTAGCTCCAAACCTGCAAAATCTATGAAACAGCAAAAGTAAAGATGAAAGCAGCTTATACAAGCTTCAAAAAGCTCAATCAAAGCTGGCTTTAGTGCAAATGAACAGTGGAGTCTTCAAATGACCCACTTTAACCCATGAACCAAACAACCCTTTAGTAAGACTGTTTTGTGATTAAAACTAGGAAACACTGAGTTGGCTTAAATTCTTGACTACTTAATGACCAAATAACTTGTTTAAGCTGAGAAAAGCACATTCCAATTTAAAATAAGCTGTAAATAAGCTTTTACTAAACTTTGACCTTTTGACTGATTTTTAGTGTTTTAGTGAAAAATGAGATTTAAACACTACCAACTATGAAAAGATCTTAAGTTAACTTATAAGTAAGTAATAGACTCAGAAAAATGTGGAAAAAGCACTAGATAAGCAGTGCTACAGTAAAGTTTGACTATTTTGACTTTTTCTTCTTTCTTGAAACAGAACAGATAAAAACTATATAAACTTATAAAAAGCTATGATAAGCTTTCATAAGCTTATAGCAAGGGTGGTGAGTGTTTGGATTTGATTCTAACAACTGTATGGCTAAATTCGAATTACCAGGAAACATGAAAACTTGAAATTCATTACTTTGGTGAAATCAGTACAATACATGAGTAAACTAGTACATAGAACTTGAAACAAACTTGAATTGATAATAAAAACCTTAATTGAACTGAAATAACATTAGATAATTTTCTACACTACTTTTGGTCCTAATCTACTGAAAAAAAAACTATCTGTGTGTCTTCTTGGCTTTTTATACATCCCACAAGCTTTATCTCTATCTTCTCTCCAAATCCCCATCGTTTGATTGAATTAAAATCATCTCATTCGTCTATTCTTGTTTTGGCGGGGAAAACGGATGAGGTGGCTTTTAACTTATCTGAGCACATGGGAAGGTGTAAGTAGCTAAGTGTAGTGGGAGGGAAACGTGTTTCAGTGAAATAGCAGGGATAAGGGGTTGATTGGTGGTATTGCAGAGGTGAGGTGGGGGGTGGTATTGATTTTGGCGGTATGGGGAAGAAGAAGACGGGTCAAACTTTAGTTTGACCCTGGGATATTTAAATAAGGGTGAGTGGGTCGGGTTTGGGTTTAATTTTAGTGAGTGGGCTGGGCTTAGGGATTAAAAGGTTTGGACTGGGTTTATTATTTGCTGGGTTTAGGATTTAGTAATAATATGGGTTAAGGGTATTTAGTGTTGGATCCGGATTTAACCTTAGGGACCATTTGTGTAATTTATGAAGTTTTGAGGGTTGAAAGTGTAACTTTCCCAAAGTTGACACAAGGGTTTTAAACATGCCAAATTTCAATATCCCAAGGACCATAAATGTTATTTTTCCATTTTATACAACCAGGGGTATTTTCTGTCAACTTTGAAAGTTCAGGGACTGATTTTGCCAATTTATGAAACTTTGCTCGTTTTTCATCTGTTTTCACTCCTTTTGCACCTGAATCATATAAAAACACATTTTATGATATTTTCTGTATTATTTGACTTTTCAAAGTGTTTTTGGCTGTTTATGTGGGTTTAAACAAGGTAAATATATGTGTATTTAGACACATATCAAATCCCCCACACTAAACTATTGCTAGTCCCTAGCAATCTTTTATGAAGTTTTAATGGATTTTTCTCTTTTCCAAAAGCCATTACTTCTGGAGTAGCCAATGTTTTAGTATGTGATACTTTGGTACAATGATAACCAAATGATTTTGAGCAAATCATCAGCTGTCAACGGTTTTGATTTGTCTTTACCAAAAGCCGTTTGCTTCTGGACTAGCCAACTCTTAGATAAAATACAGTTATTATCTTTGGTGAGCTGATTACCAATCATGGTTTTTCACTGCCTTTACCACAAGCCATAACCTTGCGGGCTAGCCAACTCTTCACTTAGAAAGATATGGCGAGTTGAATACCATACAATTTTCGGCAAATTGTAAGCCATAAACGGATTTGATATATCTTTACCAAGAGCCGTTTGCTCTCGGATTAGCCAATCCTTATGTGGGTTAGACATGGCGGACTGATAACCATTTATTGCGTTCTAAGTGAGAAAAAATTTTTAAAATTTTGGCCAAAATGGGGGTACTAGATGGTACATTTGATCAAATTCGCTAGAATTCCCCCCCACACTTAGAACTGAATATTGCCCTCAATATTCAAAGTACCGGTTGTTAAACCAACACTTAGAACGTGAAAGGGAAATACTAATAGCCATTTTTTTTTACATATACATATTTACAACATGTGGGGCATCTCCCCCACACTAGGGTGAGACATGGGTGAAAACCCATGTTTTACTACTGTTTTTATTAACCGAGTCGCTAGCTTGACTCGACCCCGAATTCATTGGTTCATGGGGAAGCATGTGGAACAAAAAATCTCCATCGGACTTTCGTTCAAGATGTTTGGATAAACACTGAAGTACTTGAAAGTTCCACTCCGATGAGATATACACAGACCCGGCTTACAAATGATAAATGAAAATGCCGGGGTCAAAGACTTTGTTCTCATTCCCAAATGAGTGAGGGAAAGGACAAGCTACCTTATAAGGACAGAAAGGTAGAAAAACTCGAACGACATATGTGAAGTCAATATAATGGCGATCCTCAGAAGGAATTGTCACATATGTCGGAGAAAGATCAGGATTAAGAGTTGAGGTCACATCATCAAGTTTATGAATAATAGAGTCCTTGACCTCATCGTTTTCTAACTCTTCATCAAAGAGAGGATTTATTTTGATAGAAAAGCACTCATCATCAAATTCAAAAAGAGAATTTGAATGGACTTTGAGACTTTCATTTTGAACTTCCTCATCAGAAAGTGATTCATCATCACTAGAGGAAAAATCATCATTTGAATTGAAAAGGGGATTAGAGAAAATCCCAAAAGAATCATTGAAAAGAGGGTTAGAAAATGTCCCGGAAAAATCATCAGTAGTATCAAAAGGATGATCACTACAAAAAGAACCATCACTTTCACTGTCAGATATATCCTCAGACTCACTTGGGATTGGGATAAGGTTCTCAGCACTAGACTTTATGAATTCGTCCGATTCCTTTTCAGGAATAGTGCTAATAGGCTCATCCCCCATAATAAGAGAGTTCTTGGGGTCCAAAGTTGGAAAGAATGATGTGATTGTAATAGACTGAGGGAGTTGAGAAATGATATCACTAACAGGAATAGTACTCTCCTCGTCGTCTTCATCTTCGTCATCGAGCATGCACGCCTGTTTAAATAATAAACGATTGTGTGCAGCTCGTTCTATGGCAAGTATCTCTTCCATAGATTCACCATGACGATCATTTTGGGTATGCCTAACAGCCGAATCATTAAGTGTATCCGCAAAAATTTTAAGTTTTTGGAATACATCTTCGAAAGATCCTTCAAGAGGTAGCTGAGGCTGAGTTTGAATCGTTTGATGCTGTGGAGGCTGGTCGTGATAAGAATGATCATAATTGTTACAAGGGCCATGCTCATAGACAAGCGGGGTCCTCGTTTGACAATCGGATTCATAATGTGGACCCCCACAGTACTCACAACAATACATTTGCTGTGACTGATTCGGTGAATCATATGGATATTGGTCATACCCGAAGTTTTGATTACATGGATCTTGTTCATATACAGACGTATTTCCTGCTTGACAATCAAAACTCGGGTGTGAACCTCCACAATACTCACAAGAAAAGTTTGGTGTATTTTGATACGATGCATCATTGATATTTGGATCGTATGAATGTGATGGGTAGTTGGAAAAATTTGACGAGTCGTTGAATGAGTTCGGATTAGGATCATAAGCAAATGAATTCCTCGAACCACAAAATAAACAACTTCCGTCTCTAATATCATTACCACATTGTTCACATGTACACCAACGACATGGTAAACCAAAAAGCGGCTCACCACAACCTACACAAGGAATAAAATCTGGAGGTGGGACAAGTGGTGTGCTCTGAGAGCTAGGAATTTCCACCACTTCCGTTATGGTCTCTGGTTCTTGTTCTTGATAAACATGAAGATTAGGCAGTTCGTCCTTTTTAGTCACCGTTCTAAGCTCAGTACATTCTCTTGACAAACTTTTAACCGTAAATTGTGAAAGGTCTGGATTAATTCTAGATGGTTTGTCATTAATAGCACGTATCTCGGGCTGTGAAGGGTCGTCGGAAGGACTTTGAGAATCATTGATGGAATTAAGCACTCTTTTGAGGGCTTCTTTACACCAATAACAAGATCCACAATCCTTTGGTACATGCTCTCCACACAGCTCACACGCACACTTAGAACAACGAAGGCTGTCAATCAACGGGCTTTCACAATTCAAACATTTGTACCCGAGAGACGCCATAGAAGAAAGGGTATATGAAGTTTAGAATCAAATGGATAGAGGGTAAAGGGATAAAGAATCAAAAAGGGCGAGAGGGAAAAGATGAATATTTTTGGGTTTTTTGGTTTTTTCAATCAAAACAAGATCAAAGCAAAACACAAGGAACTTAAACCTTAAATCAACCAGCGTACGGTAGCTCTCTGACTGAAAAACGCACAGAGTGGCGGAGAAGCAAAGGTGGGCAATTAATGCTCCTTAAAAACCCGCTTCTTTCAGTTCGACAATTTAATGTCAAACTATCCTTAAACCTCCGTTATAGTTTGTTTATCAATCAAAGGTGAGCCGAATTCGCAAGCGACACAAAGGCAAGTTTTAATCTTTGGTTTGGGAACTTATTATGGTCGTACCCCAGTTAGGTAGTACTCTGTCTTGGTTCTCGATGGTAATATTTTATTATTTGTTATTATTAAAGAAAACGGAAAATGTTTTTGGGTTTTTAATTTTTATATGATAATGTATATAGAAAAGAAAAGAAAAATATTTTTTTTATTTTATATTGGTTTATGGGAAATAGGAACTTCTTGGAAGAAGGATCTCGAATCATTAATCGCTAAAACTCTACACAATTGTCGCAGCACAACCTCCCCGGCAGCGGCGCCAAAATTTGATCCGTGCTAAAGTATATATAAATATTATGCAACGACGGATACGCGTGAATAATTACAAATTACCCCTTTGTGAAAAAGGATACTTGCAAGAACTCACGTTCGTGTATAGTGTGAAGACAGGTAAGTAATTACCCGAATCGTTTCCCAACGAGGTGTGAATGGGCAAACTGTGAAAAGCTAGGATTAGAGTGACTGATGTGATTAGGTATTTGATTTTGCTTTTTTAATAATTCTAAATGACAAATGATAAACAAATATGCACAAGAAAATTAAACGCGAATAAAAATAAACTGAAAACGCATAACAGGAAATCTAAAATGGGACAAAAAAGTAAAATTTATGAAATTAAAACCTAAAAATGTAAAATTACTTAAAACTTATTTAAAAACTTAAATTATA
Source organism: Artemisia tridentata subsp. tridentata (assembly GCA_021014915.2). NCBI lineage: Eukaryota > Viridiplantae > Streptophyta > Magnoliopsida > Asterales > Asteraceae > Artemisia > Artemisia tridentata. The sequence continues at coordinate 356,116,362 of CP139509.1, read as the reverse complement.
TTTTTTTAACTTTTTATTTAATTATTATTAATTATTTATTATTTAATAATTATTTAAAACTAATTTAATTTATAATAAATACTAAATAAACAAAGAAAAATCTAAAATTTTTTCTATAAATATTATTAAGTAAAAAGAAGTTAAGAAAATTATAAAAATGAAAATTGCTTAATTAAAAATTAAAAAGATAAATTCTATTAAATAGAAGCTATAACTTATTTTCTATTTTTGTTTTCTTAAGGTCTAAAAATATTATTATATTTTTCCTAGATTATAAATGACAAAATAAAATTATGAAAATTAAAATTATATTTTTCTGATTATTTTTCTATTTATTATGATTTAATTACTAATTTAAACTAATTAATTGATTAAAAATATTAAAACTATTGAGAAAATTCTGAAACTTTTTTCTAAAATACCTTATATGATTACAAAGCTAAGAAAAATAAAAAGGTGGAGACAGCTTATGTGGATAAGCTGTTATTAAGCTAATAAATTTAATAAGCTAAAGACTGCTAATGATACTTAAATAATTAATATTGCAATATTAAAACAGAGAAAGCCCAAGGGTGCACTGGTAAGAGCTGTGAGTTGTGAGTCCACAGACCTAGGTTCGATTCCCACTATTGGCTTTTTTTTACTAACTATTTATTTTTTTGATTTTTCTTTTTGAAAACTATTTTTAAGCTAATTATAAGTAACTTTAATGAAAGAAATATTTTTGTAACAAGCTACATAAGCCAGAAACTATGAGCTTAATCAAACAGTGCGCTATTATAAGGCTTTTAAGACTTGATTTTTCAAATTAAACTATGGGTTGATTAAAAAGGTATAAGCTATTGTAATAAGTTACTAGGGTCTGAGTTAACTTTAAATATGCTATAGGAACTAAGAGAAGCTAGGTCTATAAGCTGGAAAGCTCTCAATAAGCTAAAAAGCTTATGAGTCTGCTGATGTGCCTGGAATGCAGGGCAAAACTAGGGTTTTCAAGCTCTTGAAAAGCTATCAAAAGCTTTTCTAAAAATCTGACAAAAAATACTAGAGCTAGGTGAGCTGGGGAACTTTACTAATCCAGAAATTCAGCTAATGATAGCTTAAATTGATTGCTACAGAAAATCCACAAGGTCTGCAAAAACAATGAAAACTAAAAATCTAGTCTGATGTACAAAGCTAGGTCTGCTATGGTGAAACTAGGGATTAGGCTTATGGGGGTTTTAACACAAACTGAATATGAAATAATTGGAACCTGAGGAGTTGCAAAATGACTCCAAAATAAGCCTAGCTTATTTGGAGCTTGTTGTGGGCTTTTCAAACCTTGTGACTGAAGTTTCTAGCTCCAAACCTGCAAAATCTATGAAACAGCAAAAGTAAAGATGAAAGCAGCTTATACAAGCTTCAAAAAGCTCAATCAAAGCTGGCTTTAGTGCAAATGAACAGTGGAGTCTTCAAATGACCCACTTTAACCCATGAACCAAACAACCCTTTAGTAAGACTGTTTTGTGATTAAAACTAGGAAACACTGAGTTGACTTAAATTCTTGACTACTTAATGACCAAATAACTTGTTTAAGCTGAGAAAAGCACATTCCAATTTAAAATAAGCTGTAAATAAGCTTTTGCTAAATTTTGACCTTTTGACTGATTTTTAAGTGTTTTAGTGAAAAATGAGATTTAAACACTACCAACTATGAAAAGATCTTAAGTTAACTTATAAGTAAGTAATAGACTCAGAAAAATGTGGAGAAAGCACTAGATAAGCAGTGCTACAGTGAAGTTTGACTATTTTGACTTTTTCTTCTTTCTTGAAACAGAACAGATAAAAACTATATAAACTTATGAAAGGCTAAATTGTATAGCAAGGGTGGTGAGTGTTTGGATTTGATTCTAACAACTGTATGGCTAAATTCGAATTACCAGGAAACATGAAAACTTGAAATTCATTACTTTGGTGAAATCAGTACAATACATGAGTAAACTAGTACATAGAACTTGAAACAAACTTGAAATTGATAATAAAAACCTTAATTGAACTGAAATAACATTAGCTAATTTTCTACACTACTTTTGGTCCTAATCTACTGACAAAAAAAACTATATGTGTGTCTTCTTGGCTTTTTATACATCCCACAAGCTTTATCTCTATCTTCTCTCCAAATCCCCATCGTTTGATTGAATTAAAATCATCTCATTCGTCTATTCTTGTTTTGGCGGGAAAACGGATGAGGTGGCTTTTAACTTATCTGAGCACATGGGAAGGTGTAAGTAGCTAAGTGTAGTGGGAGGGAAACATGTTTCAGTGAAATAGCAGGGATAAGGGGTTTATTGGTGGTATTGCAGAGGTGAGGTGGGGGGTGGTATTGTTTTTGGCGGTATGGGGAAGAAGAAGACGGGTCAAACTTTAGTTTGACCCTGGGATATTTAAATAAGGGTGAGTGGGTCGGGTTTGGGTTTAATTTTAGTGAGTGGGCTGGGCTTAGGGATTAAAAGGTTTGGACTGGGTTTATTATTTGCTGGGTTTAGGATTTAGTAATAATATGGGTTAAGGGTATTTAGTGTTGGATCCGGATTTAACCTTAGGGACCATTTGTGTAATTTATGAAGTTTTGAGGGTTGAAAGTGTAACTTTCCCAAAGTTGACACAAGGGTTAAACATGCCAAATTTCAATATCCCAAGGACCATAAATGTTATTTTTCCATTTTATACAACCAGGGGTATTTTCTGTCAACTTTGAAAGTTCAGGGACTGATTTTGCCAATTTATGAAACTTTGCTCGTTTTTCATCTGTTTTCACTCCTTTTGCACCTGAATCATATAAAAAACACATTTTATGATATTTTCTGTATTATGTGACATTTCAAAGTGTTTTTGGCTGTTTATGTGGGTTTAAACAAGGTAAATATATGTGTATTTAGACACATATCACTAGTGGAGGAGGTTTTCGATCCTTTCCCAAGCCTATGGTAATCTATTTGCTATGACAGGTAGTGAGAGATATTATCCGTTTTCATTTATGAGATTTATTTTGATGACACCTGAGAGATGTGAGTATCTAAACACTACTTGTGAGGTGCTAGTGTGTAATCTCCGTGCTTATTATGATTAAAGTGGAACGACTATTTATTGTAATTACTTTTATATTAGTGTTAAATGACCCCTAACTTGTATTTTGATTAGAATAAAAGCGCATTTGCTTGAGGACAAGCAAATCTCAAGTGTAAGGATATTTGATGAAGCGAAAAGTGTACCGCTTTTAGGGGGTCATTTAAGCCCTAAATCGTATTTAGTTGATCAAATATTGCCCTAAATCGTTCCTTATGTCATTTTAGGTACTTTGGAGAAGAAATCTGGAAAAGGAAGCATTTTGGACGTTTTTGGAGCATAAAAGTGAAGAAATCGACAAAGTCTCAAAATCGGCTGAAAAGTACCTTTGACGGCGTCAGGAATTTGCCCTGGACGGCGTTATGGCTTGGCAAGAAAAGGTGGATATGAAATTTACTCATGATAAGCCAGAGAATTTTGCATGAAAAATCTGACGGCGTCACCCTTTGAAGTGATCAAGGTCGTCACGGCTTAATTTAAAGAGGGACGGCGTCAAGCTTATTTCTGACGGCGTCGAGCCTTGATAAGCCAGAACGGATTTTGGAGGTCTAAAGAGGGACGGCGTCAGGAAGGCCATCCGGGAACCCTAAAAGCGGCGAGGTGACGGCGTCAGAATCTACAACGTGACGCCGTCAGCCCTTAATCTCTATATATAGTTTTACAATTTTTTGTCATTAGTGTGGAACTTTGTGTGTGAAAAACCCTAAGACGATTTTAGCAGCTTTTTCAAGGCTTTTTGCCTTGAGATCTTCCATGTTACATTGAAGATAAGTTATCAATTAATCATTCAATATGTCTATGTGTTGTTTGATTCTATCTTGTTCTTGTCTTTTGTTTAACATGCTAGGCTAGATTTATCTTGTGTTTGCTTAGATCTAATGAAACCTAGCTATTGATTATTGGTTATTAGTGTGTTATTAGTTGTATTGGATGATTGTTTATCTATGTTAGGCTTAAGAAAACTGGCTAACTTCCTATTCGGTAACTTTCTTGAACGTCTTAAGAAGCATGAACCAATGCGTACTAAGGTTTTTATGGTTGTATTTAATGCATGAGCGAATTCTAGTGATCCCATGTTAGGAGCTTCCTAGCCGGCTCGACATAGGAGTGAAGTAGGAGTTCATAGAGTTGGGGAAGTACGTACGCCACCCCACGATTGGTATTAAGGAATACACCCGTCATCCACGCAATTAATACACACTAATCAACCGGTAAAAGATAGTTAGGGAGTAAGGAAATCTAAGTAAACACATTTCTCTCCATATAAGTTTCACCACCTTTTCATTTTCTGTTATTTTATTTTATTTGCATTCATAGTTATTTGGGTTAGTTGACTAGCAACTAATTCCGCCCACTCTTTCAAACCCGAGATTTTACATGCTTTCATAAAATTATAAAAACATAAAAAGAATCTTCTCTCACCCTTAGACCTATTAGAGTAGTTTTTCATACCTAACGAACACTATTCCCTGTGGAGAACGATCAATCCCCCGTACTTACCACTACACTATACTACATCGGTCAGGTACACTGCCTGGTGGGGTTGTAAGCCTCTTGAGATCCCTCGAGAGGTAAAACCTGTTGTAAGGTTGCAAAACAACGCATCAGTTAGAACCTATGTTTTTAGTCTTATTCTATCACATATTAGTAGTTACATATGTTTTAGGAGAATTTTCGGGATTTGAACGAGTAACGCAAAATTTGACATGTTCTCTGTTTAAATTAGCACCTTTGAATGGCGGATTTGGCGGAACCAAATTCTGGGTTCCGTCAGTTGAAATCTTTGGCTCCGCCAAAATACAACCTGCGGATTCCGCGGAACCAAAATTTTGGTTCCGCCTTTGTTATCGTTTGGATCCGCCAACTCCAACAGTAGAGTCATTAGGATGATTTAGGAACACTTAGAATCATAAGAAATCCATTTCCCACCAAAATTTGAATATTCAAAATTTCCATGTGAGTTACCTTTCTGTAACAAGCAAGGAACCCTCAAATTGGTTCCTTGAAATCCGTGGGAACATCACATCAACAGATTTTCCACTCACTCCTTGCATTTACTACAAATCTTCCATAATTTACTCAACTCCATTTGTATGGATTGACCTTGATGATGTGACAATCTCATTTACTTGCTCCAAATCATTAGGAACCAACATCCATATTCACATCAATCAATGATCACACATCAAATCAACACAGATCAATACACCTTCTGTCTATAAATTAGGAATATCAGGATCATCACTACTCACACCTTCACCATAATCTCCAAGTAATCATCTCTGTACTTGTTTGCAATCCTTCACATTTTAACCATGACAAAATCCAACAACTCTTCACCAACAGACCACCATGCAGAACTGCTCACATTAGTGTTAAGCAGTGTTGTTTTGTAAACTTGGCAACTTCATCAAGGAGTCATCACTCTCACATCTCTTCACCCATAGCCGATGAGAATTTCCTCACACTCTCCACACCCACACCATCAAATGTAGTTATCCATACTCCACCACCAACAATTACTCCAATAGCCACCACATCACCACCCGCTCCATCACATCCTGTTAGATCTCCATCACCATCACACTCACCCAAACTACAACCAATGGAGTTATTCGCTACTCCACCAACCTCACCACACCCATATCTTGAAACTTTGGAAGACCTTCCAACAAGAACTACCAACCCTCCTCCTATGAACTTTGAAGGTCAACAACCTCTCCTCTTCCATCCTATTTATCGAGATATCCACGGTCCTTTATACCGTGACCAAGAGCCACCGCAACAACAACCTCAACAACCCTCACCAACATCCACACTCAACCCCATTGATGAGGCAATGTGGAATAACCAACCCCAATCACAACAAGAAATCAACGAGGAGTTGGACCGCCTCTATGCTTTCTCAAACATGGTGGATTCCCACCTCCATGAGGCTATGGATCTCCAATCCACTTTGATGGCCTCTATTATGTCCCCAAACTACATTTCACCACCTCCACCATCAAGCACACAACCACCACCACCTCCAACTCAAGAACCAACCCTTCCACCTCCATGACATGATTGTATCATGTGTGAGAGGACCACTCATTTGGTTCAAAGAACCAACATCTCGGTTCTTGAACTTCAAAACGAGATGAGGTTCATTTTGAACCACATTCTCGAGCGCCTTAATGCGATTTCTCATCCTCCTCAATAGGAGCTTTTAGTTTCTTCCTAGTTTCCTTTTATAGGAACTTTTAGGATTTGTTTTAGGATTTTTTCTTTTTTGGATTTATTTTCTTGTTATGTTATAACATCATGTATTGTGACTTATGTCACAAACAATTTTCAATTAATGGATGTTATATTTATGCTTATGGGTGATCACTATTTGGCATAATATCTTGGTTTGTTTGATTTACTAACATTATTGTATGGTTGGTTTGAATTCTCATAATGATTTGACCACTTGTACTTAGGTGCAGTTTTTGATCAGACACTTATTTTTGACTTTTTAAAGTCAAATGGGTTGAACTATCATGCTTGGTTAACTTATACATATGCATTATGCTACTTGGTTGGATTGATTCACAACTAACCTTTGTTTTGTAGCTTTTCTCAACCTTGAATCATATACGTTGGTACCCTAGCAACGGGGAGGATAGATTGAGGGGGAGTATGTTATGTACTAACTCATTATTTTATAGTATTTCTCATCCTTGAAATGTATATGTTGGTACGCTAGCAATGGGGAGTATACATCGAGGGGGAGCATATCATACACTAACTTTGGTTTTGTAGGATCATGCATCATATCTTTGGCACTCCAATTAGGGGGAGTATTATCCAAAGAGGAGCTTTTAAAGTTCTCAAAATCATTGAATCATTCTCGGTATTCCAATTTAGGGGGAGTAATAACCAAGAAATGTTCACCACATTCCGCTACGCATATCTTTTTTTTGTTTCGACAAAAACGGGGAGATAGGATTAAGTTCATACATCACTGTGGATTAAGTTCATACATCACTGTGAACATCACAGTACATATTTTTTTGCTTAAAATAGTTTTTACAACTTGCATAAAACTAACTTAATCTATATTTTTTTTAAATCTTTTACTTTACTTATTCCATTGCTTAAAATAAAATTTATGTTTTGTCATCAACAAAAAGGGGGAGATTGTTAATACAAATATCGTCCTAAAAACGTTATTTATATTTTACGATCTTTGCTTTATTTTGTTAATGACAATTATAAGGTTTATCTTTAGCAAAGCATAAGTATATGTTAAAGTCTTTTACATTTTTGTAACAAGCTTTTTAAAACACATTTACATATCATATGATCGCTAGGAATTACACATTACATACATATATATATTTACATGTTTATTTTTACTTCTTAAAAATGGAAATACACATGACATCATGGCATGCATCATTTACATATCTTAGTTGACTTTACAATATATTTTGGAAAGATCTTGAAGCTAAAGAGTTGACTTTGTAAGATCATGACATGACTAGACAATATATGGTAAGATATGGTAATGTCTTAGCTGGCTTGTTCCCGCGGAACCAAACCAGTACAAGGGCGGAACCAATTTTTGGGATCCGCCAAATCCGCGGGTTGTCTGGTCAGAGCAAGCTGATCATTCAAGCACAACCATCACTTACATAGCATAAATTATACATTCATTCATTTATACATTACTAACCCATTTCATTCACTTCATTCTTAGTGATCTTTCTTTTTGTAGCAAAAGAGATCAAGCATCAACAAGCTTCAACACTGTGTTGCAAGTCTTGATTAGTTAGTTACTGTGTGATCTAGTAGTGTTTACACATCATTCTTATACCATTCATTCAGTAGTGATCGGTTAGTGTTTTAGTCCTCAAAACACATAGAGTGTTGGGAGTGGTTGTACCCTTGTTAAAGAACCAACGGGAGTGGTTGTACCCTTGTAAAGAACCCGGTGTTTAGCTTAGTACCGGATAAAGTGTAAGCGACGTGTATAAAGGTTTTCTCAGCCGAAAAGGGAGTTTGTTTCTTAGTGAAGAAAAACTCTCGAGTTAGAGGCTTGAGGAGTGGAGTAGGGCAAGGAAGAGAGTCCTTGTAGCCGAACCACTATAAATCTTCGTGTTGTGGTTTGATTGTTCCTTTCCTTACTTACTTAACTTATATAGTCTGTTTGTGTGTATTTACTTTGAAATCACGTTAAGTCACAAAGTGAATTAATTTAGAAAAAGGTAAAAACTATTCAACCCCCCTTCTAGTTTTCCACAATTAGTATCAGAGCTACGTTACTCAAGATTTTCAAAATATATTGTATTTTAAAACTTAAAACGATCAATGGATTTTGAAAACTTTAAAGAAGGGCAATCTATGCAAAGACCACCACTATTTGAACCAAATTGTTTCATATATTGGAAAAACCGATTTGAGACGTATGTGAAATCAAAGGACATAGATCTATGGTATATCATTGTAGAGGGTGATTACAAACCCATAAGTAATGATATATCGAGTGGTCGGGATATGGGTACTTCTCTTACTCGTCACAGTGATGAGCAGAAGAAGTTGATTTCCAAAAATAATGAAGCCAAAATGATGCTTTATAATGCCTTACCTAAGAAAGAATATGAAAGAGTTTTTATGTGTAAAACGGCTAAAGATATTTGGCAATCAATGATTATCACTCATCAAGGGAACTCACAAGTCAAAGATAACAAAATTGATCTTCTTGTTCAACAATATGAACAATTTGTTATCTCTGAAGATGAGACCATTGATAGTGCTTTTTCTAGGTTCAATACTATTATTACATCTCTTAAAGCACTTGACGAATCTTTTTCTAGTAAGAATTTTGTCAGGAAATTTCTTAGAGCACTTCATCCGAAGTGGAGAGCAAAGGTGACAGCTATTGAAGAATCCAAGGATCTTTCAAGCATGACATTGGATGAGCTCATCGAAAATCTCAAAGTTCACGAGATGGTGATGGAAAAAGACTCAGAAATAGTTAAAGGCAAGAAGGAGAAGATGAAGTCCATTGCCTTAAAAGCTAGGGTAGAGTCAAGTGACGATGAAGAGTCTAGCTCAGATAGCGAAGACGAAGAGTATGCCATGGCCGTTAGAGATTTCAAAAAGTTCTTCAGGAGACGAGGAAAGTTCGTAAGACAACCTCGTGAAGAAAAGAAACCCTTCCGGAAAGACCGTGATGATAGGAAAGGAAAAGTAGATAGAAAGTGTTTTAGGTGCGGAGATTCCGGTCACCTAATAGGAGAATGTCCAAAACCTCCAAAGAACAAGTCTCAAAGAGAATTTGTTAGTGGAGCTTGGAGCGACAGTGAAGGTGATGACGATGAGCCTAAGAATGACGAAGTTGCTCTTATGGCTAATGACTCTAACGAGGTACTATCTGACTCATCCTACTCCTCTATTGACGATGACACAGTAGAAATAGAATATAACAAACTGTGTGAAATTACCCTTAAAATCATAAACAAAAAAAAAGTTATTAAAAACCAAAAAGGAATTTTTGGAAAACGAAGTATATTGGTTACGGTTGTTGTTGTTGTTGTTGTTGTTGTTCCTGTTGTTATTGTTGTAGTTGGTGGTTCCACGGTCATTCAGCCTTCGCTTGTGATCGTTGCTTTCGGAGGTGGAACTCCGATTAATTTCCCGTTCCAACAATTTTTGAGCTATGGAGATAGCTTCCTCCAGAGTTGCCGGTTTTGACGAGGTGATATTTCCCTCGATGCTTGGAGGCAAATGTTGTTCCCGTTACACAAGTAGAAGTAACTACAAAGTTAATCTAATTTTGTTCCATGACTGAGATTATGTATTGATTTATTATAACAGATAAGTAAAACGTAAAGATAAAAACACAAGTTTTTCAACGTTTAAATTCTTATTAGAAATTAATCAAAAGAATCTATTACCCCAAGTGTTTGCGGAATAAACACTTGGGATCGAATAGACAAGGTATGGTGTGTTCTCCTCTCTAAACTCAAGTTATTCTTGAGTGACAACAATAATGAACCACTGAGCTATCTCAGGGACTTGGTTGCTCTTTGGAGAAGAAAAGTGGTTTTGTGAAAGTCTAAGCTTTTAATGCACAAAACTTAATCCACTTTTCTCCCATCTGTTCCTATTTATACACAAGTATAAAAGAGCACCTTCTAGAAGTACAAAAGGAATAACCTAGCTAGTTTGACAAATACAACAGTATTTGTCATTTCCAAGAATCTGCATTGGGAATAAGCTAAAAGTGCTTTCCGAGTGTCAGCTATGACACATCTTGACTTTAAGCCGTTTTAGGGAAAGTTTGCTTTCGGCCCGATAAGTCTTCTCCTTATCTTTTCAAACTCTTCCCGCCTAATCCCGCCTTTTTTTCAGACTTCAGATTCTTCAGTCAAGGTCTTCAGTCTTCAGTCTTCAATCATCATAGTTGTTGAGAAAACTGGGGTTCAGTGAGTTCTTGTCATTACTCACTGAACCCATTACCTTCTTCTTTGGCTTAAGTGACACTCAGGGAGTTTCGCCTCACTGAGTGGTGAATCTTTCTTCTTAGACTCGTCTTAAGCATCCTGAAGGTAACTCACTGAGTGACTGTTCACTCAGTGAATTGAGAGTGTTTAAGGTTTATTAACACTTGGCTAATTTGTGTCAAAATCCTGTTTTCAGGACGCTTGGGTACTGACGGACCCAACAGCAAACCCTCGACGTATCTCTCCAGTGACTTTTCATCATCTGGCACCATAGTCGGACATAGTACCGACAGTTCCTGGAACCTTCTGTTGCAGGTCTTGATGTCGTTCCCTCTCACTGTCAACCGATAAAATTCTTCCTCTAGCTTCCTAATCTCCGTACGCGGACAGTATTTCTTGAGCATTTTCGTCTTTAGTTCGGCCCAAGAAATTTGGTATGCTTCTTCCATTCCCATAGTCTGGGCAGTCGCGTTCCACCATGACAAAGCATCTTCCAGTAAAGTTCCCGTAGCAAATGTGACTTTGTTGTCTTCTAGGCATTTACTTCTCATGAATATCGTCTCCGTACACTCAAACCACTGAGCCAATTCGGTCACTCCTTCTGACCCTTTCAAATAAGTTGGCTTGCAACTTATGAAATCCTTAAAGGTACACTTGCGAGACGCAGATGCCTCGCTTTCAGCGGTGGATCGGTTGTTGTTGCTCGAGCGGGCTATGGTAGCCGCTTGAGTCTCAAGAGCTGCTGCGACACTATCAGCTACCAGTTTCTGAATAGCTTCAGGGGTCATAGCGGTTGCGGGGGTAGCAGTTTCTTTTCTTGTATGAGCCATATTTCTATTAATACCACAAGAAAACACAAATTTAGAATCCACATAATGACCATGCTAGAATAATTCGAGTAACAAGGTAATTGCATAATAGTCCTAACAATATGGTCACAATGTGAAATCACAACCAATTGAGAATCATAAAATCATGACATGTTTGGGTACTATCGTAAATAAATGATCGACTCTTAGTATAGGATTGCTAAGGAGCAAACTGATTCATCTACAAAAGCTGAAGTTCAGCAAATTTCTCTACATTCATCAATTTTCTTTTGAAATATTCTTTGTTATAATTTTTGTAATTACATCTCAGTTGTAATATTCAAAGAACTATAACATTACGACATATCTGATCACAATTTACATGAATAACCACAGTAGTATAGATCAACGTCAATATATAGTAAATCATAACTAACAACATATATTAATAACTTGAATCAATTTTGTTACAAAACAGAATGATTACAAGGTCTTTTATTAATGAAATATACGGTAAGCTAAGATGCCGCAAACTATACAGATGTATGCTATGTCTAACTACTGGAAGTCTCATCCATGGGTCCTGTGAGCTCTGAAATCTGATCCGGAAGTCTCTGTATGTCGGTCTGATGCTGGACCTGCATGTCTTCCACGAGTCTCATAAGTACATCGATCTGCTCCTCATGACGCTCCAAACGCGTCATGATAGTGGATGGGGTAGGTGTGCGATCAGCCGCTGCCCTGGAGCTTTCTCTAGTCTCGAAGACTCGGGCTGGAGGGGGTGATGATGCATATTGATGTTCAGGAGATGATGGTGGCGTTATCCTAATCATGTCTAGGGGTGAAGTAGGGGATAGAGGTGATGGTGGTATAATTGGAACTATAGGTAGTCGTACCCTCTTGCGAGGTGTATTCAACCTGATAGGGCCATTGGGGTGGCTCCGAAACGGTGTCATGAATGGTTTGGGTTCATAGGGTTCTAAGATTCTGACTCGTCTGCGCCGGACTACCGGTGCAGGTGGGGGTGGAGGTGTAGGCAACGGGGTTTCGGAATCTTTTGCAGGCAGCCATTGCTGACTCTGCATATACTGATCATTGGGAATTGGGGTATAAGTGGGACGATTCTCCGGACGAGCTGATGAAAGGTATGCCCGTCTAGCTAATACATACGGGTCTTCATATATGGGTGAGTCTGGGTTATCTAGTGCAACTGGTGGCATGGGTGGTGTAGCGACGAATTCTCCTTCTTCTCCTTCTTCAAAGGGCTCCGTTTCGTCTGAGGCGATGTCTGACACTATAGCGGGCGATGTGCTAGGGACTATGGGTGAGGTGATAGATGAATAAGTATCTTCGGATTCCATGTCCGATGATGAGGTGCTAAGGTGTGATACTGTAGACATGGTACTGTAATATCCTTGTAAATAGTAATTGTAAGTAATTAATAACACCAAGTATATAAAAGTTAATATGTGATAATCCTGTTAAGCAATACTGTAAACATGATGTTATGAAATTTGCAGGCATGGAGGGCGTAACGTGGTATGGTGTAAAGTGGTCCATTTTGAAAATGTAGTTATAGTCCAATATTTCAAAAACATTTGGTTCCCTATAACTATAGCTCTGATGCCAATCTGTAACACCCCTTAAATTTTGAGTTAACAGCGGAAGACTTAATAGGGGTATTACTGGAAGGATCATAGTTATAATCATAGAAAACGACTCAAAGAGACGTTTTGTAAATCATTATCATTCATTTAGAAATTCGAATACAAAAAGGAAATTTCAGCGTTTAATATTCCACAAAAGATAATGTAAATTTGCTATGAATGACAGAAATTTATTTGACACCAAAACCATCTGTTACATGCCCGCTCCGATGCCTTGAATGCTCCTGTTAATTACCTGAGATAACATGCTTAAAAGTCAACAAAATTTTTGAGTGAAATCATAGCGTTTATAATAATAATCAGTTTTGAACACAAGTCTACAATTGCATATAAATACAATTATCATGAAAAAGTAAAATTACGATCGATATATTGCCCTAAGTCTCATGACACTCAAATGTTAACATGTACCGCACAAACGGTCACAACAATCCAAATTAATGGCATGAGTTATGGCCCTCTATAGGATATTGCCAACTTCCCATTTTAAATTCAAATAAAGTGTATCTGAACCTATCCAGCTAGCAACTAGGGCCATCTTCAAGATAGTTCAAACAGGCAGTCAGCCTTCACAGATCTGTTCACTATATTCGCGTCCACCGCAGTGGTTAATGGCTCATGATGGGAGGGACTTTAAATGAAGGCAATAACGATAACTTAGGCAATATCAGTCAGGTAAAGCATATAGAAAATACTTGCGTTCTGTTTTATAACATGTATCTCCCCACGTATTTGAAAGTATTTAAAAGTTAAAAGTGGGACTATGAACTCACTTTGAATGTAACTGGCAAAGATGAAATATGAAATCAAATGTATTTAAGGGAATGGCTCCAACACACAACCTGGATAATAATAAGGAAGTCTGAGATTTTGACGGTTTTGTCCTTATACGAATAATGATTGAAATGATATCGAATGACGAAGTGGTTTGTGATGAGAGTGGATGATATGCTTAAAATGCTTAAAATTCAAAAATAATATTATATTTAATATTATCTTATTTTTAAGTCATTTAAAACCAAAAATATCTTTTCCTCGAAAGTGGTTTGAATAAAACGTTAAGTCATTCGTTAAAATCTGTTATATATAAATATAAACGTTATAAGTTTAAATATTAAACGAAACGTAATAAAATGCGCGTGAATGAAATGGGAAATGTAAAATATGAAATGAAATATGCATATGTTTAAAGTTACAGTTTGGTCCTTGTATTTTTACCAATTTTACACTTTTTACCCTAACGGTGTAATATTTGCACTGTTAGTCCCTGGTTACTTATATTTTACATTTTTAGTCCAAATATTTCCCAAAATGACATAATAAACTACATGTTTACTATTTTATCAATATATATCCTTAAGTTAATAAATTGACAGTTTTACCACATACTTTTACAAAGTTGACAGGTTCAACCCAAATAGTAATAATCGTTGCAAAACAAGTCCAAATTTTATAAAAATAGTTGGAAAATAAATCTAAGAGTTTGACAAGCTTAATAAAGCTTATTCAAGTGAGTTTCAATCGCTTATTACACGAAATGCTTATTTTTAAGCTAATGGGCTTTTAACGATTAAATTCAAAGCCCATTAGTGAAATTCGATCCAGGGGTTTTTAGGAAATATTGGGCCTGGCCTTGGGCTTGTTTATTGAGTTTAAAAACATTACAAAAGACCTTATATTCATAGCTTATCGTATGAGCTTATTAAGCGCTTATTGGGCTTATTAGCCCACTCGGTATAATATAAAAAGTTTTAAGTGTTCCGACTAGCGTTTAGTTGGAGATTTTTAAAGAGCTTATAAGGGCTTATGAGAGAAATATTAAAACATGAAATTGAATAATGAGCTTATGAAGAAACGGTATGGATAATAAAAATGCAATGGTGCGTGTTTGATTTCGTTTTAATTAGTTCATTTCTTAGTCGAGTTAACATAGCCGAATAATATGAGATATGAAATATAAAATGAAATGCGATACAATGAATAAATAAAATGAGCTCGAAATGAAATGAAACGAATGTATAAATGTAATACGAATGCGTAAAATGTATTCCTAGCCATTCCATGAAGGAGGCATTATGTATGAAACATAAAATAAATAAAAGAAACGCGTATAAAATGCATAGAAAGTAATATACGATTGAATGAGGTATAAAAATTATGCATGGTGAATATAAATCGATAAGAATGACTTAAGAAAGGTTTAGGAAGACTCACAACACCAAGAAGGTGGATTTTATACGTTTGAATGATCAAGAACTCGCTTAAATGCTAGACCTGATCACAATGGCTTCGAACTAGGGAGTTTTCGGATGGAACTTGGCTTCTGGCTTCTTGAGGACTCGGTAAAGGAATATAGGAGACTTGGAGAGTGTGTGTGAAAGAGTTTTACAAGTGGGAAATGAGTTATACGTTTGGTCGATATATATGAATGCATGTAAATCAATTTTATTGTTTTTAAATGATGCAAGTTGATGTTTATTCGATTTACAGAGATTGGATAGGATAAAGTAGCTAGTAATCAAGTCTAGTAGGGGTCAAGGGGGGGGGGGTTTGAGTATGGTTTAGTCAATAGAACCAAGTAGGACATATATATGTTTCGTTCGAAATATTTAATGGGTCCAAAAACAAAATGTAGCGTGTGATATTATAAGACAAGGTGAGAAATGAGGTTATAAACTCATAATCAATCATATGAAGTTAAAAGAACTAGAGAAAAATCAGTTTGGATCTAATTAGATCAAAAATAATAAATGTCGAATGGGTTTGTAACTGTTGCGATAGAGGTTTACTTTTGGTTTCGTTAGGCAAGCAAATGTTCGACATAGAAGGTGAGATTCGACATTCTAATTATTTGGTGGGTGAGGAAACGAGGTGAGTAAAAAGTTGGGTATCTTGTGTGTCGAATTTGAAAGAAAACAGGGTAAAGTAAAGTAGGTTTAGTCGAGTGGTATAATAAGTTTAAATAAAATTAGTATTGATGGGTTGGGCTTATGAATAGTAACATGCCACAAGAATGGGCTAAGGAATAGTAATAGGATCCGTTTGGTTTATAATGGGTATGTTGGGTTTGTCGTGGTCTACGTGTGAGCTCGTTCCAATGTTTTGGGAATTAATATAATGTAATAAACAAAATTTTAAATTTTGCTCGTAAAAATAGTTAACTGAACTGTAAATGATAATTAATACTTGATTAATGTTTTTAAATCACTGAGAAATTTTACAGGTTGCTACATGTAGCATCTTCAACAGCAGCAGGTACATGCGTAGTAATAGGAGGTCCATAAGTAGGTATACTGCTTCTAGTAGTAAACGTGTTAGAAGACCCAGTAACCTCAGCCCCAAAAGAAGTAAGGTTACTTCCAAAAGAAGTAGATTTATTCGAATAACCGGTAACCTCAGTCCCACCATGCGTAGTACTATTCCAAACAGTAGTAGCTTTACTTGCTAAGCCAGTAACTTCAGTAAGAGACAAAAATTCAGTGGGAGTAACAAAATTCGTACCACCAGTAACTCCAGCTGACCAAAACGCCTCCTCCACATCAAATTCACTTTGCCTACTAGGGTTTTCCAGTGATCCAGCGGGCCCAAATGTGTTCAAATTAGTAGCATCAATCGTTTGAGTGCATTCAGGTGCGTTGGCTACATTAACAATTACATTAACATCATACTTTAAGCTAGGGTTTTTCAAAATCATAACTGCTTTCCTTGTTGTGATTTGAACATTCCTAACCTTTAGTCCCTTCAAGCGAAGCATTCTAGCATTCAACTCATCCAAATCAACATGTACAGCAAGTGAAGCAGTATAATAGAAAGTCTCTTTGGCAACGAAACCATAATCAGTAACATTAACCTTAACTGATTCCTCTACCACGCCCACACCAGTAGTAGGAGGGTTAAGAGGCGTATTAGGGTTCATTATCGGTTCAAAATCCAATTCACCGAGGCTAACACTACAAGAAAACAGGGCTTTACCCACGGAAATTACCCACGTACATTGATACGTGTGTATTTTCCCTCATATTACCCATTAGTTACCCACAATTAGCAAATCCAAAGTCTAGAATAAATTACCCTCAATTTTCCCATAGTTTTACCCATAAATTTACCCATTAAATAATATATCGTGTGTAGTTTGTGGCTAAATGATTCCCGCCAAAATATTTCCCACATATTACACACAACTTTTTTATCACGGGTAAAGTCATGGCTAATTTTATGGGTAAATTTTTTTTACCCACAGACTACACACATCTATTGTATTCGTTGGTAATATTTGTGGGTGGTTTATGGGTAACATTTATACTTGTAGCTTTTTACAGACCCGGTTTCCCATTTAACATCTCGAGTGTAATTTATGTGGCTAAATTTACATTACCCATTTATTAGAGTCATCCTTTGTGCTCGTGGGTAATTTGGTGCGTGTAATTTGTGGGTAAAAATATGCCCATGATTATGGCGATGGTTAACTTTTCACTAATACAAATTTGGGATTTAGTCACACATGTGGGATTTCGAACGGCCACACAGTAACTTATTTGTGTAACTAAATGTACCAGAATAAAATAAACAGCCACACTTGATCCGACTTGTGTGACCATTTCGTCTTTCCAACTGAGGCTACAGTCACACATTTGAATATTTTCGTGATTAGAGGTATCTTGTAAATTTTTTTTGATTATTTAGTCACATATAATTTGGAACGTGTGACGGATACAAATAAGTTTGAAACATTAGTCACACTATATATATACATATGTGACAAATATATGTCACACAATTGAACAGTGTGGCCAAAATCCATATATGGTCACATGAAGTAATTGTGTATGTGGCTAAATCATGTACTCAAATTTGTCACACATTATTTAAAAGTGACTAAATCATATAGTCAAATTTGTCACACATTATTTAAAAGTGACTAAATCATATACATGATGTATGATGTGGCACTTAGTTTTACCCAAAATATAATTTCCCACTTCTCATCTTTTCTTAACCCGCCTAAATTTTTCCCCAAAATCAAAATCCTTCCCAAATTCCCAAATATTTCATTAACCATACATCTGTTCTTTCTTCTTCTTCCCTCCAATATCATGTCACATAACCCGCACTTATCTCATCCTCTTTCTCTCATCTCTGCCGCCAACCACAAACCATCACAAGTCACCTCTCACGCACCACAAGTCAATTTCATCTTTATCCACCACAGACCCTCACCCCCTTTCTAAAACCCTAATTTCACCTAGGGTTTTTCAGCCTCATTTCTTTCATATCTCATAAACCCTAAATTTCTTTACTACTATTATCATGCCTAAATCAAGCAAGAAGTCTGCCATCAAGGTATACATGTTATTCTTGTTGATGTTATTATTATATTTTTGTTGGTTTTAGTGTTTTGATTCTGATGATGTTTTGTTTTTTGGTTTTTTTAGGCCGAGGTTGCTCCTGCCGTTGTGGTTCCTGTTAAATCAGGTAAAAAAGGTAGTGTTTTTTTTTTTTTTTTTTTTTTTTTTTTTTTTTTTTTTTTTTTTTTTTTTTTTTTTTTTTTTTTAAATCATAAAGATTGTAACTTTATATGTTTATTGCTATTTTTTATATGTTTTTATATATGTTGTTCGATTATATGAATTTGTTGTGTGATATATGAAATAAAGATGAAAGTTTGATTCACGGGTTTCAGGTTGTGGTTTCCGGTAAAAGTTATGTCGTGTTTCCAGTAGGTGTTTCAAGGGTCATGTATTTGGTTAGTCATGTGGCAGGTCAAGGCTGTCAAGAAGTAGTGTGTCAAATTATGGTGGGTCAGGTAGTGTCAATATTTGGTTAAGATCTGGCGGGTTTAAAACTCTTTTTGGTCGTCGTGAAGGTGGTTCAGATTTTGATTTGTTGGATAGGGTCAGGAAGGGGATTTTGGTCGGATAGATTTTGCTGGTGTGAAGATGGTTTGTCCCCAGAATGTGGTGAGGGTCATGTAGTTTTGGTTGTGGTGAGTGTCAAGCAGATTGGAAGTTTCAGTTTGGGTCGAGTTTTTTAGATGCGAGTGTTCAGTTTGGGGTCGTGGTATTTTGTTGTCAAAGGTCATGGGTTAAAGCTCGGGATCTGTTTTTTAAGCAGGGTCGCTGCAGTTGGGGCGTTTTACATCATATGCCCGGAGCTGTTTGGATTGAGGCTCCAGCGAGTTACGTTTCAGCAGGTGTCAGGGTCGTGGTCGTTTGTAACTCGTTTCCATGTTTTCTACTGGGTGAATGCCCTCAAGTGATATTGCATTTGGAGTGTTTGGAGGTTGAGTTCTATCTTAGTTTGATTGGATTTCACTGGCACGTCTTTGTTTGGTCTTATTGTAATTGTGAGTTAGAGGGTCAAGTAAATGTGAGTTTAGAGAGTCGTGAGTTAGAGGGTTTAGCAATATGAGTTATGAGGATCTAGTAATATGAGTTATGAGGGGCATGCGTTAGAGGGTTAGGTGATTGTGAGTTTAGAGCGTCGCGAGTTAGAGGGTCGAGTAATCTTTGTTGTAAGTTCAGAATCATGCAGATATATTTTAGCTGGTGATGTGACAGATACTCCATATCTGTATAAAAGTACTTTGGCACCCAAATAATTCGTTTTTATCAAAATATTGGCTTTTATTTTCTCGAATTCTCTTGCCTACTCTGTCTACTTGTACCAAATTCTTCCATGTTTTTATCGTTGTTTTTCTACTGAACTACTATAAATGTTTGATACTGACTCTTTTATGCAACTTGGAATTTCTTAAGTTAGAGGCTTTGTATTGTCTCATATCAACACTTATAGAACACTATCAGGATTTATATATTAAAACATTATGGTTTTTTAACATAGAATTAGAGTTTATGCGTACTAGTATAAACTGTGTTGTAAAGGGATTGTGTTAAGCCTACATTAACTAAGAAGCAAAACCCTGTGCAGTATTTGATTAAAGAATATTAACTATCTCTTAACCTTAATCAACAAGCTGAGTTGGCCTATTGGATAATCTTGAAGCAAATGCCTTTTTTTTACTAGAAATATTGTGATAAGCCTACATTAACTAAGAAGCAAAACCCTGTGCATAATTTGTTGGACTGTAGAATTGAGATTAATATTTGTTTAAGTCAGTAATAAAGCTGCAGGTATTTGCTATGATGCAGTAATCTTTTTGAAGAAACCCTGTATATCAGAATTCTAAGCAATGATTTGAAAATGTTAGATTAAGGAATTGATAAATCGATGCTCGTTTTAATATTTTGGAAAAGTCTCAATATTGATGCAATCAGATGTAGAAGGGATACAGATTCTTTTAAGATGAATAAATACTGCCAGGAGCCCTAATTTTTCAATGTTTCAGCATAGATTAATCTGTTTTTCAATGATATTTATCAAGGATAGTTACTCTAAATACTAGTTCAAGTACCTGTTAAATGTTATTATTAAGTTAGTTAGCTATAGTTGTTTGTCCAAATATTAGTTTGCAGCAGCTCAGTCAGTGACCTAAGAAAGGGAACATGAATGTGGTTTATAGTATAAATACTATACCAAAAAATGCTTATCTGAGGGAAAGGGAGTTTACTTATCAATGTTGCTGTTTTGCAGCTGAGTATTTTCCTGATAGATCAGAAGTCCAATGTCTGCATCACTGGCAAAAGGTTCTTAATCCCGAACTTGTTAAAGGACCTTGGACTCAAGAGGTATGCACCTGATTCCTTACTGCATTGAAATATAGTTTTCTTGTGTGCATATGATAACATAAAATCCCTCTCGGTCTCTTTTTTTCTGTAGGAGGATGACATAATTGTCGAGCTGGTGAAAAGATATGGACCAACAAAATGGTCTCTAATAGCCAAGTCTCTACCTGGTAGAATCGGGAAACAATGTCATGAAAGGTATTTTCGTAACTGGTTACGTTATTTACCATTCATTCATTGCTTATGTTAAATATTTTGATAATTTTTTTACAGGTGGCACAATCATTTGAATCCAGATATTAAAAAGGATGCTTGGACCCTGCAAGAGGAGATGGCCCTCATGAAAAGCAGAAGATCATTCACAAATAAGATCTTACTACAAATAAGATCCCTTGGGCGTGGTATTGTGGGAACTTACTACAAATAAGATCCCTTGGGCGGATCTTAACATTATGCAGGTATATATTCACAAGTTCATACTCAAGTTCAATATTGTTGGAAACTTAACATACATATCTTTGCTTTGACTTTCAAGTTAAACATAGCACAGTCTAAAAGCAAATGTTGATGGGTTCAGGGGATACAAGGAGTAGGTTCGGTGGGTGGGTTTATTGTGTTTGTACAGCCAGTTGGTTCAGTTTATGGGTTCCATTGGTGGGTTTAGCGGGTGGGTACAACCGGAAGTATCAAGGGCAGCTAAATAAGCAAGTTGGGGTTGGTTAACGTTAACACATGTCACCTTTAATTGTAAAGTTGTTGCATTAAAAAAAATTAATTTTTTTAGTTTATTAATTGCGGAAGGGATTTACAGGTTGTGAGTGTCACCATGAAATTTCTATATGATAAAAATTAAATAGTCGCATCTGTCTCTTAGTACTGAGATACTGCTTTTCACTTGTTTCTACAGGAAAAATAGATTCTCTAAGGAGAACGAAGTCTCAGATATTCACAAACAGTTCTGTAAGTTTTCCTCTTCAATCCTAAGAATGTTTGATCACTTCATTTGCTAAAAAGTCGATTTTAAACGATGAAATAAACGAGAGAGTACATCGTTAGTATGGAAAAACCAATTTAATCATAGTTGAATTACCATGGTGACTGTCTTTGAGTGCCATGGTTTGGTATGTTTCTCCTCTAGTTGCCATCATACTGTCTTTAGATGAGATGTAGTATTATTTTTTAAACGGATGGTAGTACTAATATTAGAAGGCACGTATCTGCGCTAGTTTTGTATAGGTTAATGACCGTATCATGCATCTGTTGGTTATTTATCATCTTGTGTTAGAAAGTCCAGTGAAAAAACATGTCTTTTTCTTGTATAAGTTTCTCTTATGCAAAAGTGCTTGAACTGTTGACTTTTAGGCAGAAGCACATCTTTCATGACTGTGTATTTGTATTTGTGTAGAATTGTGCCCCGGATGTTTTTAATAACTTCAAAATGTTAATAAATATCTGTATCTCAGGCCTGCAAGTTGAAACTGGGAGACTTGAAAGGAGCATTGTTGGATGCGGACTTTGCACTTCGTGAAATTGATGATAATGTGAAAGTCTAGTAAGAGTGACACTTAAGACAACAATGAAGCAGATAATGTGGGGGGAACTCAAAACCCAAACACTAGCAACTTCGAGGAGCATAAAGTCTAGTAAGATGATCACCACAGGCTTAGGACATCGACAAACCTGAGTTAATTTATTTTCTGTGTGTCTGGTATTTTAGGTTCAGGTTATTTTGGTTTGCATATCTTAGGTTGCTGTTTGCTTAATTTGGGATAATTTAGGTTGTTGGTTCCTTTCGGATATTTTATGTTTATGTTAAGTTTAATAAAGTTGGTTTATGTTTTTTATATTGTCTGCCTAATTTATATTTTACATCTCTTTCAAAATTTGTGCATATATTTCATATTAATTTCAATCAGATCGTTTGTCGAAAAATTCCCACAAGTTTTACCAGTACTTTTCGTGGTTAATATTACCCACCAATTATTGTGGGTAAACTTCTAATATTACCCTTTGCTTTCCTACCAATTATTGTGGGTAAACTGCTAATATTACCCTTAGATTGAATGAAAATGGGTAAAACGGAACTTTTTACCATTGGATATTTACACACGACTATATCGTGGGTTATGTGTACCCTTGAATTACCCTCAAAACTTTCGTGGGTATTTTGTGGTAAGGTAAAAAATCCCATGAAACATTTTACCACCGATTTATTGAACACACCCACGGATTATGTGCTGGCTAAATATACCCATAGATTACCCACATGACAATTGTGGGTATTTTCGTGGTACCTTAGAAAATCCCGTGCAACATTTACCCATGGATTGAATGAAAATGCCCACAAACAATGTCGTGGTTAACATTACCTACATGTCAAAAAAGTCGTGGCTAGTCAATTACCCTAGAAGGTTTTCCCCATTAAAACAGATTCAGGGATAATCCGTGGGTATTCATCAGTTACCCACGAATTTGGCCCTTTTACCCACAAAATCTGTCCGTGGCTATTCGCCTGAATTCTTGTAGTGTAATACGACTACCCTCATCAGCAGACTTAACGTCCAACTCATTATGTAATAACCCGAAATTTTTGAGTTATTAACTTTCTGTAAACCCGAAGCAATTGATTATGAACTTTAATCAAGTTATTTTATTCACCTTTGCATTCGAAATATTACTATATATTTTTTTACTGAGAAATAACTAGTGAGATTACAAAACGAACCCTGTGACAAAACTCACGTTCCATTTTCACTGGAACCGCACGCGTACCGACACCGTGATAGTATGGCATGAGTAAATAAATCAAGCGAAAAACGTACAAAACGGATCATAAAAATAAATACGAACTCGGAAATAAAAACAAATAATTTATGATGACTCTAAAACTCTCGAGCTAGAGATATTTAAACGGAGGTAAAACCGACACTGTCTAACAAGACTCGGGTATTTAAAAACACAAAATATACTCTACTAAATTCTAAAACAACACTACAACATTTTCTTTACACACTACATATAAGTAAAAAAAAAAAATAAATAAATAAATAAATAAATAAATCCTACACCTACTACTATATTTATATCTTTCCTGCTTTGTCGGTATCCCCACCAATTCCAATATTTCTGCTGCTGCTACTACTTCCTTCCCGTTCTTGTCGACACCCCAATCCAACCAAAGACACCATCACCTTTCTACTCCCACCTTTCCACCTTATCATATTCTCGGCAAAACACCATCCTCAAAAGACACCATCTTTGATCCATCACTTTCCTCCCTCACTACTCTTGTCGCTATAATTGCATTCCCAAAAACCCAAAATCCGAACCATCACCATCCATAATTAATTAGGGTTGACCATGAATCCTTTGTCCCATTCTTGGTCACAGGAATACTTAGGAGATAGAGGCATAAGTATAATGATATCACACCAATTAGGGTGGTTAATTCTCCAACAATCCGAAAGAGGTATGGAGCTTAACTCCATAATCCTCCATAAATTTGCACCTCTCATGAGCTATTCGAATCACACAAGTACACAACACACCAAGAAATTGAGAAGTTCTCAAGAGTTGGGTCAAGCTGTGATTCGAATAAGAAGCTGTGGTGGGTCGATATTGGAGTTCTTGGATTCGGATTGGAGAACTAGATTAGTGTTCGAAACATTCCACAAATCTCAGGTTTATCATTAATTTCTACTTGATATTGTTTTATAATTGTTTTTCATTCGATCTATATAAGTAGAAGTTAGGTCAAATTAGTTTTACGTGAATGTGATTATTGATAAAATGGAGAGTAAGTTGCGAATACAGTTTTGAAACTTAAGAATAGGTCGAATTAGATTCAAGTGGGTTTAATGTGGATAAAAAGATAAGTCGATGTAGTTGAGAAATTGTGAAAGAATTGCGGTTAGAAATAGTCGAATGTAGTTTAGAATCTAAATGGGTCGAAAGTAGAGAATTGACTTTAAAAAGTCATTGAGTCTTAGTTTATGTGGATTGTTAAAACTGCTAAGAAGTAGCGAAAGAGTAGTCGAAACTGTTTAGAAACCGAACTACTCATTTGTGTACTCGATTCCTGAGGAACCCAACGACTTGAGCTCGAGTTGTATTCGAGAGTCGTTTAACGGGCTGGGCCGTAGCTTGACCATAGTGGTGTTCGAACCTCGCCAAAGTCTTATGTGAGAACGTATATATTTTTTTTTAGCCCTCGAATGCTTGTTTTGTTTTAACTGAAAATACCAGGCAACCCACAGACACCAAAAAGAAAAGAAAAGGGACCTGCATATTATTTGTACAATAAAGATTTGGGTTAGATTTGGCACTAGGCCGAAGCCCAATATAAAATAAAGAGTAAAACAAATTTAGTTCTTGCACCAGGCCACAAGTAGTGGGCTGCGTTTGAACCTGGGCCACAGCCCACTCAAATTGTGATTTATAAATAATAGGGTGCGTTTGATATTAGATAAAAGAAAAAGAGAATGTTTAAATTTTTCTTTTAAATAACATAAAGTAATAAAACCCGGACTGGCAACACGTCAAATATTAGTTATTCGAATGGTGACAAAAACGAATAACCGAGACACTAAAAATTGTTATACGCCGTCAATATTATTTACGCGACAAAATAAATAGTTACCACGTGCATCAATAACAGGATTGTTTGAAAATATATAAACTATTTTACGTTCATCGAATCTTAAATAAAAAATGCAAACTAAATTATGCCA
The DNA here is from genome assembly GCA_021014915.2 of Artemisia tridentata subsp. tridentata. Taxonomy (NCBI): domain Eukaryota; kingdom Viridiplantae; phylum Streptophyta; class Magnoliopsida; order Asterales; family Asteraceae; genus Artemisia; species Artemisia tridentata. The sequence goes on along the minus strand of CP139509.1, from coordinate 356,090,897 downwards.
TACTAATCTAGGTCTCGCGTTGGAACTGCTATTCACTATTTGACTCGATTGCATTTCAGATTTCTACTACTACTGAGGTGAGTTCATAGTCCCACATTTTTACTATGTTTTCAAATCCCGTGGGGAGATACATGCTATAAAACCGAACACAAGTATTTTTCCTGTATGCTTCCCTGATTGATATTGCTAAGAAATATTTGCCTAATTATTACCCCGCCAATTTAAAAGTCCCTCTATCATGAACCATTAATCACTTGCGAGTGAACGCGAATTTCGTGAATAGATCTATTGGAAGTTGACATCCCATTTGTACTAGCCGGATAGATAGCCATAGTGTTAGCCGGATTGATAGACAAATGCACTTTATTCGAATTTGAGTATGGCAAAACTCCTACACCAGGGCATTTATCACCCATATCATTGCTATGATTGGGATATTTATTATTATTACCCCTACACGTTAAGGTTTGCGTTTCATGAGGCTTAGTGCAATATTTATCTATTTATTACCCCTGCAATATCATTGTTTTCACTATTATTTACCTTGTGTTCAATCTATTACAAATAAAACACTGTGAATTCACTCAACCTTTGTGTTGACATTTTAAGCATGTTTATCTCAGGTAATTAAAGAAATCTCAAGCACGGAGTTGGCACGGGCATGGAGAAAAGACCCACCTTTGTTCCAAATAACTATATCATTCTTTTTCAAACTCATCATCACTTTTGTGAACTACTACCCCCTTTTGATAACAAATATGTAATCTCTGAATATTGAGTTTTCATTAAATGATATAAAATTTCCCTATTTATCAAAAATCTATACTTATGACTGTGATCTAGTTGGTAATACCCCGTTTAAGTCTTCCGCTGCTTCATTACGATTTTTGGGGTGTTACAGATTGGCATCAGAGCCATGGTTATAGAGAACCAAATGCTTTTTCAAAAACATTGGACTATAACCGTGATTTCTAAAAGGACCATTTTAAACTTTACCACCCTATGCCCTCCGTGCCAACACTTTGCTACACTTTTGCATTGAGATTTGCTTGGCAGATTATGCATGACAAACGAATTTTACCACTATAAAAAATAGCATAGAGATTTGCTTGGCAGATTATGCATAACGAATTAGTTTTATCACCTACGAATGTTATTACAACTAATGCATGTTATCATTATTAGCTAACTTACACTTGTTATTATCGGGATATTACAGTACCATGGCTTTTAATTCACTTTACTCTACCGAAATCATTCCCCGTACTATTCGCACTTCCTCAGTTATCCAACTCATACCAAACTCAGACGATTCTTATGTGTTAACGGAGTCCACATCCACGTTACCCGATTCGACATTATTCTTTCCCTTACTCCCACACTCACTTATCCACTTACCACCGTCAGGGAGAGCCGTCATGCCTCAAAATAACGAGATGTTGGAGGGGGTGCCCAGTACATTCGAGGTTGACCAGAGTTCCAGGAGAACTCAAATGGAGACAGAGGATGACATGGTGTGGAGAGATATACCATGCATAGACGATCGCATTGCCACCATGGAGACCTGGGACTATATGTCTCATTTATCATCATTCGAGTCTTCGGACACTCCATACCCTGGGGCACCACTAGAGGACACAGAGACGAGCGTTGTTGCTCAGATGCAGAACCAGTTGGACTCGCTAACTAGAAGAGTAGAGCTTCACTCCGAGCACCTCGATGAGCTACCAACTGATCAGTTTGAGTCGTACGACCAAGACCTCCGTATATTGTTCAGGAGGATGAACATCAGAAGACAAGAGATCTCTGATGTAAGTTTCAGAGTTGATACCGTTGAACATGCGCGAACGGTAGCCCAGGAGACAGTCCAGGGATTACAGTGTAGGGTAGGAGATGTTGAGAGAGCCCTACGAGCAGCTAGGGATACTGAGAGAACCCAGAGTCAAAGGATTGCCGCTTTAGAGGCTATTCTGGCAGCACAGTTGAGTATAAACCAGGATTTCCAAAGGCGTTTTATCGAGATGGATGACTTGGCTGAGATAGTTAGAGGTTTACAGTACGGACCTGGAGATGCACCCGGCACTTCATAGATTAGCCACGTATTGTTGTAGTAGTGACATCTTAACTTGCCCAGCGTGGCATTAATAATTTTGAATTGTATTGTTCTTTTGGAAACAATGTATCAAATTATTAAAACTCATGGTTAGTTATGATTACTATGTACCAATATTGATCTATGTTATGGTTGCTTTCTTCATTTATGTGTTGTGATTTTCTTTTATACGTCACCATATTATTCCATGTGTGATGTGATTGTATTCAGACATGTCGTGATGATTAATTATGATGATTTTGTTTATAAGGATGTTGTATGCTACTATTATGAGGATAATTATGACACCTCACTTGATTATATTAACCGTAAAACCTAAATATATGTTCTTGTGTCATTGTTAGAACATAGCTACCCGCAACAGAACTACAGAAGCTGTCGCCGGATCGATCATGACTCCGGAGGAGATCCGCCGATTGATCACGGAAAGCGTGACCGCTGCATTAATAGCTCAAGCTGCAGCCACGACTCCTACTGGCAGTGCAACAAGGCCCACTACCGAGAGTGAGCCAGTTGCAACCCGCAAGTGCACGTACAAGGAGTTCATGAGTTGCAAACCGCCAACCTTTAAAGGTACTGAAGGAGTGACAGAGTTAGCTCGATGGTTTGAGCATTCAGAGACTGTCTTTACAAGAAGTGGTTGTGCCGAAAACGACAAAGTCGCCTTGGCTACTGGCACTCTAACAGATGATGCACTGTCGCGGTGGAACGCCACTGCTCATAAAATGGGTAATGATAGAGCTTACCAACTTCCTTGGGCTGAGTTTAAATAGAAGATGTTGAAGAAGTATTGTCCTCGCACCGAAATTCGAAAGATGGAAGATGAGTTTGACCGCTTGGTGGTAAAAGGATATGATCTTAGGGCTTATGATAGGAGATTCCAAGAGCTCTCCATACTATGCCCAACCAAGGTGCCGGATTTCGAGAAAACACTGGAAAGGTATGTTGAAGGATTACCTAGAAGCATAGAAGGAGATGTCACGGTGTCCAAACCACAAACACTGGAGGAAGCCATGGAGACTGCTCAGAAATTACTGGAAAGGGAAATCAGGCGTAATCAGGCTCAGGGAAGCAACGATCACAAAAGAAAATTTGATGATCGTAGAGGCAATCACAACAACAACACTCATCACAACAACAACAACCACCACCACCAACAAAACAGAGAGCAAAAAGTCGCAAGGGCTTATATGGCTGCACCAACAGAAGGCAGAGTTTATGCTGGGAACCACCCACTATGCGATCAGTGCAATTGGCATCACTCAGGGCCTTGCACTGTTAAGTGTGGAAGCTGCCACAGAGTAGGCCATCAGACCAAGAATTGCAAGGATAGAGGCCCCGTTGCTGGGAACGACTTACAACGAGTAGTGACTTGTTTTGGCTGTGGGGAGCGTGGACACTACAGGAACGAATGCCCTCAGAACCGTGGGTAAAAAGTCGAAGGTGCTCGCGGGAGAGCATATATGTTGGAAGGAAGAGAAGCTCACCAGGACCTCAACAACGCGACGGACTGATGAAGTTTAGAATTTAGCAGTCCTATTCCCTTATGTATTATGTGGTACCAAGTCTATGACATCCCTAGTATCCGGATTTTTAAGACTACTTTCTGTTCTATAAACAACTTGCGGTGATAATTCCCCACCTATTGTACTTTCTATTCCTTTCTGATTTCCATATTATCAACAAATTTGTTATCAATCATAACATCTTTCCTTAAATTGCCATTTTATAAACGGCATGGGTTGAATCTATTTAAACACTGAGAATTATAACGACTAAACCGAACATCACATCATTGTTCCTAAATTATACATAGCCTAGCTACCTATGTCTAATTCAGGAGGGATCACGTTATGCTGGGACCAGTTATTTATAAATCCTAAAACAAACTGATTCACCATCTACAAAAGCTGAAGATTAGCAACTTTCTCTACATTCACCAAGTTCTCGACCGGAACCCTCATTGTTAAAATTTGTTATTAGCAAACTCCTTTGTCTAACGGGTAGGTTACCCCCACAGATTTTTGATATTCATGAAACCCTGGTCGTACCTTTGAAAGAAATTCGACTTGATGATGAGCTAAATTCTGTCGAAGAACCAATGGAGATTTTGGAAAGAGATGTCAAACAATTAAAACAAAGCCGTATTCCTATTGTCAAAGTTAGATGAAATTCTGAGAGAGGACCAGAGTACACCTGGGAACGCGAAGACCAAATTCGTGATAAATACCCTCATCTATTCGATAAGACAACCCCGACCACTACCACATCTTAAGATTCGGGACGAATCCTGTCTAACGGGTAGGTACTGTAATAACCCGAAATTTTCGAGTTATTAACTTTCTGTAAACCCGAAGCAATTGATTATGACCTTTAATCAAGTTATTTTATTCACCTTTTCCTTCGAAATATTACTATATATTTTTTTACTGAGAAATAACTAGTGAGATTACAAAACGAACCCTGTGACAAAACTCACGTTCCATTTTCACTAGAACCGCACGCGTACCGACACCGTGATAGTATGGCATGAGTAAATAAATCAAGCGAAAAACGTACAAAACGAACCATAAAAATAAATACGAACTTGGAAATAAAAACAAATAATTCATGACGACTCTAAAACTCTCGAGTTAGAGATATTTAAACGGAGGTAAAACTGACACTGTCTAACAAGACTCGGGTATTTAAAAACACAAAATATACTCTACTAAATTTAAAAAAAAACATAAAAAAACTACAACATTAAAAATAATATAAAAAAAAAAAAAAAAAAAAAAAAAAAAAAAAAAAAATCCTACACCTACTACTATATTTATATCTTTCCTGCTTTGTCGGTATCCCACCAATTCCAATATTTCTGCTGCTGCTACTACTTCCTTCTCGTTCTTGTCGACACCCCAATCCAACCAAAGACACCATCACCTTTCTACTCCCAGCTTTCCACCTTATCATATTCTCGGCAAAACACCATCCTCAAAAGACACCATCTTTGATCCATCACTTTCCTCCCTCACTACTCTTGTCGCTATAATTGCTTTCCCAAAAACCCAAAATCCGAACCATCACCATCCATAATTAATTAGGGTTGACCATGAATCCTTTGTCCCATTCTTGGTCACGGGAATACTTAGGAGATAGAGGCATAAGTATAATGATATCACACCAATTAGGGTGGTTGATTCTCCAACAATCCGAAAGAGGTATGGAGCTTAACTCCACAATCCTTCATAAATTCGCACCTCTCATGAGCTATTCGAATCACACAAGTACACAACACACCAAGAAATTGAGAAGTTCTCAAGAGTTGGGTCAAGCTGTGATTCGAATAAGAAGCTGTGGTGGGTCGATATTGGAGCTCTTGGATTCGGATTGGAGAACTAGATTAGTGTTCGAAACATTCCACAAATCTCAGGTTTATCATTAATTTCTACTTGATATTGTTTTATAATTGTTTTTCATTCGATCTATATAAGTAGAAGTTAGGTCAAATTAGTTTTACGTGAATGTGATTATTGATAAAATGGAGAGTAAGTTGCGAATACAGTTTTGAAACTTAAGAATAGGTCGAATTAGATTCAAGTGGGTTTAATGTGGATAAAAAGATAAGTCGATGTAGTTGAGAAATTGTGAAAGAATTGCGGTTAGAATAGTCGAATGTAGTTTAGAATCTAAATGGGTCGAAAGTGGAGAATTGACTTTAAAAAGTCATTGAGTCTTAGTTTATGTGGATTGTTAAAACTGCTAAGAAGTAGCGAAAGAGTAGTCGAAACTGTTTAGAAACCGAACTACTCATTTGTGTACTCGATTCCTGAGGAACCCAACGACTTGAGCTCGAGTTGTATTCGAGAGTCGTTTAACGGGCTGGGCCGTAGCTTGACCATAGTGGTGTTCGAACCTCGCCAAAGTCTTATGTGAGAACGTATATATTTTTTTTTAGCCTTCGAATGCTTGTTTTGTTTTAACTGAAAATACCAGGCAACCCACAGACACCAAAAAGAAAAGAAAAGGGACCTGCATATTATTTGTACAATAAAGATTTGGGTTAGATTTGGCACTGGGCCGAAGCCCAATATAAAATAAAGAGTAAAACACATTTAGTTCTTGCACCAGGCCACAAGTAGTGGGCTGCGTTTGAACCTGGGCCACAGCCCACTCAAATTGTGATTTATAACTAATAGGGTGCGTTTGATATTAGATAAAAGAAAAAGAGAATGCTTAAATTTTTTCTTTTAAATAACATAAAGTAATAAAACCCGGACTGGCAACACGTCAAATATTAGTTATTCGAATGGTGACAAAAACGAATAACCGAGACACTAAAAATTGTTATACGCCGTCAATATTATTTACGCGACAAAATAAATAGTTACCACGTGCATCAATAACAGGATTGTTTGAAAATATATAAACTATTTTACGTTCATCGAATCTTAAATAAAAAATGCAAACTAAATTATGCCATACTAATCTAGGTCTCGCGTTGGAACTGCTATTCACTATTTGACTCGATTGCATTTCAGATTTCTACTACTACTGAGGTGAGTTCATAGTCCCACATTTTTACTATGTTTTCAAATCCCGTGGGGAGATACATGCTATAAAACCGAACACAAGTATTTTTCCTGTATGCTTCCCTGATTGATATTGCTAAGAAATATTTGCCTAATTATTACCCCGCCAATTTAAAAGTCCCTCTATCATGAACCATTAATCACTTGCGAGTGAACGCGAATTTCGTGAATAGATCTATTGGAAGTTGACATCCCATTTGTACTAGCCGGATAGATAGCCATAGTGTTAGCCGGATTGATAGACAAATGCACTTTATTCGAATTTGAGTATGGCAAAACTCCTACACCAGGGCATTTATCACCCATATCATTGCTATGATTGGGATATTTATTATTATTACCCCTACACGTTAAGGTTTACGTTTCATGAGGCTTAGTGCAATATTTATCTATTTATTACCCCTGCAATATCATTGTTTTCACTACTATTTACCTTGTGTTCAATCTATTACAAATAAAACACTGTGAATTCACTCAACCTTTGTGTTGACATTTTAAGCATGTTTATCTCAGGTAATTAAAGAAATCTCAAGCACGGAGTTGGCACGGCCATGGAGAAAAGACCCACCTTTGTTCCAAATAACTATATCATTCTTTTTCAAACTCATCATCACTTTTGTGAACTACTACCCCCTTTTGATAACAAATATGTAATCTCTGAATATTGAGTTTTCATTAAATGATATAAAATTTCCCTATTTATCAAAAATCTATACGTATGACTGTGATCTAGTTGGTAATACCCCGTTTAAGTCTTCCGCTGCTTCATTACGATTTTCGGGGTGTTACACATTAGTAGTATTAGGATCACGCAAAACCCTAACAGCTTTATGTAGCTGAGAAATACCATCATCACCACTCTTTAACAGCTAACACTTCCATATTAACATTAACCACAGGACGTGGTGTTATAGTATCCGCAGCCTTCGCATCCTGGGCAGACTTTTTGGCCGTCGACGTACCTAATAGAAACCCTGCTTCCATCTCACTCGTAATATAAATTAATGAACGCCCCGCCTTGACTGCGCAGAAAAATCATGAAATCCAAAAAAGGATATCGTACAATCGAAGCATACGTCAACCCTTTAGAATGAATGATAATCACTTAGAAAGGATAAAGGGTAAACGAATCCCAGCAGGTTATCATAATTGAATAAATGAAGCAAGCGAAACCCTAAGAAACCCTAAAAAAACAAAAATCTAAACCAAATCAAGCGTAAATCCTAATAAAAATAATGTTAACGCTAAATTAAACAATGTTAATTAGCAAAAACACGATCGTTATAGGGATTGGAGCAATATTAAAGGTATAGAAATCGATTTGCAGATGAAGGATTTAGGTTTAAGAAAAATCGACCATATTCTTTCTTCAATTGTAAAACCTTGTAGATCCTAGATCAAGAGCAACCTTGCTCTGATACCAATTGTGAAGATCGTTTAACACTCATCTAGGATCTATAATATAAAAAAAGATAACAAAGGTTGTTGTTGCACAGCGGAATTTAAACAAAAACAATGTTATTAACAAGGTTTACATTCATATAAGCTTCAATTCTATTTGATCATGATAGAACGTGTTACCTAACTGTAACATAGATCAAAGAACACCTTGATCTTAGGGCTAGACGATCTCAAGTGGTAAGATTGTTGGTGTTTTCCTAAAACATGATTAAAAACACACACATAAACAATGTCTAGAGATCTCTTTATATATAGAGTTCATCTAGACTTACAAAGGAATCCTAATTGTATTAAGAAACTAAATTTTTCCTAATCTTGATATTTTTTTAAATTTGTGCAACCATACTCGTATAATTACTCCTTTTCATACAAAAGACATATGAATGTACATTTTTATGCCCTAATAGTAAATCTTTTAAGAAATCGTATCCCATTAATCAATAATCTTTTCTATATAATGAAAATGTATCGATTACTCAAAAAAATTTCATTGTCAAATTGCAGCCTCATCATTTTGTTGTATGATATTGATAAGTTTGATAGTAATGCTTTGTTAATTTTAATCAATGATTCAAATCTAAGTCATTTTTCTAAACTTAAAATTAAATTTTTTTAAAATATCAATTACATACTTGCTACTGTCAACCACCGTCAATCACAATGTCCAATTCCGGAAAATAATTATGTTTATGGTAACGTCACATCGCGCGAGCACCCTTGTAATGTTTAATAAATACCTTGCCCACTGTTTTAAAGACAATTAATAAACAAACTCTATTTCAAACCTTAAAAAATGAAGAGAGAGACTAGATACAAGGATAATAGATCTAGAAAATTGATTACTTATTTCCTACCAAGTTTATTACATAACACGTTTTGTATGTTCCCTGGTTGTGTTTGTGTTACTTTGAGTTTGTGTTATTCGTTTTCACATGGGGTAATGCAATTTACCAACTATATTCTAGGCAGAGATCTATGAGAACATTTTCAAGAATTCCATTGTACTTTCTTGTACAAATAAGTACACAAAAATTGTGTAGTTGCTATTATATGAAACTTTAACCTTAATATGGCAATTAATGATTTGTTGAATTTAGATCCAAGACCTACTCCACGTCTTGCCTACTTCTATTGCAACCACTAAATAAGAATAGAGCCATTAAACAATCAACTGATTAGTAGTCAACGGGACGATTAAAAATTAGAAAGATTTATAATAACGTAGAAAGGTTACAATCTAAATAAAAACAGTACACACAATAAAACTTTGTGCCCTATTCTTCGTATCTTGCAGCAACATCTTTTGCCACTTTTGTTAAAGCTTATTACACCCGACATTGTAATCATAAGTCGAATATAAAGATGTGCAGGTGACCTATCTGCTTACACAGTTTTTACAGCATGAAACCTTGGTTCTTTTGGGAGAAACTTTTGTTCGCTATACACGGTCATGTAGTCTCCGAACACAAACTTAGGGTATACGAATGTATTAATATCTTCATTTTCTTTCTTGACCAGTTGAGTTGCGGGTGCAATGGTTGCATCATAGGAAGGGTTATAGAATGAGGCTATAGATCTCCTAGTTCCGTCGCCCTTAGAGTTAACCCTATGCCAGACACTTTTGTATCTTCCATTGCTCAAGACTTCTATTTGATCACCCGTATTGATGACAATGGAATTAGGCAATGGTTGCACATCGATCCATTCACCTCCTTTAAGAATCTGAAGACCATCCACCTCTTCATCCTGGAAGAGCAGGATGATGCCTCCAGCATCCGTGTGCGCACGCAGCCCGTTCACCATCTCAGGATGAGGGCATGGTGGATAGTGGCTTACCTTAGTCCCAAAGAAGGCCTTTTGTCCCTCTCCGCCGTTGAAAGCATTCTTTATGTACCCCTTTGGTATGCCTAAGTTTTCGTCCATCACTACCATTAGCTCCTCTGCCAATTTTTTCAATTCTGCTCGGTATTCTGTCATGGTTTCTCTACAGATCATTGAATACACAACTTAGATGTACTATTTAAAACGTAAAATAGAGTTTTACGTGATTATAGTACCAAGAATTAGTAATTATTCTTACTTGAATCCCAGGGTCTTAGGTGGCCATTCATTATCATCTGAGAGAAGGAAGACATCTTCCCAGTCGATATTTTCTAGCTTCTCATTGCTTTTCTTGTCGACTAATTCCTTCAACAACTTTACGGGTGTCGAGTTCTTGAAAAACTCTTCTTCCCTCTCTGTCTTATAGCACTCACTGCTCACCTTTTTCACCCTTTCAAGAAGCTCCTCTGGAATCCCATGATTCACCAACTGTCATGAATAAGCACAATGCAACGATCAGTGCACTGAAAATATAATCAAGTTGTGATTCGTTGTTTTGCAGATACATACACATAAATACATTTTAATTTGGTTCTGTGAATTGAATGCTTATACTTAATAGGTTACCTGAAAGAATCCCCATTCTTCACATCCATTTGCAATCTGAGCCATTGTCTTTGCTCTCTCTTCACTGTTGAGCTTTGAGACGTCAATGACTGGAATCGCCATTTAAGACACGAAAAAAGACTACAGTGTATCTTGATTGGAAAATCTAAAACTGGTGTGGTAATGAAGGATTAACTAATCCTATTTATAGCCTACTTGCACCTCCCATCAAATGATAATGTCAACTGCTTCATGTTATTATAATCATTTGTTCCAAGAAGTATGGTATCATGATTCTGGTCCGTTTTGAGTGCAAATGATGGTCAACGATTGAGGTTGGTGCTAACCCACATCACAAGCATACTCCTTTAAAATTTTCATTCAATGCAGTGTTGATGATTGATATATAATAATTTAGATTAATTAAGATAACACCTTTTCTGGTTGAACTCTGAATATTTATCTAGTTGGTGCTATCTTAAGTAAAACTCAAATAATTAGATATAGTGAAGCATACAAGCAACCGCTGTGTTCACTGTGTTTCCAATTCTCGCCTTGGATGTTTTATCTCTTCTTCACTACTCACATATCACATAGATGTGCGTTGTACATGTGTTATCTAGCTTGTATTGTAAAATCGAAAGAACTAGCGAATACACTGCATTAATTTGCTATTTTAGTCCTTCTAAAGAAATATCTGCTATTCTAGTCCTTCTAAAGAACTAGCAGTGTTGTAACATCGAATAGTATAAGCTAATACACTGCATTAATTGATTGCAATTTTAACTATCCATGTTGTAGTTGGTAAGTTTAGAGTAAGATGTCAATGTCGTAAAATACTCCCATAGCTAGTGGATACACTCATTCAACTATATATTTGTATGCCAACACGTTCATAAGGACAGAAAAAAAAAATCTTCTTCGTTTTGAATGGCATAAGTATATTTTCGCATGAAACTATGCTTTTTGGAGATGTAAAGAATCTCTCTTTTCTTTGGCTTAATATATAGTAGATGGAAAAATGAAAATATCGAGTGGTTTGACTGGCTCCCTAAGCCATAATATTCCATCCCTTTCAATTCTTCTCTTGGTAAAATAAAACTCTTGCTTCTAAATCTGTTATACGCTCATCATGAGTGAGGTCCTGTTTCTTGATGTAAAAAAATCGTTTTCTTAAATCCAGTGTTCATATTTATCAAACGTGTGTTAAGACGCTTATTACCACTAGTCTTAGTGTAAAAAAAAAATCGTTTCTTAATGTAAAAAAATCCGTTTCTTAATGCATGTTATACGCTCATCATGAGTGAGGTCTTGTTGCTTAATGTAAAAAAATCGTTTTATTAAATCCGTTGTACATATATGGATTCTTTTCAACATGATTAGAAGTGGATCTGATCCCTAACCACATGAACTTAGCAGATTGTCCTATCACATGAAAGATGAGGTTTGTTAAAACTTAAGATGTGACCGGTTTAATGAAAGAAATATGTTGTTGCTTTATAAAGGAACGAGACGTATTAAGTAGGATTCTTAACAAGATATACTGATGATTCGTGCTAACGGTATAGTATTATATATATTGCGAGGGTTAAGTAGACAACCATGTATTTGTTGTAATAAACTTTGTTATAAACCGTTTGATTTACTAGGTCTTTTGACCTTTTACCCAAACATGTATTTGTTGTAATAAACTTTGTTATAAACCGTTTGATCTGACTATGTTTTGGTATATTATGCAAACAATTTGAGAGTATATTAACACGATGAAAAGAATGTTGGATTCTTAAACTAGTAGTATCAGTAGTAGTACGAGTTACAATCATTGACTTGGTCACTGTTTCGGTGTTGTGATAACACTAAATAATTAGTTGGAATTGCCAAAGATCTATTGGTGATACAAGCAAAAAAGGCAAGTAGTCGAATGACTATGGCCAATGGTAATAGTGACCTTCATTATCATCGTCAACTCAACTTCATATTAGTTTTTCAAAAAACAACCAAAATTACCACAAACAAAATGTAATAACGCAACCAACATTACACCAAAACATACCCCACTTAAACACAAATATACCCTCCAAAAACCAAAATATCACACACACAATAAAACAACTTCCACACCTCCCAAAACTTGGTCGTTTAAACAACCGAGTTCTCCCATTTGTAAACCTAAGACGCGTCTTCATGAGGTCAGGGTAATAAAGAGCACATGTTGATTTGGCCTGAGCACGCGTCGTCTTAAGACGCTTATTACCACTAGTCATAATGTTAAAGGTGATACGTTACAAAGCTCAAGCCATGATATGCATTAATCCGGTGGAGCCATATGTAAATATGTTATGAAAGATTTTGAGCTCATATGCATGTGAAACTAAAATAATACGTAGTAATAAAAAATGCAAGCATATTGTATTTGTATGTTTGATCAAGATTGTTGCGTAATTTCTCTCCTTCCTTTTCATTGTCATGTATTTTCTTGCATTTGAAGTTTTTGCCGACTATGTGACATTTGACATCAACGATATCATTGCTTTGACTTTATTATTCCCTATTTAATGTGACAAGCTGATGTGTCCATATATAGAAAGCAATATGGCGTTCAAGCCTTTGTCAAACCTTTACATGAAATAAATCTCACGTACCATTTAAGAAAACATGTACAACAATCCGTAGCTTTGACTTCTAAAGTTATTTAAAAAATAGAGTTTTGACTTCTGAGCTAGCTAATTTCTGGCTGGCCAAGACTAAAATAGAGAATGATGCATTAAGAGTGCACGGTGCACAATGGCAACAACACACCATTTATTTATTTTTTTCGTTTCTTTCTTTTAATCAACAATCACTGCAACATTGACTGCTTTCGGAGGGGACATTTTTCCCCTTTCGGTGGGGACATGTCCCCGCTAATACCCTTTCGCCGGGGACATGTCACTGCCGAAAGCTGGCCGCTGATACTTTCGGCGGGGACGTTTGACAACTTTGGGCGGAGACATGTGGGTCCCACCGCCTTTTAGCCAGTCAAAGTTTGTCCAGGGTGGCAACAGTTTTCGGCGGGGACATGTCCCCACCAAAAACTAGAATAAATTAAACAAAAAGCTAATTAATCAAGTGATTATATTAATTATTTAAACATTTTGGCGGGGATATGTCCCCGCAGAAAGTATCTTCCACTGTTGTTTTAATTTCTTTCGGCGGGGACACGTCCCCGCCAATAAGCTTGAACATGCCAAACTGATTCACCTTTTGGCTGGGACATGTCCCCGCCAAAGGTCTCTGACCCATGATGCAGCATATTGCTGCAAAATGGGTAATTTCCAGATTTTTTCCGGAATTTTTCAGGAAAAAATCTACCCATTGCAGCAACTCAGAACCTGCTGTTTTCACATTGCCAATACCAACAACAACTTCGCCAAAACAACTACTTCGCCAAAAAAATTCGCTAAACATATACAACAACAACAAATTAAACCCAAATTCGCTAAAAATAATATTAATCCAAATTCGCCAACTTCGCTAAACATAGAACCTGTTTTTACAATAACTATCCAAATTAGCTAAACAAACCCAAATTCGCTAAACATAATCATATGAATCCAAATTCGCCAAAAACGGTTCAAAAACCGTGATCCACATGATATTCTACAAAACTATACATAAGCTAGCGGGAAACAATTTAGCGGGAATCCTAACACATAAACACATAATAATCCATCTAAATCTACACAAATTTGTCCAATACCCCAAAACAAATATAAACTGACCCATCGACCCAAAGAACCCAATAACTACTCCCCATTCTCCCACGACCCCTACTACCCCCACTACCCTCCTCAGTAGGTGTAGACTCACCCTGTGACGCATTTTGGGATCCTGATGTCCCCGACAAGCCCCTCGCTAACTCCTCAGTAAAACCCGGCTGTCTCCTGGCCCAATCCAGCAACATATTCAGCGTGGTCCCTTGCTGCGTCACGGTCTCCTGCAGTGAGGACGAGGAGGCTTCCTGGAGAGCTCGTGAGGAGCTGAAAGTCGTCTTGCGACCACTGCCCGGTAAAACTGGACCTATGCCAGGAACATGACCCCGCTGCTTGCCGCCGATCACCTGGCGCAAAATATCCACGTCAGACATACGCCTCCCAGAAGAGGTGCTCTCTGTCCGCAGCCGTATCATCTCATTCTGTTTAGTTACAAAAAAAAACAAGAAAAGTAATATATAAGTCGTGATTTATTATATTGCATTAATGTTGGTGAGTTTTTGGAAATAAATTATACTTACGTATCTGGCCTCGGACAGCTCAGACTCCCAGACGTCGCCTCTCATATGGGTGTGTCTGTACATGTCGATCAAGTCTCTATTATCCTCGCTGTCGGTGGGGGAGTTCAACTGTTTATAAATAAAATCAATCAAGACTCACCCAACACTATATATATAAATAAAATGATTAAAAAGTGTCTTACGAAGTTATCACGTATGACAGCTAAGGAATGCGATCCGTGAAGGGTAGCAGTCTTCATTTTTCTCCTGTTTTGCCTGTTGACCTCCCCGATCCTCAACTTCTTCGGGTCGGTCCAGTGCTTCATCTGCTTATTATAAATAATAAAAACTATTATATAAATGAAATATTATTATTATTATTATTATTATTATTATTATTATTATTATTATTATTATTATTATTATTATTATTATTATTATTATTATTATTATTATTATTATTATTATTTATTTTTATTTTATTTTATTTTTTTTATTATTTTTTTTTTTTTTTTTTTTGTAATAATAATTTTCATTAAACATAACAAAATTTACATAAAGTTGGATGAGAGTCTAGACACAAGTTGTGCTCCCACCCCTTTCTGAATACAAAAGCTAACTCTATGAAAGATAAAAACACCACTTTTAGCATTATTTGAGTGACTATTGGCAATAGACTTAATGCGCGAAAGTGTGTTCAAAGCCTCTGTATCAAATTCCCCGAACGTAGAAAAAGCAAAAGGTATGAACTTGTATCCATTGTCCTCACATTTGGATGCATACTTTCTATTTTTCTTCTCCATCGCATTGTGTAAGGCTACCCCAGGAGCCCATGAAGTCGCCCCACTACCAGCAAATGGGGAGATGCCAGTCACATCCAAGCATGCGTCTTTACCTTGAATCCAATTAACTAATAATAATAATAATAATAATAATAATAATAATAATAATAATAATAATAATAATAATAATAATAATAATAATAACAAAGTACGTGTCGATCCAGAAATTTACCTGCCTCTCCCATTCTTCAGCCGTCTTGTTCTCGGGACGCTTTTGCTTGATCTCGTCCACTTTCTCGATCCCACCTTGCTGTGTAAAATTTTTCTTTTTGTGCTTGTACTTGTTGTCATCGTATCGCTTTTTTAGGTAAGCTTCGATACTAATGACAATCTCGTCTCCATTTGGACCGGCAAGGTGGGGGCCGAGATCAAAAAAATGCTGCAATAAAATATAATTAAAATAAATATACAAATTTAAATAAAGAGACAAATTTAAATAAATAAACACAATAATTAAAAAAATAAAAGATAAAAAAAAAAAAAAAAACTTACGTGGAGCTGGTTATCAATGTGTGCCTTATTGGTCTCGGGAACCTTATCCCATGAATCGTAATACAATGGAATCGTTTCCCGTATCAACGTCCCGACAAAGTTCGAGAACCACGAAGCATGAGTGCCAACATGCTCCCACATCCCTTTGACATTCTTATCGAATCTGATCGAGACCGGGCGACCAGTTTCATTCCTCATCGCGTGTAGTGCTTCGTTCTTTATGGCACCAAGAACCACCTTCCCGCCTTTGCCTATTTTTGAACCAGGCTTCGTAGGCCTAGGCCTGGGAGCTCTCGAATTAGAGCCTGCAAGTAATCAAATTAAAGTGATGGTGACATAAAATAACAAGTTATCAATTTCAAATAATGATCAAGTTTAATTAAAATAATCGAGAAATTCTTACGCTCGCAGTTAGCGCCTATCCTCCTCCCGGGACGGTGGGGTGGCTCATGACCTCCATCCCCACCGTGGCTCGTAGCTATGACATCCGCCATCTGTAAACGTACTAGTACAAGAACATAGAAATTAGTAAAGAAACACATATACGCATATATATACACACATTCAAATAAATAACAATATATACCAAAAAATATAATAATAAATAATTAAATAAATAAATAAATAAACACATTTAACAACTCGATAACAATTTCATTCAAATAAGTGTCGTTTAACAAATTACAATTTGAGATCAATCTCCTACACCACTAAGATAAAAATCATCATTATTAGTGTCAGCTTCATCTTCACCATCGACGTGGTCTTCATCATCAGATGCTAAATCATGAGGAACGTGGTCATCATAATCAATATCATCTTCGTTGTCGACATCAGTGATAATTGGTGCTGGTGGTGCCTCAACTTCCGCTGGCTGGACATCATTATTTATGGTGCTATAATCCAACTTATCCAACTCAGCAGAGAGTGTGACATGTGATGAGTTGTTGTCATGTACAACATCTTGATTGTCTTCTACCACGATGATATCCGGGTTCCAAATCTTTCGATGATAAGAATCTTGGACGGCCTTCCAACTACCACGTTTACCCGGGAAATCAAGGTAAAAGACTTGTGTAGCTTGTGTTGCAAGAATGTATGGTTCATTTTGAAACGATACACGGTCTGTCATAATTTGTGTAATGTTATTTCTATAGGTACAACGTTTTATGCGACCCTCGTTATTAGTGTCGAACCATTTGACTCTGAATAGCACAACCTTGAACGGAATATACAAAAACTCGAGAATTTCTTCAAGCTGGCCATAATACATTCCTCCGCTAGGATTAGGAGTTGAAATTTCGCTGTTTTGAGTTGAACGACATAAATCATGGTCGTGTACGATAAACTTCACACCGTTGACTACGCAAGAGTCGACTGAGACTGCAGTCCATGCTGGTCCACAAGCCAAAGCGAATAACTCGGAAGTACAACTTGGGTCATTCTTTACTTTTAATTCACGAATCTATGAAAAAGTTAAGAATAGATATAGATGAGTAATAGTCGTTATTTTTACAGGGTAATACATACAATAAGTCTACCTTGTTCCCAAACCAGCGAGGAAATCCTTCTTGTATGTCATTGCCAGGAAATGCCCTGTAAATGTTCATGATATTAGAATAATTCATCGAATAATAACTTACGTAAAACAAATTTTGAAATAAAACGCGTACCTCTTGTACTCGTTCACGTACGGGTCGATTTCATGACTGTTGTGTAGTACATACCATACTACTTTCTGCATTGTGTCTGGTTGAACCCGAATCAATGATTGTCTACCATTCAGTTGACAGATTGATCGAAACACCTGAAATTGACTTGTTGGGCTTGGACCATCCTCATTCCGGTCAGGACGATTAAATCTCGTCTCAACACCCCGAAAATAATGCGAACAGAAAGTTAATGCTTCATCAGCAATATAACCCTCCGCTATTGAACCTTCGGGCTTAGCTTTATTTCTGACATAATTGTTAGGAATTAAATATTCTGAAGATTAAGTATTGGGAAATACTCTCAAGTGATTAATTCTGGTTGCAGTATTGTTAAGTCTGCTACCTGGTTAAGTCTACTGGTTAAGTCTGGTCTTTGAATGTTAATGTAAAGACCAAGAATCGTGTTTATCACCTTCAGGAGGTCGGGGAAACTCGTGATAAAGTTTAAACATGGCATTAATAATAGATTGGAGGAGGTGTATGTGTTTTCTAGAGAGAGAAGTCTAGAACACACACACACCTCCAAAGAACAAGTGAGAATCCCAACCCTCCTAGTTGTGACTAGGAGGGTATTTATTACAACATTACAAAGTCTAATTTAGCCTATTGTCTAAACTAGTCCTTGTATTTTAAATGCTATTGCAATTCTCACATATGACAAAACTTTAAAGCTAACAGTTAAGTCTGGTGATTAATTCTGGTGAGCAGCAAAGTTAAGTCTGCTCTTCTAATGTTAAGTTTGCTTGCTGGATGGATAAGTATTCACTAAAGTCAATTATACACGGTAGATAATATCTTACCCCATGTGATCAGTCATTATGTTATATTCTCAGAACAAGTTGTAAACATAGATACATGTTGTATCTTAGTTAGATAGTCTAAAATAAGTTTTCAACAAGTGAAATCATCTTCCAGCATGCCTTTGCAAGTGATGAACAAACGTAGTGAACTGAAATTGAAACTTTTCTCCGATTGACCTAGATAGAACTTTCTCCTTTTGAATGCTTCATCCCTTCTGAATATACATAATACTCCAGAATCTGTTCATGAAGAAGAGATATCAGCTCTATTCTTGTCATTTTCAACCTCTATGTCATCATCTTGTATGCTCTTGTCTTTTCCTCCCTTTCATTGGTTAATCTTCCTTCTTTGAGATATTTCCTCCCCTGGATTGCAAATAACATTTCCTCCCCTGTTTGGAAGATCTCTCACAATGTACCAAAATATTTCTCTCCCCATCATCTGATCTATCAACTAGAACTTGTTGTCAGACAATGTTGTACATGAAGCCATCAATTCCTTAAGAGTTTATGTGCTGCCCTCATCACTTCTAGGTGTGTTAACTCCTATGAGAGGTGATTCATAGGGCAATAACTCATAATCCATCATTTGATGGGTTTTTGAGCCATTTTTATTCCAAAAACATTCTTTTAAGAAACTTTTGCCTTAGCAGTATGTACTTGATTTTATTATGAAAAACCATAATACTTTCAACCATTTTGAAGGGATTAAGTGTGTAACATACACTTAATCAAGATTTCGGTTTAAAGCTGTAACCACTATGAAAATCCCACTTTAAGATAAGCTAGCACTCAGAATATTTACCCTTTTCTACGTGTAAATTTTTTTTTTATTTGATTGTATCTCCTATCTTATGTGACGTAGATCACATCATTGATAAACGTGCTCCCACAAACCTGCCTAACAAACCTAATGTTTATTTCATAAACATAACGATATGAAAACATTACATAATACCATTTACCATTTTACGATAAGTCCTTAACAAACATATCAACAAAACATTCATTATCTGAATAGAGTTTCTATGAAACCCTAAAATTTACCATAACACCAAATATGAACAACTAAACCTCAAAACATAAAAGTACAACATATCTAAGATAATATACAAGTTACCAAAGCACCAGAAACCCTAATTCTATTTCATACCCGGTAAAACCCTAATTTCACATAAGTGTTATTTTATGTATATATTTCACAAACCCTAATTTATTTCTAGAATATTTTTACAAAATAATAAGTTTACAAGTTATTTAAGCTAAAGTACAAGTCATTTATGCATAAACTCATTTATTTACAAAATCTTTATTAAAATCATATTTATATTATTTTTAGAGCATAAATTACCACCCATACATGCATAACTCTTAAAAATTATTTTTCCTAAACTCCTTAAATAATTTTTACAAGTCTTTTAGCCCAAAGTACAAGTGCCTAATGCACAAAAACTATAAAATCCATTTAATTACCTTTTAAACTTAATAAAACTTAACAAATAATTTTTATAAACTAAATAAATGTTAAAACTATATTTTTCACACATCCTAAATTATAGTACAACCATATTAAGCATGTTTTACAACTCTCTTAAGCCTAACTCAATTTATTTCCTATTTCTCTAAAAATTCGGTTTACATGAAATATAAACAATTCTAAATAATTTTCTAAGTTAACTAAAGACATAAACTAATTTAGTCAAGTTCCTTAAACCCTAGATACTACCCTTTAAACATAAGGTATCACCACATTAAGCACCATTCGACTCCCCTCCAAAAACCTGGTTCGAAACTAACAATACACCAACTAAATTTATCCTTCAATGAACCTAGTCATGAACACATGTATACACTCTCCTCTCTTCTCATCAACTAAGCTATACACATGTCCTCCCTCTTGAGCCAAAACCCTCCATATTAAGAGTTAGAAACCATGGTTTTGAACCGGCCACATCACCTCCTTATCACCTCCCTCCTCCTTAGCCCAAGTGGCATGCTTCTCCAATTTCCTTCAGCCCTTGTCCCCCTCATCTTGTCTCCCTATCACAACTCCAGAAATCCCTAACCCCCACTCTATAAATAGCAGCATAAAACTCACCTTTTCAACACACACCAATCGACCCAAACATCAATACAACGCCATTTCCATTTTCCTACAGATCACAACCTCACAATACTCCCAACCTAACCCTAGGAAGTCCAGAAGAGGAGAAGGAATACAGGAGAACAAGAGTCCAAACCAAATCCACTCATAAAACCCTAGCGAGCCTCAACCCTAAGTAAGTTACTCAACCCTTTTAAATTTCAGTTTTATTTACTTATATACATTTAAAAGTATTAATATATAATCCATAATAACGAATATAATCAAAAACATTAGCTTTTCATTCCTTTTCTTTGTTCTGTTCGAACTCAGTAACCAAACGCACCCTTTATGTTCGAAATATTGTAGTAACAAATCAAAAACACATGGAACATGTTAAAACATATTTAATGACTTCATATCTTATGTGAAAATTTAGTAAGAAACGTTTAAAAACCCAAAAACTTATGTCGAGTCTTTTTCTGTATTTCTAGTCGAGTCAAAAATAGCCCACAAGGCTGATTTGTGACCTGTAAACCGACCCTCAAGAGACCCTTATAAAATCTGATTTTTGGCATATGCATAGTTCACATAGCAAACTGAGTTTATGAAAAAGAATCAAGTAAAAAGGTGGATCGAGTCAAAAGATATTAAATCCCAAAGTTTGTCAAAAATCGCTAAGTATAAAAGGTTAAATATCCAGTTATTGTTTTTCATATTTGTCGCCCCAACTCCCTAACTTTCAACCCATAGATCAACCATCTAGGGACCTTATTAAATTCTGGTTCTTGGCATGAATAAAGTTTACCCAGTAAACAAAACATAGGAAAAGGAATCATTAAAAATGGTTGAGATTTCGCTAAGATATCAAGCCTTAAAAGTTGCCCAATATCGCTAAGCTAAAAACAGATTTTTCAGATTTATTTCTTTTTCAATTTGAGTCGACCAGATGCCCTACTTTCAACCTCTGTTTCGACCACTACATGATTTCTAAAAATACTATACTTTCAACATATTAGATATGACCCAGCAACCTTTAAATAGAAATAAGAATCAGGGGAAACGGTTAAGCAGGCTAGAAAATATCCAGTCATAAATTCTGTCCAAAACCACTAGTATGGAACTTATATTTCCAGTTATTTTTTTTTTCAAATAAATGTCGACCAACCACCCAACTTTTCAACAAGTTTTCGAACCCTTTTAGACCTCTAAAAATTCTAAAGTTTTAGCATGTTAGAGTTCACCTAGTAAACTTATTTTTGAAAGAAGAAGTTTGAAAAACCATCGAGTGGTTTAAGAGATATTCGAGTCCAAAGTTTGTTCATCGCTAGGTGTAAAAATCATTTTCCAAGTTTTATTAAAACCTTGTTCTACTAGTCGACTTTAACACCATATTTCAACTATCAAACTGATTTCTAAAATAACGAGACTTGGCATGTCTAGAGTCGACCTGACTAACTATACATAGGAAGTGAAAGCTCGTAAAATGATTTACTTATCGTTAAGATATTCGCGTCCAAAACTCTTGCCAAGTCACTATATATATATTCATCTTATTTTTGAATAATTAAAGTTTTACTTTGTCAATTTTGTAAATATTTATTATCAAGGGTCATTTCCGTCATAAACACATAAAAAGGGGTGAAAATGTAATTTTTGAAACTTAAGGGTAAAAACTGTCATTTTCCAAAAGTTTAGGGTATGAACTGTCATTTGGCCAAACCTTAGGGATTAAAGTATAACTTTTCATTACCATTATTTTTATCATTTCTATTTTTATCTTCCAACTTAATATTAACGTAATACGTTTATTTTATTGACGAATATATTTAACAAACAAACAAACAACGAACAGAAACATAAGAATGAAAGATATCAACAACAAAACGAAACGAAACGAAATAAACATATAATCATCTGAAATGATTACTAAACATTGACATAACAACCCAGGTTTCTTGTCCGGAGACGTTTATCAACTTTCTGTCATTTTGTTTTCCATCCATATTGCTAAGGTGAGTTCATAGTCCCACTTTTTATATACGTTTTTCTAAATTTGTGGGGAGATACATGCTACAAACCTGAACATAAGTATTTTTCTGTATGTTTTCCTGATTAATATTGCCTAAGACACCCCATTTGTGTTAGCCGGATAGATAGACTTTGTGCTAGCCGGATAGATAGCCAAATGCACCTTATTTGTGTTAGCCGGATGGATAGACTTTGTGCTAGCCGGATTGATAACCAAATACACCATTATTTATATCATTTTATGATATCACACACACACACACCCCGTTAATATCTGAGATTGTGAGACTTAGAGCAATATGTTTATTTCCGAATTACTATCTATTTAGCTTATGTTCAAACTTATTTAACGTTAAACACTATGGATTCACTCAACCTTTGTGTTGACCTTTTTAGCATGTTTATCTCAGGTTATTGGAAGCCTGGATTGGCACGGGATTGGCTATGGACTAAGTTATCATTCAAATCAATAATATATTTTTATACATGTATTTTGAGAACCTCCTACTGGGACCTGCATATTGTAACTCTGATATAAAAGAATGA
The DNA here is from genome assembly GCA_021014915.2 of Artemisia tridentata subsp. tridentata. Classification (NCBI taxonomy): domain Eukaryota; kingdom Viridiplantae; phylum Streptophyta; class Magnoliopsida; order Asterales; family Asteraceae; genus Artemisia; species Artemisia tridentata. Next base: position 356,067,564 of record CP139509.1, on the reverse strand, counting down.
TAACAATTTTATCTAAAACGTCTCATTTTCGAGTCGTTTTCTATCATCATGACTGTGAACTGTTTAATAGCACCCCAACTTATATTTCCGCTGCGAATATCGAAAACGGGGGTGTTACAGAGTGGTATCAGAGCTCATGGTTATAGAGAACCAAGTGTTTTTAAACATTGGACTATAACCGCGTTTTCAAAAATAAACAAACTTACACCATAAAGTCCTACGCCTTCCGTGCCAGGTATGTTTCAGTATTTAAGAGCATCCTTTATTGTGATTATTTGGCATTAATAATCCCCCTATCTGATAACTATCTGATTAGCTTCACTTGCAAATTTAGAGTTGCTTATTTTCATTATTTACAGGTTACTACAGTATCATGTCCCCCGAAACACCCGAACCTACAAAAACAATCTTTCGTACTTCTAATACATCACCTACCCATTCTATTCCTCTTATGTCGAACGCGGATATTGAAAAATATCACGACGGTACCGGACATCATGATATTACCTACATTCCCGTCACCTCTACCACGTCCACTTTCCTACATATATATCGTCAGATTCCTACATCTTTACCTCCGCCTCCACTATCATTTATAAGTTTCTATCCCCCATCTGTCCCATTCGAACTTAGAGAAGAAATTAGGACCATTATCGTCCGATATCATACTTTACCCCGATTACCTATTCCCGACTTTCCTAATTCCACCGCGAGTTTTTGAGATGAGTAAAAGCTCGCAACCGACACAGGAACGACAACCGACTATTTTTACCCTGCTGATGTAATTAGAACGGCAAGAAGAACATATCGAGACTACTTAGGACATCCCGACAAGCTGCCGCTAGAATGCAACGAGGATATAAAATATAGAGTTGAAGATTCAGAGACCATGAAGCAGAAGACGGGCGAGAATCGTGAGAAGGCAGAGAACCGTCATGAGTAGCTGAGACGAGAAATACCTATAAGAAATTGAAGATGTTAGAAGAGAAGAAATGATGAAGAAAAATGAAGAATTGACGACAGCTCAGACGAAGATCATTTTTTTTTGAGAAAATAGTGGGAGATATGCAAGATAGATATTAAGAGTAAATATATATCCTCGTCAGCATGATCGTCAAACTGAAAAGTTGACTCGGAAGAGTTACTGGTAGTCACTAAAATCAGATTTATATCTACCAGCTTTTGTACAATATCTTGACCATGAGATATGTAGCATAAATATGACGCTTGTACTAATTTTGTTATATATAACAAATTAGCAAGTTATTTATGACTATATGTGGTTTTGATTTTGTTGTATTTTGCTGTGTACGGTATCGGTTGACGTGGACCAGTGATGATCATCCTACCTACGCGAATGATAGTATTTGGACATGTTGCGACCATATGATTATCATAAGTTTTATCTTGATAATCTAGCATGTACAAAATATAAACGTATGTTTTATTATGGTTTTAATAGAAATATGCCTCGCACTTCCCCCGAACCACCCATGTCCCAAGCTGCTATCCGAAAGCTTGTTGCAGACAGCGTTGCTGCAGCACTAGAGAATCAAGCAGCAGAATTTGCTCGTACTGGAAGCTCAAGCCGACCCAATGGAGATAGTGAGTCAGATAATGCTCACAAGTGCACCTACAAAGACTTCATGAATTGTAAACCAACTTTCTTTAAGGGAACAGAAGGAGCTACTGAATTAGCTCGTTGGTTTGAACGTACGGAAGTAGTCTTTGTAAGAAGCGGGTGTACCAATGACTGCAAAGTTGCTTTTGCTACGGGAACTTTATTGGATGATGCCCTGTCTTGGTGGACTTCGACTACCCAGACTATGGGTGTTGAAGCAGCTCACCAACTGACTTGGGAAGATCTCAAGAAGAAGATGTTGAAAAAGTACTGCCCCCGTACTGAGATTAAGAAGCTGGAAGATGAGTTTCACCCATTAGTGGTGAAAGGAACAGATCTTAAGGCCTACAATAGAAGGTTTCAGGAGCTTGCTCTCCTATGTCCAACTATTGTGCCTAATCTGGAGAAGATGTTGGAGAAATATACGGAAGGATTACCTCGAAACATTGAGGGAAATGTGATTGCATCCAAGCCACGATCACTAGAAGAGGCGATTACTATAGCTCAACAGTTAATGGATCGTGAAATCAAGCGAAGTTCCACTCAAGGAAGTGATGATCACAAGCGAAAGCTTGATGATAGAAGGACCACCCATCACCACAACAACTACCAGCACAACCGTAACCACCATCAACAGAATCGTCGACAGGAGACTGCCAAAGCCAATGCTGCCCCAACTGCTGAAGGTAGTGGTTATCGTGGGAAGCAACCTTTGTGTAACCAATGCAAAATGCATCACACTGGGCTTTGCATTGCTAAGTGCGGAAAATGCCAAGGAATAGGTCACAAAACAGAAGACTGCAAGGTCACAGGCGGTAGGGAACAGCCAGTAGCCGTAATATGCCACAGATGTGGTGAGAAAGGACACTACAAGAATCAGTGCCGAAAACAGAATGACAACCAGAATAACGGTGCCTGTGGAAGAGCGTATGTGCTAGGAGATGGGAACGCACAGCCAAACCAAGACTAGTGCAAAAGAATGAGAACTCGTTAAGATCCCGACAACGTCAAGTAATGATATCCCTATTTAAGCAGAAGATAAACCTCCGTTATAGCTAAATAAATCATACCGTAAAACTTCCTAAGCCTATTTCCTATTGTACTCTACCTTAGTTGCGATGGTGTAACAACTATCCTTTCTACCGTATGAAATATTTATCTTGTAATATTTCAGTAATAATCATAATCTACGTTTCCATTCCATTTGATCTGTTCATAGTCACTACACTGTCATATCACTAGAAATTTGGTTAGTATACGTTTTGACCACCCCGTAAGAATTCTACTCGAACCCTAATAATTGTTTTAAGAATAATCCATTTCCACCCTAGAAATCCCTGACCTATTGTAAAACCCAAAAATTTAAAACGTGTAAAAAGACCAAAATGCCCTTAGAATTTTAATGTTTAATTAAAACTTATATAAGTGGCAATTAAATCACAAAACCTTTGCAATTAGATTATATATGACATAAAATAAATTATGACACCATTTAATACTTTATATATACTGAAGTATATATATATATTATGTATTTAAATTGATTTTAAATATAAAAAGAGAGGATAATATCAAGTAAAAATGGAATGAGATCACAAATTGAAATATTCTGATTTTGTCAATCAAATGCCGTGTGAATTGGTCCTAAGTCCTCCTCATCTCTCGGCCTATTCTCTATATAGGTATTCCATATCATTTGCTTCTTTTAAAAGTAAACCGAGAGTTCTAAAACCTAACACAAAACACAAATGGCGGCTGCACTATTCCTTCCATTTTCTTGTCGATCGAAGGAGGGCAAAAGAAGGTTCATTCGTGGTCTTTTGTGAGCTCGTGATCGTGGGCTTGTTGTTGGTTCGATAGGAGTATTAGAACGTGGGTAAATTTCTGTTCGAAGGCTTATTGTTGTGGTTCGGTGTGGTAATGTCGACGTGATATTCGAACCTTGTATCATCGTTTCCTTCTTGTTCGCACACTACGAGGGTAAACCTTTCAACCTTGTTTCATTCCTTTTTGTTCGATCTCTTTATAAACGTATACATGTAGCTTAATACTATATAAATCCATTTATTATACTTATATGTATACGTTATAACGTCACATGAAATCATCCATACTACTCACATAAAATAACGACCATAACAAGTATAAATGAAGGCTTATGAATCTGATATTGTAAACGTATAGAGAGTGTGTTTTATGAACTAGAATGAGTGTGTCATATTTGTCGCATGGCTGGACAGAAAAGGAGTTTTTGTGGTGTCTTAAGTATGTCGTAAGGGCCGTATTAAGGAGTGTCGCACAGCAGGTATAGTCCTGTCTTGGGTGTGCCGGGTGGTAGGAAAAAGGTGGCGAGCATACTCGTTTTAATGGTGTAAATAACGTCTAGTATATGGGCTGTTATGGTATGTATGCATGGAAAGATTAGAGTCGTTTGAATCATCATTGATGTCGCTAAAAGGGGTCGAGTTTTAGTGATCATAAAACAGTCACATAAAATGATGATTAAGTCACATGAGATGATAATTTCTGGTCGTATAAATGAGTCGTGGATGTGATTGTTTTGTTGCAATATGTATCAACCTGGTGTCGAGTCTAGCGGCTGTTTTGTAAGTCGTGTGCAAACCTTAGGGTCGACCCTTAGTCTCAACCAACAACCTGTTTTGAGTCTCGTCTTAACAGCCCCGTGACCGACCCTAATCTCTACTAGAACCGCACCTTAATAACTTGTTTGAATGATCATTTACAGAAAGCTTAAAACTATGAGGACCCTACTTCGAATTGGTATACAAAATATGTATGGGTTACGTGAGAATTTAAGAAATATTATGGGTGTGGGTCGCATGGGGCAAATGGAGTTTTAAAGTTGTGGGATTATGTGTCAATTGTGGTGCATGGGGTAGTGCAAAATTGAAATGAATGTACTGGCCATGTGATTGTATGTTAAAGTCTGGCACTCACATGGAATGACTGTCATGGTGAATGTTAAAACCTGTTAAAATCAATAGCGTGTGAAAATGATTCATTAGTAGTGATTGCAAATTGAAAGTCGCATAAAAGAAATCTTCCAAAAATATCCTTCTTGGCCAAACCCTTCACACATTTGTAGAGTGTAAGAAAATAAAAAAGTGTCTTCAAGCAGATATAGTGAATTATATTTTTCCCTTTTCAAGTTACGTAGAGCACAAAATACATTAAATAAGCATCATCTTAATATTTTGTATCTATGCATAATATACCTTACAGTGTAGTCGAATATGAAATATTAAAGTGTCATTTGAGCCCTAAACTAAAATATTGATCTTATCAAATCTAAAAGTTAGATAAGTGGCATTTTACCCTAAACGTTATTAAATCGGAAAACTTACAAAAAAATAGAAAGTTACTCAAAATGATTAAACTACTTAAAGAGGGAACTTACTATGTTTGGAAAGTTACTATTTTTGAAAAGCTGCTATAAAAGGGAAGTTATTAAAAATGGAAGGCCGACCAAAATAAGTAATCTGATTTAAAATGAGTTATTAATAAGACGATTATGAATTCGTGTAGATTCGCTGAAGACGGAGATTTTTTCCGACCTTTATATTTTCTGTTGTGTTTGCACGTGCGGTATAAGGTACAGATATTCTGACCTTTCTTTTAAGGTTTCTCATGATCTCTTTCATTTTCTGATCCGTTAGTTTCTGAACCGATGCCATTGCTATGATTCCCTTTGCTTGAACCTTCTCTGGTGATCCCATTTGATTTGACCTCTGTTATGAACCCATGTTATGAAGATCTTTTGAATTATACCATGGAAATGTTTTGAGAAAAACCATTTTAAAGAGGATGTTTATAAATGATACTAAACTACTTTTATAAAATGTTACCAACTTTTATGAAAACTATATTTCGAAGACTATCTTTATAAAAACCGTTTTGAAAGATTATTTTATGAAAATCATGAATAAAGGATTGTTTAAAATGGACTTTTGATAGAAACTTTTGAAATGAACTTTTGATCTGAACCTTGACTTGATTACTTAATATGAACCTTGATCGGGTAAACTCTGATTTGGACCTTTGGCTTTACATCTGATATATCTGTTATGAACCATCTGTTATGAACCCGTTTGATATGGACCTTTAGATATGACAATCTGATTTGACATGACTTGTGACTCTTAGTTTGATACCCGAGCCACCTTTCTGTTACCTAGCCAGGAAGGTAACCTGGCCGTGTCTGTGATGCACCACTGGCATGACTCATGTGTGGGTGAGTGATTCCTCACACCGTCCCCATTCTGATTATGATATGCGCATTACTTTGATTATGGATTATATATGTTTCTGGGGGGCGTATGGATTGCAATCCTAGATCTGTTCTGTTTAGTGGATTTAATATGATATGATATGATTTGTCTGGTGACTGGTGCTGTGTGCAATACACGCCTTTCACATATATCTGGGAGCTAGCTACTCCATTTGAAGAATGAGGACACCCCTCATATTATCTGATTATCTGAGAGGTCTCCCCTCTATATGATTATGAAGATTTATGGTTACACTGTTATGATATGATATGATCTGTTTCTGGGCTCGTGGTGGATGACTATCCTAAACCTTACTCTTGTATCTCATTTATATCTCATTCATTATGCTACATCTGGTTATTTCCGTTTACTTTCGTTTCCGTTTATTATATATCTGTTCACTGGGCTTTGTAAGCTCAGCCGCACGTTTTCTTTTCGTGTGCGGCAGGTTTTAGTTGGAAGATGAGTACGAGTGAAGAGACTTTTGGACTTAGAAGACTTGATAGTTTTGGGCCTAGAGATGATTAGAAGTTATCTTATTGTTAGAAATTGTATTCGCCTTGTAACCTTGTTATTTCAGTATTTCCTTTGTAACCCTTGAGAATCTTTGTATTACTTTTGAATGTATGCTTTGTTATATCTGATATGAAACCATTTGCGTGACATCTTTACCCTTGTCGGGTTGGGGTGTTACAATTATGGCATCAGAGAGACAGGCTGCGATTCGTAATACATTTACCCTTGACCTGTGTAAGTTAGGACCACTAAGTTTTCCCTGTAGGCGCTCGTAAGATAACCTTTGAAGATTTGCTTTAAGATTTCCCTATAAGAACGTAAGTTTTGACCAGTGAGGAATGGGTAGACTATAAGGTATTTCTTTAGGTATCATTGCTTCCGCATCACTCTGATTCATGCCTTGCTTTGGTTAGATCCTGTTGGTACCACTTTGGAAAGTGAAAGCTTATACCTTGCACCACCTAAGATTTGAACCTAATTAAATCTTGAAGGCTTTGAGAATTTCATAGTAATTTCCTGACACAAATTGATCCTTATCCTCAGATTCTGACTCTGACCTATGATCCTTTCGTTAATCATTTCGACATCTCTTCGGGCACTCTGAGAACCTCCATGGCGATGACGTACTGGATATGTTTTGTTATTTGTCTTTAGCTTTTGATAAGTATCTATGAACCTTACGACACTATTTGATTTCGTTTCACCTATCTCTGTCCCTATGAGAAGTCCTGTGGTGTGTAACCACGAGTATAAGAATGTTTCCCCCCACTTTTGAATGATTTGATTGGTGATCCGTCTTTCTTGGATAATTAACTTTGATTTTATTCTGACAAGGAATTGGTTGAATGAGCATTCAAATATTGACAATTTCCCTTCTATGACCCACCTTTAACGGTTGCAACAATTTTGAACTCCCTACCATGATTACCGATTGATAAACCATCTGCTACCACTATTACTCTGGAGTCACTTGTGTTAATTTAGCGGTTATGAAGTTTTCCTAGAACCCATTTCGTACACCAATGAATGAACCTCATCTTGAGAGCCCTTTGGAACCTTGAGTCTTCTGAACATGAACCTTATCTTGAACATTATTCGGCATCCTGAATCTTGAATATGATTCCTGGTTGAACCACCAAAATTTTCCACCAGAGCGTGAAATAGGATTTGACTTGATACCGGGAGATTGACTAGTCACCAAGCGAAGGTGTCTTTCAGATGTGTCCGAGATCCTACCAGTTTGTTTGAGCAACCGAGAGGAGCAAGTACCGAAGACCAGAAGTGAGTTGGTTTAAGTGTACCTTCTGGGCGTGTTGATTTCTGAAAGCTGAACCGTCATGCCGTTAGGAACCAATATCCCTCCACCCGGAAACAATTATGTGTTTGTTTAATTTCAGAGCGCGAAGTTTCCTTCTGATGAATTGATTTTATTCTGGGAATCGCTTTCAGTATGAGAAAAAGGCTGCTATGACGATTTGTGACGCTAATAGTATTAGCTAAAAGCTCCGATTGTTTCGTGAATTTGGTAAATGAGGTCTTCTCGTGAGTGCTTGGACAAATGGTCATTGTATGACTTAATAGTACGTTCGGAGACGAGGAAGAGCATGAAAATCATCTTTGCGCTTCATTAGAAAGTTCGTCGATCAATCGTACATTCTGAGATAATTGCAGAGACGACAATGTTTGAAATCAAGGATACCTCTTTATATCCCACAAGTTTTGAAAACCATCACCATGAGGTCAAGACCGACAACAGAATGGAGAACTGAAAACCCTTTGAACTTTGCAGAAGAATTCTGGAAGATGTTTGCAACTTATGATACCATTGAGAAATTTCGTGAACAGAGAGAAGCAGCTTAGTTTGATTTAGAACGGAGTTTGGGAAAAGCTGAAATAGAAGTTAGTTTCCTCACCTCGGGCGAAACAAGTTTGGGATAAATCAGGAAAAGACTCGGTGATACTCCCTTACAGCACAGAAGGCTTTTCGTATTCAGCAGGACAACTAGAAGCACGTCAGAAGAGTTACTTCACTGCCTGACCTGGAGTTGACAACAACGGTGGCTACCTGGAGAGTGAAGACATTACTTACAAGGTAGAAGTGTTGGCGATGCTGAAGATCTAGTCAAGACGGCGAACCCGGAGCTGATGAAGGCGTGCAGTCTCACTTCCCTATTCATCTTGGTTGTACTAAGATGAATTGAGAGTGGAAGCAGACTGGACGATGAATGAATTTAAAGAGCATGCCAGGAATTCACATTACTCCATTTCATCCCAAGAAGAACTACAGGAGGCTTGACGAATCAGACACAAGTTCCGGATTTTGGTTTCACTTCCCGATTGATGGACAGAAGAAGACAGATTAACCGGACTTAAAGAGATTGGATGTGTTAGATGAACGGATTTTTGAAACAGTCCCTTTATGTTTGGAAGAATTGATTCTATGAAGGCCGAAGTTCTTGGCAACTAACTTCTAGTTTCGTTGACCCTCTTAAGTTTCGTTATATAGTAATTAGATCCTCTTATGATTTAAGTTCTCTAGAAGCATTTCAGTTCCGTTTTTTTTTTTTTTTTTCGTATATTCGGTGATGGATTTGTTTTGAGAGATTTTGGCGAATTGTGGAAGATATGATGCTTGTAACGGCGTGCCTCTCTTTTGCTAGGCAATTTGGGATTTTGATACTTTTGCGAATAGTTTTGTTTTTCCCTCTTGACTATGGCATTCGATTTTGTTAACCTCGAGACTGTAGAAGTACTAGGTGGACTAAGATAGGTGGTTTTGATTACGACTTGAGATAAAGTATGATCATCATGAAGGCATAATTATGTGGTGCTGGTATTATGACGCCTGATCAACGTGATAATACTTACACCATATAACGTGCACTCATTGTGACCATAGGATATCTTGGGGGAGTACCTATAAGTTTAGAATCTGATCTCCGTTGGATTATCCGTGATTAGTGGGACTTTAGGTTCATTCTACCTATGCGTATACTCTGCCTTCGTTCATTAGATATCCGGATGATGTTGGAATCTCGTGTTTCATTCTGTTGACCTCAGTTATAAGTTTTGAACTCCCTTTGGAACCCTCTACTGTTGATACAGTCAATTTGATTTGAACTCTTGTTCGTATTCCATATGAGCTTCCTGAAAATTCACCCATCGTCCATTTTATGTTGCATGGACCTTTGATCAGATATCAGCTTATATTAGTCTTTTCTGAGGAATCTGAACCCACTTTGTTTGATCGAGTCATGAGGAACCAATTGTTTTGAAGATCCTTCTGGAAGAACCTCCCCGGGCGTGAGGATTGTGTGTGACGATCTTTTACGAGTTACTACGACTTTGTTTAACTTTGCGACTTCAATTTTCGAGGACGAAAATTTCTTTTTAAGAGGGGAAGAGTTGTAAAACCCAAAAATTTAAAACGTGTAAAAAGACCAAAATGCCCTTAGAATTTTAATGTTTAATTAAAACTTATATAAGTGGCAATTAAATCACAAAACCTTTGCAATTAGATTATATATGACATAAAATAAATTATGACACCATTTAATACTTTATATATACTGAAGTATATATATATATTATGTATTTAAATTGATTTTAAATATAAAAAGAGAGGATAATATCAAGTAAAAATGGAATGAGATCACAAATTGAAATATTCTGATTTTGTCAATCAAATGCCGTGTGAATTGGTCCTAAGTCCTCCTCATCTCTCGGCCTATTCTCTATATAGGTATTCCATATCATTTGCTTCTTTTAAAAGTAAACCGAGAGTTCTAAAACCTAACACAAAACACAAATGGCGGCTGCACTATTCCTTCCATTTTCTTGTCGATCGAAGGAGGGCAAAAGAAGGTTCATTCGTGGTCTTTTGTGAGCTCGTGATCGTGGGCTTGTTGTTGGTTCGATAGGAGTATTAGAACGTGGGTAAATTTCTGTTCGAAGGCTTATTGTTGTGGTTCGGTGTGGTAATGTCGACGTGATATTCGAACCTTGTATCATCGTTTCCTTCTTGTTCGCACACTACGAGGGTAAACCTTTCAACCTTGTTTCATTCCTTTTTGTTCGATCTCTTTATAAACGTATACATGTAGCTTAATACTATATAAATCCATTTATTATACTTATATGTATACGTTATAACGTCACATGAAATCATCCATACTACTCACATAAAATAACGACCATAACAAGTATAAATGAAGGCTTATGAATCTGATATTGTAAACGTATAGAGAGTGTGTTTTATGAACTAGAATGAGTGTGTCATATTTGTCGCATGGCTGGACAGAAAAGGAGTTTTTGTGGTGTCTTAAGTATGTCGTAAGGGCCGTATTAAGGAGTGTCGCACAGCAGGTATAGTCCTGTCTTGGGTGTGCCGGGTGGTAGGAAAAAGGTGGCGAGCATACTCGTTTTAATGGTGTAAATAACGTCTAGTATATGGGCTGTTATGGTATGTATGCATGGAAAGATTAGAGTCGTTTGAATCATCATTGATGTCGCTAAAAGGGGTCGAGTTTTAGTGATCATAAAACAGTCACATAAAATGATGATTAAGTCACATGAGATGATAATTTCTGGTCGTATAAATGAGTCGTGGATGTGATTGTTTTGTTGCAATATGTATCAACCTGGTGTCGAGTCTAGCGGCTGTTTTGTAAGTCGTGTGCAAACCTTAGGGTCGACCCTTAGTCTCAACCAACAACCTGTTTTGAGTCTCGTCTTAACAGCCCCGTGACCGACCCTAATCTCTACTAGAACCGCACCTTAATAACTTGTTTGAATGATCATTTACAGAAAGCTTAAAACTATGAGGACCCTACTTCGAATTGGTATACAAAATATGTATGGGTTACGTGAGAATTTAAGAAATATTATGGGTGTGGGTCGCATGGGGCAAATGGAGTTTTAAAGTTGTGGGATTATGTGTCAATTGTGGTGCATGGGGTAGTGCAAAATTGAAATGAATGTACTGGCCATGTGATTGTATGTTAAAGTCTGGCACTCACATGGAATGACTGTCATGGTGAATGTTAAAACCTGTTAAAATCAATAGCGTGTGAAAATGATTCATTAGTAGTGATTGCAAATTGAAAGTCGCATAAAAGAAATCTTCCAAAAATATCCTTCTTGGCCAAACCCTTCACACATTTGTAGAGTGTAAGAAAATAAAAAAGTGTCTTCAAGCAGATATAGTGAATTATATTTTTCCCTTTTCAAGTTACGTAGAGCACAAAATACATTAAATAAGCATCATCTTAATATTTTGTATCTATGCATAATATACCTTACAGTGTAGTCGAATATGAAGTATTAAAGTGTCATTTGAGCCCTAAACTAAAATATTGATCTTATCAAATCTAAAAGTTAGATAAGTGGCATTTTACCCTAAACGTTATTAAATCGGAAAACTTACAAAAAAATAGAAAGTTACTCAAAATGATTAAACTACTTAAAGAGGGAACTTACTATGTTTGGAAAGTTACTATTTTTGAAAAGCTGCTATAAAAGGGAAGTTATTAAAAATGGAAGGCCGACCAAAATAAGTAATCTGATTTAAAATGAGTTATTAATAAGACGATTATGAATTCGTGTAGATTCGCTGAAGACGGAGATTTTTTCCGACCTTTATATTTTCTGTTGTGTTTGCACGTGCGGTATAAGGTACAGATATTCTGACCTTTCTTTTAAGGTTTCTCATGATCTCTTTCATTTTCTGATCCGTTAGTTTCTGAACCGATGCCATTGCTATGATTCCCTTTGCTTGAACCTTCTCTGGTGATCCCATTTGATTTGACCTCTGTTATGAACCCATGTTATGAAGATCTTTTGAATTATACCATGGAAATGTTTTGAGAAAAACCATTTTAAAGAGGATGTTTATAAATGATACTAAACTACTTTTATAAAATGTTACCAACTTTTATGAAAACTATATTTCGAAGACTATCTTTATAAAAACCGTTTTGAAAGATTATTTTATGAAAATCATGAATAAAGGATTGTTTAAAATGGACTTTTGATAGAAACTTTTGAAATGAACTTTTGATCTGAACCTTGACTTGATTACTTAATATGAACCTTGATCGGGTAAACTCTGATTTGGACCTTTGGCTTTACATCTGATATATCTGTTATGAACCATCTGTTATGAACCCGTTTGATATGGACCTTTAGATATGACAATCTGATTTGACATGACTTGTGACTCTTAGTTTGATACCCGAGCCACCTTTCTGTTACCTAGCCAGGAAGGTAACCTGGCCGTGTCTGTGATGCACCACTGGCATGACTCATGTGTGGGTGAGTGATTCCTCACACCGTCCCCATTCTGATTATGATATGCGCATTACTTTGATTATGGATTATATATGTTTCTGGGGGGCGTATGGATTGCAATCCTAGATCTGTTCTGTTTAGTGGATTTAATATGATATGATATGATTTGTCTGGTGACTGGTGCTGTGTGCAATACACGCCTTTCACATATATCTGGGAGCTAGCTACTCCATTTGAAGAATGAGGACACCCCTCATATTATCTGATTATCTGAGAGGTCTCCCCTCTATATGATTATGAAGATTTATGGTTACACTGTTATGATATGATATGATCTGTTTCTGGGCTCGTGGTGGATGACTATCCTAAACCTTACTCTTGTATCTCATTTATATCTCATTCATTATGCTACATCTGGTTATTTCCGTTTACTTTCGTTTCCGTTTATTATATATCTGTTCACTGGGCTTTGTAAGCTCAGCCGCACGTTTTCTTTTCGTGTGCGGCAGGTTTTAGTTGGAAGATGAGTACGAGTGAAGAGACTTTTGGACTTAGAAGACTTGATAGTTTTGGGCCTAGAGATGATTAGAAGTTATCTTATTGTTAGAAATTGTATTCGCCTTGTAACCTTGTTATTTCAGTATTTCCTTTGTAACCCTTGAGAATCTTTGTATTACTTTTGAATGTATGCTTTGTTATATCTGATATGAAACCATTTGCGTGACATCTTTACCCTTGTCGGGTTGGGGTGTTACACCTATCATCATAGTATGAACATAATTTTTTTGAGAAAGGCAATTATATGATCATTTTACAACAAAAAAAAAACAAAACGTTGAACACCGTCTAAAACTTTTGAAGAAATATAAGTATCATCATAACTGGACCAAATATCACATCATTCAGTCCTTAGTTATGCATAGCCTGGCCAACTATGTATAATTTAGGAAGAATCATGTCATAAGTGGAACAGTTAATTTTTCAGATTTCCTAATAACAATTTTCATTCAAAAGTAAAATTTTGAGACAAAACAAATTGTCTATACAAATCCCATTTGACCAACCACAATAGATATCTACAATTTCCACCCATCACCTTCAAGATAAGAAAATCAAATACGGACAAGATACTCGAACTTTTTCCCACACACCACGACCAACACAGACTGAATCTCGGGACGAGATTCCCTTAACGGGGGGTGACTGTAACCATTGTGAAAATCCCACTTTAAGATAAGCTAGCACTCAGAATATTTACCCTTTTCTAGTGTAAATTTTTTTTTTATTTGATTGTATCTCCTATCTTATGTGACGTAGATCACATCATTGATAAACGTGCTCCCACAAACCTGCCTAACAAACCTAATGTTTATTTCATAAACATAACGATATGAAAACATTACATAATACCATTTACCATTTTACGATAAATCCTTAACAAACATATCAACAAAACATTCATTATCTGAATAGAGTTTCTATGAAACCCTAAAATTTATCACAACACCAAATATGAACAACTAAACCTCAAAACATAAAAGTAAAACATATCTGAGATAATATACAAGTTACCAAAGCACCAGAAACCCTAATTCTATTTCATACCCGGTAAAACCCTAATTTCACATAAGTGTTATTTTATGTATATATTTCACAAACCCTAATTTATTTCTAGAATATTTTTACAAAATAATAAGTTTACAAGTTATTTAAGCTAAAGTACAAGTCATTTATGCATAAACTCATTTATTTACAAAATCTTTATTAAAATCATATTTATATTATTTTTAGAGCATAAATTACCACCCATACATGCATAACTCTTAAAAATTATTTTTCCTAAACTCCTTAAATAATTTTTACAAGTCTTTTAGCCCAAAGTACAAGTGCCTAATGCACAAAAACTATAAAATCCATTTAATTACCTTTTAAACTTAATAAAACTTAACAAATAATTTTTATAAACTAAATAAATGTTAAAACTATATTTTTCACACATCCTAAATTATAGTACAACCATATTAAGCATGTTTTACAACTCTCTTAAGCCTAACTCAATTTATTTCCTATTTCTCTAAAAATTCGGTTTACATGAAATATAAACAATTCTAAATAATTTTCTAAGTTAACTAAAGACATAAACTAATTTAGTCAAGTTCCTTAAACCCTAGATACTACCCTTTAAACATAAGGTATCACCACATTAAGCACCATTCGACTCCCCTCCAAAAACCTGGTTCGAAACTAACAATACACCAACTAAATTTATCCTTCAATGAACCTAGTCATGAACACATGTATACACTCTCCTCTCTTCTCATCAACTAAGCTATACACATGTCCTCCCTCTTGAGCCAAAACCCTCCATATTAAGAGTTAGAAACCATGGTTTTGAACCGGCCACATCACCTCCTTATCACCTCCCTCCTCCTTAGCCCAAGTGGCATGCTTCTCCAATTTCCTTCAGCCCTTGTCCCCCTCATCTTGTCTCCCTATCACAACTCCAGAAAACCCTAACCCCCACTCTATAAATAGCAGCATAAAACTCACCTTTTCAACACACACCAATCAACCCAAACATCAATACAACGCCATTTCCATTTTCCTACTGATCACAACCTCACAATACTCCCAACCTAACCCTAGGAAGTCCAGAAGAGGAGAAGGAATACAGGAGAACAAGAGTCCAAACCAAATCCACTCATAAAACCCTAGCGAGCCTCAACCCTAAGTAAGTTACTCAACCCTTTTAAATTTCAGTTTTATTTACTTATATACATTTAAAAGTATTAATATATAATCCATAATAACGAATATAATCAAAAACATTAGCTTTTCATTCCTTTTCTTTGTTCTGTTCGAACTCAGTAACCAAACGCACCCTTTATGTTCGAAATATTGTAGTAACAAATCAAAAACACATGGAACATGTTAAAACATATTTAATGACTTCATATCTTATGTGAAAATTTAGTAAGAAACGTTTAAAAACCCAAAAACTTATGTCGAGTCTTTTTCTGTATTTCTAGTCGAGTCAAAAACAGCCCACAAGGCTGATTTGTGACCTGTAAACCGACCCTCAAGAGACCCTTATAAAATCTGATTTTTGGCATATGCATAGTTCACGTAGCAAACTGAGTTTATGAAAAAGAATCAAGTAAAAAGGTGGATCGAGTCAAAAGATATTAAATCCCAAAGTTTGTCAAAAATCGCTAAGTATAAAAGGTTAAATATCCAGTTATTGTTTTTCATATTTGTCGCCCCAACTCCCTAACTTTCAACCCATAGATCGACCATCTAGGGACCTTATTAAATTCTGGTTCTTGGCATGAATAAAGTTCACCCAGTAAACAAAACATAGGAAAAGGAATCATTAAAAATGGTTGAGATTTCGCTAAGATATCAAGCCTTAAAAGTTGCCCAATATCGCTAAGCTAAAAACAGATTTTCAGATTTATTTCTTTTTCAATTTGAGTCGACCAGATGCCCTACTTTCAACCTCTGTTTCGACCACTACATGATTTCTAAAAATACTATACTTTCGACATATTAGATATGACCCAGCAACCTTTAAATAGAAATAAGAATCAGGGGAAATGGTTAAGCAGGCTAGAAAATATCAGAGTCATAAATTCTGTCCAAAACCACTAGTATGGAACTTATATTTCCAGTTATTGTTTTTTTCAAATAAATGTCGACCAACCACACAACTTTTCAACAAGTTTTCGACCCCTTTTAGACCTCTAAAAATTCTAAAGTTTTAGCATGTTAGAGTTCACCTAGTAAACTTATTTTTGAAAGAAGAAGTTTGAAAAACCATCGAGTGGTTTAAGAGATATTCGAGTCCAAAGTTTGTTCATCGCTAGGTGTAAAAATCATTTTCCAAGTTTTATTAAAACCTTGTTCTACTAGTCGACTTTAACACCATATTTCAACTATCAAACTGATTTCTAAAATAACGAGACTTGGCATGTCTAGAGTCGACCTGACTAACTATACATAGGAAGTGAAAGCTCGTAAAATGATTTACTTATCGTTAAGATATTCGCGTCCAAAACTCTTGCCAAGTCACTATATATATATTCATCTTATTTTTGAATAATTAAAGTTTTATTTTGTCAATTTTGTAAATATTTATTATCAAGGGTCATTTCCGTCATAAACACATAAAAAGGGGTGAAAATGTAATTTTTGAAACTTAAGGGTAAAAACTGTCATTTTCCAAAAGTTCAGGGTATGAACTGTCATTTGGCCAAACCTTAGGGATTAAAGTATAACTTTTCATAATCATTATTTTTATCATTTCTATTTTTATCTTCCAACTTAATATTAACGTAATACGTTTATTTTATTGATGAATATATTTAACAAACAAACAAACAACGAACAGAAACATAAGAATGAAAGATATAAACAACAAAACGAAACGAAACGAAATAAACATATAATCATCTGAAATGATTACTAAACCTTGACATAACAACCCAGGTTTCTTGTCCGGAGACGTTTATCAACTTTCTGTCATTTTGTTTTCCATCCATATTGCTAAGGTGAGTTCATAGTCCCACTTTTTATATACGTTTTTCTAAATTTGTGGGGAGATACATGCTACAAACCTGAACATAAGTATTTTTCTGTATGTTTTCCTGATTAATATTGCCTAAGACACCCCATTTGTGTTAGCCGGATAGATAGACTTTGTGCTAGCCGGATAGATAGCCAAATGCACCTTATTTGTGTTAGCCGGATGGATAGACTTTGTGCTAGCCGGATTGATAACCAAATACACCATTATTTATATCATTTTATGATATCACACACACACACACCCCGTTAATATATGAGATTGTGAGACTTAGAGCAATATGTTTATTTCCGAATTACTATCTATTTAGCTTATGTTCAAACTTATTTAACGTTAAACACTATGGATTCACTCAACCTTTGTGTTGACCTTTTTAGCATGTTTATCTCAGGTTATTAGAAGCCTGGATTGGCACGGGATTGGCTATGGACTAAGTTATCATTCAAATCAATAATATATTTTTATACATGTATTTTGAGAACCTCCTGCTAGGACCTGCATATTGTAACTCTGATATAAAAGAATGATAACAATTTTATCTAAAACGTCTCATTTTCGAGTCGTTTTCTATCATCATGACTGTGAACTGTTTAGTAGCACCCCAACTTATATTTCCGCTGCGAATATAAAAAACGGGGGTGTTACAGAGTGGTATCAGAGCTCATGGTTATAGAGAACCAAGTGTTTTTAAACATTGGACTATAACCGCGTTTTCAAAAATAAACAAACTTACACCATAAAGTCCTACGCCTTCCGTGCCAGGTATGTTTCAGTATTTAAGAGCATCCTTTATTGTGATTATTTGGCATTAATAATCCCCCTATCTGATAATTATCTTATTAGCTTCACTTGCAAATTTAGAGTTGCTTATTTTCATTATTTACAGGTTACTACAGTATCATGTCCCCCGAAACACCCGAACCTACAAAAACAATCTTTCGTACTTCCAATACATCACCTACCCATTCTATTCCTCTTATGTCGAACGCGGATATTGAAAAATATCACGACGGTACCGGACATCATGATATTACCTACATTCCCGTCACCTCTACCACGTCCACTTTCCTACATATATATCGTCAGATTTCTACATCTTTACCTCCGCCTCCACTATCATTTATAAGTTTCTATCCCCCATCTGTGCCATTCGAACTTAGAGAAGAAATTAGGACCATTATCGTCCGATATCATACTTTACCCCGATTACCTATTCCCGACTTTCCTAATTCCACCGCGAGTTTTTGAGATGAGTAAAAGCTCGCAACCGACACAGGAACGACAACCGATTATTTTTACCATGCTGATGTAATTAGAACGGCAGGAAGAACAGATCGAGACTACTTAGGACATCCCGACAAGCTGCCGCTAGAATGCAACGAGGATATAAAATATAGAATTGAAGATTCGGAGACCATGAAGCAGAAGATGGGCGAGAATCGTGAGAAGGCAGAGAACCGTCATGACTAACTGTATGAATAAACACAATTAAAAGTAATAGCTAGTACCAATTTACAAAGCCAACAGTACAAACAAAAATTTATATACATAAACACACAGATTTAAATCATTGAGGATTTAGCATTCCAATACTTGCTACCAAGTACTGAAATCTTTCAACATCAAAAGCTTTTGTTAGGAGATCTGCAAAGTTATGTTCTGAAGCAATTTTAAGAACTTCAATTAATCTTTTCTCATTGCAGTCTCTTATAAAGTGATGTCTAATTTCAATGTGTTTTGTTTTAGAATGTTGTACTGGATTTTTAATAATGCAAATTGTACTACTATTATCAATATGAATAACAGTGTTCATAAAATTGTACCCATAGTCAAGAAGTTGGTTTTGAAGCCATAGGACTTGAGCACAGCAACTTGCAGCAGCTACATATTTAGCTTCAGTTGTTGAAGTAGCCACAATTGTTTGCTTCTTACACTGCCATGAGATAAGTCTACACCTAAGGAATTGACATCCTCCAGTTGTTGACTTTCTGTCCAAGCTAGCACCAGCATAATCACTATCCAAAAATGCTACCAAGTTAAAAGGTGACTCTCTAGAATACCATAGTCCCAACCTAGGTTGACCCTTGAGATATCTAAAAATTCTCTTGACTGTTGTTAAATGAGAAACCTTTGGAGTTACTTGAAATCTTGCACAAGCACAAACAGAGAACATGATATCAGGTCTTGATGATGTAAGATACATCAAAGAGCCTATCATAGATCTGTAAGTGTGTACATCTACATTGTCTCCATCTAAATCTTTAAGAAGTGGCTTCTCAGAGTCCATTGGTATGCTTGCTATTTTTGAATCAGCAAAGTTGAACTTCCTTAGTATCTCAGCAACATATTTATCTTGACTAATAAATATGCCTTCATATGACTGTTTAACTTGCAAACCCAAAAAGAATGTAAGTTCCTCCATGGAACTCATCTGAAACTTATCATGCATAAGCTTCTCAAACTCCAAACACATCTCCTTCCTTGTAGATCCAAAGATAATGTCATCCACATACACATGCACTAACAGAAGATCATTCTTGTACTGTTTGATGAATAGTGTTTGATCAATCTTGCCTCTTTGAAATCTATTTTCAATTAAGTAGGAAGCCAGTGTTTTATACCAAGCTCTTGGTGCCTGATGTAGGCCATATAGAGCTTTTACAACTTTGTACACTTTGTCTGGATTGTTAGGATCAATGAAACCAGGAGGCTGTGAGACATAAACCTCTTCTTCAAAAGTACCGTATAAAAATGTACTCTTGACATCCATTTGATAAACTGTGAAGCCTAAAAATGAAGCATAAGCTAAGAAAAGCCTAATTTCCTCAAGTCTTGCTATTGGAGCAAAAACCTCATCATAGTCTATCCCTTCTTGTTGTGTGTACCCTTGGGCTACTAATCTAGCCTTATTCCTAATCACTATTCCCCTTTCATCCCTTTTATTCTTGAAAACCCATCTAGTGCCAATTACCTTTTGATCCTTAGGTAAATCAACTAGCACCCATACCTTTTGAATCTTGAACTGAAGAAGCTCCTCTTGCATAGCCTCTACCCAGCTTGAATCATCTAGGGCTTTAAGAATGTTCTTTGGTTCATCTTGTGAGAGAAAACATACAAACAAGCAAGAGTTTGAAAACTCATGCTGTTTTGAAGCATAAAGGGCATCAAGAAGCCCTTGTTGGTCTGAAGACATCAGTTGTTGTCTTGTCTTCACACCTGATTGTACATCTCCAATCACATTTTCCAGGGAGTGGACTTTGTGAATCCTTGTGTGTGGTGTAGAAGGAACTGGATAATCAGGTGGGAGATTGCTCAAATCCACCTCATCTTCTGTTAATTCTGCTTCAGCAGTTAATTCTGCTTCTTCTGTTAATTCTGCTTCTTCAGTTAAGTCTGTTTCTTCAGTTAAGTCTGTTTCAGCAGCATTATCAACAGCAGAACTATTTTCTTGATCCTTTGTTCCATCTTCCTTGTGTTCATCTTCAACATCTTCTTTAGCTTTACCAGAAGAAGATTCACCATTTATTGAAGTTGAATCCACACTTGTACTTGACCATATTGGCATCATCACATAATCTTGATTTGTCTCCTTTTCTAACCTTGCCTAATCTGATGTTTCATCAGCTTTTGAACCTGAAAATTCATTAGTTTCTACAACAATAGGCACATAATTCATTGAATGGGTTAGAGTCTCAAGATCAAATAGCCATTTCGGTCCTTGACCTTCTACATTGGATTTATGTTCTAAAAATTCCACATGCAGGTTTTCCTCTACTTTCTTAGTTCTTAAGTTGTATACTCTGAATGCTTTGCTATTGAGAGAATATCCAACTAAGAATCCTTCATCTGCTTTACCATCAAATTTTCCTAAATGGTCTAAGGTATTCAGAATTGTCGCATGACATCCAAAAGGTCTAAGAAATCCTATTGCAGGAGTTCTACCTCTAAAAAGTTCATATGATGTCTTATTGTGAGGCTTGACAACTAAAACTCTATTTTGAACATAGCAAGCAGTGTTGACTGCTTCAGCCCAAAAAGTTATAGGTAGCTTAGAGTCAGCTAACATAGTTCTAGCAGCTTCTATTAGTGTTCTGTTTTTCCTTTCAGCAACTCCATTCTGTTGTGGAGTTCTAGCAACACTAAATTCTCTCCTAATACCTTTTTCTTTGCAGAAATCATCCATAACTCTATTTTTGAATTCTGTCCCATTATCACATCTAATGACTTTTACTTTCTTGTCTACTAGGTTTTCTATCTCTGTAATGAATGTCTTAAGAATGCTTATCAGTTATAACTAGACAATATCTCTTTTGCATTATACTACTTACTGAAACAGATCCAAATAAGTCCATATGAAGCATAAACAATGATTGATTGATAGAGTTAAAAATCTTGGGCTTACAAGTGGCTTTGTGTTGTTTGCCTTTAAGACAAGCAATGCATGTTTGATCATTTTCAAATCGTTTTTGAGGTAAACCTCTTACCAAACCATTCTTAACAATCTGATTTATGGTTTTGAAGTTAATATGACCAAGCCTCCTATGCCATAACATTGATTCATCCAATGTGGCCTTTGCAACAAGACAAGTTAAAGCCTTTTTAGGAACAATGTTCTTCATATCAACACTGTACATATTGCCCTTTCTAGGAATTTTAAGAAGTACTTGAGTTTCATCGGGCATCTTAAAATCAGGAGAAAGCACAAGACATTCAGTGTCACAGAAAAGAACTTTGTTCTTTTTATCACACATTTGTGAGACACTAAAAAGATTATAATATAGCTCTTGTACATAGTACACATCTTCAAAATCTAAATTTCCAGTTTTAATGGTACCTTTACCAGAAATTTTGCCACCAACACCTCCTCCAAAGGTAACATAGCCTCCATCTATTGATTGAAAATCTGAGAGATAAGACTTGTTGCCTGTCATATGCCATGAACATCTACTATCTGAGTATCCTTGATCCTCTTGTTTATCAGTTGAATGTTCCTGCACATTAATAAGAAGTATTAGTTTCCTTTGGGGACCCAAGCCATTACTGACTTGGATCTGCCTCTTGCATCAATGAAATTTAATCTCTTGAGAACAGTTGATGCAACATTGGATTTAAGAATCCAACATGCTGAGGCCTTAACAGCATTTGCCCTGTTTTTCCAAGCAGCAGAATTAACTACTTGCCTAGCAGTATTAATTGCTGGCTTTGTAGTTGAACCCTTAATTTTCCAAACTTGTTTTTGAACCACTGCTTTTGATTGAATGGGCCTTCTAGCAGTTTTTAATGCATATTTGAAAGTTGATTTTGCATTTTTAACTGTTAGTCTTGGGTAAACAGTCTTAAATGGTCTAGCAGTCTGAACTTGTTTTAAGCCAGACTTAATTGAAACTATTTTGGGTGTTGACCTATTAAAAATAGAGTGACTAGGGTGAAAGTTAGTTTGAGGAGTTTTCCTTTTGAAATTCACCCTATTGTTTTCATACCCAGATACCCATTTGTTACAAAAAGCTGCAAGATGATCAAAACTACCACATGTGCAACAAGCTTTGTTATAAAAGGAAAAGTCATCACCTAATTGGTTAGACTTGAGGTTATTCCAACTCCTTTGGTTACCTCTGGGCTTGTTGGTGGTTCTGTATTGTTCACAATACCTAACTGGTTGCCTAACATGCTTAATGTTTGATTTAGGCCTAACAGTATCCTTTTTGACCACTTTAGGAACCCTTGTTCCTGCTTTCTTAATAATTTTAGGTTTAGACATAACCTGTTCATCATCACTATCAGTTGTACATTCCTCAACAACTATAGCATCTGCTTTCCTATCAGAGGACACCTTGTCCTCAGAAAGTGAAGTTTTAGGTAAACTCTCACTTACTTTTTCTACCTTAGGACTCTCAGTAGACTTGGAACCATAATCCATTATTGGTTCTTGAAACTCAGCAAATCCTGTGTGTGCTAGGTCAATACCTGGAGGTGAAGGAACACCTCTGTATGGTGGAGGATCAGATTTGTATCCTAAACCAGACTTAGCTTTATTAATTACTTGAGCTTCCCAAATTTTATTAATTCCCTCTGAGGCATAAGCTAAAGCATCTACTGTTATCTTAACATTTTCAGTTTTATTTTTGTGCTTTGCTAGTGATTCATTCAGCACAATAATACATTCATCCTTGAACTCTATGTTCCTTTTTAGAGCATTCGTGTCATCAGAAAACTTAGATTCATTTCCTTAAAAATGCAAGATTTGTTTTTCAAGAACAGCTACACCTCTTTTATGATTAGCTAAATTAGCTAATGCATCATATAACTGTTCTAGTTGATCATCAAATCTCTTTTTAAGATCTTCATAGGATTTAAGAGCAGAGCATGATTCAATACATTTAATTATGGAATTTACCTCTGAATCAGAAAATGCCATTAGTGCAGTCTCAGTGGCCACCATTGCAGCTTCTTTTGGAGCTTCCTCCTCATCAGCCATGAAGCTCCAATCATAGTTAACACCATCTATTGCTAGCATAGCCCTTGGTTCTTCCACTGTGACTTCCTTCTTCTTCTCTTGCCTATACCATGTGCTTCTATTATCCTGCTTCCTTGGGTTTCTACATTCTTTAGCAAAGTGTCTTAACCTGTGACAGTTGAAACACTCTACTTTCTTCTTATCAAACCCAGCAGTTTCATTACCATCAATGGTAATCTGCTTACCAGTTCTCTGCCAGAACTTCTTAGCCCTCATGCCAAGTAAAGCAACCTGCCATTTGATGTCCATCTCTTCTAAATCATTATCATCCAACTGATCAAGATCTTCATGAGTTAGAGGAGAACCACTAGTTTGACTAGACATGAATACATAGAATGATGGATCTCCAAGTCCAGCAACATTCTTTTTTGAACTAGTAGTAGGACCACCATAATTAGCAGTAGAAACACCTTCATCTTCATCTACCTCTTCTGACTTACTAATACTAGGAGATGACAAGAGTGCCACATTCCCAGAACTAGTACTATAGTTTCCAGACTTCTTTAGACTTTGTTCAACAATTTTGAAGTTGTTGTACAAATCATTGAGTTTCATGTTTTCAATGTCTGGTTTGTTCATCCAGACAACCACATGAGTATGGAACTTATCAGGTAGGCTTCTCAAAAACTTCATGTTGAGATCTTCCTTGGCTATCTCAACCCCCAACACAGCTAACTGACTGACAAGCTTATGTAATCTAGAGAATAGCTTATCAAGTGATTCATTGCTATTTGAACTAAAATTTTCAAATTGTTGTTTCAGCAATGTCTTATGTGTTTTCTTGGTAGTTTCATTACCACCAAACCATGCACAAATCTCTTCAAAAAGAGTTTTTGCATCAGGATACTTGCTAAAGGATAGCATCTGTTCACCAGGAATGGTCATAAGCAACAAATTTCTTGCTTTTTGATCATTTCTCTTCTGTATCCTTTCATCATTTGAAACTGGTCCAGTATTTCTTTTCCTAATTGTTTTGCCTTCAAGGATAACATCTGAATAACCTAGTGTAAAAGAATCACCATACATAATGATATCCCAAAGAGCATAATCTTGAACCATGAAGTATTGCTCAATTCTTAACCTCCACAACTCAAACTCATTCTGTTTGATCATGGGCAACTTTGCAGCAATATTTGTAGCAGTATCTTGTGCGTCCATTTCTTCTTCTTCTTCTAAATCAACTATATCAGCCTTAAGCCCATAACTAGGAGACTTAACTGGAAGACTTAACTAGGAGACTTAACCACCAGACTTAACTGGGTAATCACCAGAATTAACCACTCCTGCAACCAGAATTAATGTTTCATTCTTCTTGTTTTGTATCATCAAATCTATAGAATATATAATTCCCAACATCTGACATAATTCATGAGCTTTTTCATGTATCTTTCAAATGGATACATCCACCTCATGTGAATAGGCCCGCCTTCAATAGCCTCTTCGGGTAGATGAATAACCAAGTGAATCATAATGTCAAAAAAAGCAGGAGGATATATTTGCTCGAAACTGCACAAAATATTGATGAGTTTTTCTTTAGCTTTCAACATGTCATCCACCATCAAAGTTCGAGCGCATATCTTACTATCTTATAATGCATTTAGGCCTTCTATAAATAGTAATACTTATAATTCAGCAATACTATAAATAGTAATACTTAAAATTCAGCAATACAAGTAAAGAAGCTAAAAGTACAACATGTTTAAACATAATTTTCCAACATTAATTACATCAAAAACTTAAAATTCAGTAGTACATATTACAAAGCTATGTTTACAACTAATTAATGCACACATAAAACTAAAAACACACTACTCATTTAATACAATTAATACGCTATTAAAAACACCCATTCATCTAAATATACAACTTTTTAACCACAAAGTACAATATAATTAAGCTTCCACACATGAATTTTTTTAATGCCTTAAAATTCAGCATTACAAATATTTTTGCTAAAGGTACAACTAATTTAAACACAATTGGGCATTTAATGCCTTAAAATTTAATGTAGTCATTATGTACATCAAATACAATTAATTAACGGGTCAATAAATACAATTAATGCAGTTATTAAAACACCCCTTACATAAGAAATACAAATTATCAA
Organism: Artemisia tridentata subsp. tridentata; assembly: GCA_021014915.2. Classification (NCBI taxonomy): domain Eukaryota; kingdom Viridiplantae; phylum Streptophyta; class Magnoliopsida; order Asterales; family Asteraceae; genus Artemisia; species Artemisia tridentata. The sequence continues at coordinate 356,041,644 of CP139509.1, read as the reverse complement.
GCATATTGTACAACCAACTTAAACACAATTCCTGCATTATATGTCACTAATACAAATAATAAAGCACATTATACAAACTAGCAGGGTACCCGCGCGTTGCGGCTGCGGGTACCCTGAAATAAAATTTTCCGGTGAATCATGTATTTTAGTTTATTATGTTCTTTTTGGCAATAAATTTACAGATATAAAGAATTTCGTATAGCTCGTGCCTGTTCGGGCTCGAACCCGTTGGCTCGTGTCCGTTTGGCCCGTGCCCGTTCGGGCTCGAGCCCATTTGGCCCGTTGCCCGTTCGGGCTTGAATATTTGTATAATGTGCTTTATTATTTGTATTAGTGACATTTAATGCATGAATTGTGTTTAAGTTGGTTGTACAATATGCTTGATAAGTTGTATTTCTTATGTAAGGGGTGTTTTAATAACTGCATTAATTGTATTTATTTACCAGTTAATTAATTGTATTTAATGTACATAATGATTTAGTTATTGTATTTAATGTTAGTATTTCTATTTTAATTAGTTGTACTTTGAGCTTAAGAACTTGTAAATGTTAAAAATGTGTTTTAATTACTTGTACTTTTAGCTTTATAACTTGTATTGCTTAATTTTAAGAGTTTCTATATTAAGTAGGCCTTAATGCTTTATAAGATAGTAAGATATTCAAGCCCGAACGGGCAACGGGCCAAATGGGCTTGAGCCCAAACTGGCTCGAGCCCGAATGGACACGAGCCAACGGGCACGAGCTAAACGAAATTCTTGATATCCGTAAATTTATTGTCAAAAAGAACATAATAAACTAAAATACATGATTCACCGAAAAATTCTATTTCAGGGTACCTGCCGCCGCAACGCGCGGGTACCCTGCTAGTTTGTTCGAAGAATGAACAAAGCTCGATTATTGGTGTTGCGGTGGTTTGGTCCTTCAAGTAATTTTGAAGTATAGCAGGTAGCAACCGCTGCATCATTATGTGACAGTCATGAGCCTTCAAGCCTGTTATGTTGCTATCATTGCCGGTCACTTGATGCTTGAAGTTAGATCCGAACCCATCAAGTAGTTTAACACCTTTAATGAATTGACAAAAAAAATCATGATATTAGAGTAAGTCATCGAAATGAATACGCGAATTGAATTGGAACAAATAAATTTTGAAATAAAACGCGTACCTTTGATGAATTGACAAAATTGTTTTCTTTCTTCAGCTGTGAAAGAGTACGTGTGATGAGGCTTAGAGCACTTCCCGTTTCCTTTGTTGACGAGCCACAACTCTTCACGAATTTGCAAATTTTCTAAGTCTTGTCTTGCCTTGTTGGTGTCTTTTGATTTGTCATTCATTAACAAAGTACCCAACACACTCTCACACACATTTTTTTCGATATGCATGACATCTAAATTGTGTTTTAGTGTAAGAAAAGACCAATACTTTAGCTCATAGAAAATGGATACTTTGGTCCAATTCAATTCGCGATTAGGATCACGTTTTTTCTTCGCACCCCCAAAACTTGGATGTTTCCCCGGGATATGTTTAGGCAATCTCCTAAGTTGATTCAAGATGACATCACTGGTAAATTTTCTAGAAGGTTGTCTATCATCGACCGCAGTATAGAATGCCCGTCTATTTTTCCGCCATTTATTGTTCGTGTTTAAGAATCTTTTGTGACCAACATAAGCGGTTTTTCTTAACACGCGAACAGATGGAGTGTCTATATTACATGTCGGACATGCCAAGTAACCTTGCCCACTCCACCCAGACAAACTACTTCGAGCGAGAAAGTCATTGATAGTCCATAAAAGCGTTGCTCTCATACAAAATTCAGTGCCAGTGACAGCATCCCTAGTCATGACTCCATCTTTCCATAGAATCTTTAGGTCTTCAATCAAAGGCCCCAAGTAAATATCTATGTCCTTCCCGGGTGACTTAGGGCCCAGAATTAACAACGTCAACATAATAGAAGTCTCTCTCATACATATCCAGGGAGGCGTATTGTATGTTGTTAATATGACCGACCACATGCTGTAAGACTGACTAAGGTTGCCGTACGGATTGAAACCATCAGCAGCCAACCCTAATCGGACGTTTCTTTTTTCATAGGAAAATTCTTTTGAATACTTCATGTCAAATTTCTTCCATAATTGACCATCAACCGGGTGTTGCATCTTACCGTCCTCCGTAGACTGCCCAGAAGCATGCCAAGTCATATGTTTTGCAGTGTGTTTAGACTTGTACAAACATTGTAGTCTAGGAATGATAGGAAAGTAACGCAACACCTTGTTAGGAACTTTCTTCCCCATTATGTTCTTGTCTTTCCATCTACTAGCATCGCAGATGGGACAATTCTGCAAATCTTCGTTACCCACCCCCGATATAAAAAACAATCATTTACACAAGTATGTATGGATTCGTATCCTAACCCGATCGTTTTATATGTTTTCTTTATTTCATAGTATGACAATGGGATTTTGTATCCTAGAGCGGGTGGGAAACATTCTTTGAGAAATTTTAGGGTTTCGTTAAATGTGGTGTCACTCATTTACCTTTGACCTTGATGTTCGTAAACTTTGCCATAAAGTCCAATGAAGACATCCAATTACAGCCCGGGTATAGTGGCTCGTTGGCAGTGGCGAGTAACTCTTCAAACTCGTTACTTTGAGGAAGTGTCGTTGCTTGAGTTGGCTCGTTGCTTGTCTCGCCAATATTTCCTTCAGTTGGCTCATTTTGTTCGTTATTCGGACAAATATCATGAAGGAACTCAGCCATATCACTCCCATGATGATTCGTGTTGGGTACTATTGACTGGACATACGGTTCACCATGATTATACCATTTCGTATAACTTTGGTCCCAACCGTATGTGTGTATGTGACCAAACAAATCTTCGTGCTTTATCCAACCAACGTTATGACAATGATTACATGGACATTTTACATTCCCATCAATATTCACAAAGGACTTGCAATACTCGCAAAAAGCTTTAAGACCTTTTAGAAATTCGATGCTAACACGAGATTTAGAGACCCAACTCTTATCAATTAGCATAACTGCGTTTTAATGATGCAATAAATAATTATTTAGAATTAAACATGTTCACAAAAATCTACACGTAAATACATAAAGGTGGAATCACGAGTTGTGCGTTTTGTTCACCTAATCCAACTATGGAAGGTAATCCTAACCCACTCTTTGAATGTTTCGTCTCATATATGAATGCGTATAACTGAATTTACTATTTGATAAAATTTCGGCAGCATTTCCCCTCAACTCCCCAAATATGTGCATTAAAGACATATTCGTAGGAGTAAAGGGGAAACACTGTCTAAATTTTCACAAATAGTAAATCAATTATACTCATTCATATCCTAAATGAGACAAAACATTCAAAAAGCAGTCCCAAACAGGGGACTTTCTGAAATTAATTTCTAATAAATTAATTTCGGACGGGTTTTCTATGGGATGATTAACTTCGGACGGGGACTTTCCGAAATTAATCACTAAATTCCTAAAATCATTGACAATAGTCTAACACAATCAAATTCCATATAATTATAAACAAACGACTAACATCTTAAAATCAAATTCAGAAACAAAATATTATAATTCTAGAAACGTACTGATGAGGGAAAGTGAATGAATCCCGGCTGGTCTAACTCGCTCGACAAGTCGCAGGCCTAACACAAACGTACTGATGATATTAGTGAATGAATCTCAAAATAATCTACAACACTAAACTTGAATCTACAGACACTTCAAATATATTCAAGGGATTTGAGTCACAATTCCATTCAAGAAACATTTTAAAATGCTGATTTAACAAATATTTGTTAGAAAAGGATACAAAAAGGCTAACTTATAAGATTATAAACTATGTTCTGTCGTATGCTTACTAACTTGTTAAAAATAGCCATAGATTGTTAAAAATAGCCACAGAAATATGATCTCCAATAGACCAATTTCACAACACTCATCAGGTTTAATTCATAGAACACTAGAATAGGACAACTCTTAGCTAATCGTTTATACTAACTGATAAACTAACTCATAAACTAACTGATAAACTAATCCAAACAGCCCTAGCTAGTCTCGACAGCAGGTACGTTGCATCAGTTTATACTAACTGATAAACAGCCAAACAGCCCCTATAGCCTAGCTAAAATAATACATAAACACAAATTAATCACTATAAACTTTTGGTGGCGATATGTCCCCGGTAACACATAAACACAAAAAAAAAAATTAAAAATAAAGAAAACCTCGGTTGTGGTCTCGACAGCAGGCACGTTGTGTTATTGGCTTCGGTTCTCGGCCTCGATTCTCGGCTTGGTCTCGACAACAGACTGTACAAAAAAAAATTAACACAAAAATTAAAAAAATAATAACAAAAATCAGAAAACACAATTATTAAAAAAAAAAATCAGTTAACATATATTGCAAAAATTAACAAATAACCAAAAAATAAAGAAATTAAAAAAAAAATAAAAATCAATAATTAATAAAAATCAGAAAAATCAATACCTGGGTTTGTAAACGAGAGGGAGCAAGGAAGAAAGGAGATGAGAAAAAGAAAGAATTAAATGAGGAGGGGGGTTGAGGAAAGAATTATATGAGGAGAGGGCATCGTGCACAGTGGTGCGAGTGTGGGTGTATTGTGGTGGAGATGATGGTGTTGTGGTGGTGGTGGAGATGGTGGTGTTGTGGTGGTGGTGGAGATGCGAGTGTGGTGGCGGAGATGAGAAGCAGAAGCAGAAGATAGAGATGAGTTTTTTTTTTTTCTTTTTTTTTTTTTTTTTTTTTTTTTGCTAAGTGTTTACCAGATCTGATAATATGGAGGCTAGGTTTTAGCTATTACTTTCGGCGGGGACATGTCCACGCCGAATGTTAATTTGTATTTTAGCGAGACTTTTTGGCGGGGACATGTCCCCGCTAAAAGTTGTAATTATTCGCCAAAACCTTTGGCGAGATAAAGTAAATGCTACGAGGAAAAATTAATTTTTTGGTGAATTCTTTCGGCGGGGACATGTCCCCGCGGAAAGTATTTTAATTAAAAAAAATTAAAAAAAAATAATTCTTTTGTATAATTGTAACTAACTAAAATCAATATTAATTCTTTTAAATTTAACTAAAATTTTTCTAAATCATATTTTATTAATTTAAAACTTTTTAAAATTATTTACATCACTTTTACCTAATAAAATTAAATCATTTATACTAAATTTAAATCATTTAAAATTATTTTTAAAACATTTTCATTAACTTAAATCACTATTAAATCATTTAAATTCAATTTAAATATTTTGTAAATTATCTTTAATTAATTTAAAACTTTTAAAAAATATTTACATCATTTTTAACTAAGTTAAGTTATTTATACTTAATTTACATCATTTTTAACTAAGTTTAACGAATGAGCCGAGATGATATGCTTGTATACGAGATGTTTAACGAATGAGCCGAGATGATATGGTTGTACATGAGATGTTTAACGAATGAGCCGAGATGATATGGTTATACACGAGATGTTTAACGAATGAGCCAAGATGATATGGTTGTATACGAGATGTTTAACGAATGAGTCGAGATGATATGCTTGTACACGAGATGTTTAACGAATGAGCCGAGATGATATGGTTGTACACGAGATGTTTAACGAATAAGCCGAGATGATATGTTTGTACACTAGATGTTTAACGCATGAGCCGAGATGATATGGTTGTACATGAGATGTTTAACGAATGAGCCGAGATGATATGGTTGTACACAAGAGGTTAAACGAATGAGCCGAGCAATTATGGAACTCGTGCTCAACAACAAAGTTCCAGCTTATCTTGTTCTAGTTTGAAAGATGCAATTCCTAACTATATGGTTGTAAATGAGCCGAGCAATTATGGAACTCGTGCTCAACAACAAAGTTCTAGCTTATCTTGTTCTAGTTTGAAAGATGCAATTCCTAACTATATGGTTTAACGAATGAGCCGAGATGATATGGTTGTATACTAGATGTTTAACGAATGAGCCGAGATGATATGGTTGTATACGAGATGTTTAACGAATGAGCCGAGATGATATGGTTGTACACGAGATGTTTAACGAATGAGCCAAGATGATATGGTTGTATATGAGATGTTTAACGAATGAGCCGAGATGATATGATTGTACACGAGATGTTTAAAGAATGAGCCGAGATGATATGGTTGTACATTAGATGTTTAACGAATGAGCCGAGATGATATGGTTGTACACAAGATGTTAAACGAATGAGCCGAGCAATTATGGAACTCGTGCTCAACAACAAAGTTCCAGCTTATCTTGTTCTAGTTTGAAAGATGCAATTCCTAACTATATGGTTTAACGAATGAGCCGAGATGATATGGTTGTATACGAGATGTTTAACGAATGAGCCGAGATAATATGGTTGTACACGAGATGTTTAACGAATGATCCGAGATGATATGGTTGTACACGAGATGTTTAACGAATGAGCCGAGATGATATGGTTGTACACAAGATGTTTAACGAATGAGCCAAGATGATATGGTTGTACATGAGATGTTTAACGAATGAGCTGAGATGATATGGTTGTACACAAGATGTTAAACGAATGAGCCGAGATGATATGGTTGTACACGAGATGTTTAACGAATGAGCCGAGATGATATGGTTATACACGAGATGTTTAACGAATGAGCCGAGATGATATGGTTGTACACGAGATGTTTAATGAATGAGCCGAGATGATATAGTTGTACATGAGATGTTTAACGAATGAGCCGATGATACGGTTCTGCCTTGATTGGCCACAAACCATTCTTGGACAAATTTATGATGTGTTTTAGAGTTGTAAAAATGAGAAGTTACCTGTACAAGGCTGATCTCTCATAAATGTACTGTTGTGTTAACCTCTTTTGGCGGGGATATATCCCCGCCAAAAAATGTAATATACTGTTTTCGTAAATTCTTTTGGCGGGGACATGTCCCCGCTAATAAATGATAAATATTATCCTCTTTAATATCCAAAAAATCTTACCCAAAATCTACATAAAATCCAAAAACTCTTATCCACAACAGTAAATAAATGATAAACTCTCTCTCTCATTTGCAGACCCAATCTCTTATCTTCACATAACAACAACATCACCTCCTTCATCCCCCATCACCTCCTGATAACACCAAACCTCTTATCTTCACACCAATTTCAAAATCTGAGATGCAGCGATATAATCCTTTTATGTGTAATTGTGGAACAGGCAATATAAAAAAAAGTAAATCACATCAAACAGATACATTTGGATGGGAATATTATGCATGTACTCTTTCAAAGGTGAACAATTATACATTTCTTATTTATGTAAATATACAAACAATCATATAATTACATTATTTATGTAACAGCCAAGAGAAAAAGATCATGGATGTGGATATTTTATGTGGAAGAGTGACTTTGACGAGCAGTTACGAGTAACCTCTTCTGCTTCAACATCTCACGGTTCTGGATCTGCACCAACAGGGTGCTCAAACTGTAATGAAAAAGATCTTAGGATAAACATGCTGGAGGCACAAAAGCAGGTGCTAGAGACAAGAGTAAGGATGCTGGAGGCAAGAATTGAAATGACAACGAATCCTGACAACCCCGACCACGCATGTCAGTCGGCTGCAATACTCCGTGAGCTGTTAGGTGACATTGACAATCTTCATATGTAATGTTGTTGTTGTTGTTGTTGTTGTTGTTGTTGTTGTTGTTGTTGTTGTTGTTTGTGTTGTTGTTGTTGTTTAATAAAATGTTGTTGTTGTTGTTGCAACCTTGACCATTTTGGTTAAAAGAAGCTGGTTAACAGCAGCCCACAAGGGTCGTTTGGTTTATGCTGTCCAAACAGGGCCGTTTGGTTTATGCTGTTTGGTTAATAGCAGCCCACAAGGGCCGTTTGGTTTATGCTGTCCAAACAGGGGTGTTTGGTTTATGCTGTTTGGTTAACAGCAGCCCACAAGGGCCGTTTGGTTTATGCTGTCCAAAGAGGGGTGTTTGGGATTGCTTATTTCTGCACCAAAAGGGTGTTTGGGTTTATGAGCTTATTTGAAGGAACAATATCACAATTAACAAACACGAAGGCAAACATTTTATTTAAAACACGTAAGAGTTCTCAACCACATACATTTCATACAGACTCAAACGAAACAACTTGACAAGCAAACGAAACAGATCAAACAAAACAACTCGACAAGCAAACGAAACAACTCAAACGAAACAACACACAATACTTCTTGCTTTGCTAGAACTTGCACGAAAGTATTAACAAACATCGCCCATTCATTTTTTTTGCTGCTACTTCCCGCTTTGCTAGAACCTGCACCATCTTTTCCCTTCCTTGCTTTCCTTTGCTTGATATGTTCAAACGTATCTTCGAGATTTGTTACCCTATTTCCCAGATCATCAAGTTTGGTGTCCAACGTGCTTTCAGCTTCATCGTCAGCTTGAGCGTCCAAATACTCTTTGTAGTACGGCTTTTTCCTCAACCATTCCAGAATCCGGTCTCTCATCCAGGGTGCACAATTCTTATAAGAACCATATTCATCAATAATTTCCGAGCCATATTCATTAAGAACTTCATCAAAGAGGAGCATCAACGATAAAACCTTTGACCACTCCTCTTCCGGCGTGTAACCATCCATTGTTATGTGTGTTTTGTGGGAATTAGTGATTTGGTTATTTGTGTTTTGCCGGTCTCTCATCCACGGTTAGGTTATATATAAGTAAAACCTTGGCAGGAAATATTAGCGCCAGCACTTTTGGCGGGGACATGTCCCCGCCAAAAGACAGAAAATATTGGCGGGATATAGCTAGCTTTTAGGAGGGAAAATGTTTAATACTTTCGGCGGGGACATGTCCCCGCCAAAAACCCAGAACTGTGCATCCTTACTTTCTGCATGGACGTGTCCCCGCCGAAAGTGGGAGCGGGAAAAAAACGCGAGAACAATTAAGCTTTCTTAGTTTGGTCAATATTTGTCAAATGTTGGAATTACTTTCGGCGGGGACATATCCCCGCCGAAAAGTAGCGTTGAAAATTTAGTAAACGGTCAGCGAGACTTTGTGTCAGCTCAGCACAGTTTTTGTCGTTTAGCGACTTTCGGCGGAGACAAGGGCGTCCCCGCTGAAACTCTCCTTGCCCGTCCTATCTTTTGTTGTAATGAATGGCATCATTCTGCACCCTCCTTTCATGGTTTCACTCGCAAGCATTGTTGGGTTTTCTCTTATTTATTATTATTACTAGCGCCAAGGTCCGCGCGATTGGGAGCTAGCTTAAAAAATTCTTCTACGATAATGTGTGGAGTAAAAAGCTTGATACGATCACGAAAAAAGATATAAACTTACAATAAAGTGATATTTTCAAAAAAACCGTAAAAAGATTGCGTATAGTTGATTGCAAAAAGGAGAATAACAAATTAAAACACACTTATAATTGTTAGTCGTATATGTTATAGGCCCAACATGTGTTTTGTATGGGTTAGAGCCCAAGTAGTATTTGATAGGTTTTATGTATTATATAAACCGATGTTTCGGTATTCAATAAACAACGAAACACTTTATCCTTCATGGTATCACGAGTTACCAAACCCTAAAACACGTTTATCCCTGCTGCTTTCTTCTTCTTTTGTAAGTGTCGATCGTTGGTTCTTTACATAACCAGTCGGCAGGTTTATCATTGTTTAAAAGTCGTTTGTTGGTTGCTTGTTATAACCAGTCGACAGGTATTTTTGTTTAAGGATTAATTCAGTCGATCGTTGGTGAACTTTATCACCAGTCGACTTGTGTTGGAGTTTCTTTTTGCTGCTACTGTTCCATATATACACATAAACCCTACCCTCCTCAACCCCTAAAACACTAAACCATGACCTATGATAGTCGTCCCACTAGCTTCAATACTATACCATCTAATGTTTTGACACCGAATGATATACAAACCTTGCAAAGTCTCCTGGTTAAACATGGGATTCATGGGAATACTTTTGGTGCTACAACTGTTGTTAACCCTTCTGGGTCGACTATTGCTAATACTTCTTCACCTATTGCATTGCATGCAAATAATAATTTACCAAGTCTCAATCTTGGGTATGCTTTGAGCCATAGCCCACCAGGCTTTCCAGCCCAATTACCTACGGTTCTTTACTCGCTGGCCCAACCTAGTAATAATCCTACTGGACTGTCACAATCTCTTGCACCTTCGTTTGGTTCCCAGTTCACTTCATAGGTTCAGCAAAGAGGGGAATGGATATATGGTTCGGCAGGGGGTTCATTTACGTACGACAGGTTCATCTGGATATATGGTTCAACATGGAGGTTCAGGGGGTTCTTTTGTTTATCCATGTCAGGGGGTTCAGCTAGGTACGATAGTTCATCAAGGAGGTTCAGGGGGTTCTTTTGTTTACCCAGGTTAGAATTGTCAAGCGGTTCAGCAAGGTGGTTCGATTGGTCAACATGGTCAACCTGGTCAATCAGGTGGCGTGGGACCCGCGAGTCAAGAAACTATTTTGCCACACGTTTTTACTGCTGGGACTCTACCGGATCCTACTTCCGGTAATTAGAATATGGACACAGGTGCGTCCTCACATCTTAATGATAATGTAAATAATCTTAGCGATATTTTTAATTCGTGTATTTATTCATCTATTGATGTTGGTGACGGGCATTCTATTCCCGTTACTAACTCTGGACATAGTATTTTGCCTACGCCTTTTCGCCCTCTTCATTTAAATAATGTTTTAATTACTCCTAATACAGTCAAAAACTTGATTTGTGTTCGTCAATTTGTTTTTGACAATTATTGTACTATTGAATTTGATCCTTTTGGTTTTTCTGTTAAAGACTTTCAAACTCGTCGGGTGCTGCTCCACTATGATAGCACTGGAGATCTATACCCTACCACACAGCCCTCTCCTATTCCTTAAGCCTATCTCACTAGTCAGTATACGTGGCATCAATGACTTGGACATCCAGGAAGTGAAGTGACGCGTCGTGTTATTTCCAATAATTCTATTTCGTGTAATAAGGAGAAGTCTCCCGTGCTTTGTCATGCGTGTCAGCTTGGCAAACACGTGAAACTTCCGTTTGTTAGTTCTTCTACTTTAGTTCAGTCTTCTTTTGACATTGTTCACTCTGATTTGTGGACTTCCCCATTTCCGAGTTTGTCTGGTTTTCGGTACTATGTTATATTTTTGGATCATTATTCACAGTTTTTTGGGTTTATCATTTAGTAAATAAATCTCATGTTTTTTCTAAATTTATGTTGTTTCGTAATTTTGTTAAAACTTAATTTAAGAGTGAAATTAAGTCGTTTCAGTGTGATCGTGGTGGTGAATTTGATAACCGCTCCTTTCATAAATTATTTGCCGACAATGGGATTCAATTTAGATTTTCTTGTCCACACACTTCCCAACAAAATGAAAAATCCGAAAGGATGATTCGCGCCATTAATAATCTAATTCGGACTTTACAGTTTCAAGCTCATCTGTAACACCCCAACCCGACAAGGGTCAAAATGTCACATTATGGTGTCAATCAGAACATAATAAACGCAAGCGGAAGACTTAAATAAATAAATACAAGTCATGAAACAAAATGACCTCCAAGGAAATACAAATCAAATCCAACTCTAAAATGAAATAAATAACCAATACATGAGTCATAAACTAATTTCAAAAGATAGGGAAACTAAGGTTGGGTTGGTCCTCTAAAAGCTCCTACTCTCATCACTCAAATCCCAGCATCCTGCTTGAATACCTGCCATAGGGAAAAAGAAAGTGCGGCTGAGCTTAAAAAGCCCAGTGAACGGATATAAACGAATAATGAACTGAATATGAATAAGTACACAAAATGAAGTCAAATGAATCTACTAAACAAGATGTCATAGGTCATGAGAATCAAATGATTAATAAATTAAGAGAAAGGTAATGAAGGCAACGATTCATAAGAAATTATCCACGAGCTCACAAAGCAAGCCACCTGCTTAATCACACAATAATATATCATAACATAACAAATGGAGACATGACCTCCCAAAAGTGACATGGGGTGTATGGCACACACCACCATTCACTACAAAGCCATAACATAATCATATCACAAATCATACCTAGGATGTATCCATACGCTCCCTGCAAAACAAAGTTATGTACACCACCATACACCTGTACTCAGACAAATATATTGGCGTACCAAAATGGCAACTAAGTGCACGTGCTCAATAATAATATACACATCACAAGGGAACACCGTGGGCCAATCACACCGCCACAGATAGTGTCATGCCATTGGTGCCTCAATGACATGGCCATGGTACCTCCATGACTAGTTAGCTCGGGTAATAGAATAAACAAGATATCACATCGTAACGAATTAATCATAGTATATTTAAACAAAAGAATATTAACTGAAATGAATGCCATATTAAATGACATAGAACTAAATATCACATCATAAGGAATCATATCAGACGGAAATCACCAACGAATATCATAACGAATGAAATAAAGCCAAGTATCGAAGAGTTAATGCGAAACCCTTACTGAGAAATGGTAGAATATCCGTACCTTAGCAAATGAAATGAAAGCAATGAAAACGAAAGGAAATGAACACGGGGAAGGGAATCACTCCTTCTTCAGAGAATCTACATGAATTATGGATCAATTATTATTTATCAGTTCACTTACTATATTTATTTAGGGTTTCCATCCATTTTTAGTATCTTTCCATTTTTAGTAACTTTTCGATTTTAGTAACTTTCCGATTTTAGTAACTTTTCACTTTTAGTAATTTCCTGTTAATTGGTCAAACTAGGGTTTTGAAATGATAATCAGTTAAGTCTAGGGTTTAAATGCACTTAAAACCAATATATAACAAAGTTAGGGTTTAAGTATAATAATTAGCTAATTAGGGTTTACATCGTATTTAATTTACATTGATGACCAATATAAGCAAGATCAATTAAATATAAGGTTAGTTTGAAAGTAGGTTGACGCATGTTTAAGAGTATCCAAATTAATATTACAATGTTATTAAGGTCAAAACACATTCAATGGTTTAGGTTATACTAAATTCTTAACTTGAAAGATGGTTCAGATTTTATCTCATTATGGTCCTGATATTTACGAATTTTAAACCATACTTAAGTGTCTACTGGGAAGATAAGATTTTTTTCATAGTTACCTATACATGTTGGGCACTTAATGTAATTTTTCTTAGATTTTATTTCAAAGTGATAGTACCCTTTCAAAAATCGTTTTCACAAACCTACCCAGAAAGATAATTGCACCGACACCCAGAAAGTTTGCATTTGGCTACCCCATGAGAACCCTTTAGAAAGTTCTATAAAAATTCTAGTAAGGCCCTTACATCCTAGATATTTTAATTGCAAAAGGAGACCTCCTAATTCCTTAGAGTTTGGAAACTAAAATTCAAAAACATCATCTAAATTTCTAGACTCCGAAATTCAGGATTGACATCTAATGTTATAAAAATCAAAAAGTCATAATCCCGACCTCCAAAAATTATGAAATTTTATATGTAGATAGTACACAACCTGACCTTAGTTTTAGGCTTTTTTGAAAAAACACATTTTCATCATCAATTTATGACCATTTCAACACGACCCAAAATCTGGACAGCATGCAGTTGAGACAGAAAACAAATCCTTAACCCTCTTATAAACCCTAATCGAGCATTAATTAATTCTAGGGTTTATTTTCCAGGTTTTAATACATATTAAATGCATCTTTAATGATCTTATTAGGGTTTCATGAGTTATATCTTAGGGTAGTAAACAATGACACAAAAACAGTCCATACATAAGGCACATACAATTATGATTTCATGTGTGATACTTACCAACGATTCAACAAGGCAACCAATATTGTATTAGCATGATTTTAATAGTTGTAAGACATGTTTGGTACTGATTTTAATGTGGTAATAAGTTCTCTTTATACACATACTTACATATTAACGACACAACAAATAAATCAAAGGATTATAATGAGTAACAAGTATGTTCTTGATCAGGTTTTAATTATAGTTTTAGGCGTATAATACTTATTATGACGAGAGGAGTACCTTGGTTGAGAACAAAGATGGACGAGAGACTCAAGAACAAGAACCACACCAAAGACTATCCGATTCAACAAGCTTCAAAGCATCTTTTTTTTTTCCACGATCTTCAAGAGGCTGCTAGGGTGTTTCTTTTCTTCTTTTTTTCTTTTGAGAGAGATCGGTATTGGGAGGGATATAAGAACCATATAATGTTTTTTTTTTTGTTTTTTTAGAAGGAGGGAGGGGCGTATATATTTTGTGCTATAAAGATGGAAGGCCAAATCTTCCATTTAATGAGAAATTAATTTGATCTTATCACTTTTTGCTATTAAACGTGTGATGGGGGGAAAAGTGGCAAGATTTTCGGTTCTAGAATCACAAGGAAGGAAAATAAAATAAAAAATGTGTACATCATATAAATAATAAAAATGGGCTGATTATATAGACTTAGGACATATATAGGTTTTATTTTGTATTTAAGTTTTATTGTATAGTTTATGAGTTATATTAATTTAAGTGTGTGGCATATAGTTTAATGCGAGAAATTTTTAATTTTAAACTTAGGTTATACGTTCAAATTATCAATTAAGTGTGATTACGGATTTTTGGGTTTTACAACTCTCCCCTTCTAAAAAGAAAATTTCGTCCACGAAATTGACATGAAAGATTAAACGGAAACGTACCAGATTCCGAGAGGAATGAAAACGATTTCAACAAACGGAAAGGTTGTTTCTTATGACCTGATCCGGAAGATCCAAAACAGCCTCAGGCTCACCAACAAATAACAAATCTTCTCGGATACGAAACATATATGTAACGGATGATAGCACAACATGAATATGAAGCAAATATGGAGATAACGATAGGAAACTTCACTTATTAATTCCAAACTTTCAAACAAACAGTAGAAATAATCCAGAAGCATAAAGCGACTCATTAAAATGTATCAAAGCGCATAATGGAATGGGTATAATACCCGAACAAATGAAAATGAAATAAAGAAACCACGAACCGCGGACTCACTTTCCTCTCCCACCATTTTTAGGAAAATCACGAACCTTATGCTCCATCGAACCACATGAAAAACACGCTCTAGTAACCTTATGACAAGGCATCCCTGAGTGAAACTTCCCACATGTATCACATAGAGGAGACGATGTTTTGTCAGGTACTTCTTCTGATAAGATGATCCAGTAACACGATTAGACTGTCGGCTACGATCTCTCCCGGACCTCTGATAGTAATCACCCTGCCTATCCGAACCACGCCGATCATGACTCCTCTGTTCGTACGGACCCTGTCTATCTGAACCACGTTGATCATAACTCCTCTGCTCATACCCCTTCTGAGCACTCACTTCAGCTGGTTGTATCCTGTCCCCGTCCCTGTTCCTCTTGTCATCCCTAGACCTCTCACGTAGAATCTTGATGTTTCGAGCCGCATTCCCAACATGCGCAACATCCGTAAACTCAGTGTTCACGATACCATCTAGAATCCAGTCATTCAACGCCCATTTAAAATTCTTTGCCGGATCTTTATGAGTACCAGCCTTTCTCCCCAAAAACCCAGCTAACCTTAGGAACCTCTTCATGAATTCACCACTAGTTTCATTCTCTTTCTGACGAATGGTGTGATACTCTCTCTCTCATACTTCTGTTGTTTGGACCTCGGAAAATGCTGCAAAAAGAAAAGGTTGCGGAAGTCATTCCATGACAATGTGACAACATATCCATCACCTCCCTTAGCCTGCTTGTGAGCCTTCCACCAACTGAGGGCATCACCTTCCAGCTTATAGCTAGCCAGCCTAGCCTTAAACTCATCTGCACATCCCAACACCTCAAAAATCTTCTCAATATGGGCAATCCAGTTTTCAGCTTCAACTGGAGTAGTGGCAGAGCTAAATGATTGAGGTTTCGGTTTTATAAACTTCTCCAACCAAACAAGCAGGGTGAGCAGAGCATCGCCACCAGTACCACCAGAAGTCCCTGTCTGACGAATCTCATCATCGATCCTGGCAGTGAGATCTGGTAACAAGGCATGAACGGTCGTACCAACAACAGAATCACCTCCAGGTGGGGTAGTAGCACGTGTGGTCACCATCTAAAAAAAAGATCAATAAACGAAACGAAGACAAATCAGAGGTTAAGATCAAGGTATGAAAGGAAACGGTTAAAGCAGAAGGAAGCCTAATGTCTACCCAATCCTCACAGGTCATAACTTAAGGTACTACAGGTCGAAGCCTAAGCTCTGATACCATAATTGTAACACCCCAACCCGATAAGGGTCAAAATGTCACATTATAGTATCAATCAGAACATAATAAACGCAAGCGGAAGACTTAAATAAATAAATACAAGTCATGAAACAAAATGACTTCCAAGGAAATACAAATCAAATCCAACTCTAAAATGAAATAAATAACCAAGACATGAGTCATAAACTAATTTCAAAAGATAGGGAAACTAAAGTTGGGTTGGTCCTCTAAAAGCTCCTACTCTCATCACTCAAATCCCAGCATCCCGCTTGAATACCTGCCGCAGGGAAAAAAAAAATGCGGCTGAGCTTAAAAAGCCTAGTGAACGGATATAAATGAATAATGAACTGAATATGAATAAGTACACAAAATGAAGTCAAAGGAATCTACTGAACAAGATGTCATAGGTCATGAGAATCAAATGAATAATAAATTAAGAGAAAGGTAATGAAGGCAACGATTCATAAGAAATTATCCACGAGCTCACAAAGCAAGCCACCTGCTTAATCACACAATAATATATCATAACATAACAAATGGAGACATGACCTCCCAAAAGTGACATGGGGTGTATGACACACACCACCATTTACTACAAAGCCATAACATAATCATATCACAAATCATACCTAGGATGCATCCATACGCTCACTGCAAAACAAAGTTATGTACACCGCCACACATCTGTACTCAGACAAATATTGGCGTACCAAAATGGCAACTAAGTGCACGTGCTCAATAATAATATACACATCACAAGGGAACGCCGTGGGCCAATCACACCGCCACAGATAGTGTCATGCCATTGGTGCCTCAATGACATGGCCATGGTACCTCCATGACTAGTTAGCTCGGGTAATAGAATAAACAAGATATCACATCGTAACGAATTAATCATAGTATATTTAAACAAAAGAATATTAACTGAAATGAATGCCATATTAAATGACATAGAACTAAATATCACATCATAAGGAATCATATCAGACGGAAATCACCAACGAATATCATAACGAATGAAATAAAGCCAAGTATCGAAGAGTTAATGCGAAACCCTTACTGAGAAAGGGTAGAATATCCGTACCTTAGCAAATGAAATGAAAGCAATGAAAACGAAAGGAAATGAACACGGGGAAGGGAATCACTCCTTCTTCAGAGAATCTACATGAATTATGGATCAATTATTATTTATCAGTTCACTTACTATATTTATTTAGGGTTTCCTTCCATTTTTAGTAACTTTTCGATTTTAGTAACTTTCCACTTTTAGTAATTTCCCGTTAATTGGTCAAACTAGGGTTTTGAAATGATAATCAGTTAAGTCTAGTGTTTAAATGCACTTAAAACCAATATATAACAAAGTTAGGGTTTAAGTATAATAATTAGCTAATTAGGGTTTACATCGTATTTAATTTACATTGATGACCAATATAAGCAAGATCAATTAAATATAGGGTTAGGTTGAAAGTTGGTTAACGCATGTTTAAGAGTATCCGAATTAATGTTACAAAGTTATTAAGGTCAAAACACATTCAATGGTTTAGGTTATACTAAATTCTTAACTTGAAAGATGGTTCAGATTTTACCCCATTCTGGTCCTGATATTTATGAATTTTAAACCATACTTAAGTGTCTACTGGGAAGCTAAGATTTTTATCATAGGTACCTATACATGTTGGACACTTACTGTAATTATTCTTATATTTTATTTTAAAGTGATAGTACCCTTTCAAAAATCATTTTCCCAGACCTACCCAGAAAGATAACTGCACAGACACCCATAAAGTTTGCATTTGGCTACCCCATGAGAACCATTCATAAAATTCAATAAAAATTCCAGTAAGTCCCTTACATCCTAGATATTTTACCTGAAAACAGAGAACTCCTAATTACTCACCGTTTGGAAACTAAAATTCAAAAATATCAGCTGAATTTCCAGACTCCTAAACTCAGGATTGATATCTAATGTTTTAAAAATCAAAAAGTCATCTTCCTTACCTCCAAAAATTATGAAATTTTATATGCAGATAGTACACAACCTGAACTTAGTTTTAGGCTAAAAAATCTTGCAAAAACAAGTTGTCATCATCAATTTATGACCCTTTCAACACGATCCAAATTCTGGACAGCATGCAGTTGAGACAGAAAACAAATCCTTAACCCTCTTATAAACCCTCATCGAGCATTAATTAATTCTAGGGTTTCTTTTTCAGGTTTTAACACATATTAAATGCATCTTTAATGATCTTATTAGGGCTTCATGAGTTATATCTTAGGATTATAAACAATGACACAAAAACAGTCCATACATATGGCACATACAATTATGATATCATGTGTGATACTTACCAACGATTCAACAAGGCAACCAATATTGTATTAGCATGATTTTAATAGTTGTAAGACATGTTTAGTACTAATTTTAATGTGGTGAAAAGTTCTCTTTATACACATACTTACATATTAACAACACAACAAACGAATCAAAGGATTATAATAAGTAACAAGTATGTTCATGATCAGGTTTTAAATATAGTTTTAGGTGTATAATACTTATTATGACGAGAGGAGTACCTTTGCTGAGAACAAAGATGGACGAGAGACTCAAGAACAAGAACAACACCAAAGACTATCCGATTCAACAAGCTTCAAAGCTTCTTTTTTTTCCACGATCTTCAAGAGGCTGCTAGGGTTTTTCTTTTTTTTTCTTTTGAGAGAGATCGGTATTGGGAGGGATATAAGAACCGTATAATGTTTTTTTTAGAAGGAGGGAGGGGCATATATATTTTGTGCTATAAAGATGGAAGGCCAAATCTACCATTTATTGAGAAATTAATTTGATCTCATCACTTGTTGCTATTAAACGTGTGATGGGGGGAAAAGTGGCAAGATTTTTGGTTCTAGAATCGCAAGGAAGGAAAATAAAAAAAAATGTATACATCATATAAATAATAAAAATGGGCCGATTATATAGAATTAGGACATATATAGGTTTTATTTTGTATTTAACTTTTATTGTATAGTTTATGATTTATATTAATTTAAGTGTGAGACATATAGTTTAATGTGAGAAATTTTTAATATCAAACTTAGGTTAAACGTTCAAATTATCAATTAAGTTTAATTACGGATTTTTAGGTTTTACATCATCTCCCTCCTAACTATTGGGTTGAAGCCCTTAACATGGCTGTTTACCTATTGAATATATTACCATCACGTGCCATTGACAATGAAGTCCTATACACCCGCCTTACTAGCACTACACCAGCTTATAGTCTTTTACGTGTTTTTGGGTGTCTTTGTTACCCTCATCTTGATGCCGACCACAAACTTGGAGCCCGTGCTACACCTTCCATCTTTTTAGGCCATGCTACTAATCATCGTGCCTACCGTTGTCTGGACCTCAACACCAATAAAATAATCATTTCACGACATGTTACATTTGATGAAACAGTTTTTTTGTTTGGTTCCACGACACCCAATGTCAGTCCCTCGTATGATTTTTTGGACGACACCTCAAATTTAATCTCCAATATAATCAAACAGTCACCTACATCTACTGTTGCTTCACCTCAACCTCAATTTAACACGCCTGCTCCTACTATCCACACTGATGAGCATAATTCTCCTACATACGGTCCACCTTCCCCAACTACGCCTCATATTACCACCCCACTTCCCACACATGTCACTGGCCCATCTAACCAACATCCCACCCCCGTTTCCGTTACCCAAGATCCACCAACTCCAATTGTTAACCTAAACCCGATTTTGATTCATCTCATGGTCACATGTTTTCTTGTCGGGACTAATTGTCCTACTCAGCATTTTACTTATCATGTGTCTTTGGTCTCCCCGTTACCCAAAACTTATAATGAAGCGTTTAATGATTCTAATCTGCAAAATATTATGTGTGATGAATATGATGCACTTATTAAAAACAAACCTTGGATTCTTGTGCCTAGACCTACGGATGCCAACATAGTACGTTGTATGTGGTTATTTCGTCATAAGTACTTGGCGGATGGTACTCTTAGTCGTTACAAAGCTCGTCTTGTGGCGAATGGTAGTACACAGATAGAGGGTGTTGATGTTGATAAGACTTTTAGCCCTGTGGTTAAACCTGGTACTATTCGGACGGTTCTTAGTTTGGCTACTTCTAGACATTGGCCGGTTCATCAGCTTGATGTCAAGAATGCCTTTTTTCATGGAGATTTAGCTGAGACTGTTTACATGCATCAGCCTCCTGGTTTTTGGGACTCTGCACATCCAGATTATGTTTGTTTATTACAGCGATCTCTTTATGGTCTCAAGCAGGCGCCTAGGGCTTGGTTTCAGCGTTTTGCTGCTTTTATGCTCCGGGTTGGATTTGCTCATAGTCGCTGTGACTCCTCGTTATTTATTTATAAACAGGGGACTGATACTGCTTATTTATTATTTTATGTTGATGATATTGTTCTCACAGCTTCTTCTGAGAGTCTGTTACAGCGGGTTATTGCTTCTCTGCACAGGGAGTTTTCTATGACCGATTTGGTTTCTCTTAGTTATTTTTTGGGCATTTCTGTTTCACGTGAATCTTCAAGGATGTTTTTGTCTCAGCAAAAGTATGCTGAGGAGATACTTGAGAGGGCTCATATGGTTGGTTGTAACCCCAGTAGGACTCCGGTTGATACTGAGTCCAAATTGGGAGATGATGGGGAACTGGTTTCTGATCCAACATTATATAGGAGTCTTGCGGGTTCATTGCAGTATCTTACATTCACTCGCCCTGATATTTCTTATGCTATCCAACATGTGTGTCTCTATATGCATGATCCTAGAGAGCCTCATTTCTCGGCTCTCAAGCGGATTCTGAGGTATGTTCGAGGTACTTTGGACTATGGATTACAGCTGTTTTCATCTTCTACTACTTCTTTGGTTGCTTACTCGGATGCAGATTGGGTGGGTTGCCCAACTACTCGGCGCTCCACTTCTGGTTATTGTGTTTTCCTTGGCAACAATTTGCTATCGTGGTCCTCGAAGCGTCAACCTACGCTTTCTCGGTCCAGTGCCGAAGCTGAGTATCGCGGTGTTGCTAATGCGGTTGCTGAAACATGTTGGTTAAGGAATTTACTACGTGAGTTGCATACTCCTTTATCTTCTGCCACGCTTGTTTACTGTGACAATGTCAGTGCTGTTTATTTGTCTTCTAATCCGGTTTAGCATCAACGTACGAAGCACATAGAGATTGATATTCACTTCGTTCGGGATTTGGTTGCTGCGGGTCAAGTTAGAGTTCTTCATGTTCCCTCACGTTATCAGTACGCGGACATTTTCACCAAAGGCTTACATTCCGCTTTATTTGAGGAATTTCGTTCCAGTTTGAGTGTCCGATGTCCTCCCGCTCAAACTGCGGGGGGTGTTAGTCGTATATGTTATAGGCCCAACATGTGTTTTGTATGGGTTAGAGCCCAAGTAGTATTTGATAGGTTTTATGTATTATATAAACCGATGTTTCGGCATTCAACAAACAACGAAACACTTTATCCTTCAATAATGTATGAAAAACTTCTTTATAAACAGCATTCTTTATAAAAATAAAAACACACTTATAATTTATATAGGACTTCTTTATAGACAACGATGGATAGGTTTACATTATTCTTGACAAATTAAATCAATATGAGCTTCAGGAACATTTATACTGATGTTTGTGATAATCGTTCATTAACATATCGCTCTCTTTACACAAACAAAATCCTTTGCTTCCTGTGAATCTAAATATCATCTTTGCTTCCCGTGATCTCTCCACATCATTCCAACCTTCTGCATATCTAGTAGATGTTTCTTATATAAAATAAGGAGGTATATTAAAACGCCTACCAAATGTGAAACAATGTATATATAACTCCGCAATTAACCTTGAAGTCTTACAAATTAGCAACACTCTTTTCCCATATGAGTGAAATAGCGGATTAACATTCCACTACCCTCAAAACATTAAGCCATTCTAAAGTATTTAAATAAGTTCCACAAAACCAACACAAGTGAAACATGAAGTTTGAAATCCATTCTTCCATTGTTGATACAACACTCGTTAAGAAAACCAAAGACCATCATTTGTATGACTAAAACTGTAGTGTAGATAGAATGTATTTGGTTTGCTTATTAAAACTAACTTTCTTGAGATACCAAATAAACAATTTGTGATAACCAAATCCTAAGTATTAACATATTATAAGAAGAATTCCCAATACCTTCAATATTGCATAAATCATGAGTTGAAATGTATCACTACTGCATTAGCACTTCAAATTAGCGTGTTCCAAAGAAAATATTGAAAGCTACTATAACTTTCTTTCATGTTAGACAAAACTACATTTACATATCTTGAAAAGAAAAAATAAAAGCTAATAAAACTTGATATCAGATTAAACCATACCAAATTATTTCATCTACCCATTTTAATGTCCCAAAACATTTCCATTTTGTTTCTGTAGAAAATGACTTCACTAATATTTTACTACTTAGTCTTAAATATAAAAAGGCAACGAAGGTAAATTTTTAATTTTTTTTTTTTTATTTGGGTAACACATCCCAAACCACTTAGCATTATACATCATGTACTCCAAATATTTATATCTATCAACCATGTGAAAAGAGAGTCAAGAGACATACATGATTAAGCAAAGATGGTAAAGTAGCACTAATCATAACTTTCTGAACTTTGGTAGCACCATTCACCTTGCCTTCAAAGCAAGAAAAAAAAAATAAAGTCAGCCAAGAACAATAACAGTAAACTATGAGATCATATCAGAATATAGAAAATAATAGTCATTTAAGATTAAATATATTCAACAGAATATAGTAAATATGCATTGGTTACTCTATCTCAAAGTTAGAAATGCTTATAAAGATACCTCAACGAAATTTTCAGTTAAAGCATTTAAAATTATATAATGAAGTGATGGTCATTCGTATTATTAGAACTTGGTGTCGTATGATTAAATAGTCTAGGTAAGTGGGCTTTTGCAAAGCTAATATGTTAGAATTAATGTTATCAAGTAATGTAAAAGACCAAAAACCCACGAGCCCATAGAAAGCCCATGTGGCTCTTATACCTTGTATCTATAAATACACCACACCCACCTCATTTGTATGGGTGCTTTAGAAGTGTAATAGGTGGGAGTGTGTGTGTGTTTTATGTATGTTCTCTCTTCTCTTAATATACACATTCGGTTTACATTTAACACATCTTTCTCTCATCTCTTGCTCTTGAGTGCCATTCGATCTATACTTATTTATTGGTGTGATAAAGATTGTTCTAGTGTTTTACAAGTGGTATCATATAGCCAAACAACGATTTAGAAAATTCCTTTTGTTCGTTTTTTTTATCAAAGTTGCATGAAGTTGCGTTTTTTCATCAATAAAAATGTAAACTTTTAGCCAAGACTTTGATTTTTACGTGAGATTTAGATTAAAGGTTGTTACTTTTCATAGTTCTTACGTTTTGGTAGTGAGTTTTGGTTGTTTTCTTCGATTCTTATCTTCAAAATTTTGGTTTTGTCTCGTTAAAAAGGCTAGCTTTGTATCGAAATATAGTTTAAAGTGAAAAAAGGCGATAAAGGTTATTACTTTATAGTTATTTACGGGTTTTTGAAGTTATTTGATCGAGAAACAAAGCTTGGAATCTTGAGTTTAGGTCTTTTTTGGAATCTACATAGCACTTTTGCCAAAATTCCTTGTATAAGGGGTTTTGTCGAAATTGTGAGGAATTTAGACAACCAAGGGTTTATCTAAATTGTGACGAATTTAGACAGTTGAGGGTTTATCTAAATTGGGACGAATTTAGACAGTTGAGGGTTTATCTAAATTGTGACGAATTTAGACAAGTAAGGGTTTGTCTAAATTGTGGCAGTTTCGAATTTAGACAAGTAAGGGCTTATCTAAATTGTGGCAGTGTCGAATTTAGACAACTAAGGACTTATCAAAATTCCTTGTATAAGGATTTGTCGAAATTGTTGCTTGGGAGAATTTAGATAAGTTTGGTTTATCGAAATTCCAAGACCTCGCAATTTAGATAAGGTTTTATCAGAATTCTAGGGTTTATCTAAATTCAAGACTTTGTCGCAATTCTGTCGGAATTCTTGTGTTTGTCGGAATTCGAGTTTGTCGCAAATCAAACTTATCGCAATTCTATGGACTGTCGCAAATCAAGGGGATGTCTCATTTTTGTATCATCAAGGTGTGTGTGTCTTTCCCTTTCTCTCTCTGGAAAGCACACACATCTTCCCATTCTTTAATCTAATATATACCATGTTTACTCTTTACTTTGAGCTTCCCCGACCCCCCGAACCACATAAATCATATGTATTATCAATCCTACAAGTGGTATCAGAGCCAGGTTTTTCAAAGAAAGGACCCTGTTGTACGTTTTATTGCAACAATCCTAAAAGAAAAGAAGTTCTCACGCAAAGTTTATCAAAACAAACTTCTTAATCTTAAGCAAAATTTATTCAAAAAATTTTAAAAGGTTTTTCAAAACTTTTCAAAATTTTGCTTAAGATTTTCAAATCTTCACTCCTCAATTCGCTCAAAAGTTTAAACATGTCAAAACCTATGCAAGTTTTGAGGGGGAGTATTTCAAAAACAATATTGTTCCAAAAAGTTCATGAAAATCCATATCTCCCTATTAGCTTTCCAAAAACAATGATTTTTATCAATCGGTATCAAAAATACCATCGAAATGCTATTTTTGAGGGGGAGAAATGTGATTAAAATGTTATCATAGCTGAATCTCAAAATAGCTCGACTCAGATCTGAACCCTTGAATTGACGAAAACTAAATGTCAGTAATCGAAAAGACTTGTCCGGGACGGGTAATAATTTCAAGCTGGTTATCCAGTGATGTAAACGTGTCTCGCAAAGGACTTGTCTGAGTAGAATGTACCAATTCGAGAGATTCTCCTTTGATATGACCTGGACGGGTAATAACTTCAAGCTAGTCTAACTAGTGATGTAAGCGTGTCTCGCAACGGTCATATTAACTGAAAATCAATCAATTCAAATGTGCGAACTCTACCCAACATGTGCAAATTTATATTAAAAATGCATGAGCACATGTGAAGGGGGAGTATTTCAGAAAATGCAAAACTCTCGAAGTGTTAACAAAATGTGTTTTAATCATAAACACTTTGAGAGATTTTCATAAAAGGTTTTATGGCAAGTGATCAATAAATCTAGGATAATCATGGAGTAATAAGGTGATTATGGTTAGGTTTATGTCCTATGTTCCGCCAGAGCCGGAGGGATCTACCCAAGGACAATTCCAATAGATTAGAATTAGAAGTCCATAGGTAAGATTGAAAAAAGGAGTAAATGAGAAAGGGAAAGAAGGGGTTGAAGAATGAAAAAGAAAAGTTTATGAAATGGTGAAAAGAAATAGCCCTCCATGAAAACTTAGGGCAGAAACCGGGTCAATACATCTGCTATCGGTTATCACAAAGTTGATACTGATATTGAAGACAAGACGTCATGGACCCAGTGACGCGCTGCACAAACCCCTCCTAGCCACTCAGATATCTCTTAAAAGATATTTGTTTCATTTCTCACGGAGAACACTGCATAATCTATCGGCCTCTCACTCCGAGATGTGTTGATATTCAAAAGGTGGCACTCCACTCCATGCCTCCGACTACTAAAACCAAAATGCACATTATCGAGTCTAGAGCCATGAGATTCATAAAAAATCTCTTAGGACACACTATCAATATTATACACCTGTGTTCACCAAAAAGGACACAAGATGTACAAGAGTCTTAATGAGATCTACGGATCTTGCCTTATATCATGATGGTTACGTGCTTCAAATGGTCTACAGTCGTGAAGTGATACTCTGGTATACTTCAGCGGCTCACCGAAACTGTTGATACACTTCGGTGTATCTGAGTAATCTCTCTCGGGGGCATCCGGTTTAGTACAGTCTTGGTAAGGATCAGAGAAAGTTTTCACACTATGCTGTTAATGATCTCAAAGTCCGAACCTGTAAGTGTTGGACGATTTATTACTAACTGTTTTATGCAGGTACAGAGAAAGACCGTACACCATCACTACATATATCAAACATCTTCACCTCCACATACTCATACTTATAAAGATCATCCTCAATAAAGCTCAAGTGAAAAAGGTCAAGACAAAAAGATCGATTTAAAGACAAAGTGTTAAGACAAATTCAAGTAGCTAATCAAGACGTCAAGAACAAGTTCATGTATCAATTGAGGAAGACATAAGTATGAAGTTCAAGAAGTAAGAGTATGATGGAAGATACGACGCTGTAAACCCATAAAGATGTTGATCAAGGCAAGAACGACCAAAAGACGATACTTCGAAGATCACAAAGCATGAAGGAACAAAGAATCAAGACTATTCTACAATGACACACAAAGTTCAAGACAATGAAGACAAAAGACCTAATCACTCAGAGCATCATTTGAATGACCATC
Source organism: Artemisia tridentata subsp. tridentata (assembly GCA_021014915.2). Lineage (NCBI taxonomy): Eukaryota > Viridiplantae > Streptophyta > Magnoliopsida > Asterales > Asteraceae > Artemisia > Artemisia tridentata. Next base: position 356,014,844 of record CP139509.1, on the reverse strand, counting down.
CCTTAGGGGGAGATTGTTAGCATTTAAAATTATATAATGTAGTGATGGTCATTCGTATTATTAGAACTTTGTGTCGTATGATTAAATAGTCTAGGTAAGTAGGCTTTTGCTAAGCTAATATGTTAGAATTAATGTTATCAAGTAATGTAAAAGACCAAAAGCCCACGAGCCCATAGAAAGCCCATGTGGCTCTTATACCTTGTATCTATAAATACACCACTCCCATCTCATTTGTATGGGTGCTTTAGACTTGTAATAGGTGGGAGTGTGTGTGTGTTTTATGTATGTTCTCTCTTCTCTTAATATACACATTCGGTTTACATTTAACACTTCTTTCTCTCATCTCTTGCTCTTGTGTGCCATTCGATCTATACTTATTTAGTGGTGTGATAAAGATTGTTCTAGTGTTTTACATTTTCAGTTAAAGAACCCCAATTCATTTGTTACATTGTGTTGGCTGATAGGTCACCAGTTGGTCATACATTATTATTGCAACACATTTTACCTCTATCTATCAAATACCATTCGGTCGAGCTCATCTTCACCATCGGACTTCTGTTCACATATTATAAGCAAGAACAAACACCATTACAAACTATATACACGGTACAAAGTAGCTACTATTTTTAAAATGATCGAAGATATTTGTGCACATGACAAGAGGCACATCTGCTTGGTTTCAGGAATTGCAACAGGTTTTTGGAGAGATCCTCTAGCTTGCTTTTATTTACTAAAAGGTTACTCAGCCTATACAACAAAACGGCCTTATTGTGTCTTTACGACCCACTATGCTTATTGTTAGTGCAGCAAAGATTAGTTTGCTGTCATTATGACATTGTGATATTTCTAGCCTCATGTGTATCTCATGAGTTTTGTGTCAACATTGTTACAACGTCTAAGATGTATTTTGGTTTGAGGGTATGGAATGGTTTTGAGTTTGATTTGACATTAATAAATTGTTTGGTTTGAGTTTTCGGATACACCACAGTACTTGAAACCTTTAGTCAAAGGTTTTCATAAAAGTCATCTAGTATCCTTGGCTTCCTGACACTTCACTTGATCACAAAAGTCAACAAAAGTTTTATTTTTAATATTTCATACTACTTAAGTTATCATTTCCACTCTCACAATATATGTTTAATAATATAACTAAGGGGCCCGCTTTATTATATAATAATATTAAATAAAAATCAATTCCCAATTACATTTTACAAAACAAATAACATTAATACTATCAATCAATTTACTTTTCTTTCAATCTATACCAAATCCAAATCTTATTCTAACCTCATGATCATACCAAATCCAAATCTTATTCTAACCCCATGATCATACCAAACGGGCCCTAAGATGTATTTGTGAAGATTAAGCTTAGATGGACTAGTTAAATGAATTTATAATTAAGATACACATCTATGACAAACTAAATAATTAAGATACACATATATGTGAAACTAATTAATTATTAGCTCACATGTTGTCATTGATGTCTTCAAGAAGGTCCATTGGGTTTCTTTGCCAATTGTTTCCTATGAAATTGGGAGCTACAATAACCGTTGTGACATGAGCATGTCACGACCCTTACCCTTCAACTTTACCCATAACTGCAACCAGAGTAAACATGTTAAGTTCACGTATCCTTGCAATGTCACATGGCTATGAAATAGAGTTATCCAACTTAAATATAAAAGGAGTAACCCCAAGAACTGAAGGCGACATTATACCATTTAACTAATGGCATGTTGGTTCAGTTATGTTTTATCTCTCATATGTCAAACGGACAAAAAAAATGCTTAAAACTAATCGTGCCAAATACGTTGAAGATTACTTTATCATAGATGATTAAAATTGTAGCGGCACTTGGTCTTGCAACATAGATTATTATAATTGTAGATATAACTTGATCATAAAAACCTTAAGAGCACATTTATTAATCCAAGTTTTGTTGAGGTATTTTATCAAACAGATTATGTGCATATAACCCATTATAAAGTTCAATCCATAATTTCAGAATTAATCCAATAATCAATCACGCAATATAAAAAGATCATGATTCAATATCATACTTGAAAAGTCAAAAAAGATGATACCTTGTATATCATACTTGAAAAATCAAAACATCAAGACCTAAAGCATACAATTAACTGATTAATCAATCGCAAACAATAAAATCAAAATAGAACCTGTGTGCAAATAAAAACTTCTTCGTTCACCTTCTTCAACAAAACTGAAAAATAACAAATTGTTTTTAGGTATTGCTTATTTCATTCAAGACAAAGATCATCAACCTGCAAAATGGAAAAATTATAGTAGGGTTTAGAAATTTTTAATTTTGAAATTGAAGTTGAAATTGAATACCTTGGAATCGAATTATACCTATGTTGAGTGATTGACTAAAATTAAGGGATTGCATTTTTTATATACCTTTGAAAGTGAATGTGGAAGCTGTTAAATCTGCTGGCATGATTTTGATCTTGATGTGGAAGCTGATATTGTGTGTTTTTTTTTGGTTAGGATTTGTGGGATAGGGTTGTGAGAAGGAGAAATTGTGTGTTTTTTTTTTATGTGGGGATACACAAAATGATGGATGTCAAAGGAATTCCGCCCAAAAACTGACCGGGTCAAATGTTTGAAGGGTGAAATGCATCACAGCCGTAGATCATGTTTAATATCCAGGTGGCATGTTTTAAGGTATTTTGGGAGTGAGATTGCTTTTCAAAACCCTGTTTTATATAGGTAGTAAATTATTTTTTCTTTGTGGGTGAGTGGGGTATCTGTGATGTGTTATGAGACCCCCCATATACCAATAATGGTTATTGGGTGTTATTACTAGTAATGGTGTTTTATTTATTGATGTGTTATTGGATGGATCTGAGGTGACACACTAATAACAGTTATTAGTATTATAGTGCGCCTATCATTCTAATGCAATATAGTAATGGCGGTAATTCCACATTCCTATTTATCCCCATATTGACACAACGTCAAATAGGTTTACGTGAAAATAACGAGGAAGACAGTACATAAATGATATGTTAATTTTAAAATACAACCTAAAATATTGAACACTTCTAACAATATCTTCTTAATAAACCCTGCAAATACTACAGTGAGTAGACTATGGATGATCACATCAGGAAGTAGTCTCATTGTTCAACCCTTCAGTGAAAAAGTTCATCAGTGAGAGAACTCATCGGTGAGCATACTCAAGGAGCAAGCTTGTACATTGAGCAAGAGCGTTAGCAAGCAAACACATCAGCAAGTATGTAGATGAGTTTGTGACTTGCTGGAACTGATTTACTACTAACTTGTAACGGTTTTTGACTTATTTAAGGGTTGACGTTTAATGATTATAATCAATTGGTCTAGTAACCAATAGTGCTAAAATGGAGGAACATTATGAGGAGATTATTGGGTCAATTATTTCTCATAATTCCGTTGACTCGAGTACTCTCTATATAAGAGAAACATTATGCATGAGATACATCCACTAAAACCTAAACACTCATAAACGAAAGAGTTCTTGTATATGTGCCTAAATCTAGCATATAACTCTCTGAATTATCCCTAAGAGATCGATATTCTTGTAACACAGACAAATAGGGTCGAATAGTTTCTTTTGTAAAGTGATTACATAATGCATCTGTATCAGTTGGTCTTTTAAGGAAAACCAGTAGTTTAGTACCATATATATAAAAAAAAATAACAAATCCAAAAATATTTAGAGAATCTATTCCAACAGCATTCTCAAAAAAATGACAGTCACTTCTGTCATTGCTTCTTTTCTATTCCGTATCGTTTGCGCCCATACCATTGGTTAACACTTAACACCAAAACTGATCAACGAATGATCAATGTCTGTTACAACTGCCTTCTCCCCTACAATTGTCCCACTATACAGCTTCATATAACTTGGTACATAATTCTTAGTTAAGTTATGAGTTTAATGTTGTGTTCTTCAGATTGATATACAAGAGAAAGGAAAAGAAAATGAAAGAAATTGAAAAAAAATGTGTTCTCAAGATTTTTTATGAGGAAGAAAGGAAAATAAGTGGAAGGAAGATGTAGTGTTCTTGTAGTATAAAATTTCTTCTCAAAAGTGGGAGGAAGGGGAAGGAAGAGAATTGATTCTCTTCATTTCTTTTCACTCCTATCTCTTCTATTCTTTTCTTTTCTAAACTTAACTCGAGAACACATCTTAAGATTCACCTACACCAATAAGGTATAAAATAATAATAATAATAATAATAATAATAATTAACAAATAATAATAATAATAATAATAATAATAATAATAATAATAATAATAATAATAATAATAATAATCAAATAATAATTAATAATAATAATAATAATAATAATAAAAATAATAAAATAATAAAAAAAATAAAAGGCTGCTACTGTGGGCGATTGGAGACTTTCAGAGATTGGCCCGATCTCGCTGCTTCTTCCCGCTCAACATTCCGGCATTCCTTTTCAACATTCTCTGTTGATTCAGTGTACATAATTCTTCTTTTGTCCTGGTTTTTTTTTCTCGTTCCTTTTAGGGTTTCTTTTGCATGTTTGCTTTATTAGGGTTTCATACTTTTTCCCCTACTCGCTTCCTCATTGGCTGTTACCTGGACTTTTAATATATCTGTTTTGGTGTTATCCGTGGTACACCCATATTGGGCTGCTGTTTATCAGTGGTTCTGTGGCATCTTTGGTATTCTGGTTTTGATATTTTCCGTGGTACACCCATATTGTGCTGCTGTTTATCAGTGGTTCTGTGGCATTCCGGTTATCAGTGGTTCTGTGGCATTCCGGGGGTATTATTGCTCGATATTTATTGGTGCTGGTGTTCTGCGGGGCTGTGGCATTCCGTGGTATTCTGGTTTCGATATTATTGCTGCTGTTTATCTGTGGTTCTGTTGCATTCAGGGGGTATTATTGCTCGATATTTATTGGTGCTGGTGTCCTGCGGTGCTGTGGCATTCCGTGGTATTCTGGCTCTATTTTTCTGTGGCATTATTCTCTTGGTTCTATGATACTTAGTTACTGCTGCCTTGTGGTGTCGTGACGCTGGAATATGTGGTGCTGTGGTATTATGGTTTTGTGGTACTAATATGTAGTAGTGGCTTGTTTGGATTTCGAGCACTTTGTGGGTTTGTTTGATCGTTCTGTTGAATATTTCGACACTAGTTTTGGGGTTCATAACAGTGTTGTTGCTTTGGTACATTTCGGTGGATATCAGTATCGAAGCAGTGGGGTTACTTGGTGTTTTCAATGCCTGCTGTTAGGTTTCACTGTCCCTTTGTGGGTCTTAGTGGATATCGGGATGGTGGTGGTAATGGGCTTATTAAAACTTCCTTGATCACTCATCTTCACGATCGGCACTTTAGTGGTGAGGCTCAATCTATCACTAGGCATTCTCTTTTGACGGATTTGGCTATTTTTGAAAGGGCTGAGGTTACCCTTAAGCGTATGGGTTTGAGGTTATGTGGTGGTTGTTTCAAAACGCACACCTTCCGGACTAGGTGTCGTCATGGTGCGGGGTCTGATTTTGTGTCTCCTCCAGATTGTGGTGATGGTATTGTTCGGTTCGTGTTATATGATCTCACCAAACCACAAGTTCCTTCCCTTGTTGCCCTTGTTGAGGATTTGGTTTCGGACGAGCTTGGTGGTTTTGATTTACCTCTTCTTGATACTTTATTCTCTAAGGGGTTGCGGACTGTCAAATCCATCCCCCCAAATGTCGTTTGGAGTTTTCTCGTGCTTTGAAAAAAGCTCTTGATATGGTGATCTGCGCGCCTGATGACATTTCTTGTTGGGTTGGTTTGTTTGTCTTGCCTCTTTGTCTCCTTAAAACCTTTTGCCCGAGGAGTAATCAAGAGTGTAGGTCGGCCACTAAGCGTCAACGCCAGGAAGAGTATATTGTTAATGCTATTCATGCATGGGGCACCCCTGGGGGCAGTTTGCAGGTTGTACGTGAGGTTTTAGCTGAACCATCCCCATCATGGTCTAATATTGATGATGACAGTTTGGATTTGGGTGACCGTAATGTCAAGCAGTGTAAGAGGAAGATTTGTGATGGTCACTATACTGCTGCGGTCAGAGTTCTTTCGTCTTCTGGTATTGCACCGTATGATGTTTCTACTCTTGAAGACTTAAAAGCTAAGCACCCTTTCCAGTCGGCTCCTCTCTTACCTGATATTCCTATTGATCATCATTACCTTATCGCATCTCCTGCTACGGTTCTTGACATGATCAAGAGTTTCCCTCGTGGTACTTCATGTGGACGGGATGGGTTGCGTGCCCAACACCTTTTGGATTGTTTAAATGGTGCAGTTGTGGCTATTTCTGACGAGTTGGTCGCTTCTATCACCCAAGTGGTGAATCTTTTTCTTGCTGGTAAATGCCCGAGGGTGTTGGGGGAGTACATTGCTAGTGCTCCTCTCACACCCTTAGTCAAACCAGGAGGGGGTATCCGTCCTATTGCTGTTGGGACTGTTTGGAGGCGATTAGTTTCCAAGGTATGTGCATCCATGATTGGCCATTCTTCAGATGGTTATTTAGATGATTTACAATTTGGTGTTGGGGTATCGGGTGGAGGGGAGGCTATCCTTCATGCGGTGAATCGTTTGATTGAGGATCGTGGGGGTGATGTTGGTCTTTCTATGTTGTTGGTTGACTTTAAAAACGCTTTCAACATGGTGGATCGGGCTGTTATGTTGCGCGAGGTTCGGCTCCATTTCCCGGCTATTTCACGGTGGGTGGAATTCTGTTACTCCAGCCCTGCCAGGTTATATTATGGTGAGCATACTCTTTGGTCTCATCAAGGTGTGCAACAAGGTGATCCGCTTGGGCCTCTCCTCTTTGCTTTAGTGTTACATCCCTTGGCATGTAAGATTAGAGACTCTTTTGACCTTTCTTTTCAAGCATGGTATTTGGATGATGGTACTATTATTGGCGATACTTTGGTTGTGGGTAAGGTTTTAGAGCTAATTATGATGGATGGACCTTGTCGGGGTTTACACCTCAATGTTGATAAAACTGAAGTTTTTTGGCCAAAGGAAGATCCCAGAAGCAAGTTTGCGGGTGTTTTTCCCCCCAATATTTCTCGTCCCTTACACGGTGTTAAATTGTTGGGTGGGCCCGTTAGTGTGGATTTTGAGTTTGGTAGTAAGCTTGTTTTGAAAAGGGTTGCTAAAACTATTGAACTTATGGATGCGGTTGCCAAACTTAATGACCCTCAATGTGAGTTGTTGTTACTTCGTGCATGTGCTGGTATTTCCAAGTTGTATTTTTCTATGCGTACATGTTCTCCCCGGGTCTTTGAGTGTGCTCAGGTTTCTTTTGATGCGGCACTTCGTTCTTCCTTGGAGCGTATTGTCACTGCTTCTGGGCCTGGTTTTGGTGATTGGCAATGGAGACTCGCCACCCTACCCTTTGCTTTTGGGGGGCTTGGTGTATATTCTGCGGGTGATGTCTTGAACTATGCTTTCCTTGCTTCTAGACTTCAATCTGCTAGCTTACAGACTAAGCTTCTCCATAGTTCTGGTATTGTTACTGCTGGTCCTTCTTTTGATGATGCTTTATGTACTTTTAATGTTAATATGGATATTGACCTTTTGAGTAACCCTACCGAGGTCGCTGCCCCCAAACTTATGAAGAAATTGGCAGATATATATTTCGATCGGGTTACCCAAACTGTTGAATCTACATATCATCTAACTCCTCGACAGATGGCTTTATGGAGTTCACTAAAGGAGGATCATACTTCAGATTGGCTTAGGGTGGCTCCGATTTCGGGACTGGGACAAACTATGAATGCCAGGACTTATCGTTGTGTGTTGTGCTATCGGTTGGGCGTTCCTCTTTTCACCATTCAGGTACCGTGTTCAGCTTGTTCTAGGGTTTTCACTGGAGATATTTATGGGGATCATGCTGTTTCATGTGCGGGTATTGTTGGCATTAAACACCGGCATAACATTGTACGTGATGTTCTTATTGATATTTGTTCTCGGTCCGGAATCTCAGCTCGTAAGGAGGTGGATATTGGGCTTTATGGAGACAGGGACAGATCCTTACGACCGGCTGATATATTGCTTTATTCTTGGGACGATGGGCGTGATGTATGTGTTGATCTTACGGGTTCGTCGCCCTTGACGCAATCTGGGATGATTGATTTTATGCCAGGGCGTGCGGTTATTGATGCAGCACAGCGTAAACGTGTCAAGTACGATGCCAAATGTGTTAATATCGGGTATGGTTTCCTCCCCTTCTCTTTCTCTTCTTTTGGAGAACTTGAGAAGGATGCAGTAACCCTACTAAAGCGTATTCGACGATTCTCTATGACTCAAGACATTGGGGCACGTGCTGCGTTTCATATTTTTAATAGAATTGGTTTTGCTATTGCTAGAGGTGTGGGGGCCCAGTTGGTTTCTCGGCTTCCCACCAATTTCTTGTAAATTCTATGAGTTTTTAATAAAGTGATGGTTATAAAAAATAAAAAAAATAATAAAATAAAATAAATAATAATAATAATAATAATAATAATAATAATAATAATAATAATAAATAATAAACAAATAAAATTAGCAGGACACTAAACTATATAAAAAACAATTACGAGAAATATTTAATAAAGTAGTTTTACCTCCAGTTTTGATGCTTCCTATCTGGCGGAAAAAAGACTCATAAATATCACTCTCTTATTGCAAACCACCATGAAATGCATGTTGCTGAATAACCAACTTGCTACCGGATGACACTAAACGATTGTCTAAATAACGCCTCATAGAATCTTGTCTTTTGGATGTAAAAGTCAAATTCAAAGGTTGGACGTTGCTCATAAATACATTATTAGCATTCTCAAAACCATTGTGTTAGGACAGCAGCCAACGATTGTGTGAATAACCCCTTATAGAATATTATCTTTTGGATGTTAAAATCGAAAGCTAAATGTCGCTCGTAAACACATTATCATGATTTTGAGAACCATTGTGCAAAAAACGCTTTTTAAATTCATGTTTTTTGGAAGTAAGAGATTTTTTTAGTTTCATATTTTAACACAATAGTATAGACAACACAAACGCAAGCAATAATAACTATGGATACATTATAATAATGCATCATAAGTTGAAACAACATCATGAAGCAACAAATTAGGGGGCGTTTGGTTTCTTTAGGGGAATGACTATGGGTATCGGCATGGTAATGGGTTTGTAAACCTACAACTCTTTATGGGTTTTAAAAATGCCTAGTTTTGAGGGTTTGATTCATATTTTTAAATGCCAAGCCCGTAAACCAAACACTTACAATGGTGATTAAAACCATTCCTTTATACCCAGACCCGTAAACCAAACACTTACAGCGTGTGTTTGGGGTTGCTAAGACTAAGAATATGGAATTTCGGCAAGTTGCCACTAAGAGTACTACTACTAAGGAGGCATCTACGTCCAAACAACCAAGAAATTTTGCTGAATGAATTAACACGGCTAACGCTTTTGACTCCCTTGGTGGTTTGGATGAGGATCCTTTTGTTAGTAAACAGGCAAGTGTTACCATTAATGCATTTGACAGTCCGAGTACTACTCCTCTTGTTAAAAATATTAATAAGATTGAAAGTCAAATAATTAAAGGGAAGCTTGTGCTTGTGGGTGACGATGGGAAGCCACTTCCTATGCTAAAGGAGGTTACTGCGATTCAAATGGGTAACTATGAAGATATCCCTAGTTCATTCAATACTGCTCCTTGTGTTATTTCTAATCGCACACCTGTTATGGTTAATGAGGGTAAAAAGGTAGGTAATCCGTTTTTCTAATGTTGTGAATTTGGTTACTTCGGATAGTGATAGTGATGATGAATTTGAAGATGTTTATGATGAGACCTCTCATTTCATGGCGAGTGAATGTGCATATGATGCTAGTTTGCATGAGGATGAAGATTTTGATCTTACGACACTTACGACCTCCAAGGTTTAACTCCGGAACAGCGCGCGTTTTGCGACTCGATGGATATAAATCTTTGTGGTCAGTATAAACGTTAATTTTATTTCTTGTCTTTATTGTTGTTGATCATAAGATTGGTTTGTCTTTCTTATGCTAGTCTAGGTCTGAAGCACTGAAGGTGTGTTTGGTTTGCCGTTTTTGGCTGAGGTATGGGATTCACCCATACCCGTTGTACTTAATTTTATTTTTGGAGTAATAATATTTTGCCGGAGGGAACCTTTTTACCCAAAAAAAAATCCTCAAACCAAACGCCCCCTTAAAAAACACAAAAGTAATAAAATGAATTTAAGCAAAACAATGTCCGAAAAATGAGTACAAGTGTACAAGGTTACCTAGCCAAATAATGTTGCAGCCAAATGTTACGCCTCCAACACAATATAATTGCAAAGAAACTGTGCATACAAATATATCGTAAGACTCACAATAACAAAGGAATCAAGACAACAAATGTAAAAGCTCATAAGCAAAAAAACACAATTGGGACATATCATTCAAGACATACTCCTATGACAAAACCCTTAAGACAAATCCATACCTTTTTTAACCAAGAATACTAAAGCAAATTCAGCATGCTGTAAACAATTTTATTTCAAGAAAACGAACCTGCAATCCGGAACTTGTAAACCAAAGCGATAGGTGTAAAGTATTCGGTTCAACAATCCCAATAATAATGATAAGGATGTGGAATGTTTAAATGGGCTTAGGGCCTGTTTCTTTTATTTTCTGAATATTAAGTGGCTCTAAAAGTAAGTGGGTCATTTTCTATTGTTCCCACTGGTTGGGAAGGATGACACTTTCCTTTCTTTGACAATACAAATGATTTAAGAGACATAAGTGAACCCAACAAAAAAATAAACATTAGAAAAAATTACACGGATGGTCCTTGTGGTTTACACGAATTTCAGGTTTGGGAGCTATTTCATTTTAATTACGCCACAGATACCTATTTTGGAAAACATTGCACGCGTTTGGTCCCTAAATTGGATGGACGTTATCTTTGACCGTTAAGTGTTTAAATATTACTTACCCGTTAGTCTCTCCGTTAGTATTTTTTGCATCGTTAGTCCTCATGTGAATTTTCAAACCATACAGAAGGGCAATTTAGTAATTTCCCTCTGTTAGTATTATTTACACCTGTTAGTCCCAAAATACGAAGGGCAATTTAGTAATTTCCCTCCGTTAGTATTATTTGATTTCTTTCTTGTTCAATCACCCCGAATCCACAAACACATTAAACCACAAACACAAACACAATTCAAAAACGAAAATCGATACCCATAAAAACTCAATAACTTTTTACTCTGAGATCTTTAACATTTGTACCAAGATCTCAAAAATCCACATTGCTTTTGAATCTATAATAACTTTGTTATTGACCCAACAACAAAAATCCACATTGCTTTTAATCTATAATAACTCCAAGATCATAGATCAAACTAAATATAGAATATAATTTGACTCAATAATCATTCTTATTTCATTTCAAATCCTCAATAAAGAAATTATTTGCACCAAGATCTCGAAAATCTTATACTAATAATAACTCATCTATAACCAATGTAATTTCCGATATAAAACTTGTGGTCAATTCTCAATGATTATGTCTCGACCCAGTAAGATGATGTTGCATTTCATCCATACTTGAGCAAGAAGATCGACATAAGTCACACTAGATTGGGTTGCTAATCGCTTCTTTTCTCTTCTTCATCTCAGACAGGTTGACTTTGTGTTAGATCGTAAAATCATTACCATAATACAATCTTCAACAACAACATCGACAGCCACAACACCCACCTCTAGAACAACCTTCAACATCCTTCAAATCAAGAACACCTACAACGGACCCACAACAGACCCGTGGGGGTCTCGGCTCAATCCAAACACCATCACAACAACAATAATATTTTTACTTACCACGCCGAGACCATTGTGGTCTCGGCTTCGAATCATGACTCGTAACAAAACAAACGAACCCAAAACCAAAACAAATCTAAGACCAAACGAAAATTACAACAACCTACCCGTGACCATACGAATGATCTTGAAGTCGTTTCTCTTGAAGTCGAGCTATGAGATTCGAGTCTTGATTCAAAGGTAATTAATTTAGTGGTGTTTGTGAGACTCGTGCAGCAGAGATGATGATGATAGATGAAGGAGATTAGATGAATGGTCTTTTTGAGATGATCGGTTTGGAGATTTGCGGGAGAGGAGTGATTTTTGTGGTAGGCGTTCTTATCAGTGTGTGAGATTTAGGGTTAGACAAATGTAGGGTAACAAAGATATATCATTTGTGTTTTGGGCCTTTCATTGATCTGGAATTAGTTATTGGATCCGAATGTTGGTGTTTGTTTATTTGTGTTTATGTATTTGTGTTTGTGTTTATGTATTTGTGTTTGTGTGTTTGTGTTTGTGTATTTGTGTAGTAGGACTAACGATGCAAAAAATAGGACTAACGATGCAAAAAATACTAACGGAGGGACTAACGGGTAAGTAATATTTAAACACTTAACGGTCAAAGATAACGTCCATCCAACTTAGGAACCAAACGCGTGCAACGTTTCTCAAAATAGGTATCTGTGGCGTAATTAAAATGAAATAGCTCCCAAACCTGAAATTCGTGTAAACCACGAGGACCATCCGTGTAATTTTGTCTAAACATTATTATATATTATTAGAGTCGAGTTATTTTAGAAACCAAACATTCCTCACATACCAAGGGATTCATCCCCACCATCCATCTAAAAAGAAATCAATGGTTGAGATTAAAAGCATTTAATATTTCACCCATTTTTTATAATTTAAATATCTCTTAAACCGTTAATCGTTAAGCGAAAATAATTACACCATCGCGACAAGCATTTAATTATCTTTCTATAGACGGGCATTTTGATATACTTTCGACAAAAAAAAAAAAATTCATTTTTTTCACGTTTTTTTTCGTAGCCGAAAAAATCATATATGATATATCATATATGATATTACATATCATATATGATATATATGATATATCATATATGATATTACATATAATATCATATATGATATGTAATATCATATATGATATATCATATATGATATATCATATATATCATATATGATATGTAATATCATATATGATTTTTTCGGCCACGAAAAAAAAACGTAAAAAAATGAAGAAAAAAAAATTGTCGAAAAATATCAAATTGCCTATCTATAGAAAGATAATTAAATGCTCGTCGTAACGGCATATTTTTTTTCGCTTAACGATTAACGGTTTGAAAGATATTAATATTTGAAAAAAAAGGATGAAAGTGGGTTTTTTAAATTGTTGGGATTAATCTCATCCATTAGATCAAATAAAGATGGAGGGTGGAGATTAGTCCCTTGGTATGTAAAAAAAGTTTGGTCCTCAAATGATCTTAAATCATATTATTATGGGCTTAATTCCTTCCCCATATAGCCTATTAAGTTAAAAGTAAACACACCCTTAAAGTAGTAAACATACAATCAGCCCAATTGTTAAGTAACACTTAAGTTACTAAACATGCATTAGCCTAATGAAATGAATGAATAGTGACTCCATATTAAATAGCACTCATTTTAATGTCTCTTAGTATATTATATAATAAGAGTTTTGAACGATAAATAGTGATTTTTCATATATAGAGGATTTTAAGCAATGCTTCAAAAAAATCTTTAAATATAAAGGATGATTGAAGATGCATTTTGATACTTCATTTCTTAAATGTGAAGAAATGTATTTTAAAATGCATGATTAGAAATGACCTTATTGGCTGTTAGAGGGAAAGGATCGATTATCATTAATGAATAATATCGGTACAATAATAATATTACACAGAGTATTCTAGAAGTGGGCTTGAGCAAATAGAAAGAAAGGATCGATTATCATTAATGAATAATATTTGTACAATATATAATATGTATACATAGGGTATTATAGAAGTGGGCTTGAGCCCATTGTAACATGTATCCAACATATATCGACTAACATTGGCATGTCTGGCAGTCTGGCACATATCAGTAGTTTTATATCTAAGAAATAAATTGAGACACGTATAGTAATTTATCAGGACAAATTTTGTTACCATGTGTCAATAACTGAATGGATTTACAAAGATATAAATTGTAGGATGTTATGCTAGTTAAGAGACGGTTTCATCTAATGACACGAACACATGCATTTCATTCATTAAGTTGCTTACAACACACTCGAATACCTCGAGGAATACAAAATACAGTCTAAAGTGGGTGTATTTAGATATGGATTCTCTCTCGATCTATTATTCCTTTCTTTCTCACTAGAACTTTAATTATTGTGATAAACAATTCATAGTCTTTGATAAAAAGTCAATAGATGAGGATGGTGGGCAACATGATATATATTGTACGTGATATGTTATTCATATTCTTAGATACAAGTCAATACACATTAAATCATTAAACATTCTTTTTAAAAAATTTAACGACAACTTGCCTTGTCTGTTTTAACTTTTGAAATGTTGTGAACTCAGTTGGAAAAAAAATTCATTGTAATGTTGATAATAAATAACTATTTTGAACACAACTGATAAAACTCTAACAAATTGTAAGAGAATTATAACATTGAGTGTACTTCATTGTTTACTCGAGCAAGTGTCCACTGTCAAATTAATACATTTTAAGAAAATGAGGCTATTGCCCCATGTAGCAATAAAACTTAGGGGCTGTTTCTTTTTTTTCCTGTTTCTAGTTAGGTCCTGTGTGGATATATGTGTACTGTTTCTAGTTAGGTCCTGTGTGGATATATGTTGTTTCTTTTTTATGCTTAATTGACCATCTTAATACGAGTTTTTTCCCGAACTAGTGTAGGTGGAAAAAATTTATGAAAATTCGAAAAAATTTATAAAAATTTTAAAAAAATTCGAAAATTTTTAAAAATTCAAAAAATTTATAAAAATTCAAAAAATTCGAAAATTTTATAAAAAATTATAAAAATTCGAAAAAACTTATTAAAATTTTTAAAGAATTCAAAAAATTTATAAAAATTTATAATTTTTTTAAAATTTATAATTTTTTAAAAATTCAAAAAAATTATAAAAATTCAAAAAATTCGAAAATTTTATAAAAAATTATAAAAATTTTTAAAAAATTCAAAAAATTTATAAAAATTTATAATTTTTTAAAAATTCAAAAAATTTGTAAAAATTTATAATTTTTTAAAAATTCAAAAAAAATTATAAAAATTCAAAAAAAAATTTAATAAATTCAAATTTTTTATAAGTTTTTTTGAATTTTTATAAATTTTTATAAAATTTTCGAATTTTTTGAATTTTTATAAATTTTTTGAATTTTTATAAATTTTTTATAAAATTTTCAAATTTTTTGATTTTTTATCAATTTTTCGAATTTTTATAAATTTTTTGAATTTTTATAAATTTTTTATAAAATTTTCGAATTTTTTGATTTTTTATCAATTTTTCGAATTTTTATAAATTTTTTTGAATTTTTATAAATTTTTTGAATTTTTATAAATTTTTTCAATTTTTATAAATTTTTTGTATTTTTAAAATTTTTTGAATTTTTTTAAAATTTTTATAAATTTTTTCGAATTTTCATAAATTTTTCGAATTTTTAAATTTTTTTTGAATTTTTATAAATTTTTTCGAAGTTTTCTAAATTTTTCGAATTTATTTTTTCCACCTACACTAGTTCGGGGAAAAAATCGTATTAAGACGTCCTGAATAGAAACAGTATGCTTAATTGCCCCCTTCCACATTAAGGATTCTCTTTTGCAATAAGTTAAAAAGAAACACCAAAGTTTCCTGTTTCCAGCCAGTTTTGTTACCAAACAGGACATTAAGTTGAAAGTAAACGGCCCCTTAATGTTGAATTTTGAAACTATTTTAATCGGTTGAATTTGAATGCAGACATTTATTTTGCGAAAAAGTAAAATAAAAAGACGGACTTGTACTTTTAGGACGGGAACTATGGGTTTTGATGGACTGGACACGGATGATCAGACTGAGTCCGTACACGTAGGGTCTTTGGTTCTGGAGGTTGAGATGCCGGAGTCAGGTCATCAGGAGGGTACATCCGGGCATTCTGAGGCCGGGAAAGAGCATACTGGGTCGGGCATGCTGATCGTGTATAGTATCCCCGGACCCAGCATACTGGGCCGGGCATGCTGATCGTGTATAGTATCCCCGGACCCAGCATACTGGGCCGGGCATGCTCATAACTCTTACCGCGGCAGATCCAATATACATTATAGACTCCAGTCTTGCCAAACAAAGACAAGGACGTACCCCGTTCTCCCCAGACCGGGACAGCTCACATACTCAGCCGCGGTCATTCCACCGAAAGCCAGATCTTGTGGGATTGTGTCTCCCACTTGATCTGACACTTACCAACTAAGGTAAGGCGTAAGTTGACTTCCGCTCTGACATTCTACCTACTCGGTAAGGTGTGTGTCAGCCCGCCCCTTCCCGAGGCGGCTACAGTAAGGCGTAAGTTGACTTCCGCTCTGACATCTACCTACTCGGTAAGGTGTGGGTCAGCCCGCTCATTCCCAAGGTAGCTACAGTAAGTATATGGGTAGTATAAATACCCCCATCTCATTTATTACTCCACCTAACTGCAATTACTTTCACCTAGTCCGCACATACCCCTTATCTCTCAAATAATATACTTACTCTCACACCGGAGGCCAACCGCAGAACCCCCCTTCCGCGGTAAGACTAACGGTGTTGCTTTTCTTAGCAGCTCAACGAAGTACTTAGTGCATGATCTGTACCCGCCAAGAGCTAGTTTAACCAAGATCTGGAGGCACGCCCAAGATTTGTACTAACAGATCTCATTACTCTTAGTACGCCCTGTGATTGATTAATTAAGAGACGATCTTACGTGAGGATGATTTATTATTCTGAGTTGTTTAATATTGTGAGCTTAGACACTTGAACTAATACGGACTCACCTTATTCACTATATATATTAAAGCATATTGTCGGTGAACTTTTTATATTCCGTGTTCGATGAAATTATATTATATCCGTAGCCTTTTTATTCAGTCCACTAGAAGCCAAACGTTAGCCCTTTTGCTTTGTCCAGTTGATGCCCAAATGAGAGTCAATGTACATGATATACTAGACGTTATACTGGGAAGGTGTTAGCTGACGTTCTATTACTTTCTACCAGCTTTCTTCTTGGTGAAGATATCCGAACCGTCTGTAGCTTCCCAGGGTTTTGGTAGGTGGGGTTTTTTATCAGTTTATTTAAGCTTTTGCATGTTATTTTCTGTTAATTTTTAGGGGTCTATCGATTGGATCTTTTGTTTTTAAGTGTTTTGTGTCTTGGTGCATGGTTGTGCAGAAAGTAATTGGTAATACAGGACGTTATAGATCTATTAACCTTATTGATTTTGCTTTCTTTATATTCCGTTTACCTCATCAAACTTAAATTAATGGATGTTAAACAACCTCAGCTTTCTTTATATTCCGTTTACCTCATAAAACTTAAATTAATGGATGTTAAACAACCTCAGGTTTAGAAACGTTGTTGTAGATTTGTTAGTGTTAGGTTTTCTGTTCGTTTTGGGTACCTTTTTGTTTCATTAGAATCAACCTGTGAGATATGAGGACCAAAAGTAGGGCATGCAAAAAAATTAGTACGCCAACCTGTGAGATATGAGGACCAAAAGTAGGGCATGCGAAAAAATTAGTACGCCAGAAGTTTTATCTGACACGAATTTAGTAGTTGAGAATAGTAAAAATTTGCCGGAGGTTGGTACAAGTAGTTTTGTTGAGCCTTTGTCTGTTACTGGCTGTCGTGAGGACGATGTTAGTCTTCAGAAAGGAATGGGGGCAGGCATGTTAAAAAGGAAGCGGTCGTTCGTTGAAGGTTTTCCTATTGTTGTATGTGGTGAGTCGTGTCATATAGGTGGTTCTGATAGTAGGTCTTCGAAGAAGTATGGTCTTCATGATAAGGCCGGTGAGGTTTCTGTTAGCGGGTTAGACGTGAATGAGGCTACCGGTATTTCTGTAGGAAAAAAAAGCGAAGATGCAGGATTTGTAGTTGGGTGTTCTGCTGCTGAGTTTTCTCATGAAGGTTTGTGTACTTCACACCGTACAAACGATGTGCCAAATGTTTTGAAAAAGAAGGCATCATGTGTGGAGAAACCTTTGTTGGAAACTGATTTGAAAGACGAAGGGAAAACCTGGAACAACGTGCACGTGTATGCGATGTGGGTTCCGAGTATGCGGTGCTGTTGCTTAACCTGTTAAAAAGAAAGGTTGTCGGTTTTGAAGAGTGTTCCTCCAACAGTTTGGGTATAAGGTCCGATGACTCTTTGGATTTGGATAGTGGTCTGTACCTTTCTGATACACGTGTTGTCAGCGAACCTCATAGGTTGTCTAAAAAAAGAGGTGTTGTTGGTGATCAATGTTTGGTGCAACATTGCGATAACGGACTGTCACCTGTTGCTGAACCAGTTGATCACCTACAATCCATCACGTTTACACCATCTGTTTATGAACCCGGTGCGTCTCACCTTTATGATAAAGGTATGTGATTATTATGATCTTATATTCGATACCTATTTTCTGAAATTTTATTTCTCAAAGCTGATCAACGAATTTGATACTGCTGCAGTACCGTAAAGAGGAGCAGTGGTTCTTGACTTTCAGTCGGGGACGGTACGCTCTATTACAGCTGTTGATGGTTATGAGGAGTTTACAACAACCTCTACTAATACCTCCGGTTTCTCCTCATATGAAATGGATTTTGGAGAACCTGTTTCTCAGCCTGGTATTGCTCAATTACCTTCCCAAGGTAATTGTTGAGTGTATTTTTGCTTTCGTTTACATGTTGGAGTAACGTTTATTTTTAAGAGCTTCTTTAACGTTTGCGAAAATGTTGCAGCAATAACACGCGAACTGGTAACGTTGGACTTCAGCTCCGGTACAATTATCCAAGCTTCTCAAGGTTATTTTTTGTTAACGTTACTATTCTTTTGTGTACACACTGTCTTCTTAAGATTTGTTTTGGGATGAAATGGAAAGGAGGGGGAAGAAACAAAAAAATAGTTATGTTCTCCAAAAATAAATCAGGAAAGGAGGGGAGTGAAAAGTGATGAAAAGGGGGGGGGGAACTCATGCTTTTTGGAACCAAAACGTCCCTCCCAATTTTGGGCAGTAACCGAAGTAAAAACAAAGTGGACCCCTCAATTGACTAAAATATCCCTAGATCTGCTACCATCCATTCCCCATACATCTGCTACGATCTTATCTATTGTTATCAAATTGTCAACATATTTTTACCATCAAATTTCGTCTACCACATTCGTCCTCATCAACTTTGACACTTGAATTTCAAAATAATTCAAGATTTGTAGGTTTTTTTTTAGAATTAACTGTATATAAGTGGGTATTCATTTTACCTTCTCAAAATTGAATTTGTTGTTGAGGCAAAAGATTCTGAGTATAAAATTGTTGTTGGGGTTTTGGGATTTAATTTGGTCCTTGAATCCATGGTAAAGTTGTTGTTGAGGTTCAAGATCTGTAGCTATCTTCTGAGTATAATAGGCTTTTGAGGTGAGGGTATAGTGGTAACTCAAACAAATGAGTCTTCACTTCCTTCCTTTTTTCTTTTTGTACTCAAGAACACGTCTAGAAACTTAATTATCTTTCCATTCTCATCCTTCTCTTTACTCCCGGTCCCTTTCTTTCATTTCCATTCAAATAATAAACTAAAGAAAAGAGTGTAAAAGATGCCCATTCCTTTTACTAAACCTGTTATAATTAATCTAGCAGATACGTTTGGCAGACGGGAGCCACCTTTGGGTGAACATACAAGACCATCGTTTACAACAGGTATATGCCGTTAGTGTATTTGGTTATTACAGTCTATTTCAGATTTTTTTTATCATATACACTTAAATTATAGTCATTATTGCTACTTACGTTAGTGTTTACGCAGCTGATGGGTCAAATGCGTCTGCACCCAACAGTTTTAGGTCACGCCAACCCAGGTTCGCTGCAGCATGCCGTTCAGGAGGTGTGGCATATTAAACAGTATAGTCTGTTTTTTTTCATTTACCTTTTCCCTTCTTTTTTTTTTTGTAACTCGCTGTACCATTTCTTTCCCGGCAGGCCCACCGAATGAATATAGAAGATTTGGCCCTTGCAATCGTGTTTGCAGATCGTGTAAAGCTGTGTTTTGGGAAGAAGAGAAGCTTGCGTGCTCTGCTATATCCAGCGGTCCTTTGTATCATGGTTGTTGTCTTGAAGGGAGGGTTAAGCTCTTTGTCCCTTTGGAATATCCACTTATTATCCGCGAACTGTTCGCTGATGGTCATTTTCTTGAAAATATTCGCGCATATAATCAAATGTTTGCAATGACATCGTTAGGAGCGGATGTTGACGATTCGGTAAATCGTGGAAGAGGCCCTTACGTTTTTAAAATATCCGGGCAGATATATCATCGGATAGGCCGGTTCTGTCCTGATCCTAACAAGTCGCCAAGGTTTTTGCAGCTGTATGTTTTTGATACGCACAACGAAGTCCGAAACCGGTTGAATCACTTCACAGAAACTACTAGAGTAACGTTAAGGCCAGATATTGTAGAGGTGCTTATCAGTTTCCTTGATAGTAACAATGCGTTAGTGCAATTGTTAGGACAACTAGGGATAAGCTACAGGAGAATGATGTGCCTGAATTTAAGATCAGGTTGTTCAATATTAGGAAGGGTTCGTAGTATGAACTACCAACCGCGGACGACATTGGTGCCATTGTGTTTGATGATACTCAAGAAACACAGGCAGATTTTGACATCGTGTTGGAAGCACACTCAGAAGATCCTCAGCGTGTAAATAAACTTCACGCTGCTTACATGTCAGCGCAGTTTCCACTGTTGTTCGTCTACGGGGAGCACGGATACCATCTTGGTTTGCATTACCGTAACATTAATAGTGCTTCCAACCGTAGGGTAAGCGTATGTCGATGAGGGCTTTTTATGCATACCAACTACACGACAAGCTGGGTTATTATAACTTGATAAGTAGGGGAGGGAGTGTAACACCCCCAATTTCGTGATATGCAGCGGAATTCGAATTGGGTGTTACTTCATGGCACAACAGTTGAATAGTAGAAAACGATCACCAATTTGGTCGTTTTAAAAGATTTATCATTCGAATATCAGAGTTTACAAAATAAGTCCCAGTGGTTTCCAAAGTTTATTAAATAGGTTTTCGAATGATAATTTATAGCCTTCATAATTATTCGTGCTCCTCCGTGCCATCCTTGCTTATCATGGACCTGAGATAAATACATGCTAAAAGCGTCAACACAAAGGTTGGTGAGTTCATAGAGTTTGTAATTAAAAACTGTTGATTTTCCAAAATCAAAGAGTTTATGAGTCCATGGTAGTTGTAAATAAATAGTTGATTATCAAAATCATAGAGTGAGTAATACCATAATGTTTATAGTTAAACCAGTTGATTGTCAAAATCAAAGTATGAGTGAATCTATAGAGTTTGCATAAAATCCGTTGTTTATCAATAATTCCAAGTTAAGTAGTGATTGTAACAAATACACTTATTAATAAAATAAGCGGTGGGTTACGATAATATATACCCATAGTTGGTTTGTTATAAAGTAAGTGGTGAGTTAAGTTGTTATACTCCCATAGTTGATTGGGTTGCCCTAACCGGGTCAACACAAAATAGTTATAGTTTGCCAAATAGTGATTTTCTGCTATATAGTGAAAACAAGTTCAAGTTAAATAAAATCATGGCAATACTGTATCATGACTACAATATCGTTTCTATTGCTCTAAGCCTCATGACACTCAACGCTTAACAGGCATCAAAATGATGTAAAGTATAAAGGCCCTCGGGATGGGTATTTGCCAATAACCCATAGGTTTGTTTAAATAAAGTGCGCTTGGGTGGCTCATCCTAGCAGACCCAAACGGGGATTGTCAGTCCCAAATAGATCTATTCACAATTATTTACGTTCACTCGCAAGTGATTAAGGTTCATGATATGAGGGACTTCGAACATGGCAATAAAGGTAAACTTAAGCAATAGTGAATCAGGTATAGCATACAGTTGAAAATCATTTGTGTTCATGTTTATAGCAGGTATCTCTCCATGAGATATAAAAATGTATAAAAGAGGATTTATAAGTTCATGGTAATTCGTTAAAGTTTATAGTGCCTTTGAAAGTAAAAGCAAGTGTTATGTTTCAATAACAAGTAGGGTGGTTTATCAAATGAGTATAATGTTTAAGGTAAACTAGTAAAGTTTATATGAAATACAAGCATGTATTTCCACCACAAGTAATTCAAAATAGGTAAAAGAGTGGTTTATGGAACTCACAGTAATGTGTAAATAGTTAAGAGTACTTGTAAAAATATGAAGCATGTAGTGAGCACGTTTCTCCCCCAAAGCATTTATAAAACAATTATAACGAGTAGAAGTGGGGCGATAACTCACAATAGTACGTAAAAGTGCTTGTTAAAGTAAAAGCAAGTAGTTTAAGCATGTATCTCCCCCAAAACATTTATAAAACAAGTAAAAGTAGGGGCCATGAACTCACCTGGAGTGTAGTGTAGTAAGAAATATAATGGTGCCAAAGAGTATGGCGGAATAGAGTAACATAAGTGATGTCAAGCGTAAAATGGGAAAGACTCCAATAGTCAACCTGAATAATATGGGAGTCTGAGATAAGTTTGACTTATCGAGAATAGTGATTTGAAACAATGTCGGATGACAAAGTGGTTTTGTGGCAGTGGTGGCTTGCGTGGAAAAAGGTTTAAAGTTCAAGAACAAAGTTATATACTATATAACTTGTCTTTATGTATAAGTATCGTTTATTATTTATATTTCTCGTCATGAATTTATGATATGACTCAAAAGTTGGTGAATGATAAATTTGTAGTAAATGTCAATTTTCTTAAATTAAATGAATCGGTGAGTTTTGAGAAATAACCATTTCTTGATATCTTTTCAAGTTAACCGCTGATAACGTTAAGTTGTATGTTTTATAACCCCTATGTTAAACACATTTATTTAAATGGAAGAATAGAAAAATGTATAAGTTAAACTTATAAGAGTTTTATGATGTAAAGTGTCAAAGTTGCAACTCATAGTAGTTTTTAAGAAAATGTCAAGTGAGTTAAAGTTAGGGGTTGAAATTGTAAAAGATTAATAATAGTTTTAAACTTATAAAAGTCTTTTAGGAAATAGTAAGTGGTGCAAAACTGAAGGGTTGAAACTGCCAAAAGGCAAAAGTTGTAAAAGATGACAAAAAAATTAAAACGTTAGGTGCAGGGTTCGAACCCCTGACCTCACGCTTAGCAACACAGAGCCCACACCAAATGAGCCAAGGCGCTTGTTGTGTTTCAATAGCAAACGTTTTGTTTACATAGTTTTCGAATCTGAGTTATATATTGCATGTATAACACAGTGTGTGCGTGAGTTGTGTTTATAAATGTGTTCCTTCTTCAAAACTGTTTTTCCATGTACACGAGTATTCTAAGTTTTTCAGTTAAGTGCTTGTGTTGCAAGGCTAGGTCGAATTGGGCACAAATAATCCACACGACAGGGGTATAATATTTTGACAAAACACATCGCGACACGCCACTGTGGTCCGCGACCGCTTGTGGGTTTTTGATTTAAACATGACTCAAGTTTTTAACGAGTTCTAATCTAGACAAGTCAATACTTATGGTAACTTTGGTTTCATGTTCTCTTTAGTTATTTCAAGTTTGAAACTTTAATAGGCTCGGCATATATGTATATGTGTGTTGATTTTGAAAACAAGTACATGCTAGTTTTTATAAGTGTTAAGTAAGTTAAGAATTTCCACGCAAGTCTAGACCACAAAACTAATCTATAAGTATGTTAGCATGTATATACGAGCGTGTATATACATATGCATGTCATGTGTAAACATTCCCATGTAACATACATGTCAATATATATCACGAAAGTTTAAGTAAAACTAATGTGACACAAGAGTTGATGGGAGAATCTCTTACAGTGAGGTTGAGAGGTGGTGCTGAGCAGAAAAGAAGGAGGAACCCAAGGAGTTTCTAACCCAAAGACTCCAAGTATGAACACTCTTGCTATAACAACTTAGAATATTAAATCAAGTGACTAGAACCCAAGGTAAAAACTATGTTTCTTGTTCTAGCTGCTGCTCGGGAATTAGAAGAGAAGAAATGAGTTGTTTGTGCGAGTTGTTATGGCTGTGTATTTTATGAGGGAGGTTTAAGAGTGAAGTGTGAAGTGGTGTGTGTGATCTCGTATACCTAGACCGATGAGAAGATAGAAACACAAGTGGGTTTCTGTGATTTAGAATGGTTGTGATTGAATGAGTGTGATTGCAAAGAGAGAGTGCATGCATGTTTATATAGGATCGTTGGGTTCATGCATGTGGGTTTCATTTGTAGTTTAGCTCTTGAGCTTATATTCTTGATTTGTTGTGGCGTGAGAATGAGAGTAAGAGAAGGTTGAGTGTGTCTTACATGTTGAGTGTTTCAGTGGTTCAATTGATGTTGATTCATAGTAGGTGAATCGTCCTTGTGGTATTGAGCCGATAGAGAAGAAACAAAAAGGATTTGATGGTGGTTTATCTTGGCATGGTTTGTCTAGAATTGATTCCATCCTCAAGTAAATATACAAGGTTGGTTTAAAGTTTGCATGTGATAAGTTGAGTGTGGCAGTGAAGAAGTGAATGATGGTTTCTTGTGGTTGCATTGGTCGGCATTTACAAACAAAAGGGAAGAAACAAAAGGGTTTTGGTGTTGTTATGGCTTGTTACTGTGGAACAGAGAAGAACAATAAACTTGTGACTTGTTTGTTTCGAATGGCAGTGATGAAATAGAGAAAGAGAGTTTGCATGTGTACGTGAGTATGTATATATATTAGATGGGAATAATACTTGAGCAAGTTGATAGAGATAAGTCTGCATGTGATTTGATTAACTAAGTCTCCAAGAGGTTCGGTTTGGTTTGTAGTGTATGATGAAGGTGATGAGAAGAGTTTCAATCTATCTTCCTTGTGATGATTCGAGCAGAAGAAAGAAAAGAGTATAAGTCCCACTTGGTTTGTTTTATAGTGGCATGAGAATTTGAGTGTTAGAATAGGTTGAGTGTGGCAGTGGTCACTGCATGTGTAAGGAGCATCACATGGTCCTAGTTTGTAGCTCATGGGATTTAAAAGAATTAGATAACGTGTGATTTTTGTCCTTGTGTAGTTTGTCCAAAGAGAAAGAACCAAAACTAAATCATGGTTCCTTGTATTTTGTTTTGTCGGTAGTAAGAATCAAAAGGAAAAGACAACTGAATTTGTAATGTTGGTTCTTGTGGGTGTGGTTCGAACAAAGAGGAAATTATGGTTGTTAAATCGAGTTGGGAGCAAATGTGACAAGGTAAACGTTTCTTGTTGCGTTTATATAAGTTAAACTTTGATATAGTTTGGTTAATTATCAAAATGTATATTTATTAAATATAAACGTTCTAAGTTTATTTGCGACATTTAGATTATTAAAGTATGTGTGTTAGTATCGTTCCAAGGAAATTGGTGAATAACGTTGTGATTGTCAAAAGAAAAAAAAAAATATTGGTAAAAATGGTTAATTTATGTTGTAGTAACGTATTAATCCTAGGGAAAATTACGGGATGTTATAGTACCTACCCGTTAAACCGAATCCCGTCCCGGGATTCCAGTCTAAGGTGGTTGTCAGGGTTGTTTTGCAATGAGTGGAAATCATAGGGGTGGAGATTTCCGCATGTTAAGTGATTACAAAGTCGGATGTTGAGCAATCCTCTATATACGAGGTGTTGGAAAGAGTATAAGCACGAACAAGGAATTTGAATCCATATCTATTTACGTAGGAGTCGAATTTATTGTGGTACAAGTGATCATTATAATTCTACAGTCATCTTGACTTGAGAAAATTTTTACTTTTGAATGAAGATTGTTATTATATTGCGTTTTGAAAATAAACATGGTTCATAATTTTTGAAAATCAAAAATTTATGGGGGTAACCTACCCGTCAAACAAAGGGTTTGTAAATAATAGATTTTTAACAATGAGGGTTTCGGATGATAACTTGATGAACGTAGAGAAAGTTGTTGAACTTCAACTTGTTAAAGTTTTAAGTGACAAAACAGAATCGGTTCCAAGTTTTTGTAAATGATAAATCAGTTTGCTTCTGAGTAAAATATATACACAAAATTTGTTTGATTTATGTAAAACTGTGTCTTACGTTAATAATTTGTTTGTATCTATCGCTTTCAAAATATTCAAGTTATTAGATAGGTATGGAAGTTAGGAGGGGAAATCAATACGTCATAAGATGAAATGTGTTATAGCTAAAAAAATCATTTTGTTTCTTTGGGGTTGTTAATCGTTGCTGGGGACAAAAGAGAAACACAAAAGTTGGTTTGTTTTGGTTGTAGTCGAGTCCACAAAGGAACATAACCAAATAACTAGGTGGAGGTTCATTGGAGTTTGCGGAGGTTGTTTGGAGTTCGAATGGGACAAAGTACTTAGACAGTATAGTATTTTTGGCTTAGTTGAAGTAATTTGAGAACATGAAAGTTGGGTTGAGCTTTGGTAATAACTTGGTCATCACATGATTCTTTGGTAAGTGTTTAAATCGAGACGTGTAAGAATATTGATGGGTTGTTAAGTGAATGACCCAAAGTAAACGGGCATGAGTTGATTTGAAATAAATCTTAAGTCGTTGAGCTTAATTAGAGTTGGGTTCGAGTTTCAATGATAAAGGCCTAATGATAAACAAAGATGCGTTGGGTTGCTGTGGGCAATGAGTCGAAAATTTACGTTTCAAGGGTAAGTTTGGTTTGTGAAATGTTGAACATACGTTCCATGACATATATGGTTGCGAGATAGTTTCGAGATCATCGAAATCTCGTATAATGCCTGAGAGTTTTGAGAGGACGTTAGGAGATTCACAATCTCCTAAAGATTGAGAGGTCAAATCGTACGGA
The DNA here is from genome assembly GCA_021014915.2 of Artemisia tridentata subsp. tridentata. NCBI lineage: Eukaryota > Viridiplantae > Streptophyta > Magnoliopsida > Asterales > Asteraceae > Artemisia > Artemisia tridentata. The sequence goes on along the minus strand of CP139509.1, from coordinate 355,987,856 downwards.
AAGGTGTTATACGTGGCGTATTTATGATTTTTAAGTCGTGGTGTGGCGTGTTTAACACGATTTGTTTCTGCCTTTTGCGTTGAAATGTGAAAACCAAAGTAAAATTTTACTGCGTACCCCAGAGCTAGTTGCTAGTATAAATACAAATTTTTGAAAGTTTTACCGTTTGAATACAAACGGTTATATTTTTCAGGATAAAATAATTGAGAAGAAAAAAAAAAATTTTCAAACCCTTATAAATATCGTTGGCATGTTTGTGTTATCCATACACACACAAAATCAATGGCTTGTAAGTTACCACATTCCGCTGAACAATTTCAATTGTTTATCAAGGCAGAAACTGAGGGTAGTGACGTGGATCGTCATAATGCTATTGTGAAGGTCATCCTACAGTTTGAGGCTATAAAACAACTGAAACGATGACTTAGGGAAAGCTATGCCATGTGCACAGACATTTCAGATGATAGAAAATATGTGATCGACACGTTTTTGTATGATGAATGTTGTAAGGATGCTGCTGTCATTGAATCGTTGTGGGCTTGTGTTCATCAGATAGAGAACCATGTTTCCAACAAGATCCGTTGGAGTTTGGAAGAGAATGTTGAAGCTGCTAGGGTTGAACATCAACGACAACAACAACAAAATCCACCACCACCACAACAGCAATCACAACCACAACTACAACAAGGTGCATCAAGTTCATCTACACCTAGGGTGGTTGTGCAACAACAACATTTGCCTCATCTGGATCACTTCCAGCCAAGTTTCGAGGAAAATGTGGCAGCTGATGATGATAGTTGGACTTCTGACATGGAGCGGGAGCTGAGCAAGTTGGAAGCTAAATGGGAAGAAGAGAAATTGGCGAGTTTCGATCCTTATGATGATGGTTATGATTCCAACAATTCTCAAACCTGGGATCATCCGGACTACCTTTGAAGTCTAGGTTTATGTTTATGTGATGTTTTAATCTAGTATCGTTTGTAATGTTTAAGTATTTTGAATAATATGGTGGTTGAATTTAATTGAGATTACTGTAGAATTTACTGTGCCTGAGGTTGAAATATAGGGATCACTGTATCACTTACAGTGTCTAAGAAAAGTAGAGGCCACTGTATTTACTTACAGTGTCTGCTAAGGAAAATAGAGACCACTAGAGTTTTGTGATAAATTCAAAGTGGTAAGACTTAAGGTTACGAAAAAAATTTTGAGACCATTGTACATACAATGTCTGGGAGTTTAGAGGGAGCATCGTGAAATTCACAATGTTAGAGGAATAAGTAAGACCATTATGCAGCTCATAATGTCTTGATGAAATTGTTGTAATCTCATGTGAAATTTACTATTTCCATAGTTAACATAACTTGGAAAAATTTCCTTTGGAATGATTATTGTTATTCCTTTATGGTTTCACATGGTTTCCAATTATAAGGATCTGTGCGGGTAACCTACCCGTTAAACAAAAGAGTTTTGTTGATAACAGATTCTTACATAGAGATATTCGGATGTGGGTTCGGTGTATGTAAAGAAAATTGCTGGACCTCAGCTTTAGGGGATGAGAAATCTTGTATGTCCTTGTGTGAGAAATAGTGAACGCAAGCGGCTAGAATAGTAACCTCACTGCTACTCTTCTATATGTAAGCCGGACTTCACTCCTCACCACTCACATTTCTCTCACCCAACATTTACAAAATGTCTTATACCTACACCGTTCTTGTAATTATGTACGCTGTTGCAGCCGTCTTCTTGGCTTACGTCCCAGATGAAGATCTGGAGTCCTTGACCGAAGTCATAGCGCTTCTCATAGCACTTGTGGTTTTGGCCGTCAGCGCAGATGAAATATGGGGGTAAGAGATAGTATTTCGATAAGAGTGTGGCTTTGAATCCGTATACTAACACCATGTATTAACATTTTATTGCATTAATACTTGTGTATTCTTGTCGTATAGGATATTCGAGGTGTTGCACCCAGTCGTGGTTCTTGCTCTTGCAGGAGTAGTGGTGTTTTTCATTAGCATAGCGGGTCAACCGATTGACGATATTATGCCTTTCTTAGTGATATTTGTAATGTTACCATTCCCAATGCTAATCATATCACTATGTATCAATATTTATGGTTTCTAATGAGAGTTATGTTGTGTGTTTGATGAATTTTTGGTGATTATCGTTTCATACTCGTGTTATTACAGATACAAATAAGCCCACTTATTTATAATTCGTTATTTACATAGAGAGGCGTCCCAAACAATGTAAATATGGAATTATAAACTTATGGTTCGGAGCTTTACAATTTCTTTACTTAAATAAAAGGCATCCCAATCATTTAAATAAAGCATTGTAAACCATCCTACTTAAGAATTTCTGATGTAACACTCGTACTAATCCACAAAATAATCCATGCGCGGATTTTCCGGAAATACAGGAAAAATATGTTACATGTATCTATAAAGATGGGAGTGAGATAATTAGGAATGGTTGGTATAGTACTCGAAATAGTTGGTGAGTATATATATCAATATATTAGAGTGTTGGTGTAGCAAAACTATCTAGAAGTCACATGAGCGTCTGGCGGATGGTAGGCACGGAGAGCGAAAGGCTATAAAATGTTTTGTTTGTAAAAGTAGTTATAGTTCGGACCTCATTTAGACCCGTTTCTCTATAACTGTAGCTCTGATACCAATCTGTAACACCCCCAATTTCGTGATATGCAGCGGAATTCGAATTGGGTGTTACTTCATGGCACAACAGTTGAATAGTAGAAAACGATCACCAATTTGGTCGTTTTAAAAGATTTATCATTCGAATATCAGAGTTTACAAAATAAGTCCCAGTGGTTTCCAAAGTTTATTAAATAGGTTTTCGAATGATAATTTATAGCCTTCATAATTATTCGTGCTCCTCCGTGCCATCCTTGCTTATCATGGACCTGAGATAAATACATGCTAAAAGCGTCAACACAAAGGTTGGTGAGTTCATAGAGTTTGTAATTAAAAACTGTTGATTTTCCAAAATCAAAGAGTTTATGAGTCCATGGTAGTTGTAAATAAATAGTTGATTATCAAAATCATAGAGTGAGTAATACCATAATGTTTATAGTTAAACCAGTTGATTGTCAAAATCAAAGTATGAGTGAATCTATAGAGTTTGCATAAAATCCGTTGTTTATCAATAATTCCAAGTTAAGTAGTGATTGTAACAAATACACTTATTAATAAAATAAGCGGTGGGTTACGATAATATATACCCATAGTTGGTTTGTTATAAAGTAAGTGGTGAGTTAAGTTGTTATACTCCCATAGTTGATTGGGTTGCCCTAACCGGGTCAACACAAAATAGTTATAGTTTGCCAAATAGTGATTTTCTGCTATATAGTGAAAACAAGTTCAAGTTAAATAAAATCATGGCAATACTGTATCATGACTACAATATCGTTTCTATTGCTCTAAGCCTCATGACACTCAACGCTTAACAGGCATCAAAATGATGTAAAGTATAAAGGCCCTCGGGATGGGTATTTGCCAATAACCCATAGGTTTGTTTAAATAAAGTGCGCTTGGGTGGCTCATCCTAGCAGACCCAAACGGGGATTGTCAGTCCCAAATAGATCTATTCACAATTATTTACGTTCACTCGCAAGTGATTAAGGTTCATGATATGAGGGACTTCGAACATGGCAATAAAGGTAAACTTAAGCAATAGTGAATCAGGTATAGCATACAGTTGAAAATCATTTGTGTTCATGTTTATAGCAGGTATCTCTCCATGAGATATAAAAATGTATAAAAGAGGATTTATAAGTTCATGGTAATTCGTTAAAGTTTATAGTGCCTTTGAAAGTAAAAGCAAGTGTTATGTTTCAATAACAAGTAGAGTGGTTTATCAAATGAGTATAATGTTTAAGGTAAACTAGTAAAGTTTATATGAAATACAAGCATGTATTTCCACCACAAGTAATTCAAAATAGGTAAAAGAGTGGTTTATGGAACTCACAGTAATGTGTAAATAGTTAAGAATACTTGTAAAAATATGAAGCATGTAGTGAGCACGTTTCTCCCCCAAAGCATTTATAAAACAATTATAACGAGTAGAAGTGGGGCGATAACTCACAGTAGTACGTAAAAGTGCTTGTTAAAGTAAAAGCAAGTAGTTTAAGCATGTATCTCCCCCAAAACATTTATAAAACAAGTAAAAGTAGGGGCCATGAACTCACCTGGAGTGTAGTGTAGTAAGAAATATAATGGTGCCAAAGAGTATGGCGGAATAGAGTAACATAAGTGATGTCAAGCGTAAAATGGGAAAGACTCCAATAGTCAACCTGAATAATATGGGAGTCTGAGATAAGTTTGACTTATCGAGAATAGTGATTTGAAACAATGTCGGATGACAAAGTGGTTTTGTGGCAGTGGTGGCTTGCGTGGAAAAAGGTTTAAAGTTCAAGAACAAAGTTATATACTATATAACTTGTCTTTATGTATAAGTATCGTTTATTATTTATATTTCTCGTCATGAATTTATGATATGACTCAAAAGTTGGTGAATGATAAATTTGTAGTAAATGTCAATTTTCTTAAATTAAATGAATCGGTGAGTTTTGAGAAATAACCATTTCTTGATATCTTTTCAAGTTAACCGCTGATAACGTTAAGTTGTATGTTTTATAACCCCTATGTTAAACACATTTATTTAAATGGAAGAATAGAAAAATGTATAAGTTAAACTTATAAGAGTTTTATGATGTAAAGTGTCAAAGTTGCAACTCATAGTAGTTTTTAAGAAAATGTCAAGTGAGTTAAAGTTAGGGGTTGAAATTGTAAAAGATTAATAATAGTTTTAAACTTATAAAAGTCTTTTAGGAAATAGTAAGTGGTGCAAAACTGAAGGGTTGAAACTGCCAAAAGGCAAAAGTTGTAAAAGATGACAAAAAAATTAAAACGTTAGGTGCAGGGTTCGAACCCCTGACCTCACGCTTAGCAACACAGAGCCCACACCAAATGAGCCAAGGCGCTTGTTGTGTTTCAATAGCAAACGTTTTGTTTACATAGTTTTCGAATCTGAGTTATATATTGCATGTATAACACAGTGTGTGCGTGAGTTGTGTTTATAAATGTGTTCCTTCTTCAAAACTGTTTTTCCATGTACACGAGTATTCTAAGTTTTTCAGTTAAGTGCTTGTGTTGCAAGGCTAGGTCGAATTGGGCACAAATAAGCCACACGACAGGGGTATAATATTTTGACAAAACACATCGCGACACGCCACTGTGGTCCGCGACCGCTTGTGGGTTTTTGATTTAAACATGACTCAAGTTTTTAACGAGTTCTAATCTAGACAAGTCAATACTTATGGTAACTTTGGTTTCATGTTCTCTTTAGTTATTTCAAGTTTGAAACTTTAATAGGCTCGGCATATATGTAGATGTGTGTTGATTTTGAAAACAAGTACATGCTAGTTTTTATAAGTGTTAAGTAAGTTAAGAATTTCCACGCAAGTCTAGACCACAAAACTAATCTATAAGTATGTTAGCATGTATATACGAGCGTGTATATACATATGCATGTCATGTGTAAACATTCCCATGTAACATACATGTCAATATATATCACGAAAGTTTAAGTAAAACTAATGTGACACAAGAGTTGATGGGAGAATCTCTTACAGTGAGGTTGAGAGGTGGTGCTGAGCAGAAAAGAAGGAGGAACCCAAGGAGTTTCTAACCCAAAGACTCCAAGTATGAACACTCTTGCTATAACAACTTAGAATATTAAATCAAGTGACTAGAACCCAAGGTAAAAACTATGTTTCTTGTTCTAGCTGCTGCTCGGGAGTTAGAAGAGAAGAAATGAGTTGTTTGTGCGAGTTGTTATGGCTGTGTATTTTATGAGGGAGGTTTAAGAGTGAAGTGTGAAGTGGTGTGTGTGATCTCGTATACCTAGACCGATGAGAAGATAGAAACACAAGTGGGTTTCTGTGATTTAGAATGGTTGTGATTGAATGAGTGTGATTGCAAAGAGAGAGTGCATGCATGTTTATATAGGATCGTTGGGTTCATGCATGTGGGTTTCATTTGTAGTTTAGCTCTTGAGCTTATATTCTTGATTTGTTGTGGCGTGAGAATGAGAGTAAGAGAAGGTTGAGTGTGTCTTACATGTTGAGTGTTTCAGTGGTTCAATTGATGTTGATTCATAGTAGGTGAATCGTCCTTGTGGTATTGAGCCGATAGAGAAGAAACAAAAAGGATTTGATGGTGGTTTATCTTGGCATGGTTTGTCTAGAATTGATTCCATCCTCAAGTAAATATACAAGGTTGGTTTAAAGTTTGCATGTGATAAGTTGAGTGTGGCAGTGAAGAAGTGAATGATGGTTTCTTGTGGTTGCATTGGTCGGCATTTACAAACAAAAGGGAAGAAACAAAAGGGTTTTGGTGTTTTTATGGCTTGTTACTGTGGAACAGAGAAGAACAATAAACTTGTGACTTGTTTGTTTCGAATGGCAGTGATGAAATAGAGAAAGAGAGTTTGCATGTGTACGTGAGTATGTATATATATTAGATGGGAATAATACTTGAGCAAGTTGATAGAGATAAGTCTGCATGTGATTTGATTAACTAAGTCTCCAAGAGGTTCGGTTTGGTTTGTAGTGTATGATGAAGGTGATGAGAAGAGTTTCAATCTATCTTCCTTGTGATGATTCGAGCAGAAGAAAGAAAAGAGTATAAGTCCCACTTGGTTTGTTTTATAGTGGCATGAGAATTTGAGTGTTAGAATAGGTTGAGTGTGGCAGTGGTCACTGCATGTGTAAGGAGCATCACATGGTCCTAGTTTGTAGCTCATGGGATTTAAAAGAATTAGATAACGTGTGATTTTTGTCCTTGTGTAGTTTGTCCAAAGAGAAAGAACCAAAACTAAATCATGGTTCCTTGTATTTTGTTTTGTCGGTAGTAAGAATCAAAAGGAAAAGACAACTGAATTTGTAATGTTGGTCCTTGTGGGTGTGGTTCGAACAAAGAGGAAATTATGGTTGTTAAATCGAGTTGGGAGCAAATGTGACAAGGTAAACGTTTCTTGTTGCGTTTATATAAGTTAAACTTTGATATAGTTTGGTTAATTATCAAAATGTATATTTATTAAATATAAACGTTCTAAGTTTATTTGCGACATTTAGATTATTAAAGTATGTGTGTGAGTATCGTTCCAAGGAAATTGGTGAATAACGTTGTGATTGTCAAAAGAAAAAAAAAATTTGTTATTGGTAAAAATGGTTAATTTATGTTGTAGTAACGTATTAATCCTAGAGAAAATTACGGGATGTTATAGGGAGGTTGTTTCAGCAGTATGTTGTCACGGCGTATTGTTGTATTGAGCAAAGTCGGATGGACTTTATTAGAGCAAATCAGGCTGATATAAGGGGTGATAATTTGGCGGGTTTATATGATGCAGTGAATAGGGACGATAGCGATGGCTCTGACGTTGGTTCTAGAATTGTTTTACCTTCGTCATTTACCGGCGGTCCTAGATATATGTATAGCCATTACCTCGATGCTTTGGCTATTTGTAGAGTCCACGGAAACCCTTCCTTCTTTGTCACTTTCACTTGCAACACAAAGTGGCCTGAGATCCAAGAGTATATGGACGCGTATCGTCACTTAACAGCAGCGGATAGACCTGATGTTGTAGACCAGTTGTTTGAACGCAAAATCCGTGATCTTATAAAGTATGTACGTGACCAAAGGCCTTTTGGGTTTTTAAAAGCTGGTATGTATTCTTCTTAAATCATACAAAGAATTAACCATTTTATGTGGGAACGTGTGTGTGTTGTTGCTAACGTTACTTATTCTTGCAGTCATATACACTTGTTGAATTTCAAAAAAGAGGCTTACCGCATTGCCACATCCTACTGTGGGTGAACCAACGATCTGTAGCAACACACGAAGTCGACGTTGACAGATATATTTCAGCAGAATTTCCTGATCCGGTTACAGACCCTGAAGGATTCCGAGTCGTGTCCGAATTGATGGTCCATGGCCCGTGTGGAAATGCTTTTCCAAACGCCCCATGTATGCAGAATAGAACAACTTGCAAAAAATATTTTCCTAAACAATACAGTCAATCTACCTTCACTGACACCTCAGGATATGTACACTATCGAAGACGCGATATACAAATGAATACCACACGCCATGGTCTGAAATTAGACAACGCGTACGTTGTTCCTTACAACCGAGAACTTTGTATGGTGTTTTACGCACATATAAATGTTGAGTACTGCGGTTGGACTATATTGATCGAGTATCTCTTCAAATATATTTCAAAAAGGACTGACAGAATTATTGCCCAAGTCACCCGACAGATAGGCCAGCAGCAACCTTCATCGTTGTTAGCTTCCAGTTCACTTAATCCTCCATCCAATGGCGTTGATGAAATTAAGAACTTCGTTGACGCCAGGTATATCGATCCCCGTGAAGCATGTTGGATAATTCTTGGTTTTGAGATTCATAGCCGAGAGCCAGCTGTCCAGATATTAGCAGTCCACTTAGAGAATATGCAATCGGTTATATTCAGAAGCAGCCAGTCTTTGGAAAGCGTGCTTGCTAATCCAGGTTCTAGAAAGACAACTCTTACCGAATGGTTAGCTTTTAATGAATCTTCCACACTAGGATATCATCTTACTTATTTACAATTCCCGTTGGAGTTTACACGACTGTAACAGATTGTAACAAGGTTTGCCAAAAAGCCTGGACCATGGTGGAGTTTCACTGTTGTTTATCGTAGTTTCCTACCAGTTGCTGTTGATTAGCGCGAATCGACGCCGAAGACCTGTTCGAGGCCAGTTGCTAGGATTCTTCTCTTCCAAGATCACAGAAGTGCATCTTGTTCTTTCTTCTTCTCAAAGGGTTTTGTAGATATGTTGAGTCGTTAGGTGTAAAAAGGACGTTGGTTTCTTTAGTTGTGTTGTTCTAGTTGTGTTACTTTGGTCGGCCGTGCTAAGGACTCGGTATCTAATGTATTGTGTAAACGTATTAGCAGCCAATTCTGTTACACGTATACACACACTACCAGGTACACAATATAGAGACGTATTTGCAATTGTTATACACATACCTATTCTAAAAAGTATTTGACTGTGCCTGACTGTCATGCCTACATTGTTCCCTGAACAATTTATTAACTCTTCTTTCAACTATGAATTGCATAACAATATTATAATGCAGAACAATGGCCACTGAAGGAGAAAGTAAGACACTGTTAAAAGAAGTAGAAGAACCGGCGCCAAAAGAAACACGTGCACAGGCTGAAACAAAAGATAAAGGCAAAATGGTAGTTGTAGCCAGTGACGCTATAGACGTCCCAGACATCAACCCAGCCAATCCAAATCAGGTCCTACAAGTTAAAGTATACCGGAAGTGGGTGTCAAAAAATGTACCAGACCCAAACCCAACAGGATTTTGAAGATATTATCAGTATAATTATCTTAGCTAGCGTATAGGTGTACTAATGTTGTCGGGCTATGTTGCGACACAAGTTTTCTAGAACCCCTGTACTTACTATGAAATGAAAATATGCTATTATCGTTTGCGCATTGTCTTAAATAGCACTGGATAAAAAACTCTGATACACCAGATTACGCCGACGATACAACAACAATAGCATCTGCCAAAACTTGAAACACATGCACCACCTACAAGTTGGGAAGACAACATCCTAAGGAAATATGTGCTAAGCCGATTGAATCTCCGACATGGGAACTCCCACTGTGGCAAGAAAAATGGACAATTTAAGGCCAATATCCGGCTTACCACATATTTCAAGTAGCTTGATAATTGGCCAGAATACCAGCAACTATTTTACCGACACACATATAAATCTAACAAATAGCCCCGCGCGCAACGCGGCGGGAACGTTTTTTCCTCGTTATAATGATAGCCTACTTCCTATCGCGTAATTTGTTTAGTTTGGTAAGGAATGACACGTTTGATTTTTGGTTACCAAGTTCAAGTAATATATGTTCGAATTCACACTACTACAAATAAGGGCTTTTAGACCTCCCTTTTTAGACCCTTTCTAAAAATCACAGGTCTTTAAAAGACTTTTTACTCGCTTGTACTCATTAAGACGGGTGCAAATGATAGAAACGGGTCTAAATATGTTGAAAACTTATAGACCGGTGTATCTCATATTCACCTCTTTAAAATATGAAAAAATGAACAGGTGATAGATATATCAAATTCAAAACACCCGGTCTAAGTTATCCAAAATTTTGGATTTTTGAGCGCCACTTTATTTCCCCTTTATCCCTCTTTTTCCCTTTTCATTTTCATTAAAGCCCTAAAACAAACACACCACTGCCGCTCCACTTCGTCGCCTCACCGATTACATGACCGCCATCATCGTTAAATAGACAAGCTCGCCGTGCTCGAAGGTCAGTTTATGTACCCAATTTCTTCAATTTTTAGTATTTTAGATCGACTCATACTTTCTTCTATGTTGGTTAGGGTAATTTCTCACCAAGAAGAAAGAATCCGCTGTCGTCGTTGCCGTCACACTCAACAGAGTCAACAGGATTTAGGTATAAATCTTTGCTCTTTATTCTTTGTGTTTTGATATTGAATTGTGTGTTTATTTATGATTTATTTTGACATAATTTTTTACATGATGTAGCTATAAAATGTGATATGAAATTGACTAATTTTTCACTGAATACAATTCTAGTTGTTACTAACTATGAACTTGTACACTGAAAGATTTACTAATACCTATATAAATAGGTAATATTGACCACAAAATCAGATCTTCTATAAGTGAAGTTTGTGTTGTTATATGTGGCATTCAGAGCATAATTCACACTTATATTTGGTAATAAATCTTCATGTAAGCAACACAAATTGGTCTTAAGAACGTAATTATTAGTCTCATTTAATCATCATTCTCTTTTTGGAATTTGATGGTAAATGAATTGGTTTCGTACAACTTTTTGAAAGTCTTTCGACATGAGACGGGCACTATCCAGAATGTTGTCAAGTCATCATTACTAGTGTCATTTCTGCTATACCCATCTGTGCATATATGATATTTACTTGTTGCCTTTCCTTATAAACTTTTGAGTTGGAGATTAGGTGTCGTGTGTCGGCTAAAGCAAGACTACCATTATATATTTATATCCAATTGCTTTGCAGCAAATGCGTAAAAATTACAAAACAATAGTACTTGAGTATCATAACTTTTCTGAGAAGTAATATATTGAATATGCTTTTTGGCAATTTCATTATACATGAATTGAGTGATTTAGGACTCTTTATGTTCTGTGTCTTTTCAACAAGGTATGGTGTTAAACAATAAAAGGAGGGCTGTTTGGGTGATAGGTGTTAAGAATCTTGGTTTGTTGCACCCTTTAGTTATTTTTAATACGTTAATGGGTCATTGGGTCTAAGTTGTTGCTTTAAGTACTCGGTTCAAGTCAGTGCTATGCAAAAATTAATAACTAAGAATGTAAACAGGCATTTAGGATATCGAGTGTTTTCTGCTCAGCGGGATGGATATCAACTTACTTTGCAGAGGCAATGTTGGTGATAAAGCAATGGGTGCGACAGAGACAATGGGTAATATGACCAGGGGAGCTGCTGGATTACTGAAAGTTGGATTGGGCCGAATGTTTCTAACTATATATGAAGATTACTGAAAGTTGGATTGTTTTATACAAAACTTTTTGTAAGTTAAATGGTTTTGCAACGGTTATTAAAAGTTGAATGGTTTTAGTAATGATTTTTATTTTCTAATTACCAAACAAAAAATGAATTGAAAGTGCGTTGATGTTATGTAGCAATAAGTTCCTTCTGGAACACCAGATTTATTCATTAAGACAGAGATCTATTATCTGATTTTCCATTGCAGATGGATAGAGGTGATAGCTCCGATCTTCTCCCGAGCTGCTTGGCGATGTATATGGTATATGATCCAGGTGAGCCATATCCGCTATACAGCTACACTTAGTACTCTAGTTCCTGAACATTTCAACATATATTCAGAAAAATTGAACTACATTCACAAGTTATCTCTTATTTAACGAACATAATCATCTGTCTTATTAATGCTCCATGTAAAAAGTATCTCACATACACACAACATCAACAATGCAGTTGTGTAATGCTTCTCATCAGCTGTGAAAATAAATAGGCTGGGTTAAAGTCCTGAAATGGCTTCATAAGTTTTTTTGAGTTAAAAATAGAAAAAGAAATCGATGTAAAAAGAATATATTAGTTTAAGCTTTCTTTTTTTTTACACGTATGAGGATATCACATAACGCAAGTATAATATTGTTTTCAAGTGTTTATACTTCATACCTGTTTTTTGATGAAGTGTTTGATGTGTATGTAATGCTATATTCCTTTAGAGTAAACTACACCATTCGTCCTTGTGGTATGCGTTGACTGACACATTTCGTCCTTTGACCAAAAAAATTGCACCGTCCGTCCTTAATTGCGAAACGTTATGCGTCGTTCGCCCCTCACTCTAACTGGCATCACTAACGGGCGTTTGATGAGGTCCAATCGAGGGTATTTTTTTCTTTTCACACTTCATCTTTGTTGGTCCCTTTACACTATTAGAGTTAACTAGAAAGTTAATCTATTTCGTGTTATGACTAATACAATGTTTAGGATTAATTCTAACAGTTATAAAACGTGAGTATAAAAACAACAATATTTTTCAACGTTTAAATTCTTATTAGAAATAATTCCAAGAATCTATACCCAAGTGTTTTGCGGAACAAACACTTGGGATTGAATAGACAAGGGTATGGGGTGTCTCCTATCGAAACTCAAGTTTTGCTTGAGTGGTAACAATATACCCACTGAGCTATCTCAGTGAGTTGTATACTCTTTGTAGGAGAGAAGTTCCTTTGTAAAAGTTCAAGACTTTAAATATACAAAGCACACTTAAACTTCTCTCCCATCTGATCTATTTATACACAAATAATCTAAGTATAAGTGATTAAATATAATACAAGTTGTTGAGGTTGCGTGTCTGACAATTACAAATAGTAATTGTCATTTCCAAGAACCAATAGGAAAGGGCTAATAAGACTTTGGGAGTTGTTGGCTGACACTCCATGACTTTTAGCCGTAATAGGGAAGGTTGGATCTGACAAGAGAAGAGTGTTGGGCTGACACTATTATCTTCTCAGATCTTTTCCCTATTGTTCCCCGCCTTTTCTTCAGGCGTTGGTTCCTCAGTCCTTCAATCACTTTGTTGGTTAAAGAGACTGGGGTTCAGTGAGTTCTTGTCTAAAACTCACTGAACCATCATCTTCTTCTTTGGCTTAAGTCCGACTCAGGGAGTACCCGCCTTTCTGAGAAGTGAATCCTTCTTCTTGAATTCGTCTTAAGCATCTTGAAGATGACTCACTGAGAGGCTGTTCTCTTAGTGACTTGAATTGTTCTCGGTTTAAGTTTAACACTTAGTTAATTTGTTTCCAAATCATGTTTTACGTATTCTTGGGTTTTTCATGACCCAACAATCTCCCCCTATTTGGATATAAATTATTCCTAAGTGTTTTGATCAGTATGAGTGAGCTAAAGTCTTCTGCTCATACTGAATGTACTAGAAAATAAATAAGGATATTGATATAGCAAAACATTCATCAATTTATTCATATCATTACAAGTCCTATTATTCTAAGTACAAAATACTCATGGTTCCTCAACAAGACCCATGAGTTCAAGCTTCGCCTTCTTTGACATCAACACCTCTTTATCAGGTCGATCCTTCATCATTTGATCCATCAACCTTACAAACTCCTCATTTTCAGGTATCCTGATATTAAGCGCCATCAGTTTGTAAGCAAGGAGTGTTGTCGTTTCCACTTTGTCGATGTCAGAGACTCTTTGAAAGGCTTCCTGACCAAATTCATCCACAAAGAAGATACCATACTCAGGTTCTTTGATGACCAGGTTGGGACGGAACTTGACTCCCTGAGGAGTAGTCCTGTTGCAATGAAGTGCAGCTATGTATTGTTCAGGTTCAATATCCACAACTTTTCTTTTTCTCCCAACCTTTTGAGTAAATTCAGGGATAGTTAGTCCCTGAGAAGCAAGTGCCTCATCATGGTTAATGCCCAGACTCTTTGCCACTCTTGCAAGTTCCTCATACTTAGCACTCAGTGACTTGATGATGATTGGGGCATTTTTGCTTGCGGTTTTCTTCCTTAGGATGGGCATCATCATATCCCATTCTCTTAACTCATAGTCTGAAAACTTGATTGCAGGAAGATGTTCAGACTTCCTTGGACCTCTATGGATTGTTAAGCTCAGAGGTCTGGTGGGATGAATAGTGATATCAGTGATTTTTCCTTCATCTTTGGTTTTGGTCATGTGCCATACATACCTCTCATAAATCCTCTGCCTCTTTTCTTCCTTAAGTTTGGCCTGTTTGTTATGTTCCTTAAGGATTTCAGCCTGAAGCTTGAGAAACTCATCCCCTTTGATGTCCTTCTTCTCAGACTCCTTGATTACTTCTTTGGCAACCTTAGAAATTTCAGACCTGTTGAGTACCAGCTCTTTCTCTCTTTCCTTCCTGAGCTCTTCTTGGTGTAAAATTTCAGCAAGTTGATCAGGAGTCCCATAGACCCTTCTCCCATCCTCTAAATCAACATAGAATGGTGCATCAGGATCTGCACATCTTTCAGATGAAGCCTTGACTAAGAGTGATTCAGGAGGAGGGTTTGTTTCAGTCACCATGATTTCCTTCCCTTTGTTAATGGGAGGAGGTTGACTGGTGGATGTCTCAGGGACAGTTACCAAAGCCGAATTAGGGTCAGGGATTGGAGGATCATCTTTTATCTCCCCCTCAGCAGATGGCGGAGCTTCAGTGGAGACACCTGCTGACTGAGGAGGTGGAGGTGTATGAGAGGCCTGAAGAATGGATAAGATGTTGGAGACCATAGACTTTCTTTCAGAAGTCTCATTCTTCACGGCACTTAATTCGGTAGCCATTTCCTTCTGGTGGGTGGTGAGTTCAGTTACTTGGGTGGTGTAGTGGTTGACCAGCTCATTATGTGTTGTTGAGAGTTGCTCAAAGGCTGAGGAGATTCTGATCAGGTGCTCCTTGGATGCATTTACAGCCTGATAAATGGACTCTTGCTGTGTCCTTAAACCTTGAAGATCTACCCCCTGAAGGAGCTTTAGAAGCTCAGTAATGCTGGTGGAGGTGTTAGCCTGAGAGGCCAAGTATGCATCCAATCTGGTGACAAAATTGGGATCATCTGTAACATGTTCTTGTACTGATTCTATAGCCTTGAGGATGTTGGACAGTTCCTGATGCTGTCCAGTGGCTATGTCATCTACAGATTTGTTCAGGTCGCCAAGTTGTTTATCAGTGAGGGTGGCGGCCTGAAGAATCTTTGCCTGAGATTCTTCCACTGAAGCCCTGAAGTCAGCATAGGAGGATGCCACTTCAGTGTGCTTATCCCATAGCTCATCCGCAACAGAGTTGTAAAGACCTTCGTTGGCTTTGCGAAGGACTTTTGCCATTTGTCTTTTAGAAGCCGGATGAGCATCGTCATACTTTTGCAACCACTTAGGAGTGGTTGAAGCACCTGATGATGATGATGAGGTTGATGGAGAACTGGGTGGTTGATCCTCAGGATGAGGTGAGGAATGTTGTTTCTCAGAGGGCTGAGGAGGGCTTACTTGTGTTTCCATTTCCTCCTCAGCATCAGGGATCTCATCATCACCAAAATCAATCTCCTCCTCTGACTCATCAGCCAACAAATTTTTATAGTCAGCCAGAGAAGGAGCCTTCAGTAAATCCGGCTCCCCCTCAAAAGAGGGCTCACCTTCGTTGTGGCCAGGTCCTGATTCTTTTGTCATAATAACTGGTGGGGTTTGACCAGCCTGACTAGTCATAATAACTGGGGGGGTTTGCCCAGCCTGACTTTTAGAATGAGTTCCTGAGAGAACAAAAATGCCTGAGTTGGGTTTGGGTTCCGTATCGGCGAGTGGTTTAAATCCCTCCGAGTCTTTGTCCCCCTGAGCGCCTTCATCCACTAATGGGTGTTTTTCAGTGGAATCATGAGGCACTCCTTGTGAAGATGTATGGACCCCCTTCCCATCAGGATTGGTCTGTCCTTTTGGGGATTTAGGGTCCTGAACTCCCTGAGACCCTGAGTGTGATTGCTCAGGGACGTTAGCAGGATGTGAGTGGGTATGGGTCCCCGTCTCAGTGGAGTAGTACTGCTCCACCGAGGATATAGAACCCTGAACTCCCTCAGGCTCTGATTGTGATTTATCAGTGCCTTCATTAGGATGTGAGTGGGTGGATGCTCCTGACCCTTCTGACTTGTTTTTGTCAGTATGGACATTAGGAAAGGGTTTGCCCGAGGATACTGAGGATGATTGCTCAGCACCCTCCAGTGGCGTTTGTTTTGTGGCCAATGTGGTCTCTTGTATGGGAGTCTGAGAGGTCAAGGTCACAACAACTTTCTTGGTGCCTGAGGCAACAGTCTCAGTGACGAGTGGTTTAGGTCTAACCACCTTACTGGATTGTCCCCCTTTCCCTTTCTTCTTCTTCACCTTCTTGGTTGGTGAAGGAACTGGTGAGCATACATTTTCACCCTGAATCACCATTAACATGTAGGTGGTCAGGGCGACCGGTTGTACCTCAGTAATGTCACTACTAAAGTTGGTCTTATGCAAGATGTCAGGTTTTGTACCTTCATCGTCAGACCTTAAGTAGTCAGAACCAAGAAGATCCTAAAGCACACAGGAAATGAACCTAGGATAAGACATGTGTCTTTGCCTATGTTTCCCTGAGAGCTTTGACACGAGGTCTCGGAAGATTATTCCTCCGATATCTATTTTTCTACCCTCCAAGAGACTGAACATCATCAGTTGTTGTGATGAGTTCAACTGCTCAGTGGAGGATTTGTTTCCTTCGAGTACCTGAATGATGAATGTCATCATAAGTCTCCAGACAGGGTGAAACCATGTCTTCACTATTGGAGCCTTTGCCAACAAGGCTTCAGGAGACTCGCCAGGACGCCTAACATCATGAGGCCCTAGGAAAAGCATTTCAGCTTTTATTTCCTGATCAGTAGGGTTAGCCTCAAAGTTCTCAACAAAGTTAAGACCAGTGGCCATGATGAAGGTCTTGTAGTTCAGGGAGAGAGTCCTAGTCCCATTCATCACAGTGAAAGTGATGATAGACTCTTTGGTATCCTTAGGGCTAGTAGCCGTTGCGGTACACCAAAACTCCCTGAGATAGTCATTATAGATGACTTCTGGGGTGGTTGTAAAAGCTGTGGCAAGGAAGCAGTTTTGTAAATACTTAACTACATCCTTGTAACCCGCATATTGCTGCGGGTAATGGAAATTTCCAACTACATTGTTTTTGGTCAGATCCACGCCCTCCATTGTGAAGCTCACATATGGGGCGGTGGTAATAGCATTAGAGGAAGCCATTTTATGATCGGGTTTAGGTCGGAAAATGGTCGGATATTTCTTAATGCTAAGAACACACACACAATTTGTTTGAGAAATAAAAAGGGCAGAGTTTGCTTATAAATTTCTAAAAACGTGTGTGTGTATTCTTTTGGATGGGTATTTATAGGATAGTGGAGATGGGGGTATTTTTGGCATTTGAGTGATCTTATTTAATCAAAATATTTTTTGGAAGTTATTTTGAATAAAATGTTTGAGATCCGCATTAAATGCCACCACTCCACTTTTCCTCTTTTTTCTCAATTGGCAGAGTGAGCAGTTGAGCAGTTTCTGCAAAAGGAGAAGTTGCAGAGTTTCCATCATCACAGAGTGTTTTGTGTGAGAGAGGGCATTGAATGCCAAGTTGGGAAGTGGGGGCCCATTAGGTGTGTATGCCAGAAAGGCAAAAAGAACAAATATTCTTGAATTAAATATGAGTTCAGTTACCAACCTCGGACATTTACTAACTAGATACTTAGAGCATTTAAGTCAGTATTTAATGTCTCTTTTCAGGGCCCTGAATGACTTTTCATTCAGTGATTGTATTTCAGAGACTTGGGACTAGTCACTGATGATTCAGGAATATGAAAAAAAAATTCCAGAGCAAAAAGGATTCATGAACTTGGGTTTAGTTCATGAACCCTACAGATTTCAGGAACTTGGGTTTAGTTCCTGAGGTTGAGGATTCAATGAATTAATTCACTGACGAACACATTGAGTCAGGGACCTGAGATTTTAAGAATTTACACTTCAGTTGGTAGGAATCAATCAGTGGACTGATTCTCTATATCCAACATTCCTAATTCAGCTTTCAGTCTTGTGAAAGTTGGTTCATCCAAAGGTTTGGTGAAGATATCAGCCAACTGATATTCAGTAGGAATGAAGTGTAATTCAATGTCACCATTCATGACATGGTCCCTGATGAAGTGATATCTGATATCAATGTGTTTTGTTCTCTGATGAAGAACAGGGTTGTTTGAGATTGCAATTGCACTTGTGTTATCACAAAAGATGGGTACCATCTTGTACTGAATTCCATAGTCACTGAGTTGACTTTTCATCCAGAGTACATTTGCACAACAACTAGCTGCTGCAACATATTCAGCCTCAGCTGAGGACAAGGCAACTGATTGTTGCTTCTTGGCACTCTAACAGACTAATTTCCCACCAAGTATTTGGCAAGAGCCTGAGGTTCTTTTTCTGTCCATGTTGCATCCAGCATAGTCAGAGTCTAAGTATCATTTGAGATCAAGTCCTGAGCACTTTGGATAGTATAATCCAAGGTTAGGAGTGCCCTTTAGGTACCTGAATATCCTTTTCACAGCAGTGACATGAGATTCTCTTGGGTCAGATTGATATCTGGCACATAGACATACTGAGAATTAGATATCAGGCCTTGATGCAAGAAGATACATCAGTGATCCTATCATTCCTCTAAAGAGAGTTTGATTTACTGGTTTACCAGTTAGATCAAGACCAAGGTTGTTTGGGGGAACCATGGGAGTTTTGACTGAGGCACAGTCACTGAGATCATACTTCTTCAGTAGATTCTTTACATACTTCTCTTGACTGATAGTGGTTCCTCTATCAGTCTGCTTGATCTGAAGACCAAGAAAGTATGTCAGTTCTCCCATCATGCTCATTTCAAACTTCTTTGCCATTAGTTTTTCAAGTTGTTTGCAAAGTTTGAAACTTGTTGAGCCAAAGATGATGTCATCAACATACACTTGTACTAGTATGACATCATTATTTGTTTTATAGATAAACAATGTGTTGTCTATCTTGCCTTTGACAAATTTGTTTTGGATTAAGAAGGCTGAGAGAGTCTCATACCATGCCCTGGGAGCTTGCTTTAGTCCATAAAGGGCTTTGTTAAGCTTATAGACATGATCAGGAGACTCATGGCTTTCAAATCCAGGAGGTTGCTCAACATAAACTTCTTCTTTCAGTGAACCATTTAAGAATGCACTTTTAACATCCATTTGGTACACCCTGAAGTTCATGTATGTAGCAAAAGCAAGGAAGATCCTGATGGCTTCCATCCTTGCTACTGGTGCAAATGTTTCCTCATAGTCAATGCCTTCTTGTTGATTATAGCCTTTGGCTACAAGTCTGGCTTTGTTTTTAATGACTATGCCATTTTCATCAGTTTTGTTTTTGAATACCCACTTCATGCCAATGACTGAGACATTCTCAGGACATTTGACCAAGGTCATTACCTTGTTTCTGTCAAATTGTTCCAGTTCATCATGCATGGCCTGAACCCAACTTGGATGTTTAAGTGCTTCTTTAACACTTTTGGGTTCAATTGTGGAGATGAAGTCCACAAATAGGCATTCATTGGATGAGGCTGCTCTTAGACTAGCAGCCATGCTCCTGGTGAGCATGCCTTCAGTAGGCTCTCCAATAATATTGACAAGTTCAATGTCCTGAGACCTAGTCCAACTTTCTTGAGGTCCTGGATAATGATTTGAACTTGTGGAGGCCTGATTGGGTAGAGGGTTTGGTTCTGGAGTAGACACATGATCATTGATTGGATCTTGAGTGTCTATCAGATCACTGAGATTGTTTGGATCTTGAGTATTTTGAACAGGCTGATTGATATCATCAGTGTGTGTATGTGACTCAATAAACTCAGTGATGGTTGGGTTAGGTAGGTTGTGGGGGATTATGTAATAGGAGAGATTAGCATCATCTTGATACTGAGTAGAAGGATTGTTTTCAGACAAATATTCATCAGGAGGATATCTTGAAGAATTATTAACTCCTATCTCTTCTACTGAGGCAGTTGAGAACCTGATAGCATCAGTGCTCTCATCAAAGGTAACATGAAATATTTCCTCAGTCTGCTGTCTCCTTGTGTTGAACACTTTGAAGGCTTTTAAGACAAGTGAGTATCCCAGGAAGTATCCATCATCAGCTTTTGCATCAAATTTCCCTAGGTGATCCTTGTGATTATGAATAAACACAGGACACCCAAAGACATGAAAGTAGCTGATGTCAGGGATTCTTCCTTTGAATAACTCATATGGGGTTTTCCCATGTCTCTTGACAATTATGGATCTGTTTTGTGTATAACAGGCAGTTTTGACTGCATCAGTCCAAAAATGGTTGGAAAGGACTGATCCACATAGCATTGTCCTAGCAGCTTCAATGAGTGTTCTGTTTTTCCTTTCAGCAACACCATTTTGTTCAGGTGTGTATGGAGAGGAAAATTTTTGGGAAATACCTTTCTCATCACAGAAACATTCAAGTTCATTATTTTTGAACTCAGTCCCATTGTCAGTTCTAATTTGTTTGACCTTAATGTCATTTTGATTTTCAATGTTCCTGACAAAGGACATGATTGTTTCAGCTGCCTGACTCTTTTTGATCAGGAAGAATACCCAGGTGTATCTAGAGTATTCATCCACTATGACCAGAGTATACTTCTCATGGTTAATAGACCTTGGACTGACAGGTCCAAATAGATCCATATGGAGAAGATGTAGGCAGTTCCTGATGGAAAAGTTGGTTTTGGTTTTAAAGGATGCTCTGTGATGTTTACCTTTTTCACAAGCTGAGCATGGTTTATCCTTAGAAAACACAAGAGATGGTAAGCCAAGGACTTTGTTTTGTTTTACAAGATTGTTAATGTTCTTAAAGTTCAGGTGGGTAAGTCTCTTATGCCAAAGCCAGTTGAGTGTATCAGTGGCTTTAGCAAAGAGACAAGTTTCATCCTGAGTTAGACTGGACATGTCTAATACATAAACATCTTGTCTTATTGGTGCAATGAGGACAATTTCCTTATTTGCATTGAAGATGGTTCCTTGCTTATCATCAAACTGAACTATGTATTTTGCATCACATAGTTGACTGACACTGATCAGATTATACTTAAGACCATTTACATATGCTATCCTAGTAAAGACAATACCATTGCAGTTTACTGAACCATAACCTTCAGTGAGACATGATGAATTATCAGAAAATATCACTTTGGGTCCTGGTTCTTCCACATATTTGTGCAGACACTCCTTAACACCAGTCATGCTCCTTGAACATCCACTATCTAGATGCCAAACAGGATCCCTGGCATGCTTCTGCACAAATAGTAAACTAGGTCAGTTCTTTCTAGGACTCCATTTCATGGAGGGTTTGGTATTGTAGGTCTTTATGAAAGTATTAATTGATTCATGGTCAGAGGTTGAGTGGACTGAGCTACCACATGTTTTGCATTTGGTTGTAGGGGTAGCCTCAGTAGTCTGAGAGGATTGTTTCATTCCTCTTCTTGACTGAATGACCTTCTCTTTTCCTGAGGATTTCTGAGTGGAACTTCCACTAGATTCACAATGTTTGTCATATTGAAAATCCTCAGGGTGGTGGTCATTGAATCCACACAAAGGGCAGGGTGGAAAAGGCTTGGCCTTTTGCTTCTGTTTCTGCATAGAATCAGAAGGGTAGTTCAGGCACTGAGCCTTAAGTCCTGAAAAGTTTGACATGACTGAGCATTGTTTATGATCAGAGGTCCTGTGATCTTTCTTTTTGCAAATCATGCAATAAAGGACTCTATAGCAATCATCAGTGAGATGATTTGTATAGTTGCATAGCTCACATCTTTTCAGGGGTTTTGTGGGTTTCGGTTTGGTCTTTGAGGAAGTTGGTTTTTGTTCCTTCTTGGATTGAGAAGATTTCTCAGAAGATGCAATCTTCTCTCCTAGCTTCCTGACCATTTCAGCCAACTGATCAAATTTTGATTCAGGGCTTTGGGTTGATACTTCAGAAGGGACTGAAGTTGATGAGTCATCAGTATTTACTGAGACATCAAGGTTTGCTCTCTTCAGGATGGTTGTTCCCCTTCCTGATCTCTCCTTTGGAGAGTGTGGTGAGAAGACCATAGGTGGGAGGCCTAAGTTAGGTGTAGCACCCTGAAGGGTATTCAGTGGAGGAAGTGGAGGGTATGATTCTGATTCAGACTCATCCAAGGACTCAGTGAGTGGTTCAGTGAGTTCAAGCTTACTGAGTTTTTCAGTGAGTTCAAGCATATTTTTCAAAGCCTGACTCTCAGGAAGCAAGATCTTTCTAGTCTCAAAGTTTGGTAACTTACTAACTGGGTTGTCCCTGACAATCCAGTCATTTGACTTGGGAAGTAATTCTTGCTCAAAAGATATGCCAGCTGGAACAAAGTTTATTTCATTTTGACACACAGTAGGATCAACCATAAGAGGGTTAATACCAATGGTTTTCTGAGAGATTAATCCCACAGTGTCAAAAACCTTAGGGTTTTTCTTGGTCCAGCTTTGAATGATAGCCTTTTCTTTGTTAAGTTCAGTTTGAAGGACTTGGTTTTGTTTCAAAATCTCAGTGTTCTGAATTTGTAGAGTTATTTTTTCTAGTTTGGCTTGCTTAAGTACAAGCAGTTTATCTCTACATTTGTTCAATTCTGACACAATATTGTTATATTTTGAAAGCAAGTTAAGCCTTTGTTCTTCAACAAACTTTAAATCAACACAAATATAATTCATGTAAGACTGCCAATCAGAATCATCATCCATAGAAAGTAAAGTATTTACCTTCTTCATGGTGATGTTGACCCACTCTCCATTTCTAGCATGGCCTTTTCCCACAGCCACCTGATCCTCTTCTGAAAGTGCCATTGATGAAGTGAAAAGTGTACCGCTTTTAGGGGGTCATTTAAGCCCTAAATCGTATTTATTTGATCAAATATTGCCCTAAATCGTTCCTTTGGTCATTTTAGGTACTTTGGAGAAGAAATCTGGAAAAGGAAGCATTTTGGATGTTTTTGGAGCATAAAAGTGAAGAAAACGACAAAGTCTCAAAATCTGCTGAAAAAGTACCTGTGACGGCGTCAAGCCCCAGTGTGACGCCGTCAAACCTTGATAAGCCAGAGAGGATTTTGGAAGATTAAAGGGGGACGGCGTCAAGAAGGCCGTCAACCCTTGACGCGCCAGAGAGGATTTTGGAGGATTAAAAGGGGACGGCGTCAAGAAGGCCATCAAGAAACCCTAACCGCGGCGAGGTGACGGCGTCACGCTCTATAACGTGACGCCGTCAGATCTGTTTTCCTATATATATTTTCATAATTTTTAGTCATTAGGGTGCAACTTTGTGAGGAGAAACCCTAAGACGATTTTTCTGCCATTTTTAAGGGTTTTATACCCTTGGATCTCCCATGTTCAATTGAAGATAAGTAATCAATTAATCATTCAATATGTCTGTGTGTTGTTTGATTATATCTTGTTCTTGTCTTTTATTTAACATGCTAGGCTAGATTTATCTTGTGTTTGCTTAGATCTAATGAAACCTAACTATTGATTATTGGTTGATTGGTGTGTTATTAATTGTATTGGATGATTGTTTATCGATGTTAGGCTTAAGAAAACTGGCTAACCTCCTATACGGTAACTTGCTTGAACGTCTTAAGAAACATGAACCAATGCGTACTAAGGTTATTATGGTTGTATTTAATGCATGAGCGAATTCTAGTGATCCCATGTTAGGAGCTTCTTAGCCGGCTCGACATAGGAGTGAAGTAGGAGCTTATAGAGTTGGGGAAGTACGTACGCCACCCCACGATTGGTATTAAGGAATACACCCGTCATCCACGCAATTAATACACACTAATCAACCGGTAAAAGATAGTTAGGGAGTAAGGAAATATAAGTAAACACATTTCTCTCCATATAAGTTCCACAACCTTTTTATTTTTAGTTATTTTATTTTATTTGCAATTGTAGTTATTTGGGTTAGTTGACTAGCAACTAATTCCGCCCACTCCTTCAAACCCGAGATTTTACTTGCTTTTATAAAAATATAAAAATACAAAAAAGAATCTTCCCTCACCCTTAGACCTATTAGAGTAGTCTTTCAATCCTAACGACACTATTCCCCTAGAGAACGATCAATCCCCCGGTACTTGCCACTACACTATACTACATCGGTCAGGTACACTGCCTGGTGGGGATTGCAAGCCTCTTGAGATCCCTCGAGAGGTAAAACCTATTGTAAGGTCGCAAAACCACGCATCAAGTTTTTGGCGCCGCTGCCGGGGAATAGTTATTGTTTAGGTTGAATTTTTATTTTATTAGGTCTACTCACTAGATTCCTTTCTAGTGAGATTTTTATTTTATTTTTCTAGGTTTTCTTTAGTCTATCTTTTTTCTTCGTTTCTTTGTTCGTAACCATTACCATCCGACATCATGGAAGGTGGTAATATCCTCGATCCCAACAACCCACCACCACAAAAATACCCACCTCCTAGAGCCCGTACCTTAGGAGACTACTCTCGTCCTAGCCACCATGGCTATCGAAACACCATTGAGCTCACTCAAGGAGCCAATGTCACTCCCTTGCGATCCGACACCATCCGGTTGGTGCAAAGCGGATGCGCATTCCATGGACTTCGTTCCGAAGATCCTAATCAACATCTCAAGGACTTTCTCAAAATCGTTGATTCCATAGACCTTGATGTTGCCACTCGAGAGACGACCCGACTGCGTCTCTTTCATTTCTCTTTGCGGGACCAAGCTAGTCAATGGCTAGAGCGTCTACCCGCAGGATCCATCACCTCTTGGGATGATCTCACCACTCGTTTCCTTGCTCAGTTTTTCCCACCAGGAAGAACTACCAAGCTAAGGAATGATATCTTGATGTTCCAACAACGTCAAGGCGAAACCCTCTACGAGGCATGGACTCGATTCAAGGACTTACTCCAAAAAGTCCCTCACCATGGCATAGAACTTTGGCTCCAAGTCCAAATCTTCTATGACCACATCAATCTCTCCACGAGGCAAACCATTGACCAATCGGCCGGTGGTAAGCTACGTGATCTAAGTGCGGAACAATCATGGGCTCTCCTGGAAGATCTTGCTCTTTATGACAACGAAAGTTGGAATGATCCCCGTGATTTGAATAAAACAGTCAAGGCAATATCTTTGCCTTCGAACAATTCAAGCACTTCTGACCGTAGGATCATAGAACTTGAAGACCAAGTCAAGTTTCTTATGAAATCCTACGAGGCTCCTAAACCTTCAAGCCAAGTGAACAAAATCACTTCTTCATGTGAATTATGTAGTGGTCCCCACGACACTCGTGATTGCGTGGAACTCCCCGAACAAGCTTTTGCGGACTACGCATCCTCGCGTAACGACGGAGCGGGAGACAAGTGGTACACTTTCAAACCCGAGCCAAACCCCTACGATGATTCATACAACCCCTCATGGAAAAATCACCCAAACCTTAGGTGGAAACAAAACCAAAACGCACAACAAACCAATTCTTCCAACCCACCTAATCGTTTTCAATCAATCGGTTCATCCTCGAACCATACTTTCAACAACAATCCTTCCAACTATGGTAGTACCAATAACTTTGAAGGGTTGATGTCCAACTTCATGACATCTCAAGAAGCTCGTTTAGCAAAGTTTGAAGCCGATTTCAAACAAAAACAAAGCGAGATGACCAATAAGATTGACACTTTGTTGAAAGCCCTCAATGACCGAGAAAGGGGAGCACTCCCTAGCAACACAGTCAAGAACCCGAAACTAGATGTCAACGCCATTTCATCGGTTTCGTCTCCTAGTTCTTGTCCACAATATTATTCGGTCAATTCCATGAGCTCGTGTTTCAAACAAACCCAAGTCGTTCAAAATGACCAAGGAGTTATGATATCCAACACTAAATTGGTCAACAACATAGTTGAAACACTTCCCACTCAAAACCTTGACGAAGAATTCAAGGAGCTCCACCTTGAACGTCCGGTTATTGATGTATTAGCACGAGCCCCCTATTATAATGCCCTCTTAGAAAAATATGAGAAGAAGCTCGAGTTAGGTGACAAAGGGACCGCCTTCGTTCAAAACAAACTACCTAAGAAGTTAGATGATCCGGGCTTATTTGTTCTACCTTGCAAGATCGGTAATTCGGAGGCTTATGACACATTAGCCGATCTTGGATCAAGCCTTAACCTACTTCCGTTACCTCTCTACACCTCTCTAAAACTAGGGAAACTTGAAGAAACTGAGGTAATAATAGGCTTAGCGGATGGAAGTGTTGCTTACCCGGTTGGAGTAGTCAAGGACGTGTTAGTACACATAGGAAAACTAACCATTTTAGCTGATTTCCACGTCCTTGATATGGTTAGCGACCCCACATGCCCCTTGTTGATAGGTAGAGGATTTTTGGCGACCGCTAGTGCTATGATTGATTGTAAGGAATCTAAGATAGCGGTAGGAGAAGGTGATACTTGGTCAGTCTATGATGTGAAGAAACATGCCTATGATACTAGTGAGGAACCAACACCCCATTGGTTAGAATTAAATAGGAGACCATCTAGATATGGACCCTGGATCGATGGAGACTTCATAGGACCCCAACGCCCATTTTACCTAGAAGAGGACTTTGTGAGCCGAACACATACGGTAGAACAACTCTTGGCTAGGGACACCGAATTGGATCCATTTGAAGACCCTCTAGTTTTTAGGAAGATGATTGATTTCCTAGGAGTTTTGCCAATTAACCTAGGGATGAATAGGTGGACATGTGAAGACAATGATCATAAGTGGGATTGGGACAAACCACCCAAAGATGGAGATGGGTCATGGCGTATTAAGATGACATTGTATGACCCGGATGGAGAAAGGTTTGAAAAGATATATCGTACTATGCGGACCAATAGAAAACTTCAATCCAAGCTTAACCCTAAAGATGTCCTCGATGACGATCTCACTTACATAAGTTGAAAAGTGACTTTGAGTCTAGCTACAAGACTCGTTAATAAAGAAAAGCGCTTCTTGGGAGGCAACCCAAGCTTTATTTGCTTTGTGTGTTTATTTATTTGTTTGTTTGATTTTATTTGCTTCCGTATGTATGTTTAATTTTTATTATTATTGATTCATGTTCGAAACTAAATTGTGAAAATGCTTCATCTTGTTTTTAACTTCGTCTTAACTACATATAAAGGTATTTTGCAAAAAGATAAGTGTAAGGGAAATCCAAATCGGTTTATTAGAACAAATGAACATGAATCGTAACAATATTAAATTAACATACATATTAGTAATTGTTTGAGTCAAATGCTTGTATCGAGTCATAATGATATTTTGCAGGAATTCCAGGAAGTAAGGTATAGGTTTTTCCAGAAATTTTTCGGAAACTTAACATGAGAATTCTGTCAGATCATTTCTGACGGCGTCAGGCCTTACAACCTGACGGCGTCAGGTTCTAATTTTCTGAAATTTTTGAAAGTTTTGTTTTCATAAAAAGTTTTTATTAAATCTCCAACTTATAAACTCCAGCAATCTGCAAAATTATCATTCCACAAGCATTATATCCTTATACAGATTTATCCCGCCGATGTTATGCAGGTTTTCGTGTTTGTTTTCTCAGGTTTAACAGGTTATTTTGGATAAGGAGATGTATGTGGAATCAAGCTTTTGGCGATGCTTTAGTCTTGAAGCTTCAACATTACCTTGGAAGAAGATCTAACCATGTTACCTCTTTATCCACCGAGCGAATCAGGGGGGTATTTGATTTCATTCTTTTACCTTATTTACTTTTACATCTTGTTATTTGAACATTGGGGACAATGTTCATCTTAAGTGTAAGGGGGTAAAGTACGATACCATAGAGAATGCTATTACACTTGATTTTTCGTTTGTTTAATGGTAGATGTGTAATAAAACTGAGAAAAATACCTGTTAAGGCAATTTTAGTGCCAAATTTAAATTTTTTTACAACATATAGGAGTGAAACTTTGGTCTTAATGAGCGTCTCATGGATAGGAAGTTATATGACTAGCACAAAACCGTACCACTAAAAAATTTTCCACCCCCAAATATGTGAGATTCGCCCCTAGAATTGGTAGGAAAAGCATTTATGCTATGATGTGTATACCGGTAGCACTTAGATTCTAGAACTTGCGTTAGGACCATTCCGAGGCCACAAGTGAGACTACATTCGTGTAGTTAGATTTACTACATGATAAGAGGCATTAGGATTAACCCATTGTTTTACACCTGTGTTTTTGTTATAATTACGTTGGCTACATTGGTCAAGTAATTCTCCCACACCCTTTGCGTTGTACTCATTGGTAGTACACGATACCCCTAGTACACCCCTCAGAGCCTATCCTTTTGTTTCTAACTTTAAGCATTTTACTTAAAGTAAGAATTTGTTTACACCCCACTTAAATGTACACCCAAATCGCCTTAGCCTACCTTGTATGCACTCATTTTTAGTGCATTATTGTGACAACATTTGTTTAAACCCCAAGTTAATTATCTAATTGATTACATGGTTGCTAAGTCGAGTCATATCCTTGTACATATTGTTTTGGGACGATTGGGACTCATGGGTAAAGTACTAGTGTAATGGAGTAATGGGGAAGAACAACATTATTACCCCCATATGTGCTAAATATTTTAAAAGTACTCCAAGTGTTTCGATTATCTTAATTCGAGTCATTAGAATAGTTAATTGTAAAGTTATGTAAAAGTTCAAGTGTAAGGGGATACAACCCCCCCTGCGATGTATTATTTTGGATGGTAGGGCAAGAGTGTATGCAAAAAAAAAAAAAAAAAAAAAAAAAAAAAAAAAAAAAAAAGTAGAAAAAACATACGGACAACCATCTCGTTTCATTTTATGTTTATTTTATCTTTTTGTTATTATTCTTTTCATTAGCTTAAGTCGAGTCTAGTCTTGGCTTAGCAACGCCATATTGTACATGTAATTAATCAAGATCTTTAACTCGCCACCAGTAAAATACCCTTTATCCAACAAAACCGTGTTTATCATATCCCTACACCTAAAGTTATAACCCGTTTAAAAGCCCTCTTTGATAGTTTATCTTAGGTTCTTACGCCTAGTGGAGGAGGTTTTCAATCCTTTCCCAAGCCTATGGTAATCTATTTGCTATGACAGGTAGTGAGAGATATTATTCATTTTCATTTATGAGATATACTTTTATGACACCTGAGAGATATGAGTATCTAAACACTACTTGTGAGGTGCTAGTGTGTAATCTCCGTGCTTATTATGATTAAAGTGGAACGACTATTTGTTGTAATTACTTTTATATTAGCGTTAAATGACCCCTAACTTGTATTTTGATTAGAATAAAAGCGCATTTGCTTGAGGACAAGCAAATCTCAAGTGTAAGGGTATTTGATGAAGCGAAAAGTGTACCGCTTTTAGGGGGTCATTTAAGCCCTAAATCGTATTTATTTGATCAAATATTGCCCTAAATCGTTCCTTTTGTCATTTTAGGTACTTTGGAGAAGAAATTTGGAAAAGGAAGCATTTTGGATGTTTTTGGAGCATAAAAGTGAAGAAAACGACAAAGTCTCAAAATCTGCTGAAAAAGTACCTGTGACGCCGTCAACCCTTGATAAGCCAGAGAGGATTTTGGAAGATTAAAGGGGGACGGCGTCAAGAAGGCCGTCAACCCTTGACGCGCCAGAGAGGATTTTGGAGGATTAAAAGGGGACGGCGTCAAGAAGGCCATCAAGAAACCCTAACCGCGGCGAGGTGACGGCGTCACGCTCTATAACGTGACGCCGTCAGATCTGTTTTCCTATATATATTTTCATAATTTTTAGTCATTAGGGTGCAACTTTGTGAGGAGAAACCCTAAGACGATTTTTCTGCCATTTTTAAGGGTTTTATACCCTTGGATCTCCCATGTTCAATTGAAGATAAGTAATCAATTAATCATTCAATATGTCTGTGTGTTGTTTGATTATATCTTGTTCTTGTCTTTTATTTAACATGCTAGGCTAGATTTATCTTGTGTTTGCTTAGATCTAATGAAACCTAACTATTGATTATTGGTTGATTGGTGTGTTATTAATTGTATTGGATGATTGTTTATCGATGTTAGGCTTAAGAAAACTGGCTAACCTCCTATACGGTAACTTGCTTGAACGTCTTAAGAAACATGAACCAATGCGTACTAAGGTTATTATGGTTGTATTTAATGCATGAGCGAATTCTAGTGATCCCATGTTAGGAGCTTCTTAGCCGGCTCGACATAGGAGTGAAGTAGGAGCTTATAGAGTTGGGGAAGTACGTACGCCACCCCACGATTGGTATTAAGGAATACACCCGTCATCCACGCAATTAATACACACTAATCAACCGGTAAAAGATAGTTAGGGAGTAAGGAAATATAAGTAAACACATTTCTCTCCATATAAGTTCCACAACCTTTTTATTTTTAGTTATTTTATTTTATTTGCAATTGTAGTTATTTGGGTTAGTTGACTAGCAACTAATTCCGCCCACTCCTTCAAACCCGAGATTTTACTTGCTTTTATAAAAATATAAAAATACAAAAAAGAATCTTCCCTCACCCTTAGACCTATTAGAGTAGTCTTTCAATCCTAACGACACTATTCCCCTAGAGAACGATCAATCCCCCGGTACTTGCCACTACACTATACTACATCGGTCAGGTACACTGCCTGGTGGGGATTGCAAGCCTCTTGAGATCCCTCGAGAGGTAAAACCTGTTGTAAGGTCGCAAAACCATGCATCAGCCATCAGTGCACTAACTCTTATTTCCTCATCTGAGGAAACCTCTTCATCATCCCAATCATATGCTTCAGCTATTAAAACCTTGTTCTTTGTCTGAATAGGTTTAGATGTTTGAGCAGCCTGAGACAATATGGGGTTAGTTTCAAGAAGTGCAAGTTTAGCTTTGATATTCCTATATTTTGTTTCAAAATCCTTTTGACCCTTGTTTTGGAATTGTTGGGTGGACTGAAACATTTTAGGTTGAAACTTGCTAGTTCCTGAAAATTTGTAAGAGGGTTCTGAGATAGTTTTAGAGTAACAGTCCCTAGCAAAATGACCCTTTTTACCACATTTAAAGCATTCAGTGGTCTCATTTGCTTTTGATTTTGTAAAGTTGGACTGATTTCTTTTGATGAAACGTTTTGAACTAGCAAGGAGTGCCCTTTCTTGGAATTCCAAGTTTAGGTCATTCAAGTATTCCTCATCAGTCCTTTCATCAATTTCTTCTTCAGAATCCTCTTGAATATCCTACACAACACCATTAGAATAGAAAGCAGTTGATATGGGTGTGGAGGTTAAGGCCTTTTTGGACTCAAAAGATTTTGAGTCAGGGTATCTCCTTGAGATCAAGTTGTCTTCATAGACAAACTTCCCATAAATTTCAGGGAGCTCAAGGGTCTGAATGTGGTTAGCATTCCTCAGGCCTTGTGAGAAGTTGAGCCACTTCTCAGGGAGACTGTTGACAAAGCCAACATTTGTCTCATGTTTGGTCAGTACAACACCATCATTTGATAATTCATTTATCAAAGTCTTGTATCTGGTGTAGGTCTGTGAGAGACTTTCAGAGTCTTTTGCCCTGAAAGTATTATACTCAAGTTTAAGGTCCATGACCCTATTTTCCTTGGTATCTGAGGGACCCTCAAAGCTGTTTACCAAGTCATCCCAAGTTTGCTTGGCTGTTAGACAGTTGATGACTGATTCCATTACATCGTCAGGAAGACATGATATAAGGATGCTTTTCAGGCGTTGGTCTTGATTGACCACCCTCCTCTCATCAATGGTCTATTGGGCCTCAGGCTTGTTTAGCCCTGTGGCAGTCTTTGGGACAAATGGGCCATCCCTGATACAGGTGATGTAGTAGGGTTCCATACCAGTAAGATAGCAAATCATACGCTTCTTCCATTTGCTAAATTTTCCAGCTTCAAGTCTGGGTGCAACAGTTGAGTAGCTGCCACTCTTTTTGTCGACTAGCTGGGGTACATTGATATCAGCCATAGTAGGATCTTGGTTTTAAAAACCTAGAGCACTCTTGGTTAGTTTAAAAGATTTTATAAACCAGAGGCTCTGATACCACTTGTTGGTCCCTTTACACTATTAAAGTTAACTAGAAAGTTAATCTATTTCGTGTTATGACTAATACAATGTTTAGGATTAATTCTAACAGTTATAAAACGTGAGTATAAAAACAACAATATTTTTCAATATTTAAATTCTTATTAGAAATAATTCCAAGAATCTATACCCAAGTGTTTTGCGGAACAAACACTTGGGATTGAATAGACAAGGGTATGGGGTGTCTCCTATCGAAACTCAAGTTTTGCTTGAGTGGTAACAATATACCCACTGAGCTATCTCGGTGAGTTGTATACTCTTTGTAGGAGAGAAGTTCCTTTGTAAAAGTTCAAGACTTTAAATATACAAAGCACACTTAAACTTCTCTCCCATCTGATCTATTTATACACAAATAATCTAAGTATAAGTGATTAAATATAATACAAGTTGTTGAGGTTGCGTGTCTGACAATTACAAATAGTAATTGTCATTTCCAAGAACCAATAGGAAAGGGCTAATAAGACTTTGGGAGTTGTTGGCTGACACTCCATGACTTTTAGCCGTAATAGGGAAGGTTGGATCTGACAAGAGAAGAGTGTTGGGCTGACACTATTATCTTCTCAGATCTTTTTCCTATTGTTCCCGCCTTTTCTTCAGGCGTTGGTTCCTCAGTCCTTTAATCACTTTGTTGGTTGAGGAGACTGGGGTTCAGTGAGTTCTTGTCTAAAACTCACTGAACCATCATCTTCTTCTTTGGCTTAAGTCCGACTCAGGGAGTACCGCCTTCCTGAGAAGTGAATCCTTTTTCTTGAATTCGTCTTAAGCATCTTGAAGATGACTCACTGAGAGGCTGTTCTCTTAGTGACTTGAATTGTTCTCGTTTAAGTTTAACACTTAGTTAATTTTTGTCCAAATCATGTTTTACGTATTCTTGGATTTTTCATGACCCAACACTTCATCTTCTTTCTTTATTCATCTTCATCTCAAATTATCACAACCCACCACCATTTTTTCCAATTCATCATTAATACCCTCTGATTCATTATCATCATCAAAAACAAAAAAATCTAACACGCATCTCTTTACCAAAATCACTATCATCAACAAAACAAGAAAATCAATTGATCAAAATAACCAGTATTCGGCTGCGTTTTTTTTTTTTTTTTTTTTTTTTTTTTTTAACTTCTCCACCTTCAACGGCAGCGCTGTCACTTTTGCTGCCACCAACACCACAACTGAAAATGACAACCACGAGGTATTGGATACATTAAGATCGATCAATAAACCATCGCATCCAAACTAAACACAAATACAATTCAAAACAAGAACACATAAACAAACCAATTGATCATCCACCCAACTTTCCAAACAACCATTGCCGCAAGATGAAAAGTTTGAGATATGTACCAAACCCACACAACAAGTTCCCACACCCATTTAAAAACTTATATATTGGTCCAGATGAACAACAACTTGCAATGCTTAACAACATAGATATAGAAGAATCCTTAGTCTTTAAAAAACATAAAGAGATCTAGAGAAAAAAAATTAAAAAAATTCAACAAGTCTTAAACAAAACCACATCAAAAAAAATTCCTAGTGGGTTGTGAGACCTTCCGGTGGTTGTTGATACTAATGGCGGTATCTGAGAGAGATAGTGGTTGTGACAGTCAACAGTTGTGGTAGGCGGATGTTTCATGGTGGTTGACGGTTGCGTGGGGTTTGATGATGGTGGCTGAGAGAGATGGTGATGGTGGTGGCTAATGAAAGTTTGTTTGGTTGTGGTTGAGAGATAAATAAGAAGAGAGAGAAATAGAAAAAGAGAAGTGAGGGTAATGAATGTTTGTTTGGTTGTTATGGGTGGTGCATGAGTCACACTCTTTTTCTGCTTCACTTCATGATTGTAAGCTCCCACTGTTTCCTGAATCCATTTTTGGTTTCTAAGAACCTCTAGTCTTGTATGGATATTTTTGCAAGAATGATAGGATCAAGATGAGAATCAAAGAAAAAAGGTTATTAAGAAAAGATTCATCATCATCATCACCATATCTTCTCCAGATTCGTCATCCTTTTTCTCATGAGAAGACTCATCATCATCATCACCATATCTGTCGTTTCTTATTTGAATCTTATTTTTTATGTAGAGAAAATACAGATGAGGTTGAATCGGATTTTGATTCAGATTATTAAGTGTAAACTGCACCATTCGTCCTTGTGGTGTGGGTGGGAAAAGTCAAAAATACCCTTGAATGGACCTCAACAAATGCCCGTTATGTAAGCCAGTTAGAGTGAGGGACGAACGACGCATAACGTTTCGCAATTAAGGACGGATGGTGCAATTTTTTTGGTCAAAGGACGAAATGTGTCGGTCAACGCATACCACAAGGACGAATGGTGTAGTTTACTCATTCCTTTATATATGTCAGAGTGACTTGAACCATGGATGGGGACTGGATATTTTGTTTGGTTATTGTGCTCAGGTTATTTTTCTTTTCTGAGCTGCTTTTAATTGTTCTATCTAAAGGATGAAACAGCTTGTCAAATTGGGTCGTATTGGATTTACCCAAACACTCTGTCCAACAATTTTTAGTTATAATTGCAAGGTAATTATTATTACAGTAACGATCTTAATGCTGGTATAAAAAAGATTCAGGAGGTCAAGTTTTGGGAGAGTTTCAAAAGTGTTCTTAACCATTTGACCACTTTACCATTCAAGCTAACAGGAGGAACAAGAAGACTGTTACCATTCAAGCTATAAAGTTTATGTTTGTGATATGATTGAGTCTTAGCGGTTTATGTATATAATCAAGTTAAGAGATGTTTGCCGCTCCTTATAAAGAATGTTTTGTAATGTTTATTTGCAAATTGCAACGGCTTATAACGGATGTTTGAGATTGCCTATTTAGACTACTTTGAATAATCAATTCCCTGTTAAGCTCATATGGGCTGTTTGGGAATGCTTAATTAAACCACTGCTATAATGGAAATGAGAGTGTTTGTGATGACCTGTTGAGACTACTACTGCATGTAGTGGGTTTGTTTGTGATTGCTTAATAAAACTGCTTAGAAAGTTTATAAGTAGTTTCAATAAGCAATCCCAAACAAACCCACTACATGTAGTAGTAGTCTCAACATATAATCACAAACACTCTCATTCTCATTATAGCCGTTTAATTAAGCAATCCCAAACAGCACAGATTTTTTATTTTTTCAAAAATCACATATAGACCGGTTTATATCATAACAACCGGTCTTATATAACTCTTTTAGACCGGTGCATGAACCGATCTTTATACGGAAACGAACCGGTCTTAAAACCCATCTTTTAGACCGGTGCCTAGACCGGTCTTTATGCTAAAAACCTTTTAGACCTCCCCCCGTGGAACCGGTCTAAAACCCTTTTTCAACCGGTCTAAAAGGCATATTTTGTAGTAGTGTCAGTTGGTATCATTCAAAGTGCAAATTATGTTGTGTGGTCTCGACCAAAATTTAATTATGCATGTCCGAGTTTTGTATTTTTTCTAAAGAGCTAATACGCTCTTCTTTATTTTTAATGATGTTCATATCTTTTGTATATATACATGACTATATGCATGTGTATTTTTATCTACGTACAAAGTATTAACTTACAAAGAAATGTAAATTTTCAACTTCGATTTTGGACTCTTAATGTAGATGTTTAAGTTCGCTCTTTTCAGATAGAACAATTTATAATGTTTACCAAAAATGAATAACTAAATTATCTAATTTTTGAACTATAGTTAGAGTAGTTGCAGTGGAAACTATGTTATGGAATGGTGCAAGTGGGTTCTGTTGAAGTGTAATGTTATGGCTTGGAGGGCGGAGATGGATAGAATCCCCACTATGGAGGCGTTAAAGAAGAGGAATCTCAGTTTTGAAGACGTGTTATGCCCCTTGTGTGGTGATGCAGAAGATTCGGTTAATCACATCTTCACCTCGTGTTATGTCGCGGCTGTGGTGTGGCAACATCTCAGTTCTTGGTGCCGCATTCCTCCCATTTTCGCATTCTCTTTTAGAGATCTTTTGGAGATGCATAATCTCTTGAAGCTTAAGGAGCCGGATAAGGGGGTGGTTCATGGTCTTATCATTACGGCGTGTTGGTGTATTTGGAGAGCTAGGAACGAGGCGAAATTCGAGAACAAGCCGGTGGTCATCGATCATATCATTAGTGAAGTTAAGGCTATTAGTTTCCTTTGGTTTCATAGTAGATCGAAATTCAAGTCAATGTCTTGGGCTAATTGGTGTAGTTTTGTGATTATGTAGTTTTGGTTTTCGCGGCTGCTCCTTCTTGGAGCTAGCTTTAATTTGGTGGTTAATGAAGTTTACTTTTCAAATTTTTGAAAAAAAGTTAGAGTAGTTGCATGGTCAAAAGTCAAAAGAGTAGTTGTGTTTTGCTATTTGAAGGTCAAAATCTATATGTAAGATGTGCGTTGACAATTTTAATATCAAAAGGTATATTAGAGTTTATTATTGATATCGTCTCCCTCAAACTATGCCTGTGTATATGTTTAATATTTGTTCTAAATTTTTTAATAGTACTCTTATGTCATTTGCTAATTACATAAAAGAAGAAAAGTCAAGGTTGAACAAAAATAATGATGTGGTCGACATCAAGAGGCCGGCAAATTATTACTTTGATAATTAAAAAAGGAAATATATCTAAAAAGAGAAGATTTTGCGAGTGACATCTACGTTCAACCTAACCAATTCAAATATAACATTTGCTTAATATGGAAAATACTTTGAACCAAATGTACCGGGATGGTTTCTCTTGTTTAGAAAATTTTAGAGATAATACATTACCTATTATTTTATTCCAAATATTTCGTATTTTTGCCATATGTTGGGAATCCACATATGGAAATGAAAGGGTACCGTAATACCATTTCTATAAAAATTATCCAATTATAAATTATTTTAGCTTTGTTATATGTTGATTAAACTGAATATAGATAGCAATCAAGTAATAAAATAAAACAGTCACGGATCTGTTACTTTATGATCGATGAATGCACCTCGATGTATTTTGTTAACTAAGCCATCGTCAAATTTTGTACCGTGGGAAAAGTTCGATTTGTTCTGCCAATGTTCGTATATGAGCATATGAGTGTGTGGTATGTGTTGATATGTTGCAGTTCGAGTATGGAACTTGAGTTCACAACCCTTGCATGTCTAGCTAATTTGATCAAGTGTCTTACTAATAGGTCGAGAAGGTGTAACGCTTCACATGCACACCATGAGAGTATATCTTGCAACGGTCTCATCAATGCATAGAGGTCAGGAAGATTAAATGGGAATGCTTTTAAAGAATGCAGCCCTAATTATATATCCGGAGTAAAGCTAGGCTGGTAGCTAGATAATATTAGGTTGTAGATTTCTTGATGTTGGCGTATATGATTATATTCTACTAGGAGTCCATGTAGTTTCTTGACATATATGACATACATTCTAATTAAGAGCATCTCGAATAGAGGTTTATATGGCATGTCTATGGTGACATACTGCCATAGATCTTAGGTGGATCGAGTTCATATGCATAATTGCATAAACCTCCATTAGAGCATCAAGTTTATAGAGAAGAGAGAAACACACTTCATGTGTATGAACTACAATTTTTACCAATTATATAATTTTAATATTTTTCATGGTGATGTTTATGGACTTAGTGAAGTTCATAGCATTGGAGAAGTAAATTTATACAAGTACTAGTTTACAAATATATGATGTGGTAATGCTATGGACTACTGGAGATGGTCTAAGAGTTCATCCTTGGGGCATGAGTTTAATTTATCCTCAAAACTAGGTATGTTTCCGATTAGTGTTAGGTCTTGTCTCTGATGATTGAGGATCTCGTGGAGGCTCTTTAGCATCGAAAGGGTTATGTAGGGAGATTATGAAGACGGACCCTTGAAGAAGAGGCTTCTTGGCTAGGCTATGGATACCTCTCGGAGACGATCTTTAAACAAACATAAGGGGTTTTGGGCCTATTCTTGCAACCCAAATTATGAACATACACATGACCAAAACATGAACATTCTTTAAAAAAAAAAAAAAAAAAAAAATAAAAAAAAAAAAAAAAAAAAAAAAGAGACTATCATTAAAACACAGTTTTTGGTTTCTGTTTATCAAAAGTTTTTTACAAACCCTTCACTTCGTGAAAAGGGCGGAACATAATGGGGGGCAAGGAGGGGTTGTGGCCCCCCCCCCCCCCCCCCCCACAAAAAAAAAGTTTGAGTCATTAATAGTGTATATGTGTATTTTAAGGAACTTTTGAGAAAACAATAAGGTATGTATATCAAGAAAGGAAGTGCAATGTTCTTATTTCCTTAGAGCACTTGGTATCATAACGCGAGTTATGCCATAACTTAGCGCCACGTTATCGCCACATCAACTTTAACATTTTAACCTTATATCACAAAAAACACCCCTTATTATAACTCAACCATAATTCAACATTTTGAGCCACTTTTCTTTAAAAAATAAAATTTATAAATTCAACCATAACTCAACAAGGACTGTTATGTAATTTTTTTCATTTCTTTTTTTTTTATTCATGTGAGCTCTTAACGTGAGTTACCATGGTGACTTGGAGGGCAACACTTGCCCTTAACTCAAACCCACGGTATCATAACTCACTCTTAACGCAAGGCAAAGCAAGTCCACGTAGGCAATAACGCAAGAGTTGCGTTAACATAGCGTTAGCTCTTACAAGTCTTTGAGGTATAGAAAAACAAGGAAACAAACAATAGTACAAATACGTAAGGAATTAAGGTCTTACACAATTTAATATATGGACTCTCCAACTTTAGAAATAAAAAAACACGTACTCAAGTGTTTAATTACCTGAGAATTTCAAAACCTTAGAAAAAATAATTTGCAAAAACATAATTGATCGTCAATCGCATTTATTTTTTGTGTGATAATTTTCATAAGTTGTATTTGTTCTATTGTTATGTTAAGACATTTACTTTTGAGGTATATCAATACCATTGAATTGAGGCGAATGCTTTCGAGAATAAAGGTAATGCTTTAAGCAACTAGTTTTAAGTTCTGATAGAATAAATTTACGCTATAACATTTTGCCGCCCCCTCCCCCCCCAGCCCCCCCCCCCCCCCCAAACAAAAACCTTCAAGTTCCGCCACTGCTTCGTGAACTTATAATTAATTAGCGCTATAACATTTTGCCGCCCCTAGCAACTTTCTAGCAAGAGACCAGAGATCATTGACCAAACATACTGGCTCCTACATGAACTGCTTGTATCAGATGCCGAACTTGAGATGATAAGAACACTGACTTGCTAGTGGCCGGGGTTTTAGACAAAGATCGATCATATTAAAAAGATGAACCACCTAAATCTTATTGTACTTTTATCATTTTAATTTGTTTGATTATATAAGAGATTGTGGGATCCAGGATATCGTACGTTTCTTGTGCAATTTTTCCCAAATAAACTACCATGCTGGCTAATATGCCAATAAATAAAGAACGTGCATAATATTATTAATGCCAAATTTACAAAATGAATGTCGAATTGATATGTACACTTTACATATGAAAACTTTCATTAAATTTCAGGTGAGGAAGAAAAAATACCTCTACACTCCTGGAGAGTCGATATAGGAGTAGAGGTGGCCAAAACCCGGTTCGGCAAAAATCCGGTTCCGGTTCCAAACCGGACCCGGTTCACGGTCAAAGTCAAAGATCCGGTTCCGGTTCCAAACCGGATCGGATTTTTTTGGATCCGTAGTATAAAAAACCGGGACCGGTATACCCGGTTCCGGTTCGGTTCCAGATTAGAATCCGGTCGGACCGGTTCCCAATTAGAACTGGTCGACAATTCCTTAACAGTGGGCAGGAAAGGAGAACTCGATACTAAAGTTAGTAAATTTGACATGTGGAAAGGAAAGAAAGAAAGAAACGCATACCTTCCTCTTTTTGTTCACTGAATCATTCAGGTTTGCATACCTGTCAATGCCTATCTCATCAATGACAATCTGCAGACAGATTTGAAATGATTTGATAAGCATCTTTAGCAAAAACTAGTATCAGATAGAGCATTTATAAAGGGATTCATCTAACTCTATGCAAACAGCCTACTGTCTCGATTTCCAGCAAAAAAGCAATATATCCGTTGGAACCGGTTCTTCCAAACCGGATTTCGAACCGATTTGGAAAAATCCGGTTCGGAACCGGTTCCAAGGGTAATTAAAAACAAGAACCGGAGTCGAAATGCGGTTTTTGTAAGAACCGGGACTGGTTCTTGGAAGAACCGGGTTTGACCGGTTTCGGATTCGGTTTTTTTTTCGGTTTCGGTTCCGGAACCGGTTTGGATGGCCACCTCTATTAGGAGCAAGAAATTTAAGCAAGTTTTATTTAAACTGATTGGATAGTGAAACAAAAGTATGCATGCTTGTAGCACTCTATTGTAACATGATCTTTGGCTCTAGAGTTATTGTAATTTGTTAGTCTAGCTCATTAAAAATAACACACATGTTGGGAATAAAATGATCAGAGTCAAAGAGCCTGCCAAGTCGATGAAGAGCCTGCTAGTTGATTTTGTTATGTACGAAGATGTTCTACCAGTACCTTCTGGGTAGAAGGTACTGCTAGCTAATGAAGAGCCTGCCAAGCTTATGTCAAGTCGATTAGATATTTTGTAATAGATATTTAGTTGAATTATTAGTCTTTGTACATTGTTATACGTTATGTAGAAGTAGAATAGTCTTCTGTGGTGACAGAAGAATATATCAGAGTGTACATGGGTAGTTGTATTTAATTGTAGGCGCCAATATAGTCAAAGTATAGTATTATATTCATCTACTTGACAACATGTAATAAGATATCCTTATCTTATAAAAGGATATCTTAGTCACTTCTTCATGCATGCATTCTACACAACCAATAACCACGAACCAAACTATCTCTCAAGTAACTTAGTTACTTCGAATCACAAATCCTTTTCACAATCATAGATTCAAGATTACTTTGTAATCCCGGTGATACTTAGATCATCCGTATTATTTCATCAATAATATTGAATCGTTTTGTATTAACCAAAGTTGTGTTATTTGTTCATTGCATTCACTCATTTACTTAAACTCACCACCTTGTGTTCTTTTAAAGTGTGTTGTAGTAGATTCCGCATGCTAAACACATTCAATACATAAATATCTCTCAAACACATTACTAAGATTCATATCCCAAGTGTTTGAACTTCAAGAACAACAAAAAGCGTTCCACAAGTGGTATCAGAGCTAGGCTTGATATTTACTAATTTAAAAGAAAAATGGATGTTGAACATATTCAAACCAATGTTGCAGCTAAACTTCCATTACTCAAGCAAAACGAGTTTGAAATGTGGAGACTAAGGGTTGAACAATACTTTCAAGTGCAGGACTATGCACTTTGGGAGATCATTGAACAAGGCAATTCATTTAAACCCCAAATCACCACTACAACAGTAAATGATGCTCTTGTAACAAGAATACAAGATCAACCATCAAATGCAGATGAAAAAGTTCAGAAGAGAAATGATCTAAAGGCAAGGAGTATGTTACTGATGACTATTCCAAATGATCAACTTCTGATCTTCAACAAATACAAAGATGCCAAAACCCTTTTTGAAGCAATTGTGGCTAGGTTTGGTGGTAATGATGCTACCAAGAAAACACAGAAAACCCTTCTCAAACAACAATTTGAGAACTTCACAGCCACAACCAATGAGTCTTTGGACAGTATGTTCAATAGACTTCAGAAGCTTGCAAGTCAGTTAGCCATCCATGAAGTGATGATAACTCAAGAAGACCTAAACTCTAAATTTCTTAGAAGTTTACCTTCAGAATGGTCTATGCATGTCATTGTATGGAAGAACAAGTCAGATATTGACCAGATGAGTCTCAATGATCTCTACAACAATTTCAAAATAGTAGAGCATGAAGTAAAGAAGACTACTGGGTCAAGTTCTGGAAATATGGCTTTTGTTTCATCCCCAAACATCTCAAAGGTTGATAATGAAGAACAAGGTAGCAGAGAAGAAGGTACTGCTAATACAACCTTTGGTACTGCTAGTACTTCTGGCAATACCAAATCTATATTAGATGAAACAATTGGGTGTGCTTTTCTTACATCTCAGCACAATGGGTCCGTATTATCATTTGAAGACCTTCAAGAGATTCATCCTGATGATCTTGAAGAAATGGACATAAAGTGGCAACTTTCACTTTTAAGCATTAGAGCCAAGAAGTTAATGATGAGGACTGGCAAAAAGATTCTGATAGATGGAAATGAGCCTGCTGGCTATGATAAGTCAAAGGTGGAGTGTTACAACTGCCACATGAAAGGTCACTACTCTAGAGAGTGTAGAAGACCTAAGAAGCAGGATGACAAGGGTAGAGGGTTTGACAACAGAAATAAAGGAAGCTTTGAGAAGAAAGGAAGCTTTGAAAGCAAGAGTAAGGTTGTTGAAGTTGCAGAGCCAAAAGCAATGGTTGCTATTGATGGCATGGGTTTTGATTGGAGTTTCATGGGTGAAGATGAGTCAACTTCTGATGAACTGGCTTTGATGGCATTCTCCACCCCTGAGGTACAAACTATCAAATGTTCTAATAATTGTGAATCTCTTAAAGAATTAGAAATCATAAGTAAAGCTTATGATACAGAAGTATTAGAACACAGAAAAACCCAACAAACCTTATTTAACCATCAGTGTGGTATGTCCAAGCTAGAAAAACAAATCATTCACTATAGAGAAAATGAACTCACATTTTCTGATGCTAAAGGTGCTCTTAATAGACAAATATATTTGAAAGACACTGAAATAGAAATGTTAAGGACTGAGTGCACTAAAGTGACATTAGCTAGAGACAATATTCAACTGACTGTTACTAAATTGGAAAATGCTTCTGAGTGTACTAAGAGCATAGTAGAGAATCAGTTGAATAAGAAAATAAAATCAGGGATAGGATATAATGAATGTCCACCTCCTTATAGAGGAATTCCATGTCCCCAGGGTAGTGATCTTGCTGTATCAGGTTTACATGAATTTGTTAACAAACCATTGGATAAACCTGTAGTGATAAGTGAACCTTCTGAGAGTGCTAAGAATGTTCCACTCTCTAAGGTGCTCACTGATAAGAGACCAGATGTCCTAATTATTGAGGATTGGGTATCTGATGATGATGAAGATCAGACTATTCCTATCAAAGGAATCAAAGTAGGACTAACCAGTCCTAAGAAAGTAGAAGTTAAAGCTAAGGCCAAAACTGTTTTGAAAACAGTTGAAAGTTGTAAAAATTGTAATAACAAACCTAGGGGAAGCCAAAGAAATTGGAACAACCTAAAGTCACAACAACTAGGTGATGACTTTGTTATGTTTAATAAAGCTTGTTATTATTGTGGTAGCTTTAATCATCTTCATGCTTACTGTAATAAATGGGTTTCTGGGAGTAAATCAAAGTCTAAAGCAAATATTACTCACCCCAGAAAAGGTTTTGTTAAGTCTAACACCACAAATGTTAAACATACTGTTAGACAAGATAAGCCTGTTATTGCAAAACCAACTAATAAGGGTACAAGAAACACTTATAAATCTGTACCAAAAGTTGAGAAGAATCCTATTGAAAAGATAAATGTGGTCAAAACAAAAGTTTGGAGTCCAAAAACCAAAGGTCCTGCTAGACCAAAAGGTCCTGCTAGACCACATGGTACTGCCAACATTGGTATTGCTAAAATTGGTACTGATAGACCAAAGACCACACAATGGATTAGAAGGGAAAGTGCTGTTAAGTCCTCAGCATGTTGGATTTGGAAACCAATCCAATCAAAAGGTGCATCAACAATCCTGAAAAGGTTTGACTTCATTGATGCAAGAGGCAAACCCAAGTCTGTCATGGCTTGGGTACCCCAAGGAAACTAATGTGTTTATTCATGTGCAGGAACATTCAACTGATATTGAAGATCAAGGAGATGTTGATAGTGGGTGTTCAAGGCACATGACAGGCAACATGTCATTCCTCTCAGATTTCAAAACATTTGATGGAGGATATGTTACCTTTGGGGGTGGAATAAAAGGAAAGATCACTGGTAAAGGTACTATCAAAACCAGTAAACTAGATTTTAAAAATGTGTATTTTGTGAAAGAACTTCAGTTTAATCTTCTTAGTGTCTCACAAATGTGTGACAAAAAGAACAATGTTCTCTTTACTGACAATGAATGTATGGTTCTTTCTTCTGATTTTAAGATGCCTGATGAGAGTCAGATACTTCTTAAAATTCCAAAAAGGAACAATATGTATAGTGTCAATTTAAAGAACATTGATCCCAAGGAAGGTTTAACTTGTTTGGTAGCAAAGGCCTCATTGGATGAATATATGATTTGGCATAGAAGGCTTGGTCATGTAAACTTTAAAACAATCAACACTATTGCAAAATATGATTTAGTAAGAGGTTTACCCAAAAAGATTTTCCAAAACGACCAAACTTGTGTTGACTGTCTAAAAGGCAAACAACATAGAGCTTCTTGTAAGCCCAAGACCCAAAACTCTATTACTCAGGCTTTACATATGCTTCATATGGATCTCTTTGGTCCTACTAATGTGTGCAGCTTGAATGGAAAGAAATATTGTCTGGTTGTTACTGATGACTATAGCAGATTTTCATGGGTTTTCTTCTT
The DNA here is from genome assembly GCA_021014915.2 of Artemisia tridentata subsp. tridentata. NCBI lineage: Eukaryota > Viridiplantae > Streptophyta > Magnoliopsida > Asterales > Asteraceae > Artemisia > Artemisia tridentata. The sequence goes on along the minus strand of CP139509.1, from coordinate 355,942,858 downwards.
AAGATCTAAACATGAAACTAGTGAAATACTTAAAACCTATATCACTGAGGTAGAAAACCAATCTGATAAGCAAGTCAAAATCATCAGGTGTGACAATGGGACAGAGTTCAAGAATAGAGTTATGGATGACTTTTGCAAGGAAAAAGGCATAAAACGAGAGTTTAGTGTAGCTAGAACACCTCAGCAAAATGGAGTAGCAGAAAGAAAGAATAGAACACTTATAGAGGCTGCTAGAACTATGTTAGTAGAATCTAAGTTGCCTATTTCATTTTGGGCTGAAGCAGTTGGTACTGCTTGTTATGTACAAAACAGGGTTCTTGTGACAAAACCACATAGAAAAACACCTTATGAACTTTTCTTTGGTAGAAAACCATCTTTAAGTTTTATGAGACCTTTTGGTTGTCATGTCACTATTCTCAATACCAAAGATCATTTAGGCAAATTTGATGGAAAAGCAGATGTTGGCTTTTTGATAGGGTATTCCTTGCAGAGTAAGGCCTATAGAGTGTTTAACACTTGCACTAGGCTAGTAGAAGAGAATCTTCACATAGAGTTTCAAGAGAAACTAGCAAATGTGAAAGGAGTTGGACCAGATTGGATGTTTGATGTTGATAGGCTTTCAGAATCTATGAATTATGTACCTGTTTCAGGTACAAATGCTAATGATAATGCAGGTTCTGAAGAAAATGTCAAAGATCCTAAAGATCAAGATTACATCTGGATGCCAATTTGGAAAAGTATGGATCTATCTTCAAGTCAAGAAGGACCTTCAAACACAAATAATGAAGGCAATGAAGAAGATCAAGGAACTCAGAATCAAGAGAATCAAGAAAGTAGTGCTAATGACAATGGTACTGCCAGTTCTTCAGATGGTCCTGCTAGTACAACTATTGGTACTGCTGAGCCATTGAATGTTCAAATAGATGATTCTTTTCAAGAAGAGGTTGGGATTAGCAATCTTCCAACTACATATGAAGTTCCTACAACACCAAACACTAGAATTCTCAAAAATCACTCAACTGATGATGTGATTGGAAGCATAACTTCTGGTGTTAGAACAAGATCTCAAGTTGGTTTATCTCAAGTCTTATCCTCAGATGAAGAAGGGTTAATCTCCTCTATTTATGAAGAAAAGAATAATGATAATTCCAATATATGCCTGTTTTCATGTTTTCTATCTCAGGCTGAACCCAAGAACATAAACAAAGCTTTAGATGATGCAAGTTGGGTGGAAGCTATGCAAGAAGAGCTTCTCCAATTCAAGATTCAGAAGGTTTGGATATTGGTTGATTTGCCCAGAGGTCATAGGGCAATTGGAACCAAATGGGTGTTCAGAAACAAGAAGGATGAAAGGGGTATAGTGATCAGGAACAAGGCTAGATTGGTAGCACAAGGATATACTCAAGAGGAAGGGGTAGATTATGAAGAAGTGTTTGCTCCAGTTGCAAGACTTGAAGCAATTAGGCTTTTCTTAGCCTATGCTTCATTCATAGGCTTCACTGTCTATCAAATGGATGTTAAGAGTGCATTTTTGTATGGTGAAATTGAAGAACCAGTATATGTATCTCAACCTCCAGGCTTCATTGATGCTGAGTATCCAGATAAAGTTTACAAAGTTACCAAGGCTTTGTATGGCCTACACCAAGCTCCAAGGGCATGGTATGAAACATTGGCTTGTTTTCTACTAGAAAGTGGATTCCAAAGAGGCAGGATTGATCCAACTTTGTTCATCAAAAGGACAAAGAAAGACATCTTGTTAGTACAGATTTATGTTGATGACATAATCTTTGGATCAACAAACCAAGGCTTGTGTGTAGAATTTGAAAAACTTATGCACAGTAAGTTTGAAATGAGTTCCATGGGGGAACTTACTTTCTTTTTAGGTCTCCAAGTGAAACAATCCAAAGAAGGCATATTTATCAGCCAAGATAAGTATGTAGCAGAGATCTTAAGGAAATTCAATTTTGCTGATTCTAAGGTTGCAAGTACACCAATGGATCCAGACAAAGGGCTACTCAAGGATGCTGAAGGAGAAGATATGGATTTGCACAATTATAGGTCTATGATTGGATCTTTGATGTATCTTACATCATCAAGACCAGATATCATGTTCTCAGTATGTGTGTGTGCAAGGTTTCAAATACATCCCAAAATCTCTCATCTCACAGCAGTCAAAAGAATCTTTAGATATCTTAAGGGTCAACCTAGGTTGGGTCTTTGGTATCCAAGGGAATCATCTTTTGAATTGGTGGCTTATTCGGATAGTGACTATGCTGGTGCAACTCTAGACAAAAAATCCACAACTGGTGGATGCCAATTTCTTGGTTGCAGACTAATCTCTTGGCAATGCAAGAAACAAACAATGGTGGCCAACTCTACAACTGAAGCAGAATATGTTGCTGGTGCAAGTTGTTGTGGGCAAGTTCTTTGGATCCAAAATCAACTGCTTGACTATGGGTACAATTTTCTTAACACCATTATTTATATTGACAATAGCAGTACTATTTGTATCATTAAAAACCCAGTTCAACACTCAAAAACAAAACATATTGAAATCAGACACCATTTCATAAGGGATTGCAATGAGAAGAGGTTAATTCAAGTAGTTAAAATTGATTCTGAAAAGAATTATGCAGACCTTCTCACCAAAGCTTTTGATTTAGGTAGATTCAAATATCTTGTAGGAGGTATTGGAATGATAAATCTTTGAAAAACATGTGTTTTTGTTCATAAAATTAACTGGTATTGGATTTTAAACATGGTACTGCTAGTTAGTCAAAAGGTCCTGTTAGTTCATAATTGGTCCTGCTGATACAAAATTGCTATGTTTTGTTCATATAAATGCTTGAATGTTTACAATTATATAGATCAAGTGTTCTACACTTTGTTCTTTTGGTTTGCAACTAACATATTTCAGGTTGATAACAAAACAAGAGTTCTTTCAAACAAAAGGGGAAACAAAAGTTATATTCATTTCAGGAGAAATAACAATCTCAGGGGAGGAATTAATAGCCCAGAATGGAAGAAAGACCAATTTATGAAAGAAAAGACAAGAGCATACAAGATGATGCAGAGTTGAAAAAGAGAGAGTTATATCATATATCTAGAAGGGATGAAGCATTTCTCAAGGAGAAAGTTCTATCTAGATCAAACTAAGAAAGGTTTCAACTCAAAGGCATGACATTAGATGATTTCACTTGTTGAACTAATCATCCAAGATACACAGCATCATTGCCTTTCTAAATTTCCTCCATCCAAGGAAATTGCACCATCTTTGGGCCATCATGGCTTTTGGTATTCAGCTCACCAAGTTTTCACAAACTTAAGAGTTGGCTATTCCTTAAGCAAACGGCTTTTGGTAAAGACAACTCAAATCCGTTGAAGGTTGATAGTTTACCAAAAACTATATGGTTGTTAACTAACCATACTTAATTGTAAATAGTTAGCTAGTCCTTAAGCAAACGGCTTTTGGTAAAGACAACTCAAATCCGTTGATAGCTGGTAGTTTGCTAAAAACTATAAGGGATTTTTATAAAACTTTAAAATGTACTGCTAGTACAAAAATGGTACTGCTAGAGTACAAAGGTACTGCTAAATAGCCGTTGAGCCTGTCAGAAAAAGTTTTAGCCATTAGGCCTGGTAGTTAAAATTAGCCATTGGGGTAGTTATGTAATTCACTGATGATTATATTATATTATATTTTACATATAAAAGATCTTTTTAACCGCCTTTTCATTTACTTATTTTAATCTTTCTTATTGTCGGTTAAAAGTAATTCTCTCATATCTTCTTTCATCAGTCACTATCATAATTCACATACACCTTTCATCTTCTACCAGTACTACCAACAAATCCCACCAACATATTCAAAATTTTCATTATGGCTTCCACAGTAGTTCTAGATTTTGTCCAACGTCACAATCAGTTAGCATTTTTGGAAAAGTCAGAGGATAATGCCTCATTTCATCAGGTAGTGGACTTTTTAAACAACTCCTACATCAGGTTTGCTTTGCTAGTCAATCCCACTATTTATGAAAATCAAATTTTGCAATTTTGGCAATCTGCTAAAATTAAAACTTCTGAAAATGGGGAACAAAGAATAAAAGCCAAAGTGGATGGTAAACATTTGACTCTTACTGAGTCATCCATAAGAAGACATCTTCATTTGGGTGATTCTGATGGTATTAGTCAGTTACCAGATACTGAAATTTTTGAAAATTTAACAAGAATGGGGTATCATGCTGAGTCCAACAAACTCACTTTTCTGAAAAAGCATCTTACTCCACAATGGAGATTTTTGATTCACACAATCCTTCACTGTTTGAGCCAGAAGAAAACCTCTTGGGAGCAATTTAGTAGCAACATGGCCTCTGCTCTCATTTGCTTAGCAACAAACAGAAAATACAACTTTTCTAAATATATTTTTGAAGGATTGATAAACAATGTGAAAAGTAAAACAAAGTTTTTGATGTATCCAAGATTTATTGGTTGCATCATTGGAAAATTACAACATGTGTTGCTTCCCACAGCCTCAGTTTATGAAACACCAAAGCTTTCTCAAAAAGTATTTTCAAATATGAGAATTGGTTTTAGAGGGGAGGAAGTTCCACTTTTTGATGAAATGGTACCACAACATCCTGAAGAACCAACACCATCTGCTGAAACACAATCATCTAGTTCTTCACATGGTTACATTTCACCAACACAACAAACAACACCAATACCATCTCCAGTACCATCAGCAACACCACCACCATCACCACATCATATATCACAAACCCAATCACCTCAGACAATGCAAGAGTTAAAAGACAAGGTGAAGTTCTTAGAGAAAGCTCTTAAAAGTCAAAATGAAAAGTTTTCTAAGATCAACATCAAATTGGTCAAAAGGGTTAAGAGATTGGAGGGTGAAGTGAAGAAGTTAAAAGGTAAAAAGTCTGCAAAGGTTGTTTTATCTAGTTCTTCACAGTCAGATGCTGATAGGATAGATCACTCTTCCAAAAAGGGGAGGAAGGATAGGTCTGAAGATGAGGAAGAAGAGGAGGAACAGGCTCAATTTGAATTCCATGATGGAACTCAAGTTTATGATGAAGAGCCTGTTGGAGCAGGGCAAGAGCCTGCTAGGCCAGAAGAAGAGTCTGCTAGGAGAGAAAGGCTATTGGCTATGGGATATAAAGGGTCTGCTGAGAGAGTGTACAAGAGAAAGAGGGTTTTAATTGCTGATGAGCAATCTTCTGCTCCATCACAAGATCAAACTCCAAAGGATAAGGGCAAAGGTATTCTGATTGAAGATGAGCCAAAGTCCAAGAAGTTGAAAAGAACTCAGCAAATTCAGATGGCTTTAGGAGAAGAAGAGGCCAAGAGGGTTCATGAAGAAGAGCTAAAAGCACTTGAAGCTTCAAGAATGCTTGAAGTATTGAAAGAGCAGAAAGATGCTGAAGATGCTGCTCAAGCTCTTATTGATTCTCAAGCTGCACAAATATTTGATGCACAACTACAATGGATTATCTCTATTGATCCAATTGTAAGAGGTCAAGCCTCTGTGTATATGGATGATGAGTCTCTCAGTGTAGAAGAAAAGACAGCCAAGCTTGAAGAATTCATCACCAAAAAGTATAGAGAAGAAGCCTTAAATGATGTATTTCAGCAGATCATGCAGTATAAGGAGAAAGGGTTTAAATTGCCACATGATCAGAAAGAGCAGATGAAGTTCTTCAAGTTATATCTGAAAAGGTCAGCAAATTGGAAGGATCATCAACTCAAAAGAAAATCATTTGAAGAGTTGCAGCATCTATATATTGAATCATACAAGAAGAACCACTGCACTCCTCCTGAACACACACAAGAAAGGTCTTCAAAGAAGAAGGAAGATGCTCAGATGAAAGAAGTAGCAAAATTGGACACAGAGCAAGTAAGTAAAATGTTGATAACTTTACCTACTATCATACATGCTGATCCAATTAGGTCTAGACACCCTATAATTGATTGGGAAATACACCATGATAGATTTGGTAAGTCATGGAAAATATCAAGGGTTGGGGGACAGTCTGCTATCTTCAAGAATTTTGAAAATTTAGTTAGAGCATCTGATAGAGCAGATTTGGAAGAATTGTGGAATCTAGTGCAGATTAGGCTAGCCACAAATTCTAGCAATGATGTTAAGGAACAGGAATTATGGGTTGAATTCAATAGGATGTTTGATCCTGATCCCAAAGATGATTATTGGAAGTTTCCATATTATGATCCATCTACAACCTGGGAATTCCTAAGTCATTGCAGTGTTCATCATTTGTACACATCAAGTGGGATTGAACTCTGTTGGCTGAGAAAGACTCGCTTTTTTATAAAGATGTCGTCACTCTCGTGAATTGGACTAGGTTTGTATTAAGTAGCTCACGCAGGGACTACTTATGATTATTTGGCAAACTAGGGATGTAAAAGAGCCTATAAATACCCCACATGTCTCTCCATGTGGGGTGTGGGAGTTTAGTTTCATTTCATTTGTTTCTTTTAATAAAGCAAACATTTGGCAGATTTTCTCTCCACCCTCTCACTACTCTCTCTCTCTAAGATGAACACATTCATCTTTCACAGCCAACCAAGGCCGCCCGAACCACGAAATACATGAATCTTGATCTCTACAATTGGTATCAAGAGCTAACCGGGGGAGATTCTTGGTGAGTTTACTGATTTTTGTGGTTCGTTCATGTGTATTAGGCTGTTTTTATCTTCTTTTTAGTCACCGGAAAATTTTTTTTCCGGTCATCGGAATTTATTTCCGTTTCATACGAGAAAAAAACAAGCCTAGTAGTGGTCTTATGTATCTTTAATCCGTGAAATGTGGTCCGGTTTGATGAATATATGGTCGAGTTTATGCTCGAAATGGGTATTAGGATCAGATTCGGGTTGCAAAAAGATGGTCGGAAAAGTTGGTCGGAATTTATGGCCGGAAAAGTGGACTATCGAAATTGTACTCAATTATTGATGGGAGGTGGGATGAGTGGTGACAGTTGCTGCATTATTGGATAAGAGTGTGAAAAAGTCAAGAGTGGGTAAAAGCTGGCAGATCTCGAAATTGCCAAATTGTCTCGAAATTGGCAAAAAGTTTCGGAATTGCTCATTTTATCGAAATTGCAGAATTATCTCGCAATTGGTCATATCTCTCGCAATTGCAGAATTATCTCGCAATTGCTCTTTCGAAATTCATTTCGAAATTGCATTTAACTATCGCAATTGGCACTTTTTCTCGCAATTCAGGACTCTTTCGGAATTGGTGACTTTTATCGCAATTGATGATGTTTCTCGCAATTGGTTTCGCAATTGGGGAGTTCTCTCGCAATTGGTCTCGCAATTGGGGCACTTTATCGAAATTCACCAATTTCTCGCAATTGCCAACTGTTACTCTTGCAATTCATTTCTTTCGTAATTGAGAAATATGTTCACGTATAATCCTTCCACTTTGACACCCTTCCAATTAGTATCCCTTCAAAAAAAAAAAAAAAAAAAAAAAAAAAAAAAAAGAGTTTTTTGGCGGGAAAACGCGAGTAAAATTTAATTTTTTCAGGTGATTAAACGTTCAATTTTTACGCGAGATTCAAATTTTGGTATAATAGTGAAAATTTTGGCCCAAAATTCAAAATTTTTGGTCAAAATTCGAATTTTTTAGGTGAAAATTGACGTCAAAATCTGTTATACTCAAATTTTTCTAGCTTTCTTGTAACGGCATTTCCTAGTGTATTTCAAATTATGTCAAAAAAAAAAAAAAAAAAAAAAAAAAAAAAAAAAAAAAAAAGGGGATATAGGGATTACCATCGCAACAATCACGGGGATACATCGTTCACGGCTAATATGGTTTAGAAGAATGACTACGGGAGAAGAATGGTATTATTGATTTGATTTTGAAGTAACATTTTTCGTGCATGTGTACTTATTTATCTCAAAGTCAAGGGGTGGATGGATGCATGACTTTTTGAGATACTTGTTTGGGCTCTCATGGGTGTAGTGATTAAGTCTTGGGTTATCTAGTTTTCATAGGTCAAGGGGAGGATGGACGAAGACCTAGTTAACTATCACTTAAAGGAGATACGTTGTAGTACTCAGTGTCACACAAAGATGTGGATAATTCAAGAGAGGTTCATATACAGTTAAGGAAGGTTGGATGGGTATATGAAACGACCTATGCTTTAAGGAGTTACATTGTAGTGCTCAGTATAGGTTCTTAGTCACATTATCGTACAAGATTAAGTCACACTTGAGGGGGGATGTTTACTTCGTTTTCAAATTGGTCATATCGGGTTGTCTCCATATGTGGTTATTTATTAGAAGCCGGTGAACTTTAAGGTTGGTTCGAGAGAAGTATTGAGAGTATTTTTCAACATATTCTCACAATAATTAAGCTTCGACGGGTTGTCGACGTGCTTTTATGGATTTAATATTGCTTCAAGTTAAAGGTACTCCAAGCCATGTACATTATTATATGATGATTACGATGACTCGCAATCATCAGGAGGGAGAAGTACGCCCTTTGGAGGGAAAAAGAAATGGAGAGAGAAGTACGGCTTATTACCTACCTGGATGCAATTACTTTGTGAGATATGTTAATGCTCCCGAACGACAACCATTGTGCTTACAGTCTCCGCTGCGTGTTTAAAAGGCTAAAGAGAGTTGTCGTTTCAGGAGGGAGCAGAAAAGAATAAAGGGCTCACTAGTTAGGAGGGAGTAATAACCTAACTAGTACATTACAGTTGAAGTTCAGAGCTACAAGTATTAGTGCCGTCAGCACAAAGATCGATGCCGCGATCTTCGGACTAGAGAACTTCAAGTCTGCCTCAGGATCTAGACTACAGAGACTCTGCACTTCAGCAAAAGTTTATTCTTGTAATTTACTTTGTATTGTTTATAGGTCTCATTGTAACCATTCACTTGTGACGACATCTTGGAGGGAGATTGTTAGACTCGCTTTTTTATAAAGATGTCGTCACTCTCGTGAATTGGACTAGGTTTGTATTAAGTAGCTCACGCAGGGACTACTTATGATTATTTGGCAAACTAGGGATGTAAAAGAGCCTATAAATACCCCACATGTCTCTCCATGTGGGGTGTGGGAGTTTAGTTTCATTTCATTTGTTTCTTTTAATAAAGCAAACATTTGGCAGATTTTCTCTCCACCCTCTCACTACTCTCTCTCTCTAAGATGAACACATTCATCTTTCACAGCCAACCAAGGCCGCCCGAACCACGAAATGCATGAATCTTGATCTCTACACATCAAGTGGGATTGAACTCTTTATGTTGGCTGAGAAAGAGTATCCACTTAGTTATGAAGTGCTCTCAACTATGATCTCCAAGAGGTTAAGGTGTGACAAAGATGATGAAAACTCAGAAATTGTTCAAAGTTTGCTAAGGAGCATATTTGAACAATGTGAAAGAAAAAGGAAGGATAGAAAGTAAGGGTTTTTGGAAGAGTTCTCAAATCCTCAAGGTATGTATTTTATTCATCAGAAACTTGTGTATTTTAATGGAAATAACAAGTTTAGGGGAGGATTGTTGGGAATAAAATGATCAGAGTCAAAGAGCCTGCCAAGTCGATGAAGAGCCTGCTAGTTGATTTTGTTATGTACGAAGATGTTCTACCAGTACCTTCTGGGTAGAAGGTACTGCTAGCTAATGAAGAGCCTGCCAAGCTTATGTCAAGTCGATTAGATATTTTGTAATAGATATTTAGTTGAATTATTAGTCTTTGTACATTGTTATACGTTATGTAGAAGTAGAATAGTCTTCTGTGGTGACAGAAGAATATATCAGAGTGTACATGGGTAGTTGTATTTAATTGTAGGCGCCAATATAGTCAAAGTATAGTATTATATTCATCTACTTGACAACATGTAATAAGATATCCTTATCTTATAAAAGGATATCTTAGTCACTTCTTCATGCATGCATTCTACACAACCAATAACCACGAACCAAACTATCTCTCAAGTAACTTAGTTACTTCGAATCACAAATCCTTTTCACAATCATAGATTCAAGATTACTTTGTAATCCCGGTGATACTTAGATCATCCGTATTATTTCATCAATAATATTGAATCGTTTTGTATTAACCAAAGTTGTGTTATTTGTTCATTGCATTCACTCATTTACTTAAACTCACCACCTTGTGTTCTTTTAAAGTGTGTTGTAGTAGATTCCGCATGCTAAACACATTCAATACATAAATATCTCTCAAACACATTACTAAGATTCATATCCCAAGTGTTTGAACTTCAAGAACAACAAAAAGCGTTCTTGTAATTTGTTAGTCTAGCACAAAAAATAACACACATATATAATTGTGAAACTTTCCAACTCTATGATGAAGCGACTTACCACAGCTTTTTAATTAATCGCTATGCTCATTGCCTCTTTTCTAAACTATTGGTATTAAATTAACTATTTTAAAATATACAACATTCAAAGGTCAGAACATGCATTTACTAAAAATAACAAGTTAACAGCTAACGTACGTTTTTATACACCATCAAATCTTTAATTTTAGTAATCTATCAATCATTATAACCGAAGGACAATGCATCATATATGGTAGTTTATCACATCAAGCATATGCATTGACCTTGCTTTGCATCCAATCATCAATCACCACCCAACTGCTTCCTCTATTGGCTGCTAAATCATTATCTCACGCAAAAAAGGATTAATATAATATGTCAAAGAGCTAGTTGACATTTTCAACATACAACATATGCTATAAATAGTCCATATATAACCGTCTATCATTGCAAACAAGTTCAACATAATCGAACTCAAAGTACAAAAGTACTAACTTGAGTTCCTAAACTTCCTTCTTGAAAATGCCTATCCCGGTTATTGACTTCTCGAAGCTCAATGGGGAAGAACGAGCAAAGACAATGGCTGAGATAGCAAATGGATGTGAAGAATGGGGATTCTTTCAGGTACTTATCTAATTTCTAGCATAATAACATTTACACATATTAACATTGAATTTAGATTTTCTCATGTTCAAAGGAACATGATATGTCATGTTAATGGGAGCATGATACATGAAAAGAAGGTACACTTCTTTATAAAAATCAAGAGTCCACCTTTTGTGTTCAATGTGACATTTGTCAACATCACCTATCATGTTTATTTGAATATTAGCATTAACATTAGTATGAAAGGATCTCAATACATTAACACGTAATTACGTTCATAAAAGGCATTTCGTTGTATTAATGGTTAAAAAATCTTGTCTTTCAACGCAGTTGGTGAATCATGGGATTCCAGTGGAGCTTCTAGAGAGGGTGAAAAAGGTGACCTCTGAGTGCTATAAGTTCGAGAGGGAAGAAGAATTTTTCAAGAACTCAACACCCGTAAAGCTGTTGAAGGAATTAGTGGACAAGAAAAGTGAAGAGAAGCTCGAAAACATTGATTGGGAAGATGTTTTCCTTCTAGCAGACGATAATGAATGGCCACCAAAGACCCCGGGATTCAAGTAAGCATCAATACTACTCCCAGTCCAAATTGTTTTCTTTCACGAAAAATTGTTCACACACCCTAAACCATCTGTCTCAGTTGGAACTAGAATAGAACCAACTGTTACTTGTTTGGTAGGCGATTTTAGATACTTGAATCGGATAGACCACACAAAAAACTTTGAAGTCTTAACTTGACATCTAACATGCAAATAAATTGAATTATAGGGAAACCATGACAGAATATCGAGCAGAACTAAAGAAACTTTCCGAGAAACTAATGGAAATCATGGATGAAAACTTGGGAATACCGAAGGGATACATTAAGAAGGCTTTCAATGGAGGAGAAGGAGACAAAGCATTCTTTGGGACGAAAGTCAGCCACTATCCACCATGCGCTCATCCCGAGATGGTGAACGGTCTACGTGCTCACACTGACGCTGGAGGCGTCATCCTTCTCTTCCAGGATGACGAAGTTGGTGGTCTAGAGGTTCTTAAAGACGGTAAATGGACCGATGTGCAACCAATCCCCAATGCAATTTGCATCAATACTGGTGATCAAATAGAAGTGTTGAGCAATGGAAAATACAAGAGTGCTTGGCATCGCGTTCAGGCTATGCCTAACGGCACTAGGAGATCAATAGCCTCGTTCTATAACCCATCCTATGATGCAACCATAGAACCCGCAACACATCTAGTCGAAAAAGAAAACAAAGAAATTAACCAATCCAGTTACCCCAAGTTTGTGTTTGGAGACTACATGTCCGTATACACAGAACAAAAGTTCCTTGCAAAAGAGCCAAGATTCCAAGCTGTGAAAGCTGTTTAACAAACTTATATCGAAGCGAGTGTGTAGTGTGTACAATTATGTGTGATTCAACATTATAAGCTTTTATCCAAATGACAAATTAAAAATGATGTCATGGGTTTGTACGTCCTTCTGCTACTAGCTAGATATGCAGATTGTGCACACAGCTTAACTGTATTTGATGTTTTCTATTTTGATTTTATTGTATGAATGTATGAATGCTTTTTATACCATTGTAAATCGTGAACATGCTCATGTTTGCTTTGTGTCACTGAATTTCTTTTGTATAATTCTTCTTCTCTTGGGATTAATTAATGTAATTACTGACGTCGACGTATAGAAACATTTTAATTTCCACCCACCACTTGGCCATTGACTTAGTGTTATACTCATTCATCGTAAACGTATATAGCTGCCCGGTCAAAGAGGACTTTGAGGAAAAAGGTTATCGAAACATGTGTTCATTGCGGGAGGCTACGTCTTTAAAGAAATGCCGGTCAGTACCAAAAAAAAAAAAGGAAGTATGATTTCCCCCTGATCTAATACCGTTGAGGGAGAAAAATAGTCTACTCGTACTGTATCTTGTAAGCAAAGGGCAGATCTATAGTTTTTCTTATTAAATACGGAGTACATTTATTAGCTAGCACTCTCATTGTCGAATATATTTTGAGTATGATTTTTAGGTACTCCATATTATACGTATAACTTTCAAGTAAAGTTAATTGCTGCTTACTTAAATACAACAAAGTGATAGATGTAAACCGAAATTAAAGTTTATGTTGCTAAAATGTGTACACATATAAAAATATCAGCAATTATATTAAAGTAGATGTTGGTAACAGACCCAACGTTAACGTCTTACATCCGCATATTTAGGCACATAGATCTTTAAACAAAAGAATTAATGGTGCGTATTAGTTTAGATGTGTTGACTACATTTAAATCATTGTTTTATTTTTGATGTAGTCGAAGCAGAAGGAAAGATTCAGAATTGTTTAGGGAAGTAGGATTTCTCGAATTACAAATTATAAGCTTTGATAGTCTTCTTTTTCTTCAACTTTTTTTGTGCGACTCGTGTTTCTGGATTAGTTTTGTGTGAATATATTACATTACATGCGGAAATAGGATCAGTGATCCATTCTAATACGTATATGTTCCTACTTCTATGTGATCGAAAGATGATAAAGGGATTTAATTTCTTCTAATAATATATCATTTATCCGTACATATGTAGCTTGTTGCAGAAAGGCCAAATGATCCAAGTGGTGCCATGGAAGATTTGGTATATATGGAACTTGGTGTTGTCCACCCATTTGAGGACATCGTTCAAAACAGTTGGTAAATCGTTAACGGCCCAAAACTTCTTGACCACATTTCATAACTCCTTCACATTATAGACATTGGACGAATAGGTGTTGAGATGATTCAATGTCATCGTCACACACTCACACAAAAGGTATCTAGTGAGTCTAGATCAATATCACTAATATCCAAGTTAAACCGTGTTGGAAGGCAAACATCGATGAGACACCATGGTTGTATGTTTACCAATCTACCTTCTTTGGGATAATTCTGTTCCGTCTTGTGTTATCTCCTGTTGAATAGAGGATGTTGATTTGTCTTCTAAGTGAAGAGACTTGGTAACTTTTGGATTAATGTAGTATACACACTTTCCCACGAGTCCTTATAGTATCGATCAGTAAGCATATCATTGTTCAAAGCCCATCAAAGAGTTAAACTATGATGTTTCTAGGCTTGCCCTAGGGCTCCTGCTCTAAGCCCAACATGAAGTGAATGAGCCTCTATCATATAAAATCACTCCTTGCCATTTCCTAAAGTCTAAAGAAGTCTTTGTCTTAGCTTATGTCATAATGTCATATTGTCATGGGCTAATAAAGTTAATATAAACAATAAGCTTGTAGCCCTAATTGTTCCTTTAATCGATATTGTTGCGTATCTTACGTGTATAGAAATTATCAACTCTAATAGTTGGAGGCCAACTGTAGTTTCAAAGGTAGAAGGGTGTATAAGCGGAGAGAAAATGTAGTCTTATTATTTTTGAGTTTGCATAAAAACTTAAATAATAAACTTGTGAATCACTTATTTAAAAAAGTGAATTATGATGAATGCTTCGGTAAATTTCCCATTACAAGTTATCCTTGTGTTGAAAAGTCTAAAAGAGTCACATAATTCATGAGTGAGTTTATTATAAAGAAACCATGCACGTTGTGTGATTATGTGAAAGTGGTTGTAACCAACAACTTCATTTAATCTAATTAAAGGGATAATGTCATATTATATAGCGAAGTATTTCACTATTTTGCTTGTTGGTACAATTTTCTTACTTACACTCAATAATGTTATCACGTTATGTTATAGATCATGAATTTTTGTAATCAAATTATAGATCACGTGTGTAGCGCATTTTCTAACTAAACAAAATAATGATCACGTGGTAAATTGCACTACACACACGATCATGATTTCTCGATACACCTTCAAATATAAATAATGATCACGTGGTAATATGCTTTATTTGAGGCAGAGTATTTCAAACATGTTTCAAAAGTTCATGCAAAATATGTTTTCTCTCTATTAGCTTTTCAAAAACATAGCTTTTAATCGATTGATATCAAAGATTTCATGCTTATGCTATTTTAGAGGGGGTTTGAATGAAACGTGATCAAAACGTGATCAATATATCAAAATGGCTCGAATTCATATTATACCCATGGTTTGAATGAAAATATATGAGAAATCTTTAATAGACTTGTACACAGACTAATAATAATTTCAAGTTAATTAACAATCTGCCCTTATTTATTTATTTATTTATTTTTATACAAAAGTGAAATTACATTAATCTCCAAAAAAATTTGTACAATGCTTGAATAATACAATCTGTTTTGGACATGTACCAAAACAGAGAAACAAACTACACACTTAAGTATCCGATAACAGACAATACACTTGACTATATCAGACAAAACTATACTAGAAATCAAAGCAGGTTAACACACTCCTGCACACAGTCTTTCACATGACTGATCAAGCATTCATTCAGGACTTCATATTGACCTTATTATGCACCTTAACCATCTAGCTACATTTCTAATTCTCTTTTCCACCAAGGCCATTCATCCTGCCACCACAATAATCAAAGTAGAACAAGAGATTGGCTTCACTAGGCACCCATAACCTATCCACTTCAGGGGCTATACCAGCTGTGATAAATTTTCATCTACTAAAATGGCTTCACACAATTGGGAACACACACCCTGCAGTGAGTACCAACCATTACCTCCTTGGCAATGTATAGATAGGTCCAAGTAGGTTCATCTTTCACTCCTCACTATTCCTAGCTTTATACATTGCCCACCAACTCACTTTACCCTTCTCAAAAGGAAACCTACTTTATGGTTTAGACTAGGCTGTTTCTCTCACAATTTCCCAATTAGCACACAATTACCTAACAAAGGCCTATTAAGTACTACTTTAGGTCCTCATAAGAGAAACAGACCTAGGAAACCAAGTTACAAGGCCATCTTTTGAAAGTGAGTTATCAATATCTTCAAATTCCATTGATAGAATTGAGGATATAGGTATAAAACCTGTTGATTTGCATATTACCATGAACCATTTTGCATTGTGTTAATTCCAATTTAGAAAATAGTGTGTTTTCTATGCTTAAAGTGAACGATTTTACCACCATGTAGTGCAGATCACCAACCACCAGCAGGAAACTACATTATAACCACTCTTTTCCTACTATACCCAAGTATAACTCTTTAGCCCATGTATGTTGCCCCGGCACCACATAGATGAAGTAAAAACCTATACTGAGGACATAGAATTAGAGTGGTTAAGGTAACTAGCTTTCTGCTTCTTCATAAACCAGATATCCAAACACCTCTTTCGGAACTGAAACTGCAACTTAGGCTAAAATCACCTCCCAAAGAACACTAGCTTCCTTGAATGCATTAATACTTCTGACACTAATCGACATTAGTTTAAGCCTTACTGCATTTCTTATAATTTTTTATTAATGTATCTTTGTCCCTTTCTTCTTGTCTAAACACCCTGTAATTCCTTTCCTGCCATATGTAGTACACTGTGGCAGCATGTAACACCCCCAAAATTGGGTCCAGCAGAAGCATACATGTCACTAGGGTCTTACTCAATTGGTATCACAACACAAGATACAAAGAACGGTTTTACCTCAACCGTTTAGAAGAAAATTTGATTATCAAAACCTTAAGTTTACATCATTCAAACTATAGTGCGGAATACAGGCCCATAATAATAAAGCGGCCCCAATTATTTATCAGAGTCATCTATGACCATACCCCTTGCCAAACGCCTTGCAATAGTTTGCTATCACCTTATACCTGAGAATACACTCTAAAAGTGTCAACACGAGGTTGGTGAGTTCATAGGTTTTAGTTAAACAAGTAACAATAGTGGACCAAGATAGGAGATTTGCTACACTGGACTAAGTTAAATATAAATCACAATTTTCACATATATCAATAATCACAAACAATCCAGTAACAATATGATAGGTCACAATATCTCTCTCTCATATTGTCAGTCACAGTAGGGCCCTAGGATATATTTGACCTTAGCCAGGCAACACGTTATACCAAAAGATATCCGGGTTATTTGCTACCCTGGTCTAATACAAATATCTGTTGTAAATATCTAACCTTAGCCAGTCAACACGTTATAACAAATCATAAAACAATAGTTAGGTCCATTCAAAACGGTTTTGCATTTTTCCTCACCCCAAGGTTTCAATAAACAGTTCACGAGTAAAAGTGGGGCTGTGAAACTCACATGCATATCAGTTAATCACATAACGCCTTCAAATAACCAAATCAAATATTTCAGCCAAACAGTCAAATCTTGAGTAAACAGTTCGCATATTCCAAATAAATAGTCATTGAGTTTAGTTAAAACGAGCATGTATTCTCCCCCAAAATAGTTATAAAACCGGTAAAAGTAGGGGCCATGAACTCACCTTAGCCACAGCAATGCAAAGATCACAACTGACACAACTGGCATCTAGAGCTAATCACAACGGTATCCAGGAGACGGGCACAACGGTACACGGAGGTACAAGTACAACGGCAACTATGACACACGGCACAACGGACTCGGCACAACCTAATAATATAAAACTGGTCTTAACGTATATCCCAATAAGCGCAAAAGTTTCCAAAAGTTAACTATTCCCATTCCCAAATATTATTCCAATTCCACTTCCAAAACATTCTCGTTATATTCGTTTATTAGCGTTTGGTATCATCGTTGGTGTAGTGGTGAAACAACGTTGACTCAAGTGTACACACGCCAAAAACAAGTGACCAAAACGGAAAATGACTCACAAAGATCACACATAACAAACACACCAAGTAGTTGGAAGGATTGGTACTCGTCGGTATTATCCCATAATCCCGTTAAGTTTCGTAAAAACATACTTGTTTTATATGTTTTAAGTAAAAATTTGCCGTGTCTCATTCGCTTATGGAACGTTCCAAGTCAAGTGACTTCATATGTTTCAAAACATGTTTTAATTATCAAGAGATTATAAATATTATTGTTCGTTAGACATCATTTTCATATTGTTCGTCCGTTACGGCTCAAATACATTAAATTCATGTCGAGTCTAATGTACTGTAGTCGTTTCGTGTCCTAATAGTCCAAAATGTCCACAATTCAATAATATCTCAAGTCAACAAAAATATATATATATATATATATATATATATATATATATATATATATATATATATATATATATATATATATATATATATATATATATATATATATATATATATATATATATATATATATATATATATTCCAAGTCCGGTTGTTGCGAATATCCCAAAGTATACCGACTACCAAATCAATCATCAAGTCAATTTAACCAACGCCCACAATTAATCATAATTAACTAAACCCCAAAAAGTCAAACTCGTTAACGTGTCTTGAAATGTTCGACGACCGATCGTGTGTCTTGTTTTATCAAAATAAATACGTATTTCTGTTATCAAATTACGTTGTCATTATTTAAATTCAATAATACTTAATTCCTTGAAAAGTTAACTCGAATGATTTCCATTCTCTTTCTTTTTATCCAATTCAAGTCCAATAAAATACTAAGTCACACGGACCGTTTTTCATTTCGAGTCACAGTCAAACTTCACAACTTATGGGTAAAAATAAAGTCAATAATCAAATAAGTTCGTTAAATCCGTATAGGCGAAACCAAAAGTACACCGAGACCACAAGGTCTCGGTTAACCCTTGTCGTGGCCAAAACATCACAAGTCCAAGACTGAACCAAACCACAATGTCAATATCATTCTCGGCCTTTACTAAACCTATGGCTCGAGGTAAACTAATATATTCAGACCAACAACTTACCATGCCGAGACCATATGGTCTCGGCTCGCACCCTTGATACCAAAAGGCCAAACGGACTAAAAATGATCTCAACCGAAGCAAACCAAACGGACCGTAGTCCTTTTCTAATATCAAACCAAATCGACCTAGATAAATAAAACTAACTAAACCAAATAATCCCATAAGCTCGAGATAAGCTCGGTATGAGCTTATCTCTCGCGTACGCAAAACAGGCAAAACTAAACACGATTCCAAACACTAAACCGCCACCACAATATGATACCAAACAAGTTTTACAAGTTTTTATGTTGTTAAAAATAAATGTTATCCTCCCAATTTAAACCCAAAACAACTCGTTAATATCAATAACAAACTCGTTTAAAAAGAGTTTGACTCCACACCGTTTCACACAAGGGTGAAAACGGTGTGTCTCACCTTGTCTTCTCCGGATCTACACGTTTCACACTAAACCGAACAAAAGGTGTGGCGCGTAATGGTGTCGGTGGTGATAATTATGGCGCGTGCACCACAAGATCGTGGTGGAGGTGGTGTGGTGATGATGTTTATGTGTTAGTTTAAGGGTGGTGGTCGGCGGTGACCGGTGGTGGCTAGGGTTTAGGTGCGGCGGCTGCAACCCTAGGAGAGGGAGAGAAAAGTTATGTTTAGGGTTTGGGTGAAATGGGGAAATGAGGAGGGTGGAGGGGTTTTATAATTCCCCAGGGACCATTTCTGCCAATTCGCATAAACTTGGAGGGCGCGGACGTAATTGACGCAAGGAGGGGCCAAAAGTGACAGTTTTTATTAAACTTTTATTATAACGTTTCTCGGGCTCGTTTAGCACAGTAAAAAATTCTCGTGAGCCGTTTTATCTTGCGCCAATATTTTTAGAATCATTTTTCCAATAAAAATGACTATTAATACGTATATATTCGTTCCAAAACGTCAAAAATCAAACATTACTCGTATTATTAGGTTTAGACTCGTGCCGATTCGTGTTGTGTTCAAACTCAAGTTCTACGGGGCAAATATACATATCCAATGACAATATTCCAAGATCAAATCTCATATAATCTAAACTGGTTTCTAGGTCTCAGTTATCGTATTTATTCGTAACGCAGTTATATAAATAAATCCTAAAATTACCGGCTGTCACAGCCTCGCAGCCTCAGGAGAAACCCGTCCTGGGTTTCAATTCAAGTTACCCGTTAAGCTTAAAAGAGATGAGAATAAATTCGCTTGATTTTATCCTCATGTTCCCATATGAACTCAGGAGTTCTCTTAAAGTTCACCGATCTTTGACAATAGGAAAACGACTTCACTAAAGTCGTTTGACGTCACGGCCCATGATTCCGAAAGGTTTCTTAACAATGTTTAACATTCATCAATCTGGATCTCTCCCGGAGGAATAACAACTGTCTCATCAGTAAGCCATATCCTTATATTACACACCTGAAAAATTCGCGAACACTGCTGAGTTCTGACGGTAGCTCGAGTCTGTGAGCTACCGGTCCAACTCTAGCAAGGATTTAAAAAGGATCAATATAGCGAGGATTAAGCTTTCCACGTTTACTAAACGTATCACACCTTCTCATGGTGAATCTTTAAGCATAATCTAGACTTTAACTGGGAATTCAAGAGGTTTACGTCATTTATCAGCATAACTCTTCTGACGATTCGTGAGCAGCTTGCAACTTGGTTTTGATCTGAACGATCTTCTCGGTAGTCTCATGAACAAGTTCAGGGTCAGTAAGTTGGGTATCCCCAACTTCTACCCAACAAGTCGGCGATCGACACTTGCGACCATAAGGTGCCTCGTACGGTGCCATTGAAATACTGGAGTCGTATGTATTGTTATAAGAGGGTTTGGCCAATGGGAGGTGTCTATCCCAACCATTGCCACACTCGATTACTCAGGTAGAGGTGCGGGATTCGCTGCTGAGGTCTAGCTTCTGATATAGTAGAAAAAACAGTAAATCGACTTACAAAATGATTTGTGAAATGGCTTATAGGATAATAGGAAAACAATTCATCATTTATAAAATTGTAGCAAAGTCAAAATTTTGATTTTCAGTTTAATTCATAACATCGTAGCAAGGCAACAAAACGTTTTATTAAATCGTTTTGCTAAATGATTTGTAGAACAGTTTACGGGGTAACAGGAAAACAGTTCGCCATTTATAAAATGGTAGTAAGATCAAAATTTTGATTTTCGTGAAATAGCAGTAAAACAATTTGTAGGATGACCGCAAAATGGTCTGTAAAAAAATCAAAGGCAGTTTGTAAATTAATGGGAAAATAGTTTATTAGCCTATAAGAGGTTAGCAAGGATAATTGTATTCCTGAGGGACAAGAGGAGAATTAGGTGATTGTCCCAAGGAACGCGGTTCAGGTTACTCCTTAAGGTCTTAAGATTTCTGTTGGGCGTGAAATCTCTGCCAAATGGAGAGTTTAGCGAGTTCAGAGTACAATTCTGAGAGAGGATGTTGGTTGCTACTAGCAATCAGTCGGTTGAATCAGTAATTTACATAGTACTTAAAGCGGGAGGTACAACATTGATTGAACAACTTCGATTGAACAACATCGATTGAGCACAAGGCTTAGGGTAGAGGCGACTGTAACAAGACCACAACAAACAAGGCCGAATAACAATTCTAAAACCGGAATGAGGTCCAAAATCACAAAATCCAGCGATCCAAATTCAAACATAGCCAAAACCAAATCTAACATAACCAAAACCAACCCAAATATAGCCAAAACCAAATTCCAAACATTCCAATAGACTCAAATGGGCTTATTACAAATCTCCGTGAGTTATAATAAGCATCTCGGATTTAAACAGTGCCAATCGGGTCTAACCCGACCCGATGCAAACTACGGTCCGATGGGACAAACAGGAATTCCATATAACGGAGACGTATAGCGGTGCCAGGGGTATTACGGTTCATGCGGTGTTGTGATGCCAGTGTGTTGTGTGTGTGCATAGTATAATATTCATTACCCGTGTACACACGCAAAACTTTTCTATTTCCAAATCAAAAGTCAACCCGAACATAATTTTGTTATAACTACTCCCAGTATCGCAAAATTCACCTCTGAGTCGGACATAGGTGATCAGGCCATGTCCCACTGTACCTGGTTGAATATAGGTGATCAGTCTATAATCACCTGAGGTTCCATGAATTTGAAATACTCAGCCTAGTTATACTAGTAGTATGTCCTTTACATCCAAAATCATTCCCAAAACCACGACAAGTGTACAAAACTCGACATTCAATAATGAGATTACGCAAGGAAATAGCGTAACTCCGCGACAGGTACAGTGTGTGCATAAGCATATGGAAATGCTTATAGTGAACAGCTAAAATAGGCGAATATAAAATATCCAATGGTCAGGCACACATCTCAACAAATATATAATCAAGCATCTCATTAAACAACTCGTCAAATATATCATGAACATCTCATCTAATATATCATTACTCGTCTCATCAATTATATCCTCAAACAAAATCATACGCGAGGTATCAGCTTAGCAGGCAGGCACGTGGCGGTCATAGGGTTAAGTTTTCATAAAAGTGGTTATAGTCCAGGTTTTAAAAAATATACCCAGTTCTCTATAACCTAGGCTCTGATACCAATCTGTAATACCCCCAAAATCGGGTCCAGCGGAAGCATACATGTCACTGGGGTGCTAATCAATTGGTATCACAACACAAAGTACAAAGAACGGTTTTACCTCAACCGTTTAGAAGAAAATTTCATTATTAAAACCTTAAATTTACATCATTCAAACTATAGTGCGGAATACAGGCCTATAATAATAAAGCAGTCCCAATTATTTATCAGAGTCGTCTGTGACCATGCCCCTTGCCAAGCGCCTTCCAACAGTTTGCTATTGCCTTATACCTGAGAATACACGCTAAAAGTGTCAAAACGAGGTTGGTGAGTTCATAGGTTTTAGTTAAACAAGTAACAATAGTGGACCAAGATAGGAGATTTGCTACACTAGACTAAGTTAAATATAAATCACAATTTCCACATATATCAATAATCACAAACAATCCAGTAACAATATGATAGGTCACAATAGCCCTCTCTCATATTGTCAGTCATAGTAGGGCCCTAGGATATATTTGACCTTATTCAGGCAACACGCTATAGCAAAACGAATCCAGGTTATTTGCTATCCTGGTCTAAGACAAATATCTGTTGTAAATATCTAACCTTAGCCAGTCAACACGTTATAACAAATCATAAAACAATAGTTAGGTCCATTCAAAACGGTTTTGCATGTTTCCTCACCCCAAGGTTTCAATAAACAGTTCACGAGTAAAAGTGGGGCTGTGAAACTCACATGCATATCAGTTAATCACATAACGCCTTCAAATAACCAAATCAAATATTTCAGCCAAACAGTCAAATATTGAGTAAACAGTTCGCATATTCCAAATAAACAGTCATTGAGTTTAGTTAAAACGAGCATGTATTCTCCCCCAAAATAGTTATAAAACCGGTAAAAGTAGGGGGCCATGAACTCACCTTAGCCACAGCAATGCAAATATCACAACTGACACAACTGGCATCTAGAGCTAATCACAACGGTATCCAGGAGACGGGCACAACGGTACACGGAGGTACAAGTACAACGGCAACTATGACACACGGCACAACGGACTCGGCACAACCTAATAATATAAAACTGGTCTTAACGTATATCCCAATAAGCGCAAAAGTTTCCAAAAGTTAACTATTCCCATTCCCAAATATTATTCCAATTCCACTTCCAAAACATTCTCGTTATATCCGTTTATTAGCGTTTGGTATCATCGTTGGTGTAGTGGTGAAACAACGTTGACTCAAGTGTACACACGCCAAAAACAAGTGACCAAAACGGAAAATGACTCACATAGATCACACATAACAAACACACCAAGTAATTGGAAGGATTGGTAGTCATCGGTATTATCCCATAATCCCGTTAAGTTTCATAAAAACATACTTGTTTTATATGTTTTAAGTCTTGGAACGTTCCATAAGCGAATGAGACACGGCGAATTTTTACTTAAAACACGTTTTAATTATCAAGAGATTATAAATATTATTGTTCGTTAGACATCATTTTCATATTGTTCGTCCGTTACGGCTCAAATACATTAAATTCATGTCGAGTCTAATGTACTGTAGTCGTTTCGTGTCCCAATAGTCCGAAATGTCCACAATTCAATAATATCTCAAGTCAAATATATATATATATATATATATATATATATATATATATATATATATATATTCCAAGTCCGGTTGTTGCGAATATCCCAAAGTATATCGACTACCAAATCAATCATCAAGTCAATTTAACCAACGCCCACAATTAATCATAATTAACTAAATCCCAAATAGTCAAACTCGTTAACGTGTCTCGAAATGTCTGACGACCTATCGTGTGTCTTGTTTTATCAAAATAAATACGTATTTCTATTATCAAATTACGTTGTCATTATTTAAATACAATAATATTTAATTCCTTGAAAAGTTAACTCGAATGATTTCCATTCTCTTTCTTTTTATCCAATTCAAGTCCAATAAAATACTAAGTCACACGGACCGTTTTTCATTTCGAGTCATAGTCAAACTTCACAACTTATGGGTAAAAACTAAAGTCAATAATCAAATAAGTTCGTTAAATCCGTATAGGCGAAACCAAAAGTACACCGAGACCACAAGGTCTCGGTTAACCCTTGTCGTGGCCAAAACATCACAAGTCCAAGACTGAACCAAACCACAATGTCTATATCATTCTCGGCCTTTACTAAACCTATGGCTCGAGGTAAACTAATATATTCAGACCAATAACTTACCATGCCGAGACCATATGGTCTCGGCTCGCACCCTTGATACCAAAAGGCCAAACGGACTGAAAATGATCTCAACCCAAGCAAACCAAACGGACCGTAGTCCTTATCTAATATCAAACCAAATCGGACCTAGATAAATAAAACTAACTAAACCAAATAATCCCATAAGCTCGAGATAAGCTCGGTGTGAGCTTATCTCTCGCGTACGCACAACAGGCAAAACTAAACACGATTCCAAACACTAAAACGTGACCACAAGATGATACCAAACAAGTTTTACAAGTTTTTATGTTGTTAAAAAAAATGTTATCCTCCCAATTTAAACCCAAAACAACTCGTTAATATCAATAACCAACTCGTTTAAGACGAGTTTGACTCCACACCATTTCACACAAGGGTGAAAATGGTGTGTCTCACCTTGTCTTCTCCGGATCTACACGTTTCACACTAAACCGAACAAAAGGGGTGGCGCGCAATGGTGTCGGTCGTGATAATTAGGGCGCGTGCACCACAAGATCGTGGTGGAGGTGGTGTGGTGATGATGTTTATGTGTTAGTTTAAGGGTGGTGGTCGGCGGTGACCAGTGGTGGCTAGGATTTAGGTGCGGCGGCTGCAACCCTAGGAGAGGGAGAGAAAAGTTATGTTTAGGGTTTGGATGAAATGGGGAAATGAGGAGGGTGGAGGGGTTTTATAATTCCCCAGGGACTATTTCTGCCAATTCGCATAAACTTGGAGGGCACGGACGTAACTGATGCAAGGAGGGGCCAAAAGTGGCAGTTTTTATTAAACTTTTATTATAACGTTTCTCGGGCTCGTTTAACACAGTAAAAATTCTCATGAGCCATTTTATCTTGCGCCAATATTTTTAAAATCATTTTTCCAATAAAAATGACTATTAATACGTATATATTCATTCCAAAATGTCAAAAATCAAACATTACTCGTATTATTAGGTTTAGACTCGTGCTGATTCACGTTGTGTTCAAACTCAAGTTCTACGGGGCAAATATACATATCTGATGAACTCAAATAAGTACATTTTATTACCATCATTTATCCTATGTATTTGACTTGTTTTATTATATTACATATGAGAATTGATACTTAATTGCTTACTTTTGTAATTCTCAGGTAAAAACAAGCATTTGGTGAAACTAAGCGATTTTGGACTAAAAATGGAGCAAAACAAGCAAGATTGGAAAAGTCTACTGAATTGAAGAGATTAAGGACCATTGCCTGACTTTGAAGAATGCGCCGCATGGATTTATCCCATGCGCCGCATATGAAACCTTGGTCAACGAGAAGAACCAACTTGTTTTACTCCAGATGCGCCGCATGAAGCTCCTGATATGCGGCGTATCAATCTCAAGATATCACCAGATACGATCCAAGATACAAGAGGACATGCACCGCATCTAATCATGGAGTTACGCCGCATCTTCTGGCGGTGTACGAATATTCCTGAATATTATAATCTTGGACCCCACGCGAAGTTACCTTGATACGCCGCATCGGACCAATCCGATGCGCCGTATCGGCCATATACAATCCTTACCAAGAATTCAAGAGATCAAGTGAAGATTAGAAGCTTAATGAAGAAGTCAAGATTACAAGTCGACACTTGAAGATGCTTTCGTATTTTGGCCATAAAATCTTCATCCGGACTCCGATTTAGTTGATTCAAGCGGCCACGCGAAGAGAAAAAGAAAATCTATCTGAATCTGAAGGAGATGCGGCGCATCTGGTATTTAGATGCGCCGTATTGGGAGATGAGGCGCATCTGGTCTTTAGATGCGCCGTATTGGGTCAGTTTCAGACTTGGAGGCTACGTTTACTTATAGATGCGGCGCATCTAACTCTATAGATGCGCCGTATCGACCCAGATTTCAGAATCTATAAATACCGAACTCATTAACGAATTTGGGCATCTTTGGGAACCTTTAGGGTCATTCCCAGACGATCACAACACCTCCAAACAGCAGAAGATCACCCTAGAAGACCTGATTACCCTTGAAGAGTATCTCTAATCATTGTAACGTATTCATTATGCTTAAATTCATTACGATTATGTTTATGCACTTTGATATAGAGATTATGGGCTAACACCCTTATGTGTTAGCCATGTTTATGATTATTTGATGTTTTGATATGTTTCTAATTCGATTGGTTGCTAAGTCTTCGTTTTAATTGTTTATGTTAGTAGTTTGTTTTATTGTAATAGTAAGCTTTAATTCATCAGGATTGGTGGCTTGTGTAATGTGACAACGAAAGATTGCACTCCCTTTAATACTTGCTTTCCCATCAATTAAAGTTTATATGTTGATGTCTTTGGTTACTACTTATTAGTGCATTGATAACCTCTGTGTTTATTAGTGGCTTGCGGGCATTTGACTGCGGAAAATAATGTGGCTCCCACGGTTATTACTAAATTGATCACTTAGGAATAACTTTTAGACATAAGTAATCATTAAGGGTTTACTCGCCGATAAGAATATGACCAACGAGAAAGGGTTAACTACATACACTTCATATAAAACTAGCAATAAAACAAGTGACAAGCTATTTAAACATAAACACAATTATTAAGCAGCTTTATGCGGATTCCAATGGAATCTAGACTCTAGGTACAAGAGGTAGGATGGACCGCGCCTAGTCTTGAGCACCAATCACTGCAGGTCTTAGAACTTATTAAAACTTAATCATATATGAAACTTGGTTAACACACTCTTCTTATCTTTGGTATTTTCTATTGTTTGTTTATCTTAGTTTAGTTAGAATAAAACCAAACTCGTGCCAGTCTCTCAGGCTGAACCCCCCTTTGCGTTAGTTTAGAAGAGTCGAATACCTCTAGAATTAGTATATTAGAAATCTCACTCTTAGTGATCGACACCCTACTTACCAACTAGGCTACATTGATCGGGTACACTGCCCGTTAGTGTTGTTATAGGTTAAGTCGGCAAAATATAAATGTAAAACTTGATAAGGAATAATCACCTATACAACGACACATCAAGTTTTTGGCGCCGTTGCCGGGGAGTGAATTTATCTATTTGCTAGTTTTATTGGTATTTTCTGTTTTTAGTTTGTTTTTGTGTGTTTGGTTTGTTTGTCTGTTAGTTTGTTTATATTCTGTGTGTCTGTCTCAGAAGGGAGATACGGCGTATTCTTGTCTGTGAATACGGCGCATCTTTCTGTTTCAATACGGCGTATTCTTGTCTGTGAATACGGCGTATTGACGTTCTGTGGGCAAAATTTTTTTTTTAGTTTGTGTGATTTAGTGTTTAAATAATAATAATAAAAAAAAATAATAAAAAAAAAATAAATAAAAAAATAAAAAAAAATTACAGGAAGCTAATACGGCGTATCCATTGTCTGTTGGATACGGCGTATTAACTTGTATCGCATACGGCGTATCTATTGTCTGTTAGATACGGCGTATCGACCTTCTGTGACCAAAAAATATTTTTTTATTTTTATTTTTTGTGTTTATTTAATTTTTATTAGTTTAGTTTTTATTTTTGTTTCGTCTACTGCTGTTCTTGGTTGTTTATCTTTCAGGTAATAATGAAGATGGACAATCCAGACATTACTATGGAAGAATATATGAGACTTGAAGAGGAAAGAGCCTTGAGCAATAATGGGATCTACGATTGGGAAAGAGCAAGATATGGTGCACAAGTCATCGAGGATAAGGAACTCACGATGGAAGAATACTTGTTATTGAAGCAGGAAAAGTCAGGGAAAGAAAGAAACAAATTGCCATTTCGACACACTTGGGCTTTATCAAATGATGATGATAAGGAAGAATCATACGATTTTGGTGCAATTAGGTTTCCGGCAATAGTTATTGATGATGTTATTTCTCCGGAAGTTGACCAAGATGAAGAAGGGTCACAAGTGTTTGATTTAAATGAAAATCCGGCAATTGTTTACAAAGAAGCTTATTCATCCGAAAGTGCTTATGATGAAAATGAAGATGAATGTGGGACAATGGTGTATAGTGCTATTACTTGTAATTTTCCACCCGAGATGGAAAATATATTCTCATCATATCAAAAACACCATGATAATATTCCCTCGGATGAAGATAATGAGTATTCTGATATTGAAAAGTTTGATGCTATTGCGTACGATGGCATACCGCAATTACCACAACAAACGGAAGTATTTAGGTGTGGAGCGGATGAGCCAGATTATGACCCCACAAAGGATTTTGAAGAAATGTGGGATGACTTATTTGAGGCGGCTATTCGGGATAAAGCTGATATTGCAAGACCACTAGTTGAAGATGGAGATTCACAAGATGAATTGGAATCACTTACAACACAAAGTGGTACAAATTTATTTAATATTATTAATCCCGTTACTAATAATCTTGCTAGTTTTCCTAAACAGGTTGCAGAACAAAAAATTGATGAGGTGAGATCTATTACACTACCTATTGAAGCACATGAAGCACCTGTGATCAACCCGTTTTTGGTAGAGCTCGAGGAAGAATTTGGTGATGAGCTCCTTAACATTGCTATGATTGATGAAGATGATGATTCCGACCCTATGAAGTATATAGAGGAACTGGAACGTTTACTTGCTAAAGACCCTTTCTCATCTTCTGCGGAAGTCAAGGGACGCCTTACTACCAAAGAAACTAACCAAGAAGAAAGGAGACTCATTTTTCCTCAACATACTACTCTTTCAGGAGAAGTGGTCAAGTCATCCAATTTATTAACCAAACCGGGTAAGGATAGGAAAGATGTACATATATTGCCAAGGTATGATTTTTATTTATTTCTTCCATCTTTACTAGCAAATTTACACTCTCTTCGTGTTTATTGCTACTATCACCCGCACTTGATCCCAAGTGGGGGGAACAATACCCTATTACATAGTAAATAAGGGTAGAGTCAGGCTCGTGACTCGAACAAAAACAAGCGCTTCGTGGGAGGCAACCCATGCTTGTCTTTTACTTTCTTTTTAGTTTATTTTATTTTCTTGTGTTTATTTTTATTATTTTTTTTTTTCCTGCATGACTGCTGTCGCTGTATTCTGCTGATACAAACGATACGGCGCATCTGTATTCTAGATGCGGCGTATGGCGTTTTAATTTTATATGCAGCGCATTTAATAATTCGAGTACGGCGCATCTATCCCCTAGATACGCCGTATTCTGTTTTTAATCAGAAAAAATTTTAAACCATAACCGACATACGACGCATCTGTTGTACAGATACGGCGTATCCAATTATTTATTAAAAACAGTCTTCGAATTAATAAAATAAGAAGCGACGCATTAATTTCTATCGATACGGCGTATTATCCCATTGCATGCAGTTTAATATTTCCTATAGGTTGTTGATGCGGCGTATCCAATATTCCATGGATGCGGCGCATCGACACTCTGACCTGTAATTTTTCGTAGTTTTATTTTTCTAACCAATGATTAACGAGATGTTCTCGAGTCTATTTTTCTGTGGTCTCTTTATTTTTACAGGTCTGGACGATTGAAGATGTTGATGAACTCCCACATTTTATATGCTCGCATTTTTACATGGAGGATCATACCGAGCAAATCTCAGGGGAGTTTTCCGTTCTAATTCTTTCTATTTCCTGTTTTTAATTTCAAATTAAAACAACGAGGACGTTGTTTATCTTAAGTGGGGGGATGGAGAATTAGAACGTTTACTTGTCCTTATTTTTCAAAAATATGCTTAATATGTACTTAATATATCAAAATTTAAAATTTTTTAGCATGTTTTTGTTTAAAGTCTAAGTTGCATAGCTGCACACAAGACGTTATTTTCAAAAATTGTGATTTTTCAAAATTCACAAATCTATGAGTGTGCCGGTGACTTGTAAACTTTAGAACTTGGCTTGTATACTATTCGAGACCACCATAATAAGTATTATTTTATATAATTGGAATGACTTGTCTAAATTGGTAAAATTCTAGGATTACACCCAAATAGCCTTTATATGTTATGTGTTATTAACTAACTACACTGGTTAGTTAACCCCCGTATAAACCCTTTTGTTACTCTCATTTTTAGAGTAAGATACCCCTAGAAAACACTCAGAGCCATTCCTTTCGTTTCTTACACCTATGTTTAAAATGTTTCGTTACACCCTTACACCTTAGCCTACCCTGTAGATTAGAATCCGTGGTTGGTTAATTGCTTTAGGCAAAGTGTGTTTCCTTACATTACCTGTGTTCGCGTGCGTAATTCATTATCTTTGGTTAGGTCGGGAAATTGCACAATGCAATTGGTAAGAAAGTAAATATTGTATAACTTTTAGTTTATTTTCGTGTGTTTACTACTTTCACTATTATTTTTATATCTGAAGTTATGAAGATTTTTTTTTTTTGTGATGGTGAAGTGGTGAAATTTTACACCATTAATGTTTTTATTGGTTGAAAAAAAAAAAAAAAAAAAAAAAAAAAAAAAAAAAGAAAAAAAAAAGAAAAAGAAAGAAGAAAGTTGGAAGTTTGTTAAACCAACAATGTAAAGTTATGTAAGTGGTTCATATGGCTACTATTTGTTGTATATTATATTTATGGATTGAATGGGAATTGGCAGTTATGGGAACGCCAATTAAGGTTTATTCTTTGATTAAGATCTTGTTGAGTATAATTCGTGTCTACCTAAAGCGTGTGTTTCAAGTGTTAAAGCGTGAGTTATTCGATGATATGAGTCTTATTCATGGGATGGTTGGGATAGTGATTAACCACACTTAGGATTTTAATTTATTTGTTTTGTTTATTTTTATTTTTACACCAATTTATATCCCAAATGTTATCCATGCCCTTCATTGTTCTTTATCCTACCAAACCTTTGATTTATTGAGATTAGGGATTTGAGCAATCTTAAGTATCGTAGTCGTGGATTCGGCTATGTATTTATGATTTTGTCGCCCTTTTTGATATATTATTATTGGTGAAGTTTGGACCTATCTTTAGCCTATTCGAGTTAAGGATTTGAGCAATTGCAAGTATCGTGTTCGTGGATTCGATCATGTATTTGTGATTTTGTCGCCTTTTCTGGAATTTGAGATCGATAGTGAAAAAGAGAATAATTAACCCTTAAGCCTAAAAACCTTTTTTACCGCTTTAGACTTGTTATTCCTTAGCTTTAGTGGAGGAGATGTGTATACTTGCCAAGCTTATGATAGAATATTCGTCACGACTGGACAGTTAAACGATTAGATTTGCTTTTATCAGATTATTTTATTTTACTTCTAATTCGTTGAGTGTTTAGTTGTGTGATTATGACAAAGATGAATACATGCTTAAATATAAAAATAAATCCTAATATCTTTTAGGATACATTTTCATAAGATTTAATCTAAGGTTTACTTGGGGACAAGTAAAGTTCAAGTGGGGGGATATTT
The DNA here is from genome assembly GCA_021014915.2 of Artemisia tridentata subsp. tridentata. NCBI lineage: Eukaryota > Viridiplantae > Streptophyta > Magnoliopsida > Asterales > Asteraceae > Artemisia > Artemisia tridentata. Next base: position 355,910,922 of record CP139509.1, on the reverse strand, counting down.
GATGAACTCAAATAAGTACATTTTATTACCATCATTTATCCTATGTATTTGACTTGTTTTATTATATTACATATGAGAATTGATACTTAATTGCTTACTTTTGTAATTCTCAGGTAAAAACAAGCATTTGGTGAAACTAAGCGATTTTGGACTAAAAATGGAGCAAAACAAGCAAGATTGGAAAAGTCTACTGAATTGAAGAGATTAAGGACCATTGCCTGACTTTGAAGAATGCGCCGCATGGATTTATCCCATGCGCCGCATATGAAACCTTGGTCAACGAGAAGAACCAACTTGTTTTACTCCAGATGCGCCGCATGAAGCTCCTGATATGCGGCGTATCAATCTCAAGATATCACCAGATACGATCCAAGATACAAGAAGACATGCACCGCATCTAATCATGGAGTTACGCCGCATCTTCTGGCGGTGTACGAATATTCCTGAATATTATAATCTTGGACCCCACGCGAAGTTACCTTGATACGCCGCATCGGACCAATCCGATGCGCCGTATCGGCCATATACAATCCTTACCAAGAATTCAAGAGATCAAGTGAAGATTAGAAGCTTAATGAAGAAGTCAAGATTACAAGTCGACACTTGAAGATGCTTTCGTATTTTGGCCATAAAATCTTCATCCGGACTCCGATTTAGTTGATTCAAGCGGCCACGCGAAGAGAAAAAGAAAATCTATCTGAATCTGAAGGAGATGCGGCGCATCTGGTATTTAGATGCGCCGTATTGGGAGATGAGGCGCATCTGGTCTTTAGATGCGCCGTATTGGGTCAGTTTCAGACTTGGAGGCTACGTTTACTTATAGATGCGGCGCATCTAACTCTATAGATGCGCCGTATCGACCCAGATTTCAGAATCTATAAATACCGAACTCATTAACGAATTTGGGCATCTTTGGGAACCTTTAGGGTCATTCCCAGACGATCACAACACCTCCAAACAGCAGAAGATCACCCTAGAAGACCTGATTACCCTTGAAGAGTATCTCTAATCATTGTAACGTATTCATTATGCTTAAATTCATTACGATTATGTTTATGCACTTTGATATAGAGATTATGGGCTAACACCCTTATGTGTTAGCCATGTTTATGATTATTTGATGTTTTGATATGTTTCTAATTCGATTGGTTGCTAAGTCTTCGTTTTAATTGTTTATGTTAGTAGTTTGTTTTATTGTAATAGTAAGCTTTAATTCATCAGGATTGGTGGCTTGTGTAATGTGACAACGAAAGATTGCACTCCCTTTAATACTTGCTTTCCCATCAATTAAAGTTTATATGTTGATGTCTTTGGTTACTACTTATTAGTGCATTGATAACCTCTGTGTTTATTAGTGGCTTGCGGGCATTTGACTGCGGAAAATAATGTGGCTCCCACGGTTATTACTAAATTGATCACTTAGGAATAACTTTTAGACATAAGTAATCATTAAGGGTTTACTCGCCGATAAGAATAGGACCAACGAGAAAGGGTTAACTACATACACTTCATATAAAACTAGCAATAAAACAAGTGACAAGCTATTTAAACATAAACACAATTATTAAGCAGCTTTATGCGGATTCCAATGGAATCTAGACTCTAGGTACAAGAGGTAGGATGGACCGCGCCTAGTCTTGAGCACCAATCACTGCAGGTCTTAGAACTTATTAAAACTTAATCATATATGAAACTTGGTTAACACACTCTTCTTATCTTTGGTATTTTCTATTGTTTGTTTATCTTAGTTTAGTTAGAATAAAACCAAACTCGTGCCAGTCTCTCAGGCTGAACCCCCCTTTGCGTTAGTTTAGAAGAGTCGAATACCTCTAGAATTAGTATATTAGAAATCTCACTCTTAGTGATCGACACCCTACTTACCAACTAGGCTACATTGATCGGGTACACTGCCCGTTAGTGTTGTTATAGGTTAAGTCGGCAAAATATAAATGTAAAACTTGATAAGGAATAATCACCTATACAACGACACATCAATATCCAATAACAATATTCCAAGATCAAATTTCATATAATCTAAACTGGTTTCTAGGTCTCAGTTATTGTATTTGTTCGTAACGCAGTTATATAAATTATTCCTAAAATTACTGGTTGTCACACAGCAAAGCACAATTTTTTAATCACACTACAAATACTGTTATGGTTGTGGATACAGCTCATCTCTTTCACATAATTATCCCATGTGTTGGCATTAGAGTTTATTTTGGCCATTTCCTTGATTTTAGTCCATACATCATTAGAGTATTTGCATTGGAAGTATAGGTGGTCATGTGAGTCTTCCACATTCTTGCACATAAGGCATTGCAAGCTCTTGTTTGGATACCATTTCAACAATTTGTCTTATGTAAGAAGCTTGTGCTTAATTGCAAGCCATAAGACAAAGCTATGCTTAGGGATACTATGTTAGTGCCATAAAATGTTGCTCCATATCACTTTTGCATCATCATGCCTCATATCCTTCCATACTTGACTGGTAGAAAACTTGACTTCCCTCCCATTATTTGTTAGCCAAACAGGTATATCAGGATTCTGAGATAGAATTGGTACCTCCATGGCTTGAATAACATCATACTTGTTGCTCCATTCATCTGGCCACTTCCATCCATTAGCATCTAAGATTTCATATGGTTTACTTTGATCATTAAATCCAGCTAATTATAATTTTCTTTTGCTAACAAACTTAGCAAGTGCCTGCTGATTAGTCTACCTATCATACCAAGCTGAGATGGTCTTACCATTCCCCACTTTGTACTTTATATGTCTTTCCACATCCTGTCTTAGCTCCAAAATGGTCTTCCAACACCAACTATCAGTACTATAGCTTTGTATCTCCCAAACACTTCTTCCTTTCAATTTGACAATATTTATCCACTTCACCCATAATGACTCTTTCATAGTAGAAATATTCCATAAGTGTTTGACGAGTAAAGTCCTATTACACTGCTCTAATGTTTTGATTCCCAAACCTCTTTGATCATTTGGTTTACATACCTCCTTCCATGCAACCCTAGCTTTACCTCTAGTTAGCTCACCATTGTACCATAAGAAACCTTTAAACAGCTTTTCAATGTCCTTGATAATAACTTTAGGCAGTTTAAAGACAGATCCCCAGTACACTTGCATGGAAGATAGAACAGATGCAATTAGTTGACCCCTTCCAGCATATGATAAACTCTTATTTTTTCAGTCATTGAGCTTTTGCCTAACCTTATCAATCAAGTTTTTGCAGTCTTTAACACCAATCTTCTTGTAAACTAAAGGAACTCCAAGATATCTCACAAGCATTTTTCCACTTTTGAATGGCAAAATTGACTTAATACTTTCCACCTCTTCCATGCTTAAACTGCCATAAAACATTGTACTTTTACCTAGATTTGGATATAGCCCAGAGACATTGCTGAATTTACCAAGTGCCTCTTTGATAGTTTTTACAGATGTGGCATCTCCATGACAAAGGACCAACAAGTCATCTGCAAAACACAAATGGGTCAATTTAAGGCTTTTACATCCAAAATGATATTTGAAATTCCTTTCTTTATCAATCTCATCTTTAATGAAGATATTCAGAACTTCCATAAAAAGTGTGAACAAGTACGGAGAAATTTGGTCACCCTGCCTCAGCCATCTTCCACCACTAAAGTACCCATGCCTTTCTCCATTAACACATATAGTGAAGTGAGGAGTAGTTGTGCATGTAGTAATCCATTTTATCATCTTATCAGGAAAGCCAAAGTTATGCAAAATACTAGTTAGGAACTCCCAAGAGACTGTATCATAGGCTTTTTGTATGTCAATTTTGAAAGAACACCTTTTTGGCCCATTCACACAGTTGTATCCCTTTATAAGCTCTTGATTTAATAAAACATTGTCTGTGATTGCCCTACCAGAAATAAAGGTACTTTGGTTTTGGTCAACCAAGTTGCATAACACCTTCATGATTCTACAAGTAAGAATTTTGCTGATACACTTATAGACCACATTGCAGCATGCAATGGGTCTAAAATCGGTGACTCTTTGGGGTGTTTGGATCTTGGGCACTAAAGTGATGAGAGTAGCATTTAGTTGTCCAAGAAGTTTTCCTGACTCAAAGAATTCGTTCACTGCTTTGCAAAAGTCCTCTATTACCACATTCCAAGCTTTTTTGAAAATATTTGAGGTGAAACCATCTGGACCAGGTGCTTTTTTTTCATCATTATCAAATTGGGCATGCTTGATCTCCTCCTCAGTCACCATTCTATTCATTTCCATAGCTTCCATATTAGTAACTTTTTTTGTGAAAATATCAGCAGTCTCATCACTCATATGCACTACATTAGATTTGGAACCAAGGAAATTCTCAAAATGCTTTTCAAACTGCAATCCAACTTGATCTCCAGTAACAATAGTACCATCCTCATAGCAAATATTATGAATTCTACTCCTATTCAGCTTTCCTTTGAGTACTTTATGCAAATAAGCAGAGTTTTTGTCACCATCTTTAAGCCAATCCACTGTAGCTTTTTGACACAACAACTTTTCCTCATCTTGAAGAGCATTATTATATTCATTTAGAAATAGAGTACCCTCCTTCCTTAAGTCTTTGTTGGCTGGGTCTTTATCAATTTTCCTTTGGATCTCATTCAACTATTTCCTAACCTCCTCCACTTTGACAAACAAATTCCCATTTTTCCAGTTAAGATTATTTATGTAAGGCTTCAAACTTTTCAATTTGTGCACAAGCCGGTACATTGCATGTCCTTGAGTATCTTCCTTCCAGTTCTCCGTTACTGTAGGTAAGAAGTCTTCTTTGTCTGCTACATAGTTTGCAAACCTAAAGGATCTTCTTTTCTTTTTCAAAACTTATGGACAATTGAGTATAGTGATCTAAAATACCATAAGGAATGAAAACAACATTAGCATTATTGAATTTAGATAAGAATGTAGTGTTACACGTGACCCTATCAATCTTCTTCAGTACTGTTACTTCAGGGTTAAGTAAACTCTTGGTCCATGTGTAATGAAATCCAGTGCTGCATATGTCTTCAACTTTAATAGCATTAACACAGTCTTGGAATTCCAACATATCTTGAGTAGCAGATGATCCACCTTCAGAATGATCTTTAACATTCAGACTTACATTAACATCTCCCATTAGAACACATGCTTCATTGTTAGTTAACTACCTGTATCTATTTAAATCCTTCCATAAATCCCTTCTATCTCTACCAGAATTAGCAACATAAATGAAAGTACAAAAAAATTTGTTGGAGCTTGCAGAGCCTCAATTAGGTATAACATGGTCTGTCCAGTGCTGTGTATTAGTGTACATTCCACTTTATTACTATCCCAACCCACCATGATCATGCATCCCTTCTTGCTAACCTGAAAATTATGCTGCCAGTTCCAACTTCCAAACACTCTATCACCAATTTTCCCAATTATATCATTCTTCATATGGGTTTCTAGAATAACACATACACTCAGGTTTTCATTCCTAATCAGTTTTTCGACTTCATTCTGTTTAATCACTTTCCTCAAACCTCTGATATTCCAAGCTGCTATTTTACAATCCATCAAATTAGTTGTGTAGTATGTTGCTTCCACTACCAATCACCTCATTCTCTATCATAAATCTAGTAGTAGCAGACTTGTCCACAAAACCATCATTCTCATCTAATTCAATACAATAAGTCATCACATCTTTTAATTTGTCCTGCCCATATGTTGCATTCCAATTATCATTATAGTACTGGTGCATTTGCCTTGTCCACTTATTAGTAACACTAGAAGCTCGGTTTTGTTTGATTAGAACATACTTATCCACAGTACGTTTCCAACTTTCATCATTCCTCACTTCACTGTCCTCAACATTATCTTGTAAGACATTGTTCTTATTTGCAGATTTCTTCAGCTTAGATATCACATTTTCCTGAACATTCCAACTCTTTTTGGGTGTACTATTATTATTAGCAGTGACCTCAGTGTTATTCTTTTGCACAACAGTTTTAGGTTGGTATACAAACTTGGGCTGCCTAGTTTGTCTGTTTTTACCTTTCATACCTACTTTAAATCCTTCTTTCTGCACCCATTGTTTCCCATTATCCACAAGCTTTTATTTAACTGCATCTGCACTCTTATTAACCTTCTCATTCTCACTACCCTCATTTCCTTTTTTGTTCACCTTACACTTCTCACTTGCATGACCAAACACCCTACACAGTTCACACATTGGTGGGTTCCAATCATATTCTACCTTAACTTTCTTAACGGCAACCTGTCTATCAAGCTTATCACAATACATTATCTCAACATTATCAGGTAGACCTTTCCTGGCATCCACCTTAATAAGGACCATTGCATATCCTAGCCACCCAACACCTTGACTGCACATCTTAGCAGTCATAGAATTCATCGTTATTGGTTTTCCTAGTCTACTAGCAATGGCACTCAATCCCTTAGTGGTCCATGCCTCAAGTGGAAGGTTAACAAATTTGACCCATAAAGGTAGCACATCAGGTTCAACTTTGTTTAAGTCCACACTAGCATCCCATTTTTGCACCACCATAGCCTTATTATTAACTATCCATACCCTATTCTCAATCACAGTTTGCAATCCATGCTCATTAGATAATTTAAACAAAAATGTCGCATTCCTAATATCTAAAATGCTTTTAAGTCCAAATTTACCCCACATCCTAAAAAAGTAGTAGTTAAGTTCCATTATATACATTTTATAGCCAACAAAGTAGCCATAGGCTATGAATTCCCATTTTTTACTTCCTTCAGTAAAAATTTCCTCATCAAAAATGACAAACACATACCCATCCTCATTAATTCGAGTAGGTACATGACACAGTTTGTTATTTAAGCCCCCATAATCATTTTTAATCATATTAGCATAAGTTTTCCTGTTTTCAGTACCATCAAATTCATCGATTTTACCATTTACAGTTTCACTTACATTGCTTAAAGGTTGAGTATCCTTTAGCCTATTTTGAGTTTTCTTCTTATTCTTCATATCGTAATCAGTAAGAATGATCAATTATCCCAAAAGACTAAAAATCTAAGAAAAACAGAGAAAATTTGATTTTGGCGCCAAAATCAAAAATTTCAATTATTCAATCAAATTTGGGAAAAAATATAGCGTGATGTGTAGAATGAAATTCTGAATCGAATGATCGGTTTGGATCTAAGAATTATGCAATATTTGCGTCGGAATCAAGGAAAAACGAAGGTTTTTTAATGGTGAAAAAAGGGCGGCAAGTTAGTTAGAGGAGAGAGAAAAGAGAGAAAAAAGGTGAATTGATGCTATTGTTGTTGTTAGTCTGCCCTTATTTATATAAGTTGACAAATTATTAATTAGCCACGTAAACGTGTATGTCAAAGTCTTGTTTGTTTAAGGTTTATCATCTCTAAAGTGCAAACTATTCTCTCCGTGTGCAAAAACACTTCAAAAATATACATGCACATGTGTAAGGGGAGTATTTCTGAAAAATGAAAACTTTCAAAGTGTTATTAAACATGTTTTCATATAACACTTTGATTGATTTTTCAAAAAGGTTTTATGGCTAAGATCAATACCAAACCAACCAAAAATCACTATAATGTAAAAGGAGATATAAGGTGATAAAGTTATGTATTATCTCATGGTACGGTCAGAGCCGGGGGACCTACTCAAAGATATTACAAATAGATAGATTAGAAGTCCTTAGGTAATAGAATAGTGTGAGAAAAGAGAATAATGATATCAATGTATGAGTTATCACTGGAACAATCACAACAAGGTGATAGTAAGAATGACATGATATGCATTGAAGGGGTTGAAGAATGAAAAAAAAAAGTTATGAAAGGGTTAAAAGAAATAAAAACCCTCCATACACTTAGGTATGAAACCGGGTTGATACATCTACCATCGGTTATCACAAAGATAATACTAATATTGAAGACACACATCATGGACCTAGTGATGCAATGCACAACTTTTCCCTAGCTACTCAAGTTCCTCTCAAAAGTGAATGGAATCAAGACATTCATTAGTGAAACGATGGTAGTGGAAGAATTCTCTAAGAAAAGGTCTACGATGGTCGATTGGCCTGACATTATTATCATCTACATTTTTCTGTGACAGGTAATGATGAATGCAACCGCTCCTAATGCACTACCATATATATCAACATTTTCAAACTCCAGATACACATACTCAAGTGATCAATCCTCAACAAGTCCAAGACAATGAAAATCAAGACAAAGAGCTGCACCAAAAATGTTAAGAACAAGTCAAAGTCAAGATCAAAGAAATGATGAAAGACATTAGAGTAAAGATAAAAGTATAGAAACCTAGCAAGTGGTATGTTTATGTAGGAGAGGAATCAACAAAAACACTTGAAGATGTTGATCGAAGGCAAGACGAAAGATCACAAGCATGAAAGGAACAAAGAAGTCTGTCAAGTCTATTACAAAAAAGGTTTAAGACCAAGATACAAGTGCTGATGATTGAAGATCCAAGTATCAAGACTAAAGAAGCATCATTTATAAATGATCACCCCTTAGGGGGAGAATGTTAGCATTAAGAAGTGAAGGTCATTTATCATCTAAGAACCTTATAATCATGTAATAGTTTATTATAGACTTAATGGTGGGCTAATGGACTTAGTTAGGTCTAGTTAATCTAATAGGTAACAAGTTTAGGATGCTAAGCCTTGTAAACAAAGTAGTCCAAGTCCATAACCATGTAAAAGCCCACGAAAGCTCAAAGGATTCCTCCCCTTGTATATCTAACGCCTACTCTTCATTTGGAATAGTGTGTGTTAGGGTGAGACTCATTTTTTATTCACATAGTTCTTATATTCTCTCCATCTTCTCTCTACCACATTTCTCTCTCTCATCTCTCTCTCTAAAACCTTCTATAATCTATCTAAGTGTGAAATGATATCATAAGGTGGTTGCCTTACAACATAATCATTCGGTTCTGTAGAGGTATAGATTCACATACGGGAGGTGGAGGAAACACCATAAACACGAACTAAAGATTAAACATTATAAGAATCGGTTTATTAATAGGAGAGGTGTGTGTGTTATTTCTAGAGAGAAGAAATGAAACACACACACACACCTCAAAGAACTGTGAATCCTCAACCTTCCTAGTGTTGACTAGGAAGGTATTTATACAAAGAATACAAAGATAACTTAGCCTAAATGACTAAACTAGTCCTTGTACAAAGAATGAAGTGCAATTCCAAATATGACAAAACTTTAAGGCTAACAATCTCTCCCCAAAGTGAAGTCATATGGGAATTGCTTACAATGTTCCCTACAAGTAAAATATAAACCATAAGCACAGAGAATAGTCTTCAAACGTCATTACTTCGTTCAGCTTGGAGAATCTTCTCAGCATTCATTTCTTTATTTGTAGAAGAACCATGTGAGCAAATCTAATTAGGGGTTTAATACACGATCCGGAAGGCTCTCCCCTAATTAGTGCTCTCCCCCAAACTGACAACCTTTCTGATGATTGCCCTGAATCTGAAGAAGTCTTTTGATAATTAAATGCATTTCGTCTTTAGTCTTCTAACATGCAGCGGAAAATGTAGAACAGACTGTAGACTCGACCTTCTTCAAGATTATCCCTTTGGGGGAACAGGGTATCAACATCTTCATCTCACCAAATGCATCCCAGTTATCTTTCATATGAAGAATCAGCCCATAACGTACACATGAAATGATAACACCACAGTAACAAATTGAACCACTGATCATCTTGATTTTGTTGCCCGAAATTGTTGAAGGTGGAAAAGGTAGAAGTACGTAGAATAAGATGAGTAGAGGATAAGACATAGAATCAACAATTTCCGACACAAATCAAATCATTACATAAATCATTAAGCCCGATCACGTGAACTTGTTGTGAGACCTCGATGTACACATTTCTCTCCCCTACTGGTTACGATTTATCGGAATCAGCATAATGTTGTGTACGTGAAGTATTTAACTGGAAGCACTTTATCATTAAACCCAGTCAGCCTGTGAGAAGATGTCGATAAACCCAATATAACCTCCTGAATAAAGAACAACGGCTTCATGTAGTAACCACATGTGATGATAACCCAATATGATGAACTTGAGAATGAAGTAACATTGCCCAGACTTGTGACTTAAGCTTGTACTATCCTTGTGACTAAGAACGGTGTACCCGATACCCTTAACAAAAGTATTAGCACAAAACCTCTTGACATATCCTCAACTACGTGAGACACTGAGCACTACAACGTAACTCCTTAAAGTGATAGCTACTTTGTGAGAATAGAGAGAGAATCACAAAAGTAACTAGATATCCAAGTCTTCGTCACCATTAATATATGCCCAAACAAGTCATCTTCGCGGTAGGGTAGAAAGAAAGAAGATGAAATAAGTACACGCGTCCGTAAAACCTTACTTCAAACCCAAATAAATAATAACGAATCATCCCCGTAGTCACAGCTAATAATTTAACCATTGTCATTTGATTGTGAATCTTGATCAGGATCTTTTTGGCTATACGTGGTGATGTTGAAGGTGCAGTCCGATAATTTCATGTGTGATGTTGTTGTGAAAAATGCCATAAAATGCAATTCTAATGAGGCCGGAAAAATTTGAGTTTAAGAAATTTTTACGCCGAAAATTCCTCGAAAAATTCGAATTTTGGCCAAAAAATTTGAATTTTGGGCCAAAATTTTCACACTTGTACCAGAATTTGAATCTCGCGTAAAAATGGACCGTAAAGTCTCCTGTGAAAAATAAATTTTACTCAAGTTTTCCCGCCAAAATTTTTTTTTTTTTTTTTTTTTTTTTTTTTTTTTTTTTTTTTTTTTTGAATTGCGATAAGATGTTCGATTGCGAGAGATTTTTGAATTGCGAAAGACAGTATCAATTTCGAAAGTCTGTTGCAATTGCGAGAAGAGAGTGCAATTGCGAAAGACATGCCAATTGCGAGAAGGGAGTGCAATTGCGATAGTCATTCCAATTGCGAGAAAAACCAGCAATTGCGATAGTCATGCCAATTGCGAGAAAAACCAGCAATTGCGAGAGACTCCTCAATTGCGATAGAGTCAGCAATTGCGAGAGACTCGTCAATTGCGAGAAATTTCATTTCATCGCAATTCTTATACAAGAATGCGAGAGGCCCTGAATTGCGAGAGACATCAATTGCGAGAGAGTGGCCAATTTCGAAACTTTTCAACCACTCTTGACTTTTAGCTACATTTTCTCTTCCCCATGCTTTGCCAGTCTGTCTTTCACCAATTCCACCAACTTTGACCAATAATTCAATGAATAAGATATTCAATATATTCCAAAAACACAAATCTTATAAAAGATTATGTGATTTTCGATCAAAGAAGCTAAGAACACACCAACTTTTTGCCTTGTTCTTGCGTATGAATCCAGAAAAACCACAAAAGCTCACGTTTTTATGATAAAAACGCAACAGTTGGGTTCTTTCAAACACAAGTCGAACCTAAATATAGCACTAAACTCGGCTGTTGAAGAATATGAAGAAAAACCGAGATAAAACACAACAAAAATCACCTTTATCACCTTAAAAACACCACGAGCAGCCACCCGGTTAGCTCTCTGATACCAATTGTAGAGGTATAGATTCACATACGGGAGGTGGAGGAAACACCATAAACACGAACTAAAGATTAAACATTATAAGAATCGGTTTATTAATAGGAGAGGTGTGTGTGTTATTTCTAGAGAGAAGAAATGAAACACACACACACACCTCAAAGAACTGTGAATCCTCAACCCTCCAAATGAGGATAAGGAGGGTATTTATACAAAGAATACAAAGTCTAACTTAGCCTAAATGACTAAACTAGTCCTTGTAAAAAGAATGAAGTGCAATTCCAAATATGACAAAACTTTAAGGCTAACAGGTTCTTTGTAGTCTCTCGTTCCTTTAGTGTTTTCTACTTGTGCTCGATACAACCTGCAATCTAGCGTTCCGTGATCGAACTTCGAGGTTGTTGTCGTAATTATCCAAAATATGTTGATTAGTTGTAGAAGTAATAGGGTATGTTTGCCGAAATGGGCTAGGGCTAGGGCTGGGGCTGGAGCTGGGGCTGGGGCTGGGGCTGGAGCTTATATTATAAGTTGGAAGTTGAAGCTTATATTTTTCTAAAGTTGTTTGACGAATTATTTGGAGTTTAAGCTTATTAATGCAAAATCGCATAAAATTACATCAAATTAAATGCAGATATATTTCCAACGTTTGCGTGATAATCAACTATGTTTTGAAAGGTATTTAAGTAATTTGATTAACTATAAGCCCTTATAAGCCTATTTCAATTGACTTGGACTTATAAAAGCTTATGGTTAATAAAAGCTTTCATAAAAATATGTGACAAATAAAACATATTTTATAACCTAATTTATTTTAAAAGCCGAAGCTTCTATAAACATTTATAAGCAACACGACAGAAAAGCATACATCCTTTCCATTGAATTGCCATTCACATTATAGTTAATTAATAGTCCGCAACTAGCTAGCTAGCTAAACCTTTTTCACGATCTAACTATTAGTAGGTTAGTTTTAAAAGGATTTGCTTAAAAAAAAAAAAAAAAAACAAAGTCTTTGCAATTAGGGACGGATCTACATTGGTGTCAGGTATGGAACGGGCTACACCTGATTTTTGATCGCGAAGTACAATTTTGTTTTCGAAAACTACCGTTTAGTGGTATGTACGACCATCGACAAACTTATTTTGCTACTTCCGTTTTTTATGGGCTAACTCAACAATTCTTTTATGCATAAATTTTCTTCTGTATACAACACCTTTTTAAAAATCTTGGTTTCGTCCCTGACATAGCGAGTTAGCTAGATCGACCCTACTAAACGAAATGTTCAGAAAAGGGCAAAGTAATCTTTTAGGAGGGAAAATGGATAACACTTTCGGCGGGGACGTGAGTTAGCACTGTGCATCTAAACTTTTGGCGGCGACGAGTCCCCGCTAAAAGTGAGGGCGGGAAAAATTAAGAGTTACTAGTTTGGTCAAAATTCCCCAAATATGGAAAACACTTTCGGCGGGGACATGTCCCCGCCAAAAGGTCTCGTTGAAAATTTAGTAAACGGTCAGTGAGGCTATGTGCAAGCTCAGCGACGTTTTTGTCATTTAGCGACTTTCGACAAGAACAGGGGCGTCCCCGCCAAAACCATCCTCGTCCGTCCTCTCTTTTGTTATAGTGGGAGTCTCTTAACTAGAGTAGTTGGGTGGCCATAAAATTTTCTCTCCTACCATTTATGATATAACTTCTGGATACATGTGCCAATATGGTTGTAAAGAAAGCACCAATTAAATGAACACACCTAACAACTTTAACCTAACTTTTACGATTATGTAGCCAAATATATATCTCGCTTCATTCCCATTTTATACATATTTCCGAAAAAAGATATCACATCTTCTAATATCACATCATTTCCAAAACAAATGAGTCCCAACCTGCAAGTCAATGTCCACTCTCGGCTCACGGTGGTGTCAAGCACCCCGACTGAGCCAATGGGTCAGACACGTGCTCTGACCCCAATTGACCGCGCTATGGGCTCTCACTCGGTTCATATCATATTTTACTATCGTACCAGCCCATTTGATAAAGAGGGCCGGTATGCTATGGATTTGGATAATGTAAGGATTTCATTATCCGATCTTTTATCGAAGTATCCACGTATGACTGGTCGTTTGGTTCGTGATGGTGATGGTAACTGGATGGTTAAGTATAACGATGCTGGAGTGCGAATGTTCAAGGCTAGTGTAGAGACCACTATTGATGAATGGTTAAAATTTGCTAATGAATCTGATGAGAGGGATTTGACAGTGTGGGAAGACATGCCAGATGGTGATCCTACTTCATGGTCACCTTTCCATATACAGGTGTATATTTCTGACTTAATACATGTTCTTTGAGTTATAAACAAACCCTTATAAGGCCAGTATCAAAAGAAAATAATCTATTAATCTATAAAGTTTGGGTGGTTGAGTGTTTTAAATCCAAGAGTTTATACTCAACAACTCGTATTGATAACAGTCCATGCATTCATTACACAAGTTTATGAAAATAACAACGCCTAACAGATCGTGGTTTCATCACAAGCTAGTTTTTATTACTAGTATATAAGAAAGACTAGTATTAATAAACTTTAGGTTAAGTTGTCACAATCTTCAACACATACGTTCATTAATGTTTTAGGGTATCATATCTAACGTATATCAATTTTTGCCAAGTTTAGAAATGAATAGTGCTTTAAGGTTAGAATTGTCTTTGACTATTTTCACTTTTTTTTCTAAGATTTTCAAATTTTGCAACTTACTTTTGATTAGTATTCATATCCAAATTTATAAGTTTCGATATTATATAAGTTTTAATAATTAAAATTGACGCGGTTATTTTATTGTATTAATAGCTAAAAAAAAAGTTAAATCTCATTGCGTGAACAAATAAATTCTCGGTGAAGTCCTTTTCCATCATTTTCATTGCTCGTATCTGGCTAAGTAAAAATATATGATTATACAAAATATAAATAGTATTTTTTTTCTCGATATAGGTATTGGTAGTTTTTATAGTTGGTTGATTGTTGCTGATAAATTGTCATACAGTCTTCATATAATTAATACTCTTTTGATTAAAAATTCCAAAGAAAAAAGGCAGCCACTGCTAGAATCAAGGCTTTTAGCCACAAAATGTCGTCGCTAAAATTCTTTAACCTCGACTTTTTGCCTTTTAGCCACGACTTTAGGTCGCGACTATAAGACCCGATTCTTGCAGTGAACGAAAACCTGCAGCTGGTTTAAATGGTGTAACTTGTCACTATAGTTTGTCACTATAGTTAAGATATATTTATTCTTAAAGTTATATGCATATAGCTCTTTTTGTCTTGTTAGAAAAGTTTTATACGCTTATTAAGTAACTTGAATGCTTTTTTATTTATTTTATTTTTTTAATCATGGTTTTCGACCTATTTGGTCGATTAATTCACAGAGTTTGAACTCACCGTCACACACTCAAAACAGGGTAAAACTCTCCTTTTTAGAAGGTTACCATAACAACTTTAGGGTTGTTTGCACCTAGCAAGAATTGAACTTGAGACCTCCCACATCTTAAAGTGATAGTCGGGTCACCCCTTATAGTGGTTAATTTAAATGCTTATATTCTTTTATGGATAATGAAAAATGGCCTTGGTATATTACCGAAAGATTCTAATATTCGATTAGAGTTTCATATATCAATAGCTAGCAACACGAACAGACCCATATGGGAGCCGGGTGTGCCACGGGTCACACCCAATTTTAAGTTAGAAAGTGTAAATTTATTATAAAATATTCTTTGGCATGTGCAATCCTTAATTTTATCAAGTAAATTTTTTATATAGGACAACTTTAGTACTTATAATCATAAAAAATAAATTGTGCAACACTTTCTCAAAAACCTTGAATGTGTCTCTCGTGCCTAGCAAGAAAACAACATTTAGGTTATATTATTGTTATTTACATATTATTCAAATTTTGTTCACTAAAAGAAGTTATGAGGCATTTACGTGTTCCTAATGATATATTTTTTGGTCAAGCAAGTAATTGATGAATTTGAAGTAAAAAATGGTATACCTGTAAGGCTATGTGTAATGGGGCTCGAATTGCCCATTTTTGCCCCAATTGGCGCCCCCCACCAGTACACATGGGCGCGAATTGATCAAAATTTTGGTGGGGCGTTTTTCAAATGGCGCCTTGCCCATTGTGTTTTTCCATATTGATCGTAGCTTCCCAATATTAAACGGATACATTTGCAATGAATGAAATGTTGTTTTCCAACCAAAAAAAAAACATCTACATTTTTTTTATTTATATATTCAACCTTTTTTTGTCACTTTTCACACAAACAAATCACTACAACTTTACCTCAAACACATTTTTAAAAAAAATATGGATTCTCCTAGCTCGATTCAAATGCGAAGTCACGTGAACCATTACACGCTCATGCAAGATTTGATCGAGGAAGCGTGGACTAATCGGAATGTGATAAACAACAACGACGACGAGTAGTTTTTAATTTTAGTGTTTGTTTGAATAAAATTTAATGTATTTTTTTTAATTAATAAAATGATGTTGTATTTTTTTTTTAATTAATAAAATGATGTTTTAATTTAGAATGTATTAATTTGTTGAATTTAAAAAAAAAAAAAAAAAAAAAAAAAAAAAAAAAAAAGTGACACATGTCAAATTTTGCCCCACCCACCATTACACACCAAACCAATTCAAGCCCTTTGCTGACTCACCTGCCACGTGTCAAATTTTGCCCCACTCACTCTTTCTTACCATTACACATAGCCCTGTAACTTATATACGATTCTCAAAGTGGAGATCAACAACAAAAGAAATTATGTAACTTTTAGTTTTGGTCATTTAATAGACAATAGTAGCACTTACGGTTGTGGTTTAAATGTGAGATATAAATGTGTAAATTTAACAATTGTTTTGGTGGTATTCACTTGCAGCTGAGTGAATTTGTCGGCGGGGGACTAGCAATTGGATTAAGCTTCACACATCTGCTAGCTGACCCAACCAGTGCAACCATCTTTTACAAATCATGGACCGACGCCGAGCGAGGTGAGCCCAGCGGACACAGCCCTCCGATCCTTGGTCTACCACCTCTCGACAATACATCACTGCCCACTACCACCAAAAACACTTCCATCACCAAGTACTTGCAAGACAAATCAAAACTAGCACCAACGTCATCTAAGAAAATGGCCACATGCACTTTCAAATTCTCGAACACTATCATTAAGCAATGCCTTTACAAAATCGCTGAAAAATGTCCTGATGCCACCCCATCTGATTACCTAACTGCACTATTTTGGTTACAAATCCTCAAACTTAAAAGCTCGAATGCACACTCACCAACACCGTCCATCTCTTTATGCATTGACGCACGAAACCAGCTTGATATACCAATACCTATGAAATTATTTGGAAACGCCCTAAGTTTCTCACAGTTGTCTCTACAAAACAAGCACGTAACTGGTGATAATGGCCTAGCAGAAGCCGTTGAATTAGTACATCACCATGTGAATGCAATCAAGAAAGATGATATTGTTTCAATGATCAATTGGCTAGAGAGTTCTTGTAAGGGTATGGATGGTGTGTATCCGGAGGCAGTACAAATGTATGGCCCGGACCTAACTTGTGTTAGCTTGGAGCACTTAATGATCCCAAAAACTGACTCAAAAGATGAAATTGAGTCGTTAGTTTACGATGCTAAGTTTAGGAACAATGAGAAGCCGGTGCACGTTAGTTACCGTGTTGGCAAAGTGGAGGGTGAAGGGTTGATCATTATTGCACCATCAGCAGAGAGGGGAGTAGCGAGAACAGTGACCGTGACATTACCAGCGGAGGAGATTGTGAAGCTTTGTGAAGATCCAGTGATAATGGAGATGGATCCAACTATGATTTTGAGTGGCAAGAGATAGTTCATTTTTAGATGGTTTAATAAGTTTTACTATCTGCCTTTATCCTTCTAATAATTCTTTCCATGATGCATGAATTGATCATGATTTTTACACATGCTAAATTACTAGTTGAAGAATAAAAAGAGTTAAGAAGGATCAAGGATAAAAGTTGAATAGTGTTAAGTGTAATAGATTACGATACGTTTGTCATTATATTTTTAAATTTGGTATGTGACTGTTTGTTGTAAAATTGTATTCATCAATATTTCTCAGAATAAATTCAGTAACTTTTGTTGGATGAAGCCATCAAAGGGCTCGATTTGCTAGTGTCGCAGCTATATGCTAAATCTTCCTCTTATCGAATGAATTTTTTTAGTACCAATGGAAACTAGCTAAGTCGATACCTGCAAAACCATATCAATGATAGCTAGGTTATTGTAGCAAAAATAATAACATAAATTGAACACAATAAAATGAAAAGAAACAGTTGGCTGCTCAGTAGAACCAACACAACTATTGAGCCACATCTATAGCATACAATAATAATAACATGAATTGAACACAATAAAATGAAAAGAAAAAGTTGGCTCCTCATTAATTAGAACCAACACAACTATTGAGCTACCTCTATATAGCCTGTTACACTGTTTGAAAGTTATTGCTCACCGGCCTTCATATATTTGTCTACCTAAAATAATTTAGTAGTTGTATGTAATAAACGTTTAGTTAGTCAAAGCATTAGTATTGTAATTAGATTAAGTGGTATATGACTTAACAACTATAAATACCCCTCTCTACACATGCGAGGGGTGGGTTCTCATTATTCAGTTACACATTTCATCTCATTCTCTCCTAACTCCTACCGCTTTCCTTCTCTAACAAGTAACAACTCTTTTTTGATTGTGTTGGAATATTGATATCATGTGACCTACAATTGGTATCAGAACTATACATGATCACTACAACACAAAGGAGCTAATGCAACTGTCAAAATCCGTTGCAAATCAGTTGCAAACAGCTATTTACAACGGATTTGCAGCAGATTTTGAC
The DNA here is from genome assembly GCA_021014915.2 of Artemisia tridentata subsp. tridentata. NCBI lineage: Eukaryota > Viridiplantae > Streptophyta > Magnoliopsida > Asterales > Asteraceae > Artemisia > Artemisia tridentata. The sequence goes on along the minus strand of CP139509.1, from coordinate 355,892,396 downwards.
TGTTGCTTAAAGGCTCCATGCAAATTTATTTTGCAACGGAATTCCAACAGACAAAAATAATTGCAACAACTTTTGCAACGGGAGAAAAGTTATTGGAAATTAGGGACTTTTCTACAAAAATATATTTCCTGTAAAACCCTAAAATTCGGATTCCATTTTTCCTAATTAATTTGAACTTTAACCTAATGTTTGTAACAATTAATTAGACAACCTAAACTATATGTTATCAATAATAATACAATTAATATAAACTAACCTAAGTTGTTCATAATAATATTTGTTACAAAAATAAAACCTTCCTTAAACACTACAAGTCTCCCACACGTTCTTTGGTCCATGTCCCATACGATTTTCACATTAAAAAGAGATATGAATTACATGATTCTAGCCCATATGATCACACGCATAACTGATACAATTAAACACGATCAAAGCTAATTGATTTGCAATTATAGCTTACCATATTTGGAGGCACGCTCCCCTCCCTTATCCTTTGTATAATACGTTCTTTCTTTTCCCCTCTCCAATTCATACGAACCAAAAAAAAAAAAAAAAAAAAAAAAAAAAACACACGACATTCCAATATTTCATACACGGTTTTCCCTATTCTTTCTCCCCTCTCAAACCATATGATACCCTTTGTTTTCTCTCCATACAGTGAACCAAAAACACAAGCTAGAACAAAACTCTATTCAATTGCTGCCAAGAAGAGGAAAAGGAGATAGCTAGCGTGGTGGTCTTGTAGCAAATCGTTGGGAGGTATTTGGTGTTGTCTTTGTCCTTGTTTTGTGTCTCGCTATCCAGCCCTAAAAGGTACCTTATACCATCTTCCTTTTTCATTAATTTGATCACCAAGAAACGTTAAATATATAAGAAACCTAAAACCATGTTAAACCTACATCTGAATCAAGCCCTAATGTTGTCATTAAAATCAGTAATAAGAACACTAATTAGACATTAATTACATGCTATAAAACCTGGAAATCCTAGAGAATTAATTAGGGGTCGATTAGGGCTTATAAGGGTTAGGGTTTGTTTGTGAATTTTCGGGTTGCTTGTTGTCCAGGATTTTGGGTCGTGTGGCAAAGGTCATAAGTTAATGATACAAACGTGTTTTTGCAATATTTTTTAGGCTAAAACTAAATTCAGGATGTGTGCTATCTGGATATCAAATTTCTTAATTTTTGGAGGTCAGGAGAGTAGTCTTTTAATTTTTGGGAGTTCAAGTGTCAAAATTGTATTTTGGATGTCTGAAAATCAGTTGGTGTTTTTTGATTTTTAATTTTAAAACCATAAGTAATTAAGAGGTATCATTTGACAGGGATAATTTTTAAGATGTATATGACTTACTGGAATTTTGGTGGATTTTTCTGAAGTTCCAAAATGGGTTCGTTAAGGGCAAACTTTCTGGGTGTCTGTGCAGTTATCTTTCTGGGCAGGTTTGGGAAAACGATTTTTGAAAGGGTACTTGCACTTAGTAATAAAATCTAAAAAAAATTAAGGGGAAGTACTAGACATATGTAGGAGTCACAGATAAAAAATTTAGAACCTTAGGAGCTCAGTTGATAGGTCTATAAATTCATAATAAACTGAGTCAGATTTACATTCTAAACCTAAAATCTGTTTTGACACACTTAAACCTTAATTAGATTAATTATTGATTTGAAACACATATAAAACCTATGTCTTGATTGTTAACTCAGTCTAACCGAATTCCATATTCGACTAAACCTATTTTGATATTACATTTATAACCTAATTAAGTTATGCCTTAATTATGAAACCTTAAACCTATGTATTAATCACTTAACTTAAGTAAACCCTAAATATGAAGATGTGATTGATAACAAGCATTAAAAATCCGTTATGGTATTAAATGAGCGTATAAGTAATATATGATTATAATTCATGTAGATCCGGTGAAGTCGGAGTGATCCTCTTTCTTGTGTTCTTTTGCCCTTTTGCTTGCGTTTCATAAGGTACAGATATTCCACCCTTTTTCAGTAAGGGTATCTCATGACTTTTGATTCCTTGATATTTGCTATTCTGATTTATGATTCATTTGATATTTGTTTAGTTATTCTGTCGGATATGGTTTGATTCATTCGTTCTCTCTTGTGACTTCAATATTCGTATTAGAATCCTTTGAGACTTTGTAATCCATCTAATATTATGACTTGTATAAAAAACCTTTTTGAATAAATATCTTGATGATGTTTTGGGAAATACTATTTTTAAAATGATTTCTATGACTACGAGGTAACACCAGTTTTTATATGAAGGCTTAATGACTCTTATGAAAACGGTTTTTAAAAAGAATACTTTCATGAAAACAACATTTAAATGATTTTCACAATTACATAATCTGGTTGTACTCTATCCTTAAGGATTCTCATGACTCATTGATTTTCTGATAATTGTTATGCTTTGATCCGTATTTGTTTAGTTATTTGTTTGATTATTCATTTCATGCTATATTCTATTCATATAGCTATTATCTGAGTTGGATAATTTATAATTATCCCTTATCATTAGATTACATGTACTATGCCTATCATGTTGCCCATATTTGTATCCAGTCATGGGGTGTCCATGGCCTTGCCATTGATGCACCAATGGTATTGACACTATCTGTGGAGGTGGGTTTTTGTCCACAGCATTTCCATTTGTTTATATAGTTGTATATATAGCGCACCTGGCCCGTGTTTATTATATGTATGTTTAATCTAGAACTGGCATATGTATCTCTGTTTTGAAGGGAGCGTATGGATGAATCCTAGGTACTTAGTTCAGTTTCGATATATACTTGTGAATGGACTTGAGTGTGTGCAATACACCCCATTTCACTTTTGGTACATCAAGCTAGCTACTCCATGTACAATTTGCTATATGTTTTGTTGGGCATTCCATTTGATATTGATATCCACTTTATGTTCATTATTATGTTTTGATCTGTTTCATATGTTCCATATTCTGTTTGGCATCTTGTTTAGCATGTTCTCTCGGATTCATTCGCTTATTCATTTCGTATATGCTTATTACCTTTCATTTGTTTATATCTGTTCACTGAGCGTTAGCTCAATCGCATTTTCTTTTCTCTGCGGCAGGTTATAAGCGGGATGATGGGCATTAGTGTTGAGATTAGAAGATAAAGGACCTACCCTTGATTAGATTCCATTATTTGAGTTATGATTGTAGACATTATGATTTGGATATGTATTGTATTTAGATTATTGTTTGGATTAGATTTCGTAAGTCCTTGTAATTCGTGACTTAGTATTTAATAAGAGATCTTCCGCTTGCGTTTATATGTCCTGATTGACACCATAATGTTACACTTAGGCCCTTTTCAGGTTGGGGTGTTGCATTTCCAAACAATTTGCAACGGTAATGATAAGGAACTTGCAACGACAAACTTTTGCAACGAGTTTTACAACCATAATATTTTGCAACGATAGGCAAAACCAAATTGCAACAGAACTTTTTCCTTGCAAATTCATTAGAAAAATTATTTCTAAATACATAAATTCAATAATTTAAAACCAAAATTTTCCAGATTCATAAATCAAAAATTAATAATAATCATATATACAAGAATCCAAATATCAAATTACAAATTTGCAAGTGCACCAAATCTAATTGATTGTACAAGTTCTATATAATGAGTATATCTAAGACGAAGTTTACGAAATGAAACAAAGTCTTTACGAGGGAAGAGAAAGTGGGAGGTTGGTGCGTGTAGAGTGCCCACATCTAACAACCTTTACATCCTAACAACATTCCCATCAATTTCATTCCCCATTCATTCCTTCAGTAATGTATTCATCATCAACCTTTGAGACTGAAGTATTTATATATAGTGCTTATGCTCCAGATCCTACAAAAAACCAAACTTTAAACCCATTGCAACTCAATTCAACGCATAGAGACCCAAACACAACTAACTATGAACTACTAAAAAAAACTAATCAAGCATAAGTGCCTTAAAATTTTCCTATGTTACATGTCCCACCCCGTCAAAGGCGAAAACACGAGATGTAACGAAGAAGGCACATTGCATAACATTATAGTTCACACCATACATTAACTCCAATAATAGTTTACATTATTACAAAACAATTCCTGTATAACTCTTGAAAGTAAAAGTGTCTCCATGTTGAACTCTTATTGTCTTGAAAACATAGTAGTAAGGTAGTAAATAGTCTGACTCCAATAAACGTGCCCTCAAATACTTTAACAATGATCACCTGAAAATGCTACTAGAAAACGTCAACATAATGTTGGTGAGCTCGTAGGTTTGAAAGTTAAGCCACGAAGCTGTAAATTAGATAAAGTAGGACAATAGTGAGTGAGATACACAATTATAGCACGTAATCAAAGAAATTAGTTTTGTTTTTGCGCCAACTGAACCTACCATGATTTTCACACATAAATAAATAACAGCGGGGAGCTACCCCGGATAGTACTATCAAATGATTCGGCTCCAAACAGAGTTAAACAGTTGCGCATGTTTGCTCACAAAACATAAAGTTGTACCACATAGCACATAATCGCAATCAAACGCACGTAATTGTCCAAAAACATGAAAACAGTAAATCATAGCATGAAAACATTTGAAAAGCATTGAGTACCATTTCCACCCCAAGGTAAAACATGATAAAAAGTGGGGCTACAAGAACTCACCTTAGTCAAGCAATGCACAACACAACAGATCAAGAATAGTATAGCACAACGGCAACTAGAACATCACGGCACAACAGCAACTAGTATCACAACGCAACGGACTTGGCACAACCTATTAATAATAAGCTTATCTTAACGTATATCCAAAAGTATAACGGTTTCCAAAAGCTAACTATTCCCAAGTATATTCCACTTTCCTTTCCAAAATATCCTTGTTAAAACCATTTATTAGTGTTTGGTATCATCGTGGGTGTAGTGGTGACACAACGCTGACTCAAGTATACACACGCCAAATCAAATGACCAAGACGGAAACGGCTCACAAAACAACTCTCCAATAACAACTAAGCCATGTGATTGCAATATCCCAAACGAACTCTATCACTAAACTCGTAACAATAAAACAAAACCAAGTGATAAGAGGTAAGTCATAAGGATAAGTTTCTCACTAATACGTCCTTTGGCACACTTGTCAGGCTCTTATTGGGCTCGTCGGTCCAATAAGTCCGATAAATGTGTCGGTTGGTTATATTAATGTTAAACCGATCCGTAACTTCAAATATAAACCAAACAATGTTCAAAATTCCAATATTTGTATACCAAGGTAATGTGCCTCGATACGTTCTCATAGTCTCGCATTTTTTCCGTTATCTCATAAATTACATTTCCAAAAAGATACATATATCATTTATTATTATTTATTAACTATTATAACTTTATTTATTAGTTGTTTGAAGTTCCTTTTCGTTTCCGTTTCACAATATGTCACGAGATTAGACAACGTATCAAATAGTCCCTTGGGGTCAAATAGTCAACCGTAATCGTCACAAGTTCAATTAAAGTCTAATATCCATTTTCGGCTTGTCGAGGCCACGCCGAGACTACAAAGTCTCGGTGGTGCTCGACTTGCTCAAATCATCACAATAATAATCAATAGCTTGTAATAAAAATCTCCATGTCCAAATCAATATTTAAAGGCCAAAATCCTACGGCTCGTTATTTAATTATCGCAACAAATACTTCTCAAATTCAACAACAACAACAACCTCCTCATCATCACCACGGCTTCGAACCGTGGCGATCCTAACAACCAAACAGACCCTTGGCCTCGGTTGTCAAACCAAACGGACCCTTGGGGTCACTCGGCTAACTTTCCAACACAACCACAAGCCTCAAAACCTAACTCTATTCCAAACCCTAACCCTAAACTTGACCAAATCCACAATAATAATAACAAGGTAAAATTATAACCAATCCATCATAACCATAAGCTCAAAACAACCCTCCACGACTCGACAAGTACTCGACTCGACTCAAAACGAGATCCACAAGCCACGGCCGTGAGCTTATGCTCACGGCTCGACCATGACTCGACAACAAACTCAACCAAAAATGATACCAGACTCGTTTTTAGTTAACAAAATGATTATTCCTCATGTTTTTATACCCGAAACCAACCCAAAAGGAAAAGAATGAAAAAAGTGACTCGTTATACACGAGTTGACTCACACCGAGTCACACACGGGTGTGAATCAGTGTATCTCACCTTCACAAGCTCGAAAACTACACGGATCTAAAGTTCTTGATGGTGGTGGTGGTGTGTACGAGGCGGTGGTGGTGAATACGAGGTGGTGGTGGTGTTTCTTGGCGCGTGTGGTGGCTAATCGTGACAAGGGAGTCACAAAGATGATGTTGGTGGTGGCGGTGTGATGTGAGAGGTGGAGGTGGTGGCATGCTGTGGTGGCCGAAGGCGTGGCCGGAAATGGGATAAAGGAGGTAGGCGGCTAAAGAGAAAGCAAATAGGGTGTTTAACCCTAAAATGTTATAAGTGGGGTTTATATAGCCCCCTAGGACTATTGGTGAAAACCCTAATGACCCACAAGGACCAAAACTGAAAATTAGTGTGGGGGTGGGAAGGGTTATTTCGCTATACTTTTACTAAAACGCTATCGGGGCTAATTTGGGTGCCGAAATATTTTCCCGAGTATTTTTAATTTATGCCATTAATCTTAAAACTATTTCTCCAATAAAATTGACTATAAATATGTCTAGGTTCGTGTTATCTAGTAAAACCTAATGTTTCACGTGTTATTAGGTTCAGACTCGTGCCGAATCGCGTTGTGCTCTACTTTCACGTTTCACAAGAAATTCTCACATTTTCAGTTCAAATGATGTCCAAAAGCTCGAAAATGTATAATAGGCAATAATAAATGAAACTTATTATTAAAATAAGTTTGGAAAAATCATCGTCTGCCACAACTGGTTTCGAGTTTTATAAATAAGTATTGCCCTAAAATTGCCGGTTGCTACAGTCACTAGTACAAAAATGGGTTTTAGTCACACATGTTGTTTTTTGAACGGCCACACAGTAACTTTTTTATGTGACTAAATGTACCAGAATAAAATAAACAGCCACACTTGATCCGACTTGTGTGACCATTTCGTCTTTCCAACTGAGGCTATAGTCACACATTTGAATATTTCGTGACTAGAAGTATCTTGTAAATTTTTTTTTTTTTTTTTTTTTGATTATTTAGTCACATATAATTTGGGACGTGTGACGGATACAAATAAGTTTAAAACATTAGTCACACTATATATACACATATGTGACAAATATATGTCACACAATTGAAAAGTGTGACCAAAATCCATATATGGTCACATGAAGTAATTGTGTATGTGACTAAATCATATACTCAAGTTTGTCACACATTATTTAAAAGTGACTAAATCATATAGTCAAGTTTGTCACACATTATTTAAAAGTGACTAAATCATATATATCTAAAGCACTTAGTTTTCCCAAAATAAAATTTCCCTCTTCACATCTTTTCACAAGCCCGCCTAAATTTTTCCCCCAAAATCAAATTGCCCTCCTTCCTAAATTCCCAAATATTTCATTAACCATTCCCCCCAAAATCAAATTGATCTCATATAGTATTTTCATCTAAATACTATTTCATATCAAATTCGAACCTGGATATGGCTAATTAAAATATTGACCCATTTAGGAATAGGTCGATTTGGGCTGGTGTTTTATTTCAAATAGAAGATTAAATCAAGAAGTTCAGCTAATAGGGGAAGATGTTTAACAGTTGAAATCTCTGAAAATCTATTTTTTGCATGCAACCTTCTAAATCGATTAAATCGGTTTATTTCCCCAATTTTCAAACCCTAATTTATTTCCCCCAATTTCAAACCCTTATAAACCCAAATAAAATCCAATCAGTTATTAGTTTTATAAAATTAATAATCTGATGGATGATTCTGTTAAGCAATACAAATCGAAACCAGTAGCTCGTCGTACTAACATCAACGTTCACTTCTGTGCACAACAACTGTTCGACAAAATTGCGCAACAGGAAGAAGATGAGGATTTGAAGGATGTAGAAAAAGAAGAGCTGTTGTTGGCTGAAGAAATGATTGAAGATTGTGAGGTTGCTGATGCTGATGCTGATGATGAGACCGAGGCGTGGATATCGTTGAACCGTGATCGGAGTGAGGAGGAGTATAAGCCTGTGATTTCGGTTGCGACGAGTTCTTCGAGTTGGTGTGAGGATGTTTAATTTTGTCTATTTCTTTGTGTTCATGTTTAATTTTGAGGTGGCTTTGTATTTACTAGGTTTTTTACACCATCAAACATGGAGTCATCTAACGTCTGAACGTGCATGGTGCAGGGCTTGCTAATCTGGGCAACACTTGCTTCTTCAATGTAGTTATGCAGTGCTTCACACACTCTGTGCTACTTGTTCAGGGACTCTATTCACTAAAACATTCGGCACCTTGTGTTTGTAAGGCCTTAAGCTCTATTATCTTGTATACTTATTTGGATTTTGGTATGCTTTGGGTTCACTTTGCAAATGACACTTTGTGTTTTTAATATGGTGTGTCTTAATATGAATTTTTATTTGTTTAGTGTATGATTGTAAGTGTGTGTGAATTTTTAAATTGTATGATGGACAAAAATGACACTTTGTGTTTTTAATATGGTGTGTCTTAATATGAATTTGTACCATTTCTAAAGTACATATTTTCAAACAGATCAATGGATCAGCCGCGCCGACCTATTTTGACTTGTTATTCATTTTCTTGAATTTGGCGCTGAAGTTAACAATGAGATTGATTCTTATGCAGACATGTCGTGTTGATGCATTATCTCAACAGAACAGTAAGAAAGATACTGTATTTCCTTGGACTGATGTGTTTCAGAAAAGTCCAAGTTCATCCTCGGCATTAGGTAAATAAACAGCAATTTTTGTTCTAAAGATGTTAGGTTTGTTTGTTAAATTCAAAAAGTCATTTACCCCCTGCCATACATTTTCGTTAAATGTTTCGTTTCTTAGCCATCGTAGGTCAAATATGACAGTGCCTAATAACATTGTTCAGTGCATTCCACCCATCCAACATGATAGAAAAAGCACCTATATACAGAGCAGACCCTGGGAATTCACCTAGGGCATAAAAATTAGTCTAAAGTAAAGCTATTCTCAAGTTCAATTATATACAATTGTTTTATTGCTTAGGAGTTCACCTTTTCTTTTATCTCTCCGTGTGTTGCACCAATGTCATTGATGATGGTGGTGGGAACTACTAGAGATAATCATCTATGTCTGCCTGTGAAATTTAAGTGTTCTAAGTATGATTGGATAACCCAAGGACCCGCCATCAGTCTTGCCATTGCTAGCCCTGCCCTTTATATCCTTACAAAAATACTTGTTCGTGTAATTTAGACCTCTATGCATTCTTAATATTAACTTTTTCAGAAATGATTTTTTTAAAAGAAGTTATAACTGAGTATAAGTTGTTGCATTTCGTGTTCACAGTAGGGTTTAGACCAAGGAAAAATGTACACTTGAGCGACCAAAGTAAACTTGTATACATCAAAATATTGATGTTCTGTATAGTTTTTCAGCTCATGCTTTATAGCTGAGCTCCTCATGATATCCTAGATATGTATTTTTATGATAATAGCATGCAACTTAATACATTCCTGTTTATAGTTTTGTAATCTTTATATTTACTTTGATTGTGCTCAAATGTAGCAGACAACTCACATAAGCATGAAACAAACGAGTCCCCATACCTGCAGCTGCTATTGGGCTTATGGAGAGTTTGCTTGCAATAGATCCTGGGCAAAGAGGAACTGCTGCTCTTGCTCTCAAGAGTGAGGTAACTCCCTCCTTTTTATAGTCCTAAATTTTTATCTTGTTTTAGATTTATCAAAAGAAAATTTGAACATTTATTACTGAAAATGCAGATTTTGGTTCACTAGAATTATCACCAGTTGGTGGGCGAGAAACAACAGACACTAGAATCCTGATCGAGAGTTCACGAGTTCACTGGAATTATCATGCAGTAATGGGCATTTTGAATACATTTGGAATATATAGGCAGAAGTCCAAGAGAATCCTGATCGAGTCTTCGGATAGTGAAGTTTTGAAATTATTCAAGGCAAGAAACAACAGACACGGGCTAGTTTATTTTTAATACTGCTAGATATTATAGTATGAGCAGGTGTATTAGTTCTGTTAGTTGTAAGTTAGTACTGTTGGTTCATACAGTTAGTAGTTCTATTATATATTATTGTATTTGAAGTTTTTTTGATATATATTTGAATTTGTTTTGATATATATTGATTTCTTAAATGTGACTAAAAGATGTATATAGTTACACTTAATAACACTTTTGGTCACTGTTTGTTTAATTTGTTGTGTGACTAAATATTACAAAAGGCCACACACACACAAAATTCATGTGACCATTGGATGATCAATAGTCACACAAAATACACATTTCTTTCACTTTAAACAGCATATGGTCACACTTATTGACACTTTTGGCCACTTTTTGCTTAATTGTATGTGACTAAATACCCAAAATAAACATGTTTTGTGTGACTAAATATTACAAAAGGCCACATAAACATAAAATTCAAGTGACCATTGGATGAACAATAGTCACACAAAATACACATTTCTTCACTTTAAACAGCATATGGTCACACTTATTCACACTTTTGGCCACTATTTTTTAAATTGTATGTGACTAACTCGAAAAAAACAACACACGTTGTGTGACTAAATCATCACAATCGTCACATTTATTATATATTCATGTGGCCATAGGATGGGAAATAGTCACACATACTGATAAATCCAACAAAACTTGTGCCTAATTGGTCACACATATTCGGGTTTTGGTCACTCTTTTTCAATGAAAACGGTCACAAACTAAACAATGTGACCATATAGACCCTATAGTGGCGAGACTTTTTGTCACACACACCAAAAAAACGTGTGTGACTATATGCATATAGTCACACATTTTTTGGTGTGACCGTAGGCCAAATCTGTACTAGTGAGTACATCCTCGTTATAGGAATTTTGTCCACAAAATTCAGCTAGTACCACTGCCAAAAAGTGTGAGTACTCAATTCTCACCTGGTCCTTACGTTCCCAAGTAACTCATGTCCACAGTTTAAGTTCTAACGACTTATAATTATAATCTTGTCTCATCTAAATTGCTCACTTCTCTATCGAGGGTTCTGGTTGGCTCTTTCACAACACGAAATAGATCACCAAGCTGACATCTTATGGAATGATAACTGGTTGGTCACCAGTTAGGCCTTACTTATGGTTCCTCACACGTTAATCACTAAAATTCATTGGTTGCTCGTAAATCCATATGACCGATTTCTATTAACGAAACTGCTAGTCTGATGTAAACGATCTAGCCACCTATATTAGAATCAACGATTCTGCCTACTCTTACTGAAATAGGCTAGCGCATGTACGTAGAACCTAACGAAGGTCAAAGTTATGACAAGAGCACTAGAATTCGAATCAGGGATCCAATGTCGCGGTCGTAACTTATGTTACAAAGGTAAATACTACTAAAAGTTGTAACCTATGTCGTCTTAGTCCAAATTCGTACTTCTGAATGAAATGTGACGGGCAGTCGAAGGTAACTACTGGGTGACTAAATTCAATGGAATAAGCCTTTCCGTATTCGAGCAAAATCAGCGAAACCTTAAACTAAGTACCAACTTGATTTTAGCTTAATCTTGCAACTCATCAAACAAGAACTGTCACGATTTTGGCTACTAATCAAGTCATTAAGAAAGAGGAATTTAACGTCTTCGATGATCTGGCTCTATTAAGGACTTGCTTAAAACAACGAATAGGTACTTACGGCTAAAATTAGTGGGATTAGCGAAGAAAATCAAGGGTACCGTTGAGGAAATTTTTGTCACTTAGAGAATATTGGTAGAGTCGACAGGGAAAGAAACTTTGTTTATGAGACTACGTAGGTAGGCTTGAAGGAGGTTTCCCAAACTTGAAGAGACAGGTTGAAGTAGCCAAGGCGTATGTAAAGAATTATCTTCAAGTCACGACACTTTGCAGAACGTCGAGTATCCATGAGGAAAGGGGAATCAGTCGTTATCTAACCAGCCTTCATCAAGATTCAAAATGGTTGAAGAATTTATAGTTCCAAAGGTTTCGTACAAGTAGTTTAGATCTCTAACGTCGTAACAATGAAAACAAGTCAGTTGAAGTTTAGACCTACAAACGCGAAATGGTGTATGAGGATGGCACGTCATAGATTTGGCACGAGCACTTGATACTAGTGTAGCCATACAGGTCGCTTTACATAAGGCTGCACCTACTTAGTTGAATTATGGAGATCGCGATCTCTGTGGACTCACAAGAGTCGATGTATTCGTCAAAGGGGTGAACTGTGATATGAGTCGCTATCGGCAAGATCAACATGATAAGAAAATTGGAGAATCTAAGGAAAGGATGAGCTTTTAAGACGATTGATGAAAAAGTAAGGGTAGTACCGGTGTTGTGTCTGGTATCTTCTTCGTCTATAACATACTTGCTTCCGTCCGACGTCTGGTGCCAAAATATGTTTTGCGATGTATTCTACATGTCGTCGCATAAGTCGTGGACCGAAGAAATTAAATGGAACGCTAGCTAAAATTTTTGTGGATGGAGATTTTTTTTTTTTTTTTTTTTTTTTTTTTTTTTATGCTGAAGGAATCATTTATGGTATTCTCAGGGGCATTGACGGGGAGAAAGATCTGGTGGAATAGATTACAATGTAGTTAGGTGAATTTTTTGTGGCTATTAGGAGGGAATATCAAACCCATGGCACGGAGTTGGCAGTCGTAGTTTAGAAGTAATATCATAAAAAGGCGGTGTTTGTATGGTACGCGATGTCCTATTCGCTCAAATCACAAGAGTCTTATGCTTATGTTTCGTTAGGAGGTTCTAATACTCAAGAAAAGTGTGAACGGTGTTAGTAAAGAGTTTCGATGTTGGTGTTCTTATCATGTAGGATGAGTTTGTTGACGTAGTCATCCGAAATGAAAGGATAGAATTCAATAGGGTTTGATCAGTGAGAATAGATCATTAATAGCTTTACAGCAGATAAAAGGATTTTAAGGGCAAAGCCCTTGGTGTGAAAACATCAGGGAAGAACGTGTCATCAGGTATACACGAATAGTTGAGGACGACGGTCTATGAATCAAAAGGTCTATGGGCAGAACCTGGTGTCAATGATCTGGAACGCTCGAAGATCATTATTAGGCGAAACTCGTATGTCTAAGTGCTCATTTCCTCTAGGCATGACTAAAATCTATAATGACTCGAAATTGTTGCCAAGTGAAGACTACATCGAGAGATCTGGTTACAAGTGAAGGCCAAAGATCTTATGGTTCAGTGCAACTTCTTGTACCCAAATGTAATAGTAAAGTCATGTCCTAATGTGACTAACTTGTATAGAACTCCAAAAAGGACATGTTGTCTCTTGAGTAACACTGATTGTTTAATCCAACGTACTTCGATCAACACGAGAGTCTTATCTTCGGGGATGAGTGGGAATGTTACACTTCGAAGGAATAGTGTCATGGCATAACACATCGCTATTAGCAGTCTCGGACAGAGGTATTCGATTCACTTCTAAGGTCGCTTACTATGTAGGCATTGTGATTGTTCTCGAGGTTTGTCCATGAATGGTGCGTGTTCCCTCTTGAAAGCATGGTTTTTGAAGTTTATTAAAATTTGACCATAAATGTATTTTGAAGCAACATTGTTTGAAGTTTTCAACAATTAGAGTTATGTGAAAAGATATGACTACCAAAAAGTTTGTATATTGAAATAGGGTTTTTTTTCTGAAAATTTACATTTGGACGAATATTTAAGACGATTTTTAAACCAAAACGGTCCAACCCTTTTGAAAATCACCAAATTATTCTAAATATTTTAAGGCAATTTCGAATACCAACTTTCGTTTAGAAAAAGATTATACACGATCCAGACATTGAGGATTACTAATTCATCATACTTTACAAAACTCGCAAGAAAATCTTTCATTTGTACAAAATTTTGGCAAACAGTATTCGAATTATCTAAGTAGTACCAACTCCGAAACACGAACACCAGGGCGAACATCGCTATCGTAGTCAATACAAACAACTTAGTTAACAAGCTTAGGGTCACTGCTTTCTCATGAGTCCTATTATCTCACTTGCAGTATCCAAGGTCCAAATCGTACGACTAAGCCATTAATTTCGACTACGCTAGTTGGCGGGTCGTTTCCCTAAGGCAACTAATAACTTCATCCGACTCATCGGCTTATAATGTGGTGTATTCAGGCTTTCTCACAAATTGAGGGGTAGGGGAGACAAGGCATGTGGCGTAGCGGCATAGGGCAATACTAGGGTAGTCGTGTATCCAAAATAGTTTTCAAATAGTATTCCAAAATGGTGTTTCCAAAATAGTATGTCCCAAAATAGTTCTCAAAATAACATATCAGTATAATGCATTTTCAAAATAACGAAACCAATATTTACCATCCAAAATAGTATTCAAAATTGTATAGCGTATCCAAAATAGTCTACCCAAAATAACGTATCGCTATACATATTCAGCAAAATATATAGTATGAGTTTTGTTTGCGTATGGGGATAAATAATATCAAGCGCACGAGTATGGGGAACGGTACAGGAAATACTCTGACTCAAACCAAATCAAACCATATCATATCAACTCAACTCAAAACACATCATAACATATCGGATCAAATCACACAATATCAAATAAAATAAAAGCACTTAAGAACGCAATAGCAAGCTCACATATTGTCCTAGAGGCTAAAAGCTTCAGTACACAAAAGGCAAAGCAGTATAGATACACATAACCCGTAAGGCAGATGCACACACATAGACCAATGCATTTTCAGGTGATTTAGGCTCCGAATCCAACCAAACACGATCTAAGGTAACTACCCCCATTATCCCTGATCGCTCCTGAATTATGCATAGTTGATCAGGCTATGCGTAATTTAGGAAAAACGATGGAATGCTCGGGCTAATCGACTTGTACCATGTTTGGGGTTTTAATAAAAACTTTAGTCCGGTTATAGTTGAGGTTTTTATTTTTGAAAAACCAACATTCACTATAACCTTGGGCTCTGATACCATTCTGTCACACCCCGTCAAAGGTGAAAACACGAGATATAACGAAGAAAGCACATTGCATAATATTATAGTTCACACCATACATTAACTGCAATAATAGTTGACATTATTACAAAACAATTCTTGTATAACTCTTGAAAGTAAATGTATCTTCATGTTGAAATCTTATTGTCTTGAAAACATGGTAGTAAGGTACTAAATAGTCTGACTCCAATAAACGTGCCCTCAAATACTTTAACAATGATCACCTGAAAATGGTACTAGAAAACGTCAACATAATGTTGGTGAGCTCGTAGGTTTGAAAGTTAAACCACGAAGCTGTGAATTAGATAAAGTAGGACAATAGTGAGTGAGATACATAATTATAGCACGTAATCAAAGAAATCAGTTTTGTTCGCGCCAACTGAACCTACCATGATTGTCACACACAAATAAATAACAGCGGGGAGCTACCCCGGATAGTACTATCAAATGATTCGGCTCCAAATGGAGTTAAACAGTTGCGCATGCTTGCTCACATAACATAAAGTTGTACCACATAGCACATAATCGCAATCAAACGCACGTAATTGTCCAAAAACATGAAAACAGTAAATCACAGCATGAAAACATTTGAAAAGCATTGAGTACCATTTCCACCCCACGGTAAAACATGATAAAAAGTGGGGCTACGAGAACTCACCTTAGTCAAGCAATGCACAACACAACAGATCAAGAGTAGTATAGCACAATGGCAACTAGAACGTCACGGCACAACAACAACTAGTATCACAACGCGGCGGACTCGGCACAACCTATTAATAATAAGCTTATCTTAACGTATATCCAAAAGTATAACGGTTTCCAAAAGCTAACTATTCCCAAGTATATTCCACTTTCCTTTCCAAAATATCCTTGTTAAAACCATTTATTAGTATTTGGTATCATCGTGGGTGCAGTGGTGACACAACGCTGACTCAAGTGTACACACGCCAAATCAAATGACCAAGACGGAAACGGCTCACAAAACAACTCTCCAATAACAACTACGCCATGTGATTGCAATATCCCAAATGAACTCTATCACTAAACTCATAACAATAAAACAAAACCAAGTGATAAGAGGTAAGTCATAAGGATAAGTTTCTCCCTAATATGTCCTTCAACACACTTGTCGGGCTCTTATTGGGCTCGTCAGTCCAATAAGTCCGATAACAATGTCGGTTGGTCATATTCATGTTAAACCGATCCGTAACTTCAAATAAAAACCAAACAATGTTCAAAATTCCAATATTAGTATACCAAGGTAATGTGCCTCGATACGTTCTCATAGTCTCGCGTTTTTTCCGTTATCTCATAAATTACATTTCCAAAAAGATACATATATCGTTTATTATTATTTATTAACTATTATAACTTTATTTATTAGTTATTTGAAGTTCCTTTTCATTTTCGTTTCACAATATGTCACGAGACTAGACAACGTATCAATTTACATTCCATAATCCTTAAGACTGTATGTCGGGTCAAATAGTCAACCGTGATAGTCACAAGTTCAATTAAAGTCTAATATCCATTTTTGGTTTGTCGAGGCCACGCCGAGACTACAAAGTCTCGGTGGTACTTGACTTGCTCAAATCATCACAATAATAATCAATAGCTCATAATAAAAATCTCCATGTCCAAATCAATATTTAACGGCCAAAATCCTACGGCTCGTTATCTAATTATCGCAACAAATACTTCTCAAATTCAACAACAACAACAATCTCCTCATCATCACCACGGCTTCGAACCATGGAGATCCCAACAACCAAACGGACCCTTTGGGTCACTCGGCTAACTTTCCAACACAACCACAAGCCTCAAAACCTAACTCTAATCCAAACCTTAACCCTAAACTTAACCACATCCACAATAAGAATAACAAGGTAAAATTATAACTAATCCATCATAACCATAAGCTCAAAACGACCCTCCGCGACTCGACAAGTACTCGACTTGACTCAAAACGAGATCCACAAGCCACGGCCGTGAGCTTATGCTCACGGCTCGACCACGACTCGACAACAAACTCAACCAAAAATGATACCAAACTCGTTTTTAGTTAACAAAATGATTATTCCTTGTGTTTTTATACCCGAAACCAACCTAAAAGGAAAAGAATGAAAAGAGTGACTCGCTATACACGAGTTGACTCACACCGAGTCACACAGGGTGTGAATCGGTGTATCTCACCTTCACAAGCTCGAAAACTACATGGATCTAAAGCTCTTGATGGTGGTGGTGGTGTGTACGAGGCGGTGGTGGTGAATACGTGGTGGTGGTGGTGTTTCTTGGCGCGTGTGGTGGCTAATTGTGACAAGGGAGTCACAAAGATGATGTTGGTGGTGGCGGTGTGATTTGAGAGGTGGAGGTGGTGCCGTGCTGTGGTGGCCGAAGGCGTGGCCGGAAATGGGAGAGAGGAGGTGGGCGGCTAAAGAGAAAGCAAAGAGGGTGTTTAACCCTAAAATGTTATAAGTGGGGTTTATATAGCCCCCTAGGACTATTGGTGAAAATCCTAATGACCCACAAGGACCAAAACTGAAAATTAGTGTAGGGGTGGGAAGGGTTATTTTGCTATACTTTTAATAAAACGCTATCGGGGCTAATTTGGGTGCCAAAATATTTTCCCGAGTATTTTTAATTTATGCCATTAATCTTAAAACTATTTCTCCAATAAAATTGACTATAAAAATGTCTAGGCTCGCGTTATCTAGTAAAACCCAATGTTTCACGTGTTATTAGGTTCAAACTTGTGCCGACTCGCGTTGTGCTCTACTTTCACGTTTCACAAGAAATTCTCACATTTTCAGTTCAAATGATGTCCAAAAGCTCGAAAATGTATAATAGGCAATAATAAATGAAACTTATTATTAAAATAAGTTTGGAAAATCATCGTCTGCCACAATTGGTTTCGAGTTTTATAAATAAGTATTGCCCTGAAAATGCCGGTTGCTACATTACATCATTTCAAAAAATCTACAGCTCAAATTTTGTTCTTCAAATTTACAGTTCTTCAAACTGGAGTGATTGTTCTTCAAATTCTACAGTTCAAATTTTGTTAAAGGTTGATTTTCGTGATGTTAAAGTGTTAAGATTTGTGGTTTAAACACTAGCTTCCTTTAGAGTTTTAGTAAAAACTATCAAAGTAAAATCATTTTAAAAACAACCATTTTGAAAATTTTAAGGAAAAAGTGAGAAAGGTTTCGTTTTCATATTATTTTGGGTATTTTTAAAATTATTTCGGTATTTTACTTTTTTGGGTATCTCGGTATTTGTATTCCGAAGTTGTAGGAGCACTACCAAGTACAAAAATTTTGAGATAATATTATTTCGGTATTTTTAACTCGGTATTTAAGTATTTCGACTTTTAATTTCGAAAAGTACTTCGGTATTTATATATTATTTTGGTATTTCAGATTCCGTGATAAATCATTTTAGTTGTTTACGTTGACTTTTCTAAAATGAAACTTTGTCAAAATTTTGAGAGAATTTTGAGATAATTCACAACATAATTCTGAGTTAATGAGTTCAAGAAATTCCGAGATAGTTAGTTAAGAGATTCCGCGGTAGTTAGTTTAAATATTTTCGAGATAGTTAGTTAAGAAATTCCGAGATATTTAGTTCACGACTTCCGAGATAGCTTGTTATAGTTCCCCACATCACGCGTCTTGGATGGAAAAAAAGCAAGACTTGGTCGTGTGGACGACCGAGTCGTGAGGGTTTGTTGTGTGTGTGTGTGTGTGTTTATTAAATGGTTTTTGTGGGGTATGTTTGTGTTCAAGTGAGGTATGTTTCTATGGTAAATTTGGTTGTCTTATTACAATATGTTGGTGATGAAGTTGGTTGTAGAGAAAGAAAGTTGAGTTAGCATTAAGGTAGTGGTGATGAATGCGGTCATGAGGCTTCTTTATTACACTTTGGAGGTGTTTCTATTCCACTTAATAAGCAACTTAGACCATTGTTTCCTCTTATTGGGAAGACCCTCAAAAACCTTTCTCTCTTTATTAAAAGGTAAAATTATACATTATCCAAACCACCACTTAATCAAAAAAAAAAAAAAAAAAAAAAAAAAAAAAAAAAAAAAAAAAAGACCCTTTTAATCTTTATATCCTATGTGATTAAGTTACACTATGTGACTCCTCATACATTAAATAATGTTTCAAATTTATATTTATTTAAAAAAAAAAAAAAAAAAAAAAAAAAAAAAAAAAAAAAAAAAAAAACCCTTAATTTGGCAATTTAAACCCAAACGAGGTTGGGGTTAGTCGGTTTATGTAGCTCATCTTCCTTACACAATGAGGTTAGCATAAACACAACTCTCACCACCTTATGGGTCACTTCTATATTGTTAAAAAAAGTATCTTGAGTCCGGGTTTTGTAAGTACTTGAAGAAGTATGGCTTCGGTTACTTTCCTTATACACGCAACTAGACCTGTTGGATCTAGATTTTCAAGTCTAAAGTCTAAACCATTGTAAAACTAAGCTCTACCATACTATAAGGTGTTAGGATAGGCGTATGGGATTGTTTAGACTTTGATGAGCTCATAAACCCACTTAATATGAATCTGAGTCACACATCCAAATCTGAATATACGGTAAAAAAACGTTGAATCTGACTCCATCTTAATCTGATAAAGTGATAAGTGGTTGAGAAATCTAAATTTGACTAAAATAAAACTGTTTTTTTTTTTTTTTTTGTAAAAATGCCTAAATGTGTTAAATTATCGGTTCTTACAATTTAAAATTTTAAATATAATATGATTGCATTCGCACGAGAAATCAACTTTAATAAATATAAAAAATAAAATTTTACAATATAACCAATTAAAAGTTAAAAGTATTTTAAACAAAACATGTTGTGGAAACCGTAGAGGGGGGGGGGTGAATACGTTTTCATTTAAAAACTCGAATCTTTTCATCTCAAACACACAATCAAGTGTGACTTAATATGAAAAGTGTCAACTCTAGTCTTACAAGAACTAGAGATATTATAAAGCAACAAATAAGGCATGCCTCAATAACACAAGCTTAGACATATTATAAATAACATGCCATGACACAAACACAACTAACACAATGTAAGTAACAAACCATACAAATATAAATGCAATACAAAGTATAAATATAAAGTGGTAAATGCGAGGATAAATGTAAAGAGACAAGTAAAGAAAGCGCAAATCGGACACGATGATTTATAGTGGTTCGGTCACGAAGCTCCTCTTCCCCCTACTCCACTCCCCGAGTACCCAACACGAGAGTTACTTCACTAATCAACAAGCTCCCTTCTCGGCGGAGAAAACCATACAACATTGCTTACAATATTTTCTAGACACTAAGATAGATGTCGAGTTCTTCTTCGGGTACAACCAAACCCATTATGTTTTATGGCCCAACATAACAAACCTTTTGTTATAATGCCTAAACACATAAACCTCTTCGCTTACATTATTTTCTGACACTAAGCTAGATATCGAGTACTAATTTAGCTAGTACCAATCTCACTCACGATCTACCCGATCCTCACAAATCACACAAGCTACAAGATCCACATGATCTACACTTGATCTACCCGATCTACTCATGATCTACCCGATCTTCCTTATCTTCACACGATCTACCCGATCTACTTACTATCAACACAAGCTACATAAGATCTCTCCGATCTCTACAAGATCACAATGATCCACACGAACTAGCTAAACACGATGATAGACAACTTGATGTATTGCAAGATACAACAAGCGCGTAACAAATGTCACGAGTGCACTAGACTAACACTATAACACTTTGTATCTTTGTGATACTATGTGTTCTTCTCTTGCACTAGTAGAGGAATGAATGTGATCACTTGAATGGATGATTGGATCACTCTAAAAGAAACTAAGACTCTCTAAATGATCAAAAAAACTGATCTAAATAAGAAGGGATTAGACCAGAGAAAACTAACTGGAAAAAATCAAGTTGGAAGTGTAAAATGGTCCACTATTTATATGCAAAGAAAAACTAACCGTTACAGACAGACGGTACCACTAAATACCCGACGGTACCACTAAATTTAGTGGTACCGTGCCAGACAAGGGACGCTCCAGTTTTTGTTTTTAGTGGTGAAGATTTATTTGGGGAAGTTTGGAGCTGATTTGGGGGGAAATAGTTGTTGGTGATTTAAAACTTATTTTTCAAATTAAAACATTTCTTTTTTAATTCAAAAATAATTTGTAAAATGTATTTTTTTTAAATGTTTTGTCACATTAAAAATGTGAAGCTTAGAGAAAAATATAATCTTTTGATCATTAGTCAAGTTGTAGATTTGTTTGTTCATATCTTGAGTGATTTACATCGGGATCAAAATCTAAGACTTTGTTGAAGCATACTTGAGATGTCGAAAGATGTTGATGTAAGTATGCATTGATGATTTGTGTTTACAAGTAACTTGCGCATTTTACGTTATGCATTACAAGTTACATGTTTGTCATTATTAAAACCGAAGAAACCGGTTAGTTTAAAATCGTAATATTTGCACTAACACATGCAATCTCATGTTTATTTGACAAAATAAACGTTCCGGGGTTTAAATTGAACTTTTGAAAACGATTAACTAAATGGGTCGTGTTAAAGGTGAGATATATGAGTCCTAAATCAAACCCTTCAATTTGAACAAAATATGAATTCATATATCATCTTATACATTATTTATCTAACAAAACATATGCAGTGTTTCTATTTAATACTTTTAATACGAAAGATAAAGATGAAACAAGACAAAAAAATAATAAATAAATAAAAACATTAAGTGGTGTTAAGACACCTCTTACCTATCTAGTTTAGTAAGAGGTTTATGCCTCTTACTGCCTCTTAATGATCAAAAAAAAAAAAAAAAAAGTAAAATTACAAATATGGTCCCTATGGTATGCGTTGACTTTCACTCTTGGTCCTTTGACCTTTTTTTTTTTTGCACTTACAACCACCAACTCTGAAACCCTTAACACTAATAGTCCCTTGACCAAACGATATCAAGTTTGACTGTTAAACACCCCTCATGTGACTTGCACATGAGGGTAAAAATGTCATTTTAGTCCCTCTCTTTCTTTATCATCTTCTCCCACCAATGTGGGTCTCACCACTACCCTTCTTCTTTCTTTTTCATCTTCACCTACAAACACCTCACCTCCCACCACCATTATTTCCGGTCATCAATATTTCCGGCTACCTCCATCAAATTCTGACCACCTCAATATGATTTTTTTTTTTGTGGCTGTAAGTGAAAAAAAATCACATAGAAAATAGGTAACAAAAAACATAAATTAATGTAAAGGTTATTTATGACTTATGACACCTTCATCAAAGCCTTCATAGCTTGCTTGCACAGTGAAAGGACGAGAACCATCGAATTTTTCCGTAGTAAAGAACCAAATTGATCCTTCCTAATAGCCAAATATGAATCATAACTTAATCTTTATACTAATAATTCCTTAATATAAGTACAATAAAAAGTTTTAAAAGTCAAAAGTCAAAAGTGACCTCTGCTTTGATAGATGAAGGAGCACCATGGTCAGCAACATGAATTTGACTACCTTCAGTATCAATCATAACAGAAACAAAAAATCCTTTCTCTTGATTCAATTTCTTGATCTTTCTAATCAAATCTTGATGCCACTCTCTAGTATTATGACACATATTAAGCCGAACTATTAACATACCCACTCTGATTTTTATATTCAGATTCTGATAAAAAAAAATCACAATCTCTCATACACCAATTACCACAATCTTAATCTTTATTACACCTGACACGACAATACCAACCTCTGATCCTCATCAGTTGACTCGAAATAACAACAACAAAACTTTAACCTACAAATCCAGATACAAACCCATATCAATCTCAACTACCCCATTCATCAATACCCATCTTTCAATTTAACCCTCCCCTTCTTTCTAAACCCTACCACTATCAACCACACATCATTCATATCAATCTCATTTTCCCCGTTCATCAATACCCATCTTTCAAGATCTCAGGTGAGCTCATTTTCGGCGAATCTTGTGGGTTTTGTTGTTTTCTTGAATATGATAATCACAACCGAAAGACCCGATTTTGTTTTTGTTTGATTCTTGAAACTGTGAATCTGATGTATCTTGTTATTGTTATGGTTTTGATATATTGGTGAAATTGAAATCATATCCATTTCTAAAATGGGGTAAAATGGGGAAAATGTTGAATTGGACTGATTTTAATAAAGGGTTCAAAGTGGTGGCGGTTGGTTGTTATGGTGGTGGTGTTTGGTGGTTGTGTGGTAGACTTTTTGAGAGAAAAAAAGTAAGAAGAAAGATGTTTGTGTTTGTGTTTGTGTTTATGTTTGCGTTGACATTCACCTCTCTTAAAAAATAGAGTAAATTACAAAGACAGTCCCTGTGGTGGCTATCAGCTTGGTATGTGATTTTCTGGATAGAAAAAGAAGAAAGAAGATGTGAGGGAGTACTTAAATGGACAAAAATACCCTCCAATATTGAGCACATGTTATAACTTAACGCCTTGACCTAACGGACGTTTGGTCAAGGGACTATTAGTGTTAAGGGTTTCAGAGTTGGTAGCTGTAAGTGCAAAAAAAAAAAGTCAAGGGATCAAAAGTGAAAGTCAACGCATACCACAGGGACCATCTTTGTAATTTACTAAAAAAAAAAAAAAAAAAAAAAAAAAAAAAGGTTCTTAACACAGATTGCTTATTACCGCCTCTAAATAACTTGAAAAAAACAAACACTCTGAATTGACTTAAATGCCTGACCAGGTCTGAATGAGACAAATTAAAGTGTTGTTAAGATGTATTTTTGAAAAAACAAACACCACTTAAACTTGCATAAAAGTTATTATACTCTAGGTATTTAAAACTTATAAAAAAGTATATAGGTAATTATTCACTTAGGTACCCAATGCCCTTGGTCTAGTGATATGTGATTTGCTCACCAGTTTAGAGGTTGTGTGTTCAAGTCTCGCTGAAGGCATTTGTGAGATATATTTTGAGATAGGTGGTATAGTGTGTGAAAAGAAAGGTCGTTCCACTCAGGTACGATGATTTGTTTAACCACTGATGTTGGCCTATTGGTAAGCTATTATAACAAAAATACGAAAAATCTCAAGTGTAATTCCTGTTAGGTACAAACGAATATGAAGTGGCTACGTCAAAATGAATGCTTTGCTCGGTTTGTGTCTTTGTAGTGGTGAGTTCATGATTACTAAAAAAAATACTAGTAGTGAGAAAATTCATTTGCTTACTCTTATTTTGATGCTTACTCAAGGACAAATCCCCACCATACATTTAGTTTGATATAATGGTGGGGATTAATCTAAGATTGAATTTTATAAACCTTTTTACTCCCCATTTATATTATTATTATTATTATTATTATTATTATTATTATTATTATTATTATTATTATTATTATTATTATTATTATTATTATTATTATTATTATTATTATTATTACATCACTTATTAAGATTTTCATTAAACACGATAAATTTTACATAAAGTTGGATGGGAGTTTAGACACAAGTTGTGCTCCCACTCCTTTCTGAATACAAAAGCTAACTCTATGAAAGATAAAAACACCATTTTTAGCATTATTTGAGTGACTATTGGCAATAGACTTAATACGTGAAAGTGTGTTCAAAGCCTCCGCATCGAATTCCCCGAACGTAGAAAAGGCAAAAGGTACGAATTTGTATCCATTGTCCTCACATTTGGATGCATACTTTCTATTTTTCTTCTCCACAGCATTGTGCAAGGCTACCCCAGGAGCCCATGAAGTCGCCCCACTACCAGCAAATGGAGAGATGCCAGTCACATCCAAGCATACATCTTTACCTTGAAGCCAATTAAATAATAACAAGTCTGCAGGCCGTAGCTCCTTCCCATCCTCCGAAAGGAACCCCATAGGAGCCTCCTTGCGCACCATGATCCCAACTTTAGAGCAAATATCCACAAGGATGTCACGCACCAGATTATGCCTGAACTTCACACCCACTTCACTGGAACAGTGGACCGCATGATCCCCCCATATGTCCATATGATGCACATTACAACTCGGACAGAGGCTACCTTCAGAGAACATAGGTACGGTGAGCCTATAACACAACACAGAACGGAATTGACGATGGTTCATCCTCTGTCCCAATCCGTCAATAGGGATGGTGTAAAGGAAATCCTGTGCATGTGGGGCGCGTATACAACTGAGAACAGCGACCTGTCTTGGACTTAGTGATGACATCAAATAAGCACATATTATTAGCATCATTATCCCGTTTATATTGCTCATTTTATACTATTATGTGTGAGATTTGGTACTTAATCATTTACTTTTGTAAATCTCAGTAATATCGGAGCAATTGGAGAAAGTTGCGGAAAATGACAAATTTTGGAGCAAAAAAATGAAGATATTAAAGAAAGTGTATTATTCAGACATGCAATACGGCGTATCCAATAGTATTGATACGCCGCATCTAAAAGACGGATGGAAACTAAATAAAATATTTGGACGTAACACTATTTTTGGCATAACTTCTTCGTCCGAACTCCGTTTTAGGTGATTCAAAAAGCCACGGAAAGATAAAAGAGAAAGCTACACATTTAAAGTATAAAATGCAGAAAAAACTGAAGTTAGCTCGTGATTTATTTCTGCTCAAAAGTCAACTCGTGGTTATTAACTATTAATGGACCAATTATTGATCTTGGGTTTTGATTTGCTAACCACATTGAAGGCCCATTCTATTGGACATGTTGGGCTGGATCAATTGAAGTCACAAACAGAAGGGACAAAGTCTATAGGGACGAATTGCAATTTACTTAAAGTAAACTTGGTGGCCAAGTTTACTACTTATATAAATAGATATTAATATGTTGCAAAGTGGGGGTTGGTTTTTTTTCGTGGGTTTTTGCTGCTACTGTACGCACGACAGAGAAAAGGAAAACAAAGAGAAGAAAGTCCCAAGAGGTGTATTCAAGTATAATTGTATCATTATCTTTTCACTAATGTTTTCAATTATAACTTTTTGTATGATTATTGAGATTATGGGCTAACACCCTTTGGTGTTAGCCAAGTTTATGAAGTCTTTTTAGTTTTTATGTTTGTGTTGATGTGTTTACTTTGTTATTGGATTGGGTGCTTATCGATAAAAACTCGTTTATTGCTTATAACTAGTAAAAGTCTATGTAACTAGATTATGAACTTATTGGTTTAATATTGTAATTTAACTATCTGTAATTGTGGTTACTTTAATTGAATCATAAGTGTAGTAATCTGAATCCTATATAGACGGCTTAGAGGGAACACACCGGAATCGTGCCTCATGCAACTATTAGGACTAGTAGCGCATAATGCCAAACTAGGTTAGACGGTTTAAAGCAATAAGTTAGTATTGATGCTAGATAGGTCACTATGATCATGTCCTCTTTCCCACCACGATGGTAGGTTATTTAATCGTGACAGGGTTAATAATCGGATTGATGGCTAAACAATTGAATAAAGTAAAACAAAAAGATATAAACATATATAACTATAAGATGGATTAGACTTGGCTAGCATGTTCTTCTATCATTGAATTCACCTTACTTTAATTTGCTTTTAATTAGTTTAATATTTATTTTCTCGTATTTAGTTTAATTAAACACACAAAATCGTGATAGCCTCTCAGGCTAAAACCCCCTTTTTATTAGTTGCTTTATAGTTAGATTAAATAACGTCACTCCTAGTGAACGACCCTTGCTTACCTAAGAACTATCTACATTGATCGGGTACACTGCTCGTGAGTGTTTAGAGTCTATAGGTTAGTTCGGCAATAAATAAATTTAAAACTTGGTAGTTTATTATAGACTATAAAAAAACACATCAAGTTTTTGGCGCCGTTGCCGGGGAGTGAAATTTAATTTGATTTAACTAGTTTAGTAGCTTAGAGTTGTTTTTATTTGTTTTTGTGTGTTTTAGTTATTTTTGTTTTTCTATCTGTTAGAGTCAATACGACGTATCCACTTTGTGAATACGCTGTATCGTATCTGTTATTTACTTCTTGTTTGTGTCTGTCGTATTCTGTTTACAATCTACATACGCCGCATACACCTTTGTGAATACGGAGTATCCAGTCCGGAACCAATACGGCGCATCAGTTTACTGAATACGCCGTATCGACTGTCTGTAACAGAAAACTTTATATTTATTTTATTTTATTTTATTTCATTTTAGTTTAGTTCTTGTTTGAGCATATACTACTAATAATTCTACCTTTATTTTCAGTTATGATGGCTGGAAATAGATTCATGAATGCAACATATGAATATGACGAATGGAGAATCAACGATATATTGGAAAAGCTAATCAAAGTTCAATTGGATGAACATGAAAATACAGAGATATTCATTAAAGATTTCCGCAATACCAACGAAGTACTATTAAAAGAAACTTCGAACATGATCACTGGATTAGCAATAGAGGTACATGAGCTTGCAAGGAATCTGAAAAATGCTCTTTATATACAAGATATTAAGGGTGTTACTACAAGAGGAGGAAAGAATACAATTGACCCGATTCCTAGTACTGAGGAAGCAATTCAGGATAAAGTGCAACCAGATGAGCAAGAAAAACCTGAGGAGGAGACTGTTAACATTGAACTTCCTAAAGTTCAAGGGCAACCGAAAGAACCTACATTTGTTGAACCTTACCGTCCCCCAATTCCATTCCCAAATAGGCTTAGAAAAGAGAAAGAGGAAGCTCAACAAAAGAAGTTTTTGGAACAATTTAAGCAATTACACATTAACATTCCTTTTATTGATGCTCTTGTGCAGATGCCGACATATGCTAAATATTTTAAGGATTTGCTTTCTAATAAAGCAAAGCTGGTAGAAGCCTCAACCGTCATGATGAATGAAAAATGTTCAGCAGTTCTACTCAACAAATGGCCATCAAAAGAAAAGGATCCAGGAAGTTTCACTATCCCTTGTCAAATTAACGATTTATTTATTCCTAATGCTTTAGCTGACTTAGGTGCTAGTATTAGCTTGATGCCATTTACTATGTTTGAAAGATTAAAATTAGGTGAACCTATACCTACTAGAATGAGTTTAGAACTTGCTGATAGATCAATACAATATCCAAGAGGAATAATAGAAAATGTACCTATTCAGATTGATAAGTTTGTTATTCCTGTGGATTTTGTTATTTTAGATATGCCTGAAGATTCTAGGATTCCTATAATTTTAGGAAGGCCCTTTTTAGCTACTACTCGTGCGTTAATTGATGTATTTAATAAAAAAATTACTCTTCAGGTAGGGAATGAAAAAGTAACATTTGATATGGAAAATTCAATAAAAAAAACTTTTAGATAAGAAGGACGAATGTTACAATATTGATGCATTAGATGAAATAAATACTGAAGAAGCTGTTAAGTCATTAGAAAATGATCACTTAGATTCCTTTTTAGTGCACGATTTAGAAAGAGAAATTAGAGAGACAGATGAGGCTTATGAAGAAGAACCTAATAAGGAATTTGAGTCTATACAAATTACCGAAAATTTTAATACAGCTTATTCTATTAATCAGGAAAATTTACTTAATGATGAGGAAAATTCTGTTAAAGAAAATAAAACTAAAACTGAATTAAAAGAACTGCCCTCTCATTTAGAGTATGCATATTTAAATGATGACAAGAATTTTCCGGTAGTTATCTCTTCTAAGTTAACTAAAAATGAGAAGAAAATGCTGGTACAAGTTTTAGAAAAACATAAAGGGGCATTTGCTTGGAAAATGTCTGATATTCAGGGTATAAGTCCATCATTTTGTACTCATAAAATTCTTATGGAAGATAATTTCAAACCTGTCATTCAACCACAAAGACGTTTAAATCCTAAAGTACAAGATGTGGTAAAAAATGAAATTATTAAACTACTTGACTCTGGATTAATATATCCTATTTCTGACAGTCCTTGGGTTAGCCCTATTCATGTTGTTCCAAAGAAAGGTGGGACAACCGTTGTTTTAAATGAAAATAATGAGCTTATCCCTACTAGAACTGTTACTGGATGGCGTGTTTGTATTGACTATCGTAAACTTAATGATGCTACTCGAAAGGATCATTTCCCTCTTCCATTCATTGACCAAATGTTGGAAAGATTAGCTGGAAATGAATATTACTGTTTTCTTGATGGTTTTTCAGGATATTTTCAGATTCCCATAGCACCTGAAGATCAGGAGAAGACTACGTTTACTTGTCCATATGGGACGTTTGCTTACAGAAGAATGCCATTTGGACTATGCAATGCCCCTGCAACCTTCCAACGTTGTATGACCGCAATCTTTCATGATATGGTGGAGGATTTCATGGAGGTTTTCATGGACGACTTCTCTGTATTCGGTAACTCTTTTAATAGATTCTTAGGAAATTTAGATAAAATGCTTGCTAGATGTGAAGAAACTAACCTTGCACTTAATTGGGAAAAATGTCATTTTATGGTTAAAGAAGGTATAGTTTTAGGACATAAAATTTCTAAAGCAGGAATTGAGGTAGATAGAGCTAAAATTGACGTAATTGGGAAACTACCTTATCCTACTAATGTTAAAGGAGTTAGAAGTTTTTTAGGACATGCTGGATTCTATCGTAGATTTATCAAAGATTTTTCCATTATTTCTAGACCTATGACCCAGCTTTTATTAAAAGATGCTAAATTTGATTTTTCTAGCGAATGTAAAAGGGCCTTTAACATTTTAAAAGAGAAATTAACTACTGCTCCTATCTTAATCTCGCCTAATTGGGATTCATCTTTTGAACTTATGTGTGATGCTAGTGATTACGCTGTGGGAGCAGTGTTAGGGCAAAGAGTAGATGGTAAATTTAAGCCTATTTACTATGCTAGTAAAACATTAAATAATGCTCAAGAGCATTACACTACTACTGAAAAAGAACTTCTTGCTGTGGTTTTTGCTTTTGATAAATTTCGTTCATATCTTATTTTATCAAAAACTATTGTGTACACTGATCATTCTGCTTTGAAGTATTTATTTAATAAACAGGATGCTAAAGCTAGGCTTATACGTTGGGTCCTGTTGTTACAAGAGTTCAACATCGAAATCAAAGATAAAAAGGGAGCTGAAAATTTAGCTGCAGATCATTTGTCTAGGTTAGAGAATCCTGACTTGGGAATTTTAAAAGATGAAGAGATAATTGACACATTTCCAGATGAGCACCTAAAGATGTTAGGAACAATTGATGAAGGACAACCTTGGTATGCCGATTATGTTAATTTCATTGTAGGAAAATTTGTGCCATCAAATATGAATTATGCGGAAAGGAAAAGATTCTTATACCAAGCTAGAAGCTACTTGTGGGACGAACCGTACGCATTCAAACGTTGTGCCGATAATATAATTAGGAGATGTGTTGATGGACTTGAAAAGTTGGAGGTTTTGAAACATTGTCATTCTGGGCCTACTGGAGGACATCATGGTGCTAATATTACAGCAAAGAAAGTCTACGAAGCTGGATTCTATTGGCCTAAAATTTTTAATGATGCTGCAGAATATGTAAAGAGATGTGATGAATGTCAAAGATCAGGAAATATTTCAGCTCGCAATGAGATGCCTCAATCGAATATTCAGGTATGTGAAGTTTTTGATATATGGGGGCTTGATTTTATGGGACCATTTCCTAATAGTAAAGGGAATAAATATATACTTGTAGCTGTTGATTATGTGTCAAAATGGGTTGAAGCCAAAGCTTTACCAACAAATGATGCTCGAGTAGTGATTAAGTTTTTAAGGGAATTGTTCTCCAGATTTGGTGTACCTAAAGCCTTGATTAGTGATAGGGGAACACATTTTTGTAATGCTTTAATGGAAAAGACTCTATTAAAATATGGAGTAACACATAGGTTAGCTACAGCATATCACCCTCAATCAAATGGACAAACTGAGGTAACTAATAGAGCGATTAAAAGGATTCTGGAAAGGTCAGTTGGGTATAATCCGAGAGATTGGTCCGAAAAACTTACAGATGCTTTGTGGGCATTTAGAACTGCCTACAAGACACCCACGGGATGTACACCATTTCGATTGGTGTATGGTAAGGCATGCCATTTACCGGTCGAAATTGAACATAAGGCATATTGGGCTTTGAAACAATGTAACATTGATTTGATGAGAGCAGGTAAGAATCGTTTTATGCAGATGAATGAAATTTCTGAATTGAGGGATTCGGCTTATGATAATAACATCATCTATAAAGAACGGACAAGGAAATGGCATGATGCAAGAATCCGTGATAATAAAGACTTTCGCGTAGGAGATAAGGTATTATTATATAACTCAAGATTGAAATTGTATCCAGGAAAGCTTAAATCAAAATGGTATGGGCCGTATATCGTTAAAACGGTTTACCCGTATGGAGCAGTAGAAATTACAAATAAAGATGGTGTAAGTTTCAAGGTCAATGGGCAACGTCTTAAAAAGTACTATGAACCTCACGGCAATGATGATAAGGAGGTTGTTGAATTGATTGAAGCAACGTAGAGCTGAAGGGAGTCGAACTTAAAGACTCCCCAATAAACAAAAGTGCTTGCCGGGAGACAACCCGGAAATCTATCCATTTAATTTTTCTGTCGAGTCAGTCCCAGGGCCTTGATACGGCGTATCCAACTTTAATGGATACGACGTATCGACCGTTCCTGGAATACTTTGATCTTTATTTTTTGTATTTCTGTCAGTTGGTCAATACGGCGCATGCTCTTTTAGTGGATGCGGCGTATTAGTTACAGGAAGTTGATGCGGCGTATCCAATATTCCATGGATACGGCGCATCGACACTATGGCCTGTAATTTCCCGTAGTTTTATTTTTCTAACCAATAATTTCCGAGGCTTGTTTTCTGTGTTTTTCTTATGATATTTACAGGGTAGAAGAGCTGGAGTGGTGGTGGTTTATATATACAAGAAGACTTTTCGTTGTGTTGCAGTCCTGCTACGTAATCCGCAATCACAACATCTTGCTCGTTTTTATAATGGAGGATCATACCGAGCAAATCTCAGGGGAGTTTTTCTGTTCTAATTCTTTTATTTTTCCTGTTTTTAATTTATATTAAACAACGAGGGCGTTGTTTATCTTAAGTGGGGGGATGGAGAATTAGAACATTAGAACGTTACTTGTCCTTATTTTTTCAAAAATTTGCTTAATATGTACTTAATATGCTTAAATTTAAATTTTTTCTAGCATGTTTTTGTTTAAATCTAAGTTGCATAGCTGCACACATAACTTTATTTTCAAAAAAATTGTGAACTTTCCAAAATTCACAAATCTATGAGTGTGCCGGTGACTTGTAAACTTTAGAACTTGGCTTTTATACTATTCGAGACCACCATAATAAGTATTATTTACATAATTGGAATGACTTGTCTAAATTGGTAAATTTCTAGGATTACACCCAAATAGCCTTTATATGTTATGTGATATTAGCTAACTACACTGGTTAGTTAACCCCCGTATAAACCCTTTTGTTACTCTCACTTTTAGAGTAAGATACCCCTAGAAAAATACTCAGAGCCATTCCTTTCGTTTCTTACACCTATGTTTAAAATGTTTCGTTACACCCTTACACCTTAGCCTACCCTGTAGATTAGAATCCGTGGTTGGTTAATTGCTATAGGCAGAGTGTGTTTCCTTACATTACCTGTGTTCGCGTGCGTAATTCATTATCTATGGTTAGGTCGGGAAATTGCACAATGCAATTGGAGTGAAAGTAAATATTGTATATCTTTGAGTTTATTTTTCGTGTGTTTACTACTTTCACTATTACCGTTATTTCTGAAGTTGTGAAAAACATGGAAAAATTATCCAGAATTATCATTATAGTGATGTGGTGAAATTTTACACATCTTTGTTTATTCAAAAAAAAAAAAAAAAAAAAAAATCAAAAAAAAAAAAATAGAAAAAAAAAAAAAAAAGAAAAAAAAAAAGAGGAAGAGTTGGATGTTTGTTTTAACCAACTTATGTAAAGTTTTGTATTAAGTGGTCGATATCACCACTATTTGTTATATACTATATATATGGATTGAATGGGAATTGGCAGTTATGGGAACACTAATTAAGGTTTATTCTTTGATTAAGACCTTGTTGAGTATAATTCGTGTCTACCTAAAGCGTGTGTTTCAAGTGTTAAAGCGTGAGTTATTCTATGATATGAGTCTTATTCATGGGATGGTTGGGATAGTGATTAACGACACTTAGGATTTTAATTTATTTGTTTTGTTTATTTTTCATTTTACACCAATTTATATCCCAAATATTATCCATACCCTATATTATTCTTTATCCAAACCTTTGATTTATTGAGATTAGGGATTTGAGCAATCTTAAGTATCGTAGTCGTGGATTCGGCTATGTATTTATGATTTTGTCGCCCTTTTTGATATAATATTATTGGTGAAGAGTACTTGGTCCTATCTTTAGCCTATTCGAGTTAAGGATTTGAGCAATTGCAAGTATCGTGTTCGTGGATTCGATCATGTATTTGTGATTTTGTCGCCTTTTCTGGAATCTGAGATCGATAGAGATTAAGGAGAATGATTAACCCTTAAACCTCAAAACCCTTTTTACCGCTTTAGACTTGTTATTCCTTAGCTTTAGTGGGGGAGATGCGTATTATTGCCAAGCTTATGATAAAATATTCGTCACGACTGGACAGTTAAACGATTAGATTTGCTTTTATCGAAATATTTTATTTTGTTTCTAATTCGTTAA
Organism: Artemisia tridentata subsp. tridentata; assembly: GCA_021014915.2. Taxonomy (NCBI): domain Eukaryota; kingdom Viridiplantae; phylum Streptophyta; class Magnoliopsida; order Asterales; family Asteraceae; genus Artemisia; species Artemisia tridentata. The sequence goes on along the minus strand of CP139509.1, from coordinate 355,858,434 downwards.
GTGTTTGGTTGTGCAATTATGATGAAACGAATAAGTGCTTAATTATAAAAATACATCCTATTTAGGATACATTTTCATAAGTTTAAATCTAAGGTTTACTTGAGGACAAGTAAAGTTCAAGTGGGGGGATATTTGATGACATCAAATAAGCACATATTATTAGCATCATTATCCCGTTTATATTGCTCATTTTATACTATTATGTGTGAGATTTGGTACTTAATCATTTACTTTTGTAAATCTCAGTAATATCGGAGCAATTGGAGAAAGTTGCGGAAAATGACAAATTTTGGAGCAAAAAAATGAAGATATTAAAGAAAGTGTATTATTCAGACATGCAATACGGCGTATCCAATAGTATTGATACGCCGCATCTAAAAGACGGATGGAAACTAAATAAAATATTTGGACGCAACACTATTTTTGGCATAACTTCTTCGTCCGAACTCCGTTTTAGGTGATTCAAAAAGTCACGGAAAGATAAAAGAGAAAGCTACACATTTAAAGTATAAAATGCAGAAAAAACTGAAGTTAGCTCGTGATTTATTTCTGCTCAAAAGTCAACTCGTGGTTATTAACTATTAATGGACCAATTATTGATCTTGGGTTTTGATTTGCTAACCACATTGAAGGCCCATTCTATTGGACATGTTGGGCTGGATCAATTGAAGTCACAAACAGAAGGGACAAAGTCTATAGGGACGAATTGCAATTTACTTAAAGTAAACTTGGTGGCCAAGTTTACTACTTATATAAATAGATATTAATATGTTGCAAAGTGGGGGTTGGTTTTTTTTCGTGGGTTTTTGCTGCTACTGTACGCACGACAGAGAAAAGGAAAACAAAGAGAAGAAAGTCCCAAGAGGTGTATTCAAGTATAATTGTATCATTATCTTTTCACTAATGTTTTCAATTATAACTTTTTGTATGATTATTGAGATTATGGGCTAACACCCTTTGGTGTTAGCCAAGTTTATGAAGTCTTTTTAGTTTTTATGTTTGTGTTGATGTGTTTACTTTGTTATTGGATTGGGTGCTTATCGATAAAAACTCGTTTATTGCTTATAACTAGTAAAAGTCTATGTAACTAGATTATGAACTTATTGGTTTAATATTGTAATTTAACTATCTGTAATTGTGGTTACTTTAATTGAATCATAAGTGTAGTAATCTGAATCCTATATAGACGGCTTAGAGGGAACACACCGGAATCGTGCCTCATGCAACTATTAGGACTAGTAGCGCATAATACCAAACTAGGTTAGACGGTTTAAAGCAATAAGTTAGTATTGATGCTAGATAGGTCACTATGATCATGTCCTCTTTCCCACCACGATGGTAGGTTATTTAATCGTGACAGGGTTAATAATCGGATTGATGGCTAAACAATTGAATAAAGTAAAACAAAAAGATATAAACATATATAACTATAAGATGGATTAGACTTGGCTAGCATGTTCTTCTATCATTGAATTCACCTTACTTTAATTTGCTTTTAATTAGTTTAATATTTATTTTCTCGTATTTAGTTTAATTAAACACACAAAATCGTGATAGCCTCTCAGGCTAAAAACCCCTTTTTATTAGTTGCTTTATAGTTAGATTAAATAACGTCACTCCTAGTGAACGACCCTTGCTTACCTAAGAACTATCTACATTGATCGGGTACACTGCTCGTGAGTGTTTAGAGTCTATAGGTTAGTTCGGCAATAAATAAATTTAAAACTTGGTAGTTTATTATAGACTATAAAAAAACACATCACTTAGCGAGTACTTAGAAACAAGGTCTTTCTCGATAACACCAAAGTAACACTTTGCCAAGGTTTTCATCATTTGGGGGGCAGAACTGTCATTGGTGACAGCGAGAGCGTCAATGTTACAGGCAACGTTGAAAGTATCAAGGGCATATTGAAGAGAAGGGCCATAGGAGACATTACCGGATTTAGCCAATATCTTGTCTTGTAGATCACTCGTTTGCAAACGAGAGGCGAGAAAAGCATAGTGGATAATGTCACCCGCTGAAAGGACACCAAGACCACCCAACTTGATTGGAAGGGTGGCAAGCCGCCACTGCCAATCACCAAACCCCGGCCCTGATGCGGTAACAATCTTCTCCAATGAAGTACGTAACGACTGATCAAACTGAACCTGGGCCTCCTGTAAATACAAAGGGGAGCATGTCCTCAAAGCATAAGATAATTTTGCAACCCCGGCACAACTGCGAAGAAGAAGGAGCTCACACTAGGGATCATGGAGTTTGTGGATTGCCTCCATTAGGGTGATGGTTTTAGAAACCCTTTTCAAAGCCAATTCCCGACAAAAACTATCATCCAAACTGACTGAACCCCCAAGAAGCTTGACACCATTGATAGGGCGAGAGATATTTGTAGGAAAAACACCCTCAACCCTACTACGAGGATCCTCCACAGGCCAGAAGAGTTCAGTTTTATCAACATTCAAGAACAAACCACGAGCCGGACCATCCGTCTTGATGATGTCGAGTGCCTTGGCAACCATGAGGGTATCTCCAACGATAGTACCGTCATCAAGATACCAAGCCTGAAGGGTAAGCTCACAAGACTGATTAATAGACTGAACCAAAGGGTGCAAAGCTAGGGCAAACAACAAAGGACCTAACGGATCCCCTTGTTGAACCCCTTGACAGGACCAAAGGATAGAGTCATCATAATAAAGCCTAGCAGGACGAGCATAACAAAACTCCACCCAAGGGGCAATGGATGGACAACGCGCCCTGGCTTCCTGAAGTAATACGCTCCTATCGACAAGATTGAAAGCATTCTTAAAATCCACCAAAAGCATAGAGAGCCCAACCTCGTTACCCTTAGACTCAACAAGCCTATTTACAGAATGAAGAACAGCCTCACAGCCACCAGGAACACCAACACCAAATTGAAAGTCCTGTAAATAAGTATTCAAAGAATTACCAATAGAAGAAGAAGCCACCTTGGAAACCAGCCTTCTCCATACAGTACCAACCGCAATAGGCCGTATACCACCACCAGGCTTGACTAAGGGAGTCAAGGGGCACTAGCTATATACTCTCCCAAAAGAAAAGGGCACTGTCCACTAAGAAACAAGTTGACAACACCGTAATAGAACCCAATAAATCATCAGCAATAGCGGAAGCAGCCCCTCCCAAAATATCCATTAAATGTTGTGCTCTAAGCCCATCGCGGCCGCACGACGTCCCCTTGGGAAAACTGCGAATCCTGTTCAGCACCAAGTCTTTATGGACAAAAAGGGCGTCCCCTCCAGGTAGGGAAGAAGATAAATTCGGAAGAGGGGCATGCGGGTGTTTGGCCTCTAACTCAAGCAGGGTGTCAGAAGTAGATGGGGCAACACCAGAAGACGTGAGAACCTTAATAGCTGCAGTGAAGTGTCCATCTCCCAGTTTACGTTTACATTGAGCGAGGTTCGCTCCATCATGGTCCTTAGTTTTCTTCACCCCACTGAAGGATGGGATTACTCCAGCCAAACGATCCATCACCAAAGCGAACCTATCTGTGGAATCCCTCCATCTGAGGATAGCCCGAGAAATACATGCAGACTGACACCGTTCTCTCTCACCAGATCTTCGCTGAGCTCGGTTAGTTGGCGTGAACGTGGTCAGAACACAACAAGGCAGGATAAGGAGTTGCACCCACACCGACAAATCCCCCAGACAAGCAAGGACCATGTCAAGCGCACTACGAAAAATCTTAGCAAACCCAAGCCGCAACCTAGGAGGAATACATTTAACCGTGCGCAACTTCTTTGAGAAAACAGGACTAAGAAGGTCAACGCCAAAGCAAGTGGGCTCAACACCGAGTGAGGGCAACAAAGCAGCCCCCCGGCACCAACCTCATCAGTAGCAAGTGTACAAGCCGACTCAACGGAGGCACCAACAACCTCATTCAGAACTGGTCTAAGAGGTGCAGGGATACCGTAGATCGCCACTTCATCAAAACTGGGTGCAATAACCACATCACCAACGGCATGTTTGCAATTCTTACTAAAGGTGTGGGTGCAAAAACACTCACCTCAAAGCCATATGCCCGCCTGATGAAGTGCCTGGTCAAATGCAGAAAATAAGGATAAATCGCTCATCACACGTGCTTTATGCGAAGCCTTCAAATCATCAGTTTTGAAATGACGAGTGCCCAAGTGATCAATAAAATATTTCTTCGTAAATCCTTTACCATTACCACTTTTACACCCTTCAAAGCCTTGTAGAGGACAAGATATCCGAGTAGCAGCATGGATAGCCATGATCGATTAAATTATTTTAGATATAATATGGCTACTATATCCAAACCGCTAAAAACAAATACATCAAAATAAAAGACCAAACATCGAGGGTGGGGCCCGCTAAGACAAAAGTCAACCGCCAACTTACAATCAAACTGTCACCAAACTTATTAAAATAATAAGAATATAAAAAACGCTAGTTCTAATCGTGGGGCCCACAGCACAAACCAACTATCAACAACCCCCTAGCTTTCCTGACAAAAGCTACCAAAGTAACACAAAACGCTACTGCGCATCCCCTCCAACACGCAAGGAAGGCCCCACAAAGAAAACCGCTGACCGGAATTACCCAACAGACAAAACCCGACAGTTCACACCCACGGCCAAACCGCTATCAAGAACCCCCACTAAAAACAACAATCTGATGCTAAGGAAAGACTAACCACCGTGAGGAAGGGAGTCCCACCGGAGAGAGGACGAAGAGAGTTTCAAGAACGAAACCCTAAGAATCCAAACCCAAAGAGAAGAAAGAAAAGAGCCCCAACAAAATGTTGAAATTATGATGAAACAGAGATGTTAGATCATAATAGTGATGTTGCTGTGGGAGGAAGAACGCGAGGAAGAAGGTGATTCAGAAGTCACCGGCACCATCACCAAAAACGTTCAAATTCGCCCACACTACATCAGAGAGAAATACAATTATTATTATTATTATTATTATTATTATTATTATTATTATTATTATTATTATTATTATTATTATTATTATTATTATTATTATTATTATTATTATTATTATTATTATTATTTTATTTTTTTATAAAAACATCACTTTATTAGAAACATATAAGATTTACAAGAAGTTAGTAGGGAGCCGAGATACTAATTGGGCTCCCACTCCTCTAGCTATAGAAAAGCTAATCCTACTAAAAATATGAGCAGCAGTACGTGCTCCAATGTCTTGAGTCATCGAAAATTTTCGAATTCGCTTCAATAAAGTCACAGCGTCCTTTTCAAGTTCCCCAAAAGAAGAGAAAGAGAAGGGGAGGAACCCATATCCCATACCTGCGCACTTAGCCTCATACTTGACGCGTTTACGTTGTGCAGCCTCAATCACCACACGACCTGGCACGAAATCAACCATACCAGTTTGCGTCAAGGGCGATGATCCAGTCAAATCAACACATACATCAAGTCCTCCGTCCCACGAGTAGAGCAACACATCAGCAGGACGTAAAGATTTGTCCCTTTCATCACAAAGAGCAATGTCGACCTCTTTACGAACCGAAACCCCAGATCGAGAACATATGTCAACAAGAACATCACGTACCATGTTATGCCGATGTTTAATACCAATAATACCCGCACAAGATACAGCATGGTCCCCATAAATATCACCAGCAAAGACCCTAGAACAGGCTGAGCACGGCATCTGAACAGAGAATAGGGGAACACCGAGCCGATAACATAACACGCAACGATAGGTCCTGGCGTTCATAGTCTGTCCCAACCCAGATATCGGAACTACCCTAAGCCAGTCCGAAGTGTAGTCCTTCATTTGCGATTTCCATAACGCCATCTGTCGAGTAGATAAAGAAAATGTAGATTCGGCTGTTTGGGTAACACGTGTGAAATATATATCTGCCAGTTTCTTCATAAGTTTGGGGGCAGCGATCACACATAGATTACTCAAAAGGTCAATCTCTATTTTCGCATTAAAAACACATAAGGCATTATCAAAGGAAGGCCCAGAAGTTACGATACCAGAATGTCGAAGCAACTTAGTCTGTAAGCTAGCAGATTGAAGTCTAGACGCAAGAAATGCATGGTTCAAGACGTCACCTGCAGAGTAAACACCAAGTCCCCCGAATGCAAAGGGTAAAGTAGCAAGCCTCCATTGCCAATCACCAAAACCAGGTCCAGAAGCAATGACAATACGCTCTAGAGTAGAACGAAGAGCCACATCAAAAGAAATCTGAGCACGCTCAAAGACCTGGGGAGAGCAAGTACGTATGGCAAAATATAATTTAGAAATACCAGCACAAGCACGAAGGAGCAATAATTCACACTGAGGGTCATTAATCTTATTATTATTATTATTATTATTATTATTATTATTATTATTATTATTATTATTATTATTATTATTATTATTATTATTATTATTATTATTATTATTATTATTATAATTCTTATTTTAATATCACATTTATTTTCACACACATAAGTGTATTTCTCTCTCAATAACTTCCTGGCTTCTTCATCACCTACCCCAAAGTTAGTAACCGCCAATCACCATCACCATCACCGTCACCATTCCGATCATCAACATCACCATTCCGATCATCAACATCACCTCCCGATCACCATCACCATTCCGATCAGAAGTTGATTTGATTCAGAATGGTGATCTTTTGATTAAAATGAACCGTTTTGATTCAGAAGTTGATTTGATTGATATTTTTGCGGTTGATAATGCTGTTGAGTCGGTTAATAATTATGTAGATCAAGTTGTTTAACATTTCTTGTAATCAAGTTGCACACCAAGTGTTTGATGAAATGTCTGAGTGAAAAATATTTGATAATCGTGTTATCTGCTCTTGTAATTTTGCTTATTAATTAAGCTGTTAGTTGAATTTTTGTTTTTACCTGAATTTTTGCTTATTAATCAAACATAATGCTATTTTTATGTCTGATTGTTGTTTTGTATCTGGTATCACTTGTGATATTTTGTTAAAAATGATGCAACCCTTTGGTTTGATTTTGATGTTTATATCACTTATGATATTCTGTTAAGAATGATGCAACAATTGGGTTTGATATTGATGTTTATATCACTTGTGATATTTTGTTAAGTTTTCTGAAATATCACAAGTGATAATAGTGTCCTCATATGGTTTTATTGCTGCAAACATATTTGCATACTCTATTATCAACTTATTTTGGTCATTCATTTCATGAAGAAGGATCTTTGCAGTGTATCTCATTCTCATGTTGTTCATCTTTTTGGAGGAACCTTTGATATCACAGGTGATATCTCATATGTGTCGGCTTCTTTTTTTTGTTGAATCGGTGGTGATAATGGAGGAACATGTTACATCACAGGTAATATCACGTGTTACATCACAGGTAATATCACGTGTGACATCACTGGTGGTATCACGTGTGATATCACTGCTGGTATCACTGCTGATATCACGTACTGATCAATTTTCAACCCAACCTCATTTTGTTACCTCTATTAATGCACTGTAGTTATCACAAATATCTAACTATACTTTAAATTTAGGCTGCAAGTTGAGCATTAATTGAGTGTGAGCATTTATGTCATAAGCCAACAAACTCAAATATGAATTTATGATGAGATTAAGAGCTTTTATTTGCAGAAACCGAATGTATAGATGAATATGAAGTGTTGCTTCAGTTATGAGGCATTTAAAGAAAAGCCATTCCATATTCCCCACCATTTTCTTATCCATATTTCACCCTCACAAACACACACACAGACGCGACACAAAAACACCCTCTTCTCACCACCTTGATCACAGCCCACCACCATCATCTATTTGGTGAAGAAATGGTGTCGTGGTGGCTTAGATGGCTTCAATAGTTTCCGTAGTGTAGTTCATTCGTTTGTGGTTTAGATGGTTTTGAGATCTGATGTTTGTGTGTGTTAATGTTCTCATGTTTGTCATACCTATTTGTGAACATATGGTATTTGAACTTGATCTTTGTGGGTATGTGAAATTTGTTATTGCATTTTAGTGGATCTGTATTTAGTTTTTGTTGTTTTAGTATCCGTGGTTCTTGATATCTCTGCTAAGTTGCCCGTTTTTTTATGATCATCATAATGATATTGTGATTAGGACTAAAGGAGAAGCTGGGACGGGTGGTTCAAGTATCAACAGATATGTAAGTTTATTTTTGTGGGTATGGTTTGATTTTATTTAATTCATAGTTTTTATTGCTTGATTCAGGATTTTATACTAACTTGATAGGGCAACACTAATTACCTTCGAGCAGTACAAACTTATAACACATGAGGAGCAATACTAATTTTCCATGGCAATATAAACTGATATAAGCAGTAGCAGTACTAATATTCCCCACTAGCAGTACTAAGTGAACAATAGCAGTGTGTTTGTGTGTTGCAGATGCCAGACTTTTATGGCCTCTTTAAACAAGAATTTGAATTTCAAATCTATCTTCTCCTTTTTAAAACAAATCTACATCTTCTAAGTTCCTTTAAAATTACAGGGAGTATTTTCTTATTCAATATCATGTTCTTCAATTTTATTTTTGTTCTCAATGACAAACCTCTCGATTTACATCATCTCATGTTTCATTTTTATTTTTATTTAACATATCAGATGAAGTTCTCTTGACCGTGGATGGTTTTCGACTCAACTGTTTCAACTTTATTTTAGTTATTTGAACGTTAGAGAAGGTATCACTAATTCTCACATAAGTTCTCTTTAGTTTTTGTTTCTCTAAGTGCCCACTAAGTGTTCGATGAAATGTTTCATCTACGTAAAGCCATTCTACAATTGCTTTTTCACAGAATTTGGATATTATGTGTGATTAGTAGTAAGGAGACACCTTTAGAATTTTTATTTTTATTTTGGGTTTTGATTTTAGTTCATTTGATTAATTTGTGAATCGTTTATATAGGAACTGATTACAGATAATATATTTTGGTAGCTTCTTTTGTTTAAATAGATGATCTGGTATTTTGTTTTTAATACTACCCTGCTGTCAATTCTAATGATTTTGTTTTTTTAATATCAGTTTTCATGATCCGTAGTGTATGAAATTCGAAGCTTTATTTTGCTAGGAGTATATAATTCAATCTTAAGATAAAAACTGAGCATCATGGTTGTAGCTTCTTGGTAGTCTTTTTTAGTGCCTTAATAGATATAACTTGATACTTAATAGCACTAGGAACTTGAAGGTTATGCACCGAAGAACAAATATGAAAGATGACAGTTGATCTTTGTATTAGTCTTAATATCATAGTATTCTTATGCTACAAGAACTTTCACTTAGAAATATAAGGAGTAGGTGGTTCAGAATTGATCTTTTGAAGCTATATTAGGTAGTATTTTTTACTAATTAGTAAAAAGTATGTAAAACCCCAAAATTAATATAATCTGAAATGACTAAAATACCCCCTGAATTTGAACTTTTAAGAACTTATGAAAATTAAATAAGTAACGTTATTTGAACTTAACCTAAGTATCTAACACGTTAATATTTGAACATATAAACATAATACGAATATTAAAACTTATGTTATACACAATTAAAATATTGTTACACATTTTCTAGCCTAGTCGATACATATGTGTGTACACAAACGAATACGGTCTAGAATATAGTCCTAATACGTGATTGAAGTAAATTTGGTAAACTCCCTAATTTATCTCTCCCCAAACCGATCCATAACCTCCCCTCCATCTCTATTGTCGGCACATTCAACAAAAAAAAAAAAAAGAAAAAAGAAAACAAACCCTAACACTAAAACTCTAGTCGACACGTTCAAGGAAGAAGAGGGAGGAACAAATCTTGATCTTGTGTTCTTGTTCTATTCGTGTTATCATCAAGGTAATCATATACACATCTTTTGCTATCTATTTGAAACTCTTGAATAAACCCTAATCGACCCTTGTGGTTATTTCTTTCATTCGATCCATCAAGTAGAGGAAGAAGAGGCGTGGTGATTCGTTCGTGTGGTATTCTTGTGTTTTGATCACGCTACGAGGGTAATTGTATCCTCCTTGTTAAATTCTAGTCATGATTTGATCCATTTTGATGTTCTTGTCAATATATAATTACATATGATCATATAAGAAGTCACATGAAATTATAAGGGCTACATAAAATAATAAGAATGGAAACCCTAACTATGAATCGAACTATGTATGTGAATCTGAATTTAAAGTGTTATGATCATGTTAAGACCATGTATGAATCGACCTAGGGATGCTAGATGTCAAAAATAATTGTTTTGTGTCAAGAGATAATCATTGGAATGATAAAAACCCTAATTACTTGCATAAGATCATGAACTAGATGTTGTCCAGGAAATTAGTCCAACTTGAATCGACTGTAACTAAATGATGGTAACGTGTTTTTGGGAGTTTTTGGAGTCTAAAATTAAGTTCAATGAAAGAGATTTCTGGGAAAATTAACCTTGTAATTTTTAGAGGTCGGAAAGGCAACTTTTGATTTTTAGAAAATTAAGTGTCAAACTGAATTCGTATGTCTGGAAAATCAGTCCGTGTTTTTGATTTTTAGTTTTCAAACCGTGTCGTATTAGAAGGTTCCCTTTGAACTGAGTTATATTCTATATGTTTAGTAACAACTGGAATTTTTTTAGATTTTTATGAATTTTTCTGAAGGGGTAACAAAGTACAAACTTTTCGGGTGTTCACCAGATACGATTCTGGAACATGTGGTGGAAATTGATTTTTCATTCGTACCTATACTACATAATAAATTCTGGAAAAATCCATGAGTGTTCTTAAGACATTAGAGAATCTGTGGTAATTTTTGGGAATTTTATTTCTGAGTTCTTTTATGGTTAATAAATTCGACTAAACAAGACCAGTTCATATGTAAAATTTGTAAAAAGTGTAAAAGGGTTTAAAAAGGTATTATGTGTTTATTTCCTAAACCAAAGGGTCTAAATGGTCATTTTTCTAAAACTAAGGGACTTAGCTGGTGAAAACAAGTAACTTAATAATATTTACATATTACCCCTAATCTTATCATAATGACACTATAACCCTTAAACTTGTTATAATTGCATAATAAACCCTAAACTTATGTAATCAACATTATGAACCTTGAACCATTATTATTGTCACATTTGGATACCTAAACTTATGATAGTACTAAATATGGAAAGTTACTAAATATGGAAAGTTACTAAATATGGAAAGTTACCTAAAATGGAAAGTTACCTAAAATGGAAAGGAAACTAAAATGAAACCTTTATGATTATGAAATCAGGAAACTTATAAGAAAACTTATGATTTTGTAGATCGGGTGAAGAGGGAGTAATCTCCGCTTTCTTTATTTGCATTTGCTTTCATTTATGTGCCGTGTTAAGGTACAGATATTCTTTCCCTTCTCAGTAGGGATATTTTCTAGCGATCCTATGCCTGCTATGTTTCCCTTAGTTGATTCATGACATTCATTGTATGATTGTCATTCCTATGATCCCTTCTGACATTTATTTAAATGTCTCTGCCATGCTATGCTTATGTGTTTGCCATGCTTATTTGAGTTACTTTCTCGTTTCTCTTGCCATGCTAGTTTTGATTTTGTATGATATGATATTCCGTGCCTGAGCTTAACTAGTTCTAGAGGTACTAGGACCATGTCTTTGATGGCACCTTAGGCATGACACCCCCGTAGAGGTGTGATAGATCTACGGCGTTCCCCCCTTATGTATATGTATTATAACGCGTTTACTATTGGCCAACCTTATGTGTGCTTAGTCTTGAGCTAACATACATACTTATGTTAGGGAGCGTATGGATGCATCCTAGGTTTTATGTTCTATGTGATTATGGTGACCAGGTGGTGTGTGCCTTGCACTCCTTCTCACACTTTTATTATTTACTTAGAGGTCTCCCCTCTTCGTATACTTGTTATGCTTTAGTATGATTTGATAGATTATGTATGGAGTTCTTATGGCACATCCTTATATGAACCCTCCTTTGTTTTCTTTTCATTTTCTCTTGTTTCATTTCTTATTCAGTTCTCATGCACTCTTGATTCTTAGTTCTCTTTAAAATTTCGTATGACTTTCATGATTATACTTTTCGTTTGCTTATGCTTATTTACCGTTATGTTATGTTATGCATATCTGTTCACTGGGCTTTTTAAGCTCAGCCGCATTTCTTTCCTGCGGCAGGTTTTAGTTGGAAGCTGGGTTATGAGTGGAGAGCACTTTGGACTTAGAAGACCTTACTAGCTATTCTGGACTTAGACATGACTAGAAGAGATTTGTATTTCAGACTTAGTATTTTGTTATTATCCTCATTTGTAACCTTGTAATTTCAGATTTTCCCTTGTAACCTTGAAATTCATTTGTATTATTTAAGTCTTATGCTTATGTTTGCTTTGATATGTCACCATAACGTAATACTTCTACCCTTATCGGGTTGGGGTGTTACAATTATGGTATCAGAGAGACAGGCTGCGACTTGTAATACATTTACCCTTGACCTGTGAAGTTTGGACCACTAAGTTTCCACTGTAGGCGCTCATAAGACAACCTTTGAGAAATTGCTTTAGGATCTCCCCATAGGAACATAAGTTATAACCGGTGAGGAATGGGTAGACTAGGACATCTATGTAAGTAGCATTGCTTCCGCATCACTCTGATTCGTGCCTATGCCTTTAGATATGCCTTGTAAGAACATTTGTTTCAGAAGCTAGAAAGTTTTGCAACCTAAGCTTAGTAACCAAGTAGGATTGGAATGCCTTAAGAACTGCATGGATACCTTACACCATTTAGGTTTCACTTCCTGATTTTGACCTCCATCTCCGAGTTGTTTGATAAACAGTTTGATACCTTTCCGACCATTCCGAAGGTCATTCAACCGTCATGTGTTTGACACATTCTGTGAATTCGTTACTTATGCTGGATATAGAATGTATCATCTGATACTACTTGAATCTGCATAATCCATTGCTAATCCTATGAGAACTCTGGTAATTATTAACCACGGATATAGGAAGATTTGTTTCCCTCCCTTAGAATGACCTGTGAGGATATTGAGTAGACATTAGGTTTCTCGTTTGACGCGATCTCTTCCTTCGTATTTTGATCCTGACGTTTGCCTTGTCTTCATTGTTCGTTTGATCCCTAAGTTCGGGTTCGTCTGGGCAGAAGAAGTTGTGGGACCGGGTTCCATCTCCTCCACGTGTTGATTGTGAGAAGTTTCATCTGGGTGATCGTGTTATAAGACATTGGATGCCAGTTTCAGTTGTAGTGTGATTGGACGTCGGACGAAAGAGTGTCCGAAGATGAATGGTAACAACCGTAAGAATGAGAATGATTGACAGCAACCTGCCGAGGGTCGAGTGTTCGCTCTGACCAGGGACCAGGTTGCTGACACATCAAGTACCATTTCGGTTATTCCTTACTTATGCGATCGTGCGGCGTAGTTTTATTTTGATGCGAGAATGACATATCCTGTGGTGTCTGTTGTTTTTTTTAAGCACATTAAGTCCCCTCTGCATTATTGAATTGCTATTCCTAATTCTATCTCTATGAGAATCTTGTGACTATCCATCACGAGTGTAGATTATCCTGTACGGTTGAGGATGTTTAAAGATTAATTACATTCTGCTAATCTGGTTCCTTTGGGAATGTTCAATTCAATTTCATTCTGGTCATGTAGTTGTTGACTGAGCATTGAGATGCTAACAACAGTTATGATTTTGTCATCTCTGACGACTTATGAAACTCAAACTCCGTGCCCAGGTTTCTGACCTGGCATACTATGATGATCACCTCTGCTTTGAAATTCCGTATATTAACCCCTAGCGTCTGTGAAGATATTCCGTTTGATGTAACTCGCTCGAGAGTTTTCGATGTTGAATTTCGCGATGTATTCCTTGATGGACTACCAAGATTTCCTCTCAAATGTAATTGTTTTGATCCGTTTATTAGAATGTGTTTTGTCACGACTTGAGGTAGAATGTGATTGCAATAAAGGCATGTGTATATGATGCAAGTATTATGACGTCTGGCCAGCGTGATAATAGTTACATCATATACCTTAAACTTATTGGAGTCATAGAATGTCTTGAGGAGTGCCTGAGGTCAGTGTGTTATTTGAATCAGAACTCTATTCATGTGTAAGCGACGTTTTGCCTATTTCCGGAATCCTTTACGAACGACATACGTTGAATGAAGAGTATTGAAGGACCTACTTCGAGGAAGTCGTTTATCCGTCTGTGTGCGTCCCTGTGTTGTGTTTCAGTTTGGTTATGAAGAAGAATGATGGTGGTATGAGGTTGTTCATGGAATTCTGGAATCTTAGTAGTAGGGTGATTAGGACTGATACGTTATCGACGACTTATCTAATCAACTTCAGGGTGAAGTTTTCTCTATGATCGATTTGTAATCTGATTATGTCCATTTTCATGTGAAGGAGCAAGATGTTCCTAGCATTGATGGTATCCGTTATAATCTCTATGAGCATTGTGATGCCAATCGTATTGGCTACTGCTCCGACTATTCTTGTGAGCTTGATGAATCATGTATTTCATGAATGCTTGGACAATTTTCATAGTATGACGATTTAGTATACTCAGGAGCGAGGTGGTGGAATTATGATCTACGTAGAAGATTTGAATGAAATGGTTATGCTCGAAGCACCCCGTTCTTTTCGCTCTATACATATTAGTTGTACTATTATGTAGAGACTTGTAGCATAAATTATGACGGGATGGTATGACAACGGATGTGAATGCTTTGATGGCAAGTGTCTAGCATGTCAACAGATTGGGAGTTAGCATCAGCGTGCGAGTGGTTTTCCTCATTTTGGATGTTGGTATGAAGAAGTGGGATTAAAACTGTCAGCAACTTTGTCACGGGATTTACGCGCACGTTGGGAAGGACAAAACGATGTGGGTTGTAGTGAATCGTTCAACTTGGTGGCTCACTTGGAAGATCGGCAGAGATTTATTTCAACAGAAGATTATTCAAGCTCCTTGGCGCACCTGCAGTGATCGTGTCAGAAAAATCGAGTTTTGTTTCACACTTCCAGAAGAAATGCAGAAGACCTTCAAGACCGGCTCGAGATTTTATAGCGACTACTCACCTTCAGATGGATGGACGGACAGAGCAACTATGTTGAAATTGAAGATGTATGGGACGGAGAGTTTGACAAGTGTATTGGCATGATTGAGTTTGCCTACGGAGATGTAGAACACCTTTTGGATTAGACTAAGTTGGAGATTTGCTGGTTTAAGGTCCGGGGTTGATTACTGTGATTGGTGGATTAGTTATCCTTGTGGAAGAAAAACCTTGAATTGTGGACTATGAGATTTGTATATTTAGTACGATGTCCCCGTTGTGGAGAGTTAGACGTTTTGGGCGTATGAAGAAGATCTGGTTCACGATGCGTTAATCCTTTGAGTTGTTGTTTCCATACGATTATTCGACCTATTCCGTTATGCTCTCCGATACGTTCCGATCCTCCGTTATGTGCTTAGTTTATCGTCTGTACGACTACGTTAGCTCTTTGATGTGTTTTATCCGTATGATTATTCGACCTATTTTGTTTTGTTTCCTGACGCGATTCGATACTCCGATTTATACTCTATTGATCGTCGGTACAAATATGCTACCCATCTCATTATGTGTTTCGATACAAGTTGATATTTCGAGTTGTACTCGATTGATCATCAGTTCAATTATACTATCTATCTCTTATAAAACTCTTGATACATTTGATGATTCATCACGTGCTTTATTGACCGGTGGTACGTTCCTTAGTTCGATCAGGATCTGTTTGAAATTGATGAGTTCTTCTATAATGATGCACTAGTTCCCTTTTCGTTAAGAATCTGGACTGAGTTGATGAGGTTTCACTCTTTAGTACTACCTTCGTATTGCTTCCAAGCATGAATGTTTCATGTATCTCTGTGTGAGATTTAAATTGTTATCCGCTACATTGTTGTTTCGTATTCCTTGGAACGAATTCGTTGTGAATTGTGAAAGCTTAGGGCTTTTCGATGATTTTGATCAGGATGGCGAGGTATCTCATCGCTTGGCGTTACCTTCCCAGTTATCTCACGTATACGATGTATTCCATGTATCTCTTCTTCGTGAGTATGATTATCATCCGCTTCATCTTGTGTCTTACCCGTTCGATCAGATTCGGGAAAATCTTTCGTATAGTAAAAAAAAAAAAAAAAAAAAAAAAAAAAAAAAAAAAAAATGAGGCTGTTTTGGAGCATCAGGAAAGAGTCATGAGAACTAAAACAATTCCGTTCGTAAAGATTCTTTGGAAGAACCATCCTAAGAGTGAGGCTACTTGGGAGACCGAAGAATCAATACGATCCAGTTATCCGCATTTCTCTTTTTGACTTGGTACGTATTCATTTTGATTTCGCTTTCGATTTCATATTTCTATTTGACTTCGTACTTCAATTTTCGAGGACGAAAATTTGTTTTTAGAGGGGAAGAATTGTAAAACCCCAAAATTAATATAATCTGAAATGACTAAAATACCCCCTGAATTTGAACTTTTAAGAACTTATGAAAATTAAATAAGTAACGTTATTTGAACTTAACCTAAGTATCTAACACGTTAATATTTGAACATATAAACATAATACGAATATTAAAACTTATGTTATACACAATTAAAATATTGTTACACATTTTTTTTAGCCTAGTCGATACATATGTGTGTACACAAACGAATACGGTCTAGAATATAGTCCTAATACGTGATTGAAGTAAATTTGGTAAACTCCCTAATTTATCTCTCCCCAAACCGATCCATAACCTCCCCTCCATCTCTATTGTCGGCACATTCAACAAAAAAGGAAAAAAGAAAACAAACCCTAACACTAAAACTCTAGTCGACACATTCAAGGAAGAAGAGGGAGGAACAAATCTTGATCTTGTGTTCTTGTTCTATTCGTGTTATCATCAAGGTAATCATATACACATCTTTTGCTATCTATTTGAAACTCTTGAATAAACCCTAATCGACCCTTGTGGTTATTTCTTTCATTCGATCCATCAAGTAGAGGAAGAAGAGGCGTGGTGATTCGTTCGTGTGGTATTCTTGTGTTTTGATCACGCTACGAGGGTAATTGTATCCTCCTTGTTAAATTCTTGTCATGATTCAATCCATTTTGATGTTCTTGTCAATATATAATTACATATGATCATATAAGAAGTCACATGAAATTATAAGTGCTACATAAAATAATAAGAATGGAAACCCTAACTATGAATCGAACTATGTATATGAATCTGAATTTAAAGTGTTATGATCATGTTAAGACCATGTATGAATCGACCTAGGGATGCTAGATGTCAAAAATAATTGTTTTGTGTCAAGAGATAATCATTGGAATGATAAAAACCCTAATTACTTGCATAAGATCATGAACTAGATGCTGTCCAGGAAATTAGTCCAACTTGAATCG
Organism: Artemisia tridentata subsp. tridentata; assembly: GCA_021014915.2. NCBI lineage: Eukaryota > Viridiplantae > Streptophyta > Magnoliopsida > Asterales > Asteraceae > Artemisia > Artemisia tridentata. Next base: position 355,840,992 of record CP139509.1, on the reverse strand, counting down.
ACTGTAACTAAATGATGGTAACGTGTTTTTGGGAGTTTTTGGAGTCTAAAATTAAGTTCAATGAAAGAACTTTCTGGGAAAATTAACCTTGTAATTTTTAGAGGTCGGAAAGGCAACTTTTGATTTTTAGAAAATTAAGTGTCAAACTGAATTCGTATGTCTGGAAAATCAGTCCGTGTTTTTGATTTTTAGTTTTCAAACCGTGTCGTATTAGAAGGTTCCCTTTTAACTGAGTCATATTATATATTTTTAGTAACAACTGGAATTTTTGTAGATTTTTATGAATTTTTATGAAGGGGTAACAAAGTACAAACTTTTCGGGTGTTCACCAGATACGATTCTGGAACATGTGGTGGAAATTGATTTTTCATTCATACCTATACTACTTAATAAATTCTGGAAAAATTCATGAGTGTTCTTAAGACATTAGAGAATCTGTGGTAATTTTTGGGAATTTTATTTCTGAGTTCTTTTATGGTTAATAAATTCGACTAAACAGGACCAGTTCATATGTAAAATTTGTAAAAAGTGTAAAAGGGTTTAAAAAGGTATTATGTGTTTATTTCCTAAACCAAAGAGTCTAAATGGTCATTTTTCTAAAACTAAGGGACTTAGCTGGTGAAAACAAGTAACTTAATAATATTTACATATTACCCCCTAATCTTATCATAATGACACTATAACCCTTAAACTTGTTATAATTGCATAATAAACCCTAAACTTATGTAATCAACATTATGAACCTTGAACCATTATTATTGTCACATTTGGATACCTAAACTTATGATAGTACTAAATATGAAAAGTTACTAAATATGGAAAGTTACTAAATATGGAAAGTTACCTAAAATGGAAAGTTACCTAAAATGGAAAGGAAACTAAAATGAAACCTTTATGATTATGAAATCAGGAAACTTATAAGAAAACTTATGATTTTGTAGATCGGGTGAAGAGGGAGTGATCTCCGCTTTCTTTATTTGCATTTTCTTTGATTTGTGTGCCGTGTTAAGGTACATATATTCTTTCCCTTCTCAGTAGGGATATTTTCTAGCGATCCTATGCCTGCTATGTTTCCCTTAGTTGATTCATGACATTCATTGTATGATTGTCATTCCTATGATCCCTTCTGACATTTATTTAAATGTCTCTGCCATGCTATGCTTATGTGTTTGCCATGCTTATTTGAGTTACTTTCTCGTTTCTCTTGCCATGCTAGTTTTGATTTTGTATGATATGATATTCCGTGCCTGAGCTTAACTAGTTCTAGAGGTACTAGGACCATGTCTTTGATGGCACCTTAGGCATGACACCCCCGTAGAGGTGTGATAGATCTACGGCGTTCCCCCCTTATGTATATGTATTATAACGCGTTTACTATTGGCCAACCTTATGTGTGCTTAGTCTTGAGCTAACATACATACTTATGTTAGGGAGCGTATGGATGCATCCTAGGTTTTATGTTCTATGTGATTATGGTGACCAGGTGGTGTGTGCCTTGCACTCCTTCTCACACTTTTATTATTTACTTAGAGGTCTCCCCTCTTCGTATACTTGTTATGCTTTAGTATGATTTGATAGATTATGTATGGAGTTCTTATGGCACATCCTTATATGAACCCTCCTTTGTTTTCTTTTCATTTTCTCTTGTTTCATTTCTTATTCAGTTCTCATGCACTCTTGATTCTTAGTTCTCTTTAAAATTTCGTATGACTTTCATGATTATACTTTTCGTTCTGTATTCTTATTCCTTCGTTTGCTTATGCTTATTTACCGTTATGTTATGTTATGCATATCTGTTCACTGGGCTTTTTAAGCTCAGCCGCATTTCTTTCCTGCGGCCGGTTTTAGTTGGAAGCTGGGTTATGAGTGGAGAGTACTTTGGATTTAGAAGACCTTACTAGCTATTCTGGACTTAGACATGACTAGAAGAGATTTGCATTTCAGACATAGTATTTTGTTATTATACTCATTTGTAACCTTGAAATTTCAGATTTTCCCTTGTAACCTTGAAATTCATTTGTATTATTTAAGTCTTATGCTTATGTTTGCTTTGATATGTCACCATAACGTAATACTTCTACCCTTATCGGGTTGGGGTGTTACAAAGTAGGTGGTTCATTCAACCCATTTTTAGTTAAGTTTATCAGCTACTTTGAAGAACTTCAATTGGCTATTTAATTTTTCTCATGTGTCATTCAAAGAGGCTATATATATATCGGTTGCTTAAAAGTCGTTGCATTATATATACAACATTTTATACTTCATTAAGAGTGGGATTTTTATTTTATAGGTGAACAATTTGTTTGTTTGTTTTTGTTTCTTGAACATTTACTATGTTTATACCTTTATGGAATCTCCAATATTGCAAGTATTATCGAGACTAACTACAAATCTATGATAAAGGCTATTTGAGCAAATTTCTCATCTGTTTATTTTATAAGATATTTTCACACAAGAATGCTGCTAATTTTTGTATATTTATTTAAAGTAGGTGTTCTACAAATCTATGGTACAACTATCTAAGATGATGTTAACATTGTGCGAGGATTTTATTGACTGATGAAGATGATTTTTGGCATTCAAGGATATGTTCCCAAAGTGAGTATTCTACTATACTTATAATCGTTATGTATATTGGCCTCGAATCCTTCAAAACATGATCATGCCATGGCATCGTTTTCCTCCAGGTTATTGCCAAATGAAGATGACTTTTGAATGTAGAGTCGCCTTTAATATTGATTTTGTAAAGTACTGAATATACAAGGAGATTGATTACTCTTTTCTGATCCATCACTTATTGTGGTAAGTCTTCGGCTTCCATCCTATTGATGGCTTATATGGACACCGCTATAACAAAATGGGTAGTTTGGTTGGTTGGGTAACACGCCAAAGATAGCTAATTTTTTTAGTTTGGGTTACCTATATAAAGTTATCTTAGTAGTCTCTGACTAATTTAGGTTCTTATGGTGATATGAGGAGTGACCAATTAAGTGTTCGGTGAAATGTCTAAAGGAGATGTGTTTATTTAAGCTTGAAGTTATATTTGTGTTGTTGAAGCTAAAAATTGTACACAATTACATATTGTATTTGTTTCATATTTCAATTTCAAGGTTTTGGACGGGTGACATGGAAGATTACAATTGGCATTACTTGAGAAAACTAAAAAAGACAATCACTCAGGCTCATCAGGTTCGTTTCTTTAAAGTGAATTAGTGGTTCTTTTTAGTATTATTGTAGACGATGAGATATAAGATATTGATCAAAGTTTAAAACATTATCATATGAAAGTTGTATATACTAATAAATCTAATATTTGGATATACATACATACATACATACATATATATATATATATATATATATATATATATATATATAAGAATGTTTATTCTGGATCGATGCATTCACGAGTAATTTTGTGACACAGCTTCTAGAAAGATGAGTGGGCTCGAGAGAAGATTTAAGTAGAGATTGAGAAGGTAATTGAACATTGTCAGATTCTGACTTTTTGTGATAGCTGAATTGACTACTAAGCATCATCCTGCTAATGTTTTTATTTATTAAACAATGAAGAAAACCAGCTTGCGGCAGTCCAATAGTTATTTGATGAAAGGCTTAGCTTGCGCAATCAGGAGTCAAATTTGATATATCAGTACGTTTATTAAATTCTTAAGAGTGCAAGATGTTTTTGAAATCTAATAGATTGAATACATAGATATATTAGTTCATCTGTATAATGTTTTGTTGTTGTAGCTCTCAAATTGGTTTTTGATAAAACTGACTTTCAGGCTGGAATATGAGAAAAAGAGGGACACGGAAGCACGAATATCATCACAGGAAGAACTAAAAAAAATGATTTGGTCGAGGTTGATGGGAGAGAAAAAGAGCTTAAATCAACTATAGAAAAAGCAACTGAAGAAATTTATAGAATGAAAGAAGAAGTACAAGGTATTCCCATTTTCTTCCAAAATAGAGTATCATGTCATTGTAGGATTTATGATCAGTTACTGTATTTCCTCATGTATTGTAATCAATACAATATGTTACCATTTTTTTTTCTTTCTCTCTCTAGAATGGAAATTACAATCAGAAGCATGTGAAAAGGAGATGAAAAAAAGGAAAATAAATATATTTGCTGCTACAACCAACATTACAAAGCATAAAAACTGAATAGATGCTATGGTTAGCTCTTGATCATGTTTTCTTTAAATATAGTTGTTTTTCAACACATGCCATGGCTTTAACATCATGGTTTTGTAGGATAATTTTATTACATAAACAAATTCAAAGAAACAAGATATTTTGGAGAAATGTGACATATTTATATTAGTCTTCCAACTGTGGCTGCCAAATGGATGTTGATTCAGCACCAGGCCCAGTGTATGATTTCAGTGAATTGAGTAGATCGCTTCAGAATAACATTAGACCTGCTGAGAGGGAGAAAGTTGAGGCAGATTTCAAACAGAAAATTGGAAACTTGATATCAGAAATTGACAGATTCGCCCCTAACTTGAAAGCTCTAGATCAGTATGATTCTTTGTAGGAGAAAGACAAAGAAAGCGAGCAGAGTTTGAAGATGCCAGAGATGAAGAGAAGCAAGTACGCGAGCAGTTTGAAAGTGTGAGGTCTAGAAGATAAACGTTTTATATCATTTAACATTGGGTCTTTTTCTTGCATAAATTATTAGCGTGCCTTTTATTGCTTCTATTTTAGTCATTGTGCTATTTTTTGTACATTTGAGTCAATAAATCATGGGTTTCACTCATTTTGGTAGTTATATTAGCAAAAAAAACCTTAATAACTATCTTTCAAAGTTGTTTTTCTCAGTAAAAATGTTTTATGCATAGAATGTGAAAAATTATATGAAAAAACACCAAGATTAAGGGTGTAAAGTGACCCAAAAAGTGTCCCAAACAGGACACAAAACCATCTTTAATTGACTATGCATGATGTACAAAAAGGTGGTACAATGACTTAAAGCTGGGCAAATGACTTAAAATCAATAGTTAACCATTTTGACCTGTCGCCAGCCCTCCCAAGTAGATATTGCAAGTTAGAACCATTTGCTATCTGAAAGTGTTGATTTGGTTATGTAGCTCTAAAAGTTTAAACAGGTAAAATGTGAAATCAACTTAGAAGGAAATGGCCGAAAATCTGTCAAACGAGTAGATAGTCACTAATAAAGTGGGTTTTGGATCCCAAAAAGACGGGTTTCGACAACTCTAAACAAGACAAAATAGCTTGCTCAAGAAAATATCTATATTACTATTATTATCCCATGTTCTTAGTTTCACTATTTTATAGAACATTTATGGATGTTTCTTTGCTTATTGTTGATGTTGTGAAGTCTATGTGACAATTTTAAGGAAAAATTAAAAAAATAGAATAAGCTATTTAACAATTAATGATTGTTAATCCAAATAAAAATATTAAGGAAGTGCTTGCTTCCTTGTAAAGCGTTTAACATGGTTATTAAGGATATTTCGGTTGAAACATGCTCATGGCATAGGGTATGCCATAAAACAATTGTGAGCCTATTATAGCATTCAAATGTGTCGGCAACAATTTAGTAATTAGTTATTTAAAGTTATATTTTGGCCGCATGGGGAATGGCATATCTCTAAAGTAGTAAAAGTATATGCCATAACATAATAGATTGTATAGTTTAGGCTAGAGTGTACCTGATTTAAGGTCAACGACTATTGTATTGACAAATATTCGCTACTGATACACATTCTATTTGTTTTGCAAGGGACTACATTGAGCGTATTCATAATTTTATTCTTATCCAGAAGTGATTAGTATTATTGGCACCAGGATGAGGGTACAAGTGGGCTCTTTTAACTTTTCTATGCTACATATAACATATTTGATAGTCCAATACAACGAGTGGAGGAAGGTACATATGTTTCCATCTTAGTTTGCTTATTATCTTATTTCACATTTCGTCTTGAATATATTACATGTGGCAAGGTTGACCAATTTACGTATGTGTGAGTCAATCTTGGTTACGTTGAATCTCTAATGGGCAAGTTGGGTAAAAATGTAAAAAAAGAACTGTGTGAGGAAGTAATGGGTCAATAACGTTGCAAGTTGTTACAAAAAGTGTCTATCATGCCGACAAACTGAACTACTTGAACATTCTAACCCAAAGCGTCTATCATGCAACAATTACCACATTATATGTTAGTTATAACTTTAGTGACAAAACACATAAGTTTACCGTTTCTTTGTTATACTAGTTATGTGATTCCTTACGCTATGGCCTGCTATGTCACTCCTAATATTATGACATGCTTTCAAAGACATCTGTTAGTGTAGACTTTGATAAGGAAAACAAACATAAGACTTTATCTTTTATCCCTCGATGTATGCATTATTCTTTATAGAAGTCTCTTAAATGATCTTGGTAAAGTTATATAAAAATTATCCACCGTTCAATTCAAGTTGTGACCCGTATGTCCTATTAATTAGAAATAGTTCTTTTTGGAGGTAATGAAAGTTCCACATATTCAAGTTCGAAGTATTTTATTTTAAGATTTGTTTGTAAGCTACAGTTCATGGGTCATAACACGAGTATAGTTGTCTGTTATGTTTATGATCTCATAAACAACATAAACATTATAATGCCTGTAGTGGAACATGCAAGTTTGTGGTACTTACTTATAACTTGACTTTTATCAATATTACATAGCGCAAAATTTGCATCCTCGATTGCATTGGTGACATATGTTTGTCATTCCTACCATGATTATATCTCTAAAAAATTATGAAGTATAAGGAAGTCATCAGTTTAGTATTATCTTATATCATATTAATGAGGAAGGAGTATAAGGAAGTCATTGATTTCTAATTTTATATGAGCAACATAGAATTTTAAAAGAAGCCTCACATCCTACTTGCAACAGAACTGTAACACCCCGACCCGACAAGGGTAAAGATGTCACAACGATGGTTCCATATCAGAACAAACACAAGCATTTGACATTATTAATACAATAGAATTCAATGGTTACAAAGGAAATATGAAACTACAAGGTTACAATACAAAAGTTTCTAAGTCTAACTATAAGTTCTTCTAATACTCTTCCATAGCTAGTCGGGCCTTCTATATCCATGGTACTCTCCGCTCATACCCAGCTTCCAAACTAAAACCTGCCGCGGAAAAAGAAACGCGGCTGAGCTACGAAAGCTCAGTGAACAGATATAACGATACAAAGCAGTAATAAGGGATGGTGAAATAATGAAATGGCACAAGGTGTAACAAGAGTAGAAAGGACAATGGAAAAGATTATCAAGAAATGGTTACAATGGCTCAGTGTAAAGGAAACCATAACCCACCACCAGCCCAAGTCGAAACAGGTCAAGTCCAGTATTAAGTCATAGGGTAACATAAACAGTAATCCACCACGAGCCCAGAAACAGTACATATCATATCAAATTACATATCAGGGTGTATGGAGGGGTGACCTCAGCATACCAGGTACAGGGTGAGGGGATACCTCCAGGGGTTGGAGTCGCGGGCTCCTAGGATTGTGAAAGATGTGTATCGCACACACTCATCAGTCACCAGATAATACAAGTAATACAAACAAATCAGGTCAGGTCTAGGATGCATCCATACGCCCCAGTAGGCCACAGGGTCTTCCTCTACGTAACAAGTAAATCAGTAACAGGTCAGGGACGGGACAGGTCATCACTCTCCTGCCCTAGAGTCATGCCACCGGTGCATCAATGACATGGACATGAAACCCTCATGCCTAGTGGGTGGCTCATAGTCTCAAACTGTGGGTCAAGGTCAGGTATCAAATCTCAGGTGTCAAGTATCTGGTATCAAGTGTCAGGTTTTATATCAAGTTTCATATCAGATTTCATATCAGGGTTCAAGACAGGTGATCGATGCAGGGGTTCACTATCAGGAGGTCAATATCAGAAAAGTCAAATACCAAAAGGTTCATGTCAATTTATTAAAAAGTAATCCTTTTAAAATGGTTTTAAAATAAAGTGGTCTTTAAATCAGTTTTCATAATGAAAGTCTTTAAAAGCAATTTTTCAAAACCTCTTCATATGTAATTTAGAAAAGTAGTTATAAAATCCTATGAACCTTTAAGTATCCCAGGGTCCTAAATATTCAGGTTACCAGGTTATGAACAGGTCATGTCAAGTATCAAGGAAACATAACAGGGTCCAAGGCAGGGTTCGAAACAAATGATCAAGACCAGAGTGTGGAAAACTAGAAGGGGGGGGGGTTCAATAGTTTTTATCGTTTCTTATGTTTAATTTGTTAGTTCAAAGGAAACAATCACAAATTAAGTTATCACACAATATAAACTAGAGATAAAGAGATGAAAGATCAAACCACATAACACAAGTGTTTATAGTGGTTCGGTTTGCAAGAGATCTTTATCCTTGCCCTACTCCACTTCCTCGAGTTGCTTACTCGAGAGATATCTTTCACTAAGAAACAAACTCCCTTCAAGGTGGAGAAAACCTTTACACGTCACTTACTTCCTTTTCCGGTACTAAGCTAAACACCGGGTTCTTTCACAAGGTAGAACCAACCTGACGTCGCCTAATTACTTTACCGACACTAAGCTAGATGTCGAGTTCTTTACACGGGTACAACCACTCCCTACTCTCTTTGTGCTTTGAGGACTAAAGCACTAACCACACTTACTGATCTAACTGATACAAATTATAAGAAACACTTAAAGTGTTTACACAGAACCTATACTACAACTTCACAACAGTCTGCTTGTTTGAAGCTTGTTAACTTGATCTTCTTTGCTACAAAAGAAACATCAATGATATATATATAACTACTGTGGTTAGTAACTAAAGTGAATGTATGTGTTTTTCTTTTCTAAGTGGATAATTAGATCAAATGCCAAGCCTGCTATTTATAGGCAAACAAGGAAAGGCTCCTACGGATCCGGCGGATCCCTCAGAAGGGATCCGTCTTTGTATTGACTTGGATCCGCGGTATGACAGCTAATGTTGCATAAGAGATCTTTCCATATCCTTGTGTTGTCAAATCAATATCTTCCAATGTCAACTATATAACTTGAATATCTAATCAAGATATCACACAATCTTACCAAGATTGTATTTGTGATGTATATCATGATGTCACTTTGTAACTTTTAAATTAAAGTTTCCATTAAAGGAAATACACATGTATATGTAATATAATGTTAGTGATCATGTTAAATAAAAGATGTGTTTTAAAAAAGACTTTAACTAGTATTTATAATTTGCTTAAGGAATATACTTTGTGTTTGTCATGAACAAAACATTAAGCAAAGATCGTAAAATATAAATAACGTTTTTAGTACGATATTTGTATTAACAATCTCCCCCTTTTTGTTGATGACAAAACATAAATTATATTTTTAAGCAAACAAGTAAATATAGTTTAAGTCCTTTTAAAAATATAGATTAAGTTTTGAGTTATTCAAATTTTGATTACTATTATGAAATAACTTAGTATGAACTAATTATGCAAACTTAATCCTTTTTCCTTTCTCCCCCTTTTTGTCGAAACAAAAAGAAGAGGTGCGTAGCGGAATGCGATTTTGAGAACTTTAATAGCTCCCCCTTGTTTTGTACTCCCCGTAAATGGAGTAACAAGTAAATGATGCATAAACCTACAAGACAAATGGTTAGAATATGAAAGATTTATGAAATGCTCCCCCTCGATGTATACTCCTCATTTCTCGAGTACCAACGTATACTTTGAAGGGTATGATATGCTGCAAATGAAGTGTTAGTAATGAATGAGAATGCTTGTGAATTATTCTCCCAAACAAGCCTTTCAATATGTTTTGACTTTTAAAAGTCAAAGTAAGTGTCTGATCATTATTTGTACCTAAGGCAATCATAATCAAGGTATAATATATGCTATATAAGAATGTTAGTTCACAATGAGAATGATAATATGTAATATGTTGATCACTCATAAGCATAAAACATCACATTCATAGATATTGAAACTTTTGTGACAAAAGTCACAATTATGAAATGATGTTACAAGTACAATAAAAAGACATCCTAGAAAGAAATAAAAAGTCCTAAAACAACAATTTAAAAAGTGCTATATGACATTTAGATGCTCAAGAATGTGTTGAGAATGATGGTTCTGTTAGTACTGACAATGACTTGCTTGATATAAATCAAGAATGAAGATGATGAGATCCTATGATGGCGTTCTAGACACTGAAGATGTTCTAGATAATGAAGTGTGAGATGAAAATTCTAGACTCGTTGGTTACGAGAAGGTTGTTTGGTTTCTGAATGGTAAGACACTGACCAGGTACCCACGGATTGGGCGGAACCAAAATTTTGGTTCCGTCATTATTATCTTTGGGTTCCGTGTGTCAGAAATTGATTTGGTCAATTTTTGTCATTTTGATCTAATGAAGGTTCAAGCTAAGGTTTATTTACTTACAATTATTGATTTGGTTTTACTAATCCTAATCAAAGTTTAAGGAGACTTAAAACATCTCTTTTAAGAGGTTTGTTAAACACATGATTGTGTTTTCATGAGGTTTTGGTGCAGAACTATAATGTTGAGCTAATAAGGTGTTATGATGATAGTATTGACTAATCTAAAAGGGTGTTCATCTTGTATGCCTAAATCAATTTTTGTGTCAAAACAAGATATCATTAATTTAAAATAGAATCATAAGATTACACATGAAGGTTCCTAGAGATGATAAAATCTTAAGAGTAATTATTGCAATGATACTACAAACTTCTATTTTGCTTGTTTTGATGATGACATGATAAAGGCAAGCCATTTGGTTTCTAAATTACTAGTGTCGTAGAGGTTAGAGACAATATTGTTGTCATCTTGAGTGTTTGTTTTATTGATCCACATTGATTCATCCAAGTGTTGAAGAGTGGTAATTATGTCATGTGATGGGTCTATTATTAAGCTTGAAGATGGTGATGAGATTCTTTCTTTAGGTGGTGATGATTGTGGTGAGGAGTCAATTGTTGTGGAAACACTTGGTGAAGTGACAATTGGTGTGGCAATTGTTGTGTTGATAATTGATGTGATATGGTATTGAGGTTCATGAATCTTCGGATGGAGAGGATGGACTATCATGGGTTCTAAGTTTTCAAGACTTATTTGTGGAGGATTGGTGGATGTAGGTGGAAGATCTTCTAACTCTTCAAGATATGGTTTTGGAGATGTTGGTGGTGTCCTAAAGAGTTCCATAGGTTTGAGTTTTGGTGAGGATGGTGATAATGCAGACTTCTTATTTTGTGGTGGAGCGGGAGCGAGTGGTGGTGTGGTTGCTACAGGAGTAATGGTAGGAGGTGATGTTGTTGTATTGAATGAGTTTGTAGCGGGTGAATTTGAAGAAGAGTATATGTTGACTATGGGAGTCGTAATAGGAGTTGTTGTGGTGTTTGTGGATCTAACGAGAAAGGTTACATTACGAAGTAACAGGTCAGGGACGGGACAGGTCATCACTCTCCTGCCCTAGAGTCATGCCACCGGTGCATCAATGACATGGACATGAAACCCTCATGCCTAGTGGGTGGCTCGTAGTCTCAAACTGTGGGTCAAGGTCAGGTATCAAGTCTCAGGTGTCAAGTATCTGGTATCAAGTGTCAGGTTTTATATCAAGTTTCATATCAGATTTCATATCAGGGTTCATATCAGGGTTCAAGACAGGTGATCGATGCAGGGGTTCACTATCAGGAGGTCAATATCAGAAAAGTCAAATACCAGAAGGTTCATGTCAATTTATTAAAAAGTAATCCTTTTAAAATGGTTTTAAAATAAAGTGGTCTTTAAATCAGTTTTCATAATGAAAGTCTTTAAAAGCAATTTTCAAAACCTCTTCATATGTAATTTAGAAAAGTAGTTATAAAATCCTATGAACCTTTAAGTATCCCAGGGTCCTAAATATTCAGGTTACCAGGTTATGAACAGGTCATGTCAAGTATCAAGGAAACATAACAGGGTCCAAGGCAGGGTTCGAAACAAATGATCAAGACAAGAGTTCAAAGCAAAGGTTCAAGTCAAGGTTCACAATACAAGGGGAACATAGCAATGGCTTGGGGAATCCTAAACGAATCAAAATCAGAAGTCCAGAGAAACGAAGGCTCCTTACAAGAAGGGCAGAATATCTGTACCTTATTACGAATGCAAGAACACAAGAGTAGCAAAACTGACAGGGATCAAATCACTCCCTCTTCGAACCTAAAGGAATAGAAGACAGAATTACTATTTTTAGTTATCCTTCCATTTTAAGTAGCTTTCCAGATTTAGCAAGTTTCCACTTTAAGTAAGTTTACTCATTTTAAGTGATTCTCCATATTTAGTAACTCTTGTCATTAACATTCCCGTTTAATCAACTTAAAGTATTTAATGATGACCATTTTAGTAGTTTAAGGTTCATAAGGTTATTTTCATACAATTAAGGTCATTATAGTAGTTTTACAAATTTGAGGGTTTATTAAGTAATTATGATAAGTTTAAGGACCATTTTGCAATTATCATCAATTTAGGGTATAAAGTGTAAAGTTACAGGTTATTACAAGTTAAGTCCTTTAGTATTATCAAAATAACAATTTAGACCCTTTAGTATTAGAACATAAACAATTAACACCTTTTAAATGTCATATTACACTTTATCAGGTTTTAGGTATGATCTGGACCTGTTTCAAATAATTCATAAATCATAGTAGAACTTCGAAATAAAATATACAAAAATTCACAGAGATACCTAAATGTCCCTAGTATTTTACCTAATTTTTCCAGATTTTATTAACTAGTATAGTTACGAATAAAAATTCCATTTCCCTAACCTGTTCCAGAATCGTATCTGATGAAACACCCGAAAAGAAATTAATTATTTACCCCATCAATAAAATTTATAAAATTCTACAAAAATTCCAGTAACTAGTAGACATCTCAAATATTACTCAATTCAAAGGAAACCTTCTAATTCGACACGGTTTGTAAATTAAAATTCAAAAACCCAGACTGATTTTCCAGACATACGAATTTGATTTGAGACTTAATTTTCTAAAAATCAAAAAGTAACCTTCTAGGCCTCTAAAAATTACAAGATAAATTTTCCCAGGTATCTATTTCATTGAATTTAGTTCTAGACTCTTAAAACACCCAAAAACACGTTCACATCATTTAGTTACATTCGATTTAAGTTGGGTCTTTTCCTGGATCAGTAGCAGTTTTCACAGATTCATGCATAAACTTAGGGTTTTATCATTCTAACTCTTTAATTCATGACACACAACGATTATAGGTTAATCCATAACATATTTAGGTCGATTATAACAGGTCTTAACATAATCAAAACCATTAAATTCATCACACACACACTAGGCCGATTGTACATATTAGGGTTTTTAGGGTTTTGATTCATGATTTTATGTGACATATATTCCTTATCATCTTTTATTATTTCATGTACATAAATTCGACTAGAACACAAGATCATGACAAAAATTGAACAAGGTAAGATGATACAATACCCTTGAAGATCACACGAATGACAAGAATAACACGAGATCAAAATCGCACGAATGAATCCTTCCTTCCTTTAAGCGTACAGCAGAAAACAAGAGCAAAACACATGGTTTGCTTAGTTTTTGATCATGAATTCGTATAGATTTGAGTAGTATTACATGGTTACCTTGTTGATGACGAGAATGACACAAGAACAAGACCAAAACACTCCTTTTTGGTTGGGTTTGGATCGACACAGCAGCAGCAAAATGGAGGCCGAACTTTTGTATGGAAGGGAGTTAGGGTTTTGATAATTTTCGGTAATATGGGATTATGGGGAACCGAATATATGGTTTGGTATATTTAGGGAATGGATCAAGTATCATTATGGGCCAAATAAATATGGACTAATGCTTGCTTATCTCTTCTTATGTTGGGCCGAAAATTATATTGATGTGGGAAAAAAAATGGATCGACTAGCAATAGAGCTTAATGTGGGATTAAATTTATTTTGTACATATTATTTACATAGTGTATTGTTTGAATTAATTTACTTATTATGTAACTTAAGTTAAGTTCAAATGATGTTACTTATTTAATTATCATAAGTTCTCAAAATTTTAAACTTGAGGGTATTTTTGTCATCTCATATTATGTTAAGATTTCGGGTTTTACAAGAACTTTCTGAAGAGGTTTTAGTTCTTCTATTTGTATAATAAGAACTTCAATATGGTGGGTTCTGATGCTCCCAAAGTTGTGGAAAATGTGTGATTTTCACAGGACATGTTAGCAAGTTATGTTTTCAATTTAATACCTAAATGGTTATAAGATGTATTTGGTTTACTACCTAAATTGTGTATAAATTGTAGTGTACCAAAGTGAACAGGCTAGAACCCAGTATTATAGGATAATTTTGCATGAGATATCATGTGTTTATAGGCGATATTGGAGACTACGATCAAGAAGATCAAGAAGATCAAGTAGCCTTATAGCTCTCTTTTGATACTTTTAAGTATATAATGGCTATTAAAAATTTAACAAAGTCTGGGCGGTGCTTAACAACTTGAACCTTTTAGTAACTATTTGGGTGAGGTTTTAAGTATGCAAAAACTATTTGGGTTATACAAGTCAACTGTTGACCCATTTTCATTTGATGGGTTTGACGGGTTGGAGAACTAATCCAAATGGCTAACTTTTTAGTACGAGTTATGGGTCAAGAAACAATACTTAGTGGAGGATAACTTGGCGATCAAACTCAAAGGTAGCGCATACATATAGTCAAATGCCATTAAGGATGTTCTTCAAGTAGCCTTATAGCTCTCTTTTGATACTTTTAAGTATATAATGGCTATTAAAAAGTTAACAAAGTCTGGGTGGTGCTTAACAACTTGAACCTTTTAGTAACTATTTGGGTGAGGTTTTAAGTATGCGAAACTATTTGGGTTATACAAGTCAACTGTTGACCCATTTTCATTTGATGGGTTTTACGGGTTGGAGAACTAATCCAAATGGCTAACTTTTTAGCACGAGTTATGGGTCAAGAAACAATACTTAGTGGAGTATAACTTGGCGATCAAACTCAAAGGTAGCGCATACTTATAGTCAAATGCCATTAAGGATGTTCTTCATGTTGAGGGTGATTATGTCTTTTTTCTCAGTTTTTGGTAGATAGGAAATTTTTGGTCGAGGTTGCACGTGTGATGCTCTTCCAACAGGGAGATGTTAAAATGCTAATAGATTAAATGTCTCATGTACTAATCATCCATACAAGCTTATTATAGAACTAAGGAAATACTTCAAGTGCCCGTAAGTAGTTACTCTGTCTCATCGTTTCATGTCTTGATTGTTTAGAATTCATGTTGACAAGGACAACAAATGGTGTAGGAGATAGTTGATTGGTGATGATTTGGTTAGCAAAAAGCTTATTGTTATGATCTGTCTTTTACTGCAGAATTGCATTGCAAGAACCTATAGCATAAGGATTGCATGGGAGTCACGAATACTGAAAATGACAGGTGAATGAGCACAAATTTACAGCGGGTCCTGACTTTAACGAGACTGATCTTTAAAAATTGTGGGAAGTGTATTGGGTTTACAACCATTGAACACATAAGGCACAAATAAGAACACACAAGAATCATGCATCAATTGGTGAAAAGGAACTTTTGATCATGGTACACATGGAAGATGGTTCATATCTTGGTCCAGAGAATGTAACTATATTTCAGATTTCAAAGGATTATGTATTGATTTATTTTAGCATGTGTATAACATGGTATTTATATTTATTACATTTATGAATTATCTATCATTAAAATACACTGTTTCATGTCAATCTATAGGGATTATGGGGTCATTTTATTATGGTATGTTAACTTTTACATATAACAAGTCAACCACCAGAAAACTTACTTTAGGCTTATACAAAACATTTTTTTAATTCTAGATGTAGATTGTTCATTCCGATGCTGACTTCTATTAAACTCTTAAGATGGTTCAAATAAACTCTTTGAGTCGTGCCCTTTTGATCCTTTTACTAATCCACAAATGTATTGATAATTTATTTGTATCATATTTGGTGCAATAATATACGTATATATTGAACATTTGATTTGTCATTAGAATAACTAAATTCGTGCATCGTACAAGCCTAAGCATCTTAGTCTTTCCTTTAAAGTGATTCTATTTTTATTTGCATTTGAAACGAATAAATAGTCCACTATGATTTATTTTGGGAAATTCTTTATTTGCTTATTCATTGATTATGCAATGGTTTGTTACAATAGGCCATTGTACTCTGCTTAAATTCAATAAGGCTCCAATATCTTTAGAATATATAAATTGAATTAATATTGAAACAAAGCCCGTGCATCGCAATTCGAAATCCTTTAGTACAAAAGAAACTATCATGGTAAAGTGGTAACCTTTAGTATCCTTTAGTAGAGTATCAGCATAGAAGGATGATCAAATTGAGGAACCTCAAAGCTTAGAACCGATAAGTAAGCAAATCAAACGTGCACTTACTACTTACAACCACATGTACTAATGGTCAAACACATCTCTGAGTATATTTCATATGAAACATTTCTATTTGTAAAAGCTTAATAAAGCGAATTTTTTTGTTTAACACTTTAAGTTTCACGACTAATATAATGTTAACACAACTAATTAGCCATTGCCAGACTAATAATACTTCATGGTAATCGAAGCCCGTGCATCGCACGAGCCATGCTGCCTCGTTCATTTATAATTCTTGACTTTGTCTTTCAGGTACTTGAATAATGGTATTATTACTTAGAACTAATATAGGGTCTCTTACAGACACAATCACATGACATGGATGTGATTGCTTCTCAACTTGTGCATCCCTTTCTTAGACGTTTCGTCGAACACCTTCCATGAAAGTACATTAACTTACAGATTAGTGCATTAACTTACGATGAGTCATTTGGAGTTCTAAAAAAATATTTATACTTGTTTTACGAAAGCATGTTAAGTGTTATAACTTATAGATTACTGTTATATCACAAGTGATACTGCACCGAGAAAAAAAAATGAAAAGTTTGTCGTAAGTATATGAAAGTGTCACTCTATTGGAAGATAATTAAATGTTCATCACGAAGGAGTAATTTTTTTAGGTTAACAGTTTACGGTTTTTGAGATATGTAATATTTAAAAATGAGATATGAAATTGGGTTCTAATTAAAAAATAGGGGTGGTCTAGATTTACACTTTAGGTCTCCTTAAGTCTTGTTCTTTTGATCTAACGATTTGTGTGATCTAGATTTGTCCCTTGGTATGTAGGTATTTTTGAGTATGCAAAATAAAGTGAATGTATGTATTTTTGAGTATGCAAAACAAAGTGACACTACGTATAATATATATTTTTTGTGATTTATTTTAAACAAGTATGGCGGCGGCCGGCCGCGTTGCGGCCTGGCGGGGTTTTTTTTACTTGTATTTGGTTTATAATGTTGTTTATCAAAGAATATAGCGATTTGGCAGCCCAAATCTAAAACAACATAAAATAGCATAGTTTCAAACGGCTAACAATATTATGCATAAAACATAAATATACAGATGCAAGATCGCATATATGAGACATTGTAAAATCATTTTATTTAAGGTAGTTGATCGCAATCTCCCAAATACATACTATATTCTAACGGATAAGATAAAGATGTCTAGCTAACTTTGGCGCGATGCTGCTGGTGTGACTCTCAGTCCATTGGCTGTTGTTGTAGACCAGGCCTGTGAATCAGGTACGCCTAAAATGACGACAACATAAGATAATGAATAAGCAAACTTTAAACAGAAACGATTGTAGCACAAAAGTCATTATTAATATACAAATAAATGGTCAAAGATACAGACTTAATCAATCACCAATAAAACCAAAATCATTGGAATTTGTTGTAGTAACTTATTTTTCTCACATGCAAACATGATAAGCAAACTTTATGTTAAGCAACTATTGACTTCTCAGTAAAATAATGGTTCGAAAGCTAGTAATGAAAAACCGAAAATACACATCTAAGAAAAACTACCTTATCTGGATGCTCCAACAAAGCTGCACCGGATAATAGGAAACCGTCAGCAAGATATATATCCTCCCTGATAAGTTATGCAGATTATCAATATTCTACCCATAAGGCTTATGAAGTTATTGCTGCCCCGGAAAATACAAAATAGTATTTACAGGAGGTAATCTCAATGGTATTAAATAGTAATTAAATATGCAGCAAAGAAGTATGCAGAAGGTGAAAAGCTGTGAACAGCACCGTTCTATTACGGCTTCAGCGGCTAACAGTAAATCCGTATCTTCTGATGATTATAAAAGTTCATCGCTACTTACATTTTCCTCAGTTCTCTCTTCTTCCAGTACTGGGTCATCGACACTTTCTGTGAGCTAGAAATCATAATCAAAGAAAATAATAATTGAGTTGCAGATATTACAGACATGTTATTCTGACTCATAACGGTCTTTAGAGGTGAGACATAGCATAAAATTTCTTTTAGTATGATACATGCCAAAATAAATTATAGCCAAGCAGTAATTTAGACAAAGGCTAAACATTCACTTTTACCACGATCATTAGCAGTGTATTACATCAAGAATAGCGTTTAATGACAAAGGTAGCGTAAAAGAGAAAGAGTATGTTTGTGTAGTACTCATTCAATCTAATGACATTGAGCAATTATAATCACATACCCACATTTGCATCCACGGTTAATGACATTGACCAATTATAAACATTTGGATTTAGCGTACTCTTATTTAGCGTAATTCATATATAAACAAAATTCCTACTTTTACGTACTCTTATTTAGCGTAATTCATATATAAAAAAATTCATTAAATTTTTATACCTATGGCGCAGGCGATGTATGTTATGCTACAAACCCTTCCCATATATCCCCATCAGCAACTGCACGCTTGAGAAAGTAGTAGGCTTCTGGTGAAACTTATCTCACTATAATGAACCTTGGACGTCGATGGTACCCATGTGCCTGCAAATATTCAGAAAGCAATAAACATTAGTTATTCCAATCACCTCAACCCCATAATATTATAAAAGAACAAAGACGTAGATGAAATATTACGTACTCACGAACTGGCCTGATTCTTCAGTGGAAACCTATACAACAAAACGGGACACAACACTTATCCAGCGACAACGTAAAGCGTAAAATTGAGAACTCCTAAAACCTTCACAACATACAAATTCCTAAAATAAGGTGGATGAACTTTTACCTTGGAAAGTTTGTAGACCTAGCCTTCAAAATGACCCCTTTTGACCCGTTACCTGACATACCTTGCCTGACCCCACCATTTTTTAATGTGATACTCTTCTTCCTACTTCACAATTGTCATCTAGATAAACGTTCGCTGCTTTTGTACATAAAAAAAGTTCGTAAAAGAAAAAGAATCCAGACGGTATCCTCTTGTTGCCTGTGACTAACCTGCACTTATGGACGGTATCCTCTGTGAACGTGCAGTACTTGTTTGTCGAGGTCCTGGTTGCCGCCCTCTTCTTGGCTGCAAACCTCTTGTTACTGGAGGCATGTGACATGTTCCCGACGAACCTATATCCACAATGTTGTAAATGGATTAGCTTGTGGTCTCTTGACTGTTGAGTGTTATACAATGGGTCAGTGGACATGTACACTAACGAATGGTAACATACACAACGACTGACTGTCGCACTAACCTGAGGGCACAGCCATTGTCGCTCGTCCCCGAACAACGTTTGCGCTCATAGGTGTTTCCTCTGAGTCACTATGGGGTCTGCATCAGTTGGTATTGAGCTTTCGGAATGAGACTCAGACATTCCTGTGCCAACAATAAGCCAACAAATTTAATAAATATTCATTTGACATGGGCCATACATTTTTGAAGGTAAGCTACACTAACATTGACGGACAATTGGTTTTTAAAGATGCACCTTAAAAATTGGAGATGTACATTATATTAAAAAGCAACTCATAAAGTGGCTGCGATTACTTGTCTGATTAACAATCTTGGTAACTAAATGAAGGAATCTTAGAACACGTATACTGGACTCATAAAAGCGGATAGGGAAGTCACTTACGCTGTCGTGCGAGTGGTGGACCACTTGATGTCCCCACATCTGGTCTTGCATCCCAGGACTGTGAACAATATGAGCCTGTAATGATAAACAAATAAGATGTTCAGCAAACTGGTAACCTATTTTGTGCACAAATCGTAAATGTGCAGTCTATTAATATGTAAACCGACATGCACGCTTCTGGTCGAATCTCCATTTGTGAGCAGCATACGCGTTTATGTGAGTGCTTGTAGTTTGAAAGTCACATTCAGCACTCGGGTACACATAGTAATGTATTGACATAAAATGAACACCAACATATCGTACCACCTGAATTTGATCAAAAGTACCAAACACATTTTACCTGTTGGTGGAGATGCTTCTTATGTGGATGTTATTGTGTGCACATGGGTAGGAGCAGTACCGCTGGCTCCTGTATGGTCACCATATTGTATGCTCCCTCAACTCTAACTTGACTCATGATTCCAGCACCAAAATCCAACACGACCGGTCCACATCGTGTATTCCCCAATTCCGAGGAGAATATCTGAAACACATTCATATATTTTGCTATGCAAGTTAGCTTTGGAATCTGTATATACCTAGATTCCCTAGAGTTTGAAACATGTGTGTGCACGTAAACAGAAACAACTAACCAAACAAATGTTCCAACAAATGTATCCTGAACCGCACTAATGCTTTCATTAGTCCTACCATTTCTATGCCAATGAAAAAGGTTCAAGAAACACATCATCATAGAAAAAAACAAATCAAGTGATGGTGTAAATCGTCGAACATAATCGTAAAAGATAGTGCAAGAAATCCGATAATGGTGAAACATGCAACGAACCTTGGTTGGCACGCGCACGCCGAGCAGACGCCGTGCTCATAGCAGCTCGTCTTTCGTGTGCACTATTCGGCTGTGCTGTAACAGTAGCAGGTACCTACAGATTTGACAAACATTAAAATGCGGTTGCTATAATCCAACTAACTTACTACTACTATTACTGCTTCCATCAAATTAGCTATCTTAATGAAATAAACTGATTTTGGGCATAATAAATTCCAATAACTTGAACCAATCCATACATTACATTAATACATATAAGAAGCAAAACAGAGTCGTATTTTACCTTGATGGCCAAATTAGGAGACGGTTCCAATAATTTGAAAAGCTCAAGCATAGCAGCCCCATCAGAATATATCTTGAACAGCTTCCAGCGCTCAACTTCCAACAATTTTTCAAGACTATCCTCATCTTTTACGTTCTTCAACAACTCATCTTTAATAACACTAACTTTCTCGATCTGAGGGGTCTGGGTATACAGAATCGTACAACAAATTACATAAACCTTTAAACTTTTCAATACCCTTTATCCAAGAATCATACGAAAGAAAACCACAAAGTTAAACATAAACCCACCAAAAATCTACCAATTAACACACTGTTTCAATCGATCTTTAACAAAAAAAATATAACAACCCGAAATAAGATAAAGTTTCATTAATACCTGGTCTAAGATCGCCGGATCATTCGGTGCTGCCACCGGTGGCACTTCTCATCATAACTCCAAAATCAAACCCGTGTATGTGTGTGTGTTCTAGAAGACTCCAGTGAACGTGTACGTAATGTATAGGTATTTAAAAAAAAAAAAAAAAAAAAAAAAAAAAAAAGTGGGCTAAAATGGGCTCTAGCACTGGACTAATGATGAGCCCATTTTTTTTGGCGGGGAAGAGATGTAGCGGCAAAATGCACAGTGCAAAACGACGTCGGAGCCGTCGCTCTATAGGATATACTTAAAGGTCGTTTGATGTTAGAAGCAACCGGCCCAATAAGCATTAAAGGCTGGGCTTAACAACTCACGAGAAACCCAAAACCTTTGTTGATTGTCTTTGTTCTTCTTCAACGTTCAACAACCAACCAAAGATCAGTGAATCACAAATCGGATCCACCACCATTTTCTTCACATAGTAGTAAGCACATCCTTCTTCTATTTATTTCACTCAAATTTAATATTTACAATTTCAAGATTTATCACAAGTTTTCGTTTTCAAAGTACTCGTTTACAGTTTCAGTTGTAATAATTTTTTATATGGGTAAATCTTTATTATCACATAATGTTATTTATATATTTTCTTGATCTAATGACAATACAATTATACTGTGATTGTTATTTGGGGATAATTCCATATATACCCAATCTAAATATCCAAAAGTCATATTTACTCAAAATACAAGTTTTGAATACATGATGTACAATGTAGTTAATGCATGTTTTGGGTAAATATGGAATTGACCCATTGTTATTTTGTAAGTAGTAAGGTTGGAGTTTGATTATTATGTTGTGATGTTTTTTTGGTTTTTTATGTTTTGAAGGCAATGGCGGAAACTGGGAATTCGATGCTGTATTCGCTTCTTTTGTTTATTGTTACGCTTTCGCTTCAAGAAATGTATAGAGGGAAGTTAGCCTCGTCTGAGCTGTTCACTATACTTGGAGGGTTTACCAGCTCCCTCGTCTTTCTTTTCCTACTCACGGTCAGTTTTCGCTCATTGCTTATACTTATTTGCTTTTTTGAACCGAACTTAGCTGTTTACGGTAAGCAGATTGGGGACATGGTTAATCATAAGTGCTTATTTGAGATGAAACTGAAAATGCAGTTTGTAAATTAGCTAATACAAACACTCCTTTTCTTAGTGCTTATATATAAGCAGAAGCACAAGCAATCCCAAACACCCTCTAAGTTGCTATGATGCATTGGATTTTATGTGTGTTGAAGTTTCTTTGGACAATGCTTGTCTTCGGTTTGCTTCAAAAGACTATGTCAATAATCAACGTAACTCTTTATTGGCGTTGTGCAACATTAGAAGTGTAGTTAACTGTGTTGCCGTATGTTTGAGTTACCTTTCTTGCTTAGTATTTTTCTATGTGAATGTGAGGGTTTGTAGCTTTTGTTTTTGCCCTCCTTAACAATTCCAGTATGATTTTTATTCTCTAGAATAGAAGTGATCTTACCTAGAATTTTCCCTTTGATCATAACCGATCCAGTGTTCGGTGGATAAGAGACTTAAATCATTTGACGCAAGTAAAAAGGAAAATTACAAAAACACAATTATTTAGGTGTTGTATTATCTCTTACGTGCTTCTTTTGTTGCTTTTCACTCTTCTGTAAGTAGATGATGTTGTCTCTTTTCAATTAAAAAAAAAAGCACTTATAACCAGGGTTCTAGTATTGTGCGTCTCCGAGGATTTGAGGGCCCTATCCGAGCCGTTAAAAAATGTGCCCCTTAGACCCTTTATTGGGCTTATAAATTTATTATGGGTTATAGGTTTAGTTATAAGATTGGAATTTAATTGGGCTCAAGTTTAAATGTTTAATACCTATTTAAAAAAATACATATAATATATATATATATAGGATTTTTTTTATAAAAAATGGGCCCTCGCGAAAACGGGCCCTAGCCGGTTGGCCTCCCCGGCTACCCTTAGAGCCGCCCCTGAAAAAAAGCACTTATAACGTGTGTTCTAGTATTGTTCATTAATATAAGATGAAAACTAGGGAAAGGATGGAAATTATGTTTTATAGGCTACGATGCCTCAGACTAAATAAACGCAAATGGTCTATCACCTGCGTTTATTTATAAACCAGTTTTGTTCTATGAAACTTCAACGTTATACCTATTATTATTATTATTATTTGTAACTAGCATTTCAAAATTCTAAAAAAAATGGTTGCTGAGCACTTTTTCTATATGATATACCCTGAATCTTTTTTCAAAAAGGAGTTATTCTATTTAGTGAACTCAAAGTCTTCGCAGGTCTTGTCATTTATATAAACATGGGTTAAGTTTCTTATTTTTGGCTTAGTGAATTTACATTTTCTAACCTTATCCGTGTGTACACTTTTAAATAAGTTTTAAGATCACCTAGCTCTTTAGTACTATCATTACTTGTGTACACTTCCTTTTGGTATGTCGGCCCAATCTTAACCTTGACAATGCATACACACACAAAATGGTTAGTGAGGGTAGTTAAGTGTACTTCATCCAAATATTAGTATGGAGTATGAAAATGAGT
Organism: Artemisia tridentata subsp. tridentata; assembly: GCA_021014915.2. NCBI lineage: Eukaryota > Viridiplantae > Streptophyta > Magnoliopsida > Asterales > Asteraceae > Artemisia > Artemisia tridentata. The sequence continues at coordinate 355,816,858 of CP139509.1, read as the reverse complement.
ACAGTTACTAGATAAAAGTTCATTGTCTTATATGGTATGTTTTGAAAGCAGCTCTAAATTTTTTGTTCAACCTTATATAAAGTGTTGCTGATGTTAATGTGCTAACTCGGTTCTTCCACTTTATGCAGTTCATTGGAAATTACCAGGAGACTTCTGGAGTTAAGACCGGATGGGGTGCTGGTGAGTTGATAATAGTTAGCCTTTTGACGCCTTAATTGCTTAATAGAATTTTGAATAGATTAAATCTTGGACGACTTAGAAGATGTATGCTAGAAAAGAAAAAAGAAAAAAAGATTTTGAAGGTGTATGCTAAAAAGATGTTAGACGGCGTTCAACCGGTTTGACCCACTTGGCGTGATCCCCTTTTAGCTACTACATGTTTTAAATGGACCCCTATGAGTTAAAACACAAACCCATGTTAATCCATTTATAAGTAAGTGGGTCAAGATTACCCCCTCTATCTAATTGGATCTGATAAGATGCAATGTCTCTAGGTACTATGTATGTCTCGCGTCTGCGGATAATATTAGTTGTAATGTTCAATGTAAATGTTAAGTATTCATAGAATGTTCACAAAGAAACTAGTATCCCATGTATAATTCAAATAATCGAAGTGACATATAACAATGGGCAGCTATGAATAAGTTGATTTAAATTTAATCCTTGAGAATACATTAGTAGTTAACTTTTGATGATTTTTTGTTTCTTCGCAGTAATTCTTGCTGAGGTTGTTGCTCTCATTGCTGCTGGCACCGTGCATCGAGTTTGTATAACTACCTGGTAGCTTATCTTCTCATACTAAACCTTTTACAGTTCAATTCCTTTTAAAGTTCTAAATAGTTGATTCCCTATATGTGGATTGCTGATTCTGTTTTTGATAAGGAGAAATGGTCATTAGTAGTAGAATAGTAATATAAAAGGAAAATGATAAAAATGAAGCTGGAAGCAGTTACGTAATACCAATGTGCAGTTGATTAACTTCACAAAGTTGGTTATCATACATGAATGATGACTGTTTATGGGCGTCCTTCCCGTAGTTATAATGGGTGGTATGGTTAGATTAAAGAACCTACCTAAAATGAAATGAGTCAAATTAGCTGTACAGGTGGAAATGAGAGTCAACTAAGCGTATTCAAATTTTGGAATCTCCTAAATTTTTATCAATATTATTGGTTGAAATTGCTTTATTTTACTAAAAAGTATATTCTCATTTAGATAAAGCAATTTAGTAGGTTGGAGTGTAAGCAGTATAATATATAATTCGGTCACTAGTTAGATACACTTATGTTAATTCAACAACAAAATGTTTTATCCAAATCCTTACCATCTCCTTGGCGCACTAATTCAACCCAATATTTAAAATAACCTGTTTTTTGAGCTTTTTTTCAACCACCTTGATTTGCCTACACTATACATAACTATCCCCCCTTGCTACAAATTTCGCAATATGATTCTGTATTTCTGGGTCCATGGATTTTGAATCTCAACAGGCTCTTTGCATTTATTTGGAATGCTATTTTATCCTGAATGTGGCAGACTTAGGGTGTGTTTGTTTCGTTAGCGGGTTTGTTTTAGGATTAGGATTAAGATTTGGTTTTGGGTTGAAAGAAAAAGTAAGAGATAAAATATATAATAATGTAAAATTGTATTTGTTTTATAAATCAGTATATGATTTAAAAGTAATATTTGTATGTTAAAAGATAATAAGAAAAAGGAAAGCGAATATAATTGTGGCTGAGAAGTCACTTGGGCCCACAAAAAGAGGAGTTATAACTCTAAACCAACATGGATCGGTGGGTTTTACACAATCCTAGATATCTAGGCATTTGTAAACTATTCAAATTCTAATCTTTCAACCAAACAATTTTTATCATGCTTAACCCAATCCTTATGTGTAAAACCCTCTATCCAAACTGCCCAAACTTTTACACTTGGCCCAAAGCCTAGGGTTAAATTTGTATAAAGTTGTCAAATTTAAACCTCACATAATATTGGGTTGCAAATAAAAAAGTTATAGGTTACGAGTAATAGGTCCTTGCAACTGCATTTTCTTGCATAGAGCCATACAGGAGTTGGATATAAAGCAAACATAAATACTTCTGTTGGTAAATCTTTGTGAACATAAAAATGGTACTAGAAGCCACTCATTTGAACCAAGTTTGAGGATCCCTATAATCAAAGAGCATGTGGGTTTAACTTGTTTTTTAGCTTGACAAAGCTATGATAATTCTCACAACCATTTATTGTGAAAACCATGTAAAGCTTACATATCTTAATCTTCCCAAAAGTAGATATTTAAACCAAATCCCTTGCTCACATGAACCTATTATGACATCTGTCTTGCTACTACCTTGGATCCCAACCACCACCGTATTACCTAGTCGTTGATGTGGCAATTTTGACTTGGTCACTTATAAATGGGTCGATATCTGTTACTTTTATATCTATGGGTCAAACATGTAAAACTAAAAGAACAGCTATAAGGAAACCGGTCTCAAATGGGTCAAAATTTGTCCAATGGAGTAATTTTTATGCATACACTATCCTAATTCCTGCTATAAATAGTTGTGTTGCAACTGCAGTTTCTTGCATAGAGTGATAGTTCTGTTGCAACGTAATTTTTATGCATACACTATCCTAATTCCTTTAATTCCTGCTATAAATAGTCCTAATTCCTGCTATAAATAGTTCTGTCCAATTTTGACCTGGTCACTTATAAAAGGGTCGATTTCTGTTACTTTTATATCTATGGGTCAAACATGTAAAACTAAAAGAACAGCTATAAGGAAACTGGTATTAAATGGGTCAAAATTTGTCCAATGTAATTTTATGCATACACTATCCTAATTCCTGCTATTCAAAGTATACAAGATTATTTATTTAAAAAAAAAAAAAAAAAAAAAAAAAAACACTATAATTTGTGCAACTTTTAATTTACACTCATGATTTATAGAAAATAAAGGTTTGGACAAAAGGATTTCAGGTAAACCATTTCGACCTTAATCAAATATTTAGCCATATGAAACCCAATATGTTTGACCAACCCCTAAGATATATAAACAAGGTATGAATTTCTTGTAGAAGATCAAACGTGCATCTATACCCTCTCCATAGCCATAACCATAACAAGTTGCTATTATTGAACATTTACTTATACTAAAAGTAGCCTTTAGCCTATTACTTTAAGGAACCTTGTAGAAAGAACTCATAAGCTTTTAATCTTGGTGAATGATGACCATATATGTCACCTCTACATTATTCCTATCAATAATTTGGTTTTATATTCTGTTCGTTGAGTGGATTATCTCTCTTTTAAGCTTATATTATGGGTTCAAATTGCCTTTTCTCTTTCTCCAAGATTTTAAGAAAGTAGCGGTTTGTGTCTATACCGTTTCAGTCAAAGTGATCAATAGGTGTTACAGTCCTTTCCCTTCTCCTTACGAGAGAGTCTATACGGGTCAAGTCATTTCTCAAAAGAACAAAATCGTTCAAATGAATAAATAACTAAAAAGGAAATAGCTAGAACCAATTGAACAAGTCAAACATTGATATGTACGGAGTCTTTTGTATTATTACTATCATATTATAGTTTTTTTATCTGTAGTACTTAAAACATGTTATATCTTCGCTTTTCCTGCATGTCTTTCTTGGTGATTGCTTTTGCCAATAGCTAGTCACTATTAGCCCAAATTCTTATTTCAATTGTTGTTTTTTTGGCACAGCTTCTTATTCTCGGCAGTGATATTGTATGAGGTCAACAAGATTTCAGGAGCCGTGGCTGCAAAAAGTGAACCAAAAAGTCGAAGGCACTGAAGAGGGAGGCTATTTCGATCTCATGACACCTACACCTACACCTACACCTGTCTTTGTTCCCATTGTAACTTTCACATTAAGATAGATATATTATTGTAGACTGGTTTATACTAGAAACTATGCTTAAGACCATCCGTGGGTCTTGGTAGTAAACGCGTTTATGCAAGACTAAAAAATCTGTGCATCAGTTGAGTTGTCTTTGGATGGTAATACGGTATGTTTGAAAATTAAAAACTCCCACCTTTGGGGCAAAAAAAAAGGGTATCCTAGAGTGTCCAAATCATGTTCCATGTTCAGATCGACCTGTAACCAATATATGGAAGAATATAAAACCAGAGCATGAAGGGGCTGTTTAGTTTGCTTTGTAGTTTAAACAAATCTAATGTTAAATATCCTTACGGTTGATGCTCATAATTAATGAACACAAGATTGTTTCAATACCAAGATTAACGTTTTAACAGATTAATGCAAACCCAGATGATGTCCTTCACCGTTGCATCAGGGCAGTGGTATGCAATCTACGACAAACCTTTCCTAGCAGAATATTTTACGCTACACTCGTGTATAATATGCTCAATGCCACAATCCAATGCAGAAATAGTTTTGTTGATAAGAAGTTTATATGTGCACGGTGTAGTGTTGCTCACTGGAATTGCAAGAACTCTTCAATCTCTATCCTTTTGTCTGTCATTTAAACTTTGTCAAACAATATATTTACATCTTAGTATTTGATTATCACAACTTAAAAAACAAGTCTAAACATTTCTTATTCAATATCATATAATCATTCTTAAAACACGAAACATTCACTAAAATAAAACAAATCATTTGAATGTTTCACCTTTAACAACATACCTACAATGGATAAGTAAATCCATCACGTAACTAGCTCATACATCCCCAATTAAAAAAAATATAATAAAAAAAAAAAAAAAAAAATAAATAAAAATCTCGACGCTTCAAACTCGACAAAAACGAATAATAATCCAGCCCTCTTCACTATCAGGAATTTCAAAACCAACCGGAAAAGACATGATAGACAAAGAACCCCATGTACCACCCGCTACACCAGTATCTTTAACTTATATAAAGATGTTGAACCAATTTGTATTTCTGCTTCTTTCGTCTACACTGATACGTCACAATTTTATCTCGTTTAGTTCCATCTGATAATGGCAGAACCCCATGTAAGACCAGCCCCGAATCCTGCTGTTGCGATAGTTTGACCCGACTTAATTTTCCCACTACGCACGGCTTCATCTAAAGCCAGTGGTATTGAAGCCGCACTTGTGTTTCCATAATTTGCTAAGTTTGATATGACTCTATCGGATGGGATTTCTAAACGTGTTGCTACTCCATCAAGAATCCGTTGGTTTGCCTGCATATTTATTAAGACCATGTTATGTCTCATCATAAAAAATCGAGCTATTTAAAAAGGTGATGTATATTCATTTTTGAAACTAGTTATCTCATTCTTGCAACTATAATGTCTGAAATTGGCTAAGTGGTTGTAATTATTGTGCTTCAACATAATAAATTGCATCTTGGACAACATAATAAATTTACAGCCCTGGCAACTGCAACTAATCTGATAATTTAAAGTTAATAGAATTCGGCTATGAACCACTTTTTCTAAACCTAATCCAAAACTTCTACTTTCAATCCACAAAATGACTCTAAAAATGTCACTTTTTTTTTTTTTAATTATCATTTAATTTATTAATTACTTTGATAATCAAAAAATTTAGAAGACTTATATATGACTCTTTGATTCTTATTATTTAATATCACTTGATCAGTTTCAAAAGGCATGCACAAACACTCTCTATTCTTGTACCTGATGAAGCAATAACCAATCAATGCTAGAACGAGTCATTCCAGCATTTTCAAGAGCAAGCTCGATCGACTGAGGCACCACACGACAAGCAAACCTAAAAACCTCCTTGCCATTCATCTGGATAAATGAATATGAAGCACTCTTTGGAGGGAATTCAACAGCCGAACCATTAGTACCGTACGAACCATCACCCTCATTTTCTTTGATGGCCGCGTGTAAATGCCTGAAAAAAGAAACCAGTAGCTTTTATGTATCCATCACTAATTTCACATACACCTGAAAATAGGTGTCGTATTGAACACTTAAGCTTAGGAAAGTTTGGAATGTTTCTCAAACAGTTGTTTAAAAGATTAGTAAAACTAATTATTTGAACTATTAGTAGATGTAAGACGACCAAAACTGATTTTTTGTAAAGAAAAGAACAAAAAACTTTTGTGAAACAAGGTTATTAGAAAAGTTAAATAGTTAATCATATATTTGGTCTCAAAACGTAAATCCAAACACCCCCCGAGAGAATCTTGTTGACACAAATCGATTTCATCAATTTTTAATGATGATGAATTATGAAGTATGAGATAGAACCTGTTGCCTTCACCATCGCTGTGCAAATCAAAACCAAATAAACCATCTTCTTCACTTTCACAGGCCTGCAAAAAGTTGCAACAGCTAATATCACGACATATAATTATTTGATTATTGACACATTAAAGAGCAGAAGCACATCCAGACAAGATCTTATATGTCTCATTTTTTAATTAATTATTGATTATCTTATACGATTACTTAATGTCAGATTATTAACTTGCACAATGCAAATCCAATCACTATTTGACTAAGACATGTTTTGTTTATTTACAAACATATGTACCTGAACTAATACTGCACCAGCAGCGTCCCCGAATAAGATACAAGTCCCTCTATCTGTCCAATCAACATAACGAGACAGAGCATCTGCTCCAATTACAAGAACATTTTTAAATCCACCACCTGCACAGAAAGCTCAAATTTCTATATAACTGTGAAAAAATTGAGGAAGAACCAATCCAAGTGCAAAAAAGAACGAAAATTTACCTCGAATATAACAAGAAGCTGAGACTAGACCCAATACAAATCCACTACAAGCAGCTGTAATATCAAAAGCCAACGGATTTCCCTTACAACCAAGTGCTGCTTGTATCTGACATATACGAATAAGAGTAATGAACGTCTTATAAGACTTTTTGACTTTTGTCTGTTAGTAATAACGATTTGGTCTGTTTAACTTTCTAGTTATCTTTCAGATAGTTTGGAGGATCCATTCTAGCCAATTATAGTAACAAACTTTAGACATAGTCTCAAGAATTACTAAATTCAACCTTTCTTACATTTTACGACCGCAAGTCTAATCTATTTACATGTTGGATCCATAATGACGTAAAGCATACTATCTAACTACTACAAATGCAGCTCTGACCAACCCAATATGTAACGCGATATCAGGCCAGGCCACCAGACAAAGTAACTAATCTCATACATAAACGAAAAACATATAGCGGCCAGATTTTTTATTATAAACAAATGCCCAAATTACTTACCATGCTAAGAAACGCAGCTCCCAGTAATCCAAATAAGTTATTCATGTCGACTCAACGACTAGACCAATTAGATTGGATGGTATACCAAAAAATACAACTACTAAGTGTAATTGGATTTGCACTTATTGGAGTTGCTGCAAATCAATTGGAATTAGAGTAGAATACTATTTATCCAAAATACCATTTAATCCATATTGGATCACTCGCTAGAATCACCATGCTCAACTAATTCAACTTCCAGAGGTGTTTGCTAAGTGTGGTACGTTTAGTGTTTTTATAGGCTTGGTCGCTAAATGAGTTTGTGTTGGCGTGTGGGATAGTTATCTTGTTTGGTTTGATATTGCAACATATAATGGTTTGTTGTAAATGCCTTTAGAGCGCCTAGATAGTAGGGTGATTTAAAGCCTAAAAGTAAATAGATTAGGTACGTTGTTTTAAGATGCAAAAAGCTCTATTAAGTAGTTCTACAAACTAAGTATAATGCTATAATGATACATGAATGGAAGGCATCTCGCTCCACCTCTATGTATCGATTAAAAGATTAAATGACAAGGAGTCCTATAGTCAACAGACAGAAAGTCGCTCAAAATTTAATTATATTGCATAACCCTCCTAAATTAGTCTATTCAGGAAATTAAAGGATTATTAAAATTGCTTTATTTTGTCTTAGACACACTAACTGTTTGTAAAAAGCTTTGGACGCAAAGGGTTTCGGGTCAACCTTAAAACATTACGTAGTTTGACCCGTTAAGTAACCCGGCTGAGTTTTCCACCTCAAATGAACACGAACCTAAAGCTTCACATTGAGGAAATCATAATCTAACCTTAGAAGACAATAAACAGCTAAAACCTTATAAAAGTTATTGGAATTACTACAATAGTTTATAGATATAACAAGAAGACTGTAAACAATTAAAATTTACTAAATCCTAAAACAAATGCTTCCACTATTCAACAACAATTGTAGAAAATTATACTTATGATATCCCGTTGTAACTAAATAAATTCCTTTTTTGACAGGTTTTCAATCTAAAATCACTTGTCTGCTGTCAGAAGCAATACCTGAGGAGCACTACCAAATAGATCATCTGGGGTTGATGTGCATAATAGTACGAGATCCACATCACTTGGATCAACCTCAGCCATCTCAAGGGCTTTCTGAGCTGCCTCAACAGCTAATCCTGTCATTCTATCCTTCCCTGTGAACAAAGAATTCAAATTAAGGTCCTATCCGTATGTAGAGTATAAACTATTTCTAATTGTCAATTCGGATCATTATTTGATGGTATAATTGCAAAGAGAAAAGATTCATCATTGTAATTAATGGATAATCGAGATTTCTCGACAAGTGTTGCAAAGAATAAACAGATCATCACTTCCCAAAAAATGAGTTAGGATAACCCGTATTATAATTTTCTGACAATATCATTTTCCAGAACAGATGAACAACACTGATTCTATTAGTCACCTAGATTCATTCTCGCACGCTTATTTGTATTATGATTAATGGAAAAAAAAACATGGACACAAGCAAATTACCAACATTTTAGGATATGTATGAATGAATACACTCATAAGTTTGCTTAATAAGTTTCCAAGTGTTGAGCAACAGTATCTTAAGTGCAAACCAACCTGTTAGCACTCTTCGATTACGGATTCCAGTTCTAACAGATATCCATTCATCGTTTGTCTCAACAATCTTGGAAAGATCGTCATTAGAAATCTCAAGAGTGGGTACAGCAGAACCACATCCAACTAATTTGCAGCCCTTCCCAACTAACCTGAAAAATGGTAGGAAAACGAAAATAAAAAAGATATTACAAACAGAATGAGAAAACCAGATGGAGTTGACTATATCATAGGAACAAAACATTAACTATGTATCATTGTCTAAACATCAACTATCCGCAACTTATTGAAAACATATAGATCATAGTCACTTAAAGTCAAACCAATACCACAGTTGCCACCAACTTTTTTTTCTTTCAAAAAATATACCATGAACTTCTTATTAACTTTACAATGGTTACATAGGTCACTGTCATATTAAAATTTTCCAAAAATCAAAATGCTGTGATGTACATGCACATAGTGATTATATCTACCGCAACTAAGGGCTTTTTGAATATGCATATAAAGTATTTATCGTGGGTTCAAACAATATGGCAAAAAATGTAATAGCCAATTATCACATTGAAAACGCGTATATAGATACTCCTAACTTTGATCTACTCCGGATCAATAAAAAAATCACAACAAGAGATCCACAACTACTATTCGAATACTTAAAACTGACCCATATTTGCAGAAATATAATGTAAAGGCTTTCTAATCTATATGACAGAAGCCACCGCATACTTATCGGTGTTTCGAGTTACTTTTATTACGGCTTATGTTTTCTGAGAAAATCACATAAGCAGCCTGAAATAACCATAACCAACTCCCAACCTGATTATTCAAAAATGCTTATTTCACCCACAAATAACCAAATACACACTATCCATTAACAATCCTAAAAAACCTCAAAAGTCAAAACTGCTTATATTGTTGTACTCCATCAGAACACGATAAGCACTTCCAATAACCAACCCCAAACACCCCATGAAACTTCATGCAAACAAATACCCACAAAACACACAAAACCAAATATTTAATCAAATTTCAAAAAGCAGAGCAAAAAATAGTAATAAGCTACCTTGATGGCTTAAATTCAGATGATGACACCTTATCAGCACCTTGAACATTACTACTAACACATGAAACCCTGAAAGATCTAAACACATGTTTATTGACTTGAGAGAAATTAGGATTAAAAACCCATGATGCATTTGCCATTAAAACAACCAAATTAACAAACTTTATGTATTGAAATGATGAAAATAATCAATCTTTAAGGCTAATAAGTGTTTCTTGATGATGGGTTTATTGAGTTTATATATTTTGGATTTAAAAGCATGCAGAAATGAAGGTTTTGTAAAAGTGTTTGTGTTTGTGTGTTTTTTTATTCAGCAGTGTTTCGGAGTAGTCGAAGTACATGTATGAATGAATCTTGAAAGTAAAAAATGTTTTGTTTTTCCACGTTTTTTTTTACTTAGGATGTCAAAATGAGAATTTTGTGATTTAGTGACTTTGTTTTTCATGTGTTGTCATTTTGGGCAATCAACTTTCTTTCTTCTCATTTTGGGAAAACATTAAAAACTTTTTTCTCCAACTGCCTCCTGAGTTGAGACCAATCTATCATATAGATGAGGATAAACTAGTGACCTCGGATATGTCTTCTGCGAAATTACCCGGTGAATGTCGCCTAACGCCGTGATGGGGACCGGTATGTTAGTTTTGTGGATATAAAATTAATAGAGTATGACCGGATTCAAACATGAGACTTCGGGATTGCACACTTAACATATAAGTTTCAATGTTTTAATAATTAATATAATAAGTTATGTTTAATTATTAAATTCACAAATAAACACTTAACGGGCGTTAGTACTTAACGGGAATTGACTAACGGTCGTTAAATGTTAAAGGGAGACGAATATAAGGAAACAAACCAAGAAGGATCTAGAATCCCCTTGGGATCCATATACTCGGCCGAATAGAAGGAGAAGGGGTAATCCTACCCTAACTTGGACTCCAAGATTGCTCTAGTATAAATACATACCTCTTGTATTCATTCTAATCTAATCTTGGTTCCTTGCAAACCCTAACTTCTCTTCTTCTCTCCTTCCTTTGAGCTTAGCCGATTGAACCCCCCTCCTAAACCCTTAGGATCGATTTTTCTAAGCTCAAATCAAAGTGTTTGGTTTGTTTGTGAAACAAGAACCTAGCTTTTCTCATTGAAACGCTTGTAATACGTGTGTACAAGAACGAAGAACAAACATACCTTTGTTTGTGATCTTTTTTCATTCGACTAAGGGGTAGTCGAATTTTACTAAATCCTAAGTTAGGGTTTAATTGGTTCTTGGTTGATTGATTTCTTGTTTCACTAGAAATCATTAAGGTACGCATATTCTTTTAATTCGGTTAACTAATTATAAGTATTTGATCTTTACTTCCGCTGCATGCTTTGATGATGTTTACACGTTTATATATAATTGTTATGATATTAAAATTCCAACATGGTAGAGCCAGGCACAAATTAACTCACTAAATGACCTGCATAAGCAATATCACAATATCTAGTAACATGTACTAGGCCCTTATTTATCTCTGTAAAATTCATATTCTAAGGAGGTGTTCGATTTAATTATAAATTTTCTAACACATTTACGTTTTGATTGAAAGTTAAACTCACAACCTGTAATTAGTGAGTGAATCATATATCATCTGATATGTATGCTTATGGCATCCTACATTTTGTGTACCAATACATGTGTAATTTGAGAGAATATACTTTTATTTAATATCGATTTATACTATTTTCATTCTTCCAACACTTTATTATTTTATCGTTAGCTTACAACCTAAATTAAAATTTACAGATTTGGTTCTTGCATCCTCACTCTCGCTTCAAACGGTTTCATGTTTATGTTTAGACTTAGATATTAAACATCGTAACACAACATTTGGTATTATGCATATGTTCTTATACATCCTAGTTTTACCAATTTTTTGGTGTTCGATACTAACACTACGTTAAAAATTGCGAAAAAAAAAATGCTATTATTTATAAGTTGTACAGTTGTACAAGTATTAACAAGAGGCATGTAACAATTTAGTTTTCTTGTCTCTTGTTTCTTTTCCAAGATAGAAGGAATGTTTTGTCGATATTGTACTACTATTGTGCATCGATTGTCATGACTAACTCATGTGACTAATAATGTGTTTAATAAAGAGATATTGACATGTGACAATATCAAAAATAAATGTTTGGATTGAGATAATGTATTATCTATTTGTTAAACATTGAATCAGCTTAGCACAAAATTATATGAATTACGTATTTCAATCATTTTCCTATTAACTTGTAACAAATATTGTTGTTAAATATTTATTGGGTTAAAACGGTTTATCCAATAACTGTTAAATTTAAGATCCAAAGCCCGCCCCGATGGGGCGGCTAGCTTTAAGAATTTGATTATACAATAAAATGAATAGTAATATAAGTATGAACGTGTAGCAACATAAATAAAATAAAATAAACATGCTATTATTAATAAAATAATAAAGTTTAACAAAACCTAAGGTTGAAAATAACAAAATAACATATAGTTTTTACATTTGAACAAAAGAGGCTAAGCACGTGAAAAAAGCCTCCTAATTCTCTCATGAATCTTAGTTGTTATGTAGCAGTATTATAAGCTCCCTTCCTCACATACCCTTACCGTTACATGTTACATCGGGGGAAAAAAAGGCAAGTGGCACTTTAGTGCACTTCGAATTCATAAACCTAATACTAATAGTAGAAACATATAACATATAAAAATATACTTATTTGTAGCCAGAAGATAGAAGGATTACATTTGCTCCTCAATCAGTACGTTTCGATATCCTAATTCCAGGCTGCACCACCTCCTTGCACCTCCAGCGAGACATTATTTTCCAAAATAAAAAAATGAGAATCAGCCTCACCTACACAACCTCTATCTAATATCTGATATATAGTTCAGCAATAAGTGAAATGTCTTATTATACTATTTAAAATAAATCAAACTATATTAGGTAATGACAATCCATTGATATAAAGTCTAAGGCAGTAATACTAATTAACTCATTCATATGAGTGTCTATATGAGTATTTGAGGTCATTATCTCGTCATGTATCATAATCAAAAAACTCAAAATTATAGAATTGTTCATCACAAAATCTATTCTTTAGACTCGAGGTTAACTCAACACATGTAAAATACAGTTGTATTTTGTATTTTTGGTTACCCTATAATGAAAGATTGATTGAAATCTACATGTGATTATAATCTACACATATATCAACTATAAACTATAATGCTTTTAGTTATTTCACACCAAATCTATATGAATAGGCTGTTAGATATATGTACGTAGATGCATGAACATTACACTTACATAAATCATCTTTCCATGATGTGTGTTTTGGGTGGTTGGCACCAAATTACACTTACAGACCATAATTAATTTCTCTCATGAATCTGCATACATGTTCATTAAAAAACAAAAGTACACACATATACTCTTTTGAGACTTACCATTAAGAGAAAATGGTCACTTTATGTTTAAAAGTGTCATTGTTTTCTCCAAAATACTTCATACCTGGTAGAAGAAAAGAAAAACGTTAAATGTTAAAGCAATGTCAATACAGTTATTGCAATTGAAAGAAAAAAAACACTTGAGATTACAGAAATCACCTGGCACATATCTTAACTATTGCAATTGAAGCTCCTTATATAATGGCATTCTATGGTTTATTTGTAAGTTGTATTGTAACTGATGGAAGGTGAAGCGATTCTTTAAAGAGACAATACAATAAACCTTACTTTGAATAAATGCTCCATATTAATTAGACAATTCAAAGCTTTTTAGAATGGAATTGTCACTCCCTTTTGTTACCACAACAGCAAAGGTTACTTTGCATCTCTAAGTCATTTATTTTTTATCTATACAAAGATATTTAATTTTGATATATAAATCATTAAGACTCAACTTTATGGCATGAAAATAAATGGTTGGTGTTTCAATTTATTTTATAATTGTATAGATAACTTGCAAAATGTAATCATATCACGAATGTGAATCTGGAATATAATCTACAACGATGTCCAGTTTAAAAGCCCATAAATGACTACAGTAACTATAAGAGGGCTACGTGTACCAGAGCTTATTACCTGATACCTTGAGTGTAATCATTCCCTAAAAGCATTGCTATATGTATTAGCTTTTACCGTGTTAACCCAAGCTCCGATTCAATGTCATGCCACAACCATTAGTAGGCAGAAGATAGGATTCAACAAAAAGCAGTTTGGTACCTAAGAATAAGAAGTTTGGTACGTGGGTTATTTTGTTATGGTGACAATTAATCTAATATAAGCAACTTAGACAGTCCTCAAGGGGGTGTTTGAAATTGCCTCAAGCACTTAATAAAAAGCACGTTGTGATAAACAGTTTTAAGTAAGCAAAAGGTAGTGTTGATTGTTGTACCTGAAGCGTTCCAAGGCGAAAAGAGTAATTCCAATGTTGCGGTGAGTAGTGTATTTGATACCAACAGAGTCACTCCCGATAATCAGTAGAAGAGTTGCATAGATCCGACAAATGTTGCGCCAATCATCTAAAAGGTAAAAATGGTTCTTATCATCCATGATTCCAATCTGTTACCCAACATGAACAAAATTGTCGCCTTTCAAAATTTGTTTTTCTGGTTATAAAAGACACTGTTATTAACAGACCTTATGTTGAAATCAATTGCCATAATCATTAGGAACAAAAATTCTATAAACGCTCTAATTCAAAACAGATGTACAAAGTATGTAAAATCCCTAATTGATCATTTGTTTGGGTGAGGTTTTTTAGGAGGAGACGTTTAACTGGGAATTAAGAATCAGATATATTTCAATCCAAGCAATCCAAAAAGCATAAATACATGGAAGTCAGTTCTTACCCCTCTCAATAAATATATCTATGAGTGTCCCATCTGCATATTCTCGAAGTTCCTGCTTGCTCAGAGTACCATTCATATCTTTATCAAGCGCAAGAAACACATCTGTACATAAATATGAGTAGCTTAGTTTCTATATACTGTTAATACAATAAGTTCAAGAATATGGTCACTGTTTAATAAAAAAGTACACTGAAGTTACAGATTTATAGAGTTTCAATGCTCACCACATATACGCTGTGCAGATGTCAGGGAAAACCAGTTTTCAGCCTGTTCGGTATCAGTAACTTCTTCTTAGCTTTCCTATTATGAGTAACAACGCAAAAACGCAAGCCGTAAGAAAAACGTTGACTTCTAACAACAAAAGTTGCTATGTTAATCATTAGACAACTTTGGGAATTAATTGACCAAAATGGTAAAAGAAGGCTCAAGGAGAAACTTCTTAGAGCTCTGAAAAGTGTCATATGTAATGTTCTTTTGTTAATTTGATACCGCTAATGCCAACAGAAGCATCCAGCTGACTTATTACCTGGTATAGTTCCATGAGTTCTTGAAGACAGTTACTAAGCAGCACCTTCTTTATACACGCCTTCCCTGCAAATTTAGTAATAAAAAGTAAAAACTTAAAAAGCCATAAAACAAAGATCATTATACAATATGACATGCAAGAAGCATTGCAATGAGCATCATCTATAAGCCACGGATAAGAGATACGCATTCATGACTGTGGGATTGAACGGATAAAAACTGGAACCATAAAAATATAATCAAATGACAAAAAACAAACCTCGTCTATTGGGATCACAAAAGAAGAAGAATTTTTGAGAAGCGATGCGGCAATACATTTGAACAAACCGTGTAGGAATATCACGTAGTTGAGCCAAATTAGGAATAAGACCTCGAATATATGCTTCCATTTCCTGTAGCAAGAAAAAGTAAAATAATGTTTGAATACTTGATTTGTGTTCCATCAAAACACAATATATATTACAAGCTACTTTATACAAATCGACACTTGAGATAACGATGCACGTACATGATGTTGAAGAAAACCATCAGAATCCTCATCAAGCTCACTCATATCAATTCTGGATTGAGTAAGAGAAACCTGAACACAGGAAGAAACTTTCAGAATCACCATACTGAAACGTACATGTTGAATACAATTGAACAGTGAGGAAGTGTAGAGGAAGACTCACCGTTCGCATTACATAGAGATAAAAGGGAAGAATGGCAATTCTTCCTGATTCATCTTTTTCAAACTAGTATGCTATCATAATGCTATCGAAACACATTTTGAGGAGGTCGATACCTTCTCTGCACCAGTGGCATTATCAATAACACAATTTTCTCTTAAGCAAACCCACATAGCATCCAGATCATCAGCATTAAGCAAAAGATCAGATTGTTTCTGCATCAACAGACTGTCACTTTAAGTACATACATCTATAACCCCAACAGAAGAGCCAAACTTTATAATTTGGGCCTGGATAAAGTAAGTAAAACACAAAAGCGACTGCAGAAACTATACCTTTAGAAAACGGTACTTCGCCAACCTTTGGACTTTATGACTGATGGAACCATCTTCAGGTTTCTGATAAGATAAAAATCACGTAGGACAGTGAGAAACTATGGTGAGCATCATAATTAAGTTATTGTTCTAGCTATATACAGAGTAGACAACACATGTTCATTTTTTGTATTTTTCTTATTACGTTCCTGAAGGGTTTAACATACAGGCTCTTAAAAAACTCATCTTCTGCTCCAAATATTTATATTTTTTTAATGATATTTCTCATTTACAATAGCATCCCAATTTTAAGATATAAATCATTGATCAAAATCTTTCATTTGATCATTACATTACACACTTAATATGCATGTTTAAAATTTTTCGTATAGGCGTTGTCACTAATGCAATCACCAGACTTAAATAAACTGAAAATTCCATTGGCTAAATGATCAAAAAGATTTCAGGTGAGTTTTAAATAGGTTTATACCATATGCAACATATGTGTTGCCACAAGCAAACAAAATTCCTATTAGCTAAAGGAAATTAATAGAGGTGGTAACGGGTCAAAACTGGTACATTTTCATCCGGGTTAGGCCGGTACTAAAAACTTTCATGCCCTTGCTTTTGAGTTTTATACATAGTTAATGTTGCAGTAATATTGGAAATGCTATACTATCATAATCAGTTTGAGTGAAAGGTTATAAGCATCAGGGGGCTTTCAATGCATGACCATGTGTGACAATTGTCTGATATCAAAATTAGCATGTTGAGTACATTATGTGAGAGCGAAAAACACACCCGAAGCGATGTGAGAATAGCAGCAAGTACATAGAAAAGAGCTCATGAAAATAAAGCATCACAAATTAAAAACATATATAAAAGCATGAAGCGACCATTTTATAAACCACATCATATCATTGTAAAAAAAAAATCTTACTGTAATGATACGATTTGACTTGAGTCAAAGGCCACGGCATATACTACTGTTTTACTATATTGTTAATCTCGCCGAGATCTCATCGAGATCTCGGATATCGCCCCTAGAAATAATCTCGGATCAAAATATCGCCCCCAAATCTCGATGTACCATCTCTAAAAGCACAAGAAATTAAATCATAAAGGTTGCTCACCTTGATCTTTGACCATGATACAACACTTATGCTTTTGCACCATATTTATGGAGGGTTGAGTAGCTAAATTATGAAACTGAACTTTTAATAGAAAGAAAGAACTACTTCCTAATCCAATGACTAATTTCCCACTTTCAAGTCCAACACTTGGTCTAATAAGGTTTTGCATTCTAATATACTCCACCAATTCAGGTGAATCATTCTTAATCTGGTTGCATACACCATGAAATATCAGATTTAATAAATGTATTTGTTATCAAATCAAGGTCTATAAAGAGTAGTTTTTCCAAGCAATGAAATTGATTACCTCAGCTTCAAAGAATTGTATCTACTGGAAAGTAACTTGATATTTTTTTTAGTGTGTATGATAAATCTGAAATTAAAATATAAATAAGTTTACGAATGTCGGAAGTTACTCGTTTTTTCCCATTTTACTCGTTTCGTTTACTGTTCTAAAGAAAAAATGCTATAAATTGAACCTTTCAGGATGCCTATATCGACCCATTTGTCTATTACTCAACCTACCTATCTTGTCACCTCTACTTCCTACTACCAGCTATATATCGACATTTAGAGGTGTGCAAGTGTTATGATTCTTACCACTTACACAGATAACTCAACATCACTCTTTTGGTGGAATATATATTTTTCAGCAACTTTCACGTGTTTTGATATCAGAATAGTATTAGTCAAATTTACAAATAAATAATTAAATACCTATGTAGAGCTTCACATGAGTCCTTGCTGATCTATAAAGTTCTTCTACTCGAAGACGAAGTTCATCAGTACAACGCCACATGGACATCTGAAAAAGGCAATCATTTGAGTAAGATGAATAATTACAATGAGAATACATAAATCCTAAATAAACAAAAAAAGAATCCACAAAGCTCAAACATTAGATCCTGAATATGAGAGAAGTACATGTTGGCTGCCATCATTCTGGCAAGTAAGCAGACATCCCTTGTTACCTCAGTTGTCACCCTTGCATTGCCTGCATTTCATACCAAACAAATATGATAAATAAATTAATAAAAAAGCTATAACTTAAAAAGTATTTGAAGATAGAATGCAACTATTGCTGGCCAGGACTGAATTCAATTGTGAGAGCACCAGAAAATCATAAAAAGTAATTGAGAAACAAAATATTAGTGAAACACAGTTACCTGTTCTTGGACTCCCTCGTGCTTGTAGTTGCAAGCAAGCATTACTAAAGCACGAATACCACCAAAAGCTGCCTACACTTGTCATTGCCTGCCAAATTTGCAAGTGCTCCAGTTGCTCGTTTCTATAAAATAAGAAGTCAAAAACCAAATTAATTTATAGTTTTGGCTGAAACATTAGGAAAGACATAAACTTGTGACATAGAAATAAAGGCACAAACCAAGATTCCATCACCATCATTAGACCATTTGAAAATCATATCAACTAATGCTTTTATACCACCAGCTATACCTTCCTGAAAATAAGACCATTCAACGCTAATTATATAAAAATGAATGAACAATAATATGTTTATGACAAACACGTAAACAATATGCAACCTTGTGATCTTCGCCAACAGAAACATTCCAAAGACCACCGGCTGCTTCTTCAGCTACCAATATGTTTCATGAAATGGTAGAAGATGGTAATCTATTTAGAAAAAACATTCCATGCAGAACAATACCAAACACTCTCTTATAGAAAAACATTCCTATTATAGATATGTGCTACTATTATGAGAATAAAGAAAACCACTAAACTGTTAAGAGAGATAAATACCAAATGGAATAAGAAGACATACCATGACACAAGTAAGTATTTATGAATCATGAAGAGCATAAAAAGAAAACAGCTAAAACTTTTGCATTGAGCCATTTCATCCAACAATTGTTAAGCGCCTCATCAACACCTATTATCGATCACATATTAGCTAAAGTTAAACTCACTACGTACACTGATTTGGGGTTGCCCGGACGGGGATACCCTGATTACGGAAGTTAACCTAAACAGGGAAACCTCATCCGAGCTAAATGTTTGCGGGCTAACTACTACTAAACTTTAAAGTTTTAGCGAAAAGTAACTATTTTTTAGTAAATGCAGGTTTTAAATGTCCCTTGACCGCGCATCAATACCCTGCTGCTTCTTTGTCGGATCCTCTTCATTTTCCAGCAGCAACTATAAACAAAACAAACCAAAACTCTCATTGCAATTTTTAATTAACACATTTCCTCGAACATTTGGTGTGCAAGCAAACAACACCCAAGTTTTTTATAAAAAAAGTAATCTTTTTTTTTTTGTTAACCCTCAATCTCACTGGCACTCTTCCTTACCAACAGTAAAGTAACCAAAAAAAATTAGCTCACTAATTGTAAATCAAGAGAAAGCTGTAAAAGAGGAAGTGTATACCATGGATCATAGGCAAGAACACCACCAATACACTACCACTGCAATTGAGACCCCAAATCCATGAATCGGTACCTGCTGCAAAGAACCCATGGAGTAACGTTTTCAGAACCTTTCAAATAAATGAATAACCTCTTTATTATCATCAAAAAACAAAAAAATGATTCATTATCATCATCCAGGTTAAAATAAAAACATGTAATTGAGACAAAAAATTATCAATCGCAAAACACAAAATCGAAATAGAACATGCGTGCAAATAACATCAAGGATAAAATCCATTGTATGAATACCTGAACTAAATCGTTTGACACAACAATCTAAAACTTTAAAATCCATGGATGTGAATCCAGTTATTGCCAATGCACGGTCATTTACTTAATTCACTATCGTGGTTTCCTTCACAGATGCCTTCTCCTAATACACAAGTATTCATCATTTCACAAGGTAATATATAGTCTTCATTTTGAAAGCAAAATAGAAACCAAACAGCCCCCTTTTTACAGCTAAAAATTCAAACCAAATGACCCCTAATTTGACAGCAAAAGAAAAACCTAACAGCCGTAGAGTTAAGAAACAAAAAAAAAGTGGATTAGTTTTGAAAATACCTTCATTTCCAATAGCCATTTCCAACCATAGCTTAAAGTTGAATTCACATAAAGCTGTAAACGATAAGTGAGCTTCAGTTAGAACCTTTTTCTCATCATTCAGGCATTTAATCAAGCACTTACTATGCATATAATATTATAACTTACATAGAACTTCTATTCATTTTTGAAGATGATGAATTTAAAATCATGATAATATATTGGAATGAACACGAAAAACATAAACGGGGCAAGTATAATCATTAAAAACAACAATGACTGGCTAAAATTATTGGGAATAAAATGAAAATATGAAGATCAATAAAATAAATCTTGTGTTGGTTACCTTGAGCAGATTGTTTTTAAGAAAACGTTTCTTTATCAGCCGATCATCAAAAATCGTTTCTTTAATAGGCATGTGCTGAATCTTTGATGATCAAACAACGTTTTGCTCCAAAAAATTGGTGGTTGCGTGTTTCTGGTTTCTCTAGATCCGGTGTACAACATTAGGGATTTGGTAAGCCACAACATTGCTCCATCAGGAGCGGCGAAAACTTAATTTCCGTGCTCTATACACTGAAACATCTCCTTGTGTTTTTTAAGTATTTGAGTCCATCTGCACAGCCTTAACTGAAAAAATATATTCATCAAACACAAAAAACCCTAAAAATAAAAATCTAAAATTGGTCAATTCATCCAATTAATAGACAATATAATGAATTACACATGTAAAAAATAATCCAATAACAAATCACCCAATTTAAAAATATCACAATTCCATATCATACTTATATAAGAAAAGAAAAAAAACACGATGATACCTTTTCATCCATTATCTTCGGAATAATTTGCCGTCAGTATTCGATCAATCTAATCCACAGGAACACACTCCCTTTTAATCCAAAAATCGAAACCAAAATTATAATCAACAGATACACAAAACCTCTTCCATCGATGAATAATTATATAGGACTTTAATTGGATTTTTTGAGTCATAGTTCGCTTAATTGTTAGAGATATGTGTTTTGTAGGGATAAAAATCAATTGGTTTTTAGATCAATTCGTCATCAACCGTTTAATGCTGGGATTGAAATTGAATATTGGGGATTTTGTGTTAGGGTTTATGTTTGGGGATCTCGTGTGTATTTTCTTGATCTGGTGTTATGTTTGGGGATATCGAATGAATAATCCCTCAAAACCCTATATAAATGAATCGTTTAATGTTGGGATTGAAATTGTTCCATGGATTTGATATTGTTTTTTTTGTTTTCTGATTAGGATTTGAGGGATAGGATTTTGAGAAAGGATAGGGTTTGAGAGGATGTGTGTGTTTTTGTTTTTTGAGATGTGAGTGGAATGAATAGCTCTTTACATGTTCCGCCCAAAACATGTTTCTCAAGATCAACGGCTGTGGATTTTTGGCTATTTTACACGTGTCAATTGATTAGTATTTTTGAGGGAGAAATAGTAGGACAACACTCCTTTATATAGGATGGAGATTGTTAAATTTAAGAGAGAATTTGATTTAGGGCAAGAACAAAGACCTAATTGCGGGGACTAGAATATAACTTTCACCACTTCTAGAGTTCTAGCTAAATGAAAAAGTTTGCCATTATGGTGTAGATTAGGTATCTTAGATTGGTAGGTTAGGCCGTTAGGGATGGTAGGAAATAAGATTGGAAAGTCTTATTAAATGAACACAAAAGCATGTTCCTTAAATAGCTATGTTTAGCAGCAACAAATTTAGTTAACTTATTAACTGCAGCATGAAATAACAAGATAACAATTACTCCTACTACGTACGTGTTATACTTCATGATGGACCATTTATTTACTTTCGATGTCTTTTTTTTTTTTTTTTTTTTTTTTTTCCTAATATCACACATACAGATCGATCTGTTTCTCGATCACCTAATTTTCTAAAGTAATAATACGTTTAGACTAGTCGTCTCTCGTTACAATATGTACTAATGGAAAACGCAGTGATGCATATAGCTATATGACATGTTTTAATCCGACTGTAAAACTTTTTCATGCATGCCTCCTTTTTAAATTAAAACAAATCAATCTAGGAAAAGCTGGATCACTTGATCGTTTTATCACGAGAGTAACAGATAAACAAGCTTGTAGAAGATTAAGTTAACGTGCATACCCTATTACTTTAAGAAATGGTGTAGAAAGAAGTTTTTGGTGCTGGCGAGTGCATGGTGACTATATATAAGAAGCATACAAGTTTCTTAATTACGTGAGATATGGTTTATGCGAAGTTTAACATAAGAGCATTATTCTTATATCTTTTGCAGTTTTTCTAACTAGAAAGAAAGGTCGAATACTTTTGCTCTTTGAAATGAACAAATAATAACAATATGTATTAGTAAATGCAAGACAATAAATTAAAAAAAAAAAAAAAAAAATCAAAACAAACACGAGGATTTATAGTTGTTTAGTCACGAAACTTCTCTTCACCTTACTCAACTCTCCGAGTTTCCTACTCGAGAATTTACTTCACTAATTGAATAAGCTCCCTTCTTGGCGGAAAAACCGTACAACGTCGCTTACAATTTTACTGATAGTAAGCTAGATATCGAGTCCTAACTAGATAGAACCAACCTTTCTCTTAAGATGTTTTGAGGCCTAAAACACTATCCTAACTCACTCTAATTTGGTGTATAATGGTGAATATGACTTGAAAATATAATAGCGGAATGTGAGAATACAACAATGTTGCAAATACAAACTACAACAACACAAAAGACTCCAACTTTTCTTATGTTCTCCCCTTGCTAAAAGTGGATCACTTTAAATGAATTTAAACAAGATAATGATAAAAAATTATTATGAATGAAAGCTTTTAATAATGCTTGAGATGTGTTTGCAAAGGGTGAATTGAAAGGTAGCAAATCAACTTGTTTAAATAGGCAAAGAAGAAGTGTTCACAACTTGCACGGATCTACCGATCCTTTGAAGTATCCGTGTGTTGTTTCCAATCCAGATTGCTTAGGGAAGAGTTGAGGCAAAACACGTTTGATGCTTTCCTAAATTGTTAAAAACTTAAAGGCTAAAAATGGTTAATACGTGTTTTTATGCAAAAATACATATTATGCTTTCTTCAAGTGTTTTGATGCATTATGTACGATAAAAACATCTTTGATTATAAGCTAGTTTCATATTCATACCTTAAGTGATTTGCGGCAAATGATAACAATGTCTAAAACAAGTTTAC
This sequence comes from Artemisia tridentata subsp. tridentata, assembly GCA_021014915.2. NCBI lineage: Eukaryota > Viridiplantae > Streptophyta > Magnoliopsida > Asterales > Asteraceae > Artemisia > Artemisia tridentata. The sequence goes on along the minus strand of CP139509.1, from coordinate 355,793,226 downwards.
TTAAATTTTTACTTAATATGATTTTATATTTGTTATAAAGCAAACGTCAAAAAATCGTTAACTAGAAATACCGCATTCAACACTATTGGCGGCTAACCATATGAATATTTAGTGAAAAGGACATATTAGACTATTTAAATTGTCCAACGATATATATAACCTAAACCGTACAAAAAGCATTTATTTATTTATTTTTTTTGAACGACAACATATTATTAAAAGAAAACTAGCAAGGATTTAGCAATTACAAAGTCTTTTTGAGCCAATCAATCCAACTATTACATGTATTGCCTCTAAACTTTAACCAAGAAAAGGAAAAAAGACGGATATTGTCAAAAATGTCACTTTTCCTCATAACTTGAGAATTAAAAGTGACGTTATTCCTAAAACGACATAGCATCCAACAAGTAGCTGCAAAAATGACATAGGCACGGTCTTTCGAATCCTTAGAAGCTGGCCACGACAAAAACCATGAATCCCAATCCTCACGACATCTCAAAATCGGGAACCTTAACTCGCTTCAAGCTCGAACAAGCCTCCAAACATTAGAGGTTGTATCTATAACACCCCCATCCGAGAACGGGTCAAATGTCACATTTATGGCGTCAAACAGAACATACGCAAGCGAAAGACTTTAATAATACAATGGTTACAAAAGTATTCTATGGAAAAGATAAAGTACTAAATCTGAACATTACAACTTCCATACTAAAATACAAACTAAGTCCAAAAGAAAACCTCTAAATGCATCTCTAATCCATGGGAAGCTATCAAGGTGTTCCACTAAGAGCTCCTAAGCACTCGTCACTCGAATCCCAGCCTCCCTCTTAGAACCTGCCGCAGGAAAAGAAAATGCGGCTGAGCTTAAAAAGCCCAGTGAACAGATATATATAATGAAAGGTAATAAGCAAACAAATGAACGAAACGAAACTAAGGAAACCTTCTGAACAATATACCATAATCATAATCATAATCATAATCATAGCAAAGTCATAGCAAAGTGTACATGGAGTAGCTAGCTCACAATGTACCAGAAGTGAAATGGGGTGTATGGCACACACACAATCCATTCACTAAATAACTGAACTGAACAAAGTACCTAGGATGCATCCATACGCTCCCTGCAAAACAGATATACATATACAAGTTCGAGACTGTGCATACGTACGTTAATATAATAATAATAAGTATGGCGGCCATGGTTGCTATATAGCATAAGTGGGAACGCTGTGGACAAAAACCCACCTCCACAGATAGTGTCAATACCATTGGTGCATCAATGGCAAGGTCATGGACTCCCCATGACTGGCTACAAATATGGGCAACATAATAGGCATAGTACATGCAATATAATGATAAGGGATAATTATAAATCATCCAACTCAGATAATAGCTATATGAATAGAATATAGCATGAAACGAATAATCAAACGAATAACTAAACAGATACGGATCAAAGCATAACAAATATCAGGAAACAATGAGTCATGAGAAATCTTTAAGGAATATAGTACAACCAGATTATGTAATTATGAAAATCATTTAAATGTTGTTTTCATGAAAGTATTCCATTAAAAGTCGTTTTCATAAGAGTCATTAAACCTTCATATAAAAAGTGGTGTTACCTCGTATTCATAGAAATCATTTTAAAAATAGTATTTCTCAAAACATTATCATGATATATTTAATGAAAGGTTTTCACACGAAGTCATAATATTAAATGGGTTACAAAGTATCAAAGGATTCTAATACGGATATTGAAGTCACCAGAGAGAACGAATAATCAACCATATCAGACAGAATAACCAAACGAATTGTTGATATAAATAATGCCTAAACACGTTATTAATATTTTTCGATATCTCTACGTTTTGATAATCACAAAATGTAAAATCATTAATCGGAAAATTATGACGTAAACAAGTATTTAGTTGTAAATTTCTATTTCTACAACTCAAATCACTTAAGGTATGAATGAACTAATGCTTAATGCATTATATGATCAAAGAAACATTTTCTTAAACACTAGATTTTTTATAAAATGTCAAAAACATTTTATATCTTTTAGAAAAACATTTTTGGTAATAAATAAAAAGGTTTAATTCATTATAAATTTATGAATTCAAATTTTCAACCAAAATCAGTAAAAATGTTCCAGAAAAACCTTCCCCACAAAAAGACAAAACTGGGCAACGGTCAGGGAGGGCGGCCCCCTTAATTATACAAGGCGGCCCCCTTAATTTTAAGGGGACCGCCCCCCTATTTAAGGGGACCGCCCCCGCTCCAGTAGCTCCCAGCTGTCCAGTTTTTCTGCCTATAAATACCAGCCTTCCCCTGGATTTTCACTCACCTTTTGCACCCCAAACTTTCTGTTTTAAATCTTGTAAATACTCTCTAAAATCCTTTGATCATATTCTCTTAAGCATTGGTTTCCAAGTGATCCAAGCTTCATCTATCCAAGTGCAAAAGAAGAATACTTCTATCAATCAAGATTAGAAGTATTACAACTTAGTATCATCTTGTTACTTAAGTTGTTAGTTTAACAAAGTTTGTAAATCATTCATTCATTTGTGTGTAAGGTGTGTATAGTAGATTAGTGTTGTATGTAAGTAGTGAAGAAGTTGTATAAGTAGTTGTGGTATAGAAGTTGTGAAGACATAGTGTAGAAGTTGTGAAGCCGTAGCATAGAAGTCGTGAAGCCGTAAGATAGAGGTCGTGAAGTCCTAGTGTTGAAGTCGTGAAGCCGTAGCATAGAAGTCGTGAAGCCGTAAGATAGAGGTCGTGAAGTCCTAGTGTTGAAGTCGTGAAGCCGTAGCATAGAAGTCGCGAAGCCGTAAGGTAGAGGTCGTGAAGTCCTAGTGTTGAAGTCGTGAAGCCGTAGCATAGAAGTTGTGAAGCGATCGTGTTGAAGTTGTGAAGTCCTAGTCGTGAAGTCCTTGTGCTGAAGTCGTGAAGCCGTAGCATAGAAGTTGTGAAGCGGTCGTGTTGAAGTCGTGAAGTTCTAGAGTTCAAGTCGTGAAGCCGTTGTGAATAAGTCGTGAAGAAGTTGTGTTGTGAAGTTGTGAGATTGGTTCTAGCTACGATTAGAACTCGACATTTAGCTTTGTGTCGTTAAGCCGGTGTAAGCCAAAGTCGTGTAAGGTTTTCTCCGCCATAAGGGAGCTTATTGAAGTTGTGAAGAAAACTCTCGAGCTTGGTGCTCGGGGAGTGGAGTAGGGCAAGGAAGGTGTCCTTGTAGCCGAACCACTATAAATCTCTCGTGTCTCGGTTAGATCTTTCCATCCCTTATTTATTTCTTTACTTACATCGTCATTACTTTCATACACATAGGCTTATATAATTGTTAGCATTACTTAGAGGTCGACTTCACATAAAGATCAATTTGAAACTCCATTCAAGAAACCAAAACTTTTACAATCAATTTAAAAGAATACATATAATAAGGTTCAAGTTTTATTTTTCATAACAAACTTGAATCTAAGTTTTTAAAAGTAAACAAAGGTTTTATAATAAATTAAAAAGACGTAAAACTATTCAACCCCCCCCCCTTCTAGTTTTCCACAATTGGTATCAGGAGCCACGTCAATCAAGATCTTTAAAATATACTGTATTTTAAAACTTGAATCGATCTATGGAATCCGAAAAATATTTAGAAGGGGAATTTATGCAAACACCACCACTATTTGAAAACTATACTTTTCTTGAATGGAAAAATAAATTTGAAAATTATGTGAAATCAATTGATCTAGATCTTTGGCATGTCATTTCGATTGGTGATTTTCAACCAACAAAAACGGATTTTGAAACTCAAAATGATTATTTAAAAACAAAGAATAACAAAAATAATGAAGCTAAAATAATTATTTACAAAACCTTGCCGAAAGTTGAATATGAAAGAATATCTTTCTGTAAAACGGCAAATGATATTTGGAAAAATCTCTTAAACTTTCATCAAGAAAAATGTCAAGCCAAAGATGAGGATTTTGATCTTGTACATGAATTAGTTATCTTAGAAAATTTAATAGATAAACATTTAGATAAAATAGATACATGTGCTACTAGTTCAAATGTTGTTAATGAAGGTATTAACGACGAAGACTACATGAATCAACTCCAAAGTGAACTCAATCCAATATCATGGAGTGACACAGACGAAGGAGAAGATCATCATCCGGTATGTGACGAATGCAAACTAGATAAAACTCCAAATAAGGTACAATCCAAAACCGAACATTTTTGCTATGATCCATTCATTTTAGAATTTTCAAAACTAGAAAATGAGTTTAAACATTTTTGCAACATAGATCTAAAAACTATTTCTAAACATAAATCATCAAAAACTTTTGAAGGTAATCTTGAAAAAGAAATAATTTTAGAAGATAAAATGTCTAGACTTGAAAGTAATATTGAAATTGATCTAGAATGCAAAATATGTCAAGATTATAAACTTGAAATTAAAAGATTAAATGAAAGAGCAAAAATATTAGCTAAATTTGAAGAAAGCTCCAAATCTCTTAAATTCTTACTAAGTTGTCAAAAGCCATTCAATGATAAAACCGGTTTAGGATTTAATTCGGATAACTCTTCAACAAGTAAATCAAAACAAATTATAATTAAAAAAACCTAGTAGAGAAATTTAGATATAAGGCTATTTACTGTGATTATAATTTATATAAGTCAAGAAATTCATTGTTTGTACATCAAAACAAACTATCAAGGAATTCTTGTACTTCTTGGCGACATTTTCTCCATGTGCATAAATATGCAATGGATGTCCCCATCTAACCATCTCGGACCCATGAGAATCTGGGTACCAAGCTGTTTTATTTGATTAGGTAATGAACGCAAAATAGAATGAAACTCAATCATGCGTTAACCTACTCATATTCAAAACACGCGCATGAAGACTTATTAATCTACAAAAATGAGGATGGAACGAAGTGATACTCATCTATAATTCACTACCTCATATCATGAAGAAATACTGGACCTGAGATAAGTCTTCTTTTTAAACTTTCCTGAGTAGTTACTCCTTGCATATAGTTATGATAATCACTGCCTTAAGATATGCTTAGTTTGATAGGTTACTTTGCCCTCACACTATTAGTTATATTACTTGTTAATAAACTAGAAAACCTTAAGTTAACCCTCCTAAGCATTAAATAAAGTGTTCTTTATCGAACATATAAAATTTAGTCATCACCATCGTTCAAATCGCATAATTTGTTGAAAGGGATAGCATGAGACAATAGCCTTAATCAATCAAGCATGAGATTTTGTTTTAACTACAATTCCTTTTAAAAATGCAAATCTTCATATTTTGGAAAATGATTTTTCAAAAGATTATGTCACTTCTCTATTAAACATGTTTTTATCAAAGCCAAAAAGTGTAACAACTTCTTTTTATTTCCTTAAAAAAACACTTTGAAACAAATTCAAATCTACCTTGTTGAAATAATTTTCACACTCAAATAACTAAAAAAAAATAAAAATAAAAATAAAAAAATAATAATAATAATTCTCAAACATTGTTGAATAATGCCCAAAAACCTTACTCAAATCATGCTTGATCCAAGTCTAGAAATCCATGCTATCACAAATTTCCCATCACATAGACACTTATTAGGATTAATTAACTAGCTAATTAATCGTCATAATAATGGTAGTATGAATTACTTGGTAATTATATGTTGTTTTCTTGTTCATATATACATATATGCTTCTTGGTAAATGAGTAGGTTGCATGATAATTAAAATTGCTTAATTGAATGTGCTTAGCATACATGAGTTATTAAATTTTAAATTGCCTCAAAAAGAAGTTGGACTTGCTTGAAACTAAACTCAAAAACACAACCTTTTTCTACAAATTTCTGCCAAAAACCCATTTTCAGAAATCTGAAAGTCAGCAGATGGGTGGCCCCCTTAAATACCTAGGCGGCCCCCTTAATTATTAAGGGGACCGGCCATCTGGAGATCCGGCTTACTGTTCTCTTTTTCAATTTCCAACCCATTTTATTCCATACTTCCCAAAATTCACAAACACATTTTGTCATAAACCACCCACCAAAATTTACCTTCCTAAACCACATCATTCCTTCACTATAAATGCACCTCCTCATCATAAATGCCCATTCACATCATCCACTCAAACATGTCATCCTCCAACTACCCAAAATCAAAACCCTCAAGAGTTGCCAAAATCTCGGTGAGACCAATTTGGAGAAGGAAGCTTGAAACTTGCCATAACCCAACTAATGATGTTGTTCAAACACATAACCAATCATCCATTCCTAACCCTTCATCTCCCTATGATCAATCCTAAAACCTCAATCCTAATCTCATTCACACTCAACCCACCAATGCATCATTAAAAACACTCACCATTCTTGGAACATCCACTTTATCCACATCACCATCTTAATCCACTCATGATTACCCAAGTTCACAAACATCTCCACCACCAAGAGTGTCACCACCACCTCCTACCAACTCACATGCTACCCCTATGTTGCATGTGCAAACATCCATCCCTCATAACAACAACACTTTACCATCATCACCTTCATCCGAACACTTGAAGTTCGTTGAGGAACTCAAGGAAGCTCATGAGCTTAGTGCTCTTCTTGCCCTACACCTAGCCCAAAGAAACCTTGATCAACCTCCATCTAGCTCTCCCACATCACCCCACAACAAAAACCAAGTTGAGAAACATGTCAACAATTGTCCTTGTTGCATCTTTCTTCAACAACAAACCATTGCTCTAAATGAGCACTTTACATGGATTGAGTATCTTCTCACGAGATCCAATCCAATATCCCCACTTGAACAACATCAAAACTCTCACCCAACATGGTCAACTCCAAACTCTCCACCTCCAATGTCTCCACCACCACCATCTTCAACCTCCACACACCCAAACATATACCTTCATTAATCCCATTTACTCACCCTCTCACTTGTTTTCATTTCAAAAACCACCTCCATCATCAAGCAAGTCAAATGGATTTCTTAGGCAAATTAGAATTCTCTAACAAATGTATGCTTTAAGCACTATGTATGTTGTAACAATGATTATGTTTGTCACATAATCATTTTTAAATTAATGAATGCTTGTTTCTTTCTTTCTTATATGTGTTTGCTATGAATGTGTTGTTTCATTTTTTGTTTAATTATGATGAATATATATGCTTATGACATGCTTACAATATGATCTTAGTAGTTTACATATAAACATTATTCTTCTTAATATGTTATTGCTACTATTAAATCATTCCTAATATACATGATCCAAATAAAGCTTGCTGCAAATACACCCTAACAATGACCATTTTCTGGAAATTTTTCAAATTTGGTCGCCTGGGAAAACAGCAGATGGGCGGCCCCCTTAATTCCCTAGGCGGTCCCCTTAATTTTAAGGGGGCTGGCCAGCAATTAAGGGGACCGGCCATCTGGGAAGAAAAATTCACTGTTTTCTTTTGCATCATGTGACCCCTTTTATCTAGCCCCAGCTACCATTTCTCCTTATGGACGAACTGGTATTGGAATCTTCCTACAAAACCTCAAAAATTAACCTAAACCAACCACATTTCCATATTATAAATTCCCTCCATATAATCACCTCTCATTCCATCATCCTTCACCATCCAAAACCACAATGTTATCACCAAAATCCTCCATCTCTAAGACTCCAAGGAAGCAAAGACTTGTCATCATACCACCAAAACAACTCTTTATTGACTTAGCCCAAGATGACACCAAAACTCCATCACCACCACCTCAAAGTTCATCCCCAAGTGCACCAAATGCACCATCAAAAACACCCTCTACCCATGGAGCATCATCTTCCTCCATACCATCCACTTCATCCATCAATGACTACATCAACACTCACCTAACATCATCACCAAGAGCATCATCACCACCATCCACTCCAGAACCTCCATCCAACCAACTTGCCATTTCCTTATCACCCATCACACCTCTTGATGCTCATTTCTCACCATCACCAATCCCACAACCATTCTTTCTCATACTTTGGGCATTGCTTGAAGCCCACGGCGACAATTGTCTTTGTTGCATCCATAACCGGACTATAATCTTTGGTCTTAGAGATGAGATACACTGCATGTTTTCATCACTTGAACACATGATTACCAACCCACCACTACCACCTCCTCCACCTCCTTCACCCACTACACCACCACCACCTCAATTTTCACCCAATTAAGCATATGCAATGCTTAAAAATAATTTTCAAAACCTTTTTGTGTGCAAGCCCCATGGAAGATCATGTACTTCTAGGATGATTATGTAGTATCATTAGTTGTTTTGTTTGAATGTTTACATGCCTTATTGTAACACCCCCAAATTACCGCAGCGGAATAGTAGATGTCAAGGGGGTATTACTTCATAATACATATCAAGGTATAGAAAACGACCTCTAAATGAGACGTTTTAAAATATTATCATTCGAATTATTAAATCAGAGTTATGACAATAAGCTCCAAAGTAAAGACTACATAAAAGTTTTCAAAGTGTATCGAATGATAAAGATAGATATGAGTCTTCAAGTATGCAAATGACTCTAGAATCCATGCATCCACTATCGCCTTATAACCTGAGATAAACATGCTAAAAAGTGTCAACCAACGGTTGGTGAGTTCATAGAGTTTAGTCTGAAAATATAGTATTTGAATAAAGATTTCACAGTAAAGGTTTTGTAAATCGTTTAAAAATACAACAATTGAATATAGATTTTCCCAGCAAAGGCATTGTAAATCCACTCAGTTCCAAGCCCCGCCCATACAAGACTTGCAACCTGTGTGTTTACAACCCACTGCTCATAGATTTAGATTTCAGAATTATATTCACCCATGGTCGCGTCATTTTGGACCCATAGGCGAGGAACCACCATCCCAAATAGTACGTGTCACCCAACGTCTCGAATCTTGGACAAGGGTGGGGGTGTTGTCCCATACTAGTACTATTAATACCTCTCCTTTGACTTTGAATTCGAATCCACAAGAATAGATTTACACATAACAGTGTACAGTATAATAAGTCTACACATAGGATATAAATAGTATAAAAGAGTAAAGTATCACATAGATTTGCATCATAAAGCTAAACATGTATTTGATAAACAAGTAAGGTATTTCTACAAGTAAGTAATTAGAGTTTGAGCATGTATCTTCCCCCAAAAGTAGTTCAAAAGTATAAAAATAGGGGCTATGGAACTCACGGTGAACCTTGATAGTTTCTAGTGAACTTGTAAAAGTAGATAAATATAGTTTGAGCATGTATCTCCCCAAAGAGTAAATCAAAATGTATAAAAGTAGGGCTATGAATCCTCACCTTAGCTGTAAGGTCAAAGTACTGTTATGTCAAAAGTATCACGAGAACGGCTCCTACACACGATGACACCTTAAAATGGCAGAGTTTATTCGTTCGAAACAATATAAAAAAATTGATCAAACGATATTTCTTTCGTTAGAAAAAAAAATGCTTCTATTGATAATTCTCGGTTGTTAAGAAATTTTGAGAGAATGCAATCTTAAAAAAAATGTGTTTCCTGTATGTGTCTGTTCGTAGCTATATATATATATATATATATATATATATATATATATATATATATATATATATATGCTTTTAGATTTAAATGCATGCATGGTTAATAAATGATACACGTTAGTATCTAAGTTGTTGCATGGATGCTATTACTTACACGTCACATATGAAAAGATTATACACGTTTACATATAAGTTAGTTATATTTCATGGTTCAATATTCTACACGTCTAAGCATTGATTTAGGATACACGTTTTATGGTTAAACAATTATACACGTTGACTTTGTGATATAAAAATGATACTACATGAATTAAGTATCTTTGCATGGAAAAATTATATTACACGTTATCACATAAATAGTGGTAGAAATGTCATCCACGTAAGAGTAAATTTGCAATTCATTTATGAATTGCATGAGATGTGGCCTATATTATTAGTTTAGGGTATAGTTTGATTCTGGTAATTACTAACGTTAAGCCCTTAAGTTACGAAACTTAAAATCGAGTAACGTAAAAATATAACGTTTATAAAAATATCAAAATTTATTAATATACTCCAACTAATTATATTAGATAGGTGATAACTTTAACGGAGAGCTTATACGTTAATAAAATCTAATAGGTTTGACTGTTTGAGTATTTGTATTACGTAAAGAATATAATGTAAAAATAAAAGTAACAAAGTGACAATAGTTCATATAAAATATGTAGGCTTATCCTAATCTTATGTTGGTCGTGAGTATAATATATTAAAGAAAAATTTAAATTTCCCCGTAAAAATGGTGATTAAAATAATGATGGAGATTACTATATAATTAAACGTCGTTAATTATAGTAAATTTTTGCAGTTTGCTACAGTACCCACTCCTTATTTTTGAATCTCGTCCCGAGATTCAGTCCGTGTTATCCCTTAAAAGATGCTAACGGATAGTCGATGTGTAAAGTTTAAGGTAATAAGGCAAAAACTTAGAATCTAAGGTAGTATACTACTTGGCTAGGTAAAACGTACCCATTATTTATTAGCTGCGTCCAAGTCACCCAAGTAGTAAGCTCTACCACGAGCTGGACCAAACTGGGTTACAGGATTTGGGTTATTTCCTTCGATGGCTAAAGCGAGATTTCCTTGCCTCTGCCCAGGTGTTCCATTTAACCTAGGACACGCATTTCTGAGATGATCCGGGTTGTTACATTCATAGCATGCCCTCTTCCTATTGCTTGCATTTCCCGGTGCTTTACATTGATTCGCATAATGACCCAACTGATTGCAGTTCTTACACTCACGGCAGGGCACAGATACTGGGTGATGAAAAGTACATCTAGCACACTTAGGATGTGGACCTGAATACCCTTTCTGACCAGGCCCAGTGGCCATAAAATTTCTTGCTCTCTTGTTGTCCATCATGGGGGCCATCTGCTTGTCTGACTCAGTTGTTCCTTTCCTCTTGTCACCGTTCCTTAAAACTCCATTCCTAACCATCACATCTGTTAGGGTCCCTGCTTTCAGTATTGCACTCTGAATCGTGGAAGGCTCGGTTGCTTTCACAGTTCCACGAATTTCAGGGACAAGACCGTAGATATACCTCTCAATCCTCTTTGATTCAGGGGTAACTAGATGAGGGACTAACTTGGCTAGTTCATGAAACCGATCTGTATAGGCTGCATGACCAGCCCCTATCATAGAGTGATGATAGAGTTCATTTTCCAGCTTCTGCATCTCATTATCTGGGCAATACTCCTCTTTCAGTAGTGCTTTAAAGTCGTCCCACGTCATTCCCACAGCTGCTTCTCTGCCTCTCGCTTGAATCTGTGTGTTCCACCATGTTAACGCCTTTCCTGACAGTGAGCACGCCGAATACTTCACCTTTTGATGCGTTCCACAGTTACTGATGTCGATCACTGACTCCATCTTTTCGATCCATCGGGTATACTCCAAAGCACCTCCTTTTCCGTCAAACTCCATTGGCTTACATGCCGTAAATTCCTTATACGTGCATCTAATGGCGCGGGTGGTAGTCTCATTCACACCTACACCATTGGTATCGTCATTTATGCTTCCGTGGTTTCCCGAGTTGTTGATGTGATTGCCGACTTGGGTGATAATAGTAGGTAGCAAGGTTTGAAGCTGTTGAGCGATGATGGCGGTAAAATCAGGATTTCCACCGTCGTTATTATCGTTGTTACCAATGCCGCGGCCACCTCCTCGACCTCCATGTCCACTAGTCCTTCCACCTCTTAGTGTGGCATTTCCTCGGTTAGCATTGCGAGCTGATCTCCTTGTTGCCATTGCCTCTCTGCAATGAAGGATATCTAGCGAACGTCAGAGATGAGGTAGAAGTCGTTGATTTATCGATTTATACTTAACGTTCTCACAAAAACCCCGCTACTAGCTGTTATCCTAAAGGGGTCAATGTCGATTAACGTACGCATGATTGCATATGTCCACGTGTGTCGTGATGCACTTATAATTATGTTGGCCACCCATAATTATACTTGCCTCCTTTCACACGTGTACATATCACCAAGCACACATATCTCGACATTACATAAAAGAGTAGGGTGATTACCTCTCAGAAAATCCTCGAGTGAGTTCATCAAATTTATGCGGCCGAGTGATAACCTTTATTTAACTTAATCTCATGTCTCATCAAACAAGAACTGTCACAAGACCAAGTTAAATAGCCATTATCACTGAGCTCCACTCTTTTGATGTCTCGAACAAGTTCTGAGATTTTTCCCTATTAGTACAAATATTATAACATCTAACAATGCGCACATAAATGAGAAAAGTTCTACGTAAGTAAGGCGATAGGGATAAGAGTCACGATGTATATAGTGGTTATAGTCTAGGTTCCTAAATGCAACCTAGTTCTCTATAACCAAGGCTCTGATACCAATCTGTAACACCCCCAAATTACCGCAGCGGAACAGTAGATGTCAAGGGGGTATTACTTCATAATACAGATCAAGGTATAGAAAACGACCTCTAAATGAGACGTTTTAAAATATTATCATTCGAATTATTAAATCAGAGTTATGACAATAAGCTCCAAAGTAAAGACTACATAAAAGTTTTCAAAGTGTATCGAATGATAAAGATAGATATGAGTCTTCAAGTATGCAAATGACTCTAGAATCCATGCATCCACTATCGCCTTATAACCTGAGATAAACATGCTAAAAAGTGTCAACCAACGGTTGGTGAGTTCATAGAGTTTAGTCTGAAAATATAGTATTTGAATAAAGATTTCACAGTAAAGGTTTTGTAAATCGTTTAAAAATACAACAATTGAATATAGATTTTCCCAGCAAAGGCATTGTAAATCCACTCAGTTCCAAGCCCCGCCCATACAAGACTTGCAACCTGTGTGTTTACAACCCACTGCTCATAGATTTAGATTTCAGGATTATATTCACCCATGGTCGCGTCATTTTGGACCCATAGGCGAGGAACCACCATCCCAAATAGTACGTGTCACCCAACGTCTCGAATCTTGGACAAGGGTGGGGGTGTTGTCCCATACTAGTACTATTAATACCTCTCCTTTGACTTTGAATTCGAATCCACAAGAATAGATTTACACATAACAGTGTACAGTATAATAAGTCTACACATAGGATATAAATAGTATAAAAGAGTAAAGTATCACATAGATTTGCATCATAAAGCTAAACATGTATTTGATAAACAAGTAAGGTATTTCTACAAGTAAGTAATTAGAGTTTGAGCATGTATCTTCCCCCAAAAGTAGTTCAAAAGTATAAAAATAGGGGCTATGGAACTCACGGTGAACCTTGATAGTTTCTAGTGAACTTGTAAAAGTAGATAAATATAGTTTGAGCATGTATCTCCCCCAAAGAGTAATTCAAAACGTATAAAAGTAGGGGCTATGAATCTCACCTTAGCTGTAAGGTCAAAGTACTGTTATGTCAAAAGTATCACGGGAACGGCTCCTGCACACGATGACACCTTAAAATGGCGGAGTTTATTCGTTCGAAACAATATAAAAAATTGATCAAACGATATTTCTTTCGTTAGAAAAAAAATGCTTCTATTGATAATTCTCGGTTGTTAAGAAATTTTGAGAGAATGCAATCTTTAAAAAAAATGTGTTTCCTGTATGTGTCTGTTCGTAGCTATATATATATATATATATAGGCTTTTAGATTTAAATGCATGCATGGTTAATAAATGATACACGTTAGTATCTAAGTTGTTGCATGGATGCTATTACTTACACGTCACATATGAAAAGATTATACACGTTTACATATAAGTTAGTTATATTTCATGGTTCAATATTCCACACGTCTAAGCGTTGATTTAGGATACACGTTTTATGGTTAAACAATCATACACGTTGACTTTGTGATATAAAAATGATACTACATGAATTAAGTATCTTTGCATGGAAAAATTATATTACACGTTATCACATAAATAGTGGTAGAAATGTCATCCACGTAAGAGTAAATTTGCAATTCATTTATGAATTGTATGAGATGTGCCTATATTATTAGTTTAGGGTATAGTTTGATTTTGGTAATTACTAACGTTAAGCCCTTAAGTTACGAAACTTAAAATCGAGTAACGTAAAAATATAACGTTTATAAAAATATCAAAATTTATTAATATACTCCAACTAATTATATTAGATAGGTGATAACTTTAACGGAGAGCTTATACGTTAATAAAATCTAATAGGTTTGACTGTTTGAGTATTTGTATTACGTAAAGAATATAATGTAAAAATAAAAGTAACAAAGTGACAATAGTTCATATAAAATATGTAGGCTTATCCTAATCTTATGTTGGTCGTGAGTATAATATATTAAAGAAAAATTTAAATTTCCCCGTAAAAATGGTGATTAAAATAATGATGGAGATTACTATATAATTAAACGTCGTTAATTATAGTAAATTTTTGCAGTTTGCTACACTTATGTTGTAATCTACTTGGTTGTGTATCTATGCACAACACTTCTATTAAATGAATGCTCTTTTTGCTTGCTTATTGTTGTTACATATACTTGTGCTTCTAACATTTTTCTTGCAAGCGTTCCATAGCTCGTTTCCTTGGTGCCCCCAAACGAGGGGGAGTACACATCAAGGGGGAGTTCTCATACGACACTTTTACACTTAAAACTTGTCGGTTAACCTTTTTGATTCAACAAAAAGGGGGAGAAATAGATGTAAACTCACTAAATACTTGTCTAAAAACTAATTTTTAGATTTAATGAGTTTAGATTTTGTAATCATCAAAAAGGGGAGATTGTTGATATAAATAATGCCTAAACACGTTATTAATATTTTTCGATATCTCTACGTTTTGATAATCACAAAATGTAAAATCATTAATCGAAAAATTATGACGTAAACAAGTATTTAGTTGTAAATTTCTATTTCTACAACTCAGATCACTTAAGGTATGAATGAACTAATGCTTAATGCATTATATGATCAAAGGAACATTTTCTTAAACACTAGATTTTTTATAAAATGTCAAAAACATTTTATATCTTTTAGAAAAACATTTTTAGTAATAAATAAAAAGGTTTAATTCATTATAAATTTATGAATTCAAATTTTGAACCAAAATCAGTAAAAATGTTCCAG
Organism: Artemisia tridentata subsp. tridentata; assembly: GCA_021014915.2. Lineage (NCBI taxonomy): Eukaryota > Viridiplantae > Streptophyta > Magnoliopsida > Asterales > Asteraceae > Artemisia > Artemisia tridentata. The sequence goes on along the minus strand of CP139509.1, from coordinate 355,778,040 downwards.
AAAAACCTTCCCCACAAAAAGACAAAACTGGGCAACGGTCAGGGAGGGCGGCCCCCTTAATTATACAAGGCAGCCGCCTTAATTTTAAGGGGACCGCCCCCCTATTTAAGGGGACCGCCCCTGCTCCAGTAGCTCCCAGCTGTCCAGTTTTTCTGCCTATAAATACCAGCCTTCCCCTGGATTTTCACTTACCTTTTGCACCCCAAACTTTCTGTTTTAAATCTTGTAAATACTCTCTAAAATCCTTTGATCATATTCTCTTAAGCATTGGTTTCCAAGTGATCCAAGCTTCATCTATCCAAGTGCAAAAGAAGAATACTTCTATCAATCAAGATTAGAAGTATTACAACTTAGTATCATCTTGTTACTTAAGTTGTTAGTTTAACAAAGTTTGTAAATCATTCATTCATTTGTGTGTAAGGTGTGTATAGTAGATTAGTGTTGTATGTAAGTAGTGAAGAAGTTGTATAAGTAGTTGTGGTATAGAAGTTGTGAAGACATAGTGTAGAAGTTGTGAAGCCGTAGCATAGAAGTCGTGAAGCCGTAAGATAGAGGTCGTGAAGTCCTAGTGTTGAAGTCGTGAAGCCGTAGCATAGAAGTCGTGAAGCCGTAAGATAGAGGTCGTGAAGTCCTAGTGTTGAAGTTGTGAAGCCGTAGCATAGAAGTCGTGAAGCCGTAAGATAGAGGTCGTGAAGTCCTAGTGTTGAAGTCGTGAAGCCGTAGCATAGAAGTTGTGAAGCGGTCGTGTTGAAGTTGTGAAGTCCTAGTCGTGAAGTCCTTGTGTTGAAGTCGTGAAGCCGTAGCATAGAAGTTGTGAAGCGGTCGTGTTGAAGTCGTGAAGTCCTAGTCGTGAAGTTCTAGAGTTCAAGTCGTGAAGCCGTTGTGAATAAGTCTTGGTGCTCGGGGAGTGGAGTAGGGCAAGGAAGGTGTCCTTGTAGCCGAACCACTATAAATCTCTCGTGTCTCGGTTAGATCTTTCCATCCCTTATTTATTTCTTTACTTACATCGTCATTACTTTCATACACATAGGCTTATATAATTGTTAGTATTACTTAGAGGTCGACTTCACATAAAGATCAATTTGAAACTCCATTCAAGAAACCAAAACTTTTACAATCAATTTAAAAGAATACATATAATAAGGTTCAAGTTTTATTTTTCATAACAAACTTGAATCTAAGTTTTTAAAAGTAAACAAAGGTTTTATAATAAATTAAAAAGACGTAAAACTATTCAACCCCCCCCCCCTTCTAGTTTTCCACACGAATATCAAATGAATCATAACTCAGAATAGCAAATATGCTACACAAGGAATCAAATGTCATGAGATACCCTTACTGAAAAAGGGCGGAATATCTGTACCTTAAGAACTTAAAAGCAAATGGAAAAGAACACAAGGAAAGGTGGATCACTCCTTCTTCACTGAATCTACACGAATTATAACCATATATTACTTATATGCTCATTTAATATTATAACGGATTTTAATATTTGTTGATATTAATTACATTAACATATTTTAGAGTTTCATTAAATTATAGGCAAAACATAGGTTAATTTGTATTCTTAGATTGGTAAACAAAAAATATAGTTTTTAGGGTTAGACCGAATTAGAAAGTAGGTTAAGACAATAAAGATAGCAAGGCAAATCAAATGAACGTAAAAGGAAACCGGATTAGACACACGACAATCTCGAACAACCACAGCCATATCACGAAACTAAAAAATCCTAACTTGGTGACAACTCCTAATGAGACACAACAAAAGAATATACCAACGAGACGAATTATACAAATCTCCTTTAAACCTAAACCTTTACGTGACCAATGAAAATAGTGAAACACCCCTATGTACACATGTTTAATACTCGACCTACTGTTAACATATCATCACATGACCCAACTTAATTAACACATTATTTAGATGTGGCTTAAATCAAGACCCACGCAATGCTTCATAACCTTCAATGACAAATAGCACCCCATGTAGAAGTAACCAACGTGAATATTGCAATTCACAAACCAATTTGTTTCCCATATAAACCCTTCTATGTCACGGCATGCTATCCCAGCCCAAACACAAACTTAGATCATATAGATTTCAAAATGCGTCTCGTACTGAAACACAACTCAAAACTCGACATACTCAACACCTTTTTTAATTCTGATACGAAACTATTTTAGCGAGACAACATTGATACATAACACCACGCGACATGATTTAACGAGGCATGATCTATCAACCAAACCCCCTTAGTATAATTTTTACGAGGCCATAACCACAACATTAGACCTCCACTATTTGACGAGAATAATATAGTCCCCACCCTTATTCTTTTACATCAGATTGGCAGCGTACGTGACGTAGGTTTTAGATGCGTGGTTTTGCAACCTTACAAAAGGTTTTACCTCTCGAGGGATCTCAAGAGGCTTACAACCCCACCAGGCAGTGTACCTGACCGATGTAGTATAGTGTAGTGGTAAGTACGGGGGATTGATCGTTCTCCACAGGGAATAGTGTTCGTTAGGTATGAAAAACTACTTTAGTAGGTCTAAGGGTGAGGGAAGATTCTTTTTGTATTTTTATATTTTTTATGAAAGCAAGTAAAATCTCGGGTTTGAAGGAGTGGGCGGAATTAGTTGCTAGTCAACTAACCCAAATTACTACGAATGCAAATAAAATAAAATAACTGAAAATGAAAAGGTTGTGAAACTTATGTGGAGAGAAATGTGTTTACTTAGATTTCCTTACTCCCTAACTATCTTTTACCGGTTGATTAGTGTGTATTAATTGCGTGGATGACGGGTGTATTCCTTAATATCAATCGTGGGGTGGCTTACGTACTTCCCCAACTCTACAAGCTCCTACTTCACTCCTATGTCGAGCCGGCTAGGAAGCTCCTAACATGGGATCACTAGAATTCGCTCATGCATTAAATACAACCATAAAAATCTAGTACGCATTGGTTCATGTTTCTTAAGACGTTCAAGCAAGTTACCGAATAGGAAGTTAGCCAGTTTTCTTAAGCCTAACATCGATAAACAATCATTCAATACAATTAATAACACACTAATAACCGATAATCAATAGTTAGGTTTTATTAGATCTAAGCAAACACAAGATAAATCTAGCCTAGCATGTTAATCAAAAGACAAGAACAAGATATAATCAAACAACACATAGACATATTGATTGATTAAACAATTACTTATCTTCAATTAAACATGGGAGATCCAAGGGTTTGAAAACCCTTAAAAATGGCAGAAATTCGTCTTAGGGTTTCTCCTCACAAAGTTGCACACTAATGACAAAAAATTGCAAAACTATATATAGAGTTTAAGGGCTGACGGCGTCACGTTATAGGACTTGACGCCGTCACCTCGCCGTGTCTAGGGTTCCCGGATGGCCTTCTTGACGCCGTCCCTCTTTAGTGCTCCAAAATCCGCTCTGGCCTATCAAGGCTTGACGCCGTCAGAATATGTCTTGACGCCGTCCCTCTTTAACTTAAACCGTGATGGCCTTGATCACCTCAAAGGGTGACGCCGTCAGATTTTTCATTGCAAAATTCTCTGGCTTATCATGTGTATTTTTCATATCCACCTTTTTTTGCCAAGCCATGACGCCGTCAAGAGCAATTTGTGACGCCGTCAAAGGTACTTTTCCAGCCGATTTTGAGACTTTGTCGTTTTCTTCACTTTTATGCTCCAAAAACGTCCAAAATGCTTCCTTTTCCAGATTTCTTCTCCAAAGTACCTAAAATGACAAAAGGAACGATTTAGGGCAATATTTGATCAAATAAATACGATTTAGGGCTTAAATGACCCCCTAAAAGCGGAACACTTTTCGCTTCATCAAATACCCTTACACTTGAGATTTGCTTGTCCTCAAGCAAATGCGCTTTTATTCTAATCAAAATACAAGTTAGGGGTCATTTAATGCTAATATAAAAGTAATTACAACAAATAGTCGTTCCATTTTAATCATAATAAGCACGGAGATTACAAACTAGCACCTCACAAGTAGTGTTTAGATACTCACATCTCTCAGGTGTCATCAAAATAAATCTCATAAATGAAAACGGATAATATCTCTCACTACCTGTCATAGCAAATAGATTACCATAGGCTTGGGAAACGATCGAAAACCTTCTCCACTAGGCGTAAGCACCTAAGATAAACTATCAAAGAGGGCTTTTACATGGGTTATAACGTGAGGTGTAGGGATATGATAAACACGGTTTTGTTGGATAAGGGATATTTTACTGGTGGCGAGTTAAAGATCTTGATTAATTACATGTACAATATGGCGTTGCTAAGCCAAGACTAGACTCGACTTAAGCTAAAAACAAAATAACAAAAACATAAAACAAACATAAAATGAAACGGGATGGTAGTCCGTATGTTTTTTCCACTTTTCTTTTTCTCATTTTTTTTTTCTTGATTTTTTTTCCATTTTTTTTTTTTTTTTTTTTTTTTTTTTTTTTTTTGCATACATTCTTGCCCTACCATCCAAAATAATACATCATAGGGGCGTTGCATTCCCCTTACACTTGAACTTTTACATAACTTTACAAGTAACTATTCTAATGACTCGAATTAAGATAATCGAAAAACTTGGAGTACTTTTAAAATATTTAGCACATATGGGGGTAATAAATGATGTTCTTCCCCATTACTCCATTACACTAGTACTTTACCCATGAGTCCCAATCGTCCCAAAATAATATGTACAAAGATATGACTCGACTTAGCAACCATGTAATCAATTAGATAATTAACTTGGGTTTAAACAAATGTTGTCACAATAATGCACTAAAAAATGAGTGCATACAAGGTAGGCTAAGGCGATTTGGGTGTACATTTAAGTGGGGTGTAAACAAATTCTTCCTTTAAGTAAAATGCTTAAAGGTCGAAACGAAAAGATAGGCTCTGAGGGGTGTACTAGGGGTATCGTGTACTAAAAATGAGTACAACGCAAAGGGTGTGGGAGAATTACTTGACCAATGTAGCCAACGTAATTATAACAAAAACACAGGTGTAAAACAATGGGTTAATCCTAATGCCTCTTATCATGTAGTAAATCTAACTACACGAATGTAGTCTCACTTGTGGCCTCGGAATGGTCCTAACGCAAGTTCTAGAATCTAAGTACTACCGATACACACATCATAGCATAAATGCTTTTTCTACCAATTCTAGGGGCGAACCTCACATATTTGGGGGTGGACAATTTTTTAGTGGTACGGTTTTTTTGTGCTAGTCATATAACTCCTATCCATGAGACGCTCATTAAGATCAAAGTTTCACTCCTATATGTTGTAAAAAATTTTAAATTTGGCACTAAAATTGCCCTAACAGGTATTTATCTCAGTTTTATTACACATCTACCATTAAACAAACAAAAATCAAGCCTAATTGTATTCTCTTAAAGTATCGTACTTTTACCCCCCCCCCCTTACACTTAAGATGAACATTGTCCCCAATGTTCAAATGACAAGACGTAAAAGTAAAAAGGTAAACGAATGAAATCAAATACTCCCCTGATTCGCTCGGTGGATAATGAGGTAACATGGTTAGATCTTCTTCCAAGAGAATGTAGAAGCTCCAAAACTAATGCATCGCCAAAAGCTTGACTCCACATACATTTCCTTGTCCAAAATAACCTGTTAAACCTGAGAAAACAAACACGAAAACCTGCATAACATCGGCGGGATAAATCTATATATAAGGATATAATGCTTGTGGAATGATAATTTTGCAGATTCCTGGAGTTTATAAGTTAGAGATTTAATAAAAACTTTTTATGAAAACAAAACTTTCAAAAATTTCAGAAGATTAAAACCTGACGCCGTCAGAAATGATCTGACAGAATTTTCATGTTAAGTTTCCGGAAAATTTCTGGAAAAACCTATACCTTACTTCCTGGAAATCCTGCAAAATATCATTATGACTCGATACAAGCATTTGACTCAAACAAATACTAATATGTATGTTAATTTAATATTGTTATGATTCATGTTCATTTGTTCTAAAAAAAACCGATTTGGATTTCCCTTACACTTAACTTTTGCAAAATACCTTTATATGTAGTTAAGACGAAGTTAAAAACAAGATAAAGCATTTTCACAATTTAGTTTTGAACATGAATCAATAATAATAAAAATTAAACATACATACGGAAACAAATAAAATCAAACAAACAAATAAATAAACACACAAAGCAAATAAAGCTTGGGTTGCCTCCCAAGAAGCGCTTTTCTTTATTAACGAGTCTTGTAGCTAGACTCAAAGTCCTTCTACCCTATGTAAGTGAGCTCGTCATCGAGGACGTCTTTAGGGTTAAGCTTGGATTGAAGTTTCCTATTGGTCCGGTTAGTACAATATATCTTTTCAAACTTCTCTCCATCCGGGTCATACAATGTCATCTTAATATGCCATGACCCATCTCCATCTTTGGGTGGTTTGTCCCAATCCCACTTATGATCATCGTCCTCACAAGTCCACTTATTCATCCCTAGGTTAATTGGCAAAACTCCTAGGAAATCAATCATCTTCCTAAAAACTAGAGGGTCTTCAAATGGATCTAATTCGGTGTCCCTAGCCAAGAGTTGCTCTACCGTATGTGTTTGGTTCACAAAGTCCTCTTCTAGGTAAAATGGGCGTTGGGGTCCTATGAAGTCTCTATCGATCCAAGGTCCATATCTAGATGGTCTCCTATTTAACTCTAACCAATGGGGTGTTGGTTCATCACTAGTATCATAAGCATGTTTCTTCACATCATAGACTGACCAAGTATCACCTTCTCCTACCGCTATCTTAGATTCCTTACAATCAATCATAGCACTAGCGGTCGCCAAAAATCCTCTACCTATCAACAAGGGGCATGTAGGGTCGCTAACCATATCAAGGACGTGGAAATCGGCTAAAATGGTTAGTTTTCCAATGTGTACTAACACGTCTTTGACTACTCCAATCGGGTAAGCAACACTCCCATCCGATAAACCTATTATTACCTCGGTTTCTTCAAGTTTTCCTAGTTTTAGAGAGGTGTAGAGAGGTAACGGAAGTAGGTTAAGGCTTGATCCAAGATCGGCTAATGTGTCATAAGCCTCCGAATTACCGATCTTGCAAGGTAGAACAAATAAGCCCGGATCATCTAACTTCTTAGGTAGCTTGTTTTGAACAAAGGCGGTCCCTTTTTCGCCTAACTTGAGCTTCTTCTCATCCAACACATCAATAACCGGACTTTCAAGGTGGAGCTTCTTGAATTCATTGTCAAGGTTTTGAGTGGGAGGTGTTTCAACTATGTTGTTGACCAATTTGGATATCATAACTTCTTGGTCATTTTGAACGACTTGGGTTTGTTTGAAACACGTGCTCATGGAATTGACCGAATAGTATTGTGGACAAGAACTAGGAGACGAAACCGACGAGATGGCGTTGACGTTTAGTTTCGGGTTCTTGACTGTGTTGCTAGGGAGTGCTCCCATTTCTCGGTCATTGAGGGCTTTCAACAAAGTGTCAATCTTATTGGTCATCTCGCTTTGTTTTTGTTTGAAATTTGGCTTCAAACTTGGCCAAACGAGCTTCTTGAGATGCCATAAATTGGGACATCAATCCTTCAAAGTTATTGGTACTACCATAATTGTTGGAAGGATTGTTATTGAAAGTACGGTTCGAGTTAGAACCGCTTGATTGGAAACGATTAGGTGGGTTGGAAGAATTGGTTTGTTGTGCGTTTTGGTTTTGTTTCCACCTAAGGTTTGGGTGATTTTTCCATGAGGGGTTGTATGAATCACCGTAAGGGTTTGGCTCGGGTTTGAAAGTGTACCACTTGTCTCCCGCTCCGTCGGTACGCGAGGATGCGTAGTCCGCAAAAGCTTGTTCGGGGAGTTCCATGCAATCACGAGTGTCGTGGGGACCACTACATAATTCACATGAAGAAGTGATTTTGTTCACTTGGCTTAAAGGTTTAGGAGCCTCGTTGGATTTCATAAGAAACTTGACTTGGTCTTCAAGTTCTATGATCCTACGGTCGGAAGTGCTTGAATTGTTCGAAGGCAAAGATATTGCCTTGACCGTTTTATTCAAATCACGGGGATCATTCCAACTTTCGTTGTCATAAAGAGCAAGATCTTCTAGGAGAGCCCATGATTGTTCCGCACTTAGATCACGTAGCTTACCACCAGCCGATTGGTCAATGGTTTGCCTCGTGGAGAGATTGATATGGTCATAGAAGATTTGGACTTGGAGCCAAAGTTCCATGCCATGGTGAGGGACTTTTTGGAGTAAGTCCTTGAATCGAGTCCATGCCTCGTAGAGGGTTTCGCCTTGACGTTGTTGGAACATCAAGATATCATTCCTTAGCTTGGTAGTTCTTCCCGGTGAGAAAAACTGAGCAAGGAAACGAGTGATGAGAACATCCCAAGAGGTGATGGATCCTGCAGGTAGACGCTCTAGCCATTGACTAGCTTGGTCCCGCAGAGAGAATTGAAAGAGACGCAGTCGGGTCGTCTCTCGAGTGGCAACATCAGGGTCTATGGAGTCAACGATTTTGAGAAAGTCCTTGAGATGTTGATTAGGATCTTCGGAACGAAGTCCATGGAATGCGCATCCGCTTTGCACCAACCGGATGGTGTCGGATCGTAAGGGTGTGACATTGGCTCATTGAGTGAGCTCAATGGGGTTTCGATAGCCATGGTGGCTAGGACGGGAGTAGTCTCCTAAGGTACGGGCTCTAGGAGGTGGGTGCTGTTGTGGTGGTGGGTTGTTGGGATCAAGGATATTACCACCTTCCATGATGTCGGACGGTAATGGTTACGAACAAAGAAACGAAGAAAAAAAGATAGACTAAAGAAAACCTAGAAAAAGAAAATAAAAAATCTCACTAGAAAGGAATCTAGTGAGTAGACCTAATAAAATAAAAATTCAACCTAAACAATAACTATTCTCCGGCAGCGGCGCCAAAAACTTGATGCATGGTTTTGCAACCTTACAACAGGTTTTACCTCTCGAGGGATCTCAAGAGGCATACAACCCCACCAGGCAGTGTACCTGACCGATGTAGTATAGTGTAGTGGTAAGTACGGGGGATTGATCGTTCTCCACAGGGAATAGTGTTCGTTAGGTATGAAAAACTACTTTAGTAGGTCTAAGGGTGAGGGAAGATTCTTTTTGTATTTTTATATTTTTTATGAAAGCAAGTAAAATCTCGGGTTTGAAGGAGTGGGCGGAATTAGTTGCTAGTCAACTAACCCAAATTACTACGAATGCAAATAAAATAAAATAACTGAAAATGAAAAGGTTGTGAAACTTATGTGGAGAGAAATGTGTTTACTTAGATTTCCTTACTCCCTAACTATCTTTTACCGGTTGATTAGTGTGTATTAATTGCGTGGATGACGGGTGTATTCCTTAATATCAATCGTGGGGTGGCGTACGTACTTCCCCAACTCTACAAGCTCCTACTTCACTCCTATGTCGAGCCGGCTAGGAAGCTCCTAACATGGGATCACTAGAATTCGCTCATGCATTAAACACAACCATAAAAACCTAGTACGCATTGGTTCATGTTTCTTAAGACGTTCAAGCAAGTTACCGAATAGGAAGTTAGCCAGTTTTCTTAAGCCTAACATCGATAAACAATCATTCAATACAATTAATAACACACTAATAACCGATAATCAATAGTTAGGTTTCATTAGATCTAAGCAAACACAAGATAAATCTAGCCTAGCATGTTAATCAAAAGACAAGAACAAGATATAATCAAACAACACATAGACATATTGATTGATTAAACAATTACTTATCTTCAATTAAACATGGGAGATCCAAGGGTTTGAAAACCCTTAAAAATGGCAGAAATTCGTCTTAGGGTTTCTCCTCACAAAGTTGCACACTAATGACAAAATATTGCAAAACTATATATAGAGTTTAAGGGCTGACGGCGTCACGTTATAGGACTTGACGCCGTCACCTCGCCGTGTCTTAGGGTTCCCGGATGGCCTTCTTGACGCCGTCCCTCTTTAGTGCTCCAAAATCCGCTCTGGCCTATCAAGGCTTGACGCCGTCAGAATATGTCTTGACGCCGTCCCTCTTTAACTTAAACCATGATGGCCTTGATCACCTCAAAGGGTGACGCCGTCAGATTTTTCATTGCAAAATTCTCTGGCTTATCATGTGTATTTTTCATATCCACCTTTTTTTGCCAAGCCATGACGCCGTCAAGAGCAATTTGTGACGCCGTCAAAGGTACTTTTCCAACCGATTTTGAGACTTTGTCGTTTTCTTCACTTTTATGCTCCAAAAACGTCCAAAATGCTTCCTTTTCCAGATTTCTTCTCCAAAGTACCTAAAATGACAAAAGGAACGATTTAGGGCAATATTTGATCAAATAAATACGATTTAGGGCTTAAATGACCCCCTAAAAGCGGTACACTTTTCGCTTCATCAGTTTTAGATATTGTTCGACCCAACAAACACTGAAGTTCTACGTGACACAAATACACACGACACCCCACGACCTGATCTAATTCCAACTACAACCTTAACAGTACACTATCCTTTGAGACCAAACTCACACACAAGAAAACAATCATGCGAGACCAGACCATTTTAAATCGAGGCAGAAACAACATCAAAACAGCCCACAAAACGCGACACAATTCGTCAACTCATGAGGTGTATAAGTTATGATTTTATGCATGATTTTATGTGTGGTTATACGAGATAAACTAGCATGTAGTTTAAGATAATTTAAGTGGTTAATTAGCATGGATTTAATCTTGATTAAACATGCATTATGTCGACTGAAAAGAGAACAAAAAGAAAACCAAAGTAACCTATGAGTCGACTTAGAAGCAATCGAGTAGAACAAGGGATTAGGGCTCGGATTCACCACCAAAACTCTAGTGATTCGTACGCAAAACTCGATCACCAACTTGTTTCATTCCTTCCCTCTTATTGGCAATACGAATGGTATAGGGTTTAGTTTGGTTCGGTGCAAAAGTAATAGGGAGAAAACAAATATACGGTTATAAGAGAGCAGAAGGAAAAGCGTTTTCAAGTTTAGGAATAAAGTAGAAACCGTGTAACTTATGTTGGCAAATCGTATAAATCCCAAAGGGATAGGGTACTTGCAAATCTTCATATCTTAAACAAATATTCACCTTGTATTAATCTTTATCATAAACGAATCAAAGGGATAGGAATACATCTTTTCATTTTAAGAAACATGAAGAAAACGTGTAGGGTCTAAATCCGAAAGGTATAAGGGTCGTTTAGGCATAGTCACTTAGGATAGAATTTTTAGTTTAGGAAACTTTAGGTTATAATTTAACTAGTTTAGTTATAATTTACATTACGAAATTTTATTATAAGGTATAGTTTTTAAATGACATATAGTTAATTTCATACTTAGTATAAAATTCAAAATGGTACATAAAATGATGATTCAAATTTTAGGGTTTTACAACTCTTCCCTTCTAAAAAGAAAATTCCGTCCGCGAAATTGAAATGAAATGATTAAATGGAAACGTACCAGATTACGAAAGGAAATGAAAATGATTTTAACAAACGGAAAGGTTGTTTCTCGTGACTCGATCCTGACGATCCAAAATAGCCTCAGGCTCTCTCAACAGAACAAATCATAACAAATCTGATCCAACAGATTCGAAACCACATGCGACAGATGATAACTGAGACATCTCAAATGAGATACATGTTAGGAATTTTATAATTTATGTAATAGTTCATTGCTGCTGTTAGTATAAAGCGGTTCTTGCTGGTAGTATTAGTTACTGCTGGTCATGGTTTCTGCTGGTAGCTTTGATTCGTTTCTGCTGGCAGTGTTTATTGCTGCTAGTCATAGCGTATTTTTAGTATGTTTGTTAGATTTATTCTAGGAAGAGATTTGTGTATATCTCTTTACACGGTTTGTTATGAGCTGTATTAGGGTTTCTTAGTCTATAAAAGAAATCTGCAGCTAGGGTTTATGTACTACATTGAAAACAATATCATTAGAAAATAAAAAGATCCATAGAAGATCAACGTTTATTAGTTATTCGTTCTTCTTTAACTCTTGTGTTTAGTTTCCGCCTGAATACAAGTTTATTATTTAGAGATTCTCAAAGTAGTTTGCTTGTGTTTACATAAGTTTTCTACGAGTTCTACTAAGCTCATAAGATCTATCAAGGTGCACGATCCAACAATACATGAACTAAAGCATGATATGAACATGAGATAAATACGAAGGCAATGCTAAACGATAGGAATTTTCACAATCCTATTCTAAAATTCCGACGAATCAAGGAAACGTACAAAACGATCAACGAAGTAATTATCGAACGTATAAAATGCATAAGGATAAGGGTAGAATATCCGTAATGATAAGAACGAACTTAAGGACTAGCGAATCACTGAATAAATCTCTATATTATGCCATAACGTCTAACCCTTCTGTACGGAGATACCCCAAGAACACACGACCCCCGGTCTAAAATTCCAAAGTTCCTCTACCACGGTAACTATTCTTCCAGTCACTATAATCAACTCCGGATCTTCAATAAGCAGCTATCTAACCCCCTTCCAACAAAAGATGTTCTATACTTCCATCCCTAACAAAGTACAGGATCCTAACATATCCTCTAAAGTCCGAATAGTTCATTCCTTTTGTCCATTTATCTAAGGGTGAAAAGAAATCTTAACTTGAGTCTGATTCCTCAAGCCTTCTCTAGTTCTCCTTGGAACTGTGAAGTAAAACGCGACTCTCTGACATGATCACTGCTACCAACTCCAAGTTATGTGTTGGATATTCCGCCTCCTATGGTTCTAGTTGTCTTGATGCATAAGCGATATCCTTCCCGTGCTGCACAAGTGTATAACCAAGTCTCTTCTTGAAATCATTCCCAAAATTGGTACCCACCTAGAAGCTAATTCATGTTTCAGCTCTTCAAACTCAGTTCTCGTTCCTCATCCCAACTAAAATTCTCCTCTCTTCTCATACGCTTCATCAACGATAATGCCAGTCGTGAACATCTTCCACAATTCTTCTACAAGACTTAAAGGTTTTAACCCTGTAACTGTCGTCGGTCTTGACCATTTAGTGATAATCCCAACCTTCGCAGGATCCAAAATGATACCATCTGCTAAGAACGTCTCTTGTCCCAACCACAATATCACCCTTCGAGAATTTTGTTTAAAGCTTCTTCTAACATAACATTTCTAACACAATACGAAAATGATCCTCATGCTTCTCCTTCGTCTCTGAATACACCAAGATGTCATACTATGACTAATTTGTCCCAGTACTCACGAAGGACACGATTCATCAAGTCCATAAACAGTCAGAGCATTAGCCAATACTGTTGGCATCACTAACACTCGTAGTGGCCGTAACGAATACGAAAGACAGTTCTAGGAATATCTTCAAGCCATAAATCCATCTAAATGAAAACTTCGCGTCCTAAAATTGATCAGATACATAGTCGATTCGAGGTAGTGAATAATGGTTTCTAACAGTAATACGGTTCAGCTTCCAGAAGTCAACACATAATCTCCTACTACTATCCTTCCTCTTTACGAATAAAACCGGGGTAGTCCACGAAGGTGTACTCGGACAATTAAAACCACTTACAAGTTGTTTCTTCAGTTCTTCCCATCTAAATGGTGTCATTCAATTTAGAGTTTCAGATTCAGGAAAAACGTCGTTCCATACGGATAGAGTTCTGTCTCATTAGACCTTACTGTTCCGGCACTTCTCAAGATATCTTATGCTCCCAATAAGTTCAAGTTATATGATGTTTGTATTATCACGTTGATCAGGCGTCATAATACTTGCATCATATAATCATGCCTTTATTGGTATCGTATTCCACCTCGAGTCGTGACTAAACAATCTCTTAGTACCATGTCATATCAACTTCACATTCTGGTGGAAATCTTGGTGGTTCGTTCAGGAATTACATCGAGAAAATTCAGATTGCAAAATGACTCTCAAGGGAAGATCCATCCAACGGTGTATTAAATAGGTGCTAGAAAAACCTTCACAAACGCGAAGAATAATGTACGAGTTTTCAGGGTAGTAATGATAACAACGGTTAATCAGTCGGAAATCATGGTAAGGAATTCAGGATTGTTCAAAACGCCAAAGGTGGGACGTAGTATGACAGTAGTTAGCATCTAAATGCTCAGTCCACCGGTCCATACCAGAATGACATCGAAACCGCATACTTCCAAAGGAACGAATCCTATTGTAAGAACGAAATGGACAATTTTCTATACTCGTGGTTACTCACCACTAGATTTCTCATAGGAATGAAAAAGGTTAAGGCATAACTTAATAGTGTAGAGGGGACCTTAATATGCTTAACAAAAGCAAGGGAAATCACCGAATGTGTTAAACACATCATGGTCATCAGAATCCTCAGAATGGTCGAAGAGGCATCTAAATGATTAACAAACGAATCAGAGTTTAAGGTCGGAATCAGAAAATAAAACTCATATAGTGTAAGGCATAACCATAAAATTCTCAAGGCATTCTAAACTTACTTGGTCACTAAACTTAAGTTGTGCAAAATGATAGGTTTTCTAAATCTCTGAAAAGAATGATCTTAAAGGGCTTAACTAAAAAGGTAGGGGTATGAATCAGAGTGATGCGGAAGCAATATACCTAACAAATGTCTTATCACATAGTCTACCCAATCCTCACCGGTCATATCTTAAGTTCTTCCAGAGTGGAAATCCTAAGGCAAATTCTCAAAGGTTGTTTCATAAGCTCCTATAGTGCAAACCTAAGGGCCTAATATTCACAGGTCATGATTTTATGTACTAAAAGTCGAAACCTTTACTCTGATACCATAATTATAACAACCCCATCTGAGAACGGGTCAAATGTCACATTTATGGCGTCAAACAGAACATACGCAAGCGGAAGACTTCAATAATACAATGGTTACAAAAGTATTCTAAGGAAAAGATAAAGTACTAAATCTGAACATTTCAACTTCCATACTAAAATACAAACTAAGTCCAAAAGAAAAACTCTAAATGCATTTCTAATCCATGGGAAGCTATCAACGTATTCCACTAAGAACTCCTAAGCACTCGTCACTCTCCTAAGCACTTGTCACTCGAATCCCAGCCTCCCTCTTAGAACCTGCCGTAGGAAGAGAAAATGCGGTTGAGCTTAAAAAACTCAGTGAGCAGATATATATAATGAAAGGTAATAAGCAAACGAATAAACGAAACAAAACTAAGGAAACTTGCTGAACAATATACCATAATTCATGAGAAAATAAATGAATGAATAAGGAATTAGAAATAACAAATGAATGCCACAACATTAGACCTCCACTGTTTGACGAGAATAATACAGTCCCCACCCTTATTCTTTTACATCAGATTGGCAGCGTACGTGACGTAGGTTTTAGATATAGTTCGACCCAACAAACACTGAAGTTCTACGTGACACAAATACACACAACACCCCACGACCTGATCTAATTCCAACTACAACCCTAACAGCCCCTTGTTACACTATCCTTTGAGACCAAACTCACACACAAGACAACATTCATGCGAGACCAGACCATTTTAAATCGAGGCAGAAACAACATCAAAACAGCCCACAAAACGCGACACAATTCGTCAACTCATGAGGCGTATAAGTTATGATTTTATGCATGATTTTATGTGTGGTTATACGAGATAAACTAGCATGTATTTTAAGATAATTTAAGTGGTTATTTAGCATGGATTTAGTCTTGATTAAACATGCATTATGTCGACTGAAAAGAGAACAAAAAGAAAACCAAAGTAACCTATGAGTCGACTTAGAAGCAATCGAGTAGAACAAGGGATTAGGGCTCGGATTCACCACCAAAACTCCAGTGATTCGTACGCAAAACTCGATCACCAACTTGTTTTGTTCCTTCACTCTTCTTGGCAGTACGAATGGTATAGGGTTTAGTTTGGTTCGGTGCAAAAGTGATAGGGAGAAAACAAATATGCGGTTATAAGAGAGCAGAAAGAAAAGCGTGTTTTCAAGTTTGGGAATAAAGTGGAAACCGTGTAACTTATGTTGGCAAATCATATGAATCCCAAAGGGATATGTAACATCCCCGAATTTGATTGCAGCGGAAACAACATCTGGGGTGCTACTTGTAACAACCCGTAAATTTCCAAACATTGTTTTAATACTAAAAATTTAATTATTTTTACTTGACAATTTAATTGGACATTTTTGAACATATTTAGTTATTTCAGAAAATTCTTTCATATTGGTAACGGTTAAATTTAATTGGACATTTTTGAACATATTTAGTTATTTCAGAAAATATATTTTTGTATTTTTACAAACCGATGGACCACATTTAAAAATTAACCCAACGGGACACGGGGTGCACGGGGCATCAATAAAACAAATCTACCCTTCTAGTAAATATATACCAACCGTCCATTTCCTTGACTTTTTATCTCCTTCCCTTCTTTTGCTTTCTTTTCCTCTGTACATTCGATCTATCACATCACACCATCCCACTTTTGTGATTCTTCTTATCCCTCTTGAAACCTCACCATCAACCTTCTTCTTCTTTTGTCTCTCGTCTCTTCTTCCCAGGCGCCCTCACGAGACTACTTAGGAGATTGATAGGGATCTTTCTCAAATTTGTTCCTTCACAAGAACCCACCAAGAAAGTTTTGGTCAAAGCTACCTTCTTTGCTTCTTTTAATTGGATCGTTGTAGAAGATGGAGACACACAAAATGACTGATATATCACATACATCTCACTTGCTCTCCCTAGGGTTTCGACAGCCGCCACTGCAAATTACTCCGGCCAAACCACCATTATCAACCGTCCCCACCATTATCCAGTTGAAGAGTCAAGGGTTCGTTTATTTTGGGTTTAGATACTCGGGTCTCGAATAGGATTAGTTGGACGCTATGCTCCGCCTCCTTCCCCCTCATTCTTATTTGGTAATCATTTGAATCATTTTGTCCTTAATTGATTTAATCCGATTGTAACTATGTTTCGTGGTTAAAAATCCGGAATAACAACATAGAATTTAAAAGATTGTGATTTATGATAGACTTTAAAACTGTTTTCGTGTGGTGATAATCATAAAATGATGATTGTTGTGGTTTTGGATTTGGGTCGGGTCAGCTAACCCGGAGTTGAACCAGTTTCTGTTTGTGTTTATCATTGTAAATTTTTGGTGTTCTTGAATGATTGTTGTGGTTTATTCTTTTAAGCTTTGGTCAGTATCCTTATTCGAGTTTTGTTGTTCTCGACCCCAAGAGGGTGTTGTTGATTCCTATTGATGTTCCTTCCATTAAAATGGTGTTTGTTTTCTTGTTTGCGTCTCGGTTTCAAATACATAGAGTGCATAATCAATACAATCACAACAAATACAAGTCAAAAGAAACCTTAACTGTTCAAGCAAGTTATTGCACCCAGTCTAGTTATACTGACATTTTAGCGTATCTGATCTTTAGTTTCTTAATATATTAAGGTATTAGTTGGTAAACACCCCCAATATGCCAGTACGATTAGTCTTAAATAAGCAACTCAACCAAGCTTAGCACCCGATAGACCTATTTCACTTGATCCAGAAAGCAATTAATTTATAAAGAAAATCAAGTAACCAGGAGTAAAAGTGGACACGAATCACTATGAGAAACTTGTTTTGTGTCAAGAGCATAGTTAGAAGCATTG
This sequence comes from Artemisia tridentata subsp. tridentata, assembly GCA_021014915.2. Classification (NCBI taxonomy): domain Eukaryota; kingdom Viridiplantae; phylum Streptophyta; class Magnoliopsida; order Asterales; family Asteraceae; genus Artemisia; species Artemisia tridentata. Next base: position 355,760,326 of record CP139509.1, on the reverse strand, counting down.
TGCAAATAGGCTATCCATTTACCAGCTCTCATTTATTAACAAATGAGGTAGCAAATTTATTAAGCACTTTTAAGTAGTGAAAGGCATCACACTTCTGATATCTAGGGAAATTGAAATAAGTTGATTGCTATAAGAAATGTAGATAATTAAAAAAAAAATGAAACATGGACAATCATAATTGGCAAAATAATGTTTGACAAATCTAAGTTATAACTTATCTTCAAAAGATGAATTAGAAAATGAGTATAGGAAACAGAATTACTATAAGGGTGCATTGGGTTGAGTCATGGGCTCAAGCCCATACAAAAACAAAATAGGTACATATATTGTTGGGTTAAGTAATTATGGGCCGAAGCCCTATAGATTTTAAGATGAGTGTGTTTGATTAAAAGTCCAAGATATGCTAAAACACATTTCGACAAAGAACATGTAACAAGTATTTAACATATTGGTAACACGACGGATTTACATGAGGATAATTATTTGACGACAGATATAACTATATAACGAACTTAAATTATATAAGAAACATTGAACAAAAATAATTGGTAATGGACTTGGAATAAATGAACATATTTTTGACTATATTGGCGTTTAATGGATTAACATCGGACTAAGTAAATTGTGGATACATTATTAGTTTAGAAAATGGTGTCATATAGGAATGAAATTTGTTATTGAAAGGGGTGTGTTGAATTATAGTAAGAATGGAAATGAATGCGTTGGTAATCTTTACAAATCATCTAATTAACAAACTAACATATACTTAATGGGCTCTTGTTGATCCATAACAAACTCGACATAGTGGACTAATTATTTTGAACTGGTACAATATAAATGTATTATATACAGACACTTGAATACCGGATAGAATCATTAGACAATTTAACTACATCAGACAAATCGGACATATTTAGACAAGACAACTAATTGATATTCTAAAAAGTAGGATTTATTTATTAGTGTCAATCGTACTTATTAAAAACTTGAAGGGGAAAACATTGGTTTGAGGTAACTAAGTTTTATTGAAATCACGACAACTTTAGAAAATTTTATAAATGAACATTAGTTTGAGGTAACTAAGTTTTATTGAAATCACGAAAACTTTAGAAAATTTTATAAATGAACACGACATGATTTATAAATTTCTAAACTTATACTTTTTATCTAATAAAAACCCGACAAATCGAAACTTGTAATTATTAACATGAAAAACATTTACTATTTAATATACAACTTTAAGTTTTCTTGTAGAACTCAAATTACCTTTTTAAAACTATGTTAATTAATTTTAAACTACTTGGGGTTATTAGGTAGACATCTAAAACATATTAATTGACTTAATTATAGACATCCTTCTCTTGTCACTATTTTTCTCGACTTCGTTTGTCATTCTTTTCTCGATGTGTCGATTTCCTTTTTTTTTTTTTTTTTTTTTTTTTGGCGTGAGTATTTTTGAGTCTATGTTTTTACCACCACACAAAACATTAACACTAAACTTATACAACCTTTAATATAAATAATCCATGAAAACTAAAACTTTGTTCCTTCCAAGATTCTTTATCGTTCGAGGCGTATTCTGAGATAAATATATGTATTAGGTTGTGCCGATCCGACACCATTGTGCCCATTTTCCCAATATCGTTGTTTTGCCCTTGATGCCAGTTGTGACTGTTGTGATATTTCTGCATTGCTGCAAGCCAAGGTGAGTTCATGGACCCTACCTTTTACTTGTTTTATAACTGTTTTGGGGGAGAATACATGCTTGTTTTTAAACTAAATGCATGCATAAATTGTTTTTATCTAAAGACATGAATTACTTGATTTGTGAAGATGTTATTTAATTGACCAAATTATTGCGCAGTTAGCCTAAGACTCTAGAACCCATTACTATGCCCGCCTTCATGCACTGTTAATTCCGGTTAGGAAGCGCGATTAATATAAATAGATCTATTGGGGTGACTCCCCCGTTCGGTTGGCCAGACAGGTCAATGCGGGCGTATATTAAGTCCGATTACGAGTGAATTGGGTTAAGCACTCGCTAAGGGCCCCATTGTTATTATTGATGTGCTAGGTTATAGCGCACTGAACGGTCGAGCTTCGGTGGCATGAACTTAGAGCTAGCGCAATAGAACATTAAAACTTGAGACATATACCCTACACATGGTTTACATTACTAATTTTGAGCTTAAAGCGTGCATTAAACTTGATACTACAACATTTTGAGCAGGGTATGCTCATAGAACTTTTATTAAATTAATATCATCATTACTGTTTTATCATAACTCTATGAACTCACCAACCTAGTGTTGACACTTTTTAGCATGTATTTTCAGGTTTAAGGTGATCATTTAGTGGTGAAAACTTTTGGCAGGGCATGGCATGGTCATAGAAGACTCTGATATAATTGGGACCACTTGAAATCTTTCATGGGCTTATATTTCCGCACTATTTTGAAATGTTGTAAACAAATCATTTTTGAATATGAAATCTATTTAAACGGTTGAGTTAAAACCGTTCTTTATACTTTGTGTTGTGATACCAATTGTGTAGCACCCCAGTGACACGTATACTTCCGCTAAACCAGATTTTGGGGGTGTTACACTACTTAATTGGATCACAACATAAGTATAGAGAACGAATTTATCAAATCCGTTTTAAAAGCTTCATTAATTAAAACATAAGTTTTACATAATTGATATTTGCGGAAAACAAGGCCCATTATTGTTATTAGTTTTCCCATAGTACAAAAACCCTGGTCATGAGTGTTATGTATACACTCCAAAAGTGTGCATATGCCCCTGTCACGCACTGCCTTGCATCATCTTATGTCAACAATTAAATACCTGAGAAAAACATGCTAAAAGTCAGCTAAAAGCTGGTGAGTTCATAGGTTTACATAAATCAGTAAAGTTGGACTAGTAGTTCATGAGTCAACATTTCAAAGTGCGAAATGTTACTAAAGTGCTATTACTCTGCTCTAAGTCTCATGCTACCGAAGCTACGACAGTTTGCATGCGTAGAGTGCATGTAATATCATGGGAAGAGTCCATGCAGTAATAAGCATGCGAAGAGTGCATGTAATAACATGGGAAGAGTCCATGTAGTAATAATGCCCGGCAAGTGTTCTATCCCTAGTCACTTGTAATTCGACATGGTATACATCCATTTGTCCAATCCGAACTGTTGAATCCCAACACGGATGGAGGTGTCACCCTCAATAGATCTATTTATATCATTCGTGCTTCCAGCAGGAATTAACGGTACATAAATCGGGGCAATGAATATAGTACTTAGGCCAGCAGATAATAGTTTTGTCAAACAAAAGCATTGTTTAAGTAGTTCAGAAAAGTAAGCATGTTTCTCACCCCAAGTAATGTAAAATGAGTTATAAAGTAATAGTGGGGCTATGACTCACCTTGAGTATAACCATCAAGGTGAAATATGAAATCAAGTAAGTTATGGGAACGGCTCCAACACATGACCTGAATAATAGTGAAGTCTGAGAATTTTACAGTTTTGGTTTTATACGAATGATGAGTGTGAAAATGTGTAACGGATAATGTTTTGGTTTGTGATGTGTGATTTTGATATGCTTAAAATGCTTAAAGTTCAAAAATAATATTTTATATAATATTATCTTGTTTTTATGTCACTTGATTCCATAATTATCGTTTCCTCGAAATTCGTTGAATTAATATGTTAAGTTATTCGTTAAAAGTTCGTTATATAAATATAACCGTAACGAAAGTAATATACTGAAACGAATTGTGTAGCAAACTGCAAAAATTCTCATAATTAACAACGTTTAATTATATATTAATCTCTGTCATGATTTTTAATCACCATTTTTACAGAAAATTTTAAAATTTTTCATTATTATATATTTAAACACAAAAACGTTATCACGATAATTACAAAATAACGGGACGAGATTAAAGCGAATTACGAAAGTTAATTACACACTAAATTCCACATCTAACCACTAATCGGGCCAAGTTAAACCTCAGCCCACTCTTTCTTTTCTGTCACTATTCATCAGCCCACTTTTAAAGGCCCAATCCCTTCTTTTGTTTTGTTTTTCCAGCCGATTAAACACACACCAAAAACGCTTCGCGTTCTTTAGATTTTTAAACACAACTTATATATATTTTCGAACCTCCTAAATGACTACCCACCAAGGAGTTAGTATACAAATTATTAACGCGTGATATGAACATTTGATACATAAATAAAGACCAAAGTGTTTGGTCACTTGAACCCAACTCGAGCCGTATATGTTTTTCACAAACTCTAACATTTTGAACCAAGTGTGTTTTTAATCCCTTCTAACGGTGTTGCTTAATGATTTTCGAATGGCTAAGAGTGTTTAACCACAAGGACATTAAGGTTTCACCAAAAACCCAAAACCATGTAACCATAAAAATCGAATTTGAATGCCTAGTACTAGGATGTCAACATTCCTATCATCCCTCAATTTCACACATGTTAGAAGGACACAAAATCCATTAAAATACTTCATATCCCTCCTATGAATCGTCCTTGCTAGATTTCATTTGATCACTTTGCAATATCATATACGTTTTATAAATATATATACATTACATCTTTCACTATCTCTCAACCACTCACTCTCAATCATACACAACACATTATATTTGTCCTATAATCATTTTACCAAGTTCCACAAGGCCAGAAGTTACTCATATCAATCGGATTTAAAGAAACAAGTCGAAGGGAGTATTTATAATATATACGGTTTTTGGTTTTGTGAACGTTTCTTCGTTCCTGCCCATTTGCAAACGTTAACCACCTCCTATTTATCCATTGTAAGTAGTTTTTAGTCCATTACAACATTTGGAAATAACGCATGCATGATATTTCATTCAACTCAATCTTATTCCCATTTTATCTATTTTATACGTATATACGTTTAGAGTATTTCAATATTTATAGCATACCTCCTATTATGGTGAGCTAGGAAACTTAAATGCATCATCACATAACGTATACTTGCTCAGAAAAATCAATACGAATACTAAAGCTACTAAAAAGTCAAACCGGGTATGAAGGAGTTAAGATTTTCTAAGTGTTTTTCACGTATAAACATGTGCTCGACCAGCTCACTAGGCGCTTGATTTATTTCGAATTTTTACATACAACGTACCAATCTTTTTGCACAACTCAATTTTCGACCCAGCTAACTACAAGTTTCATGTATATACTTTGTAATAATAATCTCGTTTAACCTCTTTAAATCGCCCAAAGTAAACTGATCACACACGTATAAGCTAGCCTCAAAAGCTCTTTTAATTTGAAAATAGTACATTAAAAATGAGCCTAGGGATAAGCCCAACTTGTCTCAAACCCCCCGGATCACAAAACGTTAACGGGCTTTTAAACTAGCTTGTTAAGGCCCATTTAATGAAAAATAAGCTCTTTTTGCAAATAAGCTGTTGGAACAAGTTTTAATAAGCTTGAATATGATCCAGAAAAATTTGGCATAATTTTCCCCACAAATTTGGTACATTTGGACTAAAAATGCAAGCTAGTTTCACCCTAAAGGACTAAAACTGTCAAACCTTTAAAGCATGGACTGAAACTGTAAAAACAGAACCTTTAAGGTAGAAACTGATACTATTTAATATCCCAAGCTCAGAATGACATTTTGGACATGTAGTGGACTGTAAATGCAATTATGACATAACGAAGGACTAACAATGCAACGCTAACGCCGTTAGGGTGTAAAGTGTAAAAACAGTAAAGCTACAAGGACCAACAGAATGTAATTAACATCTTCAATTCCATATTTCCTTTCACGGATTCTCATCACGACACGTGCATTTTTGTATATTTCGTTTATTTAATATTTAATGTTCGTTATATATATATAAAGGGTTTTTAACGATTTAACTCCTCGTTTCGTTTCACCCCATTCGAGGAAACGATATAATTGATTTTAAAGACATAAAAACAAGATAATATTATGAATAATATTATTTTTAAACTTTAGGCATTTTAAGCATATCACACTCACATCACCGATCAAATCGTTATACGATTTCTAGTTTCCACTCTCGTTATTCGTAGTAAGTCAAATACTCAGACTTTCCTTATATTCAGGACTCGTGTTGAAGACGTTCTCGTAATCGTTCCCATAATCTTACTTGAATTCATAATTCCACTTTGTCAGATACGCTCAAGGTGAGTCATAGTCCCCTACTCTTTCATTACTTGTTTTAATAACTCTTTTGGGGGAGAAAACATGCTCAAACTGTGTTTATTTACTGTTGTAAATACTTTAGAAACTTTCACGGTTTACCGTGAGTCATAGCCCCATTAATACTTTATTACTCATTTTAAACTACTTGGGGTGAGAAACATGCTTACTTTTATGGATCATTTAAACAATGCTTTGTTTGATAAAACTATTACGTGTTAGCCTAAGAACTGTATCCCAAATTTATGCCTATACTCATGTACCGTTAGTTCCCGCTGGGAAGCACGAGTGCTATAAATAGATCTATTGAGGGTGACACCTCCATCCGTGTTGGAGAACCAACTGTCCAGATAAGACAAACGGATGTATACCATGTCGAAATACAAGTGTCAAGGGATAGAACACTTGCCAGGCTTTATTATTACATGAACTCACTTCATGCCACTGTCGTAGCTTCGGTAACATGGAACTTAGCGCAGCGTAATAGACTTTCGTATAACATTGTGCACATTATAATGTTAACTCGTAAACTTATTGATCCAACTTACTGTTTTATATAAACCTATGAACTCACCAACCATTGTGTTGATACTTTAGCATGTTTTTCTTAGGTGTTTAATTGTATGATATATGATGAAGCAAGGCAGCGCTTGGCAAGGGCCTAGGCGCACTTTTTGAGTGTACACATAACACTCATGACCAAAGTTTTTGTACTATGGGACAACTAATATTAAATAATGGGCCTTGTTTTTCCGCATTCTTATTATGTAAAACTTATGTTTAATTAATGAAGCTTTTAAAACGGATTTGATAAATTCGTTCCCTATTACTTTTGTTATGATCCCACTAAGTAGCACCCCAGATGTTGGTACCGCTGTGATATGATTTTGGGGGTGTTACAAATTGGTATCAAATCTTAAGGTTATAGAGAACTAGGTACACGTAAAACCTTGACTATAACCGCTTTTTACAAAAACTCAACCTATGACCGCCAGTGCCAGCCTGCCTTACGTACTACTTTACTTGCTACTCTAACTTATTATTTCAGCAAGCCTAGCATATACTTACATGCTACTTTGATAACATGTGCTTTCGTGTTAATTGTATACATATACATATGTACTTATATTATAGCTAATACTTTCTAGCTTTACACTAAAGATATTAAGTATATATATTTTTTATACTTATACCCGTATACCATCCTCGTCACAGACCATGTCTTCCAATTCAACCAATACTATCGAAATTTATCTCCGTGATGCTAGTACATCACCTACTCACTCACCTCCACATCAGAAACTTAGGAGAGCTACTGAGTCTTATTCAGATAAAGACGTTGAAAGGACCCTATGGATGGCCAGAGACACGGCAAGAAACCAGGGTCAGAAGATTTCCGCCTTAGAGACCATCCTGGCTACTCAGATGAGGATGTGCCAGGAATCCCAAAAACGTGTCTCAAACATGAAAACTGCACAACTAGAACTTGAGGCAGAAGTTAAGCGCCTACGTCAAGGACTTAACTGATCTTAAGTTCATATGTATCGTTGCTGCACCCACTAAACCAAATAGTTTTTGGTTAGTGTTGACATATTTTCCAATAATCCTGAAACTCTCAGAACTTATAATCGATTTTAATCAATAACAACCTCCTTTTCTTATATCTCCCTATTGTAAATAAATCCTGTTGGTCCACGAATTGTATGTGGATCACTAAGTAGTCTTGAATACCTAGTAGATGGTTAGGATAAATCCAAACCAATCTAAGTGAGAAACCCTAGGTGATTGTTGTTGTTAATGCGGAATCTTAACAAGAACAATGAAGAACACACACAGAGATATCACTAACTTCGTATATTGATTATAATCACAATAGTGAACTCGTACAACTCACACACCACTAACAATCTTTAGGGATCCTTTTATAACACAAGGAAACCCTAATACTAACCGACTCAGAAGATATTCACAAATCTTCTATAAAGATACTTACACGTTTTGTATCTTTTCCTAACTTATCTCTAACAGACTTTCCTAACTTCACGACCAGACTTAATATTATAAGTCAACCAGACTTAAACATATTACCAGACTTAACTTTGTATTACCAGACCTAATTACAAAGACAGACCTAACTCTGATATACTACCAGACCTAAGTTGTCTTCTCTTGATTCGTATCATAATTCCCAACAATCCTCCCCTAACTTGATCTTCATGCTCCATGAACTTCAAGTTCTTCTGATTAAGCCTTCTGAGGATTGAATCTTAAACACTTTGAACTGTATTTAGGTCTTGATCCCTTCTAGCAGCTTGAATCTTGATAAGCTCTTCTGATATGGTCTTTGCAGCAACATTGACTATATGTACATCAAATTCATTTAAGTTCCAAACTATTCTCATCACTTCCAAATGTGTTACCATCTGTGAGAGGTGAATCATTGAAAATGTAATGGATTTGAAATCTCTTTACCAATAGCCATTACCACTGGAGTAGTCAATGTTTTGGTGTGTAAGACCATGGTACATTAATAACCATATGATTTTTAGCAAATCATCAGCTTATCAACGGATTTGTTAAGTCTTTACCAAAAGCCGTTTGCTTCTGGACTAGTCAATTCTTTGATGGAAAAGCATCTCATCATGGTGAATTGATTACCATTTATGGTTTTCCACAGCCTTTACCACAAGCCATAACCTTGTGGGCTAGCCAACTCTTCACTTATCTTAGATATGGTGAGTTGAATACCATACAATTTTTGGCAAATTGTCAGCCATAAACGGATTTGAGCAATCTTTACCTGTTAGCCGTTTGCTCAGGATTAGCCAGTCCTTGTATTGATGAGACAAGGTGAACTGATAACCTTTTGATGTGTTAGTGCAAAGCACCGTCACCAAGTGAGAAGTTCCAATAATCTCACTTAACAACTTGTGAAAATTCTTTCAAACACCTTTAAGCTACATCCTTCAAAGATTGCCTCTTAATTAAATCCAATAACATCTCATATCCTTCATCCTTTTTTACTAGTATACAACTTTTTGCTCATCATTTCCTTGCAAACACTTGATGATAAAGGGTATTCCACTTCTGCAAGCATATAAATATCAACATTCTTTAATGAAACACAATGTACCTTGCAGGTATGAAAATATCTCCAGCTGACAATGTTTTGCTCTTCAGGAAGTTTCCACACTATATCTGACTCAGTTGGTGGCTCAAACATCACCTTAAAATTACCCCAAAAGACTCTTTCAAATTCATCTTCAGGTGGATGATCTCCATATTTAATGTTTACCAACTGATAAAGTTCCTGAAGATCCTCCCTATTCACATCATTTAGAATTCCAGCAAAATTCATATAAACAATGTCAGAATTATTTTCCCTTATTATTTGATATGCAGCTCTTTCACCAGTCATGATTAATTGATACTTGACAACCTTAGTTGGTTCCTTTGTGCTTTCAATAGTCCCCATGGTGGCTCCTTCAGATGAAGGTTCTTCCTCTAATTCCTCTTCAACAACCACTTTCTTGGATTTACTTTTTCTTTCCAAACCTTTTCTTCTTTGAAACACAATAGGCTTTATTACTTCAGCTTGCACTTCTTCTGTTGACTTTCCAGCTTCAGGTTGTATATCAATCATTTTATCAGGTTCAATGACCAGTTCAGTCTCTTTAGCCTTTCTACCCTGAAAACAATATTTATGCACATCATCATAATCAATAGCTTTGTAACCTTGATCTCTTTAAAATGCCTTGAGATATGCTACTTGAATTTCCTCATATGACTTCCCTTTCATTTGTTCCAAAGAAAGATGCATTTGATTCTTAAGATACATCTTCATATCATGTTTCTTTTCTGCCATAGACATCTTCTTGGGAATCTTTGATTTCTTCTGAAGCTTGAACTTTTCTAAGAATCCACCCAATGTATCATCATTATTTCTTGCATTTATGAAGTCAGCTAACTGTTTGGCTCGTTCATCAGCAGTTAAACCTTCAATAGTTAGAAGCTCCTCATACTTTGCTCTCACTTCATCATCAACATTGAGCAGCTTTGTAAATTCATCAGATTCTTCAGCCAATTATCTTGCATAAACTGCATCTAGCTTCTTTTGTCTTTCTTCTTCAGCAATATCTTGTGCCTTAATTCTCTCAATTGCAGCCTCAGATGCTAGTTCTTCTCTTGTTTTGCTTTTAGACTTCTTTGGCTTTGAAGTTTCATCCACAACCTGCTTTCCCTTTCTTAGTGCAGATTGTTGCTCTTCATTACCAGAACTAAGTTCATTACCAGACTTTCCTTCACCAGACTTTTCATCAGATATTGTCCCAAACTTTTCAATCTCTTCCTCAACAGACAAAATTAACCTTCTTCTCTTCCTATCCTGTTTAATTTTGCCCATTGATTGAGCCAAAGTCTCTGCTACTTCCAATGTCTCTGGACTGATGGTAGTGACATTATCTTGAACTAGAGGTTCTTGAACTGGTGTTTGAAGAATATTTTCTTGTTCTTGCTCCAAATTCCTCCCCTGTTTGGAAGAATTTTCAGCTTCACCTTCCTCATCATCAAAAGAAACACCCTTTTTCTTCATTGCCACTCCCATTTTCTTTACTTTCTGCACCAAAGTCACATAAGCTTTTCTAAGTGCCTCATTGGACTTTTCCAAAATGGCAATCTTCTTTTGCAGTTGAGGAACTATGATAAGAAGATTTTCCACAGTTATGGGTGCAGGTTCCTCCTCCCTTGCAGGACTTGGAACATTTGGTTGTGAAGGTGAAGATGGTTGGATAGGTGAAGGTAATCTTGCAGCAGATGGTGAGTGATCTGGTTGAGATGATGGAGTTGGGGTAGATGTAGGTGTAGCAGACCTAGATGATGCTTGGTCTTGTTCCTCATCAGGGTGCACTTGTGCAGCTCCAGAAGTACCTGCATTGTTAGTACCAAGCATAGCAGCAAGCAAAGGTCTGTGTGACCCTTGAAAACCCCTTTTTATATTTGCAAAAAGTTTGGGAGTAAAGGCCACACTTATGTAAGGCACTTTATCCTTAGTCTCATAATTCAAGATCATTTGCAAAAATCGTGGATACATTAAAAATTTTGGGTCTTTAGCATTTTTCACCATTCCTTCAAAAATTAGTTTTGAAAAGTTAAATTTCCTTCCAAGTGATAAACAGACCAATGCAGAAGCAATTCTGCTTCCAAATTGATCCCATCCACCACTCTTGGGACTTAAGCTCTGAAGTAAATGATGTACTAAAAACCTCCACTGAGGTGTAAAATAACTTTTCCAAAAGGTAAAACTTCCATCAGTGGGGTATCCAATGGTATTTAATCCCTCCAAAATATCATCACTAGGCAAATCAAATTCTCCTAAAGCATCATCCAATTGGAGACTTTCCCTAATGGATGCTTCAGTAATGGTAAAGCCATTTTTATCTATAATTGCCCTTAAGCATGGGGTCCCATCATCAAGAGTCTCAGAGGTAACCGACCTCCAGAACTGCTTGACAAGGGACTGATAAATAGTAGGATTATGAATTAATGAATAACAAATGTAAGAACCTTTTAGAAAATCCACAATCCCCTCGAAACCTGCACTTTGATCTGGCTTCTTCAAGAAACCAACTTGATTATGCTTGTCCACAAACTTGAGGTTAGCCATAGATGAGTTAATGATTTAGGTCTGGTTGATTGGAAGGGTAGGGTTTTGAAAATATTTGCGTAGAAACAGAGTCGTAAGATCAAAATAAAGATGATTTAAATTTGGAAGCAAATAAAGAATAAAAGGAGATAAAATATATCAAATTTTAATCTTATATACTTCATAAATATCTCTTTTTACCGAAAATAGTGCAACGGTAATATTTTAGATAAATCTTTATTACTCTGACCAGATCTAACGGTCATAAATTTAACACTACCCGACCTAAAATGGTCAACCAGGCCGAATCATAAACTTACCAGATCTAACCAAAAGAGTGGACTTACACACTGAATATAGCGAATGCAAGGCTTTACATCATCTCATTCCAATCTTTTCTGCAAGAATTAGTTTAACAACAAGAAAAAGGAGACAAAAACCAATCTTTGCAAGACACACAAGCTACCAGATTTAACACTTAAGTTTACCCGATTTAAAAACTTTAAAAACTTGTAAAACTTGTACATTTGCCTCCCCTTAAATGTACATTACCTCCCCTTAAGTGTAAATCCCCCTTTTTTTTTCTTTTTTTTTATCACTAAAGATACTTAACCAAAATAAGAACTGTGGTCAACTTTCCAAAAATACAATTAATAACTCTTTCCCTGCAAGTATTAACCCATACACCAACCGAGCATTAAATGACATTAAATCTTGATTTTCCCTATAAAACCACCCATTGTTTTATCACAAAACCATCACAAACCAAAAGAAAAACCTTATAAACATAATGGATCCTTCCAACTCAGAAATCATAGAGATTTCATCCGAGTCTTCTTGGGATCCAAATGGCTCATCTTCTGATACATCATCAGGAGGATGGGGTGGATACTTCCCACCAGGGTATTCTTCAATCACAAGAAACAAGACATTAAGAGAGTCAACTCTGAAGCAATGGCTAGCTGCTTATGATCTTATTGAAAAGGAACCAAACGATGAAGCACCAAAGACTTCAAAACCAATTCCCCCTTCTGATGTAGATGATAGAAGTGCTGAAGAAGAAGATCCCTCAAAAGATGATGAAGTGACTTTTCCTTCGAAGGTTGTGCCATTCCTGAGAAGTGGTTCTATACCACGTCCACCACCAAGCAGCCTGATTCTTGGACTCCCATGCCCAAAAGCGTGGAATCAGTTTGGTGGCAGAGGAGCCAAGAAGACCATTCCTGACTTCATGAGCAAAGGGAAACAAAAAATGTAGATGGTGGTGTTTGGTTGGATTATGTTAAAGCTTTTGTCTTTTGATGCATTGTAAATTGCATCCTAGAATGCAATCACATGTTAATAAATAAAAAGCTCTATGGTTCTGTTGTTTTAATATTCCACAAATGAATCACTTGCAATAGAGAAGAGTTAACAACTGCAAAACAAAGTTAAGCACAATATACTAAAAACAAATATACTATGGAAAGTAGAAAACAAATTAACTACTGAAAATAAGAATAACCAAGAAGAATAGCAAGATTAAAAACAAATATACAAACTATACAAAGTTAAGAAAGAAAATTAGTTTTTCTTAACAACCCAGGCCTGAGTGGGCTTGAGTTCTTTCTGTGGAGCAACATACTTATAGGTTTTGTATGAACTTGCTCCAGTAAAACCATGTTTGGACTTATAGGTAAATTCATTTTTAAATGGATTCCAAGCCCAGCAATCAGAGAGGTTATCAGCAGAACCCCCATTTGAATTTGTTTGTCTCCTTACAGGTGAATGAGTTTTATAAAAATTATTTCTTTGAAAATTTGCATTCACCTGAGGTTTTTGAAAAGGTTGTTTGGGTCTCACATAGCCAGTGTTCACATTAGGCCTCATAAAATTAACATTTTGCCTATTCACATTAAAGTTCCTGTAGCCAGACCTAAGATTTTGTCTACCAGAATTAACATAAGAGTTAGGTCTGGCAGAGTTATTGAGTTGGACAGGTCTGGGAACAAACTGGTTGGCATGATTAATTCTACTAGCATTATTCCAAGCTGGTTTATTTGAACCATGACCCATATTAACATTCCTTCTCTTTTGCTCAGCCTCTCTCTTCATTCTCTTTTCATGAAAGTCACAATCTCTTATTAAATGACTCAAACTTCCACACACAAAGCATCTTTTAGGAGCATAAGTATAACTACTCCTACTTTCTCTGTGAACACTATTGCTTCTAGGTGACTCACTCATTTTAACAGATTCCCTAGGAGTTTTTATGTGATTAACACAACTAGGTTTGACTGTCTTAGCCTTTGGTTCAGTCACTACAGGTTTAGTAACAACAGGTTCACACTTCTTAACAACCTTAGGTTCAGGATTCTCTTTTACCTCACTTTTTGACTCAGACTTAGAGTGATCAGAGGAACCATCAATAGATCCTTCAGAGTCATTGGATTGACAAGAAGAATACCTACTGGATTTGTCCTCTGAGGTGTTTGACTCAGGTGTTTGAGGACCTTTCTTACCATACACAAAGAGTGAATCATCCAACTCTTCTTTTTCATGAGGAGTATAGTCATCACTCAAAGGTGGTGGTACTCCCTTAAAGTCACCAGTCTTAACAAACCTATTATACAAAGGCTTATCAATATAGTCCTCTTCTTTATTCTTGAATATAGCCTTATTCTCATTTTCCTCATATCCTAAGCCACATTTTTTATTTGACTTAATTTGAGAATCCCAACACTTAAACAAGTTATTATTTGAATTGTTCCACTGATCTACCCTTTTTCTCAACTCATCCCTCTCCTTCTGAATTTTAAGGCCCAATTGTCTATACCTTTTAAGCTTTTCATCTTGTTCATATATTTTATTAGCTTGAAAGTATAGTTTTTCATTTAAAGCAGCATGTTGGTTTTGAAGGGTGACCTTTTGTGCCTCTAATGTTTTTACAACATTTTTATGTGCTAATAGATTTACTTCTAAGTCACCTATTTGTTCTAGCTGCTCATCACACAAAGCCTTAACATGATTATATGAGTCAGTGCATAATTTAGAGCATAATGATACCTCATTACCAATGGCCATGAGAGCATGATCAGACTCCTCATTTAATCTTGGATGCTCACCCCAGTTGACTCCTCCGGCTTCCATTGTCAGCAGGCTCATCTGATTCTTTTCCATATTCCCATCATCATCTCTTTTCCCATCAGCAGGCTTCTTCTCTGGACAATCTCTTGAAAAATGTCCATGCTTGTGACAGTTGTAGCATTCAACTGTCCTCTTTGTGTATCCCACTGGTGATTTGTTGTTGAAGTTGATGGTCCTCCCATATTGCTTCTGAAATCGTTTGACCCTTAAAGCAACCATGGCAATGTGCCATTTTATGTCCATCTCCTCAACTTCAGCATCATTAATCTGTTCTAGGTCTTCACTAATAAAGCTTTCATCTTCCGTTTGGTTGGCAAATAAAGAATGTATCACCTCATCAGTAAAACTTGAAGCAGACCTTTCACTTGAAGGAGTTTCATAGATACCAGACCTAACACTACCAGATTTAACCTTGTAAGTACTGCTTTTGTTTTGTGACACAAAAGCAACATTTGATGAACTGGTTGAAGTCTGAGTGTTGTTACTGATGTCCCTTTCAAACATCCTGAGATTATTGTATAGGTCATCAGGTGTCATTGAATCTACTTCCTCCTTAATCCTCATCGCCACAGATACATTGCCCCATTCTGATGGTAAAGATCTAAGGAACTTGTGGTTTGCATCCTCATTTGAAACTGCTGCACCATGAACTTCCAGTTGTGTCAACAGATGTTGAAATCTGTCATAGCCCTTCTCCAAACCTTCAGTCTTTGAAACACTGAATGTCTCAAATTGCTGTTTAAGAACAGCCTTTTGCATTTTCTTGGAGTTTGCATTGCCTCCAAATCGTTTCTTGATAGCCTCCCACATCTCCTTAGCATCAAGGATGCCATGAAACCTGTTAGGAATATAAATATTCATATGAAGGTTCGGTCACCCCGAACATCTAATTAGCATTTATATAGCTCGTAGGCTTATATATATTAGTTTAGTATTATTAGTAATATTAGTATTAGCTTAGTCGTATTTATATTTGTGGAGTGGGTCGGGGCTTTCCCCACTGTCAGCTCACTCCACAGCCCACTAGGGGCACCAATATGTAGAAGTATAAATACCCCTTCCCACACTTGGGAAGGGTTGGAACTCTTGTCACAATTAATCTAACATTCCAGATTTTCTCTCAACAAGAGTCTCCCTCTCTCTCTAACTTCTCTCTAAAACTTCACCATGGATCTAATCTTCCATGAGCCAAGACCACCCGAATCAACCACACAATCATGAAGGTTATTCCCTACAATTGGTATCAAGAGCCATGGTTTCATCTTGGTCAGATCTGTGGTCAGTGGCTTTATATTCGGTTGGTCAGATCTGTGGTCAATGGTCAGTGGCTTCACAGTTGTTGGCTTTACATTATTTGGTCAGATGTGTATGCTATATTCTTGTTATTCGGTTGTTTCTTAACTCACTTTTTTATTCGATTACATTATTTGGTCAGTGTGTCATAATAGTTTACTAGTGATTAAGTGGTCAACTTGATTTTAAGGTTGCTATAATTATTTTTGTTTGGTTATTCGGTCAAAGAATTTTGATTTGGTCAAAGATAATTGGATATTATTTTCATTGTTCTGGTCGCATAGTACTTTTTTTTTGACATGACTGTACGTTTGTTTGCTTGGGCTCTAATGGACTTATTACTCTTAACCAACAATTTTTTTTGTAACTCTTTGTTGTCCACTGTGACTTGTGGTATTCATTTGAGCTTAAAAAACCATGGTTTTGACGAGTGATTTATGTTGATTGATAAATGGTTGTCGTGACTGCCTTGGTCAAATTGTTTGTGTTGTTAACGAGTGTCAAAGCATGAACTCGTTTTGGATATGTGGTCTATAGAAGATCTGGGTTCAAAAGTTGGGTTAATATGGTCAAGAATGACAGAATTTTTGGACGGAATACTTGGTCGGAATCTCGCCGTGTTCTTGGCAGCTGCTGGTGTAAAAGGATGGTGTTCTTGGAGGCGGTTTGTGTCAAAGAGTGGTGTTCTATAACTCGGTTTGTGTCCTCTTGGGAGTAAAGTTTGGATTGTTACCTAAAATGGATAATGAGGACAAAAAGTACGAAATTGACAGCTTTGACCGGTCAAATGCGGTTTGTCCTGGACTCGGTTTGTCCTGGACTCGGTTTGTCCATACTATAATGAACTCGGTTTGCCCACTTTACCACGTACTCGGTTTGACTGTATAACACGAACTCGGTTTGTGTATGAAAAGTATACGCGGTTTGTGTGCAATCACGAACTCGGTTTGTGTTTTGCACAGATGCGGTTTGTCTACCATTTCATTAACTCGGTTTGTTTGTCACTTGGTTAAACGGTCAAACGATAACAACAAACAACAAAGACACAATCCTAAACCCAGTCAACAACAGGTTGCTAATGTACTTTTTCTAAACAACAAACTACTGGGTGATATTCTATTCCCACAATAATCAACAGGTCAAATGTGGTCAACGAGATTTCAAAATAAAAGATGCAATCACAGTGAATGAAACAAATACATTAGATACAAATTTTAACTACTATCACCCAACAAATTCACAACAATTACCACAACATAATACAACAACCAACTTCAACTAATCCCATCTCCATTACCCTACTCGAAAGAAAGAAAATCATCATGGACTTTGGATGTCTTGCTTTTACTTCTATCCGAGATTTATTCGAGAATGAAATTTAACAATTTCGTTATTCTTTTTTTTTTCTCTGCCTCGTGTCACTAGCAAATTGAGTCTCGATCTCAGTTAATCTCTTCTTCTTGGTACTTAATGATTCGTCCGAAGACATATACCATTGAGATAATCATCATAGATCGTGTTGTTGATATCCGAATATGAAAGAACGAGTCATAACATGGAGGTTATGCTCGTTTCTTTTTGATTCGATATGAAATACAATAACACAAAATGTAACTACTTACCACGAAGGAGACATAAGTGAATGGAAGAGAGGATGCTTCATCTATTATCAAGGGTGGGGAAGAGGAGCAGTTAAGATGAAGGAGAGAAAAGGGGCGGATTTGTTTGTAATTAGGGTTTGTTGTTGGTGGCTGAGCAAAAGGAAGGAAATAGCAGCGGATTATTTGTGGAGATTAGGGATTAGGAAGTGTTAAATACTTGTGCAATTAGGGTTGATTGGGATTTGGGTTTTATTGGACTCCATTTGGTAATGCTAGTGTGAGGCGTCCGGGTTGGAGATTAAGTTGTTGGGCTTATGAACCAAATAATGAACTTGGGCTTAATCATTGATTGAAGCATTGGACTCACATTATGGATCAAGGGTCAACACTTGGGCCAAATCAATACATGTGTTCACATTTTGGCAGCGTAAGGTAGTTTAATGTGAAGGCTGCTTGAACTTAACTTTGACTGAGCATTGGACTGTGTTTGATGAATCCAGATGATGAGTGGGTACTTTGGTTGTTATAAAACGCTTCGAGAATACTCATGTCACGGCTAGCATATGGGTTTATGAATGTCATCGGAATTACAGAGTTGCGGATTTGGCTGCGTAGTCCAATTAGAGCCTACCACTTGAGCAAGCATGCAATTTGATGTTTACGATTTGAGTTATAGTTGTCGAATTACAATTTGTTTAATTGTGATTTGTCAAGTTGCTTGTTTGTCTTATTGCGACTTGACGGATTGCTATTTGACCAGTTACGATATGACGTTGCGAGCTAACATTTGCGATTCGTCTTATTGTGATTTGATTGATTGCAATCTGTCTTGTTGCAATTTGACAATCTGTGACTCGACTTGTTGCGATTTGATCAAGTTGTGATTTGACTTCTGTGACTTGAATTTCGACAATTGGTATTGCACATCACTCTTGGGTATTCTGGTTGATTTCACGGTTTCTCTTGTAGATTTTAGAAAATCCCGCGAAAAATTCGATTTCTCGGTTTAAGTCTCAAGAGCTGTAAAATCCCGTGAAATTAATTTTGGACAAGTAGGCTGGACTTGGGTTTAGAAATAATGAAACTTACGGGGTGTGACTAATTTTTCGGGATAAGTTTGTGCTTCAAGATCAGCAGGAATTGGGAAATTATGGTAACTTGGTTGGTTAGTTAATTCATGGGTTGGTGTACTTAGTGTCACAAACATCTCGGGGTGGATGGATGCACGATGTTTGTTGACCCTTGCTCAAGCTTATTTAAGGTGATTAGACCTGGATGTTCAAGAAGTGGATATATACAATAAAGGATGGAAGGTTGGGTATATATCACTACCTATATTTAAAGGAGTTACGTTGTTGTGCTCAATATAGGTTCTAAATCACAATTTGCAATTTAAGGTGATTAGACTTGGATGTTCACGAAGTGGATATATACAATTAAGGATGGAAGGTTGGGTATATATCACTACCTATATTTAAAGGGAGTTACGTTGTTGTGCTCAATATAGGTTCTAAATCATAATTTAGTGCAAGTTTAAGTCGCGGACTTGTTCTTTATCAAGCTTCATCAAGTGATTGTTGTTTCTCAAGCTTCTAATGGGATTGTTGCTCGAGATCTTCTCAAGAGGTAGTCAGGCTTTAAGACAAGAGGTGATCTGTTTGGAGACATGTGTTAACCTTTTACTCACTTTAAAGTCATATGCATTTCATCAAGCGGTTTTGGCACATTACGAGCTTCAATGAATTGTAAATCTACTAAACCATTGATGATGAGGAAAGCAAGGGGTTACTACAAGAGAGTCTGAATCACCTTCTTCGTTGCAGTTGTTTCGTTTGTCTCTTTCCATGTTGTGTGCCTGTCAAATTCACATACATCACGGACTCTCAGCTTTGGCAAAAAGGTCATTTCATGTCCTTTTTGAGGGGGAGAATTATCGCAAGTTTCCTAGAAGTTCCGTCCCCAGCGATGTGAATTTTAGCGGTTCCGGTTACAGCGGGTCAGATCGTATAGGTTCAGTCTCCAGCGGTTTGAATCTTAGCAGTGTCGGTTACAGCGGGTCAGATCGTAGCGATTCAGGATTCAGTGGTTCAGTCTACAGCAGTTTGTTACTTACTGTTGTGCAGTTAGTTCTTGAATTTATTTCTCAGATAAATCTCAAGAACTGTAAAATCCTGTACACAGTACGACAACTATTCTGGATCAGACAGCTTTGTTTGATAGGACTGACTATGAGTCATGGGCTCTTCTAAGAATTTGCGCATGTTTCTTTTCCTTTCTGGCTAGTCAACAGCACAAGATGACCACGAAGTTAATCTGGTATTCTTTATTTGTGATTGAAGGTGTAGTTCTCGAAGGCGTCTACTTATTTTATCTTGAAGTCGGGGTTGGTTGGATGCATGACTTTCAATGATAACTTGCTCGTGCGAAAAATTTAAGTTGAAGACTTGGGTTATCTAGTTACCAGCAGTCGGGGTAACTATCACTTAAGAGTTACTGGAGTACTCAGTGTCACACGTCATTGACGTTGTCGATAATCGCAAGAGGTGTTAATGTCTCATACTTTGGTTGGGTATTGAGCACTTAGAGATCTGCTTGGAGCATTAATTCTCTACACCGTTCTTCCAACATTAGTGCAAGCTTAAGTTACAAATTTGGGGATTTCTTCTTCTGGTTTCAGAATTGGTACGTCGGGTTTCCTTCATCAAGCGGTCTCTAATCTGGGTTCAAGGTTGGTTAGTTGGCCAAAAGTTTTTAAAAGGTTGTGATGTGATCTGTAATTCTCACGAAATATTCTTAACCCAAACTGATGTTCTCCAATATCAAATCAGTCATGCCACATTCAATCTGTTACTGTTTCACGGTTTCTTCTTGGTTTTGTAAATTCCCGCGAAAGAACTTATTTCTCGGTTTAAATCATAGATTTGTAAAATCCCGTGATAATGGACTATGCGCTCTTAACCATGATCGGGTTAAAACCATTATCAAAGTTCAGTTAAGCATCATAAAGGGCTAGATTTAGACATTAACCACAAGACGTGTCTACGGGGTTAATTCATTATTATTTATTTGAAGCTGAAGTGAAATTTCATGGGTGCGTGTACTTAGTATCTGAAGATATCGGGGAGGTTGGATGAAGATTCTTCGAGATCCTTGTTCGAGCTTTCAATACAATGACAAGAACTTGGATATCTAGTTATTTTTTTCTTTCTCCCTATTACAAAATAACTATCACTTTAAGGGGTCACGTTGTAGTGCTCAGTGTCACACGAAGTTGTGGATACCCAAGAGGTGATGTATTTCTTATACTTGATGGTTGGTTGGTTGAAGAGTATAGAGTACTTAGGGATTCGATATGGCACGAAGTCTCTGCACCGCTCTTTGTCTCGCATTAGCACAAGTTTAAGTCACAAGTTCGGGTTATGTTACTTCAGTTTCAAGTTCATCATATTGGGTTTTCTCCATCAGTGGTCACGACATCAAGCCAACTAAATGATAATGGGGTTGGTAACGAGTTAGATGAGAGAAGTAGTGAAGAGAGAGAAGATGACGTCTGTACACTTCAGTGCAGGCCTCGTTCTTCATCAAATGACGTCTGTACAAGTCAGTGCAGGCCTCGCTCTTCATTATAATGACGTTTGAACACAGCAGTTCAAGCCTCGCTCTTCATCATATGACGTCTGCATACTTCAGTGCAGGCCTCGTTCTTCATCTAATGACGTCTGTACAAGTCAGTGCAGGCCTCGCTCTTCATCATATGACGTTTGAACTCAGCAGTTCAAGCCTCGTTCTTCATCATATGACGTCTGTACAAGTCAGTGCAGGCCTCGCTCTTCAACATTATGACGTCTGTACAAGTCAGTGCAGGCCTCGTTCTTCATCAAATGACGTCTGAATACATCAGTTCAGGCCTCATTCTTCAAAGAAAAGAAAAGTGTACGCTTGAGTGCACTTTATCTTCAAAAGAAGAGGAGTCTTCTTATTAATGGCCATTCTCATCAACAAGATTCATGCTCTTTCCGTGCTTATTCAATCTTCAAGTGGATCGGCGCACACTGGAGTATATTCTTATTCACTTGCTCAACCAAAAATTGCAGTTGACAGGCATATGCAATTTTTGAGGGGGGGAAAGAGTGAATAAACAACGTGTTAGTCTTCAAGAACCGTCAAGCGGAGTCCCTTATCGTTGATGGTATTCATATTCACTAGTTCAATCATCAAAAAGTTGCAGTTGGCAGGCATATGCAATTTTTGAGGGGGGGAAAGGGTGAATATGATTCTACATGTTGATTGATGATTGAGAAATGGTCATACGACTCCTGAATACGTCAGTTCAGGAGTCGTGCAAACCATGTTTCTCCAACACTACTTCTTCCGTCTATCAAGGTGTTGAAGAACATGGTCATGGAATGCTAATCGACAAAGTCTCACGGGTTATCAGCAACAATGGGTTTCTAGTCAATGCTTCATGTATACGTCATCAGGCTACATGTACACATCATGATGATGATTCCGATTAATCGTAACCATCATGGGGGAGAGAAATGTGTACACCAAGGACGCACAACAGGTTCACGTGATCAGGGCTTAATATCCAGGATGGATAAATACTGTAGATGATCAGTGGTTTAACTTGTTACCTTGGTATTATCGTTTCACTGTTACGTCATGGGCTGATTAATCGTAACCATCAGGGGAGAGAGAATGTGTACATCAAGGACGCACAACAGGTTCACGTGATCAGGGCTTAATATCCAAGGATGGATACATTCTATAGATGATCAGTGGTTCAACTTGTTACTTTGGTGTTATACTAAAGACTGAAGAAGGTTGAGTCGTCAGTCTATTCTTCATTCTCTGTTGGGAGTTATCTTCTCATGTGTATGCTGCGGGCTGATGGGTTACATGTAAGGTTACTGGAAGGCATTGGGTGAGATGAAGATGATTGGTATTCTGTTCCTCCACATTGGGCAATCTTGAAGAAGGTCGAGTCTTCAGTCTTCTCTACATTCAAAAATGTTGAGCTCTTTTCTTACAACTTGATATTTAACTTAATCCCATGACAGTTCTTGTTTGATGAGTTGTGGAGTTAAGTTAGATTCAAGTTGTTCTGTAGTTTAAGGGTAGGTCCAACTTGATTTTAACCTAATCTCATGACAGTTCTTGTTTGATGAGTTGTGAGGTTAAGCTGAAATCAAGTTGTTACCGGGCTTAAATTTGTGGTTTAGTTTAACCTCATGACAGTTCTTGTTTGATGAGTTGTGAGGTTAAGCTAGATTTCAGTTGAAGCTCAACTTAAACTACCGAAAAGATGCCTAAGGTTTTTGACGGCGTCACTCTAGGACGGGAGTGTTAGAAGATTAAAGACGGCATGCATTTGGTTATCAAAAGACTTCTTCATATTTCGGGCGTTCATCCAAAGTCTTCTTCCTATTATGGGTGTTCATCAGAAAGGTTGTCAGATTGGGGGAGAGCACTAATTAGGGGAGAGTGTTGAGCCAGAATCATTCCCTGATTGAAAGTGCTCACATTGCTCTTCAGCAAGTCAAGTGATGAATGCGGAGAAGATTCAGAATGCTGAGGAGTAATGGTTTCTGGTTCGTATCCTTGTATATATATACTTGTTCATATTTTATACCATCTTGTAAATAGATTTATAGAAATCTTGCTAATTGTAAATAGAGAAACTTAAAATCAGAAAAACCCATAAAAATTGAAAAATTAGAAAATACCAAAAATAGTTTCACCTAGGCATGTCTTCTGTTTATCGATAACATTTACGGACTTAGAAATGTCATTCAATAATGGCACGGGTCTTTAAATGAAGCTCGAGCAGAAGTTAAAATGGATTGTTAAAACATGTCTAAATGGCTTGCTATTACTTTAGATAGCAACCCGCGCTTCAAACTGGGGAAAGCACGTCGCCAAAAAGACGGCTGTTCCTCCAACTGGGTGATGTTCACCTGGGCATGGATTACTTTATATCCATGTTTCTTCGATCTGATGTACGTTTCAGTGCATCATTTCTTGAAAAAGAAGAGAAGTCTTCTTTGCATACAAATAGTTTTCATTCTATGATTCTTCTGAAAATTATTTGTGAGACACTTGGTGTATATATGTTGTATGAAATTTGTTTATACTTGGATTATGCATAAAATTTGTCACTCAATCAACGACTACAATACCTCACGACAGTTCTTGTTTGATGAGTTGTGGGGTTAAGCGTGATTTTAGTTGAGGTTCAACTAGAATACGGGTCATTGATTGAGGGGGAGAGTGAATTCAAATTTTATATCATCAAACGGATTTATTGGTTAAATCATACTTGTTAGAAATGGTTTTGTAGTTAATGGGGAATTAGTTGAAGAGGATCTTGCTTAAATATATCAAATGACCAAGTGTGTTAGTTGCTAGAAAGTTTAGGACATTATGTGCAATTTGCTTATAGTTTCCTAGCTTTATGTATCTAGAAGGTTCATTTGTGTTACTTTGGAATCCTCGTATAATCCCCAAAATGCTTTAAGACTCAAAACCTAAAAGAAGTTAGAAAACCAGTTGTGTTTGATGTTTTTGAATACTCCACTGACATTTGTATGAACTAAGTGAATGAGTTTCAAATGTTGTTTGTCTCTGCTGCTTAATTGTTGTTGATATTGTGCATATGTTCTCAGGATTCGCTTAGGTAGATTGCTATCATGTTAGAATCATGTTCCTAAGATCCTGAATTCAATATTGAAATTCGTGTGAATTGCCATGTTCATGATTGCTATTTGCTCTTCATGCTAGATAGTGGTTTGACGTAGTTCCTGATTGGGGTTGATTATAAGATGAACTTGGTATTATAATGTGGCATGCTGCTGAAGGGTAGCTATTTAGGAATAGTGTATCTGTATGTATGTATATCTGTGTTGATATTCTTATGCAGATTCCATAGCCAAAATAAATGTACCAGTTCCCATTCTAACCATTTGATCAGACGTTCAAACTCTATTGATTGGCTCGGAATTCACCACGACAACAACATCGGCAGCAACAACAACAACAACACTTTCACCACCACCACCACCATTCATTTTGGTCTCGCCAAGTGGGGATCAACTACATTTGCGAAAGATTTGTTGGTGGATGGATAATTGATGTTGACTACTAACTCAGAAAAGCGGGTGATTACATCATCTGCGCAAAAGGTCAATATCATTTGTGTCATAATAATCAAATGTGCAAAATCAGCAGTGAATCTCCCTCTTAGATTAAGGGGGAGCAAAGTATGTTTCATCATCAGAATATATTAAATCGGACACATTTTCTCCCATGTTTTTCTAAATTATTTAAATCAATTGGGATCACAAATCTCAAAAGGTTTGAAATTTTTGATCGGGGGAGAGAATGTGATTTAAATATGAAACCTGATGAAAATGTGATGTTTTGGACATATAATGAACGCTCTCCCATATGTGCTAAACTCTTTCGTATATCGATGCACATATTGAGGGGGAGCAAATGGACAAAAAGGATGTGGCATGCATCTTGTGTGTACAAGGCTCAGACTTAACCAATGAATTGACGAAACATATACTGTCATGAATCGAAAGGACATATCCTGGCCGGGTAATAATTTCAAGCTAGTCTAACTAGTGATGTAAGCGTGTCTCGAAAAGGATGTGTCTGAGTAGAGTGTACCGTTTCGAGAAACTTTCTATGGACTTGACCAGTACGGGTAATAATTTCAAGCTGGTCTAACCAGTGATGTAAGCGTGTCTCGAATCGGTCATGTTCACTGAAAGTGGATCAATTCAAAAAGTGCGAGCTCTACCTAACATGTGCAAATTTATAAAACAATCAACCGAGCACATGTTGAGGGGGAGCATTTGAAAAATATAAAACTCTCAAGTGTTTGCAAAAATGTGTTTCAGTATCATGAACGCTTTGAGATATTTTTCAAAGATTTGGTTTGGCAATCGTGGATGAATACCAAAGACCGACCATTTTAATTAATGTATGGAGTTATAAGGATGGTTAGGTTAGGCTCAAGTTCCCACGATCCCGCCAGAGCCGGAGGGATCTACCCAGGGACAATCCACTAGTTAGTGTAGAAGTCCTTAGGTATGATTAAAAAGGAGAAAAGTGTGAATAAGGGAAAAGTGCCGACTGAGATGGAACTAGTACTGGAACAAACCCAACAAGGTACTAGTAAGGAAGTCTCGGTAAGCACTGAAGGGGTTGAAGAATGAAAAAGAATTGTAAAGATAAAGGGTGAAAAGAAATAGCCCTCCTTACAACTTAGGCAGAAACCGGGTCAATACATATGCTGTCAGAATCACTTTGTTGATTGCTGGCATTGAAGACAAAGTATCATGGGCCCAGTGATACGCTGCACAACCCTCCCTAGCCACTCAAGGTCCCTCAAAGGATTCTTGTTTCAATTGTCACGGAGTTCAATACATTCCTATCGTCTCTCTCACTCCGAGTTAGATGATATTGAAAAGGTGGCAGTTCTCTCCAGCCTCCGCTCACTAAATCAAAACGCACAATAGAGTCTAGAGCCACGAGATGCATAATAAGATCTCATAGGGACACGAATTATTTCTACACTGGGTGTTCAACATTAAGGACACCAGTTGTAAACTTATGAGTCCTACGCAGATCTTAGCAATCTGCCAGAACATTCATGAGGGAATTTACAAATGTAATTCTCAATGATTGAATGGAAATTCCTGCCAGGGTCAACATCAAGCAGCCCTGAAAGCAGGTCACTTCGGTAATTCTTTATGGATTACGCTTAGTGATCACGGCAGTTTCTAACGGTCTACAGTCGTGGAGTGATCTCCAGCGACTCACCTAATCGTTGATGTGCTACGGTTCGATCTTAAAAAGCCCTCTGTGGGTTTTCGATTAGGAACGGTCTTGGTAAGGATTAGAGAGAGTTTTCACACTATGCTGTTAACAATCTCGAAGTCCGAACCTGTAAGTACCGGATGTTTTATTGCTAACTGTCGTATGCAGGAACTTCTGGCGATTGTAGCTGTTTGCTGTTGCAGCTGTTTGCGGTTGTAGCTGATTGAAGTTGCAGCTGAATGCGGTTGTAGCTGGTTGCAGTAAAGATGCCAATCCTCTACCACATGTTCACACTACATCATCATTGTAACTCAAGAATGTCATGATCAACCTAAAAGACCTTTTACACGGCTTCTGCAAACTCTGATGCTAAAGATCATGACACCAAATAGTGTGAGCATGTCGGCTCAAAGATTTATACATCACATGGAAACATATTCCTGAAAGATGACTTGGAAACAAATGTTGGATGATAAAGTCGAAGAATACTCAAAGATCATCCAAGACAAAGAAAGGTCATCTAACGTACACTGCTGAATGCACAAAGTTTCAAGACAATGAAGAATCAGAGACTACGAGCTATGAAGACATCTTCAGAAGACAAAATGCTAGAATTCAAGTTATTATTTCCGGGGTGACCTCCCTTAGGGGGAGATTGTTAGGAATATAAATATTCATATGAAGGTTCGGTCACCCCGAGCATCTAATTAGCATTTATATAGCTCTAGCTTATATATATTATTTATATTATTAGTATTATTAGTATTAGCTTAGTCGTATTTATATTTGTGGAGTGGGTCGGGGCTTTCCCCACTGTCAGCTCACTCCACAGCCCACTAGGGGCACCAATATGTAGAAGTATAAATACCCCTTCCCACACTTGGGAAGGGTTGGAACTCTTGTCACAATTAATCTAACATTACAGATTTTCTCTCAACAAGAGTCTCCCTCTCTCTCTAACTTCTCTCTAAAACTTCACCATGGATCTAATCTTCCATGAACCAAGACCACCCGAATCAACCACACAATCAAGATGGTTATTTCCTACAAAACCTTTGTAGATGCTCCTTAGGAATAGCCATAAGAAGCAAGGTTCTGGCCTTCTTTTCCTTCTCCACAGCCCTAATCTCTTCAGCAGATACTGGTGGCATTATTCTGATCTGCCCATCATTCCCTTGTGAAATTCTTTTCTTAGAATTTCCCTTTTGAATAACCTTCCATACATCACTATCAATGTACTCCAGATAATGTTCCATCTCCATGGCCCATATATCATACTCTTCTCTTTTCAGTAATGGAAGTTTTATGTTTGAGATTGTGGTTGTGGAAGGGATGGGTTGTTGTTGTGTTTGGGAGTTACTAGTTTCGGTTTTTCCTTCATTTTCATGGTTTGACTTCTCATCCTCACTGTTATGGATTGAGAAAGTTTCAGGCTTATCGAATTCAGACATTGTGTAGGGTGATTTGAGTGAGAATTAGGTTTTTGAGATTTAGTGTTCTTCGAATTCAGAGTCTCTCGCCTTGCTCTGATACCACTTGTTGGTCCACGAATTGTATGTGGATCACTAAGTAGTCTTGAATACCTAGTAGATGGTTAGGATAAATCCAAACCAATCTAAGTGAGAAACCCTAGGTGATTGTTGTTGTTAATGCGGAATCTTAACAAGAACAATGAAGAACACACACAGAGATATCACTAACTTCGTATATTGATTATAATCACAATAGTGAACTCGTACAACTCACACCCAACTAACAATCTTTAGGGATCCTTTTATAACACAAGGAAACCCTAATACTAACCGACTCAGAAGATATTCGCAAATCTTCTATAAAGATAATTACACGTTTTGTATCTTTTCCTAACTTATCTCTAACAGACTTTCCTAACTTCACGACCAGACTTAATATTATAAGTCAACCAGACTTAAACATATTACCAGACTTAACTTTGTATTACCAGACCTAATTACAAAGACATACCTAACTCTGATATACTACCAGACCTAAGTTGTCTTCTCTTGATTCGTATCATAATTCCCAACAAATCCTTTCTATCATGATGCTATGCATGCGTGTAATGACTCCTCATGACCTCATGCAAAATCTCACCATTGGTTACTTCCTTTGGTAAACAAATGAATCCACGCAAATCAATGAAGCATTAATAAAAGACCTTGTGAAGTTTGTTTTGCAAAAACAATCAATCAAGTTATTAATATTATGTTGATTACTGTGATTATATCCAGACTTACCTTGAGGTTACCTACAATTGTTACGATATTCTTAAACATGCCATAACTAAACCATAAACCATAGAAATTTCCAAGAAAAATTTCGGAAGAAAACTTGATGAATGAAGAGAAAGTTGCTGAACTTCAGCTTTTGTAGATGAATCAGTTTGTTCCTTAGCAGTTCCATACCAAGAGTTGATCATTATTCTACGATACTACCCAGACACATCGTAATTTTATGATTCTCAGTTGGTTGTAATTTCACATTATGAAAAGATTGTTAGAACTCATATACTCTCTTCCCCCATTACTCAAATCGTTCTAACGTGACCATTATGTGAATTCTAAATCTATGTTTCTTGTGGTATTAACAGAAATATGGTTCGTACCAGAAACAACACGTTGAACACCATCTAAAACTTTTAAACATAAATACCACTGTGACTGAACCAAGCATCACATCATTTGGTCCCCAATTATACATAGCCTGATCAACTATGTCTAATTTAGGAAGAATCATGTAATAAATGGAACGGTTATCTTTTCAGATTCTTTAATAACAATTTTCATTCAAAAGTAAAATCTTGGAATAAAGTAAACTGTTCATAAACATCATTTTTGGCCAACCACAATAAATACCTACGCCTATTACCCACCCCTTTTATGATAAGAAACTGACAAAACATAACATTAGAAACCAAAGAATTCACAAAGACTTATGGAAAACACAAATAAACGAAAATTTTATTAGAAACCACGAAAATTAATACATAGCGAGATAATTAGCATCGAAAGTAATACTGTTACAATGATTACAACAAAAGGCATAGAATCTTCAAGAGGTTGACCCGCCATAATGACAAGGACTCCCACCAACACCATGATAGCGAGAGCCACCACTGGATGAATCACCCTAATTATTCTGTAAGATAAAAATAAACGAACTATTAAAAACAACAACAAGACTAGTTATTAAACATAAAGAAGAACAAGTTTTATTTCACATTTATTAAGGATTACATCAACACACAACAAAGACTCATTTTAACAATCCTAACTTGAGGCTATTACCCCCACATCTTATCCACGGCAATGGCTAGGACCGTGAGGAGTACGACAAACACTAACACTGCGACCAAAAGCTCGGAGTCTTCGTCGGGAAAATAAGCCAAGCAGATGGCAGAGATGACGACGTACACGATAGCGAGAAGTGTGACGAGGTGCGGCATTTTGGGAAAGTTGGAATGAGAGAAATATAATTGTGGAGGAGTGGAAGTAAAAGGGTATATATATAGGCAAAAACTAGCCGTTATTTTACTGTTCACGACCGTTAAATCCACTATTCATGACCGTTGGAGCACTGTGCACTAGCCGGTGATTTTTCACTATTCCTGACCAATAGTTTCACTATACCGGTGATTTTTCGCCTAGTACAAATAAATCTAACAGAGTTACGTTTCCTTGATTTTCAAATAGAAATCTCTCGACAACATTTTTCCATGACCCCTCACCCCTGAACACCACATTTTTCAGAATCTATCACAGACTGAACTTCGGGACGAAGTTCAAAATTGAGGGGTGGATACTGTAGCAAACTGCAAAAATTCCTATAATTAACAACGTTTGATTATTTATTAATCTCCGTCATTATTTTTAATCACCATTTTTACGGAAAAATTTAAAATTTTTCTTTATTATATATTTAAACACAAAAACGTTATCACGATAATTACCAAATAACGGGATGAGATTAAAGCGAATTACGAAAGTTAATTACACACTAAATTCCACATCTAACCACTAATCGGGCCAAGTTAAACCTCAGCCCACTCTTTCTTTTCTGTCACTATTCATCAGCCCACTTTTAAAGGCCCAATCCCTTCTTTTGTTTTGTTTTTCCAGCCGATTAAACACACCCCAAAAACGCTTCGTGTTCTTTCGATTTTTAAACACAACTTATATATATTTTCGAACCTCCTAAATGACTACCCACCAAGGAGTTAGTATACAAATTATTAGCGCATGATATGAACATTTGATACATAAATAAAAACCAAAGTGTTTGGTTACTTGAACCCAACTCGAGCCGTATATGTTTTTCACAAACTCTAACATTTTGAACCAAGCGTGTTTTTAATCCCTTCTAACGGTGTTGCTTAATGATTTTCGAATGGCTAAGAGTGTTTAACCACAAGGACATTAAGGTTTCACCAAAAACCCAAAACCATGTAACCATAAAAATCGAATTTGAATACCTAGTACAAGGATGTCGACATTCCTATCATCCCTCAATTTCACACATGTTAGAAGGACACAAAATCCATTAAAATACTCCATATCCCTGCTATGAATCGTCCTTGCTAGATTTCATTTGATCACTTTGCAATATCATATGAGTTTTATAAATATATATACATTACATCTTTCACTATCTCTCAACCACTCACTCTCAATCATACACAACACATTATATTTGTCCTATAATCATTTTACCAAGTTCCACAAGGCCAGAAGTTACTCATATCAATCGGATTTAAAGAAACAAGTCGAAGGGAGTATTTCTAATATATACGGGTTTTGGTTTTGTGAACGTCTCTTCGTTCATGCCCATTTGCAAACGTTAACCACCTCCTATCTATCCATTGTAAGTAGTTTTTAGTCCATTCCAACATTTGGAAATAACGCATACATGATATTTCATTCAACTCAATCTTATTCCCATTTTATCTATTTTATACGTATATACGTTTAGAGTATTTCAATATTTATAGCATACCTCCTATTATGGGGAGATAGGGAACTTAAATACATCATCACATAACGTATACTTGCTGAGAAAAATCAATACAAACACTAAAGCTACTAAAAAGTTAAACCGGGTATGAAGGAGTTAAGATTTTCTAAGTGTTTTTCACATATAAACATGTGCTCGACCAACTCACTAGGCACTTGATTTATTTCGAATTTTTACATACAACGTACCAATCTTTTTGCACAACTTAATTTTCGACCCAGCTAACTACAAGTTTCATGTATATACTTTGTAATAATAATCTCGTTTAACCTCTTTAAATCACCCAAAGTAAACTGATCACACACGTATAAGCTAGCCTCAAAAGCTCTTTTGATATGAAAATAGTACATTAAAAATGAGCCTAGGGATAAGCCCAACTTGTCTCAAACCCCCCGGATCACAAAACGTTAACGGGCCTTTAAACTAGCTCGTTAAGGCCCATTTAATGAAAAATAAGCTCTTTTTGCAAATAAGCTGTTGGAACAAGTTTTAATAAGCTTGAATATGATCCAGAAAAATTCGGCATAATTTTCCCCACAAATTTGGTACATTTGGACTAAAAATGCAAGCTAGTTTCACCCTAAAGGACTAAAACTGTCAAACCTTTAAAGCATGGACTGAAACTGTAAAAACAGAACCTTTAAGGTAGAAACTGATACTATTTAATATCCCAAGCTCAGAATGACATTTTGGACATGTAGTGGACTGTAAATGCAATTATGACATAACGAAGGACTAACAATGCAACGCTAACGCCGTTAGGGTGTAAAGTGTAAAAACAATAAAACTAAAAGGACCAACAGAATGTAATTAACATCTTCATTTCCATATTTCTTTTCACGGATTCTCATCACGACACCTGCATTTTTGTATATTTCGTTTATTTAATATTTAACGTTCGTTATATATATATAAAGGGTTTTTAACGATTTAACTCCTTGTTTCGTTTCACCCCATTCGAGGAAACGATATAATTGATTTTAAAGACATAAAAACAAGATAATATTATGAATAATATTATTTATAAACTTTAGGCATTTTAAGCATATCACACTCACATCATCGATCAAATCGTTATACGATTTCTAGTTTCCACTCCCGTTATTCGTAGTAAGTCAAATACTCAGACTTTCCTTATATTCAGGACTCGTGTTGAAGACGTTCTCGTAATCGTTCCCATAATCTTACTTGAATTCATAATTCCACTTTGTCAGATACGCTCAAGGTGAGTCATAGTCCCCTACTCTTTCATTACTTGTTTTAATAACTCTTTTGGGGGAGAAAACATGCTCAAACTGTGTTTATTTACTGTTGTAAATACTTTAGAAACTTTCACGGTTTACTGTGAGTCATAGCCCCATTAATACTTTATTACTCGTTTTAAACTACTTGGGGTGAGAAACATGCTTACTTTTATGGATCATTTAAACAATGCTTTGTTTGATAAAACTATTACGTGTTAGCCTAAGAACTGTATCCCAAATTTATGCCTATACTCATGTACCGTTAGTTCCCGCTGGGAAGCACGAGTGCTATAAATAGATCTATTGAGGGTGACACCTCCATCCGTGTTGGAGAACCAACTGTCCAGACCATGTCGAAATACAAGTCTCAAGGGATAGAACACTTGCCAGGCTTTATTATTACATGAACTCACTTCATGCCACTGTCGTAGCTTCGGTAACATGGAACTTAGCGCAGCGTAATAGACTTTCGTATAACATTGTGCACATTATAATGTTAACTCGTAAACTTATTGATCCAACTTACTGCTTTATATAAACCTATGAACTCACCAACCATTGTGTTGACACTTTAGCATGTTTTTCTCAGGTGTTTAATTGTATGATATATGATGAAGCAAGGCAGCGCTTGGCAGGGGCATAGGCGCACTTTTTGAGTGTACACATAACACTCATGACCAAAGTTTTTGTACTATGGGACAACTAATATTAAATAATGGGCCTTGTTTTTCCGCATTCTTATTATGTAAAACTTATGTATAATTAATGAAGCTTTTAAAACGGATTTGATAAATTCGTTCTCTATTACTTGTGTTATGATCCCACTAAGTAGCACCCCAGATGTTGTCACCGCTGCGATCTGATTTTGGGGGTGTTACAAATTGAAAATGCATATGTGCAAATGAAATATGCAAAACATGAATAGAAATGAATATGAATAAATGTTACTGTTCAATCCTCGTACTTTCACAGAATTTACACTTTTTACCCTAACGGTGTAGGGTTTGCACCGTTAGTCCTCCGTTAGTTACATGTTACATATTAAGTCCAAAAAGTTTCCAAATGGACATATTATGCTTTCTGTTTACTGGTTGAACCATTTTTACCCTTAAGTTATGAGATTTACAAATTGGAACACAATTATACGATATTGACAAAATTAACCCGAATAGTAAACTATGTTTGCAAATTTAGTCCAAATTTCCCAAAAAGAGTAGGAAAAGTTTTCTGAAAGTTCCAACATTTTTATAATGCTTATTAAAGTCTTATTGAACAACTTATTATCAAAAGTGATTAATTTTACACTTATTGGGCCTTAACGAGAAATACAAAGGCCCAATAACACTTTACGAATCGTTGGGTTTAAAAATAGTTTGGGCTTTTCTTTGGGCTTATTTTAATGTCACAAAAACATAATCAAAATGCTTATTTAACAGCTTATATGCTATAGCTTATTGGGCTGCTTATTTGAATTAAGCCCAATCGACAATATTAAGTTTTTATAGGACGTTTCATATAGCGATAGGTTTGTGCTTTTTAGAGGGCTTATATGAGCTTATTAAAGAAAACTCATAACATCAATTTGTTAGATGGTCTTGTAAAGAAATAGGTCGAACAATAAAAACAGCATGTTGTATGTTTAAATTCGATTATATTTAGGTCTTTTATAGGTCGATCGCAACATGGTACAAAAGAATAAAATGACATGTATATATGCTATGCGATATAATGAAGAATTAAAATAAAGTTCGATAAGTAATACAACAGTTATGTAAGTGTCGAATAGATATGTATTTTGATTTATCTAGCCATCCATCAATAGGAGGTCATATATGTTGCGTAAAATAAATAAAAGAAAAGCGTACAAACGAATAAAATGAATATACGTTCGAATGGAGATGTAAAATGATGCATGGTATATCGAAATTGATATATACGAGTAGGAAATGAATTAGAGAGACTTACAATACCCAAAAAGTGGAGAGATATGCCTCTAAAAGACTTGGAACTCGTATGAACCTCAAGGTCGATCACAAAAGACTCGAGAACAATGAATACGACTTGATATAGGTTCGAACAAGGAGAAATACTTCTGGATTCTTTGTGTACTCTCGGCAGTGAGAAAATGTAGAGAGAATTGAGTGAAATGTGTGTAAGAGTGAATGAGAAAGGGTGTGCATGTATGTCGAATACATATACATGCATATGAAGTGTTTATAGTTTAATAATGGTCAAGTTGGGGGAATATATTCCTTTGTGGCAGAGATTAGAAATTCTTGGAGGATAAGATGGGTTTATGGTCGAGTATGAATGCATTTAGAAGGAGGGTTGCTCACTTGGTTCGGTTATGATCAAAGTTGTAATGTATGTGTATCGTATAACAATTTTAAAGGGTCCAAAATGTTTTCTATTGTGACCAATGACTTGAAAATGGTTAGGAATGGTTCCATGAACTTTTATTCGATTAATAATAATGTAAGACATAGGTTAAAATTAAGTTTGGTCGAGTTTAGTTAAGTTGGATAAATATTGGTTGAACTAGTACATGTCTCGAACATGATTTACTTTGTGTTTCGTTTGGTGCTCAAATCTTCAAATTAAGAAATGAGATTCGACATCCCGATTGTTTGTAGTATGGAGATTCAAGTTGTGTAAAAACTTGTATATGCTACGTGTCGAATTTAAAAGATATCGAGGTAAAGTATAGTGTGTTTAGTCGATTTGTATATAAGAATTTATAAGAATGAATTGGGCTTGTGAATAGTAGTAGGCTCAAACTTGGCCCAATTATGAAATTAAGGATCCGTTTGGTTTAATATTGGTATAAGGGATTTTCATGGTCCGTGTGTGAGCTCGTTCCAAGGTATTGTATCACGTATCAATGCTTTTGAGTTATCGTAGTGTGATAACGTAATTCAATGAGATAACCCCTCATTAACAAGTGTCAGAAAATAAATAATGCGCATTTTCTGATAATTAATCATTGTTATTAAAATGGAAAATTACCATTTGTTATAGGATAGGGTACGTGCAAATCTTCATATCTTAAACAAATATTCACCTTGTATTAATCTTTATCATAAACGAATCAAAGGGATAGGAATACATCTTTTCATTTTAAGAAACATGAAGAAAACGTGTAAATCCGAAAGGTATAAGGGTCGTTTAGGCATAGTCACCTAGGATAGAATTTTTAGTTTAGGAAACTTTAGGTTATAATTTAACTAGTTTAGTTATTATTTACATTATGAAATTTTATTATAAGGTATAGTTTTTAAATGACATATAGTTAATTTCATACTTAGGATAAAATTCAAAATGGTGCATAAAATGATGATTCAAATTTTAGGGTTTTATAATATCTCATGAAAAGAAGACATGCGCGTTCGTTTCCACCTGATCATTACATAACGGACATATAATTCAATATCCAAACCCCGAGATGACAGGTTAAAGCGGTGAGGAAGTCTATCCAGAAAGAGACGCCACATAAAAATATAAACTTTCTTAGGAATAACCTTACACCATCTTGTGCCTGGGAGCGAACTAGGAAGCATACAATCATCAATATGCTTCCTAACGTCACTGACCGAAAAACTACCATCATTAGAGAGAGACCAAATACAAGAATCACTATCAACATCGATGACCAGAGAACTGGACTAATAGATTGTTAAGATCTGCATAAGTTCTCCCAACATTCACCGGCCTACGCCAATCCCACGACCAAGAGCCATTAACTATTCGGTCTCTTATTAAGCAGTTATGATTCTTCTCCAAGTGAAACAACCGATTATAACGAGAACAAAGGGGCGTTTCTCCTAACCAAGTGTCTTTCCAAAAAAGAATCAAAGAGCCGTCTCCAACCTTAAAACGAAAGGAATTGAAAGGGACAATACCACTTGAATGGAGATGATATATTGTACCAACTATACGAGCCCATAACCCGTTAGTTTGGCAACCCTTTAAATCGAAACCCGCTTCATCACCATGAATGGATTTCACAACTTTCACCCAGAGAGAAGACGGATTCTTAAAAAGACGCCATCTCCACTTTAAAAGAAGCGAAATATTAAAGGCTTTAAGACTACCCACACCCAGACCGCCTTTTTCAAGAGATGCTAAGATATTCGACCATTTAATCCAAGCTAGCTTTTTTTTTTTCTCCAGAAGCACCCCAAAAGAACGAAGCACGAAGACTTTCAAGAAATTTAAGAACCGCTTCTGGAGCCTTGAAGATAGACAAGTAGTATATACCAAGACTACCAAGAACCGATTTGATAAGAGTAAAACGACCACCTGACGATAGCATGTTAGTTTTCCAACCCGACAACCTAGACTTAAAGTGATCAAGACTTTCCAATTCACAATATGACCCATGTTCGAACCTATAGGCAATCCGAGATAAGAAAAGGGTAGAGAACCAGCCATGCAACCAGTACCTTATGTCATTCAAGCAACTTCAGTTGAGGGGACCCCTACCCCATAAAAATTCGACTTGTTAATATTAATTTTGAGGCCAAATGCAAGGTAAAAAACTTTGAGAATACGAATGATATTATCCATGTCATTTTGATTCCAATCAGATAAAATAATGACGTCATCTGCATAAAATAAATGAGATAAATGAGTACCATGGGAACCAAGCTTAATACCTACAAGCACGTTAGCAACCAAACCATCCCTAAGCGCAATGTGAAGGCCTTCCATAACAATAATAAATAAAAACGGAGCCAATGGATCTCCTTGCCTCAAGCCTCTTTTCAACGAGAACTCCGAGGTGGGACTTCCGTTAACAAGAATAGGAGCCCTAGTTGACGCTAAACCCGCCCAAATCCAACGACGCCATTTAACGCTAAACCCCAACATTTCCATCATATGATCTAAGAAACGCCAACTTACCGAGTCAAAAGCTTTTTCAAAATCAACTTTAAACAACATTATCTTCTTTTTAAGATTTAAATACTCCATCCGTCCTAATTTATTTGTCATGTTTTAACTTTTTGAAGTTTTTATTTTTCAACTTTAACCTTAAGTATTTTTGTTTGTAATTTATAATATTTGATGAACATTATACAAATGAAAATACATTTAAAATCCAATCCATTCATATATTTTGCATCAAAGATTATACAACACAAAATAAAATAGTTAAGGTCAAAATTGAAAAAGAAAAACTGCAAAAGGTCAAAACATGATAAATAAGGGCCTGTTTGGTATGGGGGTATGGAAAGGGTTTTTACTTGAAAAGACATTTATAATTTGTTTGGTTGATTCTTTTAAAATGAGGAATAGAATTAAGAATTAAAAAAATGATATTTGGCTATTTTGGTGACTTTGAAGTGGGTATGTATATTTTTGTGGGCCACCTTAATTCCTTTCTCTCTATAGATGTGAACTCCATTATATTCTTCATAATTTTTTCACTATTTTATTTAAAATGTATTATAAAATATATTTAAAAAATATAATTTCTCTCTCCTAAATCTACCCAAATCCAAATCCTATACTTAATTCAAATCATAATCCAACCCCACTTATAAACCAAAAATTGAGACGAAGGGAGTAGTAATTACTCGTAATATTATTTTTTTCCTTTGGGCTTTTATTTGTTAAATTGCTCGGTTAATCAATTAATCTTCTAACTAACAAGTACATAAGTAAATGAACTTGATTAATTTTGCAATGTCGTGAATGCTAAAGCCGGGAAGGTTCTTAACATAGATTGTAAAATGTATGAAAAATTAATAGTTGACAAACGAATGAGGTGTTTTTGTTACCATTAATTTGATGTACAAAGCCATAAAAGATAAATTCGTAACTCAGTAATGATTAAAGTGAAGCTAATGGTTTTCTAGGTATAACTAGGCGTGTTCTCGTGCATAGTGACGGGATTTAATAACGAAAAATAGTTTCAGTAAAAATATTGTGGCAAAGTTTTTCGTGTAACATTTAGCAACTGATGTTAGCAAGTCTACATTATCATCCGAGATGACAACAATATTATAACATTTTTAGCTTAACATTTTAGGATTGAGATATAGATCAGGATTGAGAGCATTATTGAGATGGATGTGTAAAAAGGGGGAAAAATATAAATGGCGAGTAATTTTAAAACAACATTCTGAAACATTTTCTTTTCATATATATAACAGATAGAGTTGAGATCGTATACAAAGCAAAACAAAATTAAAAAAGATAAAAAGTATTTATAACCGTCTGATCACCAACAATAAACATTCAACGGTCAATCTAAAAAAAGTCACTAGTCCCTCCGTTTTCAAATGACCAGGGGCATTTTTGTCTTTTTAACCTTTTTTATAATTCACCCTCGAAAGTAAAACGTAAATAACTTTCAAACGATAAACTTTTATGAAAAACCGATTTCACCATAATTTTTAAAATTTAATTCTCTTTAATTTGGTATGCATTTTGATATATGAATCGCAACTCCTTTTTTTTCAATTTTTTAAATGGGTGTTGATTTTCTTGAAATTTTCGGCATTTTTTACTCTAATTTTGTCTAGTTTAAAGGCTGAATTTTGCAAAACTTAAAACACGAAAGTTGTAGTTTTTTTGCCATTCTTTACCTAGAAATTTGAATCACTTAAATCCGATATGATATGAGTAAGATATCGCACGTTAAAGATAAACAATAACTGATGAACGTTATAAAAAATAACTGGTGAACAATATCAAAAATAACTGATGAACGTTATTTTTTTGAAAACTGCTGAACATTATAAAAAATAACTGATGAACGTTATAAAAAATAACTGATGAACAATATCAAAAATAACTGATGAACGTTATTTTTTTGAAAACTACTGAACATTATAAAAAATAACTGATGAACGTTATAAAAAATAACTGATGAACAATATCAAAAATAACTGATGAACTGATAAACATTGTGTTTTTATAAGAAAATTGATGAAATGATAAACAATACTAACTTGAACTGATGAACATTATCAAAAATAACTGATGAACAAAACTAACTAATGAACTGATGAACATTATCAAAAATAAACGGATCAAATGCAAAGTTGTAGAGTCACTTTTAAAATACAAGTAACTGATGAATAATATCAAAAGGTATGTGCTTAAACACATACCATTTCTAGACCAAAACCGGACCCAAAAAGACCAAAAACCCGACCAAAATGCCAAATATATTGTGTTTTTGTGTTTTTACTTATGCAGGCACGGATATCGAAGAAAAGGACAAAATCAAGCAAAGAACCGGAAAACCGAGCACGAG
Organism: Artemisia tridentata subsp. tridentata; assembly: GCA_021014915.2. Classification (NCBI taxonomy): domain Eukaryota; kingdom Viridiplantae; phylum Streptophyta; class Magnoliopsida; order Asterales; family Asteraceae; genus Artemisia; species Artemisia tridentata. Next base: position 355,720,077 of record CP139509.1, on the reverse strand, counting down.
ATTTGGAAGAGTGATAAAAGCCGAAGCCGGGAAGCAATTGATCAAAATCTATGCTCAAAAAGTCAAATTCAACCCCTGAAGAATCATCAGTTGTCACTAAAAGCCCTTGGAAGCATTTTTTAAGATTGGCAGAAATGGCCCCTTGAAATTCAGAATTTACACTAAAGGTCCTTGTCAAATTCATTTCCATACTTATACTAAAAAAACCGGATCCTTTTATTAATCCTTACCCAGCCTAAGACAAAACCCACTAGCCCACTTTTATTACACCTAGCCCACCACCTTTACCCCAAGACCCGACCCAAACCACCATACCCGGTCAAAGTACCCTTCAGTCAAAATAAAGATAAAACAAAATCCTCTTCCTCTCACACTCACACGCCCGCCCTTTTATCCCCAATCCTTTTCACCACATGAACCCTAATATTAACCATCCATCAAATTACCTCACCCCAAGTATAATTACCCAATCATAAGTATTCTAGAAGAGTCTGACAGGAGGAATGACACGTGGGAGCAATTTATTGGACCGAACACGCATCAACTTTGATCAAACGGTGGGAAACTAAAGATTGAAGTGCAAAGATGATCTAAGGGTGGATTGGAGGTGAGATAGCACACGGATCGCCAAGGTGGCAAGACCTAGAAGCTTCACCCCGAGGCTATAAATAGCCTCCTCAGCTCACGGATTCGTTTGGTTAGGTTTTTAGTTAGATTTTTAGGGAATTAGGAGTAGGTTAGCTTATTTTATGCTTATTGTAATCACTTAAATTTTTGTCTATTCAAGTTTTTAAATCTGTACTCAGTTCGTTAATTTTAATGAAAGTCATAGTTTGGTCAAAAATTGCTTATTTCTTCTGTACTGCTTATTTAGTTAATTCTCAACTTCTTTGTTGCCATTTTCTGTTTTTTAAAGTTATTTGATAAGATTTAGTTGGTTGGTTTACTTACTGCCTTTAAAAGTTTCAAAATAGCTTAAATAAGCCCACAGCTTATCTAGCTTGTTCAGTTTCCTAACTGATGTTGCTTCCTCTTGATTTTTATCTCAAATTAGTCTTAAATGATTTGCAGTTTATTTTATAGTTTAAATAATGTGTTTTCAACTTTAAACTCCAAAATTCAGTAGTTAAGAGGGTGTTTGGGGTTAGGTACTGTTTTGTTTTAAAACCATCTTTTACTGTTCCATTGCAAGAAGAGTTGGTTTGATTAAGTGTTTTTGAAGTTAAATAATATGTTAGTGATAGATTTTAAGTAATTGTGTTAAGCTTTGAGGTTGATGATCCATTAGTGCAATAATAGGAAATCATTACTGTCGTTAGAGTCCCACACTAAGCTGAGCTTATTTGATCTCCATTTTTCATTTCAGAGTTGTTTTTAAGTGTTGCAGTTAGAATTGAATAGGACTTGGTTGGATTTGCACCTAGCTTTCGCCAAAATCGGTTACTGCAGTCACATGTCTGATCAGCAGACTTGTTGCTGCACTGCTGAATTAGGCTTCAATTAGGTGATCAATTGGTAGTTTCACATAGGGCTTTTTGGTTTTCTATAATCTCAGTAGTGTAGTTGAGCTTTTGCCCCCATTAGCTCACTCTTATTAGCTTTTTAAGCCAGCTTATTAGGCCTGTATAGTTGCATGGTTTAGGTTTACATCTGTTTTCAAATATAAGGGCTGCAATTGCTATAAATTGATTTGATTCTGAGTTTTATTGTTCTCCTGAGTTCATTTAACCATTTAGAAGCTCATTTCACTGTTTTGGAGCCATTTGCGTAATCTGCTTGGTTTATAGCTTATTCACATATTGCTTATTTCCAACTGTTTGATCCATATCTGTGTTACTGAGTATAAATTGGACTGAGATCTGTTCCAATAAGCTTATTTTAGTCCCATAATCAGTTGGTCTAAGTTTGGTCAAACCTGGTCAGGAGTGCTTATTAATAAGCACTTATAATAAGCTGTTTTTAAGCCAAAAAGCACTTTTCAGCTTATTTTTCTAGTTTTCTTATTTTTCCTAGATTTCAAATAATATGTTAGAATTCTCCTAAAATTTTCATAATTTTTCTCGATCATTTACTATTTCTTTTCATTTTTAAATAGTTTTTAGAATTTTAAATAATTTTTAATTTCAATTTAAATCACAAAAAGACAAAAATAGTTTCTGATTTTATTTTTATATTTAATTTTCAGTTTATTAAGATTTTTCAAAAATAAATTTGTAGAATAAATCTTTTATTTCATAATTAGTTTAATTTTCTTTTATTAAATGAAAATACAAAAATAGTTTTTAATTCTTAATAAATAAATAAAAAGTAAAAAATATATTTTTCTTTTTCCTATTATTTTTCTTTATTAGAATTTTTGAAAATTCATTTTGCACCCGTAGGTTTAGATTTGTCTTAAATTTGCATTTTAGTTGTTCACTTTACTTGTTTTACGTTCTTGTGTATGATTACTTGTTTTTGCTTATATTTTCATATTATTAGTTATAAAACTCAAAAATATTCACTCATTCACTACACGAATCACGTTCCGGGAACACAAATTCCATTCGATCTTCGTCGGGACAAACGACTCGGGTTAACACATATTTCTACGTGTGTTTTCCTTGAACTATAATTGACACGTATCAATTTTTGGCGCCGCTGCCGGGGAAGGCTGAAGTGAGTTCGTGATTTCGATCGTCGAATCATGTTTTGAAGACCCTTCTTCGGAAGTTATCATTTTTATAAAAAATAAATAAAAATACAAAAAGAAAATAATTAAAAAACACTTTTCCTAAAGTGTTTTCACCATTAATAATACATGATACATCCTCGGTCTTCCGTTGAAGGAGGGCGGTTGTAAACCATTCCAAATAAACAACAAAAGAGATCGTGAAGTTAAACGTTTCTTGGATTATTTCTTTACTACAACCTAATTACGGGGTTTAAGGAGGTCTTGACATTAAATTGCAGACCGAAGAGAGATCCATTCTTCTCTCCCGCCACGCTGCGCGTAGTTTTGAAAGAAACGAGTACGGTTGATTAACGATCACCAAAAAGATAATAAATCTAATTTTTTATAAAAACCCAAAAATATTTTCTTTTTCAAATTGATTTTTGTTTTTATGAAAAACCCAAAAATAATCTCCGTCTCCTCTTATATGTTTAATTCTTAACTTCTAATCCTCTAAACCGATAATTCTTTCTCTTCACCCTCTTATGTTTAATTCTTATGGATCCGACTTGTGTTAAGTGTGGTGAACCGTTCTTCGAAGGTTCATGTGTTTGGTGTACGTGTGAACAATGTGGTAGTGATATTCATAATGGCGTTTGTTTGAATTGTAATTCTCCCGAATATGTTCACAATTCGTTTAACAATTTTTCAAACGTTCCCGATTATTATCCGACACCACCACCACCACCTTCGTTCACTTGTTTTAGTTGTGGAAACCCATCCGATGAAGGATCACCGTGCGGACAATGTTTTTGTAATCAATGTGGATACACGAATTGTATATGCTACGTCCCGAGTGCTGAAACGTCTTATGCTTGTGATACGAGTTTTGATAATTATCCTCAAAACGATTTCAATCTTCCTTTTCAAAACTCGTATGAGCAAGTACCGTATTATAATGGTGATTCATTTCAAAGTTCGTCAAATTTTGAAAATTGTGGGGGATCGTTTGATAATTCTTATTTTGAGCCAAATTTGTGTTACGATTCTCATGGTTTTAACCAACCCCCACAAAATCCCGGCAATTGTCCAAATCAAGATAGAATGCGCGAAATTGAAAAAATTTGGGAAGACTTCCAAGAAGTTAAGAGATTGGTGATTAAACACTATACTTCTACTCCCGATCCTCATGAGAAGTCTATAGAAGAATTATTTGCCGAGGAAAGAGCGTCCAATTATCAAAAGTCTTTTATTTACGACGATTATGATGAGAAAATTACGATCAACCTTTTCCCTCAAAGAGTATCTACCTATGACGATGATTCCGATGATGACGAGGAGAGACTTGTGTCATTCAACGTTTTCCCTCAAATAGCATCCGTCTTTCCTACCGTAGAACCCGAGGACTCTCTAAAAATGGGGGACGACCTTCTCGACACTATTCCGGCAACGGAATCAGACAATGTTGAGAACCTTGTCCCAATCCCAAGTGAGTCCGAGGAAATATCCGACGGTGAAAGTGATCTGCAATCTTGTGAAGATTCTCTTGACATTTCCAAAGTTACCTCCGGGATTTTCTCTAACCCTCTTTTTGAATTCAATGATGAGTATACTTCTTGCAAAGTTAATCCTCTTTTCGATGAAGGGTTAGAGAACGTCGAGGACGAGGACTCTACATTTGATGAGCTGATTTTACCAATACCTCGCCCTGACGATTCCCATGACTCGGAAGGGGAAAATCTTTTTCTTGAAAGATTGCTTAATGATGATCCCCTTTCACTTCATAAAACTGAGTCATTACACGTTGAGCCATCACCCACTCGTCCGCCTGCTAAACCACCCAATGATATCAAGCCCGATACGGGTGTTGGGACTTTTCAAGTAGTGGATGAGATTTTTGAAAAGTATGATAATTTGCCCACCCAACCCACCCTTTTTATCTCTTCCGGGTGTGAGGATGACAATTTCTTTACAATTGTTATCATGATCCTTCTTCTTTTCTTCACCTACCCGGTGACTTCTCCTCTCATTCACTCCTTAGGGAGTGAAGACACCGTCTTTGACCCCGGCATCTCCGTTCTTTCATGCCGGGTGTCCGTTACTTGCTCCCCCAAGGACAAATAAATTCGGGGTCGAGTCAAGCTCATGTGACTCAGTTAACAAAAACAAGCGCTTCGTGGGAGGCACCCCATGCTTATCCATCTATCTTCTTTCTATTTTCTTAATAAAGAGGAGGGGATCCTCTCCCATATCTTGTGTCTCGTTGTTTTTCTGTGCTGTGTCCAGGAATGCCCGATGATGAAGACTCTCGTGCTCGTAGTTTCCTTCTCGCTACTCGAGTTTCATCATCCGCTGCTTATCGATATCCTAAAATCTTATCGTTTTACATCTATCTTTTGGCATAATTAATAAACGGCCTTAGATTTTTGTAGGAGAACCCTTACCTCTAAGACATTGAGGACAATGTCTCGTTTTAGTCTGGGGGGGGGGGGTAATCTTTCGATTTGATTTTTGCCTTGCATTTTTGCCGTTTTCTCATGCAACCCCGTTTTTCCTCCAAAAATTGAAAAAAAATCCAAAAAATGAGAAAATTTTAAAAATTTTTTGTGCAAAAATATAATAAATTTTGACATTTTTGTTGACTTTCCGCTGGTGAGAGTAGGAATAAAATTCTGACTTGACCGGGCGTGTTGAGCCCTAGCTTGTCTCCTTAACCGTTTATAATCTATAAGCTCGTGCTAGTCTTTTACACAAGGAGCTAGAAAATGCGAATTCTTTTTAAGAATTTGCAAGTTCCCGTATTTGACTTTATATATGCATGGCTTGATTATTTGGCTAAGCATTCGCGGATCTTATTATTTAAGATTTTAAATTTGCGAAGAACGAGAAATGATAGAGTTGTTTATAAGTTAGATTGCTAAACGTGGAGTAGTTGGATCTCTTTAGAGCTCATCGAAGTTATTTGTGGCTTTTTGTTCCCATAAGCTTGTTTCACTCAAAAATAGAAATTTAGGAATAATTAAAGCTATTTTAGTTTTGGCGATAATTAGTTTTTATTTCTTCCTTAGAGAATTCTTGCTTATGAAGGTTGGGTACACATCAAGGTACTGCCAGTGTTACGGTGTAATAGACTATTCCATCTTGCCGGCTCACAACCGATGTTGGGATTGTTATAAAAGCCGTAGGACTTGGAATTTGGCAAATATATAATGAATAATGAATAATAATAATAATCCAAAGCCATAAAAAGTTTTCTGCATCTTGCCGGTTCGCAGCCGATGTTGTAGACTTCTAATAAAGGCAGAGGAAAAATTCCAAGGTCATAATAGACTATCACATCTTGCCGGTTCGCAGCCGATGTTGTGATTGTTATAAAGGGCCAAGGATCAATAATAATATGTGCTTAATAATGTTAAAAATGCCAAATTTCGACTCCGGGGGTGTCCTAATAAAGGCTTCCGTCTCTGGACTCGTAGATGAGTTGTTTCGGTCGCAAATAAAAGGGATATCCTCAAAATCGTGTTAAATCAGAGACCTTGATGTGGACCTCATTTTTGTATGCAACGGTTTTCGAGGGAAGATTTGGAAACTACTTAGCGTCTAAACTAGGTATCTTTATCGGACTAAAACTTATCGAAACGAGAATTTGAAGAAATTCATTTCTCACCAAAAATAAAATAAATAGAGGAAAATAGGAATTTGGGAACAAGAAGTCCACATTTAGCTTCCATGGGTAGTGTTGGCAATCTAACTTATAAATGACAATGATTTCGTTTTTAAGCTTAGTTTGGGGACTTGTGAAAAATCAGGGACGACGAATTTTATCCGTATGGTCACTTCTTTATGAGTCGTGTTTCCTACTCGAAGATCCTAAAAGCTATCGAAAGATAATGATTGTCAACAAAAGCCGTCACATGAATAATGAGAAAAATATAAAAATACAAAAATAGAATAAAAGGAAAATCGGGGAGTTTTTAGAACTTAAGATTTCTTAATCTCTTTTGAAAATTTTGCTACCTTTCAAAGTTAGTAAAAAGAGATTAGAAATTTTTAGTTTCGAAAATGTGTTTTTATAACATTGCATGAGGACATTGCAATAGCTAAGTCTGGGGGAATTTTGGTATGTGCTTAAACACATACCATTTCTAGACCAAAACCGGACCCAAAAAGACCAAAAACCCGACCAAAATGCCAAATATATTGTGTTTTTGTGTTTTTACTTATGCAGGCACGGATATCGAAGAAAAGGACAAAATCAAGCAAAGAACCGGGAAACCGAGCACGAGATTTGGAAGAGTGATAAAAGCCGAAGCCGGGAAGCAATTGATCAAAATCTATGCTCAAAAAGTCAAATTCAACCCCTGAAGAATCATCAGTTGCCACTAAAAGCCCTTGGAAGCATTTTTTAAGATTGGCAGAAATGGCCCCTTGAAATTCAGAATTTACACTAAAGGTCCTTGTCAAATTCATTTCCATACTTATACTAAAAAAACCGGATCCTTTTATTAATCCTTACCCAGCCTAAGACAAAACCCACTAGCCCACTTTTATTACACCTAGCCCACCACCTTTACCCCAAGACCCGACCCAAACCACCATACCCGGTCAAAGTACCCTTCAGTCAAAATAAAGATAAAACAAAATCCTCTTCCTCTCACACTCACACGCCCGCCCTTTTATCCCCAATCCTTTTCACCACATGAACCCTAATATTAACCATCCATCAAATTACCTCACCCCAAGTATAATTACCCAATCATAAGTATTCTAGAAGAGTCTGACAGGAGGAATGACACGTGGGAGCAATTTATTGGACCGAACACGCATCAACTTTGATCAAACGGTGGGAAACTAAAGATTGAAGTGCAAAGATGATCTAAGGGTGGATTGGAGGTGAGATAGCACACGGATCGCCAAGGTGGCAAGACCTAGAAGCTTCACCCCGAGGCTATAAATAGCCTCCTCAGCTCACGGATTCGTTTGGTTAGGTTTTTAGTTAGATTTTTAGGGAATTAGGAGTAGGTTAGCTTATTTTATGCTTATTGTAATCACTTAAATTTTTGTCTATTCAAGTTTTTAAATCTGTACTCAGTTCGTTAATTTTAATGAAAGTCATAGTTTGGTCAAAAATTGCTTATTTCTTCTGTACTGCTTATTTAGTTAATTCTCAACTTCTTTGTTGCCATTTTCTGTTTTTTAAAGTTATTTGATAAGATTTAGTTGGTTGGTTTACTTACTGCCTTTAAAAGTTTCAAAATAGCTTAAATAAGCCCACAGCTTATCTAGCTTGTTCAGTTTCCTAACTGATGTTGCTTCCTCTTGATTTTTATCTCAAATTAGTCTTAAATGATTTGCAGTTTATTTTATAGTTTAAATAATGTGTTTTCAACTTTAAACTCCAAAATTCAGTAGTTAAGAGGGTGTTTGGGGTTAGGTACTGTTTTGTTTTAAAACCATCTTTTACTGTTCCATTGCAAGAAGAGTTGGTTTGATTAAGTGTTTTTGAAGTTAAATAATATGTTAGTGATAGATTTTAAGTAATTGTGTTAAGCTTTGAGGTTGATGATCCATTAGTGCAATAATAGGAAATCATTACTGCCGTTAGAGTCCCACACTAAGCTGAGCTTATTTGATCTCTATTTTTCATTTCAGAGTTGTTTTTAAGTGTTGCAGTTAGAATTGAATAGGACTTGGTTGGATTTGCACCTAGCTTTCGCCAAAATCGGTTACTGCAGTCACATGTCTGATCAGCAGACTTGTTGCTGCACTGCTGAATTAGGCTTCAATTAGGTGATCAATTGGTAGTTTCACATAGGGCTTTTTGGTTTTCTATAATCTCAGTAGTGTAGTTGAGCTTTTGCCCCCATTAGCTCACTCTTATTAGCTTTTTAAGCCAGCTTATTAGGCCTGTATAGTTGCATGGTTTAGGTTTACATCTGTTTTCAAATATAAGGGCTGCAATTGCTATAAATTGATTTGATTCTGAGTTTTATTGTTCTCCTGAGTTCATTTAACCATTTAGAAGCTCATTTCACTGTTTTGGAGCCATTTGCGTAATCTGCTTGGTTTATAGCTTATTCACATATTGCTTATTTCCAACTGTTTGATCCATATCTGTGTTACTGAGTATAAATTGGACTGAGATCTGTTCCAATAAGCTTATTTTAGTCCCATAATCAGTTGGTCTAAGTTTGGTCAAACCTGGTCAGGAGTGCTTATTAATAAGCACTTATAATAAGCTGTTTTTAAGCCAAAAAGCACTTTTCAGCTTATTTTTCTAGTTTTCTTATTTTTCCTAGATTTCAAATAATATGTTAGAATTCTCCTAAAATTTTCATAATTTTTCTCGATCATTTACTATTTTTTTCATTTTTAAATAGTTTTTAGAATTTTAAATAATTTTTAATTTCAATTTAAATCACAAAAAGACAAAAATAGTTTCTGATTTTATTTTTATATTTAATTTTCAGTTTATTAAGATTTTTCAAAAATAAATTTGTAGAATAAATCTTTTATTTCATAATTAGTTTAATTTTCTTTTATTAAATGAAAATACAAAAATAGTTTTTAATTCTTAATAAATAAATAAAAAGTAAAAAATATATTTTTCTTTTTCCTATTATTTTTCTTTTATTAGAATTTTTGAAAATTCATTTTGCACCCGTAGGTTTAGATTTGTCTTAAATTTGCATTTTAGTTGTTCACTTTACTTGTTTTACGTTCTTGTGTATGATTACTTGTTTTTGCTTATATTTTCATATTATTAGTTATAAAACTCAAAAATATTAACTCATTCAATACACGAATTACGTTCCGGGAACACAAATTCCATTCGATCTTCGTCGGACAAACGACTCGGGTTAACACATATTTCTACGTGTGTTTTCCTTGAACTATAATTGACACGTATCAAATAATATCAAAAAATAATTGATAGAACAATTTCCAAGCAGCTTTCCAAACAACTTTATCTTTTCAAATACAAGTAAACTTTTTAACACATAAATATCAAATGATATAGTCACAACTTATAATAATATTCTAATATTCTAACTTATTTAATCGTACTAGTACTGCATTTCCTCAAATGTACTTGAAAGAGTTTAGTAGTTTTTTTTTTTTTTTTTTTTTTTTTTTTTTTTTTTTTTTTTTTTTTTCCCTTGTGCGTCCCACTTAGTATCACACCTACCACCTAGATTCACACCTTCACAACTTAATATCCACTCAAACAGATCAGCCATCACCACCTACCTCTGCTACATCCGTCCTGGCGCCTAAGCTCAGCTCCATGGCTCCAAACTCAAAACCATATCTCACAAACACCATATCTACCATCTAACTCCATCGTCAACATCGTTATCTCCGTCACGAGATCCGGCTGTACAGCAAGGTGGTGCTAATGAAGACGAGTTGCCGTTTGGTTTAATCGGATCGTAGATCGTTTGCGGTGGTTATTCCATTTGAGATGAGGTAATGAGAAGTTGTGTAGTGGTTGTGATTTTGACGTTGCTGGTGACGGTGCAATGGTGGTGACGGTGATGAAGATCACCGGAGATCGTCTTTTATTTATGGATTTGAGATTGGGGTTTGATGAGAAATAAATTGGGGAGAGGAGATGGGAAATAAAGAAGTAGAATGACCAGAATACCCTATGTGTATATGTCCTTCTTTAATTTGATCAGATCTTGTATTATGATCCAACGGTAGTAAATACTTTTTAGACTTTGTAAAACAATCACACTTTGCAAATGATCCCCTACCTGTGTATTAAATGTCCTTTACAATAACCCACATGCATGAGCTAATATCGAAGAAAATAAAACATGCCCCTGGTCATTTGAAAAAGGAGGGACAAGTGACTTTTTTTTAGATTGACCGTTGGATGTTTATTGTTGGTGATCGGACGGTTACAACTTACAAATACTTTTTATCCTTTTTAATTTTGTGTTGCTTTGTAAACGATCTCAACTCCAGATACACAACCACCAAACTTACTTGCACGTACATTAACAATCCATATATAAAGACAAATTTTGTCCCCAAAGAATTAGTGTGTAAAAGTAAATTTGATACCGTGAGGCTCACCTATCGACTATCGTAGAGTAAATGATCAAAAGCTAAAAGGCAATTATATCTGATAAATATCTTTCAAAAGGTTTTAAGGGCATGTTTTGTACAAGGAATTGAGAGGAGAGAAATATAAATGAAATCATTTACAACGTTTGGTACGTCTATGAAAAAAATAAAGTAGTGAATTGAAACTCTTTAAAAATGGCTCCTTTGCAAAAAGTGGAGAATTGATTTCCACTCACAAAGTGATGGAATTGAATTCTTCCATAATAATAATAATAATAATAATAATAATAATAATAATAATAATAATAATATCCAAGATTGGTGCTTCCATGATTGGTCATTCTTTAGATGGTTATTTGAACGATCTACAGTTCGGCGTTGGGGTGTCTGGAGGAGGGGAGGCTATTCTTCACACTGTGAATCGGTTCCTCAAAGACTGTGGGGATAAGGTGGGCCTTTCGATGTTGTTGGCGGATTTCAGAAACGCCTTTAATTTGGTGGATCGGGAGGTTATGTTACAGGAGGTTCGCCTTCATTGCCCTGCTATTTCACGTTGGGTGGAATTCTGCTACTCCAGCCCAGCTAGACTTTATTATGGGGAACACATCTTATGGTCGCACCGAGGGGTGCAACAAGTCGACCCACTCGGACCTCTACTTTTCGCCCTAGTGTTACATCCCCTGGCATACAAAATTAGAGACTCTTTTAATCTTTCCCTCCAAGCATGGTATCTGGATGATGGCACTATTATTGGTGATACTCTGGTTGTGGGGAAGGTCTTAGATCTTATTATGTCAGATGGACCTAGTTATGGCATGCACCTTAACGTGGATAAAACTGAGGTTTTTTGGCCAACCGAAGATTCCAGAAGCAGGCTCGCGGGTGTCTTCCCGCCTAATATTGCTCGCCCTTTACACGGTGTTAAATTATTGGGTGGACAGGCTAGCGTGGACTTTGAGTTTAGTAGTGGGCTTGCTATGAAAAGGGTTGCTAAAACAATCGAGCTTATGGATGCCGTTGCTAGGCTTAATGATCCTCAATGTGAGTTGCTCCTTCTCCGTGCTTGTGCCGGTATTTCAAAGTTATACTTCTCTATGTGCACATGTTCTCCCCGGGTCTTTGAGGGTACCCAGACTTCATTTGATGCGGCGCTTCGTTCCTCTATGGAACGTATTGTCACTGCTTCTGGACCTGGGTTTGGGGATTGGCAATGGAGACTGGCCACGCTTCCGTTTGAGTTTGGGGGGCTTGGCGTATATTCTGCAGGTGATGTCTTGAATTATGTTTTCCTTGCGTCCAGACTCCAATCTGCTAGCTTACAGGCTAAGCTCCTCCGCCAGTCAGGCATAGTAAATCATGGATCTTCCTTTAATGACACTCTGTGTACTTTTAACGCGAAAATGGAGTTCGACCTTTTAAGTAACCCGAATGAGATCGCTGCCCCCAAACTTATGAAGAAATTGGCAGATATATATTTCACACGTGTTACTAAAACGGTTGAATCCACTTTTTGACCCATCCGCTCGAAAGATGGCGCTTTGGAGATTGCAACGGGAAGACTACACCTCCGATTGGCTTTAGGGTGGCCCCGATATCTGGGTTGGGGCAGACTATGAATGCTAGAACTTACCGGTGTGTTCTATGCTACCGCCTAGGTGTCCCCTTATTCTCGGTCCAGATGCCGTGCTCTGCTTGTTCCAGGTTATTTACGGGGGACATTTACGGGGATCATGCAGTGTCATGTGCTGGAATTATTGGTATTAAGCACCGGCACAACGTGGTTCGTGACGCTCTTGCTGATATTTGCTCGCGGTCTGGGATCTCGGCTCGCAAAGAGGTTGACATTGGCCTTTGTGGAGATAGGGACAGAAGCTTACGCCCAGCTGATGTATTGCTCTATTCTTGGGACGGTGGGCAGGATGTTTGTGTCGATTTGACAGGGTCGTCTCCTTTGACGCAATCGGGTTTGGTCGATTTTGTGCCAGGACGAGTGGTGGTTGAAGCAGCACAGCGCAAGCGTGTCAAATATGAGACCAAATGTGCCAATATTGGATATGGGTTTCTTCCCTTCTCATTCTCCTCCTTTGGGGAACTTGGAAATGATGCAGTGACTTTACTGAAACGGATCCGAAAGTTCTCCGTAACACAAGACATCGGATCGCGAGCCGCTGCTCATATTTTTAGTAAGATTAGCTTTGCAATAGCTAGAGGAGTGGGAGCCCAGTTGGTATCTCGGCTCCCCTCTAATTTCTTGTAAATCCTATGTTTTTCTAATGAAGTGATGTTTTATAATAATAATAATAATAATAATAATAATAATAATAATAATAATAAAATTGTTATAATAATAATAATAATAATAATAATAATAATAATAATAATAATAATAATAATAATAATAATAATAATAATAATAATAAAAGAATAAAAATAAATAATAATAATAATAATAATAATAATAATAATAATAATAATAATAATAATAATAATAATAATAATAATAACTTCTTGTAAATCCTATATGTTTTTTTAATAATAATAATAATAATAATAATAATAATAATAATAATAATAATAATAATAATAATAAAATGCATGTTTGGATGTGACTGACATCTCTCCATTTGCTGGTAGTGGGGCGACTCCATGGGCTCCTGGGGTAGCCTTGCACAATGCTGTGGAGAAGAAAAATAGAAAGTATGCATCCAAATGTGAGGACAATGGATACAAGTTCATACCTTTTGCTTTTTCTACGTTCGGGGAATTCGATACAGAGGCTTTGAACACTCTTTCACGAATTAAAGCTATTGCCAATAGTCACTCAAATAATGCTAAAACTGGTGCTTTTATCTTTCATAGAGTTAGCTTTTGTATTCAGAAAGGAGTGGGAGCACAACTGGTGTCTAGACTCCTATCCAACTTTATGTAAAATTTATTATGTTTAATGAAAAGTGATGTTTTATAATAATAATAATAATAATAATAATAAATAATAAATAATGATAATAATAAAAGAATAATAATAATAATAATAATAATAATAATAATAATAAATAAAAGAATAATAATAATGAATAATAATAATAATAATAATAATAATAATAATAATAATTCATTGTAAGGCTGTTAAAACCTCCATTATAAAAAATATGTAAATTTTGTTCATTTCTTGGTTCAAGTCTATGTTGTTACCAAACAGTGGAATCAATCTCAATTCTCTACTGATTTCAATTCTCTCGATTTCAATTCTTTTACTTATTTCATTTCTTTGAATTTCCTTTTACCAAACGTGCCCTAAGAGTTTAGCATAGCTTTTCTTTGGCAAAGCTCTCCTCTTTGATTCTAAATTGAAAGCCTCGTTTGGCAGTATTGATTTCGAAAACTTAAATCCAGAAGTATGAATCACTCAAAATAGTGGTTCGAGAGAAGTTTCAAGCTTATGAAACTAAACACTATTTTCAAATAATCATATACCCTTCATATTAGTTTTTTCAGTTACATCAACAACTAATTTTGTTAATAACTTCATAAACAAGTTTTAGAAGCCTTCATATCTAAAAGGTGCTTTCTTCTTCTTTTTTTTTTGGTGTCAGAATCATAATCCTCAACGGAAAAAAATGTAACAAAACTCGATCGCTACTGTAACACTGGTATGATTCAACTCAGAAAAAAGTATTCATAGCTGCCAAATATTGTTTGAAAAAAATTGGTCAAAAGAAATGTGCTCCCAAAATCATAAACTAATCCAACATTTAAGCAAGTGTTATACGAGCACCGTGATCATGACTTTGTCTAATAACTAAGCTACTTTTGGATTTACATGACATAGGTAAATTATTTCTTTTTATTACTCGTATTTGTTTAGAATTGATTTCACCATTGGTCCATGACTTTCTTTTCAACTACCTCATTTTTGGACTCTAGAGTTTGATGGATAAATTGATGTTACATTTGCAATATTGGAATTTGGATTTGTATCCGCTAAACTCAATAACGTTTATTGTTTAATTAGTTCAGTGAGTAATTAACTAAACTTAATATGAACAACTATATGATATTGTGTTGCTAAGGTTCTAATTCAAGAAAATGACGAACCAGCATATTCGTTTACTTCACTCAAATTACGGTTAGCTAATTTACTAGTCGGGTCAAAGTAAATGTTACGCATAAATGAAATGGTGTAAAAGTAAGTAAGAGATGAAACATATAGGTACTTCGAGTGTTTGTGTAAAACCAAATTAAACAAAAATGATAATTTCTCAATCTTATAGTCCACAATAGGGCTGAGCAAACTACCCGAATGGACCGGACCGACCGAGACCGGACAGACCACATTTGGTCCGGTCCTCGATCTCGACTTTTGGGCTAATTCGGTCTCGGTCTTGGTCGGTCCGGTCCGGTCCGTGACCAATGCTCAGCCCTAGTCCACAATGATACACTAAGTGTCGTTTGATTTGCATATTGAAATCATTATTGATATAGATTTGATAATATGATAGAATGGAAATGGGTATTAACTGTATATCAAATCTAACACTAATGTTTGGTTTGAGATTTGAAGAACAACGTACAATGTAAAAAGCAATATATAATCATAAACTGATAGTAAAAATAAAAACAAAATATTCCAATATATATGCATGAATTACAAACCTAATCACATTCTTCCTTCCTTCTTTGTGTCATTTGTGATAGTAAGAGCAAAGGGAGTGGTAACGTGAAAGCTGCGTTATGACCTATGTGGCAAATGTTAACGTGCGTTTTCCACTCCGAGCTTGCATGTGATATGGCAAAGTTAGGGTTTACGTTGGTTTAGTAACTCAAGTTATAACTTGAGTTATGGCCAAGTTATGACTCCCCCACCCGTGTTATGGCCAAGTTATGGTTTGCGTTGGTTTTGTATTTTTTTTTAAAGTGGGTCCTAAAAGGTGGTGTTATTTGGTGTTATGATAGCGGGTGAAAAAATCACTTACAACGTCTTTCAAAATATCTTAAATACCTTAAATCACTTACAACGTCTTTCAAAATATCTTAAATACCTTAAATTGCTTAAAATAGAATTAAGTAGTTAAATTTGAAATTGGTGGACACTTTTTTTGTCAAAAACTGATTAGCTTGATAAATTAGCTTAACATAAACACAACCAAACCAAAGTCCCAAGCTCGTTTCGCACTACTGTCGCTGAAGCCTGAAACTTTGAAAAAAAAGGCAAGCCTCAAACTCTCTGTGTAATCTTTATAACTTATTGTTCATGTTTCACTTAATTAAAATGCCTTAGATATGCTTATAAACTGTTTGATAAAATGTCTCACTCATATAATAACTTAATACAATCAGCGGGAAATTTTTTTATGACAATAGTAATGCAGGAAAGGTGTTTGATTAAATGCTTGAGATGTTTTTGACTTCCTAGAACATGCATTTGTTTTGGACATTTTATCATACAATAAGTTCAATAAATTTCTACCAGCTTATTATGTTGTTTACCCATGTTTCATTTCTGTTATAACCAATGCAAATCCTTAATTTAGTTTGGTTTGATAATTCAAAATTCGTACTACTTGTAACGTACAATTTGAAAGTTTCAGTCTTGAAAAGTTCTAATGATATATATATATATATATATATATATATATATATATATATATATATATATATATATATATATATATATATATATATATAGGGCGACTTTCTTACGAGAACCATTTTATCTGCGAGAACTGAGAGAACCACAAAAAACATACATGCACGCCTTTTAAAATAAAATAAAAATACATGCAAATCATCAATAATCGTAAGTATCCACCTATGTTCTTCAATATCATCATGAACTCATCCTCTTTTTTCACAAAAACCTTACACAAGGCCGCAATATTGTCGTTGCACTCCTTATAAGAACATACATGCACACCTTCAAAGAAAAATGTTGTATTTCCAATTTCTTATCAAATTCTTTAGAACAACTATGTTTTTTTAAAAACATATATGTTGTTTTTAGAACATATGTGCAAAAATACAATTATTGAAGGCGTGCATGTATGTTTTTGGTGGTTCTCTTATATATATATATATATATATATATATATAGATATAGATATACAAGTGACAATGAGGGCATTGTTACAAAATGAGCATTTCCATGAGTAAATGGTACCAGCGAATCAACCATATTTGGATTTGAAAAGATTTGTAATACGTTTGCCTTTTGAAAATCTCGTCCTGTTGATTGGTCTGTTTAGAACTTGCATCTTCTGGTTTAACTCCAGTAATGACTTGTGTCATGCACACAATGGTTGCCATTCTTTACTGTGGAATGAGTTGTATAGTGTCGATATTACTAGTGATAATGGTGTTCTAACATTGCGTACTCCAAAAAATATGCTTCATTTTCGTTACGATGCTTGGGTTTCTTGTTTTTTTGGGCATGTTTAGTATCTTGTTAGTCAACTCTAGGGACCTGATGTGAAGGGAAAAAAGTAGTGGGGGTCATTCGAAAATCTGTTAACATGGTTGACTTAAATAACACCTCCAACTAATAAGCAACGTTTACGTAATTTTTGCCCAAAAATGGTCAAGTTGAGCCCTTGCGGGTTTGTTAACACCATGTCTCAACCTTTTTATGGGTCAAATAGAGTTGATAAGTGCTTGAATTCTCTCATAAATCATGATGATAGCTTATTAAATTGGTTGTTCTTTTTGGGTCTGTGCCAATGACTGATGATCACAGAATTAAGCATTGTGCATGTGCTTTGTCCTAAGTATGAAGCATTGATGTATAAAGTTGTAAAGTTATGATAAAAACATACGAATTATGTAAGCTTCCACTATTATGTGTTCCTTCTTCTCCAACTATCTGCTGATTATAGGAAATTGGCATGATATGTTATGTGGAACGTGGGTTCTTAATATAGGCAGTAAAGCATGATAGTTTCTTGCATATGTAGGAGAATTGTTATACCTCATCATATTTCTGCACAAGATATTTTTTGGTGTGTATGTTATTTAGAAGCCATAGCTGTATGTGATTAATACACGTTCAGAGAAAAACTTTTAGATGGTAGCAAATTATATAAACAATTGAATGACCAACGGTAATTTTGTAAATGGAAATAATTTCCAGTAAAGATGAAAATGGATTGAGAGTTGAATAATTGTGTCTTAGATAGCACCTTAAAACCCATGCTATTATTCTTCTTCATTCTTATACCACATTGTTCCTAGATGGAAGTCTTGTTGACATCTTTGGTCAATTAGGTCCTCTTTGGGATACATTATAATTTTGTTGATTTTGTTGCATATGTTATTTATATCTGTTTTTTCAAAGCAAAAGAGGATAAATGATTGACCTATTAAGAAAAACCACAACCATTCAGGCCATTACTCTTCTTGACCTGTCTTCGAATTGGACCTGACCTTCCCATTTCACCACCTCTATTCCATTGTAACTTTCCTTGTGACTATGCCTTATGGGCATTAGATGTTGAGCCTGTGCAAACTTCTGTATCCTGTTTGTTTAATATCATGTTTATTCTTCTTCAACTTTTCTAGGTGAGTATTGACAGTATGATGAGAAGGCTTAGCAGTCCTACAAAATCAAGTTTCAGACATGTTTGTGCCAGAATGTACTGCACAAATGAAGCAAACAAAGACATACATGATCCTGCAAAACAAATATCCAAAATTCTAATGTCTTGCCCAAAACTAGGGGTTGCAGTTGCACTTGACCAAAGTGGTATAAGGCCTACACCTGAATCGGTAGAAGAAGTCCTCAAAAGATTCAGTAATGCAGGGATGCTAATTTATCAATTTTTTGATTGGGCAAGTAAGCAATGTCACTACGAGCACAGCATAAGAGCTTACCATACCATGATCGAGTCTTTGGCTAAGATAAGACAGTATGAGATCATGTGGGATCTTATAAACAGCATGAGGACAAAGGGCTTACTCAACATCGAGACGTTTTGTATAATCATGAGAAAGTATGCCAGAGCACAAAAAGTCGAAGAGGCAATCTATACCTTCAATGTCATGGAAAAATACAACGTCCCTCCAAATCTAGCAGCTTTTAATGGTTTGTTGAGTGCTTTATGCAAATCCAAAAATGTTAGGAAAGCTCAGGAGATTTTTAACACCATGAAAGATAGATTTGTACCTGATCAGAAAACGTATAGTATATTAATCGAAGGTTGGGGACGGGATCCTAATTTGCCTATGGCACGGGAAATTTACAGAGAAATGATTAGTGACGGTTGTAGACCTGATATTGTGACATACGGGATCATGGTTGATATCCTATGCAAAGCAGGCAGGGTAGATGAAGCGATTGATATTATTAAAGACATGATATATAACGATTGTCAGCCCACATCCTTTATATACAGCATTTTGGTTCATACATACGGAATAGAAAACCGGATCGAAGATGCTGTCGATACATTTCTTGAAATGGAAAAGAATGGTGTCAAGGCTGATGTTGCTGTTTACAATGCATTAATTAGTGCATTTTGTAAAGTTAACAAGCTCAAAAATGCATATAGAGTTTTGAATGAGATGGAAAGTAAAGGGGTGAAGCCAAATTCAAGGACTTGTAACATCCTTTTGAATCATTTGATTGAACGTAAAGAAACTGATGAAGCTTTTAAAGTTTTTAGAAGGATGATCAAGATTTGTGACCCGGATGCTGATACGTATACTATAATGATTAAGATGTTTAGTGAGAAGGGTGATATTGAGATGGCTCTTAAAGTTTGGAAATTTATGAAAAAGAAGCAGTTTGTACCTAGCTTGCATACTTTTTCTGTTCTTATCAATGGGTTGTGTGAAAATGAGGATGCTTCTCAAGCCTGTATGTTAATGGAAGAAATGATTGAGAAAGGAATTAGACCACCAAGGCTGACTTTTGGGAGGTTGAGGAAGTTGCTTATAGAGCAACGGCGTGACGATGTGCTTGAATTTCTTCAGCAAAAGCTGAACCTATTGGTAAAAGAACCATTGTGTGATTAAGAAAGCAAGATTCACAATGAGTTTGATCGGGCAAATGCTTCAGTTTACTTATTCAGGTCAACTTCTTTTCTGCTAAATTGTTTCCGTTCCTTCATGTATTTTATTTTTTAGTATTTGTGTTTCAAATTAGCAACTTTTATCGTCAAAATAACCATCACCGTTTTAAAAATTTTGATTCAAGGTAACCAACTTTAATAAGTTTTGATTATATGTAATCTAACTTGGGCAAAATGAGGTCGTGGCATCCGACGTGTTGATAATTTTCACCAGGTTGACCTTTTTCTTACCTGACACATGAAACACAGTTATCTGCTAATAACATCATATCAATTTTTTTGAAACTTTACTAGTTTTTCTGGCCTAAAAGAGAAATCAGACCAAAGTTGGTTATCTTTTTTATGAATAAGTCCTTAGTTGATTGATCTATTTGTATGTCTTTTTGTAACTCGCCACATTCTATATTAGTTGTCGTCTTATTAATTCTAGCTCGTTATTAACGTAATTATAGTTGGTATATATTCTCATACTGGTTACACTGTTGGTGTAGTTATTTGTTTAATGTTACATATACGTGACATTTTTAAAAAGTTTAAAGTAATTTAATTGACTTCTAAGTCTTGGGACTGTGAAAACAAAAAGCATAGTGATATTAAGCAGTAATCTGACTGATCAATGATCCTGTCAAATATGAAGCCCGTCTGCTTTTCAAAACTTGAAAATTTGTTAAACCTTAGAGACTTTGTTGATATTTTGTTTCCTGCACTATTGCTGTGTCTGTAGGTCCAGTGAAGGGATTAAGCATTTATGGTACCATGATTTGTATTCATTTTAAAGATGATGTCTTGACGAATCCAACTGGTTCATCAACTTCGTTTCTGCTACATCATCAAATCACGATTCATATGTCAGGTACTTGTTCCTCAATTACTTTCTTGACTCTTGATTCATGTAGTGCTAAAAGTATATGAAATAGTACCCTAATTTGTGATCAATCCTCTTTCAGTTAGTAGTAGTACCAATTACTGACGCCGTTTTAAATCATTAGACTTTTCAGGAACAGATAAGTTAAACCTTGGAATTCAGAGTTTTAGGGAAGCCATAGGAATCCTATCTTCTTGGGTGGACTCGACAAGCCTTAACAACCGTACAAAGTTGTGTCTCGATTTGGTTATCCAAACAGCCTTTTGGGTTCTTTGGAGGTATAGGAATTGAGTTTGTTTTGATTTAAAACCGCCAAGAAAGGATACACTCATGGATGAAATCTTGGTTTATTAGCATTCTTCGATTTGTCCTAGAAGTAGGACTTTTGTACCCAATTGGATAGATTGGACTGTTGATCCGATATCCTCTTGTATGAACTTATTGTAATACCTCTCTAGCGTCTTGCTAATTTACTTTATGGATTTGCCGTTCAAAGGTATATATAATTAGCTTTTCTACATATATCCTGGGCTATATACAGTTCATAATGGATTTATCAAGAGGCAATGACATATACAAATTTAGAGCCACTTCTCTAGAGATGCTACAACGATGTAGGAGTTCAGTACCAGATGTGTACTAGATTTTTGGTACATCATAAGCAGGGATGATTAAAGATGAAGAATGGGCTTTGATAAGATTTTAGATTTATTTAGATTTAAAATCAAGTAGTTTATCACTTTTGGCACTTATCTATCATATATGCGTTAGACGTCTCAACTCTAGACAATCACATTGATAATGACTGAAGGAATTTTTGTGCTTTCTGTTTGGGCATTTTTGGACCAATGGAAAATATCAAGCTTATTGAAATGGAAGAAAATTTTATTAAAGCTGGGTCACCTTGGCAAGTGGTGGTCCGTTATTGAATCCCTTTGTTATCCATATAATTGTCAGTTTGTCTGTTAGTAAATAATGCAGTAATAAACTTGAATACATGATACAAGAGTACAATAATAGTCCAAAAAACAATACCATAGTTTTTTTTTTTTTTTTTTTTTTTTTATATAGATTAATACTAACATGGATGCACAATATTGCAAATGTTTACCATAAAATATCTTATAACTTTATGGTATTACTAATTAACTAGCAGGGTACCCGCGCGTTGCGGCGGCGGGTACCCTGAAATTAAATTTTCCTGATGTATTTTAATGTGGTGTTTTATTTTTTTAATATGTGCATTAAAGTGGTGTACACTATGCTTATTGTCTTATAAGTCTGAAAATTATGTGCATTAAAGTGATGTACACTATGCTTCTTTTCTTGTAAGTCTTAAAATTTAGAGTGTTTTGTGTATTATATGTAGTATATATTTATATCACATTAGTTTGTTTGATTATGAAAATAAACAAAAATAAAGGAAAGGAGAATTATTACATTAGCTCAACCCAACCCAACTCATTTGACCTTTTTTTTTTTTTTCCTTTCAAATTATCGGTTCTTAAGTTACCCATTTTGTCTTTTTAAAAAAAGTTCAACATATTTTTGTGCTTTCATTCAAGTTGTCACCGCCTGTTAAGTTTCGTACGTACATCATGCATCTCAGCAGAAATTGATAGTTTTTCTCATATATTTTTGTCAATAAATCTGTTGGAAAGGAAGAGATATCTCAATATACTAGCAAAGAAACCACAACTGTTGCTAATAGTACACAATTTGCATATTGCTAACACGTAACAATCCAGTTACTAGTATTTGAGCCTAAGACGTCACTAATCTAGCACCTTTCCTTGACAGCTGAGTCTTTTCTTTAGCTGACATGCTCAATTTTCTAATGGTGCAACAACTTGGCTGCACCTTTCCTCAGATTCCCCTAAAGAAAAAAAGCATGCCTTGAATGATGGACACTAATTCTAATACTATATAGTTTCTTTGTTAATCTCAATATCGATCCCATCTACTTTTGTTGCTTAGCATATTTCCAAACTTATACTGTAATAGTGTTTTCTGATAATATAATACAGTACTAATTTAATAATATCAAAAACATCTGTCTCCTCTCTCTCCACGAGGCCAACCTGTGTCCGATTCCAGATAATGTGCACTTGATGCCAATGTGTGTGTGTAGTGCTTTTTTTTTTTTTTTTTTTTTTTTTTTTCTGTGTGTGCGCGCGCGCGAGCAAATTAGTTATACGTTGTGCTTTAGCCTATGCTTTGAAAAGTTTCTCAAGTAACAAAAACCCATCTGAGAATTTTCTATTTAACAATTAATGATTAATAAATACAAGTAGAGGTACAAAGTATTTCTATCTATTGGTTCTAGACTCAAACTCTAGTGTTGCGACTTGAACTAGCGATGGATCCTTCACTACCTGACCACATGAAACCGTTACTATCATGGAAACTTGATCTAGAGGAGTTGCCAAGAGGTGGTGGCCGGTCCATCAACCGTGGGATATCTATGTCACCTTCCAACATTCTAAGAGCTTGTGAAATCGTAGGTCTAAGTGCAACCATTGAATGAGCACAAAGTAAACCAACTCTTATGAATCGACTCATCACACTTTTAGGCAATGTTCCTTCATTCATTGAGCTATCATAAACCTCATCAATTCGATCCGATCTCACCATATCCCATACCCAGTCAGCAATTAAGACCATCCCAGAGTTTAATCCTTTAACCTCTTCAAGCACCTTTCTCCCAGTCATGATCTCTAGAACAATAACCCCGAAGCTATAAACATCACTTTTTTCTGTCAATTGCCCATAAAGGGCATACTCGGGGGCTACATATCCATATGTCCCCGCAACTCGGGTAGTCATATGAGTCTGCCCTTCTCCACCACTTTGCTTAGCTAATCCAAAATCCGCAACTAGGGCTTTCATGTTCGAGTCCAAAAGAATGTTAGTTGCCTTTATATCACGATGATATATCGCGGGTTTGATCCCATTGTGCAAATAAGATATCCCATTTGCCACATCCAGAATGATTGATTTTCGTTGTGGCCAACTTAATCCTTTCTTTGTTTTCTTCTCAAATATATGATCATGTAAACTACCATTTGGCATAAAGTCATAAACAAGGTACCTTTCGTTTCCATCAACCGGATCACTAGTCGCACAAAAGCCTCTTAAAGCAAGAAGATTCCGATGCCTTATCTTACTTATGATCTCAGCCTCGTTAACAAAATCATTATCCGTTTCTGCATCGAAACTAATCATCTTTTTAACAGCAACAACAGTCCCATCTTCAAGGGTTCCTTTGTACACAACCCCAAACCCACCTTGGCCGATTAAATTCTGTTGCGAAAACCCATTTGTGGCTACATCAAGCTCGACTATACTAAACCATTTGGCACCCATATTAGGCAAAACTCGAGCTTTTACATTTCTTACATAATCTCTATGTGGTTGAGATTCTTTTCTCTTCTTAACAAATCTCATATAAATAAAAACCACAGCAAGAACAAGAAGAATTCCTATCAAAGCTCCACAAATCGCGAAAATGATATTTTTCGTTGATGAATTTGATTTAGACTTGGGTTTAGACAAAGTTACACCAAGTATGCAATCAGCTGTTCTAGTATCTTGAGGGCCAAAAGTATTAATAATTCCAGCAGCGTATAGAGAAGTGAACACAAAACATTTAGATGAGTTTCGGCTCAAAGGTACTAACCGTGCATTAACTTCCTGGCCAGCAGCAAGACAAGATCTACATACAAGATCTCCACCTAGATCTCCTTTGCAAGAGGACTCAAGGCCAGAGATGGGAGTGGCCTTATCTACAAAATCTGATAATGTAACAATCCCTGCACAATTTGCTGGGCTGTCCACCAATTCTGTAGGGTACTCAAGGCACTTTGAGAATGATTGTTTGACAGAGAGTAGATCTAGATGAGCTTGGAAATCTTTAATGCAAGAAGTGGAGGTTTCTAGGTTTGTGAAATAAAAAGTATTGGTAACTTTTAGGTACCTTGAGAGGCCGATGCCGAAGAGGCTTCTGAGGGCTGTACAGCAGATTTTGGTGTCATTGGCACTTGCGGCCACGGTAGTGCAAACGGAAGTGTCCCATTGGAAGGTGTCGACATATTTGAAATCTATGGGACATGAAGAGGAGTTGTTGTTTTGTGCATGAGTTGAAGAGGAAAAGATTTGGAGACTAATGAGAATTAAGAGAAACTGTTTGCCCATAATTGTTGACAGGTTGTGTTTTGAGTTCATTGTATTTGATGATATGTAAGTACTGCTTTTCAAGTCATGTCATGCTTACATACATATTTCCTTTGTTTCTAGTAAGTCAACCACCTGATTATTAAATCTTGCACATATGTTACATTATAATCATGCACATATGTTTTTTGGTTATTGAACATGTTTTTAATCAAAACATATTTAATTATTTATATATTAATACTAAACAACTTTGTTGGTAATCTTCTAGTGTCATTAGTTTTTTCGTATCTCATTTAACATGAATTACTGAAAGAAACTTGAAGTCGAAGCTCAACTATGAGTTAGAACACGTGAAGTTTGCGCTAAGAATATGCAGAATGGGCACGTAAAAGCTAACCCTATTCAAGTCTTGATAAACAACTAAAGTTAACAAAGTCGCGGTCTCTTGCGGGATCGGTAATGCCCTGTTGGTGGATCCACAAACTGATGTTATGTCAGTAAACAAACATCATATCATATAGTATAAAAGCTCAATTTATAAATCATTCATCTTTTGATGAATTCGTTATAGATTTAAGTATAATGATTACCCTTAATTTTATTGACTAAAGTACACATCATCAATTAATGGTTCTTTTGAACTTTGTCACATATGCTTATTACGAGTACATTTTCTAGTTCAGATGTTGTCGTTAATATAATAATATTCACAGTGGGTTCACGTGGCGTTAGTCAAAGTCAAATTTGGCATAACAAAAAGTTTAAAACATCACTAACTTACATATTTTTCAACCAAAGTTGGAGCTTTATTTTCTATATCTTTATATAATAGTATAACTAGCGGGGTACCCGCGCGTTGCGGCGGCGGGTACCCTGAGATAAAAAAAATCCCGACGAGCAAATGTTTTTCGATTGTATATTATTTGTAACAATAAAAATTTAAGAATGATGTGTATTTTATATGAGCACAACTTTAAGTGGCGACGATATAAAAACGATAGTCAGTAATATTATTAAGGTAGGAGCTCAAAGCGGTTAACAATAGTCTTCAGAGGCAAGAGTGTTAACAACTTGATCCAAGCCTTACCATTAGTCAAATATCAAAGATGATTTTTGTCTCCTTACTTAAAAGTTATACATTTACACACTTAAAAGTCATACCATGTGACTAAATTTTGTGGCGATCAAATGTTTTTCATTTATATATTTTTTTATAACAATAGCTATATGTATTTTGATTTCCAGTGAACTGTGTACTTTAATTTATTACAATTTTTTTACAATAAATGTATGGATGTCAAGAATTTCATGTCGCATATTTCAACTCTTTTAACTTTTGATCCGAAATTAAATATAAAAAGAGATAAAAGCTTGAAGTTCGCAAAATGTTCTAAAGTAAGATTTTAATTTTCAACAAATAAGTTTGAGTTCGAATTTTAAGTTTATAAATGTAACTATAATAAAAAACCATCACATAATAATTCAAATACATTTAACACTCAACACTCGAAATACAAAAATTGGATACGAAAATAACATTCTTATATGTATGATGCAATTTTATAAATCTAACGTGTAATATTTTTATATAAAGTTTAACATCCAATTTATATAAAGAATTAATATATCAAAAATTTCGGATTAAACAGATGTCCAGTCCACAATTTTATTATACACGGCCCACTAACAAAACTACCCTAACACTCATTTGCTTAAACCTAACCTAATGCCACTTATCATAAACAAACGCCTACCACTTTTCTTTAATCATTTATGCAGCCACAAAACAAACACAACTCGTCCCTTTCTTCTTTCCTTATCAAACCTAATCAAACACTCTTCTTTTCTTGTTATCTTCTTCTTGCTTAAACCGAATAGCGAACCACCACAAACCACAAAAAGACCCCACTTTGTTCATTCTCAGTCGAACCACACAAGGACAAGCCTCAAGATCATTTAAAAAATGGTCACAGGTAGGTTATGGTTAGGTTGTTTTGTTCTTTTGTTTTCGTTTAAACCGAACAAAAATAACGGGTATAACAAATTTGTTATATTTCGTTCTTTTTTTTTTCGGATATTCAAAGAAGTGTAAGCTTCAATAAATCTATGATGGGTTTTGGTGCAAAATCTTTTCGGCTACAAGGTCTTTGAATAAGATCTCGGGTAGGTGTTATTTGCTTTGTTTTTCGTTTAAGATCGATGAAGATGTCTCTTTTATTTTTGTTTATAAGAACGAATATGTGAGTATTTAAAAGAGAATCTGAGATTTTGTTTTGTTTGTTTGTGGATTCACAATCGGGTAGGTGTTAACTGCTTTTACTTCTACAATCTGTGGTTTATATATCCCAGGTTTTTTGCTGATTTCCAGGTTTTATGGAGGGAATAGTTTTATGGAGGGCATATATTTAAAAGATTTTGATGGCATTAATGTTTGCAGCTGTGGAAGGAAATATTGTACTGGTGGAGGGTTGTACATTATGTTTAAATGATTGTAATACTGGGTGTAGGGGTGTTTTTAATGCTATTAATGTATAATTCTAAGGATTTTGGTCTGAATTTCGATTCATGCTTGTTTTTGTTGTACACAATGCTTTGCTTGTTGTAATTATAAAAATTGCTTGCTTTAAAGTGTTGTAAACCTTGCTTTAAAGGGTTGTAAGTCTGAATTTTCAGACCACATAGGAAAGAGATGCCTTCATGCATTATAAGTAGTATAGATACTGTACTAGTAAGAGAAGACACAAAATAAGAAAACTTCATCTATTTATTAATATCTTTTATAAGTCAAAATTTGCTTTAATTTGATTAAATCTATTTAAATTTTATTTAACAAAATAAATATATATAAAAATATGTCGTTTTTGGAAAAAAATTAGAGAAAAGAAGGGGTATTTAAAAAACTTTAGCTGTTAAAATTTATATAAATTATATAAACTTAAGTAAACTTATCAGTTTTTATGCTTTTTAATAATTTTATAAATTTAATAAATACACTCTAAACTTTATATATATGTATATATATATATTTTTTAAAAAGCAACATATATGTGGTTGTTATTAATAGATATTCTTATCATTATATATCTACTTAATTTATATGCACAGAACTAAAAGTATCGAAATGAAAACACGAGTTACATGATATGTAAATGAATATATGAGTTTGTACATATACAACGACTCATGTCAGTCCTTTTTAAGAGATTAAGTAAAGATATCTGGAATTTTATTTTACTATTTGCGCGCAATAAGGAATTATGTTATTCCTCTTTATAAGTTTAACTCACGTGTACACGGGTTTAAAGTTAAATACGACTAAATTTGTTATTAACTATAAATATTAACATGAGTTATTGTAAAATTAAAATAAGAGTAAATTGCAAAAAAATGTCCTTAAACTTTGTCATTTTTGCAAGAAATGTTTTTGAACGAAAATTTATACAAGCTATGTCCCTAACGTTTTGTTTTTTTGCGAGAAATGCCCTTGAGCAATTAAATCCCCCCTTTTTGCTAACGCTCGTTAACTTTGTGAAATGACTAATTTACCCTCGTCTTCTCCCCGCAATTATTATTTTTTTTTAAATTTTGCAATTATTATCCTCCATCACCACCGCCCTCTGCCACCACACGACGACCACCACGACCCTCTACCACCACACAACCACCAGATTTTCTGGTCTAACAGTGATAAAAAACAATATCTTGATTATCACTATTTAACACACAAAATTTATATTTGAAATAATATATGCTTTAATAAAGTAGTTGTCGTAAGTGTTTATATGGGCATGGATGGTTGTTTCCTCAATTGTTTTTGCCAATGTTAGTGTATGTTTCTTTGAATACACCAAAAGAAAAGAAAAGGTGCGAGCAAGAATTAAATTATCGTAGTTGCCTGAAGATGGTCAGAAATGGGGTTTCCTTATAAGTGTTTGAAAGTTGCTTAACCTCTAACAATTCAATGTATCTTCTTTTTTAGTGGTTAAGAAGAAGACAAGCTCAATCACAAGGGATTCCTATATCTGAATTTGGGGTACCCTTTTGACATATAATTTTCACTAATGAATTAAGTACTAGCATTTTCTTAAAAAAAAGTACCATATGTTTCCTTCTTTAAACGATGGATGATTTTCAACAGGTTTTGGTTGACATGATTGGGCATTTGAAAATGCTGCTGGTCAAGAGATGAGAGTTATGGGCCAAGATGCGGTTTCGTATCATCCTGGACT
This sequence comes from Artemisia tridentata subsp. tridentata, assembly GCA_021014915.2. Classification (NCBI taxonomy): domain Eukaryota; kingdom Viridiplantae; phylum Streptophyta; class Magnoliopsida; order Asterales; family Asteraceae; genus Artemisia; species Artemisia tridentata. The sequence continues at coordinate 355,691,016 of CP139509.1, read as the reverse complement.
TTACTTGATTTTCTTCATCAAAGCGTTGACAACTTCATAATTTGGGAATTTAGAGGTACTCATTCAACAACTTCCAAAGTTCATGCTGATAGCCTCCAAAGTACCTGCTGAGTGTCCAATTTGTTTGGAAGAATTCCATATAGGAAACGAGGTACTCTCTTGCTTCTTGCCATCCTACTAAAAGAAACAAATTCAAATATGAGAGTTCCACAAAATGGGTGAGTTGAACCATTGGGTAACGGGTTTCAATGGATAGTTTTGGCCTGGTTAAAACTCTTTTTTGTCCATTACTTATAGTTTATATATTATGTGGGCATTAAATATGATTGCAAAAATATGTTGTTACAATAATTGTCTGTTTTTTATTAAGTGATATAAGCAGGTTTCACACTTTCACCCATTAAAAGTATGCTTTGTCTGATTTGACCCGTTTGACTTATTTCATTTTTAGTTTTTCATTTGACATATTTGAAATATAATAAATGGCTGAATTAGTATATCTGTGCTGCTTTACTGATATGGTATCAGGTTCGCGGGCTTCCGTGTGCTCATAAACTTTCATGTAGGATGCATCGATGAATGGCTTAGGCTAAATGTGAAATTCCCTCGGTGCAGTTCATCTGTATTTCCAAACCTTGACCTTAGCGCTGTTTTTGCTATCCCTGCTGATCCTCACTGGTCAACTGTTGCAACAGGTCGTTACTTGAGGAGTCAACCATCTAGCCAGAGTTTTATTTTGCGAATGCAGGGTTTCCTTCAACCCATTCACACAGGAACCGAAGGTTCAAGGTCTGATAGCACGTTAGAAACTGCAGAGAATGGAGGCATGATAAGGAGAAAGAAATGGCTGCTATTCTTTTATGTCTCTCTATGCTGATGTCATTGATCCCCGACAATTTTACATAGGTTTCCTTAAACTTGTTGAATCTGCAGATGATTTGATTGTAGATATTCCTGCTGCTATTGATGTTTTAGCATTGTTTATAGCTTGAGCAGTTGTAGATGACATACTCCCACCTGCTTTCTTGAAAAAAAAGAGATGGATGCTTTGCACCTGGTAGAGATGGATGCTTCTAAAGACTGACCTGTTCATACGTTATTGGTGGATAAAACTTCCTTAGTGTAAATATGATGTTCTATAACTTTCTAAAACTCATGAGCAGCAGTACCAGGAAGTCCATACCACGTTCGGGTTGTAAATAATGATTGTCATTTAATGAGTGGGAGTCAGTTGGATTATGTTGAACAGTGTTTGTCTATAAGGACCAATTCGACGGTTGGTCCGGTTTTCAAAACATTGTTTTAAAGATCTTATATAAGGACCTATTGAAACATTTTAGCGAATTATGTAGTTATGTGAATTGGCTTTAATATATATAATAAAGTTTTTGTTTTTGAGACTTATTGAAACATTTTAACCTCTCCCAAACACCCTAAAAAACTCTCAGGCAGCCTTATTAACCATATCACTTCTCTCTAAGGTATCTCTTCAAATCAACTTTTCAGTCCATTGCACATCAACAATTGTAATTTTAGCTCTAATCGATTATATAATGTTACCGATGACATATTAAATTTGTAGCTACTAAATAGTTTATATGTTAGCCAATGTTTCTATTTAATGACTGTATGATGTTAAATATGTAATTATTTTCAGGTGAGAGCATTGCACTACTTACATTCCAACCACCGTGACATGAAGCCACAGAACATCTTAATTTGTGCTGTTAAGGTTGGTTGGATACTTGGCAATGGCTTTTAATTATTTGTATCAAGATATTTCCTGTTAGTAAAACTATAGAATCAGTCTTTTTATCCAGCACACACTTAACCTGAAATTCAACGAAAGACTGTAAAGACTAATGCGTTCACACAACTAACGAATGAAATAAGAGTGGCTTTTTAAATTCTATTGATTTAGCAAAATATTGCATTTGACTGATTCTGTAATCCGTAAGTAAAGTATCAAGCTTTTTAAGTTGACATGCACCTATACCGTTTTAATCCAAGCACATAGATAATTTCTTGTTAGCCAACTTGGAATAATCTTCATATGGAACAGCTCTGTGATTTTGGGTTTGCAAGGGCAATGTCGATTGTTTTACGGTCAATAAAGGTACAGCTAGTTATGATTACCATCTTGGCACCAATTCTACTAGACCATTTTCAGGCATACTTCATTGGTTCTGAGTTATGTCATGTTGCTCTAATCATTCGTGTATTAATTTGGTTCAGGTACATGGCTCCACAACTAGTACGAGAACAACCCTACAATCACAGTGCTGATTTATGGTCCACTAGTGTCATTTTGTAACTCAATCTTTGAAATTATGAATGTTGAAATGAATTCAAAATAAATAATATAACATCTGATTGGCGCTGGCCGGCCGCGTTGCGGCCTGGCGGGTTTTTTTTGGGTGCAGTAATTGGTTGTTTTATCGTTTTCTTTACTGGACATGGATATTCTTTTCTACGCATATGTTTGCATATGGTCGATGGGTATTATAACTTCTCTGCCATTTGTGAACATGTTCTTTTTAGCTAAAGTTTCTTGCTCATTTAGGCTTTGTAGTTCCCAAATGAGTGTTTTTCCCATCATATGTCAATCGTTACTTAGGAGATCAGGTGGAAGAAACAAAAGCTGTTTAATTCTTAAATCAAAAAATTCATAGAAATTGCAATAATCACACAAACATTCTTATAACATCTCAGCTCATTTGAGCATGGACTGAAATGTAAGAATAAAGAAAAAACACATGGCCTGACCATTGTTCAAATCCACAAAAAATGTTACCTTAATAGATATAACTGAGCAAGTTTACCGCGCCTCACCCTCATGGATTTTCCTGCACTTTGTACAGGTTCTGCTTTCTGATGACCCTTCTTGGATTCTGTTGATACTATAACTACTCCTCTCCTTTTCAACTTCTTGAGCAGCCCCAACCGCCTCCTGAAATGTAGTAAAGTTCTGTGTTGATACTATTTCCCGGATGTCAGTCCTTATTCCCCTTATGAAGGTCTGCATCTTTGTCTCTTCACATTAAAGGTGCCTGGTCAAATAAATATGGAAATTACAACTATACTAAGCAAGAAAATTGAAACCCATTTATTGTACAATTATTAGTATATATACAATGAATAATTCAGAATTACATTTACTATGAATTCAGATTATTTGGCCTCCCTTCTTACAAACAACCTGAATGTTTTCTGTGAAGGTACTTGCAAAACCATGTTGCATTGAAGTAATAACATATTCCAACGAAACAATAAAAGGCCATTTGGCTTTTCGGATCTTACCCTTGCACTCTTGCAGTACAGTCACACTTTCAGAAAACCAATGTCGTAACACGCAACATCGGCTTATATTCACCGGTTAACAGGGTCTAGAGAAAAGGGAAGTTCATATCTGCAGTTTCCTGGGCGGCTTGACACATCTACCATGGCTGCACTTGCGGCCCGTTCGTGGTCAGCTTGCGTATATACCAGAGCTTTTGTCCAGGTTGTACGGTTGTTGATGAAAGGCCTGTATTAAGTAGACCAAATGAGGCCAAAGTCAGCAACTAAGTCAAAGGAATAAGAATGGAAAATGAATAAAAATCAAAGGCACAAACAAACCTTGTTGGATAGTCGGTGCCTCATTCAACTGTCCACTTGTATGTGTACGAATTGCTGTCGAAGAAGATGAAATGCCTGTAAATGGTGCACGTATACCAATGAATCTATGGGCAACACTTGTAGCTGAACAGTTCGAATAAGATTTAACAAAACATATTATTTATAATGTATATATGTAACTTACGATAGGAGCAGCCATAGCATTCATTGAAAGGACACATGTCATTGTCTTCTATTTCCGATAATATTTCCAATAACAATTCATCAGCCGGAAAATTAAGATAGAGACAGCATTGTAAGTTAGTTTTTTTCAGTGAAGATAACAAACAATCATAACTAAAAAAAACTCATATAACATACATAAAAGCTCTGTATGGGTGTCTTCATATAGTCTGCGTTTTCCTTTATCAACTTTTGCTGGATGTGTGTTGGATTTCTGGTTTATTGGTAGGACCTGAAAGCAAGAACAGTTGTAAGAAAGCACACAATCAGGTGGTAGTAAACAATGGTACCAAAGCTTATACATTTTATAAAAAAATAAAAGAAAAATAAAAAAGCACTTGCTTGAAAGAGCTTATCCATCTAAAGAAGCTAACAACCATAACTCAAACATCATTAACACATACACTAATCCTAAGTATGGCATGCCAAAATAAGCATTTTATTAAAACACACATATCAAATATTCACATAATAACAGATCAAACGTATAAACAATAAACAAATCTATAAAAGGAAAGGGTAGAACAAACCTCTTATCCATGGCGACGTCAGCCTTCTTACAAATGATGATACCAAACCTACAAAAAAAAGGCTAAGAATGTTATAAGGAATAAAGGTTTACCATGATTGTTGTCTATAACCTTCCTAAAAAAATTTTAAGGTATAATCAAAAACAATTTTTTGTTATAAAACCACATACCTGCATCTAATGTTCTGATTCCTTCACCATTATCCTGCTCCAACAGCCCTGCGTCTTTTATTGAGGTGTTTGGCTCATTTTCCACCGGTTGTCATCTCAATCTTCCATTGCTTGTCATATTACCATGACCATCATTGTCCTCTCCAACATCTTAAACTATTAGTTTTGATACTTTTATGGTATGAGCATCTGGTGCTACAGTTATACCTACAATAACAACAATCATGAGCGATAGATGGCACTAACGTTCTGAAAAATAGAATACCATTTCATATTCACAAAAAGCATATTGTACCTGGATTTCCAGTGATAAAAAGTAAGATGAAATATGGGATTGGTAACATGAATCTCCACTGAATCAGTGTTCCTAATGCCCTAGCCAAAATCATAGTCGAATGTTTAAACGAATCAATAATAATTAAATCCTATTTATAACAAATACACATATCTAGTTTATTATCGAAAATGAAATGAAATAGCGTACGTAAATATAAAGTAGTCATTTAACAGTCAACTCACAGTAGATTCAAGTACACAAACAGACATTCATGAGTGTAAGTCATCAATGTTAGTATATGGCGGGCTCAATACGCCATCTTTCCAATGGCTTCCATCATTGCAGCAGATTCCGTGTCGTCAAAAGATTCCATGTTCATACCTTACACAAAAAACATCGTCAACCAATATAAAAACTTGTGATAATGAATAAACCATCGGCTGAAAAATACTGACAAAAGAAAAGAAAACGATAATGAGGTAAAGCTCGTCTGTTATTCTTCTCCATATCTGTCCTGTGACACAACCATAAAACCTGAAAAATGCAGAAACCTTGTTTTTAGAGGGAGAAGATAATGACGTGACAAAATGAATCGCATCTTTTAATAAGAAAGTAAAACTCAAATATCCCTTAACAAACAACATAGACAAATACCTTACTTCGATCAAGAACACAACTTACATCAGTAATATCTTTTTCGCCTAGGTAACACCAAATATGCAAACGCAGGCAGTATTTCCTATGAAACAACATAGACAAATACCTTACTTCGATCAAGAACACAACTTACATCAGTAATATCTTTTTCGCCTAGGTAACACCAAATATGCAAACGCAGGCAGTATTTCCTATGCAGTTTAAAAAGGCTTATTTGTAAGCATAATCAATAAGAATAAGCAATTCCACCTCTTAAATTAACTTCAAGGCAGCCGAAAAATAAAATAACAATTAAATTGAAAAAAATATGTAACAAACACAATACCCGCGTACCATAAACTCAAAAACAAATTTAGCTGTCCTTAGCGGCATCTTCACGAAGTTACCTTCCTAATAACCACATGTTAACAAAAAAAAAAAAAAAAAAGCGTTCAAATTCTTTATGACCAAAGAGGGGGTATTTGTTAGATGAAGATGTATGAAAAGAAGTAATCAAGAGGTAGAAGAAGGAGGCGTACCACAACTTTTTTGTAATCGTACATCTTCTGGGAAAGAAAATTGGTCGCCTACGCCCAAGAAAGATAACACCCAACAATCAAAACCCTAAGTCTTTCGTATGGATAAGCGCATCTGTAAGTGTATTCCGGAAGATTCGAGATGTGTGTCAGACACAACTATAAAAAGAGCGCCGGCAACAGATCAAGGCAAAATCCAGGCGGATCTTGGGAGGACTCGATTTGGAATTGGTTTTGGTAGATTAATGAAGACGGATGTTGAAGTTTCGTGAATATACAAAATAAACAAAACAGGGCAAGAGGGCCCAACAAAACAGGCTAATGGGATGGGCCATTTTTTTTGGCGGGAAAATAGGGGGAAAAACGGCGGCATTTTACACGCTAATTATATATATAATAACATCTGATTTTTATTCAGGTATGAGTTATTTGTTGGCCAGCCTCCATTCTACACTAATTCAGTTTATGCACTTATTCGACATATCATTAAGGTATGCATATTTAAAGTTTACATGAAATTGAGGTTAACAAATATATATTTTAATTGATTACTTACCAGGAGCTTCGTGCCAACACTGCTGCTTCTAGAGGATGCGATGCTGCTTGGAAAGGAGAACAACATGTACAGACAACTGGTTTGGCCTATGCCCCAGAAGGTTGGCCTTTAATGAAAGTTTACCAGCTTGAATGAGCATAAGTAGCTTAAGAGATATTGGTGCAGGTAAAAGTCCATCTCCCACAATTATGGATCATCCTCAAGGCAATGGTCAACAACCAGTTATTAAATCACCACAGCCAGAGTCTCAAAGGGTCACAGAAAATGACGATGTCTAATTAATTGAGTGAAGTTTATGCTCCATGCATACAATATTTTGAATACTTCATTTTTGCACACATCGTGTTATGCTGCTTGTGATTGGACATATTATTTAAGCAATTATCTTAGTGCACAATTTATTTAGATAGCACTGTTACAGTTTGCTGTCCGCGTAATATTTAATTGGATTAAAACTTGGTTTTCATTATATATTTTGAAACCCAAGTCATATTTGAGAAACCTTTTTGCGTATTTGAGACAATTTTGATTCTCCATTACTATTATTAGTTTATTACTCAAATATTGTTAGCAATCACTTTATATTGATTATGAAGTGATGGTCATTTGCTTCTAAGAACTAAAATGTCATGTATAATAGTTAGATTAAAAAGTGGACTAGAAGTATTAGATTAGTTATTAGTTGTTATGTATAAGTGTAATACATTGTTCTAGTCCACTCCATGGCCCAAGTGAAAGCCCACCAAGCCCATTTGGTTGGCTGTGTTATCATAAGACCACACACACACACTCACACTGCAGTGTTGTGTGTCTCATTTTCAACATAACAGAGAAAGAGTGTGTGTGTGTCCAAAAGTACCACAAAAGTCTCGGTTTGTTTATCTTTCAAAGATTAATAAACATTTGACTTGAAATTATCCATATGATCCACCACATCTCTTGTTCTTAATGTATATGTTTGTGAGCATCATCTTGTTTGTGTTTGTGTGAAGAAGAAGGTAGTCTAGTGTTACAAGTGGTATCAAGAGCCAAAGGTTAAAGATTTAGGATTTATATGGTTTAAAGAAAAGCACGTTACTGTTCATCAGCAACCCTAATCAAGTTTTTACAGCTTCTGGTCGTGATTCTGTGTTTCTGAGGTACCTTGATCGAATGACTCAGTCGAACGAGTGTTTTGATCAAACGAGTGTTTCAGTCGAACGAGTTGTGTGATCGAACGAGCAATCTGTCGAACGAGAAACCCATCTAACGAACAACCTATCGAAGGAGCAGTCATCGAACGAGCGAAAAGGGTAGTCGAGTTAGACTTACTCTTCCAATTGATCGAACGAGGTTATCTTGTCGAACGAGGTTATCTTGTCGAACGAGGTTACCCAATCGAACGAGGTTACCCAATCGAACGAGGTTACCCAGTCGAACTAAGGTTTGTCGAACTAGGTTTAGTCGAACGAGGCTTTACCTTGTCGAACGAAGTTTTACTTGATCGAACGAGGGCTTGTTCAGTCGAACGAGGGATTACTTGATCGAACAAGGGCTTGTTTAGTCGAACGAACCTTTAGTTGATCGAACGAGGGTTTAGTTTATCGAACGAGGCTTTGCTTTGTCGAACCAGGGTTGTGTCGAACGAGAGGTCAGTCGAACGAAGGGTCTGTCGAACGAAGGGTTAGTCGAACGAGTGGTTAGTCGATCGAAGGACCATGTTGATCGAAGGACCATGTTGATCGAACGACCTGCTGCTCGAACAACCTGCTGATCGAACGACTTAGTCGAGTAAGTTTGATCGAGTTTCTGAGTAAGGTGATCGAGTTCGGTTTCTTTGTGGTTTTCTCGAACGAGGCTGAATTCCTTTTCCTCGAGCTCCTTCATCAGGAAGAATATTGAGTTAGGTTTCTTTTCTTATATTGAGTAGTACTGAACTTGTGACTTTATAATATTCTCTCAAAGGGTGGAGTGGTACAGTCAAAGAAAATTCATGACTTGTTAATAAGTTGAGGTGGCGAGCTTGTATGAAAGTTTTTGGGAAGTCTATTATAATAGTCTCAAGTGACTTTATAATATTCCCTTTGTGACCATTAGAATATTCAAAACAACTTTGTGTCTATTAAAGTCTATGAGCTGTTCCAAAAAGGAAAAAAAAAGGAGTCTATGAGCTGTCAACTAATATTAAATTGAGTTTGCTTTTCACTTTGTGAGCTTGTCGACTATATATGAGCTGTCCACTAATATTATATTAAACTATCATTGAGCTGTCAACTTTGTATAATATAATAAAGTTGGTGAACTAATATTATTGAGTTTATGAGCTCTTTTCAACTCTGCGAAGTAATTCTCCAAGTCTTGCATTTATCAAGTTTGAAGCTTATCAACTTTCTCGATTTATCAATTTTTTCTCAACGACTCTTCAAGGACAACGACAAAGGACTTAAACCAAATATAACTCGTGAACCGTAACCAACCTTATCCTAGTTCTTTAACCGATCCAATACCATCTTAACCATACAAACATCAACAATGACTACTCAACAAGACATTCATGCTGCTGGTGCTGAAAACCGTCCTCCAATGCTAGAAAAAGGTAGTTATCTTCCATGGACGAGTCGTATGAAAAGATACATGAAAACCAAGCCTCAAGGTCAAGGTAGACTCCTGATCAAATCCATAGAGGAAGGTCCATTCAAGCCTCGTCAAATTCAAGTCACAGCTGGGAATCCTGATGCAACACCTCCAATTAAAGCAACCTTCCGGACACAAACGGAAGATGAATACACATTGGTAGAATGGAAGCAAATTGAAGCAGATGACATGGCAATGCATTTAATTCAACTCGGGTTACCACAAGAAATATTTTGTGCCGTAGATAGTTGTGAAACTGCCTATGAAATGTGGGATCGAGTTAGACGGCTTTGCTATGGTACAGAAATTGGCAAACAAGACATGGAAAACAAGCTTCTGACTGAATGGGAGAAGTTCACATCCACACCAACTGAACAGATTGAATCTTACTACACACGGTTTTGTACTCTAATGAATGAGTTGATCAGACACAATTTGGCACCTAAACAAATTGTTCAGAACATCAAGTTCATCAACAACCTTCCAGAAGAATGGGGACGATATGTCACTATTGTCAACCAAACAAAGAACCTTCACGAGGTGAACTATGATCAGCTCTATGACTTCCTAAAACAAAACCAAGCAGAGGCGAACGAAGTCAGAAAAGAGAAACAAGCAAAACAACAAGATCCTCTTGCACTCATAGTCCAATCACCTACACCTGCAACAGTTAATACACAACCCTCATCATCTTCATCCCAACAATTCATGCAACAACAATACAATCCTCAAACACCATTCTACCCACAACAACAATACCCACAACACCCAGATCAAGACGATCAGGATGAGTCAACTGCTGCTTTGACTCAAGCATTTGCTTACCTAACAAAAGCATTTCAAGGACGCTACTCCACACCTACCAACAACAATCAACGAATCTCATCGAACACTCGCAACAAGCAGATTGCACAGCCGAGTTTCAACATGGGACAACAAGGACAGATGGTTGGGGGATATGGGAATCAGCAGGGATATGCTCCAAGATATCAGATGGGTAATCAGAATGCAGGGCAGTATGTTGGTAATCAGATGGGTCAGTATGCAGGGAATCAGATGGGTACAGCTGTTGGTAATCAAAGGGTACAGAATGCTGGGAATCAGTTTGGGAATGTTGCTCAGGGAGCTAGGAATATGAATCAGGGTAATTTGATGAAATGCTTCAACTGTCAGGGTGTTGGTCATATGGCTAGGAACTGTCCAGATAAGCCGAAAAAGAGGGATCCAGCTTACTTGCAGAAAGCATTATTGTTGGCACAGAAGGAAACGGCTGGGTTACAGTTGAGTGCTGAAGAGAATGACTTCATGGCTCTTATGGATGATGCAGAAGATCTTGAAGACATCGATGCAAACTGCATTTTTATGGCTAATCTTCAGGAGGCAAAGTACGACACGGACTCAGAAGCACCTCCTGCTTTTGACACTAATGCGGTTTCTGAGGTACAACCATATGCTACATGTCACAATAATGAAATGTTTGATATGTCACCTCAAAATGAACAGCATCCTGAGACTCCTAATCTCATTTATGATACATACATGGACGAACCAAGTTGTAGTAATACTAATTTGGTAACTCCAGATATGGATCCTAATGAAGAATTCGAGTCACAGCATACTGATAATGATGAGGAAACACGTGCTATGTTTGAATCATTATTGCAAAATTGTAGTATTGAAATTGAGAAAGTTAAAACGGTCAATCGCGAGGTTAAGGCCGCGAATGAAAAATTGACCACTGAGCTTGAGAGTTATAAGGAAAATGCAAAAGCTTTTGATTTTCACAACAAACGTCAGTCAGATCTTGAGGTTAGCTTAAGAGATTCAAATCAAATCTCTTAACAAAGAAATTTCTGAACTAACCAACCAACTTTCAAAACAAAAATCAACTTATTCCAATCTTGAAAAAGAAAAGAAGGAGTTGAATGAAAGGTTTTCAAAACGTGAAAAAGATCTTCAAAAAGAGATCACTGACAAAAAGGAAACCATTGCAAAGTTGGAAGATTTACTTGTAAAAACGGGTCATTCTGCACAAACAGTTAACTTGTTAATAAACGATCCAAACCCGATTTTACATACATTAAAGAAAGTGGCTATCGGTTATGAAAATCCTTATTATCTCAAGAAAGCTCAGAAAGAACAGAATGTGTTATATGATGGTACTCTTATAAATGATAAACATGATCCTATAGAGGTTCATGATTCTGATGAAACGATTGAGCTTGCTCAGGAGAGTAGAATTAAAATGAGACAAATGAACCCAGAAATAAAACCCATTGACTATAATGAAGCTAACAAACTTGCTGGGGTTCATCTTGTTCAAAAGAAGTCACCTCTGTTTTTTCAAAAACCAGTGGTTTTCACAAAACAAAAAGCTGTCTCAAACCATCTGTCTAACATCGAACAACTAGCATCTAAAAACACTTGTGAAACAAGTGCAGCTAGACTATATTTGGTTGATCTTAAACAGAGAATTGAAACACTTCAAAGTATTGTGGCATCCAAAACAAATAATCAAAAAATGGAATGGTTTTCAAGTTTTCAAAATGACCTAAAAAAGATGTTTGAAAATGAAATCAATCCACATATTGATGCAATCTATGCAGTTGTTCAAAATGTGGAATACAATCTTTTGAAAGAGTCTGCAGAATTCGTTAAGGATCACAAATCTTTAGTGAAGGAAGCAAATGAATACTTGGAACGAATAAAGGTTTTGGAACATCAAAATGACTCTCTCTCCTTCGAAGCTCTATCGACCGATATCATGTCTATTATTTTCCAAACATATTCTGTTGAGGATGATGAAACACTTCGAGCTGAGACTTCTCAAATTGTTGAAAAATATGAAAAGGCGCTTTTGAAACTTGAAAAACAAAATTGCACATATTTTAAACAACTTGATACAAAAAAGGAAGAATGCAAGTATGACAAATTGTCGTATGAGCGCTCTTACAAAAATATGCAAGATCAAATCAATCTTTTGAAGTCTCAGCTTGAAAGTCAAAAAGGGAAGGGTGAGGAAACTACGGGTATTGCACCATTAACCCCCTTGCCTAATGAAAAACAAAAAGAGAAAGCTGTTGTCGAAACATCGAATGTTATAGCACCTGGCCTTTATAGGATTAGTCCCACTACTGCGTCTGCCTCTACATCTAAAACATATAGGGCGATAGACAAAAGTAAGAAAGATACTCCAAATGAGTCTAGGAATGCTACTACAACATCTAAGGACAACAACAAAAATTCTAATGAGTGTGCCTTACCTTCTACAGGAATAGAAAGCAACTCTAGGAGCAAAAGACAGTCTAGGAGCAATAACAAGAAACCTAGTGTCTCGCCTGTTTCTGAGAGTGCATGCAAGAAAGTAGAAGAACACCCTAGGAATTTACCGCTTTCCAAGAAGAAACATGTATCATCTAGTTGTAATGATAAGACTCCTGTTTCTAATGCATGTAATGATTCTGATTGTTTAATGCAAAAGAAAACTTTGTCTGTAAATGCTTGTGATGATAATGTTTCTAATGATGTGAAAAAGAATGATATGCCTGAACAGAAAAAGGTTCCTTTAGTAACTAAGGCTAAGTCTAGATATATTCGAAGACTTATTGCAAAAGCTAGGAATACCACTAGCAGCCTATTGCCTAAGGATCACTCTAAGTTTTGTGCATGGAAACCAACGGGTAGAATGTTTACACTTAAGAATGGCACATTAGAAATAGTTCCCAATGCATCTAAGGAAACCAGTTCTAAGTGTAATTCACCTGTTTCATCTAACCCACTGGAACCAAATGTTAAACGGTTTCCATATACAAAATCATCTGTTCTTTGCAGGTCATTGAAATTTGTCTTTGGATCGTCGACTCGGGTTGCTCCAAGCACATGACCGGGAATCTGAAGCTGCTGATCAATTTTGTGTGGCAGTTCATGGGGACTGTACGGTTTGGGAATGATCATGTTGCAGCTATTCTGGGTTATGGAGATCTTCGGTTTGGAAATTACTTGATCACTCGGGTTTACTATGTCGAAGGGTTGGGACACAATCTGTTCTCAGTCGGGCAGTTTTGTGATGCTGATTTAGAGGTTGCTTTTAGGAGAAACACTTGTTTTGTCAGGAATTTGGTGGGGAATGATCTCTTAATTGGGAATTGTGGCACCAATCTCTATGCAATTGACATAAACCAAATGGCCTCTTCATTTCCTATTTGTCTCATGACCAAGGCAGGCGAAACAAAATCCTGGTTGTGGCATAGACGTTTGTCCCATCTGAACTTTGACACGATCAAAAAGCTTGCCAAAGACGACATCGTCTCCGGTCTTCCGAAATTTAAATACACCAAAGAACACCTATGTCCATCATGTGAGCAAGGAAAGAGCAAAAGGGCAACATATAAACCTAAACCCGTACCTAGTTCGGTTGATAGGTTGCATTTGTTGCACATGGACTTATGTGGCCCGATGAGAGTTCAAAGCATAAATGGGAAAAAGTATATTCTTGTAATTGTTGACGACTATTCAAGATATACATGGGTCAAGTTTTTGAGATCAAAAGATGAAGCCCCAAGCACCATCATAACCTTTCTGAAGCGTATTCAAGTTCTACTTCAAGCTCCAGTTAGGATAGTACGAACGGATAATGGCACGGAATTTGTCAATCAGGAGTTAAGGACATTCTTTGGAGAAACTGGTATTACACACCAGACATCAGCAGTTAGAACTCCACAGCAGAACGGAGTAGTTGAAAGAAGGAATCGAACCCTTGTAGAAGCTGCTCGCACTATGCTGATTTATTCCAGTGCTCCGTTATTCTTATGGGCTGATGCTGTTTCTACTGCTTGTTTTACTCAAAACCGATCCCTAATCCATCCAAGATTCAATAAAACCCCATATGAACTTGTCAACAACTGAAAACCGGATATTTCTTATCTTCATGTATTTGGCGCTTTATGCTATCCAACAAATGACAGGGAAGATCTGGGAAAGTTGAAGGCTAAGGGTGATATTGGAATCTTCATTGGTTATTCTGAAAACTCGAGGGCATTCAGGGTGTATAACAGGAGAACGAAAAAGATAATGGAGACGATGAATGTGAAGTTTGATGAAATTTCACAAATGGCTTCTGAGAGACTCGCTCTAGAACCCGCGCTTAACCCGATGACTTTCGGACATATCAGTTCGGGACTCGCACCTCAAGGAGCTCAATCAATTCATGACGAATAACCTACAACTCAAGAACTGGATAATTTCTTCGAGTTCATGTACGATGAATACTATGGTGGCGCTTCGAAAAATGCATCTAACCAACATTCCGCTGCATCCACTCAAAAACAACCACCACCACCTCCACCAAATCCAGATGCATCCACATCATTCGAAGCTAGCGCACCAACTCCCTCAACATCAACATCATCTACATTTACTCCAGCAACTCCATTCATTGAAATTGTTCTACCAAGAATTGATGAGCAAGAACAAAATAATTCTGTGTTAGACAAAGAAGTCTTTGAAAACCCGTTTGGAACGGAATCTGGTGAATCATCTTCCAGTTTACATAAACCGTCTAACACGCAGTCGTTCAGTCCAAGGTACCCTTCAACCTTACAGTGGACAAAAGACCATCCGATTGAACAGGTTATTGGTGAACCCTCAAGACCAATTCAGACGAGAAAACAACTTCATACCGATTGCGACATGTGCATCTATGTCTGCTCAGTCAGTCTCATAGAACCTAAGAACATTCGGGAAGCAATGGCAGATAATGCCTGGATTGAAGCGATGCAGGAAGAACTTCTTCAATTTCAAATCCATGACACCTGGGATTTAGTTCCAAGACCAATTGACAAACTAGTCATTGATCTTAAGTGGTTATGGAAAAACAAAAAGGATGAAGAAATGACTGTGATTCGCAACAAAGCTCGTCTGGTGGCAAAGGGATACAGACAAGAAGAAGGAATAGATTTTGAAGAGTCATTCGCACCAGTTGCAAGGCTTGAAGCAGTCAGGATTTTCTTAGCTTATGCGGCTCACAAGAACATCACGGTTTATCAGATGGACATCAAGACGGCTTTCTTGAATGGAACTCTGAAAGAAGAAGTGTATGTGAGTCAACCAGACGGTTTCGTTGACAAAGATCATCCGGAATACGTCTACAAGCTAAAGAAGGAAATCTATGGTTTGAAACAAGCCCCACGGGCGTGGTATGACGAGTTATCATCTTTCTTGTTGTCAAATAATTTCACCAAAGGAACAATTGATCCAACCTTGTTTACAAGAAAATACAAAAATGATATTTTGATTGTTCAGATTTACGTGGACGACATAATATTTGGGTCCACTAATCCAACACATTCAAAACATTTTGAAAATCTCATGAAAAGCAAATTCGAAATGTCCATGATGGGTGAATTAAAATTCTTTTTAGTCTTACAAATACATCAATCCTCACGTGGAATTTTTCTTAATCAGGCTAAATACACAATTGAGATTTTGAAAAAACATGGAATGGACAATTGTGACTCTGTTGGTACTCCAATGGTCACTTCACCAAAAATTGGCGCTGATCTATATGGGAAACCCATGGATCCGAAGAAATATCGGAGCATGATTAGTTCTCTCATGTACTTAACTACAAGCCGACCAGATATTCATTTTGCTGTTTGCTTACTTGCACGGTTTCAGGCAAGGCCTACCGAACTTCACCTCCAAGAGGTTAAACGGATCTTTCGATACCTTCGAAGAACCATTAACATGGGTCTTTGGTATCCGAAGGATTCGGAGTTTACACTAATAGCATTTTCAGATGCAGATCATGCTGGATGCCAAGTAACAGCGAAAAGTACATCAGGCGGAGCGCAATTTCTGGGAGAAAAACTAGTAGGCTGGTCCTCAAGGAAACAAGACTGCACTGCTTTATCAACAGCAGAGGCCGAGTATGTGTCTCTATCTGCGTGTTGTGCTCAAGTCCTTTGGATGAGAACACAACTCACGGATTATGGTTTCTCTTTCAACCGCACACCTTTGTATTGCGATTCAAAAAGTGCCATAGCCATCTCGTGCAACCCAGTGCAACACTCGAAGACCAAGCATATTAGAGTCCGCTATCACTTCATAAAAGAGCACGTTGAAGAGGGTACTGTTGAATTGTTTTTCGTGAAGACTGAATATCAGCTCGCCGATCTATTTACTAAAGCCCTCCCAAAAGAGCGGTTTGAAAACTTAGTTCGTCGAATTGGAATGCGAAGCCTAACTCTCGAAGAGTTAGAAAGTCTTCTCGAATCTTCTTGATTTATATCAAAAAGCTTCGCATGTAAATATTTTTGTAAATATATACATGTTAATATCTATACTGTAAATACATAAAAATTTCAAAAAGACATAAAAAATATAAAACTTCAAAAACCAAAAATATTCTTCTTACGACATGTCTCTCGTCTAATCAATATTCTGTACGTACTTAGAAATGTCATTCAACAATGATACGGGTATTTACAGATGCTTGAGCGAGAGTTATTTTTTTTATGTTTTTCTAAAACATGTCGTTTCTCAAATTTCTTCATTACGGCTTTCGTGCATTTCAGTACGAAACCCGCGCTACACTGAATGACTTCTGATTATTTCCGATCAGAACTCGCAATGTTAATGGCGAAAAGCTAAAACCAGTGAGCACTTAATCAAAATTGTTTCAAAAGATGTTTCAAAGTCTTTTTATAACTTTTTGTGCTCACAAAAACTCCCTCAAAGACCACTAAATGCTTTTAAACTCAAAAGTTTAACCATTTGCTCTGATTAAGGGGGAGTAGAAAAAGAAAAAATGTTCCAATTTCATGCTAACAATCAGTCCGTCTCTCCACAAAAAGTTTCATTTTAATCAACTGTTTTCAAAAATACCACTTCATGCTATTTTTGAGGGGGAGATTAGGTGTTTATTATAAATATGGGGGAGAGGACGTGATTAAAATGTGATCTAAAAGAAGTTTTATCGTTTGAATCTCAAAACGAGTTCTTCAAAAAGACTCAGCATGAACCCTCGAATTGACGAAACTAAATGTCCGTTCTCGAAAAGACATGTCCTGGACGGGTAATAATTTCAAGCTGGTTTACCAGTGATGCAAGCGTGTCTCGCAAAGGACTTGTCTGAGTAGAATGTACCAATTCGAGAGATGATCTTTGAATATGACCAGGACGGGTAATAACTTCAAGCTAGTCTAACTAGTGATGTAAGCGTGTCTCGCGAAGGTCATGTTCATTGAAAATCGATCATTTCAAATGTGCGAACTCTACCCAACATGTGCAGTTTATTTCAAAAATGCATGAGCACATGTGAAGGGGGAGTGTTTAAAAATGTAAAACTCTCGATGTGTTAACAAAATGTGTTTTCTCATAAACACGTTGAGAGATTTTTCACAAGGTTTAATGGCATGCGACAAATAATCTAGGATAATCATGGAGTAATAAGGTGATTATGGTTAGGTTATGTCCAATGATCCGCCAGAACCGGAGGGATCTACCCAAGGACAATTCCAATAGCTTAGCATTAGAAGTCCTTAGGTAAGATTGAAAAAAGGAGTATAATGAGAAAGGAGAAAGAAGGGGTTGAAGAATGAAAAAGAAAAGTTTTTGTAAGGGTGAAAAGAAATAGCCCTCCATGAAAACTTAGGTCAGAAACCGGGTCAATACATCTGCTATCGGTACTCACCAAGGTGATACTGGTATTGAAGACAAGACGTCATGGACCCAGTGACGCACTGCACCACCCCTCCTATCCACTCAGATATCTCTTAAAAGATATTTGCTTCATTTCTCACGGAGAACACTACATAATCTATTGACCTCTCACTCCGAGATGTGTTGATATTGAAAAGGTGGCACTCTGCTCCATGCCTCCGACGACTAAAACCAAAACGCACATAATTGAGTCTAGAGACATGAGATTCATCAAAGATCTCTTAGGAACACTTCCTATGAAATACACTTGTGTTCACTCAAAAGGATACAAGTTGTATGAGTCTTAATGAGATCCAAGGATCGTGCCTCACGACATGATGGGCGCTGGACGATTTATTGCTAACTGTCTTATGCAGGTACCGACGAAAGTCCATCCACCATCATCATCTACATCAACGACGCATCTGGACAGAAGAAGTAGATCAAGGCAGGAACGACCAGAAGACGATACTTAGAAGATCACAGCGCATGAAGGAACATTGAACGAAGTATATTATACATTGACACACGAAGTTCAAGACATCAAATGCAAAAGACCATTCACGGGAGCATCATTGAAATGACCATCCCTTAGGGGGAGATTGTTAGCAATCACTTTATATTGATTATGAAGTGATGGTCATTTGCTTCTAAGAACTAAAATGTCATGTATAATAGTTAGATTAAAAAGTGGACTAGAAGTATTAGATTAGTTATTAGTTGTTATGTATAAGTGTAATACATTGTTCTAGTCCACTCCATGGCCCAAGTGAAAGCCCACCAAGCCCATTTGGTTGTCTGTGTTATCATAAGACCACACACACACCTCTGGAGTAAGGTGTGTGTCTCATTTTCAACATAACAGAGAAAGAGTGTGTGTGTGTCCAAAAGTACCACAAAAGTCTCGGTTTGTTTATCTTCCAAAGATTAATAAACATTTGACTTGAAATTATCCATATGATCCACCACATCTCTTGTTCTTAATGTATATGTTTGTGAGCATCATCTTGTTTGTGTTTGTGTGAAGAAGAAGGTAGTCTAGTCACTCTAGTGTTACAAATATACCATTCAGTTATTGGGCAGTGTGAAAGATGATTGATAGGTTCTATGCTTTTATCATATGTTGTGGTAAAGCATTGATCAGTTATATTCTGTTAGACAAATAGTTCCGAACACTTTTGGACATGTTTATACAAATGTCGCACTAAAAACGAATGATAGGCTCTATTCTCTCATCAGGTTGCCAGATACTGGACAAACTGGAAAATAACTCTCGCACTGCTAAGGGTGCCAAGTTAATTGGCCAAGATAATTAAGCACTATCAGTTATTATGCTGCCTCTCAAGAATCTGTTGAACAGGTATGGTATCTGAATTTTTTCTTAATATTTTGTCTAGTGAAAAAGACGTTTTAGGAAGAAAACATTCATACTGCTGCATCTTGGTTTTTTGAATCTTTATTCTCAGATGTCTAGCTGTTATCCTGAGGTTTTATGATCACAAAATTGTGCAGGGATCAAGATGCTCTTACTTCAATTCAGTCTTTAAAAATTCTTTCCAACTTAGTTGTTGCTGGTGCCATCCATTCTACTGGGGTGCTCAATGAAATTTATTGGGAACTCACAGGCTTTACTGATCATCTTCTTGATATAAAAAAGTCAGATTATATTGACTTGCTGGTAAAGGTATGTTACTAGTTGTTGAAAATTGCAAAGTGTACATTTTACGTTGGTTTACAAAGAGCATTTAGTGCTCATTTTTTTTAATACATCTTGTATGCAGTGTTTCTCACTTGTAAAGAAGTTGTTGGATTACTGTGGAAGTGGGTCTGGGGATTCATATATCAAACACTGGGTTACCATATTGGAGCTCTATATGAAGGTTCTACTCTCGCCTAAAGATACATAATATATGCAGAAGTTTTTCAGCTTTGCTTTTATCTCGGTATTTCTATTTTTTAGGTTTCTAGTTGCACTGATGATGCTTCTGGTAGAGTTCTGTTTGAGTCCATTGCCTGCATTACAGCCATTGTATCTCGAGTGGCACAGGGTCTGAAAGCATCTCTGGCCACCAAACATGCTGATCTGTCGATAAATGGTGTTAAAGAGATACTGAATCATGCTAGAACAGCAGGTGTAACAGACACTTTGCTTTCACAGTTAGTGACTTGTGGCACAAGCCTCGTGTCTGGCTCATCTAATTTTGTACGTGTTGCTTGTGAAGCATGTAGAGCGATTTGGTCATTTATAGATGCATACGAGATTCAATCTACAAAAGAAATCACTCACGTATTTCCAATAAGCTCAATGAATTCCCCCTCGCTTGATCGACTTAACATTAAGGGAGATGAATCTGAACCATTGGTTGGTATAAATTCTGAAAAAATTGTTGAATTGGTTACACAGTGTTTCCCAAATCCAAAGCTGTACAAATTGCTTTTTACTACTGTCTCCGCCAGCGCTTAGAGGCTGCATGGTCTTCTGTTATTCAGGTAATTATCAAATTGATCTATTGTTATCCCACACTTGACTTCTCTTTGTTTACAATACGGATCTTGTGATGATTGTTTATTGTTAATCATTCATGTTTCAGATCATATTAAGGTGTTGCCTGCACAATAGCTCTGGTGTTTTATGTGGTCTTCCTAGCTCTTTACCAGTTACCAAAGTTGTTAGTGGAGGTGGTGATAATACAATCATTTCAGAGATTTTTTCATTACTATCTCTATGTGCTTCCTTTGACAGAGGTCAACAAACAGGAGACACAAACAATCTAAAAAGCAAACTAGCCAATCCATGTGCCCTAATTTTTCATTCATGCACAATCCTTAAAGTCAACTGGAAGAAATTCTGCACTATTTATGCTTGCATCATCACCAAATAAGCAACGCTCTCGTCTTTCTGACCTTGCCCACCATTATTCTTTATGTGATAGAATCCAGAATTCTTTTCAGCCTCATTCCGTGTCTGTCATGCTCGCATTTGCATCCATTTTGTCCCTTGAAAGTAATCCTTCAATTGAAACATCAATTTCTGAAATCGCGGTTCCTCTAATTCCACGAAGTGCCACACTTTGTGATTATCTGAGGATTTCAATAGATGATGGCAATGGAAGTAAGCTCTCGTGTTGGCACGGACTTATGGATGGTTGTGTCGGTTTTGTTAGACGCCAGACTAAAATGGGGTGGGCCTTTAGCTATTCAGCAATTGTGTGCGAGTGGTATCCCCCAAAAACTTATTGATTTGCTAGGAAACAACCACTCGGATCAAATTGAACTGTCACCTATAGGGATTGTATGGACAGTTTCCTCGTTATGTCAGTGCCTTCCAGGTGGTGCTTCAACTTTTCTCCAAGTGTTGCTTAGAAGGGAACATGTGAAACTTGTTTCTGATTTGGTATCTGATGTACTTCTTAAACTTTTAATGTGTTGGAGTGGACCTGGCGGAGGGAAAAATGGAGTCAAAGATACAGTCAATGCTGTTATTATTCTATTAGCATTTCCATTTGTGGCGGTGCAAAATGTACCTAGTTCTCCATCTAATGCCGCTGCTGCTGCAGCTTCAGTAAATAGTGGTTTTCTTTTAAACATGGGGTCTCCTGGTGGGAAGGTTTTTGCTGATGACAAGGACATGGTTCGAGCAATTGAAGCAGGTATGGGAAAGTATCTTCAAATTCTTTTGGAGGTAAATATTCCCACTTTTTTCATTTCTGGGATTTATTTCAGGTTGTACCCTTATTATCTTTGTACTGTTTGGATAATGTTGGCATTTTTTAGAGATGATAATTTTGACCCATTAAGGCATTAATGGATGATAAAAAAAATAGCTTTAAAGGAAACATGTCAAAAGTCGACCACCTTTTGTTTTTACACATAAACCTCCAATTAGAATATAGACCATAGTTGAGTGATATGATTACTATATTCAAATTCGACACTAGAAATCCATAAAATGTCAATAAATGTTTTGAACAAAAAGTGATCCATCACACCCAGCCCGTCTCTGCCTGTTTTGACCTATTCACAGTAGGAGTTTTGACCTGTTACTCAACGATTTTTCAGCTCTATTTTTTTTTGGCAAAAAATGGCTGTCTTGTGTATAATTAAATCTTAGTGATCTTCCAAGCTTTTATTCGTATGCACTGGGGTGTTGTAACATATATCAGGCCGTAAACCAATGCAGGTGTGCATGTTTCACTCATTTTGCATATACTGTCTTTGAATCTGCAGGTAGGAATTCCAGGCCAAACAATTCAATGTTTGAGACGTGGAATTAAAGGATGCTGCAAGACTGGTTGCCTTTCTAGCCAAAATGACAGGTCATTGATCACTGGTTGTTCAACTACTTGGCAAAGGTCTCCTGAATCCAAATATTATGAGAAGGTTACTTGATAATTCATCACCAAGAGAAGTCATACTGGATGTTCTGTCAATAGTTTCAGATTTGGCTCGTATGGATAAGGTCAGTTATTGCTGACTAGTTTAAGATCTCTGCCTAAAATTAATACAATTCGCCTAATTGACCCTGTTTGGTGCAAGTGTTTGGTGCAAGTAAATGGGCCAAAATTACCTCTTTTGCTCCTATAGATATTTTTCTAACCTAAATCTTGAAATGGAATCTTTATTTAGAGAGCACCTACACTAACATATGTAATGTGTTCTCCAGAAGAGTAATCATAATGTTGGTTTCCGTTAACAGGGTTGCAAACATATGGGACATTCGATCTGGTCGACAAATGCACAAACTCTTAGGACACTCTATATGGATAAGGTGAGCTTAAACGTATTATGGACTGATTTTCTGTGTATTGTTGGTCACTGGACTCATGAGTTAATGGTTACTGATTGGTGTGCAGATCAATAAGAATGGTTGGGGATACTGTAATAACTGGTAGTGATG
Organism: Artemisia tridentata subsp. tridentata; assembly: GCA_021014915.2. Lineage (NCBI taxonomy): Eukaryota > Viridiplantae > Streptophyta > Magnoliopsida > Asterales > Asteraceae > Artemisia > Artemisia tridentata. Next base: position 355,668,261 of record CP139509.1, on the reverse strand, counting down.
ACTGGACTGCCCAAATGTGGTCCATTTCTCGAGGAACGTGTGATGCTGTATTGGCTTGCCATGCTGGCCCAGTTCTTTGTGTTGAGTACTCAAAGTCAGATAGAGGAGTTATAACGGGTTTGTGATTTATGTATTACATTGTTCAACCTTTTATATTGATACCTCTCAAGCCAAATTATTATGTCACAAGATGGTAACTTTTCGAAACAGCCCTGTCGAAAAAGGCCACTTGGCAGTACTGGTTGAAAGGGGCCGTGTGAACTTGAAACTCTTTATTGTTTTTTCTATAATCAATGTGCTACTTTAATTACAAAGACCTTTTTTTAATAACAGTAACTACCCAATAAATCTGAATAAAGCAAATGGATGTTATATGCATTGAACCTGCATTGGGGATTTTCGTCTGGTTCCATTTTTTCTAAACAAAAAGTATTTGACCCATTTAACGGCTTGGAATAAACATAACCTGAGTAAAAACCCATTCAAAAGTAAATGGGTCAAAATTGCCATTCCTATAAAAATTGTGTATGTATGTGTGTGTTTCTTTTTTTTTTTTTTTTTTTTTTTTTTTTTTTTTTTTTTTTTTTTAATAAATTGAATTCGTACTTCACCCTTCTGAAGTATAGCATGTATCTTTTCAGGTTCAAGCGATGGTTTGGTCAGGTTTTGGGAAAACGAGGACGGTGAGAACAGTAAAAACCTTTCAACTGCATTTATTATTACAGTAGTATTTTTCTTGATGGAAGGACACAAATATAGTCACTTAACCATCAAGTTGGATGTAAAATTTGATGGGGGTGTTTGGATGTGCGTTTAAACTGAAACTTCTGTGTTAATGTTGCAATTTTTAGTTTGATGTGTTTGGGTAAACTGATTACTAGTTGTCAAAATAATCAGGTTTAGATAATCAGGTAAGGAATTAGTGGGAGAAAAATTGATTATTGACATGTATTAGTGTATTACCCAACTGTCACTAGCATTAAGCAACTGACCATATGATCTTCGGATAACTTTTAGAAGGCATATCCAAACACCCCTGAGCCATCCTTAAAGGATATATGCAAGTCCATCTGTAATTAGAGCATGGATAATTCCTGTAATGATATTATAATCTTAAGAAATTAAGTTTCAGACACATTAAATGTTGAGCATACATACATCTGTAACACTTTTGGAAATAATGGACTTCTTATTAGGATGGTGAACTCAAGATTTCCCATTATTGTTATTTGCAGAGGATTGAAAAGCTCAAACAATGTGACGATCCATAGTGGCGCAGTTCTTTCCCTTAATGCTGGGGAGAATTGGTTAGGAATTGGAGCTGCTGATAATACAATGTCTCTCTTCCATCGTCCTCAAGAAAGACTAGGTGGATTCTCTGGCACTGTTTCTAAGATCTCTAGCTGGCAGCTCTACAGAACACCCCAAAAAAAACCGTAGCAATGGTATGTATTTCCTCGTCTCTCTGAGCGAATAGAGGTAGTGAATTGGGCCTTTAGGTAACCTGGTTAAAACAAGTTTCGCTCACAATGGGTGGGATTCACCAATAAACACATTCTTATCTAAGTTCTTTGAATAAAATGATTAGGAGACTTCATACATTCTTTTTGAATAACCTTTGAGCGGATTTTGACGTGTCTGACCATGTCTGCTTGATCGACTTTTTTGACTTTACAGACGTGACCGCAGAGAAAAAAAAATATAATCCATATCAACCCATTCTCCCACAAATGAGTAGAAACTGCTGCCTTTACCCTAGCGTAAAGGAGTCTCTTGGCTATGTACATGAATTTGTGTAGTTTACCAGAACCATTTTGAAAACACTTTCTTTTGCATGTTCAACTTTGCTAATTTTTTTGTATAGTTAAATCAAAGATTACCATTTGTAAGTTATCATCCAAAATTGTCATTTTTATTCATCTTGCATGTTCCGTCTTGAAATAAGTACATTTATTCCCATCTTTAGCATAGACACAATTTTTGTTTTTAGTTTGCTGCAGAGGGAGTTACTTGAACCACTAAATTTTGCTTCCAGCAAATCACATATTTCACATAATATGCTCATATATGTTTTGAATATTCGTAGATACTAAGCTTGGTGTCATGACAACAGTTCAAGAACACTTCAAACCATTATGAGCTGTTAGATTTCGCATACACATAGTTTCCCAGTATTAGCATATCTTCAAGTGAATAAAAGTTGTCATATTTAAATTTGTAAAGATGATGGGGTAAATCTAATTGCTGCTAGAGCCAGTCCGCATATATTTGAGGCCATGTGAGTGTTATTGAGGGTAGTATCATACTATGATGGTACTTTTTCAGGTAAGATGTGTGGCTTCAGATCTTGAACGGAAAAGGATATGCAGTGGTGGCCGTAATGGACTACTCAGATTGTGGGATGCAACAATAAATATCTAGGGCTTCTTGTTTGTATTTACAACTATAAACCATAGGAATCCTGCTTCTGCTTCTTTTCATAACTGGAGGAGCTGAGGTCGGTATGTATGAATTTTAGTGGGGTGCTTGTATCATTGCTTAATAGAGTGTCAAAATAGTTGTCAAGTGTATAGATAACAAAATCCAATTGGCTTGCGATTTTCTCCTTTGTTGTTGCTCAATGGTTGCAAGTATTTTCATTATTCTGTATGTTTTGTAACATTGAGAATACAAGCGACGTGTAATAATTTTCTATTCTATAATTTAACACATATTTAATTGCTACTAAGTCGTTTGACAAATACCCAAAAGTAACCACTATAGCCCCAACCGGTTATTGTGATACGCAAAGGAATGCAGGCAATTGTATATATATCAACGACTAATATAGAAATATCATTTACTCATTTAGTTACTTATTATTCACAGGTCTCTCATATGTTCTGTAACAAAAAGTCTTTAAACGAGGTCATTAATTCATGATGCAACGGAGTTTTTTTAAATGAGCATTGCGTTTTCGAAAATAATCTATACTATCTTATAATGCATTTGAGACTTTCCCAAAATGGAAGACATAATTTTTTAAGACAACACATTTGCTTAATGTGGAAATGTGTTACTTTTATTATCAAATAAAATACCAAAACTAATAAATACCCTGGTCAAAGATATATTACTTCTTGCAATAAGTCTCACTAAAAATCATAACAAATTATCAATAATGATTATTAAAACGTGTAACCACATCCTCACAAACCATTTCAATTTGAAGATATTTAGTTACTAATAATATGTATGGCATATTGAAAGTTATATTACACAGTCGCTATTGTCAAACGAAACGGTTACATTGTTGCATGCGACCAATTTTACAAAGTCATATTACACATAATACAAATAGCAATTACAAATACAAAGTTTTCTTATTTATTCATCATCGTGAACTACTTTAGCAACACCATCAATAAATTTATATTCTCACTAGAAACATATAACATAAAAATATACTCGTCAGAAGATTCAATTACTCGGGTACCAGCCGCCGCAACGCGCGGGTACCCGGCTAGTTTAACAAAATATGTATCTTTAAAAGATATTTATTGAAATACGTTATCTTGAAAATTCTTACTTACAATCATGTTTATACAAGCCACTTATATAAACAATTACATAGAAAAATGGAAAAATAAACTTGGACCATTTATCAAGCGTCCATGAGAAGACGTCGAAGTAATCGACTAGTCGCTATTGTAAAACGAAACGGTTACATTGTTGCCTTATACCGAGTATATGAAAATCCAAAGCAAATGGAGACGATTAAAACTAGGGCTGTAAATGAACCGAACGTTCAGTCATAAACCGTGTGGTAAAATGTTCATTTATATGCGTTTATTTACTAAATGAACGAATGTGAACAAGATTTTATATCCAAGGAGTGTCTTTGGTTTATACACGACTAAGACACAACTCTAGGCTCTAAGACTTGTGATGATCCTTGATAAACTATGATCTGCAAAACTCTTATATAAACATCCTCACTTTATGATGCTTAAACAAGGTCTGTGTTAATTAAAAGAAACATTAGTCTTGAGGTTGCTTCTTTCTAAAACCATTGTCTCAAAAAGTTATCAAAGCACCTCAATGCCATTTCACTCTGTTTCAATGATTTTTTAGAAAACCCTTAAATGACTTGTACCAAGACTCATATTGACATCAAGTTGATTAACGATCTGCCCTCAGTTTATGAGTTGACGGATTCTTTAATCAGCCACGCAAGTGTATTAATCAAAGTCTTGTCAAAATTTGGGTCTATCAAACATGTTGGCTTAAACATGTTATGCAATCAAATCTTTTTCTCGGTATTCCCAGAGAATCACTATGGGTGTGTTAAGACGTGGTAGATGTGGTTTCTTAAATATGTATAACATGTTGGCTTTTCTGAATGCTGCTAGTTTGTAACTTGGATTAAGTTTTCGTGCAGTAATGCCGCTTAGCAAATTCTTATGTTACATTGCACCACTTTGTTTTAACTTGGACTGCATACTTCCGTAAACTCATCTGAAACTTGTTACATCTTTCAAGAACTTCATAGTTTAGTTGATCTTATCTTTATCTATTGGACATTAATGTGACATTGAAACTTTTTCTATAACAAAAGTCTTTAAATAAAAAATAGACAACAAGTGTCAAACCTCAAGAACTTCATTGTAAATTAAAGAAAAATAGACGACAAGTATCTGATGTTAAAGTATAATGGTGGTAGATATGATGCATGGACCAAAATGAGACAACAAGGCGGGAAATATGGTGCATGAACCAGGATCTTACAACAAGGCGCCTGCCTTTTCTTGTTGCATTCACACGGAAGAAAGATGTGGTCATGCATGATGTATTATGCTAACCAATTGTGCCTATAAAAGGCAGTGAACCCTTCTTGCATTTGTATCCCATTCGAACAATAACACACACAAGTGTTAATTGTTGGTCTCTTTCTTTCTCCTAGTATTTGAGTCTATTAGAGAGTTTGTGTAGTATCTCCTAATACAAGAGATATAAGTGTTTATCCTTGTAACTAGAGAGAAGGTGTAACTCCTAATTTTCATCATAGTGAAACGCATATTTCCTTGCCCGTGGTTTTTACCCTATTGGGGTTTTCCACGTAAAATCCGTGTGTCATCTTTTATTAGTATTTTCTTATTTTAGTTGTGGGTTTGCTTCAGTCCGGTGTCACTTTTCTCAACAAGTGGTATCAGAGCTAAGGTTGGGTGTGTGTATAATTATTTATCGTATGCTCTGTGGTTGCCACTAATAAGTGGACCCTCCACATCAAAAGATAAGTAAGATTATACTCACTCAAAAGGTGTTCATTACTATTATTAACAAATAGTAGTTTTGTCGAAAAGTAGATTGTGATTGTAGCAATGGCGGCAAAAATTGAAATCGAAAAATTCAATGGGAATAATTTCTCGTTGTGGAAATTAAAGATGAAGGCTATCCTTATAAAGGATAAATGTTTAGCGGCCATTGACGAAAGGCCAGCTGAGGTCACGGATGACAGTAAATGGGACGAGATGGACGGAAATGCTATTGCAAATCTTCATCTGGCATTAGCAGATGGAGTTTTGTCAAGCATAGAGGAGAAGAAAAATGCAAAGGAGATTTGGGATCATCTTGCTCGATTGTACGAGGCAAGATCGCTCCACAATAAAAATTTTCTTAAGAGGAAACTGTTGGGAATTAAATATTCTGAAGTTAGAGTATCTAAGATAAAGGTACTGCTAGTTCAAAGTCAAGGTACTGCTAGAGCAAGAAAGGTACTGCTAGACCAAGATCAAGGAAGGTACTGCTAGTACAAGTTCAAAGGTACGGTTAGTGCAAAATGGTACTGCTGGTCAGTGAGTCATGTTAGGAATATGAATATTCAGTTGAAGACTCGGTCACCCCGAGTACTTATTAGCACATCATAGCTCGTAGGATAACTAGTAATATTAGTAGTAGCTTAGTTATTATTATTAGTATTGTGGAGTGGGTCGGGTCTTTACCCTCTGTCAGCTCTCTCCACAGCCCGCTAGGGGCATATTATGTAGTAAGTATAAATACCCCTTCCCTTGCAAGGGAAGGGTTGGAACTTCTCATTATTTCACAAGCTAATACACACACTCTTTCTCTCTCTAAGTTCCCATCTCTCTCTCTCTCTAAACTCTCCTCTATTCGATCCATACTAGTCCCAATCTTGTGTTTATGTGTTAGTGAATATCCTACAATTGGTATCAAGAGCCATGGTTAGGTCCATGTGTGTTGATATTCACAGATTCGTGTAGATTGGGGTGGTTTTTGGTTCGAAAAGTGTTGTTCTTAAAAATTCCATTTTAAGCTTTGTCTAGTGGTTGAAAGTTGTTAAATCTTGTACTTTATAGCTTAGGGATTACATAGTAGTAGTGTTTAGTGTTTGGAATCACAGATCTAGGCTTGGTGTGGTGATTTTTGGAAGATTCGAAGGTTAAAAGGTTTGTGTTCTTAGTGGCCATTTGTCCCTCGTTAAGACATTCTTGGTGGCCATTTGTGTCTTGCTGGAAAGAAAAAGTAGCCATTTGTGTTTTCTCGAGATAGCGATTTGTCCCTTTACCAGATTTGGCAAAAAACGACAAACGGCTACGATAGTGACTTGTCTGGCATTTAGTGTCTGGCGATTTGTCTCTGATAGTGACTGTTCTGTCCTGTAGCGACTGTGGCAATTTGTCTGTGGCGATTTATCTGTGGTGATTTATCTGTGGCCATTTGTCTGTGGCTATTTGTCCGTGGTAATTTGACTGTGGCGATTTGTCTGTAGCGATTTGTCTCTGGCGATTTGTCTCTGGCGATTTGTCTGTGGTGATTTATCTGTGGCCATTTGTCGGTGGCTATTTGTCTGTGATAATTTGACTGTGGCGATTTTTCTGTGGAGATTTGTCTGTGGCGATTTGTCTGTGGCGATTTGTCTCTGGCGATTTGTCTGTGGTGATTTATCTGTGGCCATTTGTCTCTGGCTATTTGTCCGTGGTAATTTGACTGTGGCGATTTGTCTATTAGTAGTGGGAAATTATTCTTAGGTTACGGTTTGCTTCTTGGTGATTTTAGAAAGTCCCGCGAAAGATTCTATTTCTAGGTTAAATCACAAGATCTGTAAAATCCCGTATTTACTATGGCTACCATATCAAGCACCTCATCAGATGACATTCAAGCAGTAGGATCTGACACTCGTCCACCTATGCTAGATAGGACGGACTATGAGTCTTGGGCACAACGAATAAGACTTTACTGCTTGGGAAAAGAAAATGGAGCAAACATTCTTAAGTCCATTGATGAAGGACCATTTCAGATGGGTACCACCAGAGATGTTGTTACTACTGGTGAAGATGGCACAGTCACACTTGGAATTGACAGACCTCGTGAGTACAATGATCTTAATGATGAAGAAAAGAAGAGGTATGATGCTGACATTAGAGCTTCAAACATTGTCATTCAAGGTCTGCCAAAGGATGTATACAAGCTCATCAATTTCAACACTGAAGCAAAAGTTGTGTGGGACAATGTTAAATTGTTGTTGGCAGGGTCAGAACTCACAAAGGAAGACCGTGAGTCACAACTGTATGATGAGTTCGAGCATTTCAAAATGAACACATGAGAGAATATTACAGACTACTATGTGAGATTTCATAAGTTGGTGAATGATATGAGGATGATCAGAATGACTATGCCCAACATCCAACTAAACTCAAAGTTTGTGAACAACATGACTCCTGAATGGGACAGATTTGTTACTGCTGTCAAACTCAACAAAGGTTTAAGGGATACCAACTGATGCGTGTGCTTGTTGTGCTCTAATTTATATCCATGGTGTGTCGTTGTGGTTTTAGCAGTATTCAAGTTTTAAATTTATATTTAGCCGACTTATCAATAAAACACACCTTTAACGAGCAGTGTACCCGGTCAGTATGAATATAATGGTAAGTAGAGTGTCGATCACTAAGAGTGGAACGTATTATCTAGTTATTCTAATCAGTATTTTAATATCTTAAGTTAGCTATACAACCTAATCTAACGCAAGGGGGTCCAGCCTGAGAGACTGGCACGGTTTGGTTATGATTAAATATAAACTAAACTAATAGGCACGAATCAGCGATTAGCACACACGTACACAGATAAATACTTGAGACAATAAGAAGACCTGTCCTGATAGTTAAGTAGCTTGTCACTTGTTTTATTGCTAGTTTTATATGAAGTGTATGTAATTAACCCTTTCTCGTTGGCTCTAATCTTATCGGCGAGTAAACCCTTAATGATTACTTATGTCTATCCTACTTACCTTTCTTCCTACTTTTCTACAGACGATAGAATGCATAGGCGATAGAATAAATAGGCGAGGACAGAGGCATGGCGACCCGATCAATGCTCAGCTAGACACAGAGGTTATCAATGCACTAATAAAAGTCACCAAATACATCAACATATAAACTTTAATTAATGGGAAAGCAATTTTAAAGGGAGTTGAAGTGCATGATTAAATCAATGACACAAGCCCATCAATCCTGATAAATTAAAGTGTACTAATACAATAAAACAAAACTACTTAATGAATTGAATACATGCAGGACCTTCTTACAGCTCTTGTATCTTCGTTTAGGGTGTGTCTTGTGCTGCTACTTCGTCTGACTTCGGCTTAGGGTTTCTTCTGTCTCGTACTTGGTATTGCACGAACCTCTAAATTCGTCTGACTTTGGGGTATTTATAGTTTCTGTCTGAGGGTTAGATGCGGCGCATTGAATAAGTAGAGCGGCGCATTGACTTAACTTCGCGTGGGGTCCAAGATTAATATATTCAGGAATATTCGTACACCGCCAGAAGATGCGGCGTAACTCCATTCTTGTATGCGGCGCATGTCCTTTGCCGTCTTGGATTATATCTTGTGAAATCTTGATAGTGATGCGCCGTATGTAAGAAGTAAGATGCGGCGTATCTGGAGCAGAATGGTCTTGATCTTGTACATTTCAGTAGACTCTTAACTTCTTGCTTGTTTTGCTCCATAATTAGTCCAAAATCGCCAAGTTTCACATAGTACTTGTTTTTACCTGAGAATTACAAAAGTAAACATTAACGTATCAATTCTCACAGATAATATAATAAAACAAGTCAAATAAATAGGATAAATGATGGTAATAAAATGTACTTATTTGAGTTCATCACCAACTATGAACAGCTATATGCCTATCTGCAACAACATGAGAAGCATGCTGCCTACGATCGGGTGCTGAGAGAAAAGTTAAATCCTTCAACTCCAAATGATCCACTGGCTTTTATGACAAATGTTCTACCAACAACCCAATCATCATCCATCCCAAGCTATCATCAACTTCACTCACCAGTACCTGCTATGAGTTCTCAACTTGACTCAGGCTACTCTCAGACCGACAAAATGATCGACAACCTCACCAATCAAGTATCATTGCTGGTTCAACAGTTTCAAGCATCACTCCCTCAAACCAACAATCAGTTAAGGAATTCATCCAACCCACGCAATCAAGCAATGGTGGAGGATGGGAAAATTGTGGTTCAGAATGTGCAAGGGAGAGCTGGAAGAAACATGGGTCGAGGTTATGTGCAGAATAGAGCAGGGAATGCCAATCAGGGGCAAGGGAAACAGATCAAGTGCTATAATTGTGGAGGACTGGGACACATTGCTAGAAACTGCAATCAACCTAAACGTCCTCAGAACTCAGATTACTTCAAAGACAAGATGCTGTTAATGCAAGCTCAAGAGAATGGAGCTGTGTTGGATGAGGAAGAGTTATTGTTCTTGGCTGGTGATGGGGGAAATACGTTTGATGAAGATGTGGATGAGCAACCAGTTTAGGATCTAGCACTCAACGATCCTAACATCTTCAAGGCAGATGATTGTGATGCATTTGACTCAGATGTAGATGATGAACCTACGGCTCAAACAATCTTTATGGCCAACTTGTCTTCCTTGGCTGCATCACCTCGACAAGCTGGTTCCTCTAGTGCATCTGTGATATATGAGGTACTAAAAATCTATGACACATATGATATAGTTGATGAACAAAAGAATCCCAAGGAAGTACAACAGGCAGATGTTTCTGACTCAAATAATGTTGACATGGAAAATAGCAATATTATTTCATATGAACAGTATTTGAATCACAACAACTCGCCTGATGTACCAAATGGTGAATCTTCTGTCAATAATGATGCTAGTGTTTTAAGTAATGTGTGTGCCTTAGATACTGCGTGTAATATAGATAATGCATGTGAGTGCCATGAGAACAACTTGCCTGTCCCTGATGATAACTTGATCACTAGACTAAACATTTATAAAGAACAAGTGGCTATGTATGAACAGCGTGCTAAGTTTGAGCTTAATGAACGTGAGCAGAAATTAGAAGGTCAAATGAGTACACTTATTAAAGAGTCTAGAGTAAGAGAAGAAACATTAAAACAAGAGTTGAATTCTTTGAAATGTCAGCTAGAACAGTCTGTCAAACAGAAATAGGAAGTACAAAGGTGTATAACTACACTTAAGCTAGAATTCAAAGAAAAAGAAAAGGAACTCTTAAATGATTTCTCTAGGCTCAAAACCTTAAAAAATAAGCTTGAGGATAAGTTGTACACACAAGACCAAACCAGACAGACTGCCCAAATGATGTATAAGCACAGAAAGTTAAGTGACAAGCATAGTGAAAGCAATGTAGGTAGATCTAAATTAGCTATTCATGAGATTGCTAAGATAGCCCAACCTGCATTAAATGATTCTAATGTGATGTTTATGCCTAATTATGACCCGCCTGAGCTTATCTACACTAAAGAGGAGGAGGAGATGAGTGAGAGAACAAAGGAAAGAATGAATGAGAAAATGAGGGATCCCGAGTGCATAGCCAGACGAATAATAATCAAGCCCCATGACTATAGTGAGGAAAATCGTCTGACTGTGTTTGCTCCTCAAAAGAAGTTAACACCTGAACAGATATTCTGGAAACAAGATAATGAAAAACTTAAGGAAGAAAAACTTAAGGCCAACACCCCTCTCATTAGAAAAGTTGCGTCCACAACGGTGTATCCTCCCAATACACCTAGGAATTTGGTGCCTTTATCTCTTCCCACTGAATGCAAAACCTTTATTAGCTTATATGTGTTTTGGCAACTGTTTGCTGATTTTGATAAAACATGTAAGAAGAGAATCAAACCAACCAGCATTACTGAGGGGGAAAGGTGTTTTGAACATGCAAAAAGGTGTTACTTAACTGAGGTCATGCCATTCTTTAAACTACTCAAAGAACATTTTGAAGGGCTGCAAACTGCCCTCAACACAGAAATAAAAGAAATGAAAGTAGTGTTTAAAGACATGGAAAATGAGGTGAATGAATATGCAATAGAACTTAAGAGTCGTGAGATTGAAAGAAAAAACATACTCATTACTAATGACAACTTGATTGCTAAATGTATTGCACAAGATGTATTTTACACTGCTACTGATTCTGCATTGTCTGCTTGTCAATTTAATGAGTATGCTATTGCGTTAAATGTCACCCAGAATCGTGTTGTTGAGCTTGAGGGGGAGAATTTAAAATTGCTTGAAAAAATTCAAAATGATGACCATGATAATATGGTTAAACGTTTTTCAAAATTAGAAGTTGATTATCTAAATTTGCAATTGAAACATCAACATTTAAATGAAAAACATAAAATATCAAATGACAAGACATCCTTGGATGCTCCTGAATTTGATACTTATTTTGAATTAAGCAAACGAGATGAGAAAATTCAAGCTCACACGAACACGATTCGACTGCTGAGGGCCCAAATTGCCCAATTGAAATCCAACAAGTGTGACGTGTATGGCACCAATAAACCTTCGTCTTCAGATTCTCAGAATTTTCAATATCAAAACACCATAAATAAGTTACATTATGAAAATGAGTGTTATCGAGAAGAAAATTCAAAGGTCAAACAACATTTCAAAGAGTTATATGATTCTATTAAAGTTACAAGAAGCAATCACAATGATCAAATAACCTCTTTGACAAATGAAATTGAGAATCTTAAGGCTCGGGTGAAAGGTAAAATGCCATGCACCAATTGTAATTGTGATGCACCAAAGGCTACTGCTAGTAAAAAGTATGATGTTGATGTTGGGCGTATTCCATTTAACCTTAGAAATAATAGCTTTGCCCATCAAACATATCTAGATCATCTTAGAGAGGGCCTTGACACACTTCGTGAGGTAGTTGAAGAGGATAGAACTGAAAAGCCACTTGATAGGGCAGTTGTCTATGCCTGCAAACTCATGAAAAGGATTCAGAAAAACTTAGAATATGCCATAGGCTCAGTTCCTAAGTTTAACAGCCATAGAGATAGATTTGTTGCATCATCATCCACTGTTGAGAACAAGCATGTAGCCTTTGATCTACCACCTAAAACATCAGAACCCAACACATCATTATCAGGAAGGCATGTGACAGAAAAACAAACTAATGTTCCCTTCGATGCTTCTACAGGAGTAAAAAGTGACACCCAAGCTAGCGGGTCAAGGTCTAGAGGAAATGCAAGAAAGGATAGGACTACGCCAGCTAAGAATGATCACTTGAAGAAAGTAGAAGCCCAACCTAGGAATAATAAGTTTGCAATGAGTAGGATGAATCGTGTTGATTCTAGTATCAAAAGTACTGTAATTAATTCGAATTCTAATGCTATCTGTAAAACATGCGACAATTGTTTAATTTCTGCTAATCATGATGAGTGTGTTGTGTCTTTCTTGATGTCTTCTGCTTCACCCCATGTTAAGAATGTTAGGATAACTGAAACATGCAAGAAAGTTTGGAAAGCAACAGGAAAAACATTTGCTAGCGTAGGCTATCAATGGAGACCCACTGGAAGGAAATTCAATTTAGGAAAACAGTGCACATTACCTAAAATGAATAAGCATAAAATTGTGAAAGTTAAGGAATGGAGACCCACTGGAAGGAAATTCAATTTAGGAAAACAGTGCTCATTACCTAAAATGAATAAGCATAAAATTGTGAAGGTTAAGGAATGGAGACCAACTGGTAGAATCTTGCCTTTAGGGTCACAATGCCTTCCACATAGGTCTTGTCCTGCCTCTAGTACTGTCTCCACTGTAAAGACAGTAGCATCTGCGAACTCTGTGGTTCCAGAATATTTGTGTGCTGACCAAACGGACCCCAATTGCACGTGGGGATCCACATTTTTCAGTTATCCATTGTTGTCTGGTTTCAAATGCAGGTCGTACAAATCGTCCTGTGGTATTTGGACTCAGGCTGCTCAAAACATATGACTGGGGATCGCTCGCGGCTCAAGAACTTCGTGAAAAAGTTTATCGGGACAGTTAGATTCGGGAACGACCACTTTGGTGCTATTATGGGTTATGGAGATTATGTGTTTGGTGACAGTGTAATCTCAAGGGTATATTATGTGGAAGGATTAGGGCACAATCTGTTTTCTGTGGGTCAATTTTGTGATTCAGATTTGGAAGTGGCTTTCAGAAAACATACATGTTTCGTCAGAGAATTGGATGGTATAGATCTCCTCAAGGGCAGTCGGGGCACCAATCTATACACCATATCGATTGAAGAAATGTTAAAGTCCTCTCCCATATGCTTGCTTTCTAAAGCCTCTAAAACAAAATCATGGCTGTGGCATCGTCGTTTGAACCACTTGAACTTCGGTACTATAAATAATCTTTCCCGTAAAGATCTTGTTAGAGGGATGCCCAGACTAAAATATGAGAAAGATCATCTCTGCCCTGCATGTCAACTGGGCAAAAGCAAGAAACAAACCCACAAGCCTAAAACCATTAACACCAACTTGGAAGTTCTTCATACCCTCCACATGGACTTGTGCGGTCCAATGAGAATACAAACCATTAATGGAAAGAATTACGTTCTGGTGATAGTAGATGATTATTCTCGGTTCACATGGGTAAAGTTTTTGAGAACCAAGGATGAAACTCCAGAGGTTATCATTAAACTGATAAAACAGCTGCAAGTAAGGCTCGATAAAACTGTCAGAATCATCCGCACTGATAATGGTACTGAGTTTGTTAACCAACAACTCCGTAATTTCTATGAAAGTATTGGCATCACGCATCAGAAAAGTATCCCTCGCACTCCTCAACAGAACGGAGTTGTTGAACGAAGGAACCGTACTCTGGTGGAAGCTGCAAGAACCATGCTTATATTTTCAAAGGCACCGATGTTTCTCTGGGCAGAGGCTATTGCAACAGCATGTTACACTCAAAACCGATCTCTAATTCATCCTGTTCATGAAAAGACTCCCTTCGAGTTAATTCATAACAAGAAACCAGATCTTTCCTTTCTCCGTGTGTTTGGCGCACTTTGCTATCCGACTAACGATAGTCAAGACTTGGGAAAGTTAAGAGCTAAAGCAGATGTAGGTATTTTTGTTGGATACGCACCAGACAGTAAAGGGTATAGAATCTACAATAAGAGAACCCGTAAAATCATGGAAACCATTCATGTTACGTTCGATGAGCTGAGTGAGCAACCTGCTTCAGGACAAATTAGTTCTGGACCCGATCTTAAACTTTTGACACCTGGACCCATTAGTTCAGGACTTGTACAGAATTCCACGCCAGCATATTCTTATGTGCCACCTACATGTGAGGAGTTGAAGAATTTATTTGATCCTATGTTTGATGAATACTTTGAGCCAACGAATGAAACCATCCCAAGTGAACCAGCGGTACTTCCTATGGCTGAGGCTCAAGCTCCGCAAGGCACAGGAGGCCCAACAGCTTCAGTATCAGTCAGTCTCAATGCTCCAGCTGCCAGTCAATCGCCTTCATCATCAAATACTCAATCCTCTCCAGTACTACAAGAATCTGCAGATAACCATTCTTTGGAAGTTAATCCTTCTGCTCCTGCTGATGAGGTTCCTTTTTGTTAGGAACACGTTTTAATTATTTACAAGTCTTGTTCATTTATAATGTTGCAAGTTTAATAGGATTATATTGTTTGTAATTATGGACCGGTCCATTAGTAATCCATGGACCGGTCACAATAGATAGTTCATGTTAGTAACATGCATGGGAATATTCCTAGAATGATTCCCTCCCATTGCCTATAAATACAAGGCATGGGGTACACTCTTATTGTCGGTTTTTCATGTATTATGCGGAAGCTATGCTCGTGTAAAGTTTGATCAATTGAAAAGCCTACCATTCTTATTCTTCTCTTCTTAGTTCTCTTCTCTAGTTTAGCTTATTAGCTTATTGATTAGTTTCATACGTAGCTTATTAATATAGATAGTAGTGTACGTATTTCTTTCTAAACGAGTGTGTGTTTGAGATCTAAACGGGAACCTACAAGTGGTATCATACGCCAAGGGATTATTAGGATTGTGTGTTTGAGTCGTTAGTATTAGTGATTACGTTGTTTTTTTAAGATCTAGTAAGGTTTTAGTTCAAATCTTTACGTTAAAACTCTAATTTGTGTTGATAAATCACTTTGAGTCGTTAAACTTTCTCAAATCTTCGTCCACTTTCATTATCTAATCGTTAACAAGCTTAATCTTCGTTAAATCTATTGGTTACTAATCGTTTAACGTCAAAAACAATAGTGATTTTTGGTTATTTGAACGATTTAGTGTAATCCGTATTATTAGCGATTGGTAAAAGTTGATGAAAAGTGCTACTTTGGTTTCTGAGTGAACTTCGACAAAAAGGGGTTTTATCGCAGTTGGCAATCAAGAAAGATTAGGGTTTCATCGCAGTTGCTAGTTAACTAAGGGTTCTATCGCAGTTGGCAATCAAGATAGATTAGGGTTTCATCGCATTTGGGAGATCTTCGATTATCGCATTTGAGACTCAGTATTGTACTTTCTTGTATTAGAAAGATTACATACTTCGACTTGGTTGCTTCTCTTCTCTTGTATTAGAGATTGAGAATTTATCGAAATTGGACTTGTGATAAAATTATCGCAGTTGCTATAAATTATCGCAGTTTGATTTCTTATCTTATCGCAGTTGATATTTTATCGCTCTTTAAGATAATTTTTCAAATTGTAATTGTTTATCGCACTTCATAGTTTTTATCGCATTTTCTACTTTCGTTATCGCTATTGAAGATTATCGCACTTGGTGAATTGTCATTATCGCACTTGGTCAACTGATATTATCGCACTTGGTGAACTCAACTCATCGCATTTGGTGTACTTGTTTATCGCATTTGGTGAATTGACCTATCGCATTTGGTGAACAGTACCTATCGCATTTGAACAAAATCTGTTGGATTTTTCAAAATCAACTTCCCTTAACTCATCAACACATATCTTAATTATCTTCAAGATCCAGATATGTCTCAACCACCTCACTTCAATTACTACTATCAGCTACAGCAACATCCTCAACAACAACAATTCCATCCTCAGTATCAACAACAACAAGCATTCGTACAACAGCATCAATTTCTCTCTCCACCACAAGTATCCCCACAACAAATCATGCAACAGAATCAACAAGTGCAGAATTACTCATCCTACTCCAGAGAACCTCATTGGTTTAACAAGATGTGTGAAGCAATTAGTAGTCAGCAATCACGTCATGAAGCTGGAAGTCAAGAAACTCCACCAATGCTAACTCCGGGTAACTACGTGCAGTGGGCTAGTAGATTCCTCAGATTCGTTGAACTCAAAAAACCCCATGGTCAATATCTCAAGAAGGTCATTGAAGAAGGACCCTATCCTATTCCAGCTACTGTGGTTTCTGCAACTCCAGAGAGAGAAGAAACATCCACACCCATTCCGGTTGCCAATTACACAACTGAGCAAACATTACAACAAGAAGCAAACCAATTGGCTATGTCTTTCATACTTCAAGGAATTCCCAATCCTATCTACCGAAGTATTGATGCTCAAAAGACAGCCAAAGATATGTGGGAACATGTTCATCTCCTCATGGAAGGAACAGAGTTGAACCAAGAAGATCTTGAGTCCAAGTTATATATGGAGTACACTCACTTCATCATGGAACCAGGGGAGACCATTGAATCTTACTACCACCGTTTCACCAACATTATCAACGATCTTGATCGTCATGATATAAAGTTACCAAAGATTGCTGTCAACTCCAAATTCCTTGGATGCCTTGGTCCTGAATGGCAAAAATATGCAACCTTTGTGAGGCAGACAAAGAAAATTGGTGATGTCAAATACGGACTCATGTATGATTATCTCAGACAACATCAATCCGAAGTGGATAAAGAAATTGCAGCACGAGGAGGATTCACACCAGCACCAACACCAAACTCACTTGCTCTCGTTGCTCAATCTAACTTCTCTTTACCACAACAGGAATTTGGAAACTCATCTTTTCAACCAATCATTTCACCCCAACCTCATACTCAAATCATTCCTTATGAAGCACCACAACAATATTCTGATAACCAGCTGGTTCCATACAACAACACCGATTCAATGCTATACTCAAATGCAGATCATGATGAAGAAGAGGATGCTTTCAATTCACTTAATGAAGCATTTGGATTGATTGCTAATGCATTTGGCAGATTCACCAAATCCAACAACCGTCTTCGTTCATCTTCAAATACCAGAAATCAGGCTGTTGTTAATGATGGGAGAGTAGAAGTTCAGAATAGGTCTTCAGGCAGATATGGTTCGGGAAATCGTGGATATGGTAATCAACGGGTTCAGTCAGGAGGAAATAGGTACAATACTGCAGGGGCAAACAGAAACAGTATGGGGAATGTTCAGAGAGGAAATTCGAATGTTGGGAATGGTCAGAAAGGCATTGCTAATACATCTATCACATGCTACAATTGTGGGGGGAACGGTCATATGGCTAATGCTTGTCCGAAGCCGAGAACAATGGGCAGTCAGTATCACAAAGAGGCTCTTATAATGGCACTCAAAGATGAAAGAGCTGCTGGGATGATGATTCAGAATGATCAAAGTTTTATGGCAACTGTGGAATCAGATGATGAGATGGAAGACCTTGAGGCAAACGCTGCAGTCATGCTTATGGCTAATATGCAAGAGATGAATATGTCCGAGTCAGGCCCGGTATATGACACCGATGGTCTTTCTCAGGTACCTGATCCGATATGTCTTATTCATGAAATTGCTTCACCGTCTGCATCTTCATCTACAAACGAAACTTTTGTTCAAAATGAGTTATTATCATCATCATCCGATGATCAAGTTAACACGGTTGTATCATTTGATGATGATAAAACAGTTGTTTCCTTTGATGATCTCATCGATGATGCTAATTGTGATCATATTGCACAAAAAGATCATTTGAATGATCAAGATTCGGAATTACAGGCCTTGTTATTGACCACCCAGTCACAAATAGAGAAATGCAATGATATCAATCAGAAACTCAAAGAGAAAATTGCAGTGTTAACAAAGGATAATGAGTGCTATAAAATACAACTTTCCGGATATCTAAAACAAGATAAACGTGAAAAAGGTTTTGAAAAGGCTTTCCAACAAGAGTATGTAAAAGTTCAAAATTTAGAAAGTCAAGTTCGTGAGCTAACCATTGCCAAAGCTGAACTTTTCTCTCAGAAAGAAAAGGATCACCTTGAGTTTAAAATTCAACTTGATGCTTTAAATTCTGAGTTGCTGAAAACTCAATCTGAGCTTTCTGCATCTCAGAAGGATCTTCTTGAAGAAAAGAAAGCCAATAGGAAATGTGTTGACTCCTATCTTGATCAAATTCTGGATTTGGAAACCAAACTCAAAGACTTTCAAAATGTTGTGTATAAAACGGGTAATTCTGTAACACAAATTCAAAAGAATGTTGTAAAACCAAGTCCTAAAGGAGTAAGTTTTGCACTTGGCAGTGACACACCTCGCAATTTACACAAAGCACTCAAAGAAAATCCTAAGTTGTACAATGCAACATTTCTGTTAGATGATTCCTTTCAACGTGTTGTTATGTATTCTGTTGATGAAGAAACTGATTTTCTTGAAAACAAGATTGAGGGTCGATCCAATTCACAAACAGAGTTTTCAAAAGTACATTATGATTATAATGCCCGACCTCATTTGAGCAAAACATTTGTTCCTCCTAAGGATCATCCAGAACAAACGTTAACATACACAAACATAAGTGCTCCCTCGTCTATAACTTCTGTCCCTAAGACTGGTGTACAATTCAAAGATTGTTTGACAGAGGATCTTGTTGATCCACAAATGCCTAAAGAATGTCGGGTTCTTCGATATTTTCAGACATTTATGGATGACATTTCTCGTTTGGAGAGTGAAATTGAGTTCAGTTCTCAAATTCCTATCTCGTCTTTTCTTTCTCCTGTTCAGAAAGAAAAGAAGGAGATTCTTCAAAAGAAAATTCTTCCTCATGTCAGAAATCTGAAAAAGGGTGCAACAAGATGGGAAGAGGAGTTATACACGGAATTGGCATCTATGAAATCCATTTTCAAAGCTAAAGATGACAAGGTTCAACGTCAAAAACTTCAAAAGAAATTTTTAGCAAACGAAAATGATCGACTCTTGGAAAAAGTCTTGTGTTATGACGTAGTATCTGTGATTATGAATTCGCTCTATGAATCTGGTAATGCTTTAATTGTGAATGATCATGCTGTGGATATTAAGATGTTGCATATGGAGATTGATAATCTGATACATGAGAATGAGACTCTTCGACAAATCAATGGTGATGTGGAAAACAAAGTTTTTAATCTTCAAAAACGGTTGGACTGGTGTCAAAAACGAAGTCTTGAATTTGAACTCAAATTTCAAAATCTCATGGGATCTCTATCATTTCAAAACAGTCATGAACAAATCAAAGAAACAAAGGCTTTCTTAAAAGTTAAACTGTTTCAAAATGAAAAAGACCTGGATGAAGTTATTCAAAACAGAAATGACACAGTCTACCTAAACAGGAAATTAGATTCACAAAATCAAGAGTTCCAACACATCATTATTAATTTAAAGAAGAAGATCAGAGTTTTAGATAAGAGCAAAGCAAACATTCATAAGATTGCTCCAGGAATGTATGTCGTGGACAAAGAACATACCCAAGCATCTGACACAACCACTGATTCAGCTACTTGTACTTCCACAGGACTAGAAACCACCTCTAAGATCAACCATTCCAAGACTCACAAGAAACAGAGGAAGAATAGAGTCAAGAAATCTAGGAAGGGAATATCTAAGTCTGCAGAAGTCCAAGAAAGTAGTTTGAATAAGACAAATGTAACATCAGGAATAGAATTGCACTTATCTGAGTCTAGTTCTAAGAATGATGTAACAGATGATAACTCTTTAAATGTTAATGAAGATGTTTTGGTTGATGCTACTTGTGTGTTTTGTCGTCATAGCATATTATCTGGTGATCATACAAAATGTGTTGCTATAACTTTGCTGACTAAGAGAAAGAAACGAACTAGTGGCGCTTCCTCTAGGCTTAAAACCATTGCGAAATCCATTTTAGGGATGCCTCCACTAGATATTTCTAAGGAGAAAATAGAAAAGCCCCAATCCAAGACCAAAAAATCACCTAGTGCATACCTTAGGAAAAAGGCAGAGACTAGTTGGACCTGGCAACGCTGGTTACAGAACACTTTTGATTTTAAATGGTTACCTAAAATACTAACATCTAGTGTCACTAACCCAGCGGATCCAACCGTTATCAATTCTCCACCTGTTTCCGATGTTTGTGATGCAGGTGATTCAAATCGTCCTTTGGATTGTTGATAGCGGGTGCTCCCGACATATGACCGGCAATCTCAAACTTCTTCAGAACTTTATTGCAAAGTTTATAGGAACGGTCAGATTCGGGAATGATCACTTCGCTGCAATTATGGGCTATGGGGATTATATTAATGGGAACATCGAAATCAGCCGTGTGTATTATGTTGAAGGTCTCGGTCATAATTTGTTCTCCGTGGGACAATTCTGCGATGGAGACTTGGAAGTAGCATTCAGGGAGAAAACATGCTTTATTCGTGATCTTCAAGGGAACGACCTTATGAAAGGGAAACGCGGAACAAGTCTGTATTCTATCTCCTTTGACGGCATGACAGCTTCTTCTCCTATTTGTTTACTCTCCAAGGCTCATCCCACAAAAGCTTGGTTATGGCACAAAAGATTGTCTCATCTCAATTTTAAAACCATGACTGATCTTGCCAAGAAGAAATTAGTTGACGGTCTACCAAAATTCAGATATGCCAAGGATCACTTGTGTTCTGCTTGTGAACAAGGGAAAAGTCATCGTGCCCATTTTCCTCCCAAAACAGAACACAGCACAGACCATGTCCTACAACTGCTTCATATGGATTTGTGTGGTCCGATGCGCGTTCAGAGTATTAATGGGAAGAAGTATATTCTGGTAATAGTAGATGATTACTCCAGATGGACTTGGGTCTATTTTCTTCGGACTAAAGATCAAGTTCCGTCTATCCTCATCACGTTTCTCACCAAGATTCAAGTTCAAGTCCGAAACACCGTCCGAATCATCAGAACAGACAACGGGACTGAATTTAAGAATCAAATCATTCGGGATTTCACAGAGAAACATGGGATTGTTCATCAGACTTCCATAGCTCGCACTCCGGAACAAAATGGTGTAGTTGAAAGACGAAACCGGACGCTCGTGGAAGCAGCTCGAACTATGTTGATCAATGCTCAATTACCGGATTATCTTTGGGCTGAAGCTGTCAACACTGCTTGTTATACTCAGAACCGTGCAATGATCACCAAAAGACACACCAAAACACCATATGAGATTATACAAGGGAGAAAACCAAACATCAACCATTTTCACGTCTTTGGAGCTTTGTGTTATCCGAAGAATGATAAGGATGATCTTGGTAAACTTAAGGCTAAAGCAGATATTGGGATCTTTGTTGGATACTGTGAGAACTCCAAGGGATATCGTATTTGGAATCGTCGGACTGGAGATATTCAAGAAACCATACACGCTAATTTTGATGAACTCACCGAAATGGCTTCTGAGCAAGACCGCTTAGAACCCGCACACAACCGTCTGAACTTTCCTGAATCTTCATCTGCACCCCTACCTTTCAACAGGAAGGATCTGGAAGATTTGTTTGCACCAATGTTTGATGACGTTCATGTTATTAGTGCATCAGATGCCTCCACCTGTTCCGCTGCTCAACAACTTCCATATCAAGCACCTGATCCATCAGCATCTACATCTACAGTAGTTGTTGATGATGCACCACAACCTGAATCATCATCATCAATGGAGCAAACACCTCAACCTACAGTTGAAGATTCATCCCCCATTTCTAACAATGTTCCAACACCATCAGGATATGACGGGAATGCCTTCTTTAATCCATTTGCTCCACCACCAACTGTTCCAGATTCCGGAGAATCATCCTCGA
The DNA here is from genome assembly GCA_021014915.2 of Artemisia tridentata subsp. tridentata. Classification (NCBI taxonomy): domain Eukaryota; kingdom Viridiplantae; phylum Streptophyta; class Magnoliopsida; order Asterales; family Asteraceae; genus Artemisia; species Artemisia tridentata. The sequence goes on along the minus strand of CP139509.1, from coordinate 355,645,897 downwards.
GCAACATGGACCCGTCATATCATCATCACAACGTTCAACACTACCCATCAACTCATAAATGGACAAGGGATCATCCATTAGTAAATGTTATTGGCAATCCAGATAAACCCGTAATGACCCGACAGAAACTTCACACAGATGGTGAAACATGCATTTATGCTCTCACTGTTTGTCAATCTGAACCGAAAAATATCAAAGAGGCCTTGACTTACGACAATTGGATTGAATCAATGCAAGAAGAGTTGGATCAGTTCAAGAGATTAGAAGTTTGGGAACTCGTTGAAAAACCAGATGGAGTTTATGTTGTGGGTTTAAAATGGATTTGGAAAAATAAGCTGGATGCAGAGGGAACGGTTATTCGTAACAAGTCTCGGTTGGTTGCTAAAGGGTATAGCCAAGAAGAGGGAATTGACTTCGAGGAATCCTTTGCACCAGTGGCTAGGCTAGAGGCAGTGAGAATGTTTCTGGCATACGCGGCTCATAAGAACATCACAGTTTATCAAATGGACGTGAAGACTGCATTTTTGAACGGACAACTTCGTGAAGAGGTGTATGTTTCACAACCAGAGGGCTTCGTTGATCCAGAAAGCTCTCTACGGCCTTAAACAAGCCCCGAGGGCATGGTACGATAAACTTGCTGCATTCTTGCTTGCTAATCATTTTACTAAAGGATCTGTGGACCCGACTCTGTTTATACAAAAACACGGGGAGGACATTCTCATCGTACAAATTTATGTGGATGACATCATTTTTGGGTCTACCCATAAAAAGTACTCAAACGCTTTTGCAAAACTAATGAAACAAAACTTTGAGATGTCCATGATCGGTGAATTAAACTTTTTTCTAGGATTACAAGTTCACCAATCACCTCGTGGTATATTCTTGAGTCAGTCTAAATATGCACAAGAGATATTAAAGAAACATGGCATGACAACTAGTGACACCTATAACACCCCAATGGCCTCCTCATCCCCGAAGCTAGATGCTGATTTACATGGGAAACCCACTAATCCTACACATTATCGTAGTATAATTGGGTCTCTTATGTATCTCACAGCTAGCAGACCGGATGTTGTATTTGCCACATACCTGTGTTCACGCTATCAATCTAACCCAACAGAAAGACATTTATCTGCTGTTAAACGAATTCTTAGATACATCAAGGGAACCATTCATTTGGGGATCTGGTATCCAAAGGATTCTGGTTTTGCACTAACTGCTTTTTCAGATGCGGATCATGCGGGATGTATTGATACAAGGAAGAGCACATCTGGTGGTGTTCAATTCCTCGGTGACAAGCTGGTGTCCTGGCAGTCAAAGAAACAAGATTGTACGTCTCTATCATCAACGGAATCAGAATATGTAGCCATGTCTGCCTGTTGTGCTCAAATCATTTGGATGCGATCACAACTGATGGACTATGGTTACATATTCAACAAAATCCCGATGTACTGCGACTCCAAGAGTGCCATAGCTATCTCATGCAACACAGTCCAACATTCCAAGTCCAAACACATCGCTCTCAGATATCACTTCATCAAGGAGCATGTGGAGCAGGGTACCGTTGAGCTGTATTTTGTGGGAACGGAACACCAATTGGCGGATCTTTTCACGAAGGCTTTACCTCATGAACGTTTTGTGAAATTGGTTCACCAAATTGGCATGCGATGTTTGACTCCTCAAGAATTAACAAACTTTCTAAACAACAAATAAATGAGTCAAATATCGAAACTATCTTTGTAAATAAAAAAAAAAAAAAAAAAAAAAAAAAAAAAAAAAAAAAGGGAGTGCAAGTACAATTCCTTATCCAACACTTTGTTCATTTTTCAATTTTTTTTGAACACGTGTTGAGGGGGAGACAAAATTTTTTTCCAAAATCTTAAAATTGTACTTGCATATTTTCAAAAATAGTTGTTTCACAAGTTTTTGGTGATAAGATGTTAAAATAGTAAATTGTGTGCCTTAAATGTCTTAAATGAGACTTTGTGATTAGGTTGATGGTGGTTTAGAACTAGAATTTATAAGTTTCTAAGGTTTAGGGACTATATGCGTAAAAATTGCAAACATGGATGGTAGATATTTAAGTTGGTAAATTAAACTCATCGCATTTACTGCTCTTCACCAACCGAAGTTAATACAACCCACCCACCATCATCAACGGACCACATTGATTCTGCCAATCCGAACAAGATTTTTGATTTTTGTGAGTGTTCTTGTGCTTATATTGTTAATATAAAACATGGTTTTGAACAGTTTCATGATCCAACGGCTAGAAAAGTTAAAATCGAGAAAGTTAGTTCTAGGGTTTGCGTTAAGATTAGGGATTTTGATCAAGAGGTTTTGAGTTGAAAAAGATTACATGATAACACTTTTACAATGTTAGGGAACCTATATTGCATGCTAAATCATACCCAGAAACCACAAATTAATCGAATTGAACTTTAGGGTTTAAGCAACGATTTGGGGAAAACCTTGTGAATGCGTTATTGTGTAATGTGTTTACTGAAAAGTTGTTGTTTGATGTTTAATTGAAAGTTTCCATGCTTGGATCATACCCAGAAACACTTCAAGTGATTTAATTAGGTTTTAGGGTTTAAGAAGAACATGAACACTAGCAGATTTGAATCTTGAATATTTGTGGTTCGTTTATGTTATAACTTAGTCCAAATGATTAAAATAGTCATCTAAGTTGATTGTGAATATCTGTGGACAAATAACATAAGTAATAATGAATCACGATAAAGAATTTGAGTGTTTGTTCATCGTTACAAATCTATCGCAGTTGAGAAAAGTGTTCGATAACTCTTGTATTAGAGTTTATCGAAGTTGGCCAAAATTATCGCAATTGTGGTAGTTATCGCAGTTGTGATAGTTATCGCAGTTAAGATAATTATCGCAGTTGAGATTTTTATCTTGATTGGCTTAATTATCTTGATTGATATAATTATCGCAGTTGAATGATTATCGCAGTTGGATAATTATCGCAGTTGGGATGATTATCGCAGTTGGGATGATTATCGCAGATGGGATGATTATCGCAGTTGGATAAATATCGCAGTTGGATTTGTTATCTTGATTGGATATTTATCGCAGTGGTTATAGTTATCGCATTTGTTATAGTTATCGCAGTTGTCTTTGATTATCGCAGTTGTGATCTGATGTAGAATTTAATCAATTTCCTTAGGTATATTTTTATATACTTATTGAAATTTATCAAATTTTATTGAATTTGGTTAATTCTTGATAAATTCTTTGACCAAGCATGTATCAATTAATCATCAATACAATAGGGTGCCATGTGTTGTTCTTTAAACTAACAATTTTCTAACAAACATGCATTCTGTATACTTGTATATGATTGTTGATTCAGATACACATCAATGGCATCTTCCCAACAACAAACACTTCCTGCTCTTACCAAAGAAGAAGTCTTTCCTCGTGGGTATACTCTGGAAATAGGGAAGAACAATTCAAGGGTAGAATTGGACAAGATCAAATGTTCTGATCCAAGTTGTCAGATTGCTATAGAGATTCTCAAAGCTCACAAATGCAGGGATATTCTTGACAGCTCAGACACTATTCCAGAGCTATATATTCATCAATTCTGGGATACCTTCACTAAGAGCAATGATGACAAGTACTTTACTTGCACACTGGATCGGAAGCAAATCAGAGTTACACCTGCTACTCTCAGAAAAGCCTTGAAACTTCCAGAGGCACCTGAAGCTGCTGCCCGATTCCACCCAACACCTTCAGAGTCAGAGGTCATGCAATTTCTGGAGGATATTGGTTATGATGTTCAGCCTGATACACCATTAACCACAATCTCCAAGGTTAATTCCAGATACATTCCTCAACCCTGGAGGACTATCTTCTTCATCGTAACACATTCAATATCTGGAAGAGATAGTGGGTTCGAGCATCCAAGACTGGCTCATCTTCAAGTCTTATGGGGATTTCTAAATGAAGAACCTATTGACTTTGCTGCTCTTATTTGGGATGATATAATGTACTTACAGCGTAAAATTTTCAAGAAAATCCCATTTGTTCGATTCACCAAAGTTCTTATCAGCTACTTACTTGATCAACATGAAGACATTGATAAACGTCCTACAGATCAAGAAGTTCATGAATATAGCATGGATAAAACATTGGGCAAAGTTTATTTTCCGAAGGAGAGTACACGAAAGCAAGGTTCAAGGTTGCCAGAATTTTTGATGCCAGAAGAGGTTAGAGAAACAAAAGCTTATCATGATTATGATCTAGCATACCGTGAACGTCGTGTAGGTCTTGCCAAGATGGTTGAAGAACCTAAGTCTTCTAAGACTCGTTCAAAAGGTAAGACTAAGGCAGGAAGTGCCTCAAGTATCTCTAAACCTAAAGGTAAACATCCAAGATCAACATTCATCAAGAGGAAAGTACCCAGCAAACCACAGCCAAAACCAGAACCATACAGAATCATTGATGAAGATACAGAATCTAACTCTGAATCAACTGAATCTGAAGAAGAACATGTTTTTATGACTGAAGAAGAAGCTGAACTTCACAATCAGATCTCTAAGGAGAATGCACAAAAACAAAGTCTCAAAACATTAAGAGCAGATGAAGAGCGTAGAGCAAAGAAAGTATTGGAACAACAGAGAGAGTATGAAAGAACACATGGGGTTGGAGAATCACAAAATGTTCCTAAACCAGCTTCGACCCAAGACGATCCGGTTAATCAACCCGGAGGGTCTGGAGCTGAATCAACAAAGGTATCTTCACAGCAAACAAGTTCGGTTAATCAACCCGACTTGGGAGCATCAACTCAGGAGGAACAAGAAAAAGATCAGGACAGCAACATTGTTTTATCTGACAAGGATATTTCGGATTCTATGTTTGATGACAATCCAGAAGAACAAATACGCAATGATGATAATGACGAATGGAACTTAGAAGAAGAAAAAGATATTCTTGGAGACAAAACAACTGAAGCAGCCAAAGATCTTGAAGAAGCGGCTAAACAGGAGGAAGAAAGAAAATGTAAGGAAGAGGCTCAAGCTAATCTGGAAGCAGATAGCTACCTTCGTTCTGACACTCCAACACCTCCTCCTTCCCCTCCAAAGGACTTAGCCAAATCTACACTGACTATGGTTGTTTATAAACCACAACAGCAGCATGAACAATCATCAGTTCAGCCCTCATCTGCTTCTTCACCGAAGACACCTCCTGGGTCACCACCGAAGAATCCAACACCTCCCCCCTCACCTCAAAAAGAATCAACTACTAAATCTGATGAACCAATTCCCTCTCTCACTCCATCATCTTCACGATCTTCATCACCAAAATCTAAAACAAAAGCAACGGTTTCTGAAGATATTCGTAAGGCTTACAAAGGAAAGAGCAAGAGAAGGATCGTCCAAGTTACAAAAGTTGAAGTTGTATCTCCTGCAGCAAAGAGACTCAAAAAGGCTGTAAAGAGAGCACAAGCTCAACGAGACAACCAAGCTACAACTAAATTGGCTGAAATGGAAGACTTAGTCAAGAAGTTGTCTCAACAAATGGAAGAAATGCAGAAAAGTAAGAAGCAGATCGATGAATTCCTTGGTTTCAACGTCAAAGATCATATGACCCGCAAGGCAAAGAAATTTGTTAAGCAATTTCTTCCTGATCTTCAACAAAACATCAATGATCATATTGATTCACAACTTGATGCAAAGATCAAAGAAGCCGTCTCTTCTTCTTCTCAAACCAAACCACTTCAAGATCTCTCCATTGAAGATATTGAGCTTGTACTTCTCGACAAACTCTTTGCTATCCTCTCTCCCTCTCCAGAAGAAATCAATCTGATCACAGCTCTTCGTGCACACATTGACAAGAAATCATGCAAAGAAACTGCTGACAAAGGTAAACGAATTCGAGAAGATGATGAGGATGATCAGGACCCTAAACCCACACAAAAGAAACACAAAGGCGGGTCAGGGATTCACATACAGGAGTCAACTGAACAAAAACCAGCACCTCAACCTTCTAAACATCAATCCTCTGGTCCAACTGAAACCGAGCATCACAATGACCAATTCACTAATGAAGATATGGACTTTCAGCCACGCGATGATCAACCTCATTCACCATCACCATCACCGTCACCAAAGTCAAAGCCATCCAAGTCCAAGCCTTCACACAGCAGAAAGTCATCTACTGGACCAACGGTTGTCTCATGGCTGGATAATGATACGGATGTGCTAGGAAATGAATGGTTCGATCATCTTGCAAGCGCTCAAGTTCAGACTGACGAAGCTTCACGAGTTGAAGACAGCACCTTTGCTGTTACTCAAGAAATTAAAAGAACTCTCAATATTAAGAAAATGACCAAAAAGGAACTTCGTCGGATCAAGAATGATGCTTTCCTTCTTCTGAAGAACAAATCCAATAGCGCAGCAGAACTCGAATATCACCTTGAAAACATTGCACGGGCAATGTCAAGTGATTTTGACTGGGCTAGTCCAGACATTGTCAGGAAAGTGGGCAATAATCAACCATTCACCACTGATTGGACCAAGCCACTGACCGTGATTCGAAGACATCATCACTCAGAAATTCCCTTTCTAATGTTCTTCAACAAAGATCTGGAACTTCTAAAGAATGGAGCTCAAGGGACGACAAAGTACGCTACATCTATCACTTTCACACCAGCTGCTCACTACACACAATCAGCCATTGAAGAAGCAGCTATCAACAGCAAACTGTTTGTTAAACAGCTCGTCAAATATGATCGTGATGCAGAGCTGGGGATTCATCACTGGTACTCTAAAAGACAAACCTGGTACAAGTACAAGCTTGCCCTCCAGAAATCAAAAGAACCAGTTTACAGTGATCTCAGAATCCTGGCCGTCATCAACGTAAGCGGATCCAGAAAATGCGATTATATATTTCTAGACGAGATCACAGTAAAGAGAATCGACAACAACCTCTACACATTCTCAGAGGCGGATTTTCCTGATTTGAGTCTAAGTGATATCGAAGACATGTATCTAATGAAGATTCAAGGCAAACTGCAGCATCTTACCAATGAGCTTCGATATGCACTTAGCACTTCCCTTTGTCATTACATCAGGAGAACCATCATCAAAGAACGTGTCGAAGATCTCCAGCTTGGTGTTGAAAGTTATCAGACTCAGCTTAACCTTGTTGAGCCACAGTTCCTTCTACAAAGCAATAAGGATCCTCAGTACACCATGCTACATCGTCCAAATTTTGGGTTCGTCTACAGAAGCACAACTGACTTTCACCGATTCATGGCATTCACTGAAATTCACAAGTTCTGTGATGATACCCTCAAGAGTGTACGTGATGGGTTAGCGAATAGAGTTCGAGATTCGATGTTGGGAAAATCTAGAAGATGGAGTTCAAAAGAGCTGCGACAAGTAAAGGAATTTATTCGGAAGATGGAAGAACGGTTATACCATAGGGATCAGATAAGGAGGCTCGAGAGCTATGTTGGGGGTCGTCCGCCATTCGCCATCAGATTGTTCCAGCGAACTGACCCAGTGTTCACAACTTTTGGTAAAGGTGGATGATGTAAGAATCAATTTTCAAAGTTCATCATATCATACTTCTTTCCATTATTGGCCTGTATATTACGGCTTGTGCACACATAACAGTGTACAACCCGGACCCCAAAGAAAGGACCCTGAGGTACGCTTCAGTGCCTCAATCCTGAAAAAGGAGCGAAAGCTTCTTACTTATGAGCAGAATTAAAATCAGAATGTTTTCCAACGTTTTTCAAATATTCTGCTCATAAGGACAAGTATTCCCTCGTCCAGGGGGAGTATTTGAAAAATATAATTTTGTTCAAAAAGAAGTATCAAAGTTCTTGAAACTTCTTCCCTCAAACTCAAAAACAGCATATTTTAATCATAAACGTTTTTCCAAAAACATCATGAGTATGCTATTTTTGAGGGGGAGAAGAAACAGATGATTAAAATATGATGTCTCATTTGCTGGAATCTCGTGTGCTCATACTCAGAATTGACCCTCGAATTGACGAATAGGAAAATCAGTAGTCGAAAGGACATGTCCCGGACGGGTAATAATTTCAAGCCAGTTTATCTGGTGATGTAAGCGTGTCTCGCAAAGGGCGTGTCTGAGTAGAATGTACCGATTTCGAGCGATAATCTTTGAATCTGATCTGGACGGGTAATAATTTCAAGCCAGTCTAACTGGTGATGTAAGCGTGTCTCGCGAAGATCAGGTTCATTGAAAATCAATCAATTCAAAAGTGCCAACTCTTTCCGGCATGTGCAAATTTCAAATTCATTACTAATGCGCACATGTTAAGGGGGAGTATTTCTGAAAATCATCAAACTCTCAAGGTGTCAACAAAATGTCTTTACAATTATCGACACTTTGAGAGATTTTCAATGGTTTTGGTCTTATGGCATCATTAGGATAGTCATGGAGTTACAAGGTGACTAAGGTTAGGAAAAACCGTCCTATGATCCGCCAGAGCCGGAGGGATCTACCCAAGGACAATACCACTAGTTTAGACTAGAAAGTCCTAGGTATGATATAAAAAAGGAGAAAATGAATGAACGGAGAAAGAAGGGGTTGAAGAATTAAAAAGAAAAGCAAAGAAAAGCGTGAAAAGAAAAGGGTGAAAAGAAATAGCCCTCCATTTGTTCAACCTTAGGGCAGACAACGGGTTCAATTCATAATCTACTGGTTGATGAGCATCACCGGTATTGAAGACCAAAGACGTCATGGACCCAGTGACGCACTAAAAACCTTCTAAGCCACTCAAGTGTCTCTCAAAAGACATTTGTTTCATTCACACGGAGAACCCTTCATAATCTATCGACATCTTATTACGAGATTGTTGATATTGAAAAGGAGGCAATCTGCTCCAAGCCTCCGATGACCAAACAAATGTGCACTTATTGAGTCTAGAGCCATGAGATTCATCAAAAGATCTCTTAGGTACACTTAGAATTACTCTGGTGTTCTACATCATGGGCATCAGGTGTAAATTAGGAAAAAGTGTCCTTCGCAGATCTTAGCAATCTGCCAAGAACATTCATGAGAAAAGTCACATTTGTGATTATCAATGATTGAATGGAAATCCTGCCAGAGCAACATCAAACAACTCTGTCAGCAGGTCACTTCGGTAACTCCTTGTGGGTTACGCTTAGTGTTTGCTCCAAACGGTCTACAGTCGTGGGGTGATCTCCAGCGACTCACTGAATCGTGGGTGCACTTCGGTGTGTCCGTGTAATCCCTTTCGGGGGAATCCGGTTCAGAACGGTCTGGGTTAGGATTTGAGAAAGTCTTCACACTATGCTGTTGATGATCTCAAGTCTGAGCCTGTAAGTACCGGTTGGTTCGTGCTGTTGCTGCTGCTGCTGAGGAGCTGGAGTTCGACCATGAAGACTCCATCATGCTCATACCATGAAGAAATGTTCTCTCAAAGACTCAGTGACATCAAAAGTTCAACATATGATATAGTAAAGTCTAAAGTTCAAGCAAATCAACCTTTCTCAAGTTATAAGATTGAAAAGTGAGAACAAGTTACAGAAAACAAGTCTAAGACATATGAGCATGATGGAGAAGACGAGAAGACGTTGGAGATTGGCAGATAGAGACAACATCATATCATCATTACACAAGAACAAAGAACCAAAGATTATAAAGACGTCGGAAGCCTAAGAAGCAAAGAAGACGTCGGGCAACATTGATGATCAAGACTTAGGGGGAGATTGTTAGGAACACGTTTTAATTATTTACAAGTCTTGTTCATTTATAATGTTGCAAGTTTAATAGGATTATATTGTTTGTAATTATGGACCGGTCCATTAGTAATCCATGGACCGGTCACAATAGATAGTTCATGTTAGTAACATGCATGGGAATATTCCTAGAATGATTCCCTCCCATTGCCTATAAATACAAGGCATGGGGTACACTCTTATTGTCGGTTTTTCATGTATTATGCGGAAGCTATGCTCGTGTAAAGTTTGATCAATTGAAAAGCCTACCATTCTTATTCTTCTCTTCTTAGTTCTCTTCTCTAGTTTAGCTTATTAGCTTATTGATTAGTTTCATACGTAGCTTATTAATATAGATAGTAGTGTACGTATTTCTTTCTAAACGAGTGTGTGTTTGAGATCTAAACGGGAACCTACACTTTTGAAAACATATTTGCTCCTGAACATTCATCAGACACATCCTCTCTTGAAGAACACAGCACTGCTACATCTGTTCAAAACCCTCAACCTCACGACCATCTCAGAAAATGGACTAGTGATCATCCAATCGACAACATCATAGGCAATCCCTCACGTCCAGTATCCACACGTAATCAACTAGCCACTGATGCACTATGGTGCTTTTTCAATTCTGTACTGTCCAAAGTCGAACCAAAAGATGCCAAAGAAGCAATGACTAAAGATTGCTGGTTCCAGGCTATGCAGGATGAAATCCATGAATTTGATCGACTTGAAGTATGGGAATTAGTGCCTCCTCCAGAGCTTGCAATGATCATTGCTTTAAAATGGATCTTCAAAGTGAAACTTGATGAGCATGGTGATGTGTTAAAGAACAAGGCACGGCTAGTTGCAAAAGGGTTCAGACAAGAAGAGGGAATTGATTTTGAAGAATCATTTGCTCCGGTTGCTAGAATTGAAGCCATAAGAATCTTCCTTGCAAATGCTGCTAGTCGGAATATGTTAGTCTACCAGATGGATGTCAAAACGGCTTTCTTGAATGGAGACTTAAAGGAAGAAGTTTATGTGAGCCAACCCGAAGGATTCGTGGATGCTGAACATCCTACTCATGTTTACCGCTTGAAGAAGGCTCTTTATGGGTTGAAGCAGGCGCCAAGGGCATGGTACGATACATTGTCCAAGTTCCTTCTTGTGAACGGGTTATCCAAGGGTGTTGTTGATCCCACATTATTCACCAAGAAGTCCAGAAAACATCTACTACTTGTTCAGATTTATGTAGATGATATCATCTTTGCTTCAACAGATCCTAGTGAATGTGATATATTTTCAAAGGAGATGAATTCCAAGTTCCAAATGTCCATGATGGGACAAATGTCATTCTTCTTAGGATTACAAGTTTCTCAAAGTCCCGGAGGCATATTCATTAATCAATCCAAATACGCCAACGAGATCTTGAAAAAGTTTGGATTCGATTCAAGTGATCCTGTTGACACTCCCATGGTTGATAGAACAAAGCTGGATGAAGATCCTTCAGGGATTCCAGTGGATATAACAAAGTATCGAAGCATGATTGGATCTTTGATGTATATCACGGCTAGCAGACCAGATCTTCTGTTTGCTGTGTGTATGTGTGCTCGGTATCAATCCAGGCCAACCAAGAAGCATGTTGAAGCGGTGAAAAGGATCTTCTGATATCTTCAAGGCACAGTTCATATGGGTCTATGGTATCCTAAGGACACAGCAATGGAGTTAATGGCTTATGCTGATGCTGATCATGCGGGATGTCAAGACACTCGTCGCAGTACTTCAGGAGGAGCTCAGTTTTTAGGGGAAAAGTTGGTTAGTTGGTCTTCTAAGAAGCAGATGAGTACTTCCATATCATCTACTGAAGCTGAGTACATTTCCATGTCTGCTTGCTGTGCACAAATCCTTTAGATGCGATCACAACTTTCGGACTATGGATTCTCATACAACAAAATTCCCCTATATTGTGACAACAAAAGCGCCATTGCTCTTTGTTGTAACAATGTTCAGCACTCCAGGTCAAAACACATCGACATCAGGCATCACTTCATCAGGGAACAGGTGGAAAAAGGAATTGTGGAACTATACTTCATGAGGACAGAGTTTCAGTTAGCTGACATCTTCACCAAGGCTCTCCCAAGAGAAAGGTTTCAGTTTATTCTCCCATGCCTTGGTATGAAGAGCATGACACCTGAAACCCTCAAGTGTCTTCAGGAAGAAAAGGAGGAGTAAAGGATTGTCTTCTTATATCCTTGTACATAGTTGTATATATCTTAAATCAAAAAGAAAATACAAAAATATAAAACCTATAAAAAACCATAAAAATCGAAAAATCAGAAAATACCAAAAATAGTCCTACCTAGGCATGTCTTCTGTTTATCGATAACATTTACGGATCTAGAAATGTCATTCAACAATGACACGGATCTTTAAATGAAGCTCGAGCAGAAGTTATACTAATCAGTTAAAACATGTCTTAATGGCTTGCAGTTACTTCATACTGCAACCCGCGTTATACACTGGGGAAAGCACGTCGCCAAAAAGACGGTTGTTCCTCCAACTGGGTGATGTTCACCTAGGCATGGATTACTTTATATCCATGTTTCACCGACTTGATGTACGTTTCAGTGCATCATTTCGTGTATAAGAAGAGAAGTCTTCTTTACATCAGACTTTTTATCTTGTTTGATTCTTCAAGAGAGTCTTGATGTTACACAAGGTGGTAAATTGAATTAAATTTTCACAAATACTCGTCGCTCAATTGAATGACTACAGCTCTTTAAATAGAAAACGGGTCATTAATTGAGGGGGAGAATATTTGTTCAAATTTCTGACACCTTGCCAAATTTGTGCAACATCAGCAGTGACACTCTCTCGTGGTTTAAGGGGGAGCATAGTATGCTCCTAAATCAGAATACATTTAAACCTGACCACATTTTCTCTCAAATTTTCTAAACTTATTTAAATCAATTGGGATCACAAATCTCAAATGGTTTGAAATTTTTGATCGGGGGAGAGAATGTGATTTAAATATGAAATTCTGATAAAATGTGATGATTTGGAAGTTAATGTAAGCTCTCCCGTATGTGCTAAACTCTTTCGTATATCGATGCACATATTGAGGGGGAGCAAATGGTTTTTAACAAAACATAAAGGATTGGGCATATCATGCGAGTGTGGCTCAGACATAACAATCGAATTGACGAAACTTGAACTGTCATCAATCGAAAGGATGCGTCTTGGCCGGGTAATAATTTCAAGCTGGTCTAACCAGTGATGTAAGCGTGTCTCGAAAAAGACGTATCTGAGTAGAGTGTACCATTTCGAGAAACTTTCTGTGGACTTGACCAGGCCGGGTAATAATTTCAAGCTAGTCTAACTAGTGATGTAAACGTGTCTCGAATCGGTCATGTTCACTGAAAGTGGATCAATTCAAAAGTGCGAGCTTCACCTGACATGTGCAAATTTATTAAACAATTATTCGAGCACATGTTGAGGGGGAGCATTTGAAAAATATAAAACTCTCAAGTGTTTGCAAAAATGTGTTTCAGAATCATGAACACTTTGAGAGATTTTTCAAGGATTTGGTTTATGGCTATCGTGGAAGTACACCAAAGACCGACCATTTTAATGAATGTATGGAGTTATAAGGATGGTTAGGTTAGGCTCAAGTTCCCACGATCCCGCCAGAGCCGGAGGGATCTACCCAGGGACAATCCACTAGTTAGTGTAGAAGTCCTTAGGTATGATTAAAAAAGGAGAAAAGTGGATAAGGGAAGAGTGCCGACTGAGATGGAGCTAGTACTGGAACAAACCCAACAAGGTTCAAGTAATGAAGTCTCGGTAAGCGCTGAAGGGGTTGAAGAATGAAAAAGAAATGTAAAGATAAAGGGTGAAAAGAAAGAAGCCCTCCTTACACTTTAGGCAGAAACCGGGTCAATACATATGCTGTCAGAATCACTTAGTTGATTGCTGACATTGAAGACAAAGTATCATGGACCCAGTGATACGCTGCACAACCCTCCCCTAGCCACTCAAGGTCCCTCAAAGGATTCTTGTTTCAATTGTCACGGAGTTCAATACATTTCTATCGTCTCTCTCACTCCGAGTTAGATGATATTGAAAAGGTGGCAGTTCTCTCCAGCCTCCGCTCACTAAATCAAAACGCACTATCAAGTCTAGAGCCACGAGATGCATAATAAGATCTCATAGGAACACATGCTACTTCTACACTGGTTGTTCAACATTAAGGACACCAGTTGTAAACTTAAGAGTCCTACGCAGATCTTAGCAATCTGGCAGAACATTTATGAGGGAATTTACAATTGTAATTCTCAATGATTGAATGGAAATTCCTGCCAGGGTCAACATCAAGCAGCCCTGAAAGCAGGTCACTTCGGTAATTCTTTAAGGATTACGCTTAGTGGTCACGGCGGTTTCAAACGATCTACAGTCGTGGAGTGATCTCCAGCGACTCACCTAATCGTTGATGTGCTACGGTTCGATCTTAAAAAGCCCTCTGTGGGTTTTCGATTAGGAACGGTCTTGGTAAGGATTAGAGAGAGTTTTCACACTATGCTGTTAACTATCCCGAAGTCCGAACCTGTAAGTACCGGTCGATTTGTAGCTAACTGTCGTATGCAGGAACTCCTGGCGATTGTAGCTGTGGAATGCTGTAGCTGGTTGCTGTTATAGCTGGTTGCAAAAAAGATGCCAATCCTCTACCACATGTTCACACTACATCATCATCTTAATCAAAGAAGTCATGACAACCTAAATGACCTTCAACACAGCTTCTGCTAACTCTGATGCTGAAAGTCATGACCCAGAATGGAGTGAGCATGTCGCTTCAATTAGTACCACATCACATCGATACATACCACTGAAAGATGACAAGGAAACACATGGTGGATGATAGCTCCAACGAATCAACAAAGATCATCCAAGTCAGAAGAAATGGTCATCTGAAGAGTTGATGCTGCACAATGATCAAGGATTGTGAAGAATCATTGTTTAACGAGCTATGAAGTCAAGAGACATGGATGAAGTGCAAAAATTCTGAACATTACTTCAGGGGTGACCTCCCTTAGGGGGAGATTGTTAGGAATATGAATATTCAGTTGAAGACTCGGTCACCCCGAGTACTTATTAGCACATCATAGCTCGTAGGATAACTAGTAATATTAGTAGTAGCTTAGTTATTATTATTAGTATTGTGGAGTGGGTCGGGTCTTTACCCTCTGTCAGCTCTCTCCACAGCCCGCTAGGGGCATATTATGTAGTAAGTATAAATACCCCTTCCCTTGCAAGGGAAGGGTTGGAACTTCTCATTATTTCACAAGCTAATACACACACTCTTTCTCTCTCTAAGTTCCCATCTCTCTCTCTCTCTAAACTCTCCTCTATTCGATCCATACTAGTCCCAATCTTGTGTTTATGTGTTAGTGAATATCCTACAAGTCATCCTGCTGCTAAGTGGATAAGATTGAAAAGATATTTATTGTATTTTGGTCAACAATATACGGTAGATAATATCTTACCCCATGTGCTTAGTTAACAAGTTGTATACATAGATACATGTTGTATATTATGTACTGACACTCTAAAGGATAAGTTAACAAAATAAGTCGGCTAAGACTTTAAGCAATGTGTAAAGATCTCTTGGACTATAAAAGAGATCTTAGTCAAGTGATATTACTGTTAGTCCATGCATATGTTATTTTAGAACACTTATAACTGTTAGATAAGAACAAACACAAATATATCACAAGTTAGAAAAACTTAAGATTCAAGGTTGTAACCCTAGTGATATTTCAAGATCACTTGTATTATTATCTTTAATAATATTGAATCGTTTGGTGATAATCTTTATGTGTTCATTGCTAACTAACAAACATAACAATTCCATTTCCGTAACATACACAACCTTCTAAGTTTGGTTGAGTGAATTCCGCGCACTTAATCATTTTAACACAACATATCATACACACAAAGTCACAAGGTTTAACCACCTTAACCGTGTGTCCAGGATCCTAGCAAGTGGTATCAGAGATCAGGCTGATATTGTTGTTTTTAGAAGAAACAGAAATGGATGTACAAGATGTTCAAACTAATGTTGCTGCAAAGTTGCCCATGATCAAACCCAATGAGTTTGAGTTATGGAGGATGAGAGTTGAGCAATATTTTATGGTTCAAGATTATGCTCTTTGGGACATAATTCAGTATGGTGATTCCTTCACTTTAGGCTATTCAGATGTTCTTGTTGAAGGGAAAACATTTAGAAAAAGAAATACTGGACCAGTTTCCAATGATGAAAAGATACAAAAGAGAAATGATCAGAAAGCAAGAAACTTGTTGCTTATGACCATTCTTGGTGAGCAGATGCTATCTTTTAGCAAATATCTTGATGCAAAAACTCTTTTTGAAGAGATTTGTGCATGGTTTGGTGGTAATGAAACTACCAAAAAGACACAGAAGACATTATTAAAGCAACAATTTGAAAACTTTACTGCTTTTAGTAATGAGTCTCTTGATAAGCTATTTTCAAGACTACACAAGCTTGTAAGTCAGTTAGCTGTGTTGGGTGTTGAGACAGAGAAGGAAGATCTCAACATGAAGTTCTTGAAAAGTCTACCTGATGACTTCCATACTCATGTTATTGTCTGGATGAACAAACCAGAAATTGAAACAATGAAACTTAATGATTTGTTCAACAACTTTAAAATTGTTGAAAAAAGTCTGAAGAAGGGTGGAAATTATGTTACTAGTTCTGGGAATGTTGCACTCTTATCAGTTCCTAGTGTTAGTCATTCAGAAGAGGTAGATGAAGTTGAAGGTGTTTCTAATGCTACTTATGGTGGTCCTTCTACTAGTTTACAAAAGGATATTGTTGGACTTGGAGATCCAACATTTTATGCCTTTATAACCAGTCAATCTAGTGGTTCTCCTCTAAATCATGAAGACCTTGAGCAGGTAGATGGTGATGATTTGGAAGAGATGGATATTAAGTGGCAAGTTGCTTTACTTAGCATGAGGGCTAAGAAGTTTTGGCAAAAAACTGGAAAGCAGATTACCATAAATGGTAATGATACTGCTGGGTTCGATAAGAAGAAGGTGGAATGTTTTAACTGTCATAGGTTGGGACATTTTGCTAAAGAATGTAGAAGCCCAAGGAAGCAGGATAATAGGAACACATGGTATAAGCAAGAGAGGAATAAGGAAGTACTGGTGGAAGAGCCAAAGGCTATGCTGGCTATTGATGGTATTGGATATGATTGGAGCTCTATGGCTGTTAAAGAGGACGCACCACCAAATGCTGCTCTTATGGCCAATGAATTTGCTCTAATGGCTTCTTCTGATTCAGAGGTAGATACCATTCCTACTTATACTAATTCATGTCCTAATCTTAAAAATTATGAAGACATTAAAAAGAGATTTGATGCTTTTAGAGAAGAGTTAATTGATGCCCTTCATAATTTAGCTAATCATAAGAGGTGTGTAGGAGTTTTAGGAAAACAGATCCAACATTTTAAAAAGAATGAATCTACGTTTACTGATGACTTAAATGCTTTAAAAAGAGGAATAGCATTTAGAGATGAATTACTTAATGATCAAAGTAGACGTTTATCTGAAGTAAAAAAAATGAAAAAGAAAATGTTAAGGTTACTATAGATACTTTAGCACATGCCTCAGAAGGAATGAATAAAATTTGGGAAGCTCAGGTAATTGATAAAGCTAATTCAGGTGTAGGTTATAAAACTGTACCTCCACCATACAAAGGTGTTCCTTCACCTCCAGGTGTTGACCTAGCACATACAGGTTTAGCTGAGTTTCAAGAACCAATCATGGAATATGGTTCTAAAGCTAGTAAGAGTCTTAAGGTAGAAAAGATAAGTAAAAGTTTAGATAAAACTTTACTTTATCAGGACAAGGTGTCCTTTGCTAAGAAAGGTGTAACACCCCGACCCCACAAGGGTAGAGATATCACAAATACATGGTTTCATATCAGATAAACATAGCATACAATCAATAGTAATTCAATGGTTCTCAAAGGTTACAAATGAAATCTTGCAATACAAGGGTTACAAAGGAAAATAAAAGCTGCCTATAAAATCCATAAGTACATCTCTTCTAATGGCTTCTACTCAAAGTCTTCTAAGTCCAAAAGTCTCTTCACTTATACCCAAACCCGTCGTCCTGCTTATAATCTGCCGCACACGAAAAGAAAACGTGCGGCTGAGCTTAAAAAGCCCAGTGAACAGATATAACGGAAACAAAGCAGTAGCATAATGAATAATACATGAGTAAATGAGAATGGAAGCATGAATACATGGTAAGAATACATGGTATCATAAGGGAAAGGGAAAAAGGTGCATGGTAAAGAAAGGTCAGTAATCCACTACGAGCCCATAACATGAAATCATAATCATAATCGTAGCCATAAACATGTAGAGGGGAGACCTCTTAGTATCCTGTAAATATGAGGGGTGTCCTCATCATGGGTATCTTGTAAATATGAGGGGTGTCCTCATCATGGGTATCTTGTAAATATGAGGGGTGTCCTCAATCATGGGTTGGAGTAGCTAGCTCCCAGAGTGTGAAAGACGTGTATCGCACACACCATCAGTCACCATGAATAACATAACATAACATAACATGTACATGAACAAATCTAGGATGCATCCATACGCCCCAGGTGGCCATAATCTGCCTCTACGTAAACATAACATGCAGGGACGGGACAGGTCATCACTCTCCTGCCCTAGAGTCATGCCATCGGTGCATCGACTGACATGGACATGAAACCCTCATGCCTAGTGAGTGGCTCGTAGTATCAAACTGAGGGTAAAGGTCAAGTATCATGAATCATGTTTTAGTTTACTTGCATAGGTCAAATATCATGTTTCATAATCATGGTTCATAATCATGGTTCATAAGCAAAGTTCGTAAGCAAGGTTCATAAGTAAAGGTTCATGAGCAAGGTTCATAATCAAAGGTTCATGAGCAAAGGTTCATAATCATAAAAGGTTTAATATCATGATGGTTCAGTAATCGAAGTTCATGAATGAAGGGAACATAGCAATGGTATAGGGAAACCCTAACATGAGTCATAATCAGAGAACGAAGGCCTCTTAATAAAGAAGCAGAATATCTGTACCTTAAATCGCAAATGGAACCATATCACGACGATCGAAAGTTACTCCTTCTTCAGCGAATCTACACGAATCAATGATCGTCTTATTATTTAAGAACTGTTTCATAAGTTATTACTGATTCATCACTTGTTGTTGAATAGAGTAACATATTAAGGTTTCCTTCTATTTTTAGAAACTTCTATTTTTATTACTTCCCGAATTAAGTAACTTTCCAGATTTAGTGAGTTTCCTGAATTAGTAACTTTGATAAATCAGGGTTTCTATTGATAATTGGGTGAAGTTAAAAGGTTAATAACGACAATTATCATAGTTCAGGGTGTAACATGTTAAATATCAAAGTTTAAGGTTCATTTATGACAATTATCAAAGATTAGGGTTTAAAGCGTAAATTTAGCTTTTAGGACTTATTATTAGTGTTAGATCAAATGTGTCAGTTTAATTATTCCAATAAATGTTCGGGTGGGGTTTAAATAACGAATATAGTACGACACACATACTCTTAGCATAGTCTTGACACACACACGCATGCACACCTATGCAAATTCATCCCCACCTTTGTCGACTTTACACACACCGAGACACTTCAATTCCTAGCCCTCTTGAATTCAAACAAATGCAGAGACACACCCCCGAAACTAAGTATAAAGTTATTCTTGAACCCACTTCTCGGAATCACTTAAGAACCAAAAACACTGAGACAATATACACTCGAAATACAGGACCCAACATGCGAGACACAACACAAATTAACAAAGCTAGTTTGAACCAATGAATCTATTCTTTTAAACTAACTATACGAGCAGGTTCACCTCAACATCATTTAATATGCAAGATCACCTCTTATAATGTTTCCATGTCTCATATATTTTGTACTTCATTTGAACCATCCGCTCCTTTATATGCATGAGACATCATATTCTTTAAAATCCCATGCATCACCATACAACCCTACGTGCAAAACACAAACTACATTTTACAATTTTGGTCGCATGTAGAGCAGGTTCTTATTTACTTTAGATCTGATTCACGCACACTTTATTATGGTTTAACTCACATACAACACACAAGTTTCCTGCCCCTAACTCGACACACAAACACCCACACAAAACAGAATTTATGAGTCACAAAGAATCACATAATCCCACATGATACGAGCCCTAATCCCACGTGTTAATGAATACACCCCATCTTAAATGTTTAGGGCTTCATTCCAGATTTTAAGCATGTTATTAAAGATCAGATTAAGGTTCATGATCAGATCTAGGGTCGAGTATCAACAGGTCAAATTTGATCAGAAACATAGGTCGAATCGTATCATAAATATAGGCTGATTAGAACAGAAATAATGGGTCGAATATTGGATATTTTAGCGTGGTTATTATCATGATTTCATGTAGTGTTTTTATATATCTGTTACAAGAGATTTACGAGCAGCCCAACCATAACACAGATCATACGAGTTTAGAACCAAGAGATTGATTAGGTTTTATCGTTTGTTATATTTAGTTTACATGTGACACGAGATAACATAAATCAGATTGGGGTGTTGTTTATGTCGACTACAAAAGGATCAAAGGAACAACAAGTGAACCTGGCTGTCGATTAGGGCAGAATGGAAACAAGTGGGAGCCAAGAAAACCAAGCACACGAACACTTCAAGACTGCTACACCACGAAATCAACACTCAACGAACTCTTGGTATGATCGAACCCACATCAAATCCTTGAGCTTTGAGAGGAAAAATAACCAGGAACTCTTTGCTTTGTTTGTGTTGATTTATTATGTCGTATGAAGAGGAAAGAAAAAAAATAGGACCGGTTTCTAAATAAACCTGGAGGAGCGTCCATATTTTTAGGAAACAAATAAATAGGTTTAATGTTGATTGGCTTTGATTGAGGCATAATATATGGCTTTGATGGGTTCTTATCTTTTGTGATTCACTTAATTCACTTGTACAAAAACAGAAAACGAATTTTATTTATTTTTATATTTTTTTATTATTATTATTTTTTTTTGTAGTAGCATAGGATAGAAAACTTTAAAGTATTTTTAATTTAGGTTAGTTATTTGATTATTATGAAATTTAATTTATAGCCCAAGGTTTCAAATTTTCGCACTTAGGTTAAATTCAAATTATTCGTCAAAATGTGAAACGGAGAATTGAGGGTTTTACAAAAGGACTAAGATTATATGAAACTATAGTTGTTGAAGATTGTACAACTGATAGTGATGATGATGAAGAAGAACAGGTTATGTCTAAACCTGAAGTGGTTAAGAAAGTAGGAACAAAGGTTCCTAAGATAGTCAATCACAACACTAACAGGACTAAGAACAATGTTAAACATGTTAGGCAACCAGTTAGATATTGTGAACAATATAGAACCACCAACAAGCCCAGAGGTAACCAAAGGAATTGGAACAACCTCAAGTCTAACCAACTAGGTGATGACTTTGCTTTTTATAACAAAGCTTGTTATACATGTGGTAGTTTTGACCATCTTGCAGCTTTCTGCAACCAATGGGTATCTGGGTATGAAAACAATAGGGTGAACTACAAAAGGCAAACTCCTCAAACTCACTTTCACTCTAACACTCATAGAACAAAGCCCAGAACAGTCTCAAACAAGTCTGGACCAAAAGGTCCTGCTAGCACAGACAAAAAGGTACTGCCAGTACAAATAAAAGGTACGGGTAGAACAAAAGGTACTGTTAGACCATTGATGACTGTTAACCCAAAACCAACAGCTAAGGATGCAAAAACAACTTTCAAACATGCATCTACAACTGTTCTAAGGCCCATTCAAACAAAGGCAGTGGTCCATAAACAAATTTGGAGACCAAAGAGTTCAACTACAAAGTTAGCAGACTCTGCTGCTAAGCAAGTGGTTCACTCTGCTGCTAAGGGAAAAAGGGCAAATGCTGTTAAGGCCTCAGCATGTTGGATTCTCAAATCCAATGTTGCATCAACTGTCCTTAAAAGATTGAACTATATTGATGCAAGAGGCAGATCCAAGTCAGTAATGGCTTGGATCCCCAAAAGAAACTAACACTCTTATTTATGTGCAAGAACATTCAATTGATAATCAAGAGGATCAAGGATACTCAGATAGTGGATGTTCAAGGCACATGACAGGAAACATGTCTTATCTCTCAGATTTTGAAGCTTTCAATGGAGGATATGTTACCTTTGGAGGGGGTGTTCGTGGCAAAATTTCTGGTAAAGGTACAATCAAAACCGGAAATTTAGATTTTGAAGATGTGTACTATGTAAAAGAGCTAAATTATAATCTTTTTAGTGTTTCACAAATGTGTGACAAAAAGAATAATGTTCTTTTTTGTGAGACTGAATGTCTTGTACTTTCTCCTGATTTTAAGATTCCTGATGAAAGTCAAGTACTTCTTAGAATTCCTAGAAAGGGCAATATGTACAGTGTAGACATGAAGAACATTGTTCCTAAAATGAATTTAACTTGTCTTGTTGCAAAGGCCACATTGGATGAATCAATGAAATGGCATAGAAGGCTTGGTCATATTAACTTCAAAACCATAAATAAAATTGTAAAGAATGGTTTGGTAAGAGGTTTACCTCACAAAAGATTTGAAAATGATCAAACATGCATTGCTTGTCTAAAAGGCAAACAACACAAAGCCACTTGTAAGCCCAAGATTTTTAACTCTATCAATCAGTCTTTGTTTATGCTTCATATGGACTTATTTGGACCTGTTTCAGTAAGGAGTATGCAACATAAGAAATATTGTCTAGTTATTACTGATGACTATAGCAGATTTACATGGGTTTTCTTTCTATTTTCTAAGGATGAGACATCAAGCACCCTTAAGACTTTCATAACAGAAATAGAAAACCTAGTAAGCAAGAAAGTAAAAGTCATTAGATGTGATAATGGGACAGAATTCAAAAATAGAGTTATGGATGATTTCTGCAAAGAAAAAGGTATTAGGAGAGAATATAGTGTTGCTAGAACTCCACAACAAAATGGAGTGGCTGAAAGAAAGAATAGAACACTAATTGAAGCTGCTAGAACAATGTTAGCTGATTCTAAGCTACCTATAATCTTTTGGGCAGAGGCAATCAACACTGCTTGCTATGTTCAAAATAGAGTTTTAGTTGTGCAGCCTCACAATAAGACATCATATGAACTTTTTAATGGTAGAACTCCTGCAATAGGATTTCTTAGACCTTTTGGATGTCATGTGACCATTCTCAATACCTTAGACCATTTAGGAAAATTTGATGGTAAAGCAGATGAAGGTTTCTTAGTTGGATATTCTCTTGTTAGCAAAGCTTTTAGAGTTTATAACTTAAGAACTGAGAAAGTACAAGAAGAACTGCATGTGGAGTTTTTAGAAAACAAATCCAATGTAGTAGGTCAAGGACCAAAATAGATATTTGATCTTGAGTATCTAACCAATTCTATGAATTATATACCTGTTGTTGCAGAAACTAATAATTTTTCAGGTTCACAAGCAACAAATGAGGCAGTGTTAGAGAAAGATCAAAATGATGTGATAATGCCAATATGGTCAAGTACAATTGTGGAATCAACTTCAACAAATGATGTATCTTCTTCTAGTAAAGCTACAGGAGATGTTGAAGATGACAACAAGGATGATGGAACAAAAGAACAACTCAATATTTCAAATGTTGATGGTACTGCTGAGACAGAGCAAGGTACGGCTAGTACCTATAAAGGTACTGTTGGTACATTTGGAGGTACGGCTAGTTCATTTGAAGATACTGCTGGTCCTTCAAACTCAAAAGATGCAGAGTTCCAAGAAGATGAAGTGGATTTGGGTAATCTTCCACCATCTTATCAAGTTCCTTCCACTCCACAAACAAGAATTCACAAAGTTCACTCCCTAGATAATGTGATTGGAGATATACAATCCGGTGTGAAGACAAGACATCAATTGATGACTTCAGACCAACAAGGGCTTCTTGATGCCCTTTATGCTTCAAAACAGCATGAGCTTTCAAACTCTTGCTTGTTTGTATGTTTTCTCTCACAAGCTGAACCAAAGACAATTCTGAAAGCCCTAGATGATTCAAGCTGGTTAGAGGCTATGCAAGAAGAGCTTCTTCAGTTCAAGATTCAGAAGGTTTGGGTGCTAGTTGATTTACCTAGGAATGTGAAGGTAATTGGCACTAGATGGGTTTTCAAGAACAAAAGGGATGAAAGGGGCATAGTGATTAAGAATAAAGCTAGATTAGTAGCTCAAGGGTACACACAAGAAGAAGGAATAGACTATGATGAGGTTTATGCTCCAGTAGCAAGGATTGAGGCAATTAGGCTTTTCTTAGCTTATGCTTCATTTTTAGGCTTCACAGTCTACCAAATGGATGTCAAGAGTGCATTTTTATATGGAAAATTGAAGAAGAGGTGTATGTTACACAACCTCCAGGCTTCATTGACCCATTACATCCAAACAAAGTGTACAGAGTAGTGAAAGCTCTATATGGCCTTCATCAAGCACCAAGAGCTTGGTATGCAACACTAGCTTCCTACTTATTAGAAAATGGATTTCAAAGAGGAAAGATTGATCAGACAGTTTTCATCAAACAGCACAAGAAGGATCTTCTGTTAGTGCAGGTGTATGTGGATGACATTATCTTTGGATCTACTAGGAAAGAAATGTGTTTAGAATTTGAGAAGCTTATGAAAGATAAGTTTCAGATGAGTTCCATGGGGGAACTTACATTCTTTTTGGGTTTGCAAGTTAAGCAATCATCTGAAGGCATATTTATTAATCAAGACAAATATGTTGCAGAGATACTTAGAAAATTTCAATTTGCTAATTCAAAATTAGCAAGCACACCAATGGACTCAGAGAAGCACCTTCTGAAAGATGAAGATGGAGAAAGTGTAGATGTACACACTTACAGATCTATGATAGGCTCTTTGATGTACCTTACATCATCTAGACCTGATATCATGTTTCCTGTTTGTGTTTGTGCAAGATTTCAAGTTACTCCAAAGGTTTCTCATTTAACTGCAGTCAAGAGAATTTTTAGATATCTCAAAGGTCAACCAAGGTTGGGTATATGGTATTCTAGAGAATCTCCTTTTGACTTGGTAGCATATTCGGATAGTGATTATGCTAGTGCTAGCTTGGACAGAAAGTCAACAACTGGAGGATGTCAATTCCTTGGGTGTAGACTTGTCTCATGGCAGTGTATGAAGCAAACAAGTGTGGCAAATTCAACAACTGAAGCTGAATATATAGCTGCTGCAAGTTGCTCTAGTCAAGTTCTATGGCTTCAAAACCAACTTCTTGATTATGGGTACAATTTCTTAAACACTGTTATTCATATTGATAATAGTAGTACAATTTGTATTATTAGAAACCCAGTGCAACATTCTAAAACAAAACACATTGAAATTAGACATCACTTTATTAGAGATTGCAATGAGAAAAGATTAATTCAAGTAATGAAAATTGCTTCAGAACATAATTTTGCAGATCTACTTACAAAAGCTTTTGATGTTGGAAGTTTTCAGTACTTGGTAGCAAGTATTGGAATGCTTAATCTTTAAAATTTTCAAATAATGTGTTTATGTAAATAAATTTTTGTTGGTACTGCTGGATTTATAAGGTACTGCTAATATATCATAAAGTACTGCTAAGCACACAAGGTGCTGCTAGTACAAATGTAAATTGTGTTATTCATACGGTTAGTCCTATGTTTATTCTAATGCAAGACAAGTACTTTGTACTTTGTTCTTTTGGTTTTAGACTAACAATTTCAGGTATGAATATATGAACACAAAGGATTTTTCAAGTGAAATGGAAGCAGCATAATTGAGAATTTTAGTTGCTACATAATAGGTTTATGATGGACTGAGTTTGGGAATTCAAAACTCCTTAAAACTTCTTTCTTGAAATCTAGTTATGATATTTCACATTGAATTGATGACTTAGTTGATCAGATAGTAACTGATGCAACTCACTTTCTATCATTTTATACTTTTAAGTATAATGTGCAAGTCTGAGGACATCTGATAGAAAGAACAGCTAGTAAAAGTGAATCTAACACTTGTGTTAGAAGCAACAATTGCTATGAGCTGGAAACCCTGTCAAGAAAGCCTTTTGAATAGGTTTATCTTTACACAGGCAGTTATTTATAACTGAAAAACATTGGTTCTCACACAACCAGAGGTTGCTTTAAACCGAAATGTTGATTAAGTGTCTGTTATACACTTGATCCCTTCAAAATGGTTGAAAGTAGTATGATTTTTCAATTCTAAAATCATGAACATACTACTAAGTCAAATGATTTCTTAAACAAGGATTTTCAAGAGATTCACAAAAACCATCCATTGATGGATCATGAATCAAAATGTCCACTGATTCACCTCTCATAGGAGTTAACACACCTAGAAGTGATGAGGGCAGTAACTTAAACTCTTAAGGAATTGATGGCTTCATGTACAATATTGTCTGACAACAAGTTCACATTGATAGATCAGTCAAAGGTACATAGTGAGATCTTCCAAACAAGGGGAGGAAACAAAAGTTATTTGCTTCAGGGGAGGTAACAATCTCAGGGGAGGAAATAATAACCCAGAAAAAGGAAGAAAAACTCAATGTTATGGAAGGAGAAGACAAGAGCATACAAGATGATGACATAGAGGTTGAAAATGATAAGAATAGATCATATATTCAGAAGGGATGAAGCATTCCTAAAGGAGAAAGTTCTATCTAGATCAAACGAAGGAAAGTTTCAATTTCAGTTCATTATGTTTGTTCATCACTTGCAAAGGCATGCTGATAGATGATTTCACTTGTTGAAACAAGCATCCAAGATACACAGCATCATTGCCTCTTATAATTCCTCCATCCAAGGAAATTGCACCATCTTTTAGTCCAAGATTGGTTCAATGTTTGTTTTGATATTGCTAAAGTCAAAAGAAGAACAAAGCAGATTAGTTCAGAATAGAAGAATAGTTCAGATTCATGAAGTGTTTGAAAGATCTTCAATCCATGATTTAATTCAGAAACATGTTTGAAATGGTTCACATGTTTAGGGGAGGATTGTTGGGAATTAAATATTCTGAAGTTAGAGTATCTAAGATAAAGGTACTGCTAGTTCAAAGTCAAGGTACTGCTAGAGCAAGAAAGGTACTGCTAGACCAAGATCAAGGAAGGTACTGCTAGTACAAGTTCAAAGGTACGGTTAGTGCAAAATGGTACTGCTGGTCAGTGAGTCATCCTGCTGCTGAGTGGATAAGATTGAAAAGATATTTATTGTATTTTGGTCAACAATATACGGTAGATAATATCTTACCCCATGTGCTTAGTTAACAAGTTGTATACATAGATACATGTTGTATCTTATGTACTGACACTCTAAAGGATAAGTTAACAAAGTAAGTCGGCTAAGACTTTAAGCAATATGTAAAGATCTCTTGGACTATAAAAGAGATCTTAGTCAAGTGATATTAGTGTTAGTCCATGCATATGTTATTTTAGAACACTTATAACTGTTAGATAAGAACAAACACAAATATATCACAAGTTAGAAAAACTTAAGATTCAAGGTTGTAACCCTAGTGATATTTCAAGATCACTCGTATTATTATCTTTAATAATATTGAATCGTTTGGTGATAATCTTTATGTGTTCATTGCTAACTAACAAACATAACAATTCCATTTCCATAACATACACAACCTTCTAAGTTTGGTTGAGTGAATTCTGCGCACTTAATCATTTTAACACAACATATCATACACACAAAGTCACAAGGTTTAACCACCTTAACCGTGTGTCCAGGATCCTAGCAGAAAATTTATGCTCTTCGCATGACGGAATCTACTTCAGTGACTGAGCACGTTAATAACTTGAATACTCTATTTTCTCAGCTCACGTCTTTGAGTTGTAAAATAAAGCCACAAGAACGTGCTGAAATTCTACTTCAAAGTTTACCTGACTCATATGACCAACTCATCATCAACTTAACCATTAATGTTCTTTCGGACTATCTAGTCTTCGATGATGTTGTAGCCACCATTCTGAAAGAAGAAAATAGGCGCAACAATAGGGAGAACAGGCAAACCAGTTCAAGGCAGGTAGAGGCTTTGGTGGTGACGAGAGGGAGGTCAATGGAACCTGGCTCCAGTGGGAGTCACAATCATGGTAAATCTAGAACAGGAAGGAAGAAGAATTTTAAATGCTACAAATGTGGCAAGCCGGGTCACATGAAGAAGGATTGTAGGAGTTTGAATAACTCTAATCCTCAGGGAAATGTCGCTAGCACTTCAGAAGATGGTAACGCTCTGTGTTGTGAAGCAGCGGTTGCAAATGAAGGTAGAAAAAAAATTGCAGATGTATGGTTGTTCGATACTGGAGCTACTTTTCATATGACCGCAAGAAGAGAATGGTTTCATCAATATAAACCTATCTCTGGAGGCGGATCTGTGTACAGTTGCAATGATCATAAACTAAGGATCATTGGAATTGGAAATATCATGGTGAAGGTGTATGATGGTACAGTTCGTACTATTCGGGATGTGCGACACGTGGAGGGTCTGAAAAAGAATCTATTGTCTCTAGGACAATTGGATGATCTTGGTTGTAAGGTTGAAATACAAAACAAGATCATGAAAGTTATACAAGGCGCGCTTGTAATTATGAAAGGTGAAAAGGTGGCTGCGAACTTATACCAACTGAAGGGATAGATAATGGAGGAGGCGGAAGCATCTGTTGCTTCACATAGTCCAAGTCATAAAGTTGCAATAACATGGCATCAGAAGCTTGGACATATGTCGGAACAAGGAATGAAGATTCTTGTTGAAAGGAAGTTAATTCCTGGCCTCACAAAGGTTTCTTTACCTTTCTGTGAGCATTGTGTTATCAGCAAGCAGCATCGCCTAAAATTCAAGACATCAAATTCTAGAAGTGTCTCTGTTCTAGAATTGGTTCACTCTGATGTATGGCAGGCACCGATTCTATCCCTGGGAGGAGCAAAGTATTTTGTATCCTTCATTGATGACTATTCCAAGAGATGTTGGGTGTACCCAATCAAGAAGAAGTCTGATGTGTTTGAAGTTTTCAAGGTTTACAAAGCGCGGGTTGAACTTGATTCTGGAAAGAAGATCAAGTGTTTGAGGACAGATAATGGAGGCGAATACACTGGTGATGAATTTGATACTTTTTGCAGGCAAGAAGGAATCAAAAAGCAGTTCACGATGGCATACACTCCTCAACAGAACGGAGTGGCAGAGCGGATGAACAGAACCTTGTTAGAAAGAGGCAAGAGCAATGTTGGCAACTGCAAGCTTGGAAAAATCATTCTGGGCAGAAGCAGTCAGTACCGCCTGTTATGTGATAAATCGGTCACCTTCAACTGCAGTTGAGTTGAAGACACCGATGGAGATGTGGACGGGAAAGCCGGTCAACTATTCAGACCTTCATATATTTGAAAGTCCTGTGTACGTGATGTTCAATTCTCAAGAAACTACAAAGCTGGATCCGAAATCTAGAAAATGTTTGTTCTTGGGGTACGCTGACAGAGTAAAGGGGTGTCGCTTGTGGGACCCCACTGCCCACAAAGTAGTCGTCAGTAGAGATGTTGTCTTTATAGAAGACAAAATTCAAGAAAATGAAGAAGGTGATAGCACAACAAGAGAAACTACATCAATACAGGTGGAAAAGCAATCTCACTTGAGTGATTCTTCTGAAGTCGTACCACAGCACGAGGTGAATGAGACAACTGAGTATCAAGCTCCAACGACTCATACTCTTAATCGTGAAAGAAAGAGTCCGGTGTGGCACAGGGATTATGTTATGGAAGGCAATGTTGCATACTGTCTTCTTACAGAGGAAGGAGAGCCATCAACTCTTCAAGAAGCACTGAATAATTCAGATGCTTCGTTCTTGATGGAAGCAATGCAAGAAGAAATTGAAGCTCTTCATAAGAATAAAATGTGGGAACTGATGCCACTACCAGCAGGTACAAAACCTATTGGAAACAAATGGGTGTATAAGATCAAAAGGAACGGTGATGACCAGGTGGAGAGGTATCGTGCAAGATTGGTAGTCAAAGGATATGCTCAGAAAGAGGGAGTCAACTTCAATGAAATATTTTCTCCTGTGGTTCGAATGACAACTGTTCGAGTGGTTCTGGCAATGTGTGCTACGTATGATTTACATCTAGAGTAGCTAGATGCGAAAACTGCATTTCTTCATGCAAATCTTGAGGAAGAAATTTACATGCTCCAACCAGAAGGTTTTAAACAAAAAGGAAAAGAGAACTTGGTTTGCAGGTTAAACAAATCTCTGTACGGTTTAAAGCAGGCGCCGCGGTGTTGGTACAAGAGATTTGATTCTTTCATCATTGGCCTTGGATATAACAGACTACACGCAGACCCTTGTGCATATTACAAGAGGTTTGGAGACAATGATTTTGTCATCTTGCTGTTATATGTTGACGACATGTTGGTTGCAGGCCCCAACAAAGATCGTATCAGTAAACTGAAGGCACAACTCGCTAGGGAATTTGAGATGAAAGACTTGGGACCCGCAAACAAGATTCTAGGGATGCAAATTCACCGAGATAGAGTTAGTAGGAAAATTTGGCTTTCACTGAAAAGTTATGTGAAGAAAATCTTGCAAAGGTTTAATATGCAAGATTGTAAGCCAATATCAACCCCGTTTCCAACTAATGTCAAGTTATCCTCCAAGATGAGTCTTAGCAGTGAAGAAGAGAGGATGGAGATGTCTCGAGTACCATATGCATCAGCAGTAGGAAGTTTAATGTTCGCGATGATTTGTACAAGACCAAACATTGCACATGGAGTGGGAATAGTGAGTCGGTACATGGCGGAACCTGGTAGAGAGCATTGGGAAGCTGTGAAGAGGATCTTTAGATATATCAAAGGAACCTCGGATGTTGCATTATGTTATGGGGAATCAGATATAACTGTCAAGGGATATGTTGATTCTGATTACGCAGGTGATCTTGACGGAAGTAAATCAACCACCAGGTATGTGTTTACACTTTCTGGCGGAACAGTAAGCTGGGTTTCAAAACTACAGTCAGTTGTCGCTATGTCAATGACGGAAGCAGAATATGTTGCAGCTACTCAAGCCAGCAAAGAAGCAGTATGGTTGAAGATGTTGTTGGAAGAACTGGGGCACGAACAAGAGAAAATTACTCTATTTTGTGACAACCAGAGTGCCTTGTATCTTGCAAGGAATCCAGCATTTCATTCAAAGACAAAGCATATACGAGTTCAGTATCACTTCGTTCGTGAGAAAGTGGAAGAAGGAACCGTGGATATGCAAAAAATTCATACTGACGATAACGTGGCAGATTATCTGACAAAAGCAATCAACTGTGACAAGTTTATATGGTGCCGATCCTCATGCGGCCTAGCGGAAACGTAAGCAACATGGAAGTGCAAGGAAGGATAACGGTGTGAAGATCGATTTAGCTTCAATCGGATCTTCAAGTGGGAGATTGTTAAAGTATAATGGTGGTAGATATGATGCATGGACCAAAATGAGACAACAAGGCGGGAAATATGGTGCATGAACCAGGATCTTACAAC
Source organism: Artemisia tridentata subsp. tridentata (assembly GCA_021014915.2). Classification (NCBI taxonomy): domain Eukaryota; kingdom Viridiplantae; phylum Streptophyta; class Magnoliopsida; order Asterales; family Asteraceae; genus Artemisia; species Artemisia tridentata. The sequence goes on along the minus strand of CP139509.1, from coordinate 355,614,445 downwards.
AAGGCGCCTGCCTTTTCTTGATGCATTCACACGGAAGAAAGATGTGGTCATGCATGATGTATTATGCTAACCAATTGTGCCTATAAAAGGCAGTGAACCCTTCTTGCATTTGTATCCCATTCGAACAATAACACACACAAGTGTTAATTTTTGGTCTCTTTCTTTCTCCTAGTATTTGAGTCTATCAGAGAGTTTGTGTAGTATCTCCTAATACAAGAGATATAAGTGTTTATCCTTGTAACTAGAGAAAAGGTGTAACTCCTAATTTTCATCATAGTGAAACGCGTCTTTCCTTGCCCGTGATTTTTTACCCTATTGGGGTTTTCCACGTAAAATCCGTGTGTCATATTTTATTAGTATTTTCTTATTTTAGCTGTGGGTTTGCTTCAGTCCAGTGTCACTTTTCTCAACATCTGATACCATAACAATTCGCTGGGAGTAGATAGAAAAAAAAAACTCTATTCAAAAAAAAGAAAGAAAAAAACCTACATTTCAGATTAGTTGGTAATACGCTTACTCTATAATGTTAGTTTCTTGTAAGTTACTTATTTTTCCTTCCCCATATTATGTGTCGACATGGGGGTGTTTGTTTAAGCTTATTTAGCGGGTTTTTTGCCTATGTCTCATAAGCTCAATTTTTTTTTTCAAATTTAGAAACTTTTCGGTTTATATAAGCATGATATGTCACAACAAGCTTATATAAGCCGAAAAGTTTCAAACTTTGCAAAAAAAAAAAATGAGCTTATTTAATTTTATACGTGTTTAATTAAGTTATTTTTTGGCGGCAGGTGAGCAATGAGTAAGCTTTCTAAAAAAGAGTTTGACGACTGCTGCAAAACGTATGGAATTGGAGAAGAGTGAGAACCAAGACTCGAAGCGAAAAGAAGTGTATATGACCCTCCCCCCAGAATGGTTGGAGTGTATACCCACTCTTTTGCATCCGGGATGCTAAAATTACCGCTTTCAAGTTTTTTTTTTAAATAAGTAATGAAAGAGTACGCGGTCGATCTATCTTACTACACCCCAATGCAATTTTGAAAGTTCTCACTTTTGAATTGTTATGCAAGGCACTAGGTGTCACTATAAGGATAAAGAATTTTGACATGTTTTACCACATTCGTTCGAAAGCGAGTACGTTCAGCTTTTACAACCAACCAAATTCAAAATTGATGTCTCAATTGGATGACTTGTCTAGATGTTGGAGTGATCGCTTTTTCTTCATTAGGAATGAGCATCCCATGGAAAGCCGTTATTCATTTCGAGAAATGAGGCAAACTGAACCCGATATATATCTGTCCATTTAAGATTCAAGATAGAGTTGGCCCCATGGCTTACCGTCTTGAGTTACCCCAAGAAGCGTTCATAGCGCATTCCACATCTCGAACCTGAAGACATGTCTATCCGACGAATCTTTTTATCCCGTTGGACGAAATACAAATTGACAACAAGCTGAACTTCATCGAGGATCCGGTAGAGATCATGGACAGAGAGGTCAAACAATTAAAGAAAAGCCATATTCCAATCATCAAAGTTAGATGGAACTCTAGGAGAGGTCCGCAGAAACATGGGAACGCGAATACCAATTCTGTGCTAAGTACCCACACCTCTTCACCAACACCACCCCGGTAGACAACACAAAACTGAATTCTGGGTCGGAATTCTCTTAACGGGTGAAGACTGTAACAACCCGCCTTTTTCAGCTCAATATCTATTTTAATAAATATCACGTTTCATAATTTGACCTCTATATTTTACTTAACGCGTAGTCGTTATTTTATTTCGCGCGTATCGGTAAACCACATTAAACGCGTAATGTTTCTAGACTACATTTAGTCTATGTGTAACAACAACAATAATATTCTCATGAGCATATTTTACATATAGACAACAAATGTCAAATCTCATGGACTTCATTGTAAATTAAAGGAAAAAGAGACAACAAATGTCTGATACCATGACAATTCGTTGGAGTAGATAGAGATAAAAACTATGTTCAAAAAGAAGAAAGAAAAAACCTACATTTCAGGTTAGTTGGTAATACGCTTACTCTATAATGTTAGTTTCTTGTATGTTACTTATTTTTCCGTCCCCATATTATGCGTCAACATGGGGGTGTTTGTTTAAGCTTGTTTAGCTGGTTTTCAGCTTATGTCTCGTAAGCTCTATGCAAATTTCAAAACTTTTCGGTTTATATAAGCATGCTATGTCACAACAAGCTTATAAGCCGAGAAGTTTCAAACTTTGCAAAAAAATGAGCTTATTTAATATTATGCGTGTTTAGTTAAGTTATTTTTTGGCGGCAGGTGAGCAATGAGTAAGGTTTCTAAAAAAGAGTTTGACGACTGCTGCAAAACGTATGGAATTGGAGAAGAGTGGGAACCAAGACTCGAAGCGGAAAGAAGTGTATATATATATGTGTGTAACACCCCCAAAATGTGGTATTGTGGAAGCATTCGGGTCCTGGGGTGCTATGAAATCAATATACATCGCAAAAGAGATATAGTACAATACCATAATTAAAATTTAAAGAAACAGTACATTAATACAACATTGTTTTAGCCAACAACGACATTTGAAACATATAAGTTTGTTTTCAAAAGTTAACATTTTATTTCATCCAACTAGACATGATAGATGATGACTCCTTAATGCTAATGTCTTCATAAAATACACTTACTGGCGATCACCTGAAACGCATGAGAAAACGGGTCAACTATGAAAATAGTTGGTGAGTATACAGGTTTTATTCAAAAGAAGTCCAAGGTTTTTGAGAAAAGGTCCATCTGGTAGAGGCAGTGTCAAACCATTCAGTTACAAGTCCTGCCCATACAAGACTTGTAACCTATGGTTTCACAACCATTATATAGAAAATTGTACGTCTTATAGTCAAACACACATGCTCATTAGGTTCAAATTAAAGGACTAGGTATATAATAATGTATCCGGCAAAGCCCCTAAAATAAATAATATGCATTCCGTAGACAGGGGAATGAGAGGTTGGCCGACCTCTAATAGCGCTATCCATACTACCTATTGCTCCACACAAGGGAGCCGTACGAACGGTACATCTAAATTGGAGTGCGAACGGCAAACCAATCGGGGACTAACAATGCGAATGTACGAACGGTACATCATAACAACTATTATATACTGATTTAATCAAGCCTGCTCCGTAGATAAGGGAGACTAAAATTTAAGTGTGTACGGCACATCAACAGTTCAAAACAAGTCATAAGCTCAAATAATGTTTTAAGGTTCAAAGTCAATTTTCGAAGAGTTCAGGTAAAAATATATGTCATAAGTTCAAATAAAAATTTAAGTCATGCATTCCACCCCCAAACAAGTAAAGCGGTAAAAAGGGGGCTGTGAATACTCACCTCGGCATATAGCAGTTAGATATTACAATAGTTCAGATAAAGTTCAGCACCAACACGCGACCTATATTAGTAAGGTTTGTTTTAGTTCACAGACTATGTTTAAGACTTAAATTCAACAGTTTTAGAGAGTTTATGTTATTGTTGCTGGTGTGGCAGCATTTAAATTTAATTTATAAGCATTTGGAGGTATTGGCTATTGGAAGTGTATAAGTGTGTGACAATGGATATACCAAGGAAGGAAGAATAAGATTTCAATTTGATAATAACCGAAAGACGATGAATGAAAAGATGATTTCGGATAGTACTAGACGTTGTTGGACTATAGGAAACATTGTAAAAATAATGGCTATAAGAGTATATAAGTAGTTGTTTTGGAAATATTTACTAAAGATTTATTTGAAATGTATGTCTAATCTTGGTTTTATCTAAATAATGACCGAGTTTAAATTCACAAGTTTAGTGTTTCACTTCGTTTTTATTGTTGTTAAATGTATAAAAGAGTTGTGGAGCAAAACTATCTTGGTCGATTTGTTTATAAAAGTCCTGTTGAGTTATTTAAATATGCTGCATGGTTTAAAATATATACGTATATATATATATATATATATATATATATATATATATATATATATATTATATATATATATATATATATATATATATATATATAGTGTTGTATTCTATGCAGTACCAATATTAGATGCAGTACTTTACAGTACCATTAAAATAAATCTAGGCCATTGGATGAGTTTGATCAAAGGTTAGGATTAAAAGTGCCAAAATTGCAATTAAACAAAAAATGAGGGTTTCTTTTTCAAATAAATAAAAGGCTGAAAGGGTATTATTGGTAATACACTTATTTTATCTCTCTACAAAGTGTCCCACACAAAATATACGGATCTGAACATTTTTCATTTTGCTATCAGTTTCTTCCTCACCCCCAAACCCTAGCCGCCCCTGCGAATTCGATTGTCATAACAGGTTTAGTTCGTTTTCTTTGATGTCTATAACCGGTAAACTGGCTGTGAGCGTGGTTCTTTTCCGTTTAGGTGGCGCTACCAGTCATGGTCGATCTGGAAGCCGCCGGAAGTTTCTCCGACCACCGTATTTTGTTTTGATGCTAAATATCAATTTCACGAGATAAAATGTCATTGTGACCGCCGTATTTTGTTGACTTATTATCTGGTAACTATCTCTTCATCTATTAGTTAATAAATGATATTTTTAAATAACTCTAATTAGATATTTGACATAGAGAGTAGTTGTTTGGATATGATTGTGTAAGTTGAGATATTAAATCCTAGATTTGAATATTTGATATAGTTCTTGATTCAGATATGACGTATTATTATTATTATTATTATTATTATTATTATTATTATTATTATTATTATTATTATTATTATTATTATTATTATTATTATTATTATTAATTAATTAATTAATTAATTAATTTATTTATTTTTTTTTGCAAATTATCAGATTAGACAAAAGAGTGCTTTCTTACTTTTTAATTTATATTGTTGTTGTTAGTTTGCTTATTTGATTTAATGTTACTGTTATGAGATATGAATTTTACATAGTATCAAGAATTTTGTAATTTATGTTACTTATTAGCAAAAGTTGTTGTCTCCTTTGATGTACCGTTTAGATTGTGTAGATTGTGCATATGTGTTTTCTAGATGTTCATAATAAAAATAATTATAATTGTTTTGCAATTACAGGTATTGAACATATTTTTGGAAGGCGTGCGAATATGTTTTAATGAATTTGACGAGAAAGCGCAGCGTACATATATGTTTTTGGAAGGGTACTCATATGTTCTAATGAATTTGATGAGAAAGTGAAGCGTGCACGTATGTTTTGGAAAAGTGCACACATGTTTCTGAATGACGGACACATCTATATTAAAGAAGATACATTTGTATTTGAATTGTATTTCATTTTCTATATACTATTTATGTTTTTGGTTTGTTATAAATTTAGAGTTTACATGTATGCGTTTATGTTTTTTATTATAAATTTTGAAGATTAAATAATATACACTAGAAACATATGTGCAATTACCATTTTAAACAAAACAACTTTGGTATCTAAACAATTGTACGCATAAAACATATTTAAATTTACAATATTTAAAAAAAAAACACGTATGCACTTAATTTTTCGTAAAACATCTATGTAAAAGAAAATTAAAAAAAAATTCTGGAAAAAAAATTATAAAAAAAAAATATATTTTAAATTCCGAAAATTAAGGTTTTTAAAAACGTTTTTTAATTAAAAAAATTCAAAAACAAAGTTAAAATGTGTTTTACTAATATACCCTTATGAATTAAATAAAATGATTTAATAGTACTAAATTCTTATTGGTCAAAAAGAGTACTGTAAAGTACTGTATCTAATATTGGTACTGCATAGAACGCGCCTCTATATATATATATATATATATATATATATATACTCGAAGCGGAAAGAAGTATATATGTGTGTGTGTGTGTGTGTGTGTGTGTGTAACGGGATGATAATAAGTCGGATTGTTTTTAAGTCGTGACCATAAAGTTTGAAATAGTCGAGAATTATTACTTGAACGATCTTGACGACAACTTGTATATATAATCGAGTATACAACACATTCTTGTGTTGTGGAGTGGGCTGCTTATTAAATGTCTAACGCATCAAATTGGGCATGGAATTCGCAAAAGGGGCGTTGGCCCAACTGGATACACGAAGGAAATCCAATATCACACAATTACAGGTTCTCTTGTGTTATACTTATTTGTCCCAAACTAGTTGACTGATACAAAGGTGACTCAAGATACTCGAAGTGAGAAACCTTCAAATGCACACTTACGGGTGACTCTTGTGGAAACGAAACAAAACAACCGACAAATAAACGCACCCTAGTCGACTGCCAAATGAACAACCACACCACATCGAGTATTCCTTGTCTCCCCTGAGACCGAATACAAACAACTAATACCCTATGTGGGTGTCTCATTGACTCGGAAGCAAACCAAACAAACAACTCGTGTATTTTCTCACAAAGACTCAACCAAGCACAAGGACTTATACCAGATTCCATTATCTTTCTTAAACAAGGTCGAACAAAGAAAAAATCAAATTAACAGACGACTCAAAAATTACTCATTTCCAAGTTAATGCCACACGAATACAATGATTTCCTAATCAAACGTTTTTAATTCCATTTGTAAACCACGAAAATGCCATGGCTTAACTGCCATTCGGTTTGGAACAACTAATCGACCAAAAGAAATAAGCACAACAACCTACGATATACACTTCCAAAAATTTGAGCCAATCCTAGTTTTAGTTTTTAGCTTAACAGTTCTTGATTTTTAATCTTCACCACACACAACAATAACAACACAGCATCATCGCCACTATGACCTTAAATTAAAATTAACGATTTCTTTAACCACAAAAATTTAACAATAGATTTTCCAACAATCACATATGTGTTCGAATACAACACAAATAAAAAAAAGTTCAAGATCTTACAACAATATGGTAATGGTTCGATTGGAGAAGGAGACCAACAAGAAAACTAAACCCGAATACAAATCGATTGATCTGAACCTAAGCGACAACCACAACCAACTCTTTACCACCACTCTTAAGAAGACGATTCTTGTGTTAAGATTGTGATATGTTGTGGTGTGGTTCCACTGTGATTCGGACCTTATTTAAAAAGAAAAACAAAATCATCATCTTGACTAAACTTTCTTTGATGGGGTCTTGTGAAGTGCTATTTTGAGCAAAGCTCACTTCTAACCTACATCTTCTAGGTCTCCGCGTGCTGAAATCCTGGGAAAGAAAGAAGGTAGATAGCGATCTATCATCGGTAATTCTGAAAAGGTGTTTTTGGAAATTGTGGTTGATATCGAGAAAGAGAGAAAGAAGGAGAATAAAAAAAAAGTATACCGAATATGTGGGTGAGTGGGGGCGGTGATGATGTATAGATAAGAGAAAATTTTATAATTAATATTAATAAGTGTATTGAGTGTACCCCGTGTCCTGTTGAGCACCGGTGTAAACGTGGTACCCCGGTTTCACATAATCATGAAAACATAAATTTGGAGTCGTTTTTATAAAAATGGCATAAAATAAAATTTATTGACTCTGAAAATGAATTACAAAATTTAACTGTTACTAATGTGGTGTCGGTACGCGTGTGATGTCGTTTTTCAGAAAAAACGAGATAACCTCTCGTTTTTAAATTTTTAACCATCAGTAAATGTCAGTAATTGTTTAATTTGTATTATTTGTCAAAAATAAATAGTAGTACGATTAAAATAATAGCCTGAAAAATTGCGGGTTATTATAATATGACACCTCCTCCTGGAATGGTTGGAGTGTATACCCACTCTTTTGCATCCGGGATGCTAAAATTACCGCTTTCAAGGTTGGTTTTTATTTTTTTTTTTTTTTTAATGAAGTAATGAAAGAGTTCGCGACCGATCTATCTTCACTACACCCCAATGCAATTTTGAAAGTTCTCACTTTTGAATTGTTATGCAAGGCACTAGGTGTTACTCTAAGGATAAAGAATTTTAACATGTTTTACCGCATTTGTTCGAAGGCGAGTACGTTTAGCTTTTACAACCAACCAAATTCAAAATTGATGTCTCAATTGGATGACTTGCCTAGATGTTGGAGTGATCGCTTTTCCTTTATTAGGAATGAGCATCCCATGGACAGCCGTTATTCGTTTCAGGAAATGAGGCAAACTGAACCTGATATATATCTGTCCATCTAGGATTCTAGATAGAGTTGGCCCCGTGGCTTACCGTCTTGAGTTACCCCAAGAAGCGTTCATAGCGCATTCCACCTCTCGAACCTGAAGACATGTCTATCTGACGAATCTTTTTATCCCGTTGGACAAAATACAAATTGACAACACGTTGAACTTCATCGAGGATCCGGTAGAGATCATGGACAGAGAGGTCAAACAATTAAAGCAAAGCCGCATTCGAATCGTCAAAGTTAGATGGAACTCTAGGAGAGGTCCGGAGAAACATGGGAACGCGAAGACCAATTCCGTGCTAAGTACTCACACCTCTTCACCGACACCACCCCGGTAGACAACACAAAACTGAATTCTGGGTCGGAATTCTCTTAACTGTGGAAGAGTGTAACAACCCGCCTTTTTCAGGTCAATATCTATTTTAATAAATATCACGTTTCATAATTTGACCTCTATATTTTACTTAACGCGTAGTCATTATTTTATTTCGCGCGTATCGGAAAACAACATTAAACGCGTATTGTTTTTAGACTACATTTAGTCTACGTATAACAACAACAATAATATTCTCATGAGGACATTTTACACATAGACAACAAATGTCAAACCTAATGGACTTCATTGTAAATTAAAGGAAAAAGAGACAACAAATGTCTGATACCATGACAATTCGCTGGAGTAGATAGAGACAAAAACTTTGTTCAAAAAAAAAAAGAAAAGAAAAAAACCTACATTTCAGGTTAGTTAGTAATACGCTTACTCTATAATGTTAGTTTTTTGTAAGTTACTTATTGTTCCGACCCCATATTATGCGTCAACATGGGGGTGTTTGTTTAAGCTTATTTAGCTGGTTTTCAGCTTATGTCTCGTAAGCTCACATTTTTTAAGCAAATTTCAAAACTTTTCGGTTTTTCAGCTTATGTCTCGTAAGCTCACATTTTTAAGCAAATTTCAAAACTTTTCGGTTTATATAAGCATGCTACATCACAACATGCTTAAAAGCTCAAAAAATTTCAAACTTTCCAAAAAAATGAGCTTATTTAATTTTATGCGTGTTTAGTTAGTTATTTTTTGGCGGCAGGTGAGCAATGAGTAAACTTTCTAAAAAAGAGTTTGACGACTGCTACAAAACGTATGGAATTGGAGAAGAGTGGGAACCGTGATTCGAAGCAGAAAGAAGTGTATATAACTGTAGGGAATTCATATTGATTAAACCATCAATACCACGAGTACGCAGCGGATGGATCTATGTTTAATGTTATGAATTAAAACACATAATTAAATTACATAAAATACTAACCTCGAATCTATTGTAAAATAGATAAACACCAAGTCTTGATCTTGATCACGAACACACGAACCAATCAACTATAGTGAGTTGATCTCTATCGAATGCACACACTACACGTCTAACAAGAACGCTAGGATGCTAGTACTTGCTTACGAATGAAACACAAAACACTTGGTTTTGTTTCTTGATCAACTTGGATCGAATTCTTAAAAGAATTATATGAACCGATTAGTCAGTGGAGAAGGTTTTTAATATGTCGAATGATTTGTCAGTATATATTCTTATCCCAATCAAAAAGGAGCCAAGCCTTCATTATATATATATTAAAGTCTTAACTTTTTGTGCAAGTTGACAAATCCTTTCCATATTGATCACTTCTATATTCATGAATATCCTCCAACTTTCTGTACAAGTTTGACAAATCACTTCCATATATTCATGAATATTTTCCTGACCATGAGTTCAATCGGCTCACATGGGCTTTCATTATTTATTACTCCTTAGTACATTACTAATAATTAATTTAGCCCTTTAGTTAAAATAAACGTCTAACGTTTAACTATCGACTATTAATTAATTTCGTAAACATTACTTAATATAATTAATACATCTAATATATTAATTACATTAACTAAAACATTCTATAAGTATATACGTGTGTGCCCCGATAGGCTCACGTAATTTCTAGCCGTATAACTATTGATTTGACGTGCACATAACTAACAGCTCCCACTTGCGATCGTCATAAACAATAATATATATACTAACAATGCTAAGCGTCTAGCAACACCGCATTGCTCCCAGAAATACCTGAGTGTGGTTTCATAAAACAACTAGGTAAATGGTTTACAATTTTAAATTATCCTTTTGTTTCAGATACTTGTTGAACTATGGATATGGATCAAAGTCATTCCAGATTGTTCAACTATTCTGTTTCTCGTTTTAGAAATTAATCAAGATTACCAAACGTAAAACAAGCATCATCTTGATTTACACTTTGGGCACGGCCATGCAAACATCTAATTAATTCAGCGAGGGGCCCAGTAGTATCATGCTCCAGAAGACAAGTGGAGGAACAAATTCTATTTTGACTACACGTGTCATTCATGTGCTTCAACCAACTTCTGAGAATAGCCTTTATAACCACCTTGTTCAGGATAGCGTTTGACTATAGTCAAGAAGAAAGATCCACACATGCAAGACCTGCTTGCATCTCAAGTCAGAGGACAAATAAAATAACCATTTGCGAGATATCACTTAATGACGCCGATCCATAAAGTGATGACTCGTGGGTTTGGGGAAATCCAATATCCAAAGCACGTGGATAACATGTGAGTTTGGCGGACACATCCTTAGTATTCAAAGAATATAACCAATCTCTCACATTTGCCTTAATTCAACAATACTCCCATATTATTGATCGACAATGGACAATTTAAAGTAGTAAATTACTTATGGATTAAACATGCAAATATAGGACACAATTAATATATGAATGAATAACTCAAGTACCACGTATATTAATCATCAAAATAATAAATGTTTTACATATCCCATTATCCAAATACCAAAATCAAAACAGATTTACATGAGACTACTAACTGAACGAAGTCCAATACCACTAACATGCTCAACATGTTTGTTCAAAGGCAACGCCTTAGTAAACGGATCAGCTAAGTTGTCATCTGTGTGAACTTTGTTAAGTACTACTTCATTATCTGCGATAACCTCACGGAGATAGTGAACCTTCCTTTTGTAATGCTTGGCGCCTTTCTGAGCTCCAGGCTCGTTGGCGATAGTTAATGCTCCAGTGTTGTCACATAGCATTTCCATAGGTTCTTTATTGGTGGGGACTACTCCAAGCTCATCAATAAACTTCCTTATCCAAATAGCTTCCATTGCAGCTTTTGAAGCAGCAGTGTATTCAGCTTCTATAGAAGACATCGCTGTAATGCTTTGCTTGGCACTCTTCCAGACTATTGTGCCTCCGTTTAGAACGAAAACGTATCCGGTTTGCGACTTGGTATCATCCTTGTCGGTCTGCCACCCATCATCAGTATAACAGGTAACTCTGAGTTCTCTGTTTGGGTCTCCACCATAAACAAGAAACATATCTTTAGTATATCTGAGATACTTCAGTATGTTCTTCACAGCAGACCAGTGAATCTCACCTGGATCTACTTGAAATCGACTTGTTAAGTTCTGAGCGAACGCAACATCAGGTCTAGTGCACCTCACCGCATACATTATGGATCCTACAGCCGAGGCATAAGGAATCCTCTTCATGCGTTCCACCTCTGCAGGTGTTGAGGGTCCTTGAGATTTTCTCAACTCAAGTTTTACTTGCATTGGGGTAGTTCCACGTTTGGAATTTGCCATATTAAATCTTTTCAAGATTTTCTCAATGTATGCACTTTGACAAAGTCCAATCAACCGCTTAGATCTATCTCTGTAGATCTTGATTCCTAAGATATATGTAGCTTCACCTAAATCCTTCATAGAAAAACAATTTCCAAGATAGGCTTTAATAGCTTGTAACATTGGAATGTTGTTTCCCATGATCAATATGTCATCAACATATAAGATTAGGAATGCTACATTACTCCCACTAGCCTTACGATATACACATGGCTCATCAAGGTTTTGAGTGAAACCATACTTCTTGATTTCCTCATCAAACCTTTTATTCCATTGCGTAGATGCTTGCTTTAATCCATAAATGGATCGTTGTAGCTTGCATACTCGGTTAGGATATTGTGGATTGACAAATCCTTCAGGTTGGTCCATGTAAACCTCTTCAGTTAAGTGACCATTCAAGAAGGCAGTTTTGATATCCATCTGCCAAATCTCATAGTCATAGTACGCTGCTATGGCTAAAAGAATCCTAATAGCTTTTATGTCTGCGACAGGCGAGAAGGTTTCCTCATAATCTACACCATAGGTTTAAGTATAGCCTTTTGCCACAAGACGAGCTTTATATGTGTGTACTTTTCCATCCATGTCAGTCTTCTTCTTGAAGAGCCACTTGCTACCAACGGTTTTAGCGTTAGGAGGGAGGTCAACTTCAATCCAGACTTTATTGCCTTTCATGGATTTCATTTCCTCGTTCATAACGATAAGCCATTTTTCAGATTCAGAATCTACTAATGCAGCTTTATAGTTAGCGGGCTCATTGAGATCCCCTAACTCATGCTCCTCTGAATCGATGTACAAACACATACGTTCAGGTGCACGTATTGTCCTTGAGGACCTACGAACAGGAATAACTTCACTTTCTGGTTCAACACTTTCATGTTCAACCATTTCAGGAAGTTGGCTAGTATTTTCAGAAGGGTGAGTATCTTCTTGAATTTCATCAAGTTCTACGATCCTCCCACTTGCTTCTTGTGAGATGAGACGATTCTCAAAAAAGTCAGCAAACCGAGCAACAAATACTTTGTGCTCAGGTGGGTAGCAGAAGTAGTAACCCATTGTTTCCTTTGGGTATCCTACAAAGATACACTTAATCGATCTTGGCTCAAGTATGTCAGGCGTATCACGTTTCACGAATGCCTCACAACCCCAGACCTTTAAGTAAGACAGATTAGGGACTTTCCCATGCCATAGTTCATATGGTGTCTTTTCAACCTTCTTTGATGGAACCATATTGAGAATGCGTGCAGCAGACTCAAGAGCATAATCCCAAAAGGACATTGGTAGAGTTGTTTGATTCATCATAGATCTTACCATGTCAAGCAGGGTTCGATTTCTTCTCTCAGATACACCATTATGTTGTGGTGTACGTGGAGAAGAGAGCTGTGAGACAATCCCACACTTCTTAAGATGATCTATAAACTCTTGACTCATATATTCGCCTCCACAGTCAGACCGTAAATCCTTTATGGTCCTACCAAGTTGATTCTCAACTTCACTTTGAAATACTTTGAAAGTTTCAAAGACTTCATGTTTATGTTTAAGCAAGTAAACATAACCATATCGACTAAAGTCGTCAGTGAAAGTTAAGAAATAGTTGTATCCTTGTTTTGACACAGTTCTAAAAGGGCCACATACATCAGAATGTATGAGTCCAAGCAGATCTGTAGCTTTCTCCGTTTTATGCGGAAAAGGCTTTCTTGCCATCTTCCCAGACACACAAGATTCACACTTATCAAAAGACTCAAGGTCAGTTGATTTAAGAAGCCCATCACGTTGCAGCTTCTCAATGCGTTTCTTGTTAATGTGCCCAAGTCGGCAATGCCACAAGAATGTAGAGTCCAAGTTACGCTTGGATCTTTTACTATTAACAGAATACATAGAACAATCATTCGAAACAGAATCATGCATATCAATTTCAAAAATACCATTCCTAGAAACAACATTAAAATAAAACACGTTATTCATTGAAACTGAAATACCAATATCTGTAAAACAATGAGTAAAACCCTTGTCTTTCAAAAGAGAAACTGAAACAATACCCCTAGTAATACTAGGAGCATAATGACAATTGTCTAACACAATAATTAAACCACTAGGAAGGTATAAATCAAAACTTCCGATAGCTTCAACGGCTGCACGGTTTCCATTTCCCACGTACAGGCTCAAAGCTCCTGGCTTCAGTTTCTTACTTCCCCTGAGACCCTGAATAGTATTACAGATGTGAGTACCACAACCAGTGTCATATACCCAAGATTTATGAGGAAAAGTATAAAGTTCTATGACGAAGATACCTGATGTGCTAGCATTGCCAGCCACATTGCACTTCTTCTGCATCAACTCGGCTAAATAGGTAGGACAGTTCCTCCTCCAGTGTCCAGTCTGATGACAATGATGACACTCAGTGTCCTTAGCAAGATGCTCCTTTTTAGGTGGAGGGGGAATCTTGGCCTTGGGGGCATAAGCAAGCTTAGCCTTGCCTTTACCATGATTCTTACCCTGAGCACCATTCAGTGGGTTCTTGTTCTTATTCTTCTGGATCCTTCCTGCTCTTATAGCAAGTAAAGCAAGGGTAGCATCTTTCTTAGGAAGCCCTTGTTCGTGCAGCTTAAGCATTGCATACACTTCATTCACTGTCTTCCCCATGCATTGCATATTATAATTCTGTCTGAATCTAGCAAAGTCCTTGTTCAGAGAGGTAAGAATCAAGCTCACTGCAAGGCCAGATGACATGCGGTGACCAAGGCGTTCCAGTCTGTCCATATAGCCCTTCATTTTTAGAACGTAGGTGCTAACAGATTGACCCTCTTCATGCTTACATGCATGAAAGGCCTGCATAGTCTCAAGGAGTTCCTGTTCTGCTTGCTGAGCAAACATGGTTTTCAATTCCTTAAGCATGTTATATGCATCAAAGTGCTCCAGATTCTTTTGAAGTTCTGGAGTCATGCTTATGAGCATAAGACATTTTATGTCCTTAGATGCTTTAACCCATTGGGTGTGAGCAGCAAGGACATCAGCAGGAACCTGCTGATCAGGAGTTGGAGGAACAGGAGTAGCAGGTATGGGATGCTCCACATAGGTTAACTTATCCTCGGCTGTGAGGACAATCCTCAAATTCCGATACCAGTCGAGGAAGTTGGATCCAGTAAGTTTTTCCTTTTCGAGGAAAGACCTGAAGATCGAATTGTTGACAGATTGATTAGCTGCCATCTACAATCAAACAAAGTTCAAAATTTTAGTATTTTCGATAATTAATTCTTTTACAAATTAACTACCCATGTTTTAATAAATAAAATAATTAATTTACTAAAAGACTAAGACCCTCTTGAACTCCCACTCATCACGGTAGTGCTTACTACTCTGGTAAGTCTTGTGGGTACAAGAGGTAGGCGACGTGCGACAATTGCATTACAAGTGCAACTCTTAGATTTATGAGACTTATGGCACTAGAGTACAAGCTACTAGTGTCATGCATGTTTTGTCTCATCCTATGCCTCGGGCTCAAGGATCTCACCGCTTGACTCGATTAAGTCGTCCAAATAGAGAACATGTGTAAATAACTCTAGGTCTAACGCTAGAGAATAAACACCTTGGGTTGCAATTCACTCACGTCCCACGAAGAGCAAAAGGCAAGTGCAAGTGTCCTCAACTTTGGACGGCATAAACTTAAATTTCAAATAGGGTATCACATAATTTTTGACAAAAGCATGTATCAAAAATTGTGTACAAAGAGGCATGCATACATCTTTGTAACACAAGTTTGCAAAAAACAATTTTTCAACTTATTAGGTGTACTTTTATCATGAGCAAAGAATGGTCAAAAACCCTATATTGTACTTTGCATGAGTCAAAAGACCCAAGTTCTTCCAATAATTCCCTCATATGCCGAAGCATGTAGTGGGGCGGGAAAAGACCACACAAAACCCTAGATCTTGATTTGATCAAAGATCATTAATAAAAGCACAAAACTTTAGGTATCTTATAGTTAAAGTTTATTAAATCACACGATATCCAGCAAGCTATATCATGGTAGCTTCGAGTAATGATCCACACCCTCAATAGCTTGATGAAACCCACGATTTAATTAAATCATATTTCAATAGTTTATAGTCCGTTTAAGTGTAAAAAAAAGTTTCACACATAACACATAACTGGTCACAAGGAATTAAGTGTGTATATTAACAGACAATAATTAAATCTCACGATATCCAGCAAGCTATATCCTGGTAGCTTCGAGTAATGATCCACACCCTCAATAGCTTGATGAAACCCACGATTTAATTAAAAGCAAGTTTCGATATAAGTAATTAGTCTGTTTTTATTTCCAAAATCAACAGCATATATGTAAAACAAGTCACAAGGAATAAAACATATAAGCAATTAAAACAGACAGAAGAGGGGTAGAAGGAGAAGACAAACTCTAATGGAAAGCAGTAAAACAAGTAATGCTCCAAAAATCAAGAATGAGTCTTCCCCAATTGGAGAATCTAAGGCTCCCACAAGTTTTCGAGCTAGGTACCTTGTGGACCACAGACGTCATTACTAATGACCGCGTAAGCCTTAAGATTGGAAAAGGAAAAGAAGAAGTACATGTTACAATAATCTTTTTAGTTTTCCTAACCCCTTTTAAGTCTTATTAACCATTAATAATTAAACAAGATCAAGATATAATTAAATGACAATAATGCATGTTATTGTCATAACAATTAATATATGTGTTTAATTAGCGTAGCAAGCGACTCTATGTGTAACCCATAACACCAAACGAGATGGCTCGTGATGCCACTGTAGGGAATTCATATTGATTAAACCATCAATACCACGAGTACGCAGCGGATGGATCTATGTTTAATGTTATGAATTAAAACACATAATTAAACTACATAAAATACTAACCTCGAATCTATTGTAAAATAGATAAACACCAAGTCTTGATCTTGATCACGAACACACGAACCAATCAACTATAGTGAGTTGATCTCTATCGAATGCACACACTACACGTCTAACAAGAACGCTAGGATGCTAGTACTTGCTTACGAATGAAACACAAAACACTTGGTTTTGTTTCTTGATCAACTTGGATCAAATTCTTAAAAGAATTATATGAACCGATTAGTCAGTGGAGAAGGTTTTTAATATGTCGAATGATTTGTCAGTATATATTCTTATCCCAATCAAAAAGGAGCCAAGCCTTCATTATATATATATTAAAGTCTTAACTTTTTGTGCAAGTTGACAAATCCTTTCCATATTGATCACTTCCATATTCATGAATATCCTCCAACTTTCTGTACAAGTTTGACAAATCACTTCCATATATTCATGAATATTTTCCTGACCATGAGTTCAATCGGCTCACATGGGCTTTCATTATTTATTAGTACATTACTAATAATTAATTTAGCCATTTAGTTAAAATAAACGTCTAACGTTTAAATATCGACTATTAATTAATTTCGTAAACATTACTTAATATAATTAATACATCTAATATATTAATTACATTAACTAAAACATTCTCTAAGTATATACGTGTGTGCCCCGATAGGCTCACGTAATTTCTAGCCGTATAACTATTGATTTGACGTGCGCATAACTATCAATAACACCTCCTCCCGGAATGGTTGGAGTGTATACCCACTCTTTTGCATCCAGAATGCTAAAATTACCGCTTTCAAGATTTTTTTTTTTTTTTTTTTTTTTTTTAAAGAAGTAATGAAAGATTTCGCGGTCGATCTATCTTCACCACACCCCAATGCAATTTTGAAAGTTCTCACTTTTGAATTGTTATGCAAGGCACTAGGTGTTACTCTAAGGATAAAGAATGTTGACATGTTTTACCGCATTCGTTCGAAAGCTAGTATGTTCAGCTTTTACAACCAACCAAATTCAAAATTAATGTCTCAATTGGATGACTTGCCTAGATGTTGGAGTGATCGCTTTTTCTTCATTAGGAATGAGCATCCCATGGAAAGCCGTTATTCGTTTCGGGAAATGAGGCAAACTGAACCTGATATAAATCTGGCCATTTCAGATTTTAGATAGAGTTGGCCCCGTGGCTTACCGTCTTGAGTTACCCCAAGAAGCGTTCATAGCGTATTCCATCTCTCGAACCTGAAGACATGTCTATCCGACGAATCTTTTTATCCCGTTGGACGAAATACAAATTGACAACAAGCTGAACTTCATCGAGGATCCGGTAGAGATCATGGACAGAGAGGTCAAACAATTAAAGCAAAGCCGCATTCCAATCGTCAAAGTTAGATGGAACTCTAGGAGAGGTCCGGAGAAACATGGGAACGTGAAGACCAAATTCCTGCTAAGTACCCACACCTCTTCACCGACACCACCCTGGTAGACAACACAAAACTGAATTCTAGGTCGGAATTCTCTTAATGGGGGAAGACCGTAACAACCCGCCTTTTTTAGGTCAATATCTATTTTAATAAATATCACGTTTCATAATTTGACCTCTACATTTTACTTAACGCTTAGTCGTTATTTTATTTCGCACGTATCGGAAAACAACATTAAACGCGTAACGTTTCTAGACTACATTTAGTCTACGTGTAACAACAACAATAATATTCTCATGAGCACATTTTACACATAGACAACAAATATCAAACCTTATGGACTTCATTGTAAATTAAAGCAAAAAGAGCTAACAAATGTCTGATACCATGGCAATTCGCTAGAGTAGATATAGACAAAAACTCCGTTCAAAAAAAAAAAAAAAAAAAAAAAAAAAAAAACCCTACATTTCAGGTTAGTTGGTAATACGCTTACTCTATAATGTTAGTTTCTTGTAAGTTACTTATTTTTCCGTCCACATATTATGCGTCAACATGGGGGTGTTTGTTTAAGCTTATTTAGCTGGTTTGAGCTTATGTCTCGTAAGCTAACATTTTTATGCAAATTTCAAAACTTTTCGGTTTATATAAGTGTTAGTGCAAGCAGTCTCGTTGGGGAGATTTTTAGTGCAAGCAGTCTCGTATGTTTTGATTGATGACAAACATGTAACTTGATGCATAACGTAAAATGTACAAGTTACTTGTAATCATATATTGTCTCAACATACATTCAACACCTCTCGAGTCCTCGTATGATACAACACAGGTTCGTACATGTTTGTTATGTGGCATTATGATCAAACCCTTAACAAACCATTAAGAATGTTTAAAATACGGCTAGGTCATTAAGTATTTTAAAAAAGGTTTACCATTCTACTTAGAACCTCATTTCACATTTTGCATATACAAGTATTCTTACTTGTACATCATGTTTTCTAAGTTTAATAGGATAAATACACTTTAGGTGTCAAACTAACATGATACATATTGGTTAACATATATTAGTTAAGCTAAGCTTGTATATACATGCTACATGATCACTAGGATACATGTTACAAACATATACACATTTATATTATTTACATTTTAAATCTTAAAATAGAAATATATATACATGACATCATGGCATACATCATTGACAAATCTTGTAGATTTAGAAAGATATTTTGTAATGATCTTGAAGCAACATAGTTGACTTTGGAAGATATGGCAAGATATGGTAAGATATGAAAAGATTTGCTAGCTGTCTGGTCCGGCGGATCCCTTTGGTATAAAGGGCGGATCCCGGCGGATCCCTTTTGTCAAATCCATGGTTTGTTTTACATTTTGCCTATAAATAGTAGCCCATTGTTTACCCATTGTTTCAAGCAACTAGAACACACATTCCCTTTATCATTTCACACACTTAGATCAGTAGCAAACCATGTAGATTCATACATTAATCATCCTTTACATAATGATCATAATGTTACTAACTTTCATTATGTTGTAAGCATACACTGTTAATGATCCTGAGAAGCAAGCTCAAGATCATGAGTCATTATCCATAGCATACTTCCTGATCCACCAAGAAGGTTAGAAGATCTTGAAGTCATTATCCATCATAGCATTCCAACATATGAAGATTCAAGAGCACTTGACATCCTCAATGATTGAAGACTTCTTATTCAAGAAGTTCATGTAGATTCCATATGCATATATGAAGATCCATCACAACAAGTTTAGGGAGCTTGTGATCTTCATCCATTGAAGGCTTCCTATCAACGGAAGTTCATTTAGATTAGCCATTCATATCCATGACCCATTTATGTCATGGATCATCATTGTAATCTATTCATACTAGATTAGATGGTTTATGTGTTTGTGCCATAAAACACAAGGTTTCTATGTTGGGCCATAAAACATAACGGGAGTGGTTGTACCCTTGTGAAAGAACCAACGGGAGTGGTTGTACCCTTGTAAAGAACTCGACATCTAGCTTAGTGTCGGAAATTGTATAGGCGACGTTAGGTTGGTTCTACCTCGAACTAGAACTCGGTATTTAGCTTTGTACCGGAAAAAGTGTAAGCGACGTGTGTAAGGTTTTCTCCGCCGAGAAGGGAGCTTGTTGATCTAGTGAAGTAACTCTCGAGTTGGGTACTCGGGGAGTGGAGTAGGGCGGAGAGGAGCTCCGTGACCGAACCACTATAAATCATCGTGTTCGGTTTGCGCTTTCTTTTACTTATCTCTTTACTTTTATGTTTGCTTTATATGTTTGTTTGTGTTGTGATATTTGTTTGACAACTTGCTTAAGTATATGCTAGTCATAAACTACACGTAACATCTTTCATATTACAACAAGCTTAAATGGATATTTGATACAACAAGTTTTAAGATTTTAAAACGGAAACGTATTCACCCCCCTCTACGTTTTCACAATTGGTATCAGAGCCTCGTGGCTCTTATTTTCAAAACAAATGGTTTTTAAAATGGAGTACGATCCATGTATCAAATTACCATTGAAGCAGAACATAATATGAAAAATGTTTCGCTAAGTATACTTAGAAATTTTGTTGTTAAATATTACTTTGTATACAAGCTTGAAGATGTCTTTGGAAAATCAAAAGAAAATATTTCTTAAAAAGATTAAGTGTCAAATTGTGTGCGTAAAGCTAATTTACGAAAAACACGGGTTTTAAAGGGGCGTTTGGGATAACTATTAATTTAGTTGAAAAATCGCCTCCGTAATGTTTAGATAAGTCACATAAGCAGAAATGTTGTTAAATATGCGTAATATATGTTTAATATTAAGTCTAGCAAGTCCTACATGTTTTCTCTATGTCAAAATACGAGTTTAGGAGAATTTGTCACAGACACCCACGGATCCCTTTGTTACAAAGGGCGGAACCCTCAAAAAGGATCCGCCAAATCCATCACTACAGTATGCAGTTTTTGTCCAACTTCAAAAATTCATAACTAATTAACCGTAAGTCCGTAGAAGTCGCGCCACCTATCATTTTGAAGGGAATTAAGTCTACTTTCATTTAAAAATAATCTCATGTCCTAAATCTAAATTAAAGTAGGTAAAACAAATCAAATACTACAACCTGTTCAAAATATTAAGTTTCATTTTAACACAGTAACTTAAACTTTTACGTCGGGCAATGTAAGTTGGTATTCTTTGAACATTGATATGATTTCTTTTGAAACTAAAGAATTTAGTAATATAAAGGAAACAAATCAAGCTTGGCATACATCGTCATATTTAAACGCCAAGTGACGAAAAATATCTTTTCATTTATGCTATGCTATGTGACTATTTGTTCTAAGTTATTTGCATACATGTGATTTGCCTGTCGGTAATTTTGATTGCATTTGTTGATAGGAAATACATAAGTGTTTTGCCATGACAATTATTTGCTTGTTTATGAATTACTTGTTTGATGCACAATAGGACTTTTGCTAGATCTTGTGCACTAAGTTGATAAACTGTGTTTGTTTCAATTATAGACTTAGATATTTTTGTTTGCATATGTTATGTGAAAACTTTGCATAACTTACTTAGAAATGTGAACTGAGTGAAACTAGTTTAGTATCTTTAAATGTATTGTCTTGCACAAACCTTCACTTAATTTCAAGTGTTAAAATGTGTAAACATGTTGTATCTGTTTAAGTGTGTTTGGTATAAGAAAATTTCAAACAATGATGTGATGATGATGAAGCGAAAAGTGTACCGCTTTTAAGGGGTCATTTAAGCCTTAAATCGTATTTATTTGATCAAATATTGCCCTAAATCGTTCCTTTTGTCATTTTAGGTACTTTTGAGGAGAAATCTGGAAAAGGAGGCATTTTGGACGTTTTTGGAGCATAAAAGTGAAGAAAACGACAAAGTCTCAAAAATCGGCTGAAAGTTACCTTTGACGGCGTCACAATTAACTCTGGACGGCGTCATGCTTTGGCAAGAAAAAGTGGACGTGAAATTTACTCATGATAGGCCAGTGAAAATAGCATGTGAATTCTGACGGCGTCACGCTTTAACTTGATCAAGGGCGTCACGGCTTAAATCATAAGGGGACGGCGTCACGTTCACGAGCTGACGGCGTCAAGCCTTGATAAGCCAGAATGGATTTTTGAAGAGCTAAAGAGGGACGGCGTCAAGAAGGTCATCCGGGAACCCTAGAAGCGGCGAGGTGACGGCGTCACACTCCATAAGGTGACGCCGTCAGATGCAAAAGTCTATATATAGTTTTCTAATTTTTTGTCATTAGAGAGAGCTTAGTGTGTGGAATTTTGGGTGAAAACCCTAGGACGATTTTAGCTACTTTTTCAAGGCTTTTTGCCTTGAGATCTTCCATGTTACATTGAAGATAAGTTATCAATTAATCATTCAATATGTCTATGTATTGTTTGATTTTATCTTATTCTTGTCTTTTGATTAACATGTTAGGCTAAATTTATCTTGTGTTTGCTTAGATCTAATGAAACCTAGCTATTGATTATTGGTTATTAGTGTGTTGTTAGTTGTATTGGATGATTGTTTATCTATGTTAGGCTTAAGAAAACTGGCTAACTTCCTATTCGGTAACTTGCTTGAACGTCTTAAGAAACATGAACCAAATGCGTACTAAAGGTTTTTATGGTTGTATTTAATGCACAAGCGAATTCTAGTGATCCCATGTTAGGAGCTTCCTAGCCGGCTCGACATAGGAGTGAAGTAGGAGCTTGTAGAGTTGGGGAAGTAAGTACGCCACCCCACGAATGGTATTAAGGAATACACCCGTCATCCACGCGACTAATACACACTAATTAACCGGTAAAAGATAGTTAGGGAGTAAGGAAATCTAAGTAAACACATTTCTCTACACATAAGTTTCTCACCACATTTTCATTTTTGTTATTTTATTCTATTTGCATTTGTAGTAATTTGGGTTAGTTGACTAGCAACTAATTCCGCCCACTCTTTCAAAACCGAGATTTTACTTGCTTTCATAAAAATATAAAAACATAAAAAGAATCTTCCTCAACCCTTAGACCTAATTAGAGTAGTCTTTCACACCTAACGAACACTATTCCCTGTGGAGAACGATCAATCCCCCGTACTTACCACTACACTATACTACATCGGTCAGGTACACTGCCTGGTGGGGTTGTAAGCCTCTTGAGATCCCTCGAGAGGTAAAACCTGTTGTAAGGTTGCAAAACCCACGCATCAAACAATGATGTGATGACTTGTTGTGTTATTAGGATATTGTGTTGGTATTATATTTTTATGTGAACTAACAAAACAATGCAGGATGATAACATTTTGATGTTGTCAAGTTTCCGGGTTTAAGCCACCGTTTGGCTTAACCACTTTTATGGTAAATTTTCGGGATTTGAACGAGTAACGAAAAATATGACATATCCTCTGTTAGAATTAGCACTTATGATCGGCGGATATGGCGGATCCCAAATTTTGGATCCGCCTGTTGTGCACTTTGGCTCCGCCATTCCTCACCCTGCAGATTCTGCGAAACCCAAATATGGGATCCGCACTTGTTGTCAATTGGATCCGCCAGGATAACAACTAGTTTTTCAAACTTTCATTTAATTCCTCACTCAAGATCACTCACATTCTTCACTAGGATTCTTTTCACTGATGATTTACTCATATTAGGATTAGAACATTTCACTTGCACCTATAGGAAAATCATCTCTAACCATAACTTCAAACTTCACAAAAAGGGATCCAAGATACCTTTCTCCATAAAGGAAGGAATCCGGAAATTTGTTCCTTGCAGTCCATGGACCACTGATCATTTATGATCATTACACACATTCACTGCATCCACTTGTCCTTTACTTATCCATTAGCTTGATTTGTAAAATGACAACCTCCTAACAAGTCCGAACTCACTATTGGCAAAAATATCATAGATCACAAGTCCAACTGATAACTATAGATATTATCCAGTATTCACATATGTTGCCTTACTTGGTTAACATGTCATCTTTCAAGACAATTTACATCAAGTCATAACTCACACTTAGGTTATAGATGTAATTATCAAGTCTTGTCATCTTTTTCTCCAAGTAGGATTGACAACTTAAGTATTTCGTCCGAAATATTCAAGTATATATGACTTACGATTGTAGTCATTAAAAGTCATATCTGAAACAATCAACTCACAAGTATTTTAACAACGTATGTTAAAACACTTATCTTATCATGACTAGAACATTTGTTCTTCATCCCATTTAGCCCCTAGGTTTCACAAACATAACCAAGCACTTCATTTACTAGTGAACCACAATAATCAATATCCATTCTTGTCATTTTCAATATTCATGAAACCCAAAGTACTTCTATAGTACAACAGATCTCTGCATCACCACATCCTTAGTTAGACACTCCATCTAAATCAACCAATCCACAATCCTTTCCATCATTTGAATCAGTTGAGAGCATTGCTCAAAAAGCCTGTAGTTCAACACTCATCAAATGCACGTTGAATCAACTCAACCATACTTTATCACCTATAGGATTAGAACCTTCACCATCAGATGAGCATGATGCTCACATTCATTGTTTATCAATTTCCACTAGGTTTAAGTAGTACCACAAGTCATCAAAGTATTGGTAATACTTTGTCATTTGACTTCTGCATTAGTTTCATTAAACCTTAGATCAACATTGTAGCAACTTATGTTATAATGTAATCTCTAAACAAATCTCATGACAATGATTCTTGAGGAGTATACATAAGAAACTCAAGTGAATTTCTCATGTATTCATCTAGTAAATTTAGGATAAGTCTATCCAACTCAAACACTTTAAGTTCATATGTTTATTTAGGAAAACATGATGTTTCGGAAAATATTATGCTTAAATCATGCATTTAGTTTTCATCTTGTTAAAAAGATAATGTATATCCTATGCATCATTCTCTTCTTGCAACATGAATGGTTGTGTTACAAGAGATTTCATTACACCTACAAGTTCTATGAACTTTCTTCCTCATCTGTTCATACTTGTTTTCATAAGCATGATAACCTTACTTGTTGAAAGATACTTTATGTATCTATCTTCTTTCAAGCGTACATCATAACCAAACCCTGCTCATAATCTAGTTCAAACCTTGTGTGTATCCTACACATCTCTAGAGCATACACAAGATCCATTAAAGTTGGTAACTTTACTTAGATTCTTGTTCCAAAGAGCTTTCTTGAGAACGTTCTTAACATATTCCATTATCATACACAAACATATCTCTTGTTCTTAGATGATCAAATCACTTGCATAACACATACTTAAACTCAACTTAAAAGATGTCACCCTTTAGATCATTCAACCTTAGATTCCAAACACAAAGATTAAAATCTGTTGACACATATTTGTCAAATTCCCGTGTATAACATGACACCTTCATCACATTAGTTTTAATAGAAATAGTTGAGTCTCAGTAATTGGTAAACTATCATATTTAGATAGGCAAAAATAGGAATTCCTATCTTTCAGACATGAGAATGACTACTGGAGAATTTATTGCACTAGAAACTCAATTTAACCTAACGGTTAAATTGCTTCCAGCAGAGAAGTTAGGTATGTGGAATCACCGGTAAAAATGGTCGTGTTTAGCCTGAATTGAGCACCGCTAGTAATAGTCTCATATTCATTCTCCAACTTGAAAAATATGTATTCCTATACGTGCCTAAAGTAAGTATTAAAATACGATAATTTATCTTGTCTTAGGAATATTAATCAAACAAGTAGTAGATATGATTATTCTTAGTATAATCACTTGCATTTCATATACATGTGTTGATTACATGTTAGTTGTTTGATATGATTAAGTAACTTGACATAATCATGATAACTATTTTAGTGATAGTCAAATGTGTAAACCTTGGAAAGGTTTTGTCTGCATGCTTATATGCTTCATGTTAACATGATTTGAATAATATGTTCATTCTTTCGTTATATGCTATTTCGCAAGATTAATGTATTACTTGTTAACTTACGATATGTCATTTTTAATACATGGTGTTAGATAGCTCTTTTCTTTAGTTGACATTCTTTGAGCTTTTTCATAGGATAGTCTAAATGATGCATGCTTCCAAAATGTTAAAAATTGTTTGCAATGAATCTGTCGTCTCATTTCTTTTGTAACTGATGAGGCGAAAAGTGTACCGCTTTTAAGGGGTCATTTAAGCCCTAAATCGTATTTATTTGATCAAATATCGCCCTAAATCGTTCCTTTTGTCATTTTAGGTACTTTTGAGGAGAAATCTGGAAAAGGAGGCATTTTGAACGTTTTTGGAGCATAAAAGTGAAGAAAACGACAAAGTCTCAAAAATCGGCTGAATGTTACCTTTGACGGCGTCACAATTAACTCTGGACGGCGTCATGCTTTGGCAAGAAAAGTTGGACGTGAAATTTACTCATGATAAGCCAGTGAAAATAGCATGTGAATTCTGACGGCGTCACGCTTTAACTTGATCAAGGGCGTCACGGCTTAAATGAAAAGGGGACGGCGTCACGTTCAAGGTTCGACGGCGTCAAGCCTTGATAAGCCAGAATGGATTTTTGAAGAGCTAAAGAGGGACGGCGTCAAGAAGGTCATCCGGGAACCCTAGAAGCGGCGAGGTGACGGTGTCACAATCCATAAGGTGACGCCGTCAGATCCAAAAGTCTATATATAGTTTTCTAATTTTTTGTCATTAGAGAGAGCTTAGTGTGTGGAATTTTGGGAAAAAACCCTAGGACGAATTTAGCTTCTTTTTCAAGGCTTTTTGCCTTGAGATCTTCCATGTTACATTGAAGATAAGTTATCAATTAATCATTCAATATGTCTATGTGTTGTTTGATTTTATCTTATTCTTGTCTTTTGATTAACATGTTAGGCTAAATTTATCTTGTGTTTGCTTAGATCTAATGAAACCTAGCTATTGATTATTGGTTATTAGTGTGTTGTTAGTTGTATTGGATGATTGTTTATCTATGTTAGGCTTAAGAAAACTGGCTAACTTCCTATTCGGTAACTTGCTTGAACGTCTTAAGAAACATGAACCAAACGCGTACTAAAGGTTTTTATGGTTGTATTTAATGCACAAGCGAATTCTAGTGATCCCATGTTAGGAGCTTCCTAGCCGGCTCGACATAGGAGTGAAGTAGGAGCTTGTAGAGTTGGGGAAGTAAGTACGCCACCCCACGAATGGTATTAAGGAATACACCCGTCATCCACGCGATTAATACACACTAATTAACCGGTAAAAGATAGTTAGGGAGTAAGGAAATCTAAGTAAACACATTTCTCTACACATAAGTTTCTCACCAACATTTTCATTTTCTGTTATTTTACTTTATTTGCATTTGTAGTTATTTGGGTTAGTTGACTAGCAACTAATTCCGCCCACTCCTTCAAAACCGAGATTTTACTTGCTTTCATAAAAATTATAAAAACATAAAAAGAATCTTCCTCAACCTTTAGACCTAATTAGAGTAGACCTTCACACCTGACGAACACTATTCCCTGTGGAGAACGATCAATCCCCCGTACTTACCACTACACTATACTACATCGGTCAGGTACACTGCCTGGTGGGGTTGTAAGCCTCTTGAGATCCCTCGAGAGGTAAAACCTGTTGTAAGGTTACATAACCACGCATCAAGTTTTTGGCGCCGTTGCCGGGGAATAGTTATTGTTTAGGTTGAATTTTTATTTCTATTAGGTCTACTCACTAGATTCCTTTCTAGTGAGATTTTTATTTTATTTTTTCTAGGTTTTCTTTAGTCTATCTATTTTCTTCGTGTCTTTGTTCGTAACCATACCATCCGACATCATGGAAGATGGTAATATCCTTAACCCCCACAACCCACCACCACAACAACCACCACCACCTCCTAGAGCCCGTACTTTAGGAGAGTATTCCCGTCCTAGCCACCACGGCTATCGAAACACCATTGAGCTCACTCAAGGAGCCAATATCACACCCTTGCGATCCGACACCATCCGGTTGGTGCAAAGCGGATGCGCATTCCATGGACTTCGTTCTGAAGATCCTAATCAACATCTCAAGGACTTTCTCAAAATCGTTGATTCTATAGACCTTGATGTTGCCACTCGAGAGACGACCAGATTGCGTCTCTTTCAATTCTCTCTTCGGGACCAAGCTAGTCAGTGGCTAGAACGTCAACCCGCAGGATCCATTACCTCTTGGGATGATCTCACCACTCGTTTCCTTGCTCAGTTTTTCCCACCGGGAAGAACTACCAAGCTAAGGAATGATATCTTGATGTTCCAACAACGTCAAGGCGAAACTCTCTACGAGGCATGGACTCGATTCAAGGACTTACTCCAAAAAGTCCCTCACCATGGCATAGAACTTTGGCTCCAAGTCCAAATCTTCTATGACCATATAAATCTCTACACAAGGCAAACCATTGACCAAGCGGCCGGTGGCAAGCTACGTGATCTAAGTGCGGAACAATCATGGGCTCTCCTAGAGGATCTTGCTCTTTATGACAACGAAAGTTGGAGTGATCCCCGTGATTTGAATAAAACGGTCAAGGCAATATCTTTGCCTTCGAACAATTCAAGTACTTCCGACCGTAGGATCATAGAACTTGAAGACCAAGTCAAGTTTCTCATGAAATCCTACGAGGCTCCTAAACCTCCAAGCCAAGTGAACAAAATCACTTCTTCATGTGAATTATGTAGTGGTCCCCACGACACTCGTGATTGCATGGAACTCCCCGAACAAGCTTTTGTGGACTACGCATCCTCGCGTACCGACGGAGCGGGAGACAAGTGGTACACTTTCAAACCCGAGCCAAACCCTTATGGTGATTCATACAACCCCTCATGGAAAAATCACCCGAACCTTAGGTGGAAACAAAACCAAAACGCCCAACAAACAAATTCTTCCAACCCACCTAATCGTTTCCAATCAAGCGGTTCCAACTCGAACCGTACTTTCAACAACAATCCTTCCGGCAATGGTAGTACCAATAACTTTGAAGGATTGATTTCCCAATTTATGGCATCTCAAGAAGCTCGGATAGCTAGATTCGAGACCGAATTCAATCAACAACAAACGGAGATGACCACTAAAATTGACAACTTGTTGAAAGCTCTCCATAACCAAGTGTTATCACCTCCACATAAGGACGCTAGGAACACAAATAGCGGACCCCAAGTAAAAGACCCCTCTTCATCCAAACACGTCCACTTTGTCAACATTGTCACTATTAAACCAATTGATAGGAATGAGGATAATAGTGAACCTAAGGATGAGGATAGGAAAGTCGAGGTTGATAAGGAAGTTAGGACAAGTGTGATTGAAGAAGTAGATGATGATTAGGACTACTTCAATAGGCTACCCACTAAGGAAGAGCGCGCATACCATACAAACTTATTCGATGACCCCGAGACACCATACTTCCTAGGTAGACCCATCATAGAAATAGGCGACCCTTCTAATCTCAACATTCCATGCAACATTGGACATCTACATGTGTGGAAAGCTTACATCGACCTTAGATCACCCATAAACATCATGACTAGAGCCCACTACAACTTGATAATGAAGAATCAACTTGGGTATAGGATGTTCCCTGACAAGGGTTGGATGAGTAACTTCACGGGAAGAGTTAAGGGATTACCGGTTTATGTAGGAAACTTCACCTATGTCACCGACTTTGTAATTGTAGAAGATATCCGCCCAATAGTCGATGCATCCTTGACTCAAGTGGTTTTTGGAAAACCATTTGTTGAGGTCTCTAGAATGACTTATGAACCTTCCTTAGGGATAGTTAGATTTAAGGATGAGACCGATGAAGTAAGCTACCAAATGCCATATAAGATAGAACAATTCCAACACTTGTCAAATGTTGAGAAGGAGCTCAAGCAAGCGGTCTACTATAGGAATGATGAGGATAGAAGTAAAGGGGTAGACTATGTTATGGAAAGGATATTCGGTTTCTACAAGGATTGTTTGAAATTAGGATCGGAATATAAAACCGGGAAGGAGAATGGCCTAGGAACCGTGACCGATGATGGAGTCACGTAATGTACGTGACTTAGAGTCTAGCTACAAGACTCGTTAATAAAGAAAAGCACTTCTTGGGAGGCAACCCAAGCTTTATTTGTTTTATTTGCTTTGTGTGTTTATTTATTTGCTTTGTTTGTTTTTATTTGTTTCCATATGTGTGTTTAATTTTTATCATTATTGATTCATGTTCAAAAGTAATTTGTGAAAATGCTTTATGTTGTTTTTAACTTCGTCTTAACTACATATAAAGGTATTTTGCAAAAGTTAAGTGTAAGGGAAATCTAAATCGGTTTATTAGAACACAAATGAACATGAATCGTAATAATAATAAAATAGCATACATATTAGTGTTTGTTTGAGTCAAATGCTTGTATCGAGTCATAATGATGTTTTGCAGGATTTCCAGGAAGTAAGGTAAAGGTTTTTCCAGAAATTTTCCGGAAACTTAAAATGAAAATTTTTGTCAGGTCATTTCTGACGGCGTCAAGGTTTATAACCTGACGGCGTCAGATTTAATTTTCAGAAATTTTTGAAAGTTTTGTTTTTAAAAAGTTTTTATTAAAATCTCCAACTTATAATCTCCAGGAATCTGCAAAGTTATCATTCCACAAGCATTATATCCTTATATATAGATTTTATCCCGCCGATGTTATGCAGGTTTTCGTGTTTGTTTTCTCAGGTTTAACAGGTTATTTTGGACAAGGAGATGTTTATTGAATCAAGCTTTTTGCGATGCATTAGTCATGGAGCTTCAACATTCTCTTTGGAGGAAGATCTAACCGTGTAATTTCACTATCCACCGAGCGAATCAGGGGAGTATTTGATTTCATTCTTTTACTTTTTGCTTTTACATCTTGTTATTTGAACATTGGGGACAATGTTCATCTTAAGTGTAAGGGGAGGGTAAAAGTACGATTTTAGAGAATGCCATTGCGCTTGATTTTTGTTTGTTTAATAATAGATGTGTAATAAAACTGAGATAAATACCTGTTAGGGTAATTTTAGTGCCAAATTTAAAATTTTTTACAACACTTAGGAGTGAAACTTTGATCTTAATGAGCGTCTCACGGATAGGAGTTATATGACTAGCACAAAAACCGTACCACTAAAAAATTTTTCCACCCCAAATATGTGAGGTTCGCCCCTAGAATTGGTAGGAAAAGCATTTATGCTATGATGTGTGTACCGGTAGCACTTAGATTCTAGAACTTGCGTTAGGACCATTCCGAGGCCACAAGTGAGACTACATTCGTGTAGTTAGATTTACTACATGATAAGAGGCATTAGGATTAACCCATTGTTTTACACCTGTGTTTTTGTTATAATTACATTGGCTACATTGGTCAAGTAATTCTCCCACACCCTTTGCGTTGTACTCATTTTTTAGTACACGATACCCCTAGTACACCCCTCAGAGCCTATCTTTTCGTTTTGACCTTTAAGCATTTTACTTAAAGGAAGAATTTGTTACACCCCACTTAAATTTACACCCAAATCGCCTTAGCCTACCTTGTATGCACTCATCTTTAGTGCATTATTGTTACAACATTTGTTTAAACCCAAGTTAATTATCTAGTTGATTACATGGTTGCTAAGTCGAGTCATATCCTTGTACATATTGTTTTGGGACGATTGGGACTCATGGGTAAAGTACTAGTGTAATGGAGTAATGGGGAAGAACAACATTATTACCCCCATATGTGCTAAATGTTTTAAAAGTACTCCAAGTTTTTCAATTATCTTAATTCGAGTCGTTAGATTAGTATTTGTAAAGTTATGTAAAAGTTCAAGTGTAAGGGGAATGCAATGCCCCTATGATGTATTATTTTGGATGGTAGGGCAAAAGTGTATGCAAAAAAAAAAAAAAAAAAAAAAAAAAAAAAAAAAAAAAAAAAAAAAAAAAATCGAAAAATCAAGAAAAATACAAAAAAATGAGAAAAAGAAAAAGTAGAAAAAACATACGGACTACCATCCCGTTTCATTGTATTTTATTTTATGTTTTTGTTATGTTTTGTTACTTTCTTTCATTAGCTTAAGATCGAGTCTAGTCTTGGCTTAGCAACATTGTATAGTACATGTAATTGATCAAGATTTTTAACTCGCCACCAGTAAAATATCCCTTATCCAACAAAACCGTGTTTTCCTTTTCCCTACACCTAACGTTATAACCCATTTAAAAGCCCTCTTTGATAGTTTATCTTAGGTGCTTACGCCTAGTGGAGGAGGTTTTCGATCCTTTCCCAAGCCTATGGTAATCTATTTGCTATGACAGGTAGTGAGAGATATTATCCGTTTTCATTTATGAGAATTATTTTGATGACACTTGAGAGATGTGAGTATCTAAACACTACTTGTGAGGTGCTAGTTTGTAATCTCCGTGCTTATTATGATTGAAGTGGAACGATTATTTGTCGTAATTACTTTTATGTTTGCATTAAATGACCCCTAACTTGTAGTTTGATTAGAATAAAAGCGCATTTGCTTGAGGACAAGCAAATCTCAAGTGTAAGGGTATTTGATGAGGCGAAAAGTGTACCGCTTTTAAGGGGTCATTTAAGCCCTAAATCGTATTTATTTGATCAAATATCGCCCTAAATCGTTCCTTTTGTCATTTTAGGTACTTTTGAGGAGAAATCTGGAAAAGGAGGCATTTTGGACGTTTTTGGAGCATAAAAGTGAAGAAAACGACAAAGTCTCAAAAATCGGCTGAATGTTACCTTTGACGGCGTCACAATTAACTCTGGACGGTGTCATGCTTTGGCAAGAAAAGTTGGACGTGAAATTTACTCATGATAGGCCAGTGAAAATAGCATGTGAATTCTGACGGCGTCACGCTTTAACTTGATCAAGGGCGTCACGGCTTAAATGAAAAGGGGACGGCGTCACGTTCAAGGTTCGACGGCGTCAAGCCTTGATAAGCCAGAATGGATTTTTGAAGAGCTAAAGAGGGACGGCGTCACGAAGGTCATCCGGGAACCCTAGAAGCGGCGAGGTGACGGCGTCACAATCCATAAGGTGACTGATGAACTCAAATAAGTACATTTTATTACTATCATTTATCCTATTAATTTGACTTGTTTTACTATATTATGTATGAGGATTGATACTTAATTGTTTACTTTTGTAATTCTCAGGTAAAAACAAGCATTTGGTGAAACTTAGCGATTATGGACTAATAATGGAGCAAAACGTGCATAAAGTGAAAGTCTACTGACATGGACAAGATCAAGTCAATTCTGCTCCAGATGCGCCGCATCTCACTCTCGACATGCGCCGCATCTCTATCAAGATATCACCAGATACGATCCAAGATACAAGAGGACATGCGCCGCATCTAATCAAGAGTTACGCCGCATCTTCTGGCGGTGTACGAATATTCCTGAATATTATAATCTTGGACCCCACGCGAAGTTAAGTACATGCGCCGCATCTACTTAAGTAGATGCGCCGCATCTTCCCTCAGACAGAAACTATAAATACCCCGTAGACCAGACGAATTTAAGAGTTCGAAACCCTAAAACCGAAGTTCGGACAGCAGAACAGGAGGACGAATTCAGTCAAGAGGCAGCACAAGACACACCCAAATCGAAGATACAAGAGCTGTAAGAAGGTGCTGCATGTATTTAATTCATTAAGTAGTTTTGTTTTATTGTGTTAGCAAACTTTAATTCATCAGGATTGGTGGCTTGTGTAATGTGACAACGAAAGATTGCACTCCCTTTAATACTTGCTTTCCCATCAATTAAAGTTTATATGTTGATGTCTTTGGTTACTACTTATTAGTGCATTGATAACCTCTGTGTTTATTAGTGGCTTGCGGGCATCCGACTGCGGGACAAGATGTGGCTCCCACGGTTGTTTCTAAATTGATCACTTAGGAATAACTTTTAGACATAAGTAATCATTAAGGGTTTACTCGCCGATAAGAATAGGACCAACGAGAAAGGGTTAATTACATACACTTCATATAAAGCTATCAATAAAACAAGTGACAATCTACTTAATCATAAGGACAGCCCTCTTATTGTCTCGAGTATCTATCTGTGTACGTGTGTGCTACTTGCTGATTCGTGCCTATTGGTTTATTTTATCATTTAATTGCAACAAAACTGTGCCAGTCTCTCAGGCTGAAACCCCCTTGCGTTAGGATATTAAAATACTGATTAGAATAACTAGATAATACGTTCCACTCTTAGTGATCGACACTCTACTTACCATTATCTTCATACTGACCGGGTACACTGCTCGTTAAGTGTGTGTGTTATTGATAAGTCGGCTAAATATAAATTTAAAACTTGAGTAGGCATTAAAACTGCTAAACCGCAACGACACATCACGCGCATCAGTGACGCCGTCAGATCCAAAAGTCTATATATAGTTTTCTAATTTTTTGTCATTAGAGAGAGCTTAGTGTGTGGAATTTTGGGGAAAAACCCTAGGACGAATTTAGCTTCTTTTTCAAGGCTTTTTGCCTTGAGATCTTCCATGTTACATTGAAGATAAGTTATCAATTAATCATTCAATATGTCTATGTGTTGTTTGATTTTATCTTATTCTTGTCTTTTGATTAACATGTTAGGCTAAATTTATCTTGTGTTTGCTTAGATCTAATGAAACCTAGCTATTGATTATTGGTTATTAGTGTGTTGTTAGTTGTATTGGATGATTGTTTATCTATGTTAGGCTTAAGAAAACTGGCTAACTTCCTATTCGGTAACTTGCTTGAACGTCTTAAGAAACATGAACCAAACGCGTACTAAAGGTTTTTATGGTTGTATTTAATGCACAAGCGAATTCTAGTGATCCCATGTTAGGAGCTTCCTAGCCGGCTCGACATAGGAGTGAAGTAGGAGCTTGTAGAGTTGGGGAAGTAAGTACGCCACCCCACAAATGGTATTAAGGAATACACCCGTCATCCACGCGATTAATACACACTAATTAACCGGTAAAAGATAGTTAGGGAGTAAGGAAATCTAAGTAAACACATTTCTCTACACATAAGTTTCTCACCAACATTTTCATTTTTTGTTATTTTACTTTATTTGCATTTGTAGTTATTTGGGTTAGTTGACTAGCAACTAATTCCGCCCACTCCTTCAAAACCGAGATTTTACTTGCTTTCATAAAAATTATAAAAACATAAAAAGAATCTTCCTCAACCTTTAGACCTAATTAGAGTAGACCTTCACACCTGACGAACACTATTCCCTGTGGAGAACGATCAATCCCCCGTACTTACCACTACACTATACTACATCGGTCAGGTACACTGCCTGGTGGGGTTGTAAGCCTCTTGAGATCCCTCGAGAGGTAAAACCTGTTGTAAGGTTACAAAACCACGCATCAGTAACTTTGTCACACTATCTGTTTGCCATGTGTGCACTTTGTCTAAGTGGTTTTGGTATGATGAACATTTAGAAGTCATTTTATTTTACACATAGATCATTGTGTTAATTAATGGGTAATTATGCTTAAGTGACTAAGCCTAACTTCAAAACAATTTCACAATGTAGTATCTAAAACAATGTCATGCTATCTTGCAATATGATTATTTGTCTTGATGCCATGTGGTAGCTTGTTGTCTAGTAGATGAATATTTGTTTTTGTTTACATAAGATGCTATGATTTCTATGATATTCACATCTTTTGTCATTAAGACTTTTGTCTTGTAGATTGATAAAAAATTATTTGTTATTTCTCTTTGTTATTTTGCATAATTATTGTCTCATTATTACTACTTTGATTAGTAATATGTTTATAAGATCCATTTTCTTGCATATAGCTTCAAAAGCTAATAGGATTAAGTTTTAGAGGTTTGAAATTTGTGTTTGGGTATCTTTCAACATACCTCTCTCCAAATCGTATTGTTGCTTCCGCTTTCCTAACAACATCTCCATCATCCTTTAGTTATAAAAATACACCTTCCATGTGGAAACCACATACCTCATCGTGCAATCATCTTGCATTGATAGAGAAGAGCTACATAACTTCGAGGATGAAGTACTTTGTATGCTAACCAACTTCCGCAAAAACATTACTAAGCTCATCGCTTTCATTAACTTGCTTCGTCATCCTTAACATCACACATTATGATGGATGTCCACCGATTAAGGGGGAGAGAAATTCATTCACATAATTGTCTGTTTGTATTAAAGAACACTTTGTTTCTTACATCCTTAAATACTAACATGTAGGTTCACACCATTTAGCTAAAATCAAAGCTCACAAAGTCACAAGTATGTCAAACCTTCTTAGATCAACATCACAGTTTTACACCATTACCTCGTCAAGTGAAAAACACATCATGTGTTTGACAAACCTCTTAAATGAGAAGCATTAAGTCTCCTTAGACTTTGACTAGGATTAGTGAAATCAAATCAGTAGTTATAAGTAAATAGACCTTAGCTTGAACATTCGTTTGATCAAAATCGACAAAACATAACCAAATCTATTCTGGTCTTACGGAACCCTTGGATAAGACGGACGGAACCAAAAATTTGGTTCCGCCAAATCCGCGGGTACCTGGTTCAGTTTTAACTACTAATAACAGACAACCCTCTCACAACCAACGAGTCTAGGATTTACTTACCTTTATTTTGTAGGATTCTTCATCCTTGGATCATATACGTCGGTACCTTAGCAACGGGGAGTATTGATCAAGGGGGAGCATATCATGTACTAATCATTGTTTTGTAGCATTCATAATCCTTACATCATATACGTTGGTACCCTAGCAACGGGGAATATTGATTAAGGGGGAGCTACAGCCAAGGGGGAGCCTGTACACATTCTTAAGAATTCTCATTTTTCGACACACTTTTGTGTTTCGACAAAAAGGAGGAGATAGG
The DNA here is from genome assembly GCA_021014915.2 of Artemisia tridentata subsp. tridentata. Classification (NCBI taxonomy): domain Eukaryota; kingdom Viridiplantae; phylum Streptophyta; class Magnoliopsida; order Asterales; family Asteraceae; genus Artemisia; species Artemisia tridentata. The sequence goes on along the minus strand of CP139509.1, from coordinate 355,577,384 downwards.
TCAACATAGTCCAACATTGCTTACCCACGTGTATCGTTGGCTATATGCATTTCATTCATCATGCATTTTTCATATATATTCTTTTTATGTTGCACACCACTAACCTTTATGTAGGTTAAGAGTCTTAATTTGATCCGTGGATCCGCTAACAACCTAGGGAACGCAACAACCATAGGAGATTGGAGTAGTCTATTTAACTTCACTAGGGATGATGCAAGCTCGCCATTTTGGGGAGAAATGAAGTTAACTCCAAGGATACACCCTTTTTGTTTCGACAAAAGGGGGAGAAAGGTGTAAACGGAGAAAGTAAGTAAGTAATTACGGACACAAGGAGAAAGTAAGTAATTACGGACACAAGTAACTTTTTACATTTTACTTTCTATCACGTTTACATATTTTGTCATCATCAAAAAGGGGGAGATTGTTAGTGCAAGCAGTCTCGTTGGGGAGATTGTTAGTGCAAGCAGTCTCGTTGGGGAGATTGTTAGTGCAAGCAGTCTCGTTTGTTTTGATTGATGACAAACATGTAACTTGATACATAACGTAAAATGTACAAGTTACTTGTAATCATATCTTGTCTCAACATACATTCAACACCTCTCGAGTCCTCGTATGATACAACACAGGTTCGTACATGTTTGTTATGTAGCATTATGATCAAACCCTTAACAAACCATTTAGAATGTTTAAAATACGGCTAGGTCATTAAGTATTTTAAAAAGGTTTACCATTCTACTTAGAACCTCATTTCACATTTTGCATATACAAGTATTCTTACTTGTACATCATGTTTTCTAAGCTTAATAGGATAAATACACTTTAGGTGTCAAACTAACATGATACATATTGGTTAACATATATTAGTTAAGCTAAGCTTGTATATACATGCTACATGATCACTAGGATACATGTTACAAACATATACACATTTATATTATTTACATTTTAAATCTTAAAATAGAAATATATATAAATGACATCATGGCGTACATCATTGACAAATCTTGTAGATTTAGAAAGATATTTTGTAATGATCTTGAAGCAACATAGTTGACTTTGGAAGATATGGCAAGATATGGTAAGATATGGAAGCTTGTTGATCTAGTGAAGTAACTCTCGAGTTGGGTACTCGGGGAGTGGAGTAGGGCGGAGAGGAGCTCCGTGACCGAACCACTATAAATCATCGTGTTCGGTTTGCGCTTTCTTTTACTTATCTCTTTACTTTTATGTTTGCTTTATATGTTTGTTTGTGTTGTGATATTTGTTTGACAACTTGCTTAAGTATATGCTAGTCATAAACTACACGTAACATCTTTCATATTACAACAAGCTTAAACGGATATTTGATACAACAAGTTTTAAGATTTTAAAACGGTAACGTATTCACCCCCCTCTACGTTTTCACAATAAGCATGCTATGTCATAACAAGCTTATTAGCCGAAAAGTTTCAAACTTTGCAAAAAAAAAAATGGGCTTATTTAATTTTATGCGTCAACATGGGGGTGTTTGTTTAAGCTTATTTAGCTGGTTTGAGCTTATGTCTCGTAAGCTAACATTTTTATGCAAATTTCAAAACTTTTCGGTTTATATAAGCATGCTATGTCATAACAAGCTTATTAGCCGAAAAGTTTCAAACTTTGCAAAAAAAATAAAAAAAAATGGGCTTATTTAATTTTATGCGTGTTTAGTTAAGTTATTTTTTTGCGGCAGGTGAGCAAATCAGTAAGCTTTCTAAAAAAGAGTTTGACGACTGCTGCAAAACGTATGGAATTGGAGAAGAGCGGGAACCAAGACTCAAAGCGGAAAGAAGTGTATATGACACCTCCTCCCAGAATTGTTGGAGTTTATACCCACTCTTCTGCATCCGGGACGCTAAAATTACCGCTTTCAAGTGTTTTTTTTTTTTTTTTTTTTTTTTTTTTTTAAGAAGTAATGAAAGAGTTCGCGATCGATCTATCTTCACTACACCCCAATGCAATTTTGAAAGTTCTCACTTTTGAATTGTTATGCAAGGCACTAGGTGTTACTCTAAGGATAAAGAATTTTGACATGTTTTACCGCATTCGTTCGAAAGCGAGTACGTTCAGCTTTTACAACCAACCAAATTCAAAATTGATGTCTCAATTGGATGACTTGCCTAGATGTTGGAGTGATCGTTTTTTCTTCATTAGGAATGAGCATCCCATGGAAAGCCGTTATTCGTTTCAGGAAATGAGGCAAACTGAACCCGATATATATCTGTCTATTTAAGATTCTAGATTGAGTTGGTCCCGTGGCTTACCGTCTTGAGTTTCCCTAAGAAGCGTTCAAAGTGCATTCCACCTCTCAAACCCGAAGACATGTCTATCCGACGAATATTTGTATCTCGCTGGACGAAATACAAATTGACGACAAGCTGGAATTTATCGAGGATCTGGTAGAGATCATGGACAGAGAGGTCAAACAATTAAAGCAAAGCCGCATTCCGATCGTCAAAGTTAGATGGAACTCTAGGAGAGGTCCGGAGAAACATGAGAACGCGAAGACCAATTCCGTGCTAAGTACCCATACCTCTTCACCGACACCACCCTGATAGCCAACACAAACTGAATTTTGGGTCGGAATTCTTTTAACGGGGGAAGACTTTAACAACCCTCATTTTCAGGTCAATATCTATTTTAATAAATATCTCGTTTCATAATCTGACCTCTACATTTTACTTAACGCGTAGTCTTTATTTTTTTTTCGCGCGTATCGGGTAACAACATTAAACGAGTATTGTTTTTAGACTACATTTAGTCTACGTATAACAACAACAATAATATTCTCATGAGGACATTTTACACATAGACAACAAATGTCAAACCTCATGGACTTCATTGTAAATTAAAGGAAAAATAGACCACAAATATCAGATACCATGACAATTCGCTGGAGTAGATAGGAAAAAAAAACTCTGTTTAAAAAAAGAAAAGAAAAAAACCTACATTTCAGGTTAGTTGGTAATACGCTTACTCTATAATGTTAGTTTCTTGTAAGTTACTTATTTTTCCGGCCACATATTATGTGTCAACATGGGGGTGTTTGTTTAAGTATATTTAGCGGGTTTTCGGCTTATGTCTTGTAAGCTTACTTTTTTTTTTTTTTTTTTTTTTTTTTTTTTTTTTTTTTTTTTGCAAATTTCGAAAGTTTTCGGTTTATATAAGCATGCTATGTCACACCAAGCTTATATAAGCCGAAAAGTTTCAAATTTAGAAGAAAATGTGCTTATTTAATTTTATGCGTGTTTAATTCAGTTATTTTTAACGGCAGGTGAGCAGTGAGTAATCTTTCTAAAAAAGAGTTTGCCAACTGCTGCAAAACGTATGAAATTGGAGAACAAATTTCAAACCTCAGGGACTTCATTGTAAATTAAATAAAAAATTGACAACAAATGTCTGATACTATGACAATTTGCAGGAGGAGAAAGAAAAAAACTTATGTTAAAAAAAAAAAAGAAGAAAGAAAACAACCTACATTTCAGGTTAGTTGGTAATACAGTTACTCTATAATGTTAGTTTTTTGTAAGTTACTTATTTTTTCGTCCAAATATTATGCGTCGACATGGGGGTGTTTGTTTAAGCTTATTTAGCTGGTTTTCGGCTTATGTCTCGTAAGCTCACTTTTTTTTGCAAATTTCGAAACTTTCCGGTTTATATAAGCATGCTATGTCACAACAAGCTTATAAGCCGAAAAGTTTCAAACTTTGTTAAAAAAAAATGAGCTTATTTTATTTTATGCGTGTTTAATTAAGTTATTTTTTTGTGGCAGGTGAGCAACGAGTAAGATTTTTAAAAAGGGATAATTTCAAAAATATCTCAGTTGCCTTTTGCTTTTGCTTTTATAGTCGGAATCTTTTTTCCTTCCAAAACTAAACCGGGCAACTGAGCAACTTTGAACTACCCAACCATGTGTCGCTATTTGTCCGACATGAAGTACGCCAATTGGCTAAAAAGTACACCAGTTGCCCAAAAAGTACACAAGTTGCCCTATCTTGTAATCCGTAAAGTCACACTTGTCACTTGCTGGTTGTAGTTGCCCAATTGTACATGTTGCCCTGATCTAGTTTCGGAAGGAGAAAAGATTCCGTCTAGAAAAGCAAAAGCAAAAGGCAACTGGGGTATTTTCGGAATTATCCCTATTCAAGCTACTAAGACTTATGAAGACTTTCGCACAAGTGCATGGGTTATGTTGTTGGTACCCGGGGCTCATTTTTTTTAGTGTACTTTTTACATCCTCCGCTCCCTGGCTCACTTTGTTTACAGTACAACACAAATTTTTTTTTAATCATTTTCTGTTTTGTATTTTTTGTCAGTGTAATACTTTTGACTTATTAAACTTTATATTTTCTGTTCCGCCCTTTCAATTTTATATTTTTTAATATAAACAAAATTATAAAAATAAAAATAAAAATAAAAAACCGAAAAAATTAAAGGGAGTATCATTTATAGAAAAGAGGGGTCTTAATAATCTATCTCTAAGTGAATTAAGATATTTAATTTGATATGTCTAGTGAGTGACTAAATAATAATGTCATAAGCAAAATTAGGGTTGATCATCGGTTGAAGATCGGATCGGACCGGACCGACCAAGATCGAGACTGAAATTGCCTAAAAACCAAAACCGAGACCGAGATCGAAATAAGGAAAAACTCGAGACCGAGACCGGACCGTTAGTCATTCGGTCGGTCGGAACGATCCAGCTCTAAGCAAAATGTTTATGGAAAAATACAAAAAGTAAAAAAAGTAAAACAAAAAAGTGAAAAACCCAAATCCAAACACCCCTCCAAAAGAAGAAAAGTAAAGACGGAACCAGCTCATCATCCAACACGTCTTGTGTCCCACCAAGAAACCACGCACCGTTGACACCCAACCTTCCATTTTCACCCAAAAAAACCAATAATTTGTCGGTGATTCATTTCATTACACAATCATTCGTAAAACCCATCTTGAATTTGCATTTTTTTTTTGCTCAAATTTGATCCCCATTTGTGTTTTTATTTTTTGAAAAAAATGGATCAGTTTGGTGTATTAGTAGAAAGCATTGGTTTCAAAGCTTATGGAAAATCATCAGCCCCATTAGCAGATTTAAAAAACACCCAAAAACCCAATACAAATAATAGTCAGAATTCAATTAATGTTGATGATCTTGATGGTATCTTTAGATCCAATAATAATCAAAACCCACAATTTTCAGGTTTTGATGATGTTTTTGGAGGTGGGTTTGGTGGGAATAGTGTTAAGGCTTCCAAAAGTTATGGTTTTGATGGTTTTGATGATGATGATGTTTTTGGGTTAAAGAAAAGTAGTTCTAGTGGTGATTTTTTTGATGTTAAGAAGGCGAATTCGGTTGATGATTTGGTTGGGGGGTTTGGTGGGATGGGTGTGCAGTCGAGTAGTGGTTCGACTGGAAAGGGGTTGAATTTTGATGATTTGCTTGGGAATTTTGGTGGAAATGGGCCGAAGGCGAATGGTGTGAAAAGGAATGAAGTGAAGAAGGCGGAAGTTGGTTCGGGTTCGGATGATTTGCTGTCGGGTTTTGGTGGAAATGGGGCGAAGTCGAATGGTGTGAAGAAAGGGGAAGTTGGTTCGGGTTCGGATGATTTGTTGTCGGGTTTTGGTTTTGGTGCTAAAAGTTCGTCAAGTAATGGGTATGTAGTAACTCCTTCTGTTTATTACTTTAATTGTTTATTAGGATCATAATTTTAAGTGGATTATACATGATTGCGAAAATGCTCATAATGTGTATGAAGTTTAATACGGTATAGGTACATGGCATCGTTTTACTTTGATACGGAATGTTGGCTTAGCTAATGTGGTTGCTAACCATTGTTTACTTTAGATTCTAAATTAGATTGATTAAAATGGTACCAGGTTGTTAAAATGCATCTAGAATTCATATTTGTGAGCTATGAAGTGTTCGCTGATTAATTTTACGGCTTGACGGATTTTTGTTCATATATACAGAAGTAAAGCAGAAGCAATTCCCGCTTTTCAATCAAGTGGTAATCCAGCGAAATCATTTTCACCTTCTGCTGAAGACCCCTTTGTAATGTTTGAGAATACACAGGGGACCTCTAAAGCAAACTATGGAGCTTCCGGTGTGGATGATTATCTAGATTCGATGTTCAACACGGGCACTCAGTCAAATACTAGACCAAGCCAAAGCTCTACAAGTGAGGTAATAACAAATTTTCAAGAAAAAGCTGCGCAGTTTATGAGGGCTATTTCGATTTAAGGTTGTGAGTCTTTCCACCTAATTTGAGAGACTTATACTTCCATGTCACAATAAAAGACTTATTTTTTCAGAAGAATGTTGTTTTTGGTCTTTTGATGCATCACTTGTGGTATCGTAAATTATCTGCATTTGTTAAACACACTAACAATTTATTATCTGATTCTTATATATCTTTAAACAACAAAAGCTCATCTAAACACTATATGTTGTAGCCCTTTTTATTTCTACTGGTTCTTAACCACTTGCAAAATGCACATCCAAACATTCCTTAGTGTGTTAGGTAACTGTACATTTGTGCTGATACATGGTACAATTTTTTTGTTTCAGGATTCTGTTTATGATGCTCTTTTCAACAACAATGTTGCTCCTAAAGTAGAGAAGAAGGCCTCGTTCGGGAGCTCACACAACTCGAAGAAGGCTTCATTTGAGAGCCCACACAGCACGAAGAAGGCATCCTCGAAGCCTAAGAATACCAATGATTTTGATTATCTTTTTGGAATGGGAGGTAATAGCATTTTAAAGCATTGTCAACTTGTATATATTTGGGCCAGAGGTGACGATTTCAATCCAGTCACCTATACATGGGTTGATTTGCTCTATGTTTTATTATAATTGTTCAAATGGGTTAAGCTAAAACATTTAACTAGAAAGCAAACGGGCCAAATGGGTTAAACTAATAACTAATAATGCACCCAACTTCGTCTTAACCCGTCATGGGCTGAACTAAAATCAACTGTTTTGACGCGACCCGTTTGACAACTTAGCCAGCCGGCCTGACCCGCCCATTATGCTACCTCTAATCAGGCCCTTTTTTCCCTGCAGCTGATTAACATACTTGTATTTGTTTTCTTGTATGCAAAAGACGCACCTCCATCAGGAGAATTTCAGGAAATCGAAGGAGAAAGTGCAGAAAGAAGACAAGCAAGATACAACCAGCACTTAGCAACCCGGGAGCGCATGGTACTATATTACTTCCACCAGCATTTGGTTTTTCTTTCCTGATTAGTAGCTACTTTCTGTCTTCCCTTAGTAGAACTGTCTCTTGAATGTTCGTGATTAGTTCGGCCCATAGTGGTTGAGTCCATAATGGAACAGTGAGGTTACAATTCTATGTATAATGACGGGAAACCTGGTACTAGGAGTAAAAAGGAAGGAAGAAAAAAAACTAAATCACTCTAATCTCAAATATTTTATACTACCTTAGATCCTCATGTTTTGATGATTACTCATAACTTTGGTTCCTATCTAGTGAAAAATTGGATCAGCCCCAAATAGCTTGTGAAATAGTATATTCATGTTGGCCATCAGATATAAAATTGTACACTCCAGAATATTTAACCTTGAAATGCGAGTTCAGAGGAAATAGATACCATTGACACTGTCCTATTGATGGCCTTTTCTGATGTTGCTTTATGAGGAAACAATTGAGTTCAAAAGAAATAGATGCTTTCCATGATTCATTATAGCAGCTTGAACATGTTTACAGATCAATATTAGGCCTAGTGAAGAAGTACAAGAATTGTGGCTACACCATATTAAAAGAGAAATCTTTCTGTATACACCTATGCAGGAACTTTAAACCATCTCAATCCTTCTCTATATATCGAGAAATGCTTAGAAGATTGAGTAGTGCTCTTCTAAATTTGAGGAACATTATGCATCTAATTTGTTTGAATTATTGTTTTAAATCTTTTTCTCGTAGTGAATTTTTCGTTTTATTCTATAGTGTATATTGATAAATTCACATAACTTACTGAGTGTAAAACCAGTTGTTTAAAGAAAACATTCATAGGACGCAAGTTGTAGCCCTATTCATTATAATGGGTATTTGATACGAACCCTTCCCACACTAGGTCGCATCAAGCCACAAGCTAAGTGTAGAACTCACTCCAAAAAGCTAGCTCAAAAGAGGAGGGGACGCCTTGACTTTATAAGCCACCAACCAATCCCATGGCCAATGTGGGATTGTAACAATACCCCATGCTTTGAAGAACGAACGGCCTTGTTGGTCGGCTCTGTTGGTCACATGATCTGAGTTATGTTCAAGAGTAGTATCATCCACCCCTTTGGCCGGTTTCTTTTGTCTTTGATCACAAGACAGTTTCACATACAAAGATTCTCTTTTTACTGTGACCAATTTTTTCGTCTTTGACATCATTAATAAAGTCAGCCTCCTCGTCACTAGTTTTTTCGTTGTCGTCTATTTTAATTAGGTCTTCCTCCACAAGTTAAACGCTCCGTCATAGCCATCGCCAGTGACAGGAAAGCCTTTACTGGCACCGTCATTCACCTCCTCGCTACTAGTACAACTTTCCACACTATTTTCTTCTGACATGCATTTGGAAACCTATGTCATATGATCTGATGTAATGAGACCACAAAATAAGACCACAGCAAGACCATCTGCTCTTTTATTGTTGTGGTTGTTGATTCCTCTCTATCTTACATTTAACGTACCCATAATCTTTGCGAGTTGTTGTCGTATTATCATTATATCCTCCTGAGTCGCTTGTTGAATCGTCCCCATTCTTGGCTGAGATGCCAAGATTTCTAATTAGGATCGGATTCGTGAGACCTTATAATCCCACCTTTCTTCCAATAACTCGAGACTGATGTGAATAGTGATTGGGATGAATAGTGTTTCTAGTGGTGAATAGTGATCCGGATGAATAGTTTGCGATGAACAGTTGCTTTGATACCAATATGATACGATCCTGATTCTGATCTTAAGATATAAACGAGTAAATACATAAATATGTAAAATAATTAAGAAAGATAGAGTAGTCGACGTTCGAGAGGTCGAATTAGCTCTCCCAATGGTTAAATCACCAATCAATTATCATTATCAATATTCAGCATAATGGCTTTACAGCCCTAATGTCCTTTAATACTAAATCCTAAACTTACCATAATACCATAACTTGTTCACCAATTAAATGCAATGATAGGAAACTAATAATAAGGAAACTATTAATAATATATGTAACTAATATCATAAAAATATGAATCCTATCACTACTTCCGCCGCTAAAAAACACCTTGTCCTCAAGGTGTTGCTTGAACAAGTCGCCTCGAGTGATTCCCGAATCCCATGTCTTCCTTTGAGCAAAGAAAGGCCCAAACAAAAATCCTTCTTTCAACGGCACAACAAAGATCATAATAGACATTAATTCAAGCCCGCCTTACTGATATTTTCTTCCCACACTTGAGCCACTAAATCAAGCACACGATTACAACTCAAGTCAGGCCCATATGAAGTCCAGTATCTTGGTTTTGAACGCCTATGACCTTCTGTCACATTCATGCCTTGTTGAAGATTGTAGCTGTCTCCTCAAGATGGTTCCACAAATAAGTTTTACTGGCAAGCAGCCAACCATCTTCTCCTTGTGCCCCTAAGGAATTTATTCCCTCCGTTTCCGGATCAGCTTCTAAGGCTCCTAAACTTGACCCTAGACCATCGCTTTCACTACTCTTAGTGACCTCTGGTTTGGATTGGACCCTTAGTTGTCTTCATCACACCATAGTCTTCACCTCTTTTCCACAGTAGGTATATTGGACCTTTGGTAGACGTACTTTCTTGCCGCTAATCATATTGGTTTCTCATTCCTCTTTGTATCTTTGCGCATTGTTGTTGTATTTCCATCATATCCTCCTGACTTGCTTGTTGAATCGTCCCTACCCTTAGCTGAGATGCCAAGAATTCCAATTGAGTTCGGATTCGTGAGACCTTATAATTCCAACTTTCTTTTAACACCTCCACACTTTTGTTGGCCATTGTTCAAGAAATCAAAGGGGATAACTCTTCGAAAACAGTACCGACGTTAACAGTAATTTAGGTGGCGACCAAGTGATTCTGATGAATAGTGTCAGGATGAACAGTAGCTTGACTAGAATATATTATCCTATTTTTTTTGGAAAAAATTCAGAATCGAATGGCTTTGATACCAATATGGTACGAACCCATCTCATGCTAGGTTGCATCAAGCCACAAGCTAGGTGTAGAAGATAGCTCAAAGGATGGGGACACCTAGACTTTATAAGCCACCAACCAATCCCATACTTAGCCGATGTGGGATTGTAAGAGTATTGTATGGACTTGTGTGTGACTATGACCATATAATGATCTTAAAGTTTGGAACATGATAGATCTAAGTAGCGATAAAAGAAAATTCATCACATATTAGCAGTTACTCTAAGTTTAAGTAACTAGTTCAGCTAATATATATACTAAGAACTAGCATAACAATAATAATTGTCATAATTGAGAGTTGAGACTTCTTTTTTTATTTCTATAGCAAATATGGATTTTTTGTGTTCCCTTAATCACCTGAATCTCTATATTTACAGTTGGGGTTTATTAAACTATTATGCTTGATTTGATATATAATCAGTGTTTTATCGAGCGTCATTAGGATAGTCAGCTTACCTCCTGAAAATAAGCCAATCAGGAGACGGCTGCCTCTATTACACATTCATGTTCTTATCGCAGATCTAAATTGGCGTTTCTTGTACTTTAATAACAATCTTGCACAAGGAACCTCTATTAAAAGACGATGAGCATATGAACCATCTAAAAAAATATGAACGTTGATTATCTTTATATCTTCACCTATACTTGGTTAATACGTTGATCCGATGGGACTCTATAGAGAGCAAATGTTCGCTTTGATGGTTAGTTCTAAATTTTACCATTTTTCTATATTACTTGCTAGGTTAAAGCACTCAAAGAGAAGAACGAGCGTGACTATCAGGCGCAGAGAGAGCAAGACGAGAAGCATGTAAGTTTATACATAGCGGCTTTATGCATTCTTGGGATTGCGAGTCCATTGAATTTTGATATAATTGCTAGGGTTTGAAATTTTTACTGCTAGAAACAAGTGTATCTACAACTTGTATATTCTACTCTCTATTTATGTTTTCAAAAATGTAGTTACTGAATTTGTTGAAGGCTGTTCTAATAAAATTGGCATTTAGCAACAGATTAGAGGTAACCACACTTGTGGGTTGGGGGTTGGGTATTGGGTATTGGGTTGAAATGGGTTAGGTAAGGTTGGCTACAACACTTTTTCTTCATAATCCTAAGGTTTATGCCATAAAATTGTTTGCAAACTTCGACCCGTTTCTTATTAGCTACAGTAAAATTTTACTTAACTGGTTGACTCGTTAGAAGTAAAAGATAATCAGAATCGACCCATCTATAAGGTGTCACCTCAAAACTATGATGGTATAAGTAAACATGTTTGTAAAAATGAAGGACAGACTGAACCCTTGTTTATGGAGTTTAATCTTCTAAACATTCATTAAATATATTTATTCCAAAGTTAGGTCAATTAATATTAATTCACTCTGCTATCGTTTTTAGTTTTATTTTTGTATTTCATTCTTATTATCTTGATATGTTCAAAATTTGATAAACGATACATAAGGGTGCATACCGGTATCCTACTAAACTCGATGAGTACACTCATTGTTTCTTTCATCTGTACTTGTACCAAAAAAATTTCAGAGGGTTGCTGCAACTCTAGAGGGAGATATAAAGCGATGGGCTGTGGGAAAAGAAGGAAATTTGCGTGCTCTAATATCTTCATTACAACATGTACGTTATTCAGTCTGTCATTTTGTTTTTTGTTGAAACTTCTGCATCTCCCCTTGTTATTAAATTTCGGCCAAAAAAGTTCTGTTTCTTTTTGTCTCTGGTTTTACGTTCTTTATGGGCATCTGTATGTTTATATATTACTGTCCGTTTGATTGTTGTTATATGTGTATGTATAATGATGCAGGTACTTTGGGCTGGAAGTGGGTGGCAGGCAATTTCGTTGACTGATTTGATTACATCTACAGCCGTCAAAAAAGCTTACTTCAAAGCAACTTTATTTGTTCATCCAGACAAAGTTCAGCAGAAAGGCGCAGAACAGAAGTATATTGCTGAGAAAGTTTTTGAACTTTTAAAGGTAAGCTGTCCCTATTTGTTTACTATCAATATTGAATGCAATATATGAGTTTAGGAGTTGCAATAGCAACCCATTTTTATGTCTCATTATACTTTTTGTAACCTTATTTTGGCCGACGCAAACCCGATCCGACCCATTTTTACCTCATTATTGATACGAGTTTTCTTTGGAAAAAAATCTGATATACATGATCAATGATTGTAGAACTATCTCGCCTTATCCCCCACTCATTAACCCCTTCTACTTATTCTTCATTTCGTGCATTTTCATTCTTTCTTCTTTCTTCACTGTTTTTTCCCATTCATTTATTATTATTAGTGAATTACTTGAGGGTCTAGGTTTTTTCTGTCTTATCAAACAAGCCAAAAGCGAGTATTGCACTTTTTTCAATGTTAGGACAAACGACATCAAAATTCAGGGTATTCAGGGGTCTGGATACCAAAATTAGGGGGGTTGAAGATAACAGATTATGCTAAAAGGGACGATGTCTTCATACCGTACCAATTTATAGAATCCAGTGAACTTTCACCCAAGGGTGGCTCTGCCACTGGCGCCGATTGTGTAAAAATAATGATCTGACATGCTAGTAAGTATACTTGGCCATTTTAGCCGTGTCATCTATTTTACACAGTTGGGATCCCCTATCTTTTGAGCGCACTTGGTAACACCCGTTTGGTTCTAGCTTGGATTGTGACCATGTTTAAATTTTCAAAAATGCAATCAAACAATAATTCTTTTTTCTCCTTTCTTTGTTTCTTTGTCTCTAATGGTATAATTTTAGTTCTACCTGCATTTACATAAACATTTCCGCATTTGATTATACTTGGCTTAACTAGTTGGACGTGTTTTTTACAGGAAGCGTGGAACAAATTTAATGCAGAGGAATTTAAGAAACAATAAGGTTTTTCTCAGACCAGCTGTTTTGAGCAAACTTTAATGAAGCAAAAAAAATGAATTTAAAGCTGTATGATATGTGCAAGGTGAGCTATTTCTGGGAATTTGTACTTGAGATCTATTCATGTAATACGAGTTATGTATATGTACTAATAAGTTTGTGTCGCTTTATCTAATTGTACAAAAGAAATACGTCCTGTTGCTTGCTGTAGGGTATTGCGCTTTTCATTTAGCAACAGTCATTCATTGATTCAATTGTTGTTGTATGGTAATTGTTTGCAAGTTAAACGGTCTGGGCTGTAACTAAAAAGATGAGAGATATCATTATTCGGCGTTAAGCTAAACTTCAAGTTAGCTATTAATAATGGTCTATTGTATGTGTCTAAGGGGACGGCAAGTAACATTTGGCGTTAAGCTAAACTTCAAGTTAGCTATTAGTAACGGTCTATTAATGTTTGTTAATTCCAAAGGTTGTTCCGCGATTATATAAGGTTCGTCTAGCTGAATCGTACTCATGAGTGAACGCACGGTTTGGAATTTTGTTTATTAGTGGTTGTTTGGTCACTGAAGTGCGATAAACACATTTATGCCAACATCGTGCCCACTGATAACAATGGTAGTGCCTTGATTTTGGTCATAATGAAATGTCAATAGAACATGAAAGTTCTCGTTACTATAGGGATGTCTGTTGGCTGCGGTTGGGTGATGAGGGATTCTGTAACAACCATCGTGGTTGATGTAAAAAGTTCTATCAACTGTTCGACCTAATGGCACTATAATGCAGTAACCTATGTTGACATTGATAATCGCAGGTTTCGAGAAGCGATATATGGAAATAAATGTTTTTCTTACTCGATATATACAAAAGAAATCACGAGTGTATGAGGTGATATGATATTCGTATCACATATGTGTAAGGATAAGTTTGAACGACCACACAACCTGCAACTTATCTTGTAATTGCGAATAACATATTTGATCTAGCTCTTACACAACTTGCAACTTATCTTGCAATTGCGAATGGCATATTTGATCTAGCTCTTAAGATAGTACGATTCTGCTAAGCAAAAATGAGTAAGCTCTCCATAGAATCTTTGAAGGCATAAGATCTTATGTAGGATCTTGAATAAGATCGTAAGCTCTCTATGTGATTCGATCCTACTTCCTTTAAGTTAATTAACTACTCCATCTGTCTCAAAATAATTGTATTTTGACAAAAAAACACACAGTTTAAGCAACACATAATTATTACTACTACTTTATCTTTCTTACTTTTTACCAAAATGGCAGATTACGCTTGAGTAATTAATTAAGGTCTTTAAGGTTTCAAGTAATGGCAATATGGTAAACTCAATCAAACTTTCTTATCTATTTTTAGTAGTGGATAATTAAATTAGAACATCACGAAAAGAAATTTGGGCTGTTAATTTGGGGACAGAGGAAGTGATAGACTAAAGATGAATATATTTTGTTAAAATAAAATTATAAAACAAGCATGATCAACCGCAAGTGTCTTTTAAATGTAAAATATATAAAATTTTGGACTAAATAATTCAGCTTGTTAAATCACTTAGTAGATATATTAGTATATTGAACCTATATTAGTTTCATTTCAATATTACTGTTACTTTTTAAACTCTTCTTTATTCATAAAATTGTTATGTGGGAAATTATCAGTTTTAAATACGAATTATTAAATATATAAGGCATTTTAACATTTAAGTAAGATCTTTTGATTTTCATCTAATCTTACAATTCCAATCTTGCAAAGAGTAAAAAGCTCCATAATATAATCTCGATCTTAACAGCCTTGGTAAATAGTGTGAAACCACATTAAGGGAAGAGGTCTCATATTTGTATTATATATATATACTAAAACCCAAAATTTTGGGCCTCACACAACACTCACACCAACACTGTTGCATTGCAAAAATGAACAGTAGCATGAACAGTGTTTACTGTTCATGCTACAGTTTTTTTTTTTTTTTTTTTTTTTTTTTTTTTTTTTTTTTTTTTTAATAATTCCGAAAAAAAAAAAAAAAAAAAAATTTCAAAAAACTTTAAAATTAATTTTTGTAAAAAAATTAATTTAAAATATAAAAATACAAAATAATTGTTAACCTACAAAACCAACAAAAAACAACTATCTGAACAACCCGCTGCAACAGTACCTTTTTTTTTTTTTCTTTTTTTTCTTTTGAAATCCCGCAGCATCGCGCGGGTTTCCCCGCTCGTTGGCAAATAAAAATGGAAGCAACATTTTATCTTGATGAAACACTCCTATTGTATAAATGAACAATTTATCCAATTATATCATGTGTCTTTTAATCAAGGCTTTCAAGATCAAGATCTCACCTGAGATTATTTTTGTCTATGCAAGATCGAGATCGTAAGATCTTACCAATTTGTCATGTTTTGTAAACAAAGGATAAATAAGTCAAAATGTTATATATTTTTACTCAACATCAAAGATAAATAACATAATATCCTCTTGAAATTGTCAAAGTTCAAATTTTAAACACCAAAGTAATAGCAAAACATAAAAGGTCAAGTGTCAATTGTTACAATAACGATTTAGCAGGATAAGATTACATAACATGAGTTATAAATATCTTAAGAGATATGAGCCATAATACCAAAATATTCATATACTAGCTTATTGACCCGTTGACACCGGGTTGTTTTTAAAGAAAAAGGGAATGAGATGATAAGAAAAGGGATAATGTAAACATGTTGTATTTAATATATGAAATAAGAAACTCATCTCTAGTTGAATGTTTGGACTGAGTCGAAATACGGGAAGCCGTATTTTCAGATATTGCATCATCCTTATCAGCAAACAGACTGAAAATAATCAAAATATATAAGTAACGATATGACGGACAAAATAGATGCATGGCATTGAAATAAAGGTATAATCCTGTAAAGTGTTAGCAGACCGAAGCCTATAAAACTCGACATCCATAAATTCTTCTTTGGGAATGCTTTCATGCCCGTTGAAAAGAAAAAGCCTTGTCCCATTATAGCCATTTTGAACTCCCATTTTGCCTATTTATAAAAAAAACAATATTTAATAAGATTTATGTAGAATAATATATAGGAAAATAACACATGTAAAATGAATTATATATACCGTCCCATATTTTCATCATGCCCAATTGAAGAATTAACATGATCTTCCCACGGTTGAGGCAAGTATCGACAAAATCTTGAAATTGCTGTGCATATGCACCCCACAAAGTGCATCTGAGTTCGTTACCACTGTAAAGCATTGGACATTAAGAAGCAGAACAAACTCCAATTATAAAGTTTAAAAAAAGGTACATAGAAACACGACTCAGTTTAGGATACTAACTCTGCGTCAGCAATGGTCAACGGCTTCTTCTTGCCTGATCTGCCATTCTTATCGTAGTTGTCTAAGTCGTCACAAGCAACCACATGTCCAATAACATCTACACGATAACATAGATGGCAGAAAGACATTCATAAAACCATAATGCAACAAAGAAATAAAGTGATTAGACATTGACAAAAAACAACCACATGTCATTTACACACACAGATATCCTATAAAACTGTTTTCATTATAACGTTTTCATCAAACAGCTTCTAACATAAGTTACTTATATACAATAATTACAGAAACTGTTTTCATTAGAATATTACCTAATCAACTAAAGAAACAACATGTTATATTTACACACATAGGCGTATACATGTACAAAATTTTGAATACTAAGCAATTTGTAAATTTATATATAATGATGTCATTAACACAGATATATACATTTCCAAAACCCAGAACACATTAGAAAATTGATGTAGCAGATGTCATGTAATAATAAGCATACATAAGCCAAAAAGTTTCAAGATAAGATGAAAAGAAAATTAGCTTATGAGATACGTACCAAACTGCCCGTCTTCTTCCTGCTGCAGATTCGCTATTGTGTTGAATGCTCTAAAATCAAAACCATAAACAGAACCGGTAAAATCAGGACACGGTTCAATTATTGTGTTGGACAAAAAACTGAGTCGAAGTGGCTTGTTGACCATGCGATACTTGGGCTGAATCTCCCCAAGACTGTATCGAGAAAGCGTAACAGCAGTACCCTCTTCAACCTTTTTCTTAAACCCATTCACCAATGCCATACGCATAGTAGCCTGCATCTTAGTGCTCTGTTGAAAATTATTATAACAATGGAAAAAATTAGTAACTGAGTTCAATCATTAACTAACAACATTAGAATAATTATAATAACAAACTTACTTGTTCATCCATAAGCACTAATTCCAAATTTTTTAGTCCTGGTCTGCCATACACGTCCTGCATCCAACTTCTTACTATTCGCACTCGAAGTTTGATGTTGTCCTTAACTGCCGATAAGTCGTTGATATAGCCTGAAACATATGTAGCCATGGTTGTTCTGGTTATTGAAAGTGGTAAGAGAATTGAAAGCGTGTAGAGAAAATGGGAGTTGGAGTGATTGAAACGCTCCTCCTTAAACAAATTATATAGAATTATAGTTCCTAAAAATAAAAAGCGTAAATTTAGAATAGATCAAACACATACAATTAGGAAAGTATTTTATTTTATTGAATTTTTTTATTTTAAAAACCAAAATTTAGGAAATAATATTAGGATTTCAATAAAAAAATTAATCTAATAAACAAATAAACCAAAAATCTAACTATACATATATGCAGAAAACCGAATACCAAAATGTTTATGATTTTCCCCAAATCAAAAATTATTAGGGTTTCATAATAAAAATCAATTAAATTCAAATCCATAGGGGCTTTACTAATCTATACTCATATTACAATGAATACATTGAATTAACACAAACGAAAGTATGCAACAATAAAATATAATCATCTACACGAAAATTTAAAAAAAATTAATAATAAAAAAATGAGATCTTACAATAACGGGATAAAAATGGGCCGGCATCTCCAAATCGTGTAGAGGAAGATTTGGAGCTCAATTAATGGGTGATTTTTGATAGTTTCCCAAATTAAGATCCAGCGTGTAGAGGAAGCATTATTCAAACTTTTTGCTGGCATTGACAAACCGTGTAGAGGATGTGGAGGAATTAATGGGGAGTAGTTGTTTCAAAAAATAATATGAAAACTAATGAGTGGTGTATACGAAATTCCAAAAATAAAGTGATTGTTTTATACTCGTGTATAGGGATGGTTAGTTTTTCTTCTGCTTAAAAAGAGTTGTACTTACACACTATATAAGGAAATCCACATCATAATATTAATTGAGTTTTTAATGCTGCGCGCTTAGGGGGACTTGTACAAAACCTTTGTTTATTAGATAGTATAGATAAACCATAAATGATCAATCTATATATGTAGTCGTGCATTATCTTTATTTACCTCATCTAAATTATATCCGGTTCTTCAAATTCATCATCTAGGTCTAGAAAGATAGAAACATTCGCGTTATATGTGTGAGACTTTAAACCTAATATGTAAAAACTAGACTAACATAACACTAATCAACCAAAACACAAGTCTTACGAAATACTTAAAAAATAGATATTAAAGATAAGAGCTCACCAAATTGACCCCTTAATAGCACTTTCGAGAAAAAAAAAAAAAAAAAAAAAAAAAAAAAATTATCTTTGTCACCATCACGTGCTTGTGATTGAGTTGATTCTTCCACTGATCATTAGAATCAACATTTCAAAATCCAAAGCCTCAAGTTGTTCGTTTGCAACATCTGCCTCTTTCATTTTGTTTTCTTCTCTTCCGCTTAACTTTAAGGTATGCATAACATTAACGAGATAAAAAGAGGAATAATTGAGAAATTAAATATAAAAATTAAGATGAGTTAGAATGAGATTGTTTCAAGTTACCATCTGAAAAGCAATATGGTTCCTCTCACAACCCAAAGATGAACAAGTCAAACTCAAAACTCACATAGCAAATCTTTTTAGTGTTGGTGTATCATCGCCAATATTGAGCCTTGTTGTATTAAAATTAAAGAGATACCCTTTTTGGTTCTTGAATATGTCAATCTTACAATGGATCTCATTTGCAAGGTTTTCATTACCACACATTTTCCAATACACATATACAAGTTAGCTTTAATAAAACGAGTCTCGGATTTAGGAGATAAACAACTACATGAAGACGCCTATTAAGTTGATTATCCCATCCTTTCATCAACGATATCCATGATAGGTTAATACATAAAGTAAAATGAAAAGGAAATGGTGAACTTGTTCTCAAGATTATGCTACATAATATAAGTTGTCATAAAAATAAAAATACCTCGATTGAACACCTTTGTAGTTTGATATGATCTCATCATTTGCTTTTTTCATAGTCTCATAAATGAAACCCATAGTTGGTGTCGAATTAGAATCAACCATTCGAAGAACCTTTTACCGAAGGAATCACAACTAAAAGGCGTGCTGAAACTAATCACCAAAAACATGAAGTGTCTACAACTATATTCTCAATGTTCTTTCCTTTCTCTAACTTTTATTAAGTTACTACTCGTCTATTTTTCAAATGCAAACATTGAGATCAAGGTACCTTTTTGCTCATGCGAGCGACCAAGAGTATTATAAGAAGTTTCAAATCTAGTTGCTCTCGGCCAAAGAAGTTCCCTTCTCTTAGTAAATTCCCTCAACAAACAAATCACTCGGGTTCGGTTATAAATGAAACTTGTAAGTTTACTTCCCTTTGCTATAGTACTTTACGTTCTTTAATATTTTTGTCAAAGTCCTCCAACACCAAATCAATGCATTGTGCAACACAAGGTGTCCAAAATAGTTTCTTCATTTTCTTCATTAAATAATTTGTTGCATTATTAGTCAATACTTGAACAACATGTTCTATTTTCTCCACAAAATCATCCAACATAGCATATGCTTCCGAATCTATAAGTATTGACTATTAAGAGTAAAGTCTAAACTTTAACAAATAAAGAAGGTATTCATTAAAAATATCAAGAACAAAAATCAATTAACTGTAGCAAGATCTTTTATTCGAGTGATGACAAGAAGGCTTCAATATTTTATTTATTGAATTTCTGATTTAGGGAAAATTTTGTATAATTTAATCAGACAATGAACGTGAGTTACATTATTATTTTGTTTGGCCTTAAGCAAGGAGTGATCGGCTAAAAGATAGATAAAAAATATAGAATAGATATGGGCTTAAAAATCAGATCGACGAACAATCTTACGATTTTACGTGCGATTCCACGATTTTACTTATGATCCTACCCCACACACGATCCTATGTTGATACTACACGATTTTAGTTAGTAAGATTGTAAGATCATATGATCTTAATAGAAAAATTCAATATAAATCTCATATTTGTCATAGATCCAATAAACCATGATAAAAAAAAAAAAAAAAAAAAAAAAAAAAAAAACTAAACTTTCACCATTTTTTAAAAATTAAATATCTTGCAAACCGTTAATCATTACGCGAAAAAAATAATACCATCTTGACGAGAATTAAATTATCTTTCTATAGATATGCACTTATATATACTTTCAACGAATTTTTTTTTAAAAAAATTTTCGCCCAAAAAAGTCACACGTGATTTGATTTTTCTAGGCGGAATTTTTGAAAAAAAAAAAGTTCATCGAAAGTATAAACAAGTGCATATCTATAGAAAAATAAAAGTAAACTACACCATTCGTCCTTGTGGTATGCGTTGACCGATACATTTCGTCCTTTGACCAAAAAAATTGCACCGTCCGTCCTTAATTGCGAAACGTTATGTGTCGTTCATCCCTCACTCTAACTGGCATCACTAATGGGCGTTTGTTAAGGTCCAATTGAGGGTATTTTAGTCTTTTCCCACCTACACCACTTCTCCCTCCCACACTACTTTCCCCCACATAAATCATAATCAATACACACTCTCTTTTTCTTTTTTCCTCTCTCTACTTATTATTTGCTTCTCTCTCTCTCTAACATTTTATATTTCAACACACCCTAGCACTCACATTTTTCAATCCATTTTTCTAATATATGAGTAAATTACAACACACCCTGGCACTCACATTTTTCATAATATTTCACTTCCCATAATCCAATAAGAATGAAAAAGCATCTTCGTCAATTCCCAGAATCCGGCGACCCTTCCGGTGACCACAACCAAACTCCGGCCACCACCACCACCGAGCAAAACCCCCTTATGTCCAGAAAATTCGGATCAAACAATACACACCATAACAAAACAAATCCGGTCAACAAAACACAAACTCAAAATCATCATCAAAAACCCAGATTCAAACTCTCGATCTACATCTAAAAATTATCATAAAAAATGATAAACCCAAATCCGGTCAACACACATCACCGAAAAAATAAAACTCCAACAAAATCGACACCAAAATCCATATGTCGATCTGGGTTTGTTTCGGATAAATAAGTTAATGATTATATATAACTGGAAATAATCGACACCAAAATCGACACCTAAAACTATACGATCTGGGTTTGTTTCGGACTTAATGGGTTTGTTTCGGATCTTAATGGGTTCCCTAAAGCAACAATGAAATTACACTCCATTACTAAAAAAGAAGTATATAATATTCTCAAAGGAGCATCCTTGATTTTAAGTGGTGGTTTACCAAGATGGATATTTTGTTGTTATTTCTCTTTTAAGGTTTGATTTTGATGATGATAAAGGTTTCATTGTTGTTATTCATTTATTTTTATGGGTACAAAGATGTAAAATTAGATGGAAAAATGTGATCGAAAAATAGATGAAAAAATGTGACTGGAAAATCACCGGAACAGCGATTTTGTGAGGGTGGGTATCACAGAGGTGATTTTGAGTGTGTATTAATAAGGTACAAAGAAATGGGTATTAAAAGGGTATTTTGAATCAATAATGGTATAAAGAAAGATTATGGTGGGTGGCTGTGTTTTCAAGAACAAAAAAGAAATAAAGAAGATAGATGTAAATATTTTGTTGATGATTTTTTCAATTTTTGTTTGTATGAAAATATGTTGTATGGTTCTTTATGTATGTGATTTTTTTTTTCATTGTTGCAAAGTGGTCGGAAAAGTAATGAAAAGTAAAGGTATTGTTGGTGAAGATAAGTGAGGAAGATGAAGTAGAGAGAGAAATGATAGAAAGACGAAAATACCCTTGCATATGTAGACTTAACGATCGTTAGTGTGTCTCGTTAAAGTGAGGGACCAACGGTAGATAACGTTTTGCACTTAGGGATGGACGGTGCAATTATTTTGGTCAAAGAACGAAATGTGTCGGTCAACGCATACCACAAGGACGAATGATGTAATTTACTCGAAAAATAATTTAATTCTCGTCGCGATGGTATATTTTTTGTAGCTTGAAGATTTACTGTTTGCAAGATATGTTGTTTTTTAAAAAAATGTGGAAAATGATTTTTTATTAATTTTAATAAAAAAATAGATGACTAAGATTGATTTATCGGATCTATGACAAATATGAGATATATATTGATCTCAACTCATGATCTTATAAGCTAAATCGCGATCTTCACAAATATGTTCTTATTATTTTTACTTTAAATATACTTTTGACAAACATAGGTTTGTTTTTTTGTTTTTTTGTTTTTTTTTAGCTGGGTTTTAAATTTTCCGATTATAAACTTATATGTGATTTATAGAGATAGTATCAATAAGCATTAATTTACTTCTGATTATAATTTATGGAGAAAAATTTATTTAGGGACATTTATTTTTCTACATTCTGAGAGACTAATCTTCACCATCCAAATCATTTGATCTAATGGACAAAATCAAATATTAAAAAACATTAAATCCACCCCTTACACCCTTATCTTTTTTAATTAAAACCCACTTTCACATCTCCGTTTTAAAAATTACATACCTCAAAAACAGTAAACGTTAACCTATAAAAATTACAACATCGTGACGAGCATTTAATTATATTTTAATAAAGGGGAACTTTTATATACTTTCGATTTTTTTCTTTTTTTTTGGTATTCTTTGTTTTTTCGCGGTGCAGTATTTTGCTTGATATATCACTTGGGATATAACACTTCTTTAAGTTCGAACACTAAACATGATTTCGTAAAACGGGTATAATTATTTTTGTAGAACTCCAAATGGATCATCGTTTTTGGCATTGAAAAATACGCATCTTTAGCTTTCCAACCATGTATTACACATAGTTTTTGAACCTCCAAATCAATACAGTTTATTCATAGAAGTTAAGTGTTCGAACTTACAGATTAGTGTTATATCAAGCAAAATATTTGAAGGTTCAAAACAATGTGTGATAAATAGAATAATTGTTTTTTGATACTCAAATCCGCTTGATTTATCACATGTGATATAACATTAATCTGTAAATTTGAATACTCAACATGATGTCGTGAAAAGAGCATAAGTATTTGTGTAAAACTTAAAATGATGAGTAAACTACAAAATTTTTTCTAAACTTTCCGAAAATTGCGAAAAATGTTCTCGAAAAAAACTGCAAGTATCGTCCCTAACGTTTCAATTTTCTGCAAGTTGTGTCCTTGCCGCATTACTGTAGCTGCAAATTTAGTTTTTGGACTAACGCTCGTTAGTTTTGGTTGTGTGAAATGACTATTTTACCCTCGCCTACTACAGGGACTTTTTTGGCCGTGTGAAATGACTATTTTACCCTCGCCTACTAAAGACATTTTTGCAAGAACATTTTTTTGCACTTTACTATTCATTTTCTTTTTAACTTCCCATCACCACCACCCTCTACCACCACACAACCATCACCACCACCCTCCACCACCACCACCCTCTACCACCAAATAAATTTCATACATCCAAAAGTTCAACTGACAAACACGACTAAAAATATAAATTGTATCTTATTATCACATGGTTACAATACGGATAGAGAGCAATCTAACAAAGATTAGAATTTTATTTATATCACGAAACACAAACGTACTTACACTCTGTTCTCAAGATAATGAAAGGAGTGAAAAGGAAAGGAAGGTAGGGACACCAAAAATATTTTGTGTTCTTAAGAAATTTTGAGGAAAGAATGGGAATAGAGTTATATATAATGCAAATAGAGTTACTGGTGAAATGCCATTTATATATTAAGATTGCTATAAATCACTTTGAAATGGTTTAGCCAATGCCATTTACTCAAGTGATTTATCAAATATTTCAACCATGTAAAATGGTTTGATAAATACATGCTCATTGCGTGCTTGCTGGATAATTGCTTGTCATGTTTCTATTCACTATATGCTTCTGGAATGGTTTTAACAGCTTTGTAGTTTCTGTTTCACAATGTTATCCTATTCATTTACTTTTTTTTTTCTTTTCTGATTCGAATCTCTTTTTTCTTCTCAGTATTGAGATTTCGCTTGTTGGACCATTAATGTTATAGAAGCAAAGATTAGGGATACTTTAGTATATATTTATATTATGTAAAGTCTGTAAACCCAATTGTATTGGGTTGGGTCATAGGATAACGGTATAAACCGTTTTAGAAAAGTCATAACGTTTAGTTTTAGTGAATCGGTGTATCAGGCATGAAGGCATCGGTTCTTTGTGTATAAATAGGTCAAGTTCTGTAATCAAACATCAATAGAAATACATGTTCAATCAATCAAAATTATATTCTGATTATCATCAGTGTTTTATTCCGAATTGATAGTGAATTCTTGTTAGATTCTTCAATTAAACCCAACAACTGGTATCAGAGAGCAAGGTCGATTCGGGAATTAACCGCAAGAACGAAAGAAAGAAGCGGGTGTGATTCATTCTTCATCATACAAAGAAAAGAAGATGCATTTTTTTTTAAAGTACAGGCAACACGATTTGATTTTTTCTGTTAACAACAAAAAATCATCAAACAATCAATTGAAGGAGGCAGAAGGACGAAATTGAGAAGGCTGCAACGATTTTTTTTTGTCTTTGTGGTTGATCGAATTAAGAATAAGAAAGAAGGAGGATGTGTTTTTTTTTTTCTGAAAATAGATAGGCTGTGTTTTGAAGGAAGGCTGTTGCGTTTCTTTTTAAAAGAATACAGGAAGGCGACATTTGTGTTTCGCGAAGGCTGCAGAATTTTGTTGCAATCAAAAAGGCAGAAACGTTTTTTATCAAGTCAGCGAAGATTTTTTTTAAAACAGCGAAGGTTTATTTGAAGGCAGCGACGATTTGATTAATTACGGGCAGCGACGGTTAGATTGATCGATTATCAATTAACAAGTAAGGAAGTAAGTTTGAAGGCTGCGGATTAATCAAGAACAGAGAACAACAATTCATCATCAAAAGAAAGAGGACGGTTAGATTTGCAAATTCGAAAGGTTAGAATTTTTATAGAAAGTCAATTATAAATTTTCAGAATTCAAAGTAAGTAGAATTTGGAAGTTTAATTTCTAAAAAAATTCTATAGAGTAAGTAAAATTTTGCGAATTAAACCGTTGAAATTGAACCCGGTTGGTTGTTTAAGAAAGTAAGAACGAACCATTCGTTGTTCAATTTATAACAAAAGTTGGATTCAAATTGTCGAATCAAGTTTTGTTAGAAAGCAAGAAAGTAAACGTGTGTTAGAACGTATGCACGTTTATTAGTGTGGGAAGAAAGTAACCACACGCCCGAAAGTAAGAAAACGTGTGCTAGAACGTATGCACGTTAGAATAGCGTAAGTAAGCACGCTATTAAAAGATAAAAAAAAATAAAAAAAATAAGCGTAAGTAAGCACGCTTATAAGAAAGCAAGCGTAAGTAAGCACGCTTGAGAAAGAAAGTAGGCGTAAGTAAGCACGCTGAAAAAAAAGATAGCGTAAGTAAGCACGCTAGAACGAAACAAAGCGTAAGTAAGCACGCTCGAAAGAAAGAAAAGTACGCAAGTACACACGCGCGAGGAAGAAAGTAACCACGCGCAAGAAAGTAAGAAAGAACGAATGCGCACGAAAGAAAGTCAAAAAGCAGAAGAAAGAAAGAAACTTCGTAAAAGATAGGAAGAAAGAAGGCGAGAAAGGCGCAAGCACGTAAAAATAAGAAAGAAGAAAGTATGACGAAAGCCGGAGACAAGAAAGATGAAAGCACGTCACAAATCCATGGAGGGAATATAGGACTTAAGTGTCCAAAGTTGACCGATTCAAATTACACAACATGGGTAGTATCGATGGAAACAATATTAAAGGCGTATGGCCTTTGGGAAACGATCAACCCAAAAGAAGAAAGCACCTCGAACGAAGGAAGTAGTGCAACAGATGATAAGAAAATGCATACAACAAAAGCAATGATATTCCAGACACTACCACAGGATATCTTGATGCAAGTTGCACAATACGAAACCGCGAAAGAAGTATGGGATTCACTGAAAGTATGATACCTTGGTGCAGACCTATTTCAGAAAGCACGGTTACAAACCTTAAGGAGTGAGTTAGAGACTTTGAAAATGAAAGATAACGAAAGTGTGAAAGACTTTTCAGGAAAGTTGGGTGGTGTAAAAGCCAAATTTGCAAGTCTTGGCACTACCCTTGAAGATAAGATAATTGTGAGAAAGTTACTCAACTCGGTTCCGAAGAAGTTTCTACCGATTGTAGCCACCATTGAACAATACTCAGAAATAGATACCATGCCATTCGAAGAAGCCGTTGGAAGAATAACAGCATTTGAAGAACGTATTAAGAGTGCTGATGAACCAGAAGAGTATGATCCAAGCAAACTACTGATAGCAAGTACAAGCAATTCTGGAAACAGGCTTAATGGAAGGGGACGTGGTGATCAAGGACGTGGAAGAGGTATAGGAAGAAAATTTGGAAGAGGACGTGGAAAAGGCATAGTGCATGAAGATCAAGACAAGAAGAAGTACCGATGCTTTGAATGTGGTGAAATTGGTCACATTGCAAAAGAATGTACGAAGTGGAAATACAATAAAGAAAAGCAAGAAGAGTCACATCTCATTTATGAAATTGACGATGAACCCACATTGTTGTGAAGTCAAGTAAAGAAGACTTGATTGCCGTCTATAACATTAGGGGGGTGAATGTTGGACCATTAATGTTATAGAAGCAAAGATTAGGGATACTTTAGTATATATTTATATTATGTAAAGTCTGTAAACCCAATTGTATTGGGCTGGGTCATAGGATAACGGTATAAACTGTTTTAGAAAAGTCATAACGTTTAGTTTTAGTGAATCGGTGTATCAGGCATGAAGGCATCGGTTCTTTGTGTATAAATAGGTCAAGTTCTGTAATCAAACATCAATAGAAATACATGTTCAATCAATCAAACTTATATTCTGATTATCATTAGTGTTTTATTCCGAATTGATAGTGAATTCTTGTTAGATTCTTCAATTAAACCCAACAATATCGCTCATATGTTCAAGCTTTTACTGAGAAGAGTGACGATACTGATTGGTATACTAAAATGAACTTGAAAGTCCAAGATACAACTCATACATCATGTGTCGGTTGATGATTGATTTGTCCATTACATACTTGTTTAGTATGGTGATACAATTAATAGCAAGTAATCCTTGTTAGTGCATGACTCGGCTACTTTTGCAATAGAACTCAGCTACTTGTGCAACAGTCTTTACATGAATGCTATATTTGTAGGGCCAGTTGCAGGTATTTTTAGAAGGGGCATAAGGTGCACCCTTCAGATCTTTATTTTTTTGATGCGATCTACCTTCCCAGCTCCTATAGCTCGTGTCAACTGTCAAAACATTAATGCTTAAAGGTGTTGTATCAAATTGCTTATTAAATATACTCCCTCATAGAGAGTGGTTCTAAAACATGTTTCCATTGGCTATTCTAACCAGTTTCTATGAAACTTTTTGTAGTAGTGATTATCCCGAATGGCAATGAGCAGCAAATTCGATAAACCAAATTACTGTAAGTAGTTTGCAGGTGCACCACAAATACCCTTTATCGTTTTAAAGGTTATGATATGGTTAGGTCAGCGGGTTGGGTAACAAGTCAAATGGGTTAATTCCACCACACTTGAGCCGATTGAGACTTCAAAGCTTCAGTATAACGGTTTCATAGGTGAATTCCCTTTAGGTATCTGGACATTGTTCAATCTTTATAGCATGAGCCTCATCAGAAATTCTACATCTAGTGAGCTTCCTAGTATGGTAGCATTGAATTTGTCTAGATTGGAGATCAGTAACAATATGTTCACAGGGTGAATTCTAGACAGAATTTCTTCTTGGACAAAATTAAATGTGTTTGCTGCAAGTAACAATTTTCTTTCAGGTGAAATCCCAAGTGGATTAACTAACCTTTCTAAGCTGTCTGGTATTTATCTAGATGGAAACATTCTCTCGGGCAAACTTCCATCAGATATGAAGTCGTGGAGTTCACTTCGTTGCCACATCTTCTTGCTCTTGATTTATCATAAAACCATTTTTCGGGCCCAATTCCATCATAATTGAGCCGTTTGAGACTTGTGTTTTTAAATCTTTCTTCCAACAAACTCGCCAGAAGAATCCTATCTGCATTCGATAATCTAGCTTATCAAGAAAGTTTCTTGAACAACCCAAATCTATGTGCTACATCATCTATTTATTTAAATCTCCATAACTGTTATGTGGCTGATGACAAATCCTCACACTTACATAAATATTTACCCAATATCAACGACATAATTTTAGTGTTCTCAGTATCTATCATAACTTTTGCAATTCTATACTCACTGTTCATGTTTAGACGCTGCCTCAAGAAGAAAAAAAGAGCGAATTTGACCCACGCTGAAGTAACGACACAATCCATTGAGTAAAGACCAGAAAGTTGGAAGAGAAGAATCTGATGTCATGCCAATTTTAAGGAGATAAAGTCATATTTTTTTACTTATTGGTCGCAACAGGAATAAGTTGGTGAATTCATTTCTTCCACTGTAGAATGTAAAGGGTTGATGAAGATATTAAGTTTCTGTGTTACTGTATGCTTCTTTTAAGATTAAGTACGTTTGTGTTTCGTGATGTAAATAAAATTCTAATCTTTGTTAGATTGCTCTCTATCCATATTGTAACCGTGTGATAATAAGAGCACAAGGTGCAGTAGATATCAAGCTTCGCCACTCCTATGTGGCCTCTCGCCGTTTCTCTTCACTGCACCGAAGGCCCTCATTTTTTTTCGCCGGTTTAAGCTTCGCCTTCTCCACGGCGAAGCAATTTTCTGACAAAAGGTACGTATCGAGTGGACCATGCATTAATATAAACGGCTATATTACCGTTTAATATTAAAAACGACATTTTTTTTAGTTTAAAAAAAAACTTATATACTTGCTATATAAACCAAACAAGTTCACACATATTATTCACACATACAAATCAACCAACAATTCATTCTATATCTCAATTCCAAAAAAAAAAAAAAAAAAAAAACAATGTCTCAAAACCCAAACGAAGGTGGATATTACACGAACCTCCTAGCGACAAACCCACAACAATTTTCACAACAATACGGGGGTTCGTCAAACCCATCTACCCCCTCGTCGCAAAATTCAAACTCGTCGGCACCATATGGTACTCAATTGACCCCGGAGGCGATTTACCTTAATCAACAATATGCGTTTCAACAAGGATTCGCAAATCAAACCCAACAACGATTTCCGGCACCTCAGTTTTATAACCCGTCACAACCTTCATCATTTCCTTAATCTCAACCACAATTTGAATCACAACCATCAGGTTCACAATTCAAAGTACCACAAGCACCACGTGAACCGGTCAAAGGTAGAGGAAAAAAAACTATGGCAAGAAAATCAAAAAAAGCCGTGGATTTGGATGCGGACGATGACGATGACATTGAAGCAGTGGGTACACGTGTTAACAGGATGTGGTCCAAGGATGAAGAACGGTTACTTGCGGAAATTTGGATAGAAATTTCCCAAGACAAAGACATGGGAAATGACCGTTCCGAAGAGTACTTTTGGAACCAAATTGTGGAGTTGTTCAACGAGCAGACTGACCGTGACCCTCGTACCGAAAATATATGTACGGATAAATGGTCGAGGATTAATGGGGATTGTCAAAAATTCAACGGGTAAATGGTCGAGGATTAGTTAGTTTGGATATTTGAATAAAAAAAATAAAGTTGTAAGTGGTGGGCCCCAAATGAGTAAGTTGTAGTTAGTCACTAGTGAGGGGGGGGGGGGTTAGTTGTGGAGGTTTGTTAAAGTGATGTGGCACCCATGGGCCCCAAATGAAGAGGCAATGCTACTCACTGCACCTTGTGCTCTATGATACTATTTATATTTTTGGTCGTGTTTGTCAGTTGAACTTTTGGATGTATGAAATTTATTTGGTGGTAGAGGGTGGTGGTGATGGGAAGTTAAAAAGAAAATGAACAGTAAACTGTAAAAAATGTTCTTGCAAAAAATGTCTCTAGTAGGCGAGGGTAAAATAGTCATTTCATACGGCCAAAAAAAGTCCCTGTAGTAGGCGAGGGTAAAATAGTCATTTCACATGGCCAAAACTAATGAGCTATAGTCCAAAAACTAAATTTGCAGCTACAGTAACGCGACAAGTACACAACTTGCAAAAAATTGAAACGTTAGGGACAATATTTGCAGTTTTTTTTCGAGCACATCTTTCGCAATTTTCAGAAAGTTTAGGAACACTTTTTTAAGTTTACTCTAAAATGATTGATCTTTAGGCATTAAAAATACACATCTTTAGTTTTTCAACCATATATATATATATATATATATATATATATATATATATATATATATATATATATATATATATATATATATATATATATATATATATATAAACTAGCTGTCGAAGCCCGCCCGATGGGCGGGCATGCTTTGTAAGCCTGTTGGGCATGACTTAAAAGCTCTGCCGGGCATATAAGCCCGCCCTGACGGGCGGGCATGACTTATAATTATCGTTGGCATATTTTACTATAGCGAAAGAAGGGTGGTAAAAAATGGTTAAAAATTGTACATGTTGAAAGAAAGGGTTGTACATAAAAACTTTTAGATTTCTGTAAATAAATTATTAGATATTAGTGATCGAAGACAAAATGAGCGCCAACATAATGCGATTTCATCGGTATTCCGATCAAAGAATCAAAGAAAGAAGGATTCAGTTTCATATAGCAATCACCTCTTTCCAGCCTTAGTCAAATAGCCACCGAAGGCTCCGAAAAAATAACGAATAATACTAATATAAGGTAGTAGTTATTTTTATTGATTGTACAATTTTTTTTAAATATTTGGTAGTTTATTTGAAATCGCCTTGAAGGGCGGGCATGCCTTATAAATATCGTTGTCATATTTTAGGTGTAAGTCATGTGTCTAAAAGTGGTCGGTATGAATCTGTTGACATAAATAAATGCCTAAAAACATTATCAATATTTATTCATATCTCTATGTTTTGATGATCACAAAATGTAAACTCATTAAAACATAAACTTATCAAATAAACAAGTATTTAGTTGTAAATATTCATTTCTACAACTTAATCACTTAAGGTATGAATAAACAAGTGCTTAATGCATTATATAATCAAAGGAACATTTTCTTAATAACTAGATTTTTTATAAAACATCAAAAACATTTTATATATTTTTGAAAAACATTTTTGGTATTAAATAAAAATGTTTAATCTTTTATAAAAATATGAATTCAAATTTTTAACCAAAATCAGTTAAAATGTTCCAGAAAAACCTTCCCCACAAAAGGACAAAATTAGCCAACGTTCAGTAGGGGCGGCCCCCTTAATTTTACTAGGCGGCCCCCTTAATAATTAAGGGGACCGCCCCCGCTCCAGTAGGCTCCGGCTGTCCAGATTTTTCCCTATAAATACCAGCCTTCCCCTGGATTTTTTCTCAACCCTTTTGCACTAAAACTTTCTGTTGTAGATCTCATTTCATATCTTAGAAAAACCTTTGATCATGTAATCTTAAGCATTGGTTTCCAAGTGATCCAAGCTTCCACCATCCAAGTGCAAAAGAAGAATACTTCTATCAATCAAGATTAGAAGTATTACAACTTAGTATCATCATGTTACTTAAGTTGTGTGTTCAACAAAGTTTGTAAATCATTCATTCATTTGTATGTAAAGGTGTGTGTTGTAGATTAGTGTTGTGTGTAAGTAGTGAAGATGTTGTATAAGTAGTTGTGGTATAGAAGTTGTGAGGTCAAAATGTAGAAGTCGTGAAGCCGTGGTGTAGAAGTTGTGAAGCCGTAGCTTAGAAGACATGAAGTCCTTGTGTTGAAGTCATGAAGCCGTAGCATAGAAGCTGTGAAGCGGTCGTGTTAAAGTTGTGATGTCCTAGTCGTGAAGTCCTAGTGTTGAAGTCGTGAAGCCGTAGCATAGAAGTTGTGTAGCGGTCGTGTTGAAGCCGTGAAGTCCTAGTCGTGAAGTCCTAGTGTTGAAGTCGTGAAGCCGTAGCATAGAGGTTGTGTAGCGGTTATGTTGAAGTCGTGAAGTCCTAAGTCATGAAGACATAGTGTTGAAGTCGTGAAGCCGCATCATAGAGGTTGTGTAGCGGTCGTGTTGAAGTCGTGAAGAAGTCGTGAAGCCGTTGTGAAGAAGTCGTGAATAAGTCGTGATTAAGTCGTGTAGAAGTTGTGTTGTGAAGTTGTGAGATTGGTTCTAGCTACGATTAGAACTCGACATTTAGCTTTGTGTCGTTAAACCTGTGTAAGCCAAAGTTGTGTACGGTTTTCTCCGCCATAAGGGAGCTTGTTGAAGTTGTGAAGAAAACTCTCGAGCAAGGTGTGCTCGGGGAGTGGAGTAGGGCAAGGAAGGTGTCCTTGTAGCCGAACCACTATAAATCTCTCGTGTCTCGGTTAGATCTTTCCATACCTTATTTATTTCTTTACTTGCATCGTCATTACTTTCATACACATAGGCTTATATAATTGCTAGTATTAATTAGAGGTCAACTTCACATAAAGATCAAATTGAAAATCCATTCAAGAAACCAAAACTTTTACAATCAATTTAAAAGAATACTTATATAACTAATAATAAGATTTATGTTTTATTTTTCATAACAAACTAGAATCTAAAGTTATTAAAAGTATAAAACAAAGTTTTTATAATAAATTAAAAAGACGTAAAACTATTCAACCCCCCCTTCTAGTTTTCCACAATTGGTATCAAGAGCCACGTCAATCAAGATCTTTAAAATATACTGTATTTTAAAACTTGAATCGATCTATGGAATTCGAAAAATATCTAGAAGGGGAATCTTTGCTAAAACCACCACTATTTGAAAACTATACTTTTCTTGAATGGAAAAATAAATTTGAAACTTATGTGAAATCAATTGATCTAGATCTTTGGCATGTCATTTCGATTGGTGATTTTCAACTAACAAAAACGGATTTTGAAAGTCAAACAAAAACGGATTTTGAAACTCAAAATGATTATTTAAAAACTAAGAATAACAAAAATAATGAAGCTAAAATAATTATTTACAAAACCTTGCCGAAAGTTGAATATGAAAGAATATCTTTCTGTAAAACGGCAAATGATATTTGGAAAAATCTCTTAAACTTTCATCAAGAAAAATGTCAAGCCAAAGATGAGGATTTTGATCTTGTACATGAATTAGTTATCTTAGAAAATTTAATAGATAAACATTTAGATAAAATAGATACATGTGCTACTAGTTCAAATGTTGTTAATGTAGGTATTAACGACGAAGACTACATGAATCAACTCCAAAGTGAACTCAATCCAAAATCATGGAGTGACACAGACGAAGGAGAAGATCATGATCCGTACAAGACATGTTCGGGTCAAGCCACTTCGGTTTAAATAAGGTGTTAGAAGCTTGCCATGATATACTTTCACACCTTGTGTATCTTGAAGACTCACCTATCATTCACACGTCGATCATCATCTGAGACATTACGAAGAAAAGCTAGGACGTGAGGTAAGTTCTCTATTTAAAATTTCATAAGTAATTACTTCATGCATATAATCTTATTAATGCCTTAGGATATGCTTAGTCTGATAGGTTGCTTTGCCTTTACACTTTAGTTATATTCGTTCTGTGGCTTAATGAACTAGAAACCCTTTAGTTAGCCCCCCTAAGTGTTAGTAAACCAAGCAATCTTCATATTTGGTACTCTTCGATAGGTAAATTTAGGAACTTAATTTCTTCTAAAAAGAGAATGACTACTGGAGAATCTATTGACTAGAAACTCAATTTGACCTAACGGTTGAATTGCTTCTATGTGAGAAGTTGGGTGTGTGTAACCCGTAAAAACGGTCGTGTTTAGCCTGAATTGAGCACCACTAGTAATAGTCTCATACTCATTCTCCAACTTGAATAGGGGTGTCATTCGGGCCGACCCGACCCGAACCCGACCCGAGTCAATTCAGGTCAACCCGAATTGACCCGAATTTATATTCGGGTCAATCGGGTCAACCCGAATTGACCCGAGTTCTAAACAAGGTCGGGTTCGGGTATGTTTTTAGGAGCCTTGACCCGACCCGAACCCGATTGACCCGAGAAAACTGACAATTTACAAGGCAAAAACTCGGGTTGAACCCAAACCCGAGCTGACCCGACCCGAATTGACCCGACCCGAGTTGACCCGAGACCCGAATTGACCCGACCCGAATTGACCCGAGTTCAAACAGGGTCGGGTTCGGGTATTTTTTTAGGGGCCTTGACCCGAGTTGACCCGACCCGAGTTGACCCGAACCCGACCGGGTCAACCCGAATCACACCCCTAGTCTCATACTCATTCTCCAACTTGAATACATTATTCTTCCTAAATATACCTAACGATAGTTTACTGTTATGAACTTTGCTTTTCACTAGAGCTTTTCATTCCTAGATGTATGTCATCCTGCATATATAAAATTTCTAGATGTTTACTTGCTCCTATGTGATTTGACTGCATGCCTTCGTAATTATTTGTTTAGTTGTTGAATGCATTGTCATTATAATAGCTTTTGTTTTTCTAACTACTCTGACATGATATATTTTTGTATCTAGTCATAATACATGCGTAAATGTCATAGGATATGTAGAAAGAGGTAGCATGTGACAATAGACTTGAGCATGAGATCTTTTATAAACCATTATTTTTTAAACCTATAATTAATGGGACTTATTTTTAAATTTGCAAAACTTCACATTTTGGAAAAATAATTTTTCAAAAGATTATGACACATTTCTATTTTACATGTTTCACCATCCTACATTTCTTCCAAACTTGTGTCCATAATTACGTGTTTATCAAAACCAAAGATTGGAAAAATATGTTTTCTTTTCTCATAAAAACATTTTGAAATAAAACCAAAACTATTTCATTAAAATATTTTTCACATCCACATAAAAACCCACTTTCAAACATTGTTGAATAATGCCAAAAACATTTCTTTAAATCATGCATGGTGATCTCATATCTGTCATCTATATTTATGTATGTGACATTTATAAGTGAACTAAATTTGAAAATAACCATAATTTATTCACTAAGACCTCACTTGGTACAAGTCTAGAAGTCCATGCTATCACAACTCTACATTCCCATGCACATAGATATTTATTAGGATTATTTAACTAGCTTATTAATCTTCCTAAATATGATACTATGAATTACTTGGTGCTATGTAGTGTTTTCTTGTCTAACATATATATGTTACATGCTAAATGAGTTGTTTGCATGCTAGATAATGATGTCTAATGAATATGCTTAGCATACATAAGTTATTAAATCCTAAATTGCCTCAAAAGAAGTTGGACTTGCTTGAAACTAAACCCAAAAACACAACCCTTTCAAAATTTTCTGCCAAAAACCCATTTCCAGTAACCTGGAAATCAGCAGATGGGCGGCCCCCTTAATTCATTAGGCGGCCCCCTTAATATTTAAGGGGACCGGCCCCTTAATTAAGGGGACCGGTCATCTGATGGTCGAAGGTGCTGCTCCCCTTTTCTATTTTTTAGCCCATTTTATCCTATACTTCCCAAAATTCACAAACACATTTTGTCACAAACCACTCACCAAAATTTACCTTCCACAATCACATCATCACTTCACCATAA
Source organism: Artemisia tridentata subsp. tridentata (assembly GCA_021014915.2). NCBI lineage: Eukaryota > Viridiplantae > Streptophyta > Magnoliopsida > Asterales > Asteraceae > Artemisia > Artemisia tridentata. Next base: position 355,541,288 of record CP139509.1, on the reverse strand, counting down.
ATACCCATTTGGAGGAGGAAGCTTGACATTTTCCATAACCCAACAAATGATGTTGTTCAAACTCAACCAACACCTAAACCTCATCCTAATGAACCCTTTCACACACATAACCAATCATCCATATGTCCACCTTCATTCACTCATAATTACCCAAGTTCACAAGTGTCTCCACCACCAAAAGTGTCACCACCACTTCCACCAAATAACAACCACTCTCCATCATCATCACCTTCCACTCAACACTTGAAGTTCATTGAAGAACTCAAGGAAGCCCATGAGCTTACTGCTCTCCTTGCTTTGCACCTTGCTCAAAGCAACTTAAACCCATCACCATCCATATCACCATCATCACCACATCACTTGAGTCAAATTGAGAAACATGTCAACAATTGTCCTTGTTGCATCTTTCTCCAAAGTCAAACCATCATTACCATCATCACCATCCATCTCACCATCATTACCATCATCACCACATTACTTGAGTCAAATTGAGAAACATGTCAACAATTGTCCTTGTTGCATCTTTCTCCAAAGTCAAACCATCATTACCATCATCACCATCCATCTCACCATCATTACCATCATCACCACATCACTTGAGTCAAATTGAGAAACATGTCAACAATAGTCCTTGTTGCATCTTTCTCCAAAATCAAACCATCACCTTAAATGAGCGTCTCACTTGGATTGAGTATCTTCTCACTAGATCTAATCCAACACCACCACTTGAACAACATCAAAACCCTCATTCAACATGGTCAAGTCCAAGCTCTCCACCTCCAATTCCTCTATCAACACTCTCTCCAACATCCATACACCCAAACTTACAACCCCATTAATCCAACATTTTTTACCCCCTCTTTACCATCATCCATCCAAAATAATCCAAGTTTTCATGTCTCAAGCAAGTCCAATGGATCTCTTAGGCAATTTAAAATTTTCTACTTATTATATCATGATATATATACATGCTTGATGATTAATAACATGCTTATTCCATAATATGTTTTAAATGTATGCATGCGTAATTAACATGTTTATGTCACTATTTAATCATTCTTGATGTACATGATTCAAATGGAGCTTGCTGCAAAAACACCCTAAAAATGACCCTTTTCTGGAAAATTTTCAAATTTGGTCGCCTGGGAAAACACCAGATGGGCGGCCCCCTTAATTCCCTAGGCGGTCCCCTTAATTTTAAGGGGGCCGGCCTACAATTAAGGGGACCGGCCATCTGGGCAGTAAAATTTACTGTTTTCTTTTGCATCTTGCGACCCCTTTTATCTAGCCCCAGCTACCATTTCTCTTAAAAGACGAACTGGTACTGGAATTTTACCACAAAACCTCCAAACCTTACCTAAATCAACCATCACCTCCATCAAAACACCCATTTTCATCCCTTGAACACATGCTTAACAACCAACCTCCACCACAACCTCCACCATTTCTCACCAAATTAAGCATATGCAATGCTTAATCAAAAATAATTTTTCAAACCATTTTGTGTGCAAGCCCCATGGAAGATCATGTACTCCTAGAATGATTATGTAGATTGCATTACTTACTCGCTAATGTAGGATTGAATATAATGTTGGATGGTTGTGTATTGATACACAACATTTTTAATGAATGTCATTATATGCATGCTTATTTTTGCTATATATATGCTTGTGCTTCTAATATTTTTCTTGCAAGTATTCCATATATCGATTCCTTGGTGCCCCCAAACGAGGGGGAGTACACATCAAGGGGGAGTTTTCGTCCCGACAAATTTCACGTTTGAATTTTGTCGGCTTAACCTTTTTGATTCTACAAAAAGGGGGAGAAGTGAATGTAAACTCACTAAATACTTGTCCAAAAATAAACTTTTTGGTTTAATGAGTTTAGGTTTTGTAATCATCAAAAAGGGGGAGATTGTTGACATAAATAAATGCCTAAAAACATTATCAATATTTATTCATATCTCTATGTTTTGATGATCACAAAATGTAAACTCATTAAAACATAAACTTATCAAATAAACAAGTATTTAGTTGTAAATATTCATTTCTACAACTTAATCACTTAAGGTATGAATAAACAAGTGCTTAATGCATTATATGATCAAAGGAACATTTTCTTAATAACTAGATTTTTTATAAAACATCAAAAACATTTTATATATTTTTGAAAAACATTTTTGGTATTAAATAAAAATGTTTAATCTTTTATAAAAATATGAATTCAAATTTTTAACCAAAATCAGTTAAAATGTTCCAGAAAAACCTTCCCCACAAAAGGACAAAATTGGCCAACGTTCAGTAGGGGCGGCCCCCTTAATTTTACTAGGCGGCCCCCTTAATAATTAAGGGGACCGCCCCCGCTCCAGTAGGCTCCAGCTGTCCAGATTTTTCCCTATAAATACCAGCCTTCCCCTGGATTTTTTTCTCAACCCTTTTGCACTAAAACTTTCTGTTGTAGATCTCATTTCATATCTTAGAAAAACCTTTGATCATGTAATCTTAAGCATTGGTTTCCAAGTGATCCAAGCTTCCACCATCCAAGTGCAAAAGAAGAATACTTCTATCAATCAAGATTAGAAGTATTACAACTTAGTATCATCATGTTACTTAAGTTGTGTGTTCAACAAAGTTTGTAAATCATTCATTCATTTGTATGTAAAGGTGTGTGTTGTAGATTAGTGTTGTGTGTAAGTAGTGAAGATGTTGTATAAGTAGTTGTGGTATAGAAGTTGTGAGGTCAAAATGTAGAAGTCGTGAAGCCGTGGTGTAGAAGTTATGAAGCCGTAGCTTAGAAGACATGAAGTCCTTGTGTTGAAGTCATGAAGCCGTAGCATAGAAGCTGTGAAGCGGTCGTGTTAAAGTTGTGATGTCCTAGTCGTGAAGTCCTATTGTTGAAGTCGTGAAGCCGTAGCATAGAAGTTGTGTAGCGGTCGTGTTGAAGCCATGAAGTCCTAGTAGTGAAGTCCTAGTGTTGAAGTCGTGAAGCCGTAGCATAGAGGTTGTGTAGCGGTTATGTTGAAGTCGTGAAGTCCTAAGTCATGAAGACATAGTGTTGAAGTCGTGAAGCCGCATCATAGAGGTTGTGTAGCGGTCGTGTTGAAGTCGTGAAGAAGTCGTGAAGCCGTTGTGAAGAAGTCGTGATTAAGTCGTGTAGAAGTTGTGTTGTGAAGTTGTGAGATTGGTTCTAGCTACGATTAGAACTCGACATTTAGCTTTGTGTCGTTAAACCTGTGTAAGCCAAAGTTGTGTACGGTTTTCTCCGCCATAAGGGAGCTTGTTGAAGTTGTGAAGAAAACTCTCGAGCAAGGTGTGCTCGGGGAGTGGAGTAGGGCAAGGAAGGTGTCCTTGTAGCCGAACCACTATAAATCTCTCGTGTCTCGGTTAGATCTTTCCATACCTTATTTATTTCTTTACTTGCATCGTCATTACTTTCATACACATAGGCTTATATAATTGCTAGTATTAATTAGAGGTCAACTTCACATAAAGATCAAATTGAAAATCCATTCAAGAAACCAAAACTTTTACAATCAATTTAAAAGAATACTTATATAACTAATAATAAGATTTATGTTTTATTTTTCATAACAAACTAGAATCTAAAGTTATTAAAAGTATAAAACAAAGTTTTTATAATAAATTAAAAAGACGTAAAACTATTCAACCCCCCCTTCTAGTTTTCCACAGAATCACTCTCATTTCTATGTTTTTCTATTCAACTCACCACAGCCTGATCTTTTTCCTTCCTCGTCACGCCAAAGCGCTGTGAAACATTTTTTGACGTAATCCCCATTGAGCTCAATTTAGTACTCATATTTATATGCTACTTTTTTGTGTGACCGTGGTTTCTAACCTTTTAGCCAACTATTCCATGGGAGTTTTTCGTCCAATTTAAGCAACAACTTAATGTACTTTATCCAGTTTTATTAAGAATAGATCTCAATAACACATTGATTTAGAACACAATTTTAACCTTTACATTTTAGTTGTGAGTGAATAAAGACAATAATAGGTTTAGTTTCCCATCATTTTATGGTACAATCGTCAATCATAATACTAAAACTTGCACCAATCATGAAGTATACCTGGAATATGGTATTAAAAAGATCCACATACGATGTAAACCACTCTCCTTTTAGCTAAACTTTTTATTGGAAGAGATTTTTATTAACTATCAGTTCCTCCTTAGCAAATGGTCGGGTCTGCACTTCCTTTATAACTAAATTAGTCTCAAACTATAATACTGTATGAACATCGACACCTTCACCAACACAACGTATTTAATATATTGTATGAAAATATACCTTTTTACAGAATAAGAAAGAACAAAGAGGTTTTGATGTTGATTTTGGGTTTTGTAGAAGAAGGATGGAAAAGATAATGATGATGGCGGCTCATTTTTTTTAATGAATCTCTGTTTTTTTTTTTTTTTTTTTTTTGGTTCGGTATTTTTGTTTTAGGGTTTTGTGTGTGTTTTGCTTGAAGGAAGAGATAGTGAAGATTAATGTAGATACAGAGATTCTCATAGTTATCCTTCCATGCAATATCAATTATTTAAGCATGACTTATTTATTTTGAATTGTAAATCACAAAAGTTGGATTGCTCCAGTGGTTAAGATGTTTGTTTATGTTTGGAGACCATCCTAGGTTCGACCCATGCTAGCTCCATTTTTTTAATTCCGAAGTATATAAAACATTTAATCTAATATACAAATATATCATAAGTGGTTGAGATGTTTGTCTTAAATGAAATATAGCTTTGAGAAATTTATAAAACATTTAATCTAATATACAACTTTTTTTAAACTCGCCATTGTGGATTTACTAATTGAAATCATCTTATTATTGTTGGAAGATGAACATACATATTAATAAAACTCTAATACAATATGATCATAACGCCTTTGTTTCGTGGTTTGACAGCTTGATCCCTTTTTTACCTTTACTATTAGTAGTGAGCTGCACCTCCACATCTATAGAAACAACTACAATAAACAACTACAGCTTGATCTGATTATCTCAATCCAATCTGGACCCATTGTTTTGCAGGCCTCTTTACTTGATTTTACCCCATATATAAATGAGTGTATACTGTAAAAGAGGTACAAATGTCAAAATATGTGTATACTGTAACCTTAAATAGCAACAATTATGCTCATAGCCCACAACTCGACCCTAATACAAAAAAAGAGTGTTTTTGCATTTTTTGAAAAAAAATGGGGAAAAAATGATATTTTATTAAAAGAAGGGGGAAAAGGCCTCATTTCTTTTTCTATTTAAGCAAATACCATACAGTAAGATATAAAATGACCTTAGGTTGTTAGTTTTACGTTTTAACTTTTAACAATAAACGATTAAACTATTCAGCCATCTATGCCTCTATGGTGCCAATGTTGAATAAACTTACTTATGTAACGTGCGTCTTCGCAATTCTTGATCAATGTCTTGCTATTAAAGCTACGCCGCAATGGATGAGGCACCATATGCTGCTGAGGTTAAATTGCTTCCAGTCCGTACATCTCCAATATCACAATATTACTTCCATTTAGCGTTTCAAACCTCGGACCGAAACCATTCAACTGTGGCCTGCAATTTGATTTTCTTAAAAACAATGAATCTCCAATAATGAAACTCATAATAGAATCTTGAATAACAGTAAAGAATGTATTTGATGACTAATGCATCAATAAGTAAGCGATAACTCCAATTCAATTGAAAGTTTTCATGTACTTCTTTTACAACCATTTCAGGTTAAAAAAAGAGGTTCCACAATTTAAGATAATCATAGGTTTTGATGAAGTTCGTACCTTTGATGGTCACATTGCTTTTACTTGGCTGTCAAGTGTTTCCGTCATCGGCTGCAATCAGTACTAAGACTTAAACCTCACACCGTATATCTATGAAAGGCAATGGACTCCGGTACATGACCTTGGTTGACAATGTAACCAATGCCAAATCCCAACTTTAATCTGATAAGAGTTTTCGATGCAACTACGCCTACCTTTTCTCATGCAGCCTCTTTCATAGAATGTGTTGTTAGAATAATGGCTCGTCCTTGCTTTGCATTTTCAATATGTCCCAAAAATGTCTTCGAGTTATCGAGTGCATACCGGTCATCTGAAAGATATACCGAGTTAGACCAGTTGGAGAATAGAAAACAAAAAATAGCTTTAAAAGATAACAAATCAAATAGTTCAAGCTGGTTTGCAAGTCACCAAGGTGTAAAGTTAATGCATAAACCTCCTATATCATTCCATTCGAAACTTAAGAATTATAAATAACTAAAGATAACTTAGTGGCCCTATACCAATTCAAATGTCTTGCGAGTTAACGTCCCCAAAATACCCAAACCCCTTTCAATGCACCCTATATAATCTGGTAATAAAATCCATGGTTCTCACACTACGGTTTATTTATAGATCATTACTATTAATTTAGAATACCTATCAGGGTCGAGTCCTTTGCATCTGCTCATGAAAATGGTCTGGAAAGTCACTGTCTGGTAAAGGGTCGACCTGTGTATACTTACTAAAAACAAATCTTATTTCGTTATCCAATGTTTTTTGCCATTTATCTGTTTTCTGACAACCAAATCCATGTATTTGGTATACTAAATTTAGTTGTGGGACATTGGCGTATAGCAGGATTGTTGGCCTAGATTGACAACCAAATCCATGTATTTGGTATACTGAATTTATGGTCCAGGTTATCCTAGATTGACTGCAACCGTTCCTAACTGCATGAGTGAAAAATTCATGTGTGATTGTAAGATCCAACTGATATACTTAAAAGGATGTTTGGATTTGGATTGTATAAGCTTAAAATCAATAAAGGTCAAATAAAATTACCTTTTACCATTCCTTAAAGTTAACCTGAAGAGACTTTGAGTCCATTTCCCATAATATCTTTTTCTTTTCACAAAAAAAAATGCAATATTTTCTATTTTACTTGTCAAATCTTTATAAAAACATAATTTGCCAAACATTCAATGCCTAATTATATATATTTCAATAGACCCCCACATCCAAAATAAATCTCCTACATCCAATTTTTATTATTTAATATCACATAATCACTCTCAAAAAGGTGCATCCAAAAACCCTAACGTTCATATTAAAAAATGAGCCTCAAACTTAAAAAGTAATTAGATAACATATATTCAGGTGCTCCTCAAACCATAAACATCTACTGACCAATTGAAAAAATTTACAATGAGTGAAGAGTGAAGACCATACCTTGTCCCTCCCAAGTGCAGCATAATGTTGTAACCCATTACACGAACCATCCTAAAAAGTACAGGTCTGCAGCACAGGAGTTTTTTTAGCACCTTGCAGCAGAAGCCAGTAGGGGTTGGATCTGGAAGGCTTGCTTCTGTCCATTTTCGATACACCTTAACTTTGATTGTTTTGTTTATGTCTGTGGGTTTTAACTTTGCTAGGCTGACAAATATCCATAATAGCAGTCTTCAAATATCCATCATCATCCAATCCCCTACACCTGAACGTGGTGAAACAAAAAAATTCAAATTAAAATTTACCTTTTGGCACCACTTAGACCAACAGGAATCATGTAGATCGTAATTGATGACATATATGACAAAGATTAGCTATTTGTATATCTATGTGGAAAAGATTATACAATGGTGATACAAAGGCCAAACTATGTTCCTCTCGCATTATTCAGTAAATCACAAGCAGTTAAAAATGCAGGTTTAATATAAATGTAAGTGAAGATAAGTTAATATGTCTGGACACGATAAAAAATATGTCTTAAATCATGATACTGGAATTTGATAACAATGTAAACAGATTGCACAAGCATACTAAGGGATATACGAATGTGCTGTAAACTTAATGTCTCAATGAGCAACTTATGATCAGTGTTCAGGTATCCGATTTTAACAGAAGTTTGAGGAGTAATATAATCAGGGACTTTAGAGGCAGAAGCAGATAAGTTTCAGGGGTAATATCACCAAGATTCGAAAGAAAGCGTGCATGATTCAAGTTGCGACCCAATGCTTTTATGAAAGACAATTTGACAAAAAGCCATTAAACATCACCTTCAAGTGAAATAAGAAAGTGCAGCAAGGGAGACTTACATGTAAGGCCCTGCAGACGAAACATATTATTGAGATGTTATGTTTAAAATACACAACGACGTTACAGGCAAAAGTATGTTAGGTAAATGAACTAAACACATGTATAGACAAACAGGTTATTGTGTCGTGTTCGTTTGATAAGAAATAAGCATGTCTGTGTTTGTTTATATAATATTTGTTCATTAAGACAGTAAACAAAAATAGATGGTTACAAATAGATAAAGGAACAGTACGTAAGTATTCGTATTTCTCTTGGGGCTATAACTGCAAGATATATAAGGGTATTCCTATCAGCTGATCCTGCTTGGTTTTACCTTCATGTTACCTGTCAAACTTCTGCATACATCATCGGTGTTGCTGGATGGGCCACTGGAATCCAGCTCGGCAGCCAGTCTCCTGGCATCCAATACACCTCCCACAGAGTCATCGGCATCATTCTATTATGTGTAGCCACTCTCCAGGTACCACAACCAACCCCTCCTTTTTACCTCAAATATAAACAGACTAATAGCCTTCGCATGAAAGTTACAGCTGAGGATACATCCACAAAGTATGTCTAACCGTGCAATTTGTGTATGTATGTATAGGTGATTGCTTTGCTTGTAAGGCCAAAAAAGGAACACAAACACAGAATATTCTGGAACATCTACCACCACTCACTCGGATACAGCATCATCATCTTAGGAATCATCAACACCTTTAAAGGCTTGGATATCTTAAACCTTGAGAAGAAATGGGAAAGTGCTTATACCGGAGTAATTGTTGTTCTAGCTATTGTTGCAACAATTCTAGAAGCTTTTACATGGTTTGTTGTTTTGAAGAGGAAGAAGGTTGCAAATGCAGAGAAGATGAGTAATGGCAATGGATATGGAAGCAATGGATATGGAAGCAATGGGATCAATGCGCATTATCCATACAGTGATAGGAGTAATGGGAGGGTTTAAGTAAAAGTCAGTTTTCCTGATGATTTTCAACTTTATTTTTGGGTTTTCTATGTATCATATCTTGTTTCGATGTTTGTTCATTTTCTTTTTAGTGTCTAGTTTTTTATTTAAATGGTATCTTACTGGACGTATCTCCCCAATGATTGTGCCTTTTTTTAAATGATCTTTGGCTTTTGTGCATTACATTTTGCATAAATGATCCTTCACGAAACCTTAGGTTTGCATGCATAAGGCGCAACCATATGTCGCCATGCTGAACTCAAGCAAATTTTGAGAGTAACAAAATCAAAGTCGCGATGTTTTGACCTCTCAACTCATAACCGATGCAGACAAAACAGAGAAAGTAAATGAACAGAGGTGTGTTAACATCTACAACTACCAAAGATCAATCCGTTAGAAAATTAATATTTAAGGGATACTGATTTTAGAACTAAAACTTATAATTTGCACCAATAATGTAGCATGAGTTCATATAACTAATCCAAATAGATCTTTCCATAAAATGTTGCACTTCGGCGTCAAGAATCATTAAAGTTATCTATATATTTAAGGAATAAAACAACAACTTTGACAAAAGCATCAGATGGGTACAATCTCAGTTTAATGCATTTAAGAAGCATCAAGAGAACTTAACTGCTAAAATCAAGCTTTTTGAACCCGTGCCATAGTTGTTTAAGCCGATTGTTGTAATACCTCAACAAATACATCTTTGACCAGTAGGTTTGAAGCTGCTACTCTCTGAGCAGTAATGTCAAAGTCATTACCAGATCTGTCACAAGAAATTTAAATAATATCTCATAAGGGGCATCATTTGTAGAAAAAAAGAATATATGAATCATACAACACTCTATTCTTACGGATCAAAGATGACTCCGCCCGCTTCTTTCACAATGACGACCCCCGCAGCAACATCCCTAGGGAGAAAACCAAAACCATTATTGTAATGTGAGCTCACAAAACCTCGACCGAATATAAAAAATTATAGGAAAGCTAGTTGACCTGAACTTATTTTGATCTGTTACCTAATTTGCTCGACATATTGCCATCACTATCTCACATCTAGTAGAGGTTTGATAAGGAAGGGAAGTATGGTGTGTACATGTAGCAGCTGCAGCATCTGGCTAAAATCCTGTGTACTCATCAAGAAGATCGCGATGATCATGAAAGAGTGAAGCAACCTGCATAGATTAAAAACAGTACCCAGTAATGAAAATCAGTCCAATGAAATCAATCACAACTACTATGCAACATTCTTTTAAGAGCTACAGAAAGACAAATTACAGTTCATTACAGAAACTAAGACAAACTATAGCTTATTACAGAAACTAAGAAAAATTATAGTTCACTACAGAAACTAAAGGGTCGAAAAGGTTAAAGTTTTTAGCTCATTTACCTTTAAACCATAAAACTTGAGAAATCATTTCACGTAGATATCTGCATTACCGTATATTCTCAATGTCCAAGTTCTCTTGAAAAACATGTTCTGGTCATTGTTTGAACATTAATCATACTTATGAGATGTGGTTCGAGTCAGTACAGCTCTTGTAACCTTTCCCACCCAAGTTGCAAGCTACCAAGTAGCAACAGTTTAGCTAGCATGTATCTGAGACACACTTCTTCTAGCAACCACAATACCCAAACAGATAACAATTGCACATTTCAGAATTATAGGATTGAGCTTTTAGCAGTACTAATTTTAAAGGAACAGTACTAACTTGAAATTTAGTACTGCTGGAACCTAATTGTTATAATATGTATGACCAACAAAGAAATATGATTGTATTTTCCCTTCATCAGCAATCACTGGGTATTGGTGATTTATAGTGTCTCGACCCTAATATTAGATAGTATTTATCCTTCATTTAAGTTTTTATCTTTAATTGAGTATGCGCCATCACCTAGAACCAAACATATCATATATATTATGAAAAGATGCTTGTCCCAAAAAGAAAAAATGCTTGTCCCATCTTATTGAAATGAAAATGAAAAAGAAAAGAGAAGAACACGCATAAACTTAGAAACGCCTAACAGATTGTCATTCCCATCTATGTGGGCTTTATGATCCACGCATTGTTTACGGTTTTTCCCACTTTAGGGGGTGTTTGGGATCAATTTAAAACTATTTGTATGCTTGAATATATAGCAGGTACCAACCTTTTCAATTTTGAACGCTTATTCACTTAATTAAGTAAATAGTCATACACTCAACTCCACATTTGCGTTAAAAAGATTAAGCAGATTAGTCAACTAACCAATCCCGTACCCCCTTTAATCATTATTAATACTCAATATCATCACAAAGTTGACTACATGTAAATTTGATTTTACAAAAAATTTCATATTACAGTCTGATAACTTGAGTGAGTGTGAACAATATAATGCAACTTTGTCAATAAGAATAATACTTCAATGTCAGGAAAATATTATGTAACACCCCAACCCGACAAGGGTAAAGGTGTCACGCAAATGGTTTCATATCAGATATAACAAAGCATACATTCAAAAGTAATACAAAGATTCTCAAGGGTTACAAAGGGAATACTGAAATTTCAAGGTTACAAAAACGGATAAAAATTCTAACAATAAAATAACTTCTAATCATCTCTAGGCCAAAATAACTGTCAAGCCTTCTAGGTCCAAAAGTATCTTCACTCATACCCATCTTCCATCTAAAACCTGCCGCACACGAAAAGAAAACGTGCGGCTGAGCTTACAAAGCCCAGTGAACAGATATATAATAAACGGAAACGAAAGTAAACGAAAATAATCAGATGTAGCATAATGAATGAGACATAAATAAGGTACAAGAGTAAAGGTTTAGGATAGTTATCCACCACGAGCCCAGAAACTCAAAGTCATAATCTCAAAGTCACATCTCAAAATCATAGTCTCACAATCAGAGGGGATACCTCTCAGGCAACCAGACAATATGAGGGGTGGCCTCATGTATCAAATGGGGTGGAGTAGCTAGCTCCCAGAAATGTGAAAGGCGTGTAATGCACACAAGCACCAGTCACCTCAAATTCATACTCAAAGTCATAGTTAAATCCACTAAACATACATGCCTAGGATTGCAATCCATACGCCCCCACTCAAAGTCAATCTCAAAATCATAATCTCAAAGTCATCATGGCCATATCATAATATAAAAGGGGACGGCGTGAGAAATCACTCCCCCACACAGGAGTCATGCCAGTGGTGCATCACAGACACGGCCAGGTTACCTTCCTGGCTAGGAAACAGAAAGGTGGCTCGGGTATCAAACTAAGAGTCATATCTCAAGGTCATCTCAAAGTCATATATCAGAAATGCATCTCAACGTCATATCAAAAGGTTCATACACAAGGAACATAGAAATGGCCTGGGAAATCTTAACTGAGTCATAACTCATAATCGTAATCAAGGTTCATCTCAAAAGTTCATTTTAACACTTCCATCAAAGTCCATTTTAAACAATCCTTTATTTGTGCCTGTAATAAAACGATTCTTTAAAGAAATTTTCATAAAATATTCTTTCAAAACGGTTTTTCATAAAAATTAGTCTTCCAAAATAGCCTTCATAAAAGTTAGTAACATTTATATAAAATGGTTTTGCCTCATTTATAAACACCCTTTCAAAATAGTTTTTCCTCAAAACATTTTCAAGATATAATTAGAAAAGGTTTTCATAGCATAGCTTCGATTCAGAATTCATATCAAATGGAACTCAACTGGGGAGGTTCAAGCAAAGGAAATCATAGCAATCGAATCAGAAACTAATGGATTCAGAATACGAGAGAGATCATGAGAAACCTTAAAAGAAAGGTCAGAATATCTGTACCTTATGACGGAAGCACAAACAGAAACGAAGCACAGAAAATAGAGAGCAGCTCAAGGACACTCCTTCTTCACACCTAAAGGGGGGGGGGTAGAAGAGAATTACAAACTTTCCATTTTAAGTAACATTCCATTTTTGGCAGGTTTCCATATTTAGTAAGTTTCTATTTTTAGAAAGTTTCCTTATTTCGAAGTATTGAATAGTATAACTTGTTTAAGTCATTATTACTTGGAAAATGAAGTATCTTTGATCAGAATTACACCTTTAGTCCTTAGGATTTCATAAATTACACTTTATACCCCTTTCATTACATAAGTTACACTTTAAACCTTCAAATATTCACAATTACACATTAAACCCTTAATTTATCAATTTTACGCAATGAGTACTTATTTTAACATGTTATACGAATGCACCCTTAATTATTCATAATTTACACATCAAGTCCCTCTAGTTATCAAAGTTACATGTTTAGTCCTTAAACTTACAATTTCAACCTTTAATTATCAACAATTACATATTAAGTCATTAAATTACCAAAATGACCCATAACCCCCTGAATATAGTTAATTACTCAAATCAACCTTAAGTTTCCAGAAATTACATGTTTAGTCCCTCTATTTTATTTATTTGTAAATCGTACATATTATATATAAATAATTCCATATCTTGCACATATTACCCATGAGACCCTCATTTAATATTTTTACATGATTAGCCCTTGATCAATACACATTACAAAAATACCCCAAAAATTTTATAATTTACAAAACAGCCCCTTAACTTTTATTTTCCAAATCGTTAGTTACAAAAATTAACTTAAAACCCTAACAAAATTAACCAATCATTAACCAATCATTTATATAACTCCAAAACATCATAAAAGACCAGATTCAATGCCAAGAACCCTAACCCTAATTTCTTTCCCCTTTTATTTTTATTTCTTTCTTTTATTTTTATATTAGCCGATTTCACAAAATTCACCATGACTTGAATAAGCTTCTATAATTCGAATCTATATTTTTCCCAGGTCCTATACTGTATAAAGAACTCATGAAAATTATAAAACATGCCCAGAAAATTCGTATAGTTTTTTCTTAGATTTTTATACCCGATTTGATATCAAAAATCCCCACGACATTTTTAGGCTTCCATAAACCATTTTATCAATTTTCACAGATCATATATGATGTGAGGAGCTTAGGAAAATTATGAACGAATTTATTATGGTACGTACGAATTATTTTGGAAAATACCTTAATATGTAGCACGATTTGGAAATAAATTCACACGATCGAATCCAGCCATAACCAGCCTCCAAGCTATTTTTTTGTAGATCATATATGAGTAACGGAACGTGAGAAAAATGATAAATGGAGTGTACAATGATCAGATCAAATATTTTGAATTATTACCTCAAAACAAAGAAAGAATTCGCCAAGGACGAACCAGGATATGAACAACTCCAAACTTATTTTTCTAGCACTCCTTAGGCTTCAAGGATCATGGGAAAAATGGGTACAAGCCCTGGAAAAATCGGATTGACAATGGACGAATTAATTTGGTGTTTTAGGGTTTGATATGGTTCGAATTTTGTTTTGGAAGAAGAAGAAAATGATATGGAGCTATTTTAATTGAAGAATGCCGTGTAGGGGGGGGATTAGGAGGCCAAAATTTCGGAATGTGGGTTGGCCAAATCAAAAGGATGATTTGATTTACAAAATTCCATAATTAACACATTTTATAACTTAAAATAAATATTTTAAATGTGTATAATATACATAATTCGGCTAGGAAGGTTTTTAAATGTCCACATAACCTTTTTAATGTGTCATATGAGTTATGGTATCATTTGGTATCATAATTTATTAGTTTACCACACTTTGGAATCGGTTTGGTGCATTAAGGACTTATTAAATCAAAGTTTTTGATCTCAGGGGCACTTTGGTCATTTTACATGCTTTTCAGATTTTAGGTGTTACAACTTCTTCCCCTCTAACAGAAAAATTTCGTCCTCGAAATTTGCAAAGAATCAGAAATGAAACGAATCGAAACATAACGGAGACATATTATGCTGAGTTTGAATCCAATGATAACGTACCAATTACGGATGAAAATCGAATTCTCTAGGAAGAGGTACAACCAATACGTAGGGTTAACATCGAATTGATTAGGCAAATTAAGCGAGAATACATCGGATCATAGAAATCATTAGGTGGTGCAAAAGTAATTCTTCAGCTTTTCAAATAGTCACGGCTTCAAAAGGGCCTTCCAAAGGTGTTCTCATAAACAAACAGGTCTTGTTTTCTCAGAATCTAAAATCTCATATCTTAACTCATAGCAGATTAAAATGAACAGATTTAATGAATGCGGAACGTATACATAGCAGAACAGATTGAATCCATACCGACAGGAAGCATATCGTTAGACATCATCAAATGGCAGAAGGCCCTATAATAGAATCTAAGATCATTATCGGAAGTGCAGAGATCAACAAAACGCTCGTCGAGCGTCCAAACGTATCAAGTCGAATATCCGGAACTGCAGATCAAATGGATAGGTAGAATGAATCCAAAGTCTCACTAACGCGGATGATCTTAATCAGATAACAGAAATTCTAAGGTTCTAAGGCACTTCTCGAAATATCCTATGCCCACAACGAGTGCACGTTATATGATGTAAGTATTATCACGTTGATCAGGCGTCATAATACTAGCATCATATAAATATGCCCTCATGATGGTCATACTTTATCTCAAGTCGTGAGCAACACAACTTATCTAAATCCACCTAGTCCACTTACAGTCTCAGAGGTCACCAAAATCAAATATCATAATTAAGAGAACGAAATTACTCGAAGAGTAACGAAAATTCGAAAGTGTCCATCAGAATTCAGGTACGTCGTTAATAGCACCAATCAATTCAGCCAAAATAAGTGGTTACTTCATCATCCGTCTATTCGTAATTATCAAAATTCCTCCCATAGCTCCTCGAAATTCTCATACAGATCGTTATTCAACAAACGCAGAGTGTACATAATTTCTAACATAGAACCAAATCATTCAAAGGACCTCATTATCAAGTAACGGAATTTAAGTAGGTTGAGAGGAAACGAATACGTCGTCGATAGCTTCATTCTCCACAGAATCACCTCGTCTACACACAAATGTCTGCTTCAAAATTCGTCCATTCTTATACAAAATTTTAAAGTTCTTCCGAGTTGGAGTAGTTTGACGCTTGTCTATCTTATTCCACGGTGAACAGGAATTACAAACTTGAGTCTGATTCCTCAAGCCTTCAGCAACACTTCTCGATACTGCGGCGTCGTAACGGTAGTCTCTGGCACGATCACTGTGCATCCCTCCATCCGCAAGCCTGCTTCAGCTATCAATTCATCTTAGTACAACCAAAATGAATAGGGAAACAAAATTGCGTTTCTTCAACAGGTCTTCTAACACAGCTCCAGGTTTTAAGGTAACACCGCCGTCGTCTACTCCAGGTTATGTGTTGAATGCTTCGTCTCCTACGGTCTGGTTGTCTTGATGCCCGAGCTGTAATCTTCACGGTTTGCATAATATATGGTTGAGTATTATCCCAGTTTCTCTATTCTTCCTATATGCTTCTTCTCTGGTAATGCTCGTCGCCATCGTCTTCTACTACTCTTCCACCAAGTTTCTCACTCTGATAACTGTCTTCGATCTCGGTTCTTCCTGGGAAAAACTCTGTCTTCACAACATACAGGGTAGCGTTGTCTACAATGGTTTCTGAATGTCAATCAAGTTTCTTTTCCAGATCAAGTGGTCGTCTCATCATTAGTCCCTATGTTCTTCTTTCGTTTTCTGAACATAACACAATGTCATACTATGACAATTTGTCCAAAATACGCAAAGACATGACCATTTTTAGCCAATACCATTGGCATCACTCAACTCATAAGGTTTTAACGAGTGTAAGGACAGTCTCTGAAATCATTTAGGGAAAACTTTCACATACACTTCATGCCGCCTTCCTCCTTCTTCAAAAACAAAACTGGACTACTTCACAGAGGTTACTCTCGGTTAATTAACCCCCTTCTTAGAAGTTCTTGTGGTTGCTGCTTCAGCCCTTCAAATCTAGAACGATGAAATCAGATACGAAGTTTCAAAAGAAAGACCAACTCAATTATTGGTACTCGGAAATGGATAATGATTACTGATAGCGGTACGGTTCGGTTTACAACAGTCGATACGTCGACACATCCTTCTTCCTTTCTTCTTCATAAACCAGCAAGAGCATACAAGAGAATCGCCGAGGTGAACAAAATCATATTACATCGTAAATACCGGAAAATCTTTGCACAACGAATTACTTACGATGACAGAACTTTCCAAGGGTAGATAGTAATGGTTGACAGGAAACTTGATAATCATATGAGTTCAGGGTTGGTACTTCCATAACGGCAGAATTTTAGCAGATTCAGGTGTAGAGATTCATCATAACGAAGTAGGGTGAGATAGATTGTTAAGATCAAAAGATTCATAGCACGAATACAGTCATCGAATCAGACGGGGAGTTCATATATCGAAGTTCAGCACGTTTTTCAATGAAAGCGTTGAGATGGATAAACGAACAGTTCAAAGGGTGGGAATTTGTTCGGCTTCTTAGCATAAGCAGTAAGTAGGGCGTGTATTATCAGAAATACGAACATCGTATAATTGTCAAAAGTGAGATGTACAGAATATCCGTTATTAGCATCATCATGCTTAGTTAACAGACCCTTACAGAGATAGCATAACAAGCTTCATATAATGCCTAACTGAGAGCAGAGGCACGAATCAGAGTGATGCGGAAGCAAATGATACTCACATATATGTCTTAGTCTACCCATTCCTCACTGGTCAAATTTAGGTTCCTATAGGGAGATCCTAAAGCAAATCTTACAGGTTATCTTATGAGCGCTTACAGGGAAACTTAGTGGTCCTAACTTACACAGGCCAAGGGTAAATGTATTACGAATCGCAGCCTGTCGCTCTGATACCATAATTGTAACACCCCAACCCGACAAGGGTAAAGGTGTCACGCAAATGGTTTCATATCAGATATAACAAAGCATACATTCAAAAGTAATACAAAGATTCTCAAGGGTTACAAAGGGAATACTGAAATTTCAAGGTTACAAAAACGGATACAAATTCTAACAATAAAATAACTTCTAATCATCTCTAGGCCAAAATAACTGTCAAGCCTTCTAGGTCCAAAAGTATCTTCACTCATACCCATCTTCCATCTAAAACCTGCCGCACACGAAAAGAAAACGTGCGGCTGAGCTTACAAAGCCCAGTGAACAGATATATAATAAACGGAAACGAAAGTAAACGGAAATAATCAGATGTAGCATAATGAATGAGACATAAATAAGGTACAAGAGTAAGGGTTTAGGATAGTTATCCACCACGAGCCCAGAAACTCAAAGTCATAATCTCAAAGTCACATCTCAAAATCATAGTCTCACAATCAGAGGGGATACCTCTCAGGCAACCAGACAATATGAGGGGTGGCCTCATGTATCAAATGGGGTGGAGTAGCTAGCTCCCAGAAATGTGAAAGGCGTGTAATGCACACAAGCACCAGTCACCTCAAAGTCATACTCAAAGTCATAGTTAAATCCACTAAACATACATGCCTAGGATTGCAATCCATACGCCCCCACTCAAAGTCAATCTCAAAATCATAATCTCAAAGTCATCATGGCCATATCATAATATAAAAGGGGACGGAGTGAGAAATCACTCCCCCACACAGGAGTCATGCCAGTGGTGCATCACAGACACGGCCAGGTTACCTTCCTGGCTAGGAAACAGAAAGGTGGCTCGGGTATCAAACTAAGAGTCATATCTCAAGGTCATCTCAAAGTCATATATCAGAAATGCATCTCAACGTCATATCAAAAGGTTCATACACAAGGAACATAGAAATGGCCTGGGAAATCTTAACTGAATCATAACTCATAATCATAATCAAGGTTCATCTCAAAAGTTCATTTTAACACTTCCATCAAAGTCCATTTTAAACAATCTTTTATTTGTGCCTGTAATAAAACGATTCTTTAAAGAAATTTTCATAAAATATTCTTTCAAAACGGTTTTTCATAAAAATTAGTCTTCCAAAATAGCCTTCATAAAAGTTAGTAACATTTATATAAAATGGTTTTGCCTCATTTATAAACACCCTTTCAAAATAGTTTTTCCTCAAAACATTTTCAAGATATAATTAGAAAAGGTTTTCATAGCATAGCTTCGATTCAGAATTCATATCAAATGGAACTCAACTGGGGAGGTTCAAGCAAAGGAAATCATAGCAATCGAATCAGAAACTAATGGATTCAGATTACGAGAGAGATCATGAGAAACCTTAAAAGAAAGGTAGGAATATCTGTACCTTATGACGGAAGCACAAACAGAAACGAAGCACAAAAAATAGAGAGCAGCTCAAGGACACTCCTTCTTCACACCTAAAGGGGGGGGGGGTAGAAGAGAATTACAAACTTTCCATTTTAAGTAACATTCCATTTTTGGCAGGTTTCCATATTTAGTAAGTTTCTATTTTTAGAAAGTTTCCTTATTTCGAAGTATTGAATAGTATAACTTGTTTAAGTCATTATTACTTGGAAAATGAAGTATCTTTGATCAGAATTACACCTTTAGTCCTTAGGATTTCATAAATTACACTTTATACCCCTTTCATTACATAAGTTACACTTTAAACCTTCAAATATTCACAATTACACATTAAACCCTTAATTTATCAATTTTACGCAATGAGTACTTATTTTAACATGTTATACGAATGCACCCTTAATTATTCATAATTTACACATCAAGTCCCTCTAGTTATCAAAGTTACATGTTTAGTCCTTAAACTTACAATTTCAACCTTTAATTATCAACAATTACATATTAAGCCATTAAATTACCAAAATGACACATAACCCCCTGAATATAGTTAATTACTCAAATCAACCTTAAGTTTCCAGAAATTACATGTTTAGTCCCTCTATTTTATTTATTTGTAAATCGTACATATTATATATAAATAATTCCATATCTTGCACATATTACCCATGAGACCCTCATTTAATATTTTTACATGATTAGCCCTTGATCAATACACATTACAAAAATACCCCACAAATTTTATAATTTACAAAACAGCCCCTTAACTTTTATTTTCCAAATCGTTAGTTACAAAAATTAACTTAAAACCCTAACAAAATTAACCAATCATTTATATAACTCCAAAACATCATAAAAGACCAGATTCAATGCCAAGAACCCTAACCCTAATTTCTTTCCCTTTTATTTTTATTTCTTTCTTTTATTTTTATATTAGCCGATTTCACAAAATTCACCATGACTTGAATAAGCTTCTATAATTCGAATCTATATTTTTCCCAGGTCCTATACTGTATAAAGAACTCATGAAAATTATAAAACATGCCCAGAAAATTCGTATAGTTTTTTCTTAGATTTTTATACCCGATTTGATATCAAAAATCCCCACGACATTTTTAGGCTTCCATAAACCATTTTATCAATTTTCACAGATCATATATGATGTGAGGAGCTTAGGAAAATTATGAACGAATTTATTATGGTGCGTACGAATTATTTTGGAAAATACCTTAATATGTAGCACGATTTGGAAATAAATTCACACGATCGAATCCAGCCATAACCAGCCTCCAAGCATATTTTTTTGTAGATCATATATGAGTAACGGAACGTGAGAAAAATGATAAATGGAGTGTACAATGATCGGATCAAATATTTTGAATTATTACCTCAAAACAAAGAAAGAATTCGCCAAGGACGAACCAGGATATGAACAACTCCAAACTTATTTTTCTAGCACTCCTTAGGCTTCAAGGATCATGGGAAAAATGGGTACAAGCCCTGGAAAAATCGGATTGACAATGGACGAATTAATTTGGTGTTTTAGGGTTTGATATGGTTCGAATTTTGTTTTGGAAGAAGAAGAAAATGATATGGAGCTATTTTAATTGAAGAATGCCATGTAGGGGGGGTATTAGGGGGCCAAAATTTCAGAATGTGGGTTGGCCAAATCAAAAGGATGATTTGATTTACAAAATTCCATAATTAACACATTTTATAACTTAAAATAAATATTTTAAATGTGTATAATATACATAATTCGGCTAGGAAGGTTTTTAAATGTCCACATAACCTTTTTAATGTGTCATATGAGTTATGGTATCATTTGGTATCATAATTTATTAGTTTACCACACTTTGGAATCGGTTTGGTGCATTAAGGACTTATTAAATCAAAGTTTTTGATCTCAGGGGCACTTTGGTCATTTTACATGCTTTTCAGATTTTAGGTGTTACATATTATCTTCGACCAATTACTGTAGGTTAGATGTAAATCATAATATAGTTTCATTATAGTATAAAAAATGGATTTGAGAATAAACTATTTAACTATGCCATAATGGATGAAAGTGCATACCATATCTTCGCGCTGAATACCATCTAGACATAATCAGAACCTAGATGAGCAGTTTGTTCCTGCATAAAGAACAAATCCATGAACCCAATATTAAAACGTAAATCCACTAATCCAAAACAAAGGCAACAAATAAGACAAAAGAAGAACTGAAAACATACCTTGATGGGCAAGAACCGAAGCTGTAACAAATAATCTGGTTTCCCATCAAACCATGTGTACGCAATTGCAAACAAACGGTCTAAAAACAAAATCAATTGACATCAATTTAAAACTCACATACACCTAGCAATCTGTCTAAATCTAAGATTGTGGTACTTTTCTTCTACATAGAAGGCACATATGATTGAATCTAAATAGCAGTTTAGTTTAGCCTGTATCGGAGATGCACATCTTCGATATGTGTAACCCTCTTGATACAACCATTTAGAAAATGAGAACAACGTTATATGGTGTTCTGAATTTACTTTTATATAATTAAAAGATTTTTTTTTTTTTTTTTTTTTTTTTTTTTTTTTATTTTATTTATGTTGATGAGAAATTCCAGGATAATATCAAAGTATTAATTCCAGTATAATATCAAAGTAGTTAATTGAAAACACTTAAAATTGAATTAATAAAAATTGTGATTATCAAACATACCTTACAATCAAAACCCTATGGTTTTTGAGGGTCGTCACAGATGATGTTGGTGTTGTAACCTGCACAAAAACACATTGAAAATCATTAAAACCCTAAAATCATGATGGAGTTTTCTTCATGGGTGAGAGTTTTGATGATTAGGGATTAGGGTGACTGTGAAAAAAATAAAGAACCTGTTAAATTCAAATACAGTTTATGCATGACAATAACAAAGGTTCAGTAAAACAAAAACATACGTTATGCAAGCTTCTTGAACAGCAAAACAACTATCTTTATTATAACCTGCAAAAAAACACATTTATAACCTGCAAAAAAACACATTAGGGTTTTTCAGCAAAAAAACACATTAGAGTTTTCTTCATGGAGAGAATTTTGATTATTAGGGTTTTTCTTTTGTGAAAAAATATACGTGTTTTTTTAATAATGGATACAATATTTTGTGTGGGATTATTATTGTAAAAGATTTGATACAATATTTTATGTGGCTTCATTGTGATGACATGGATTTTAATGACAATTACATGGCAATGACGTGGACTTATGTGGCATTATCTACGTGTAACGCCTCCTGTTATATATATATATATATATATATATATATATATATATATATATATATATATATATATATATATATATATATATATATATATATTTAGATTTGAGATCAAATAAGATCAAGATTAAAGTTTTAAAAATAAGATCCTTTCAACAACCAATAAGAGTAGGCCAAGTGGAATTTAATTATTAAAAAAACTGAAAATTAAGTAAATGTCTAAAAGGGTATTATAGGTATTTAATAAAAACTCTATGTAACCTCCAACCCCTAAAAACTAATATACCTGCCTCCATCTTTCTCATTCTCACATTCTCTCTAACTTAAAATTTTCTCATCCTCCCCACCACCACTACCAAATCCTGATCGACCACCACCACAACCATATCGAATCCCTACCACCACTACCAAATCCTGATCGACCACCACCACAACCATATCGCATCCCCACCGAAAAAATCACCACTGGAAGCCTTGGTCGTCGTAAACCTTGGCTTCATTTTTGCGGCGAGGACTCGTTATCCGGCCAACCACCATATACCTTTGATCATATCTCACAAAATCCGACCGACCACTGATATGATAAAGTTAACCATAATCGCCGCCGTCAAATCCATTCACCGCCGGCAAGCCCTATTCTAGCCATCGCCAACAACAAAAAGAAGAATCATGGTGGATCTACGACCACAGTGGATCTGTGACCACGGTGGATCTTTGATATGTACCGGAGGCCACCATGGTGGATCTTTGATATGTACCAGAGGCGGTTCTTGGTACACCAGTCACGACGGGTTTTTGGTAGTGGTTTTGTAAACACCGTATTTGTTAAAAAGAAGTTTCTGACCCAGTCTTGTGTGTATTAAGGTTTAGTAAAAAAAAAAGTTCACATATTTGTGTTTATGAAGACGACGGATGTTTGATCCGGTTTTGTTAACACCACCGTGGGAATCATCATTGGTTTTTAGTACCGTCGACCGTGTGGTTGGACTTGGTAGATCCGGCAACTGTGTGGTTTTATTTTAGATCCGGTTTTGTTACACCATCGCCGGAAAAATCATCACAGAAAAATCAGTTATGTCGAGATAAAATTGATACATTTTGGGTCTGATTTTTATGTGTATCATTGATACATCTAGTTAGTGTCGTATTTCAGGTTTGTTTGTTGTGATTCGTTGAGACATCTGGCTGGTATTTCACGTGTATCATAGACGTTATAAATAAGTTGAAGGTTTGAATTTGTTAAAAAGAAAAGTACCGTAGATGTATCGATGGTTGTTAAGCTTTTGTATATAATTTTTGAGTTATGTATAGTGTTCTGAAATTGTATATCATTTCGCATGTATAGCTTATGTATCAAATGGTTTCTGAAATTTTGGGTTGTGTATTTTATGAAATTGTACAATGATGTATTTAATAACTTTTTAGTTTTGTTTGATGATACATTTAGTATTCCGGTTTGTGTATCAATTTAATGTATAAAAATGTGTACCAGATTTTTTTATAAAAAAATAGACGAAAATTTGAAAAAAAAGGATAGACCACATTTGAATTTGAATTGTCCAAAATACCCTTGAAACCCTATTTAATTACTATAATATCACTCATTTAATGTTAATCTCATTTAATACAAATAAAAAGATCCAATGGTCTAGATTGGGTCTTACTTTTACAACTTTAAGCTTGATCTCACAATAACCCTCCCCTATATATATATATATATATATATATATATATATATATATATATATATATATATATATATATATATATATATATATATATATATATATATATATATATATATATATATATATATATATATATATATGTGTGTGTGTGTGTGTGTGTGTGTGTGTGTGTGTGTGTGTGTGTGTAACACCCCAACCCGGCAAGGGTAAAGATGTCACAATAATGGTTTCATATCAGAACAAACACAAGCATATGACATAAATAATACAATTGAATTTCAATGTTTACAATGGAAAATATGAAACTACAAGGTTATAATACAATAATTTCTAAGTCTAAATATAAATTCTTCTATTTATCTTCAATAGCTAGTAAGGTCTTCTAAGTCCAAGGTACTCTCCACTCATACCCAGCTTCCAAACTAAAACCTGCCGCAGGAAAAGAAATGCGGCTGAGCTACGAAAGCTCAGTGAACAGATATAAAGGTAACAAGCAGTAATAAAGGGATAGTGAGGTAAGTGAAACAATGCAAGGTGTAACAAGAGTTAGGATAGAAAGAAAGATAAAAGGTTATGCAGATATACCAAGAGTTAAGGAATAGTTACAATAGATAAGAGTAAAGGGAAAAGTAATCCCAACCCGAGCCCAAGTCATATCAAGTCAAGTCATGTATCAAGTCAAATATCAAGTCAAGTATCCAGTCAAGTATGTATCCGGAGGGGTGACCTCGGAATACTAAGTACAAGGTTATAAGGTAACAGAAACAGAAATCCACTACGAGCCCAAATCAAATCAAATCAAATATCAGGGTGTACGGAGGGGAGACCTCGGTACCAAATACAGTATGAGGGGATACCTCCAGGGGTTGGAGTAGCTAGCTCCCAGGATGTGAAAGACGTGTATCGCACACACCATCAGTCACCAGTAATAACAGGATATAACAGAAACAGAAACAAGTCTAGGATGCATCCATACGCCCCAGGTGGCCAAATACCTCCTCAACACGCCAAATCAAATCAAGTCAGGGACGGGACAGGTCATCACTCTCCTGCCCTAGAGTCATGCCATCGGTGCATCAATGACATGGACATGAAACCCTCATGCCTAGTGGGTGGCTCGTAGTCTCAAACTGTGGGTCAAGGTCAAGTATCAAGTATCAAGTATCCAGTATGAGGTATCAGTATCAAGTGTCAGGTATCAGATATCAAGTGTCAGGTATCAGGTATCCAGTATCAAGTATCAAGTGTCAAGTTCAAGTTCAAGTTCCATATCAATCGGTTCAAGTCAAGTTTCCATTTCAATTATATCAGAAGGTACATATCAAAGGTTCATATCAAATGGTTCATATCAGAGGGTTCATATCAATAATTCAGTATCAGATGGTTCAATATCAGATGGTTCAATATCAGAAAGGTCAATATCAGAAGGTTCAATATCAGAAGGTTCATAATCAAAGTTTCGTAGCAACAGTTCAATTAAAAAGGTTTCTATTTAAAAGTCCATTTAAAGCAATCTTTCAAAAATGGTTTTCATAATAAATGATCTTACAAAATAGTTTTCATAAAAATGGCATTTCAAAACGGTTTTCATAAAGATGGTCTTAAAAATAGTCTTCTTAAAACTTTTAGTAACTTTCATTTAAAAGTGTTATCGCATCATTTTAAAATAGCTTTTCTCACACATTTTCATATATAATTTAGAAAGGTTTTCACATCTAGTTACCAAAATTCAAATAATCCTTCAAAGTATCAAGTGATTCAAATATTCATGTTACAGGGTGACGAACGAGTCATATCAAGTATCAGAGGAACATGGCAAGGCTCAATTATCAAGGTTCATAAATCAAGAGAAGCATAGCAAGGGCATAAATCAAGTAAGAAAGCCTCAATAAGAAGGCTCAGATCATAATCAAACCAATATAGACAGATGTAAGTGAAACATGAAGAACGAAACAAAGTATAAGGGAACATAGCAATGGCTTAGGGAATCCTATAGTGAATCAAGATCAAAAGTCATGAGAAGGACACCCTTACTGAGAAAGGGTAGAATATCTGTACCTTATACCGCAAGTGAAAACACATCTAGAAATACAAAGATCGGAAACAAACTCCATCTTCAGCGAATCTACACGAATACATGGTCGTCTTATTATTAATATCTTATTTAAATCAGATTTCTCATTTTAGTCGGCTTTCTATTTTTAGCAACTTTCCATTTATAGCAGGTTTTCAAAATTAGTAAATTTCCATTTTTAGAAAGTTTCCTTATTTAGCAAGTTTCCAAGATAACAAATTTCCATAATTAGATAACTTTAGTTATTAACATTCCCGTTATCAATTTAAAGTATTAAAGATGACCATATTAGTAGTTTAATGTTCATAATGTTGTTTACATAAGTTTAAGGTTCTTAATGTAGTTTCCACAATTTTAGGGTTTAATATACAATTATAATAAGTTTAGGGGTTGTGGTGTCATTATAATAAGATTAGGGTCTAGAGTGTAAATATTATCAATTTACAGGTTTTTACAAGTTAAGTCCTTTAGTTTTAGAAAAGTGACCATTTAAACCCTTTAGTTTGAAAAATAAACACTTAACACCCTTTTAATATCTTTAAAACTTTCCACAGATTTTACACACAAATTAGACCTGTTTTGTCCGATTTTTCATCCTTATAAGAACTCAGAATAAAAATTCCCAAAAATTTACACACGCTCCTATATGTCTTAAGAATTTACCATAATTTTTCCAGAATTTATTAATAAGTATAACTATAGTTTAAAAATCTTTTAATTCAAGTCGTCCAGATTACTGATCAGTTTTAACCTACGAAAACTATGCAGTTCACAGCCCCATCAAATAAATTTATATAAATCTTCAAAAATTACAGTAACTAGTAGACATATCAAATATTACCCACCTCAAAGGAAACTTTCTAATTCGACATGGTTTGAAAATGATAAATGAAAAACACGGACTGTTTTTCCAGACATACGAATTCGATTTAACACTTAATTTTCTAAAAATCAAAAAGTGGTCTTCCAAGCCTATAAAAATTACAAGGTTAATTTATACAGAAAGCTCTTTCATTGAATTTAATTCTAGACTCAAGAAACTCCCAAAAACATTTAGTTATCATCAAGATTCAATCAATTAAAGTCGGACTAATTTCCTGATCAGAAAACTGGTTCATTAATTCATGTGATCTTTTAGGGTTTTTGATTCGTTTAATTCCAAACGACCTTAGTAGCATGCATGGATCATGATAACCATTTTATATAGATCATATATGATGTAAGAAGTGTTATAAAAATACCAATTATCTTTTAGAATGATCGAATAAGGGTGGAGAATTGATACCTCTCGGCTAGAAAATACGACACCAATAAAACTCCTACGCGAACACTAGCAATCCCACGACCTTAAGACTATTTTTCCCACCTTCTCTAGACTTGATAGAACCCAGGAAAAATAAGTTTCAGCCTCCAGAAAAATCGTGTGAGATAGAGAGAGTTTTTTGATGCTATTCGGTGTGTTTTAGGGTTTTAAAGATGAGAAATATGGAAATTGTGGGAAAACGTGTGAAGGAAGGGGAGGGGAGGCATAAAATTCGGTTCTTATGTGATTTGATGAGATCAATTACAGATTTCAAGGATTTTCCTTTTTTATTGTGATGTTTATCCTTTAACTAATTGATTTTATTTATTTAACAAGAAAGTAAAACATATACAAATAAATGTTTCGGCCCATATACATTTTATATAATGTGACAATTATTTTTAAGACATTTTAAATATTAAAATGTGCATGTAAAAATTATTTTACTTCATATGGTGCTAGTCTCCAATAGTTCGGGATTTATTTGGTGTTTTATATAATTATTAAGTGAAATTTTAAATTACAAGGGTATTTTGGTCATTTTGCATGTTGTGAAATTTTGGGTTTTATAGTGTGTGTGTGTGTGTGTGTGGTGGGACGTCATCTATCTTTTAAGTTCAGTCATTTCCTAAGACGGCTCCTCTTATTCTTTCTACGATAATCCAAACTACAGCTCCACGAGTCTGCTCGGAACCAGTTGATTCCTG
Organism: Artemisia tridentata subsp. tridentata; assembly: GCA_021014915.2. Lineage (NCBI taxonomy): Eukaryota > Viridiplantae > Streptophyta > Magnoliopsida > Asterales > Asteraceae > Artemisia > Artemisia tridentata. The sequence continues at coordinate 355,512,953 of CP139509.1, read as the reverse complement.
AGCCATTCGTTCTCTTTCACAGTCGAGCTATTTCATTCCTCTCGGTTGGCCTTTGCCATCCACTAGAGCAAGTAAGAGAACCTAGAGTGAATGAACTTAAAGAACCGCATGACCGGATTGTACACCAGCTATGTATATAATCCGTGAACATCAAAATCAATACAATTTATTCATAGAAGTCGGAGGAAATATAAGTTTTGTGTTTGATAGTCAAACTCGCTTGACGTATCACGTGTGATATAACACTAATTTGTAATTAAACATAATTCGTGAACATCCAAATCAATACAATTTATTCATAGAAGTCGGAGGAAATATAAGTTTTGTGTTTGATAGTCAAACTCGCTTGGCGTATCACGTGTGATATAACACTAATTTGTAAGTTTGAACATTCAATATGATGTCGTAAAATAAGTATAAGTAATGGTATATAACTCTAAAAACTTCACCATTTTTTGTATTGAAAAATACACATTCAAAGCTTTTCAACCATAGATCACAAATAATATTTGAACCTCTAAATCAATAATTTTTGAAAATAGAAAAACATGATATTTAAACTCGTTTGATATATCACTTGTGATATAACATTAATATTTAAGTTCGAACACTAAACATGTTGTCGTAAAATGGGCGTAAGCATTTATACACGCCAAAAGATTCATCATTTTTTGCATCTAAGTCAATATCTTCTATCTTCGAATCTAAAAATTAGTGTTATATCACATGTGATATATCAAGCGTGTTTGAATATATATATATATATATATATATATATATATATATATATATATATATATATATATATATATATATATATATATATATATATATATATATATATATATATATATAATCATATATATTTTCAATTTCTATTAATAAACTGTAAAGATTTGAAAGTTAAAAAATTATGTGTGATATATGGATGGAAAGCTAAACATTTGAATTTTTAAATGCAAAAAATGATGAATAATTATGCTAATTTTAAAATAACGTGTTGAGTGTTTGAACTTACAAATTAGTGTTATATCACAAGTGATATATCGAGCAAAATATTGCACCGAGAAAAAAAAATCACTAACAAAAAAAATTTGTCAAAAGTGTATGAAAGTGTCCATCTATTGAAAGATAATTAAATGTTAATCATGGTGTAATTTTTGTAGTTTAACGGTTTATGATTTTTGAGATATGTAATTTAAAAAGAAAAAAATAATTACGAGTACCTTTCAAATGGCTTTGTGGGTTTATACCCCATCAAATAATAATTACGATTTTTGTGGGTTACCCCACCACCATCCCATATAGACTAATGATTACCAATCATTAGTATTCACTATATTGGTAGCATTAAATCACTACATTAATACTTAATTATTTTTACAACCGTATTTAATACTTAATTAAATCACTCCATGAATTGTTACAACCATTTTTTTATAGTTTTTGTTATTAACGAGGTTTTTAAGCCCGCGCGTTGCTGCGGGGTGTTTGCATACAGTAGTTTAGTGAGAGAAAAAAATGTGTGTTATTTATATCAAAATTTGTTGATTTTCGGATGTAAAATATGTTTTTATTACTAAATAGATTGTTTGTGTTATTTATATCAAAATTTGTTTTGACTTTCGGATGTAAAAGTTTCTTTTTTAGATCCGCTTCAGTAACGACATTGGACCGACCTCAACGCCATTTAGTAAATTGAGTTTATTAAGATTTAATCGTTATTTTTTGTTTTATTCATTTATTTATTTTTTATCTAATAATTAAGATGTTTTGGTACAATAATATATATGTATATATATGTTGTTATATTTGGGCAATGGTTATTATAATTGGCAAAGTTTGAGGGTTAGTTATGTTATATTGTCAAATTTATGTGTAAGTTATAAAAATATTTGTATGATATTGACAACAGTTATTATAAAAATTGGATTACATAGTTCTGCATGGGAAACTAAACTATCTCTTTGAATTAATGCTTCATTTAAGTTTTGCAATGATTAAACTGCTTGAGTTAGAGCCGAGACTTATTAGATACAGTGTATTAGTAATTGTATATTGTCTAATTGTTGATAACTTTTTCAAATGAAAAGTATTTGTCTAACAAATCAAATAATTCAATGGCTGAAAACACTCCTTTAATCAACGAACTCAAAGATGTTTCCGGATCTGAGAAACTTCATCAGTGCTTCAAATTTCTTTTTATCCAAGAACATACCGAAGAAGAAGCATTTCTCTTGTGGGTTCGTCGAAAGTGCGAGGAGTTAGAGACAAAGATTGATAAACGTCAACAGCGAATGGCAGAAGTCTGATCATTAAATCACGATGAAGAAGAAGCAGGGGGTGACACCTATGAGTGTTTACGTGAGAAGCAAGTGAGGGTACATAAGAGGTTGGAGGTGCTGAGGGGTTTGTTGGTTGAAGTTCGTGATGATCTGACCGAGAGTCAGCATCACATGGATGTTATGGACTTCTATGATTAGGGTAGGGTTGGATAGGTTGTTTTTGTTGGGTTTGAAGATGATTAGGTTATTAGGTTTTTGTGTATGTAAGTGGGTTGTAATTATGAACAGTTTAATAATCTGAATGGAAGTATGTGTATCTTTAATCTATAGTATGTGATTAATTTCTGTGATTGAATAGCTGTTGTTGTTTGTTGATAGTTTTAGAGATGTGATAATAATAAGTTAAGTTAGGGTTAATTGATTTGATTATGCGTAGAACTATTGCTATGAGGTTTTAGAAATATGAGTAATCGTAGTTAAGTTAGGGTTAATTGATTTGATCATGCTGATTTTTTTATAACATTGCATTCTGTATTCTTATAGTTGTAATATGTTGCATATTATTCATAGTCTGATTTTTATCATTGCCTAAGAAAACTGAGAGATGTAATATACTGCATTTTATTCATAGTCTGATTTTTATCATTGTCTAATAGTGTAACGAAGAGCGATCTATATTTCGACGTTTGTTGAGTGGGCTACATGTGAATAACCACAGGTCGGCTATTTTCGATAACATTTTAGTTGACAAAAGAATTTCTTTTCATATTGCATTGATTGTTAGATTTGTGCTGCTGGTTAGTATCTGATTTTCTATTTTCCAACAGACATTCAGATCAAACTCTTGAAGTTATGGATCAGATGCTAATGTATGAAGTATGTGCAGTCTGCATTTTTGTGTTGGGTGTTCTTGTGTTGTGTGCAGCAGTCTTCAGGCTAGGACTTGCATTGGTGGTCTTGGCTGTGTTGTGTATATCAGTAGTATTTATATGTTCTTGTTTAATATATTAACTATGTATAGGTTTGTGCGCAGCAGTATTCAGCTGACGCAATGAAACCTTTTTTCATTGAATATTCATATGTGTTTGTTTAGCGTTGAAGATGCAAACTTTAAACCAACCAAATGATTTAATGAACATCGAAATAGAATACGTGAGAAAATGGTAATAATTATTTTTATTTACATAAGGAAAATTTACATAAAGAAAATGTTAGTGAACATTATTGAGTTCTACGGTTTTAATACTTGATGAGACGAAAAGTGTACCGCTTTTAAGGGGTCATTTAAGCCCGAAATCGTATTTATTTGATCAAATATTGCCCTAAATCGTTCCTTTTGTCATTTTAGGTACTTTTGAGGAAAAATCTGGAAAAGGAGGCATTTTGGACGTTTTTGGAGCATAAAAGTGAAGAAAACGGCAAAGTCTCAAAATTGTGCTGAAAGTCACCTTTGACGGCGTCAACATTAACTCCAGACGGCGTCATGCCTTGGCAAGAAAAGTTGGATGTGAAATTTACTCATGACGGGCCAGTGAGTTTGCATGAGAATTCTGACGGCGTCACGCTTTAACTAAATCAAGGGCGTCACGGCTTAAATCATAAGGGGACGGCGTCACGTTATAGGTCCGACGGCGTCAAACCTTGATAAGCCAGAATGGATTTTTGAAGAGCTAAAGAGGGACGGCGTCAAGAAGGTCACCCGGGAACCCTAAAAGCGGCGAGGTGACGGCATCACAATGCATAAGGTGACGCCGTCAGATGTCAAAGTCTATATATAGTTTTCTAATTTTTTGTCATTAAAGGAGAGCTTAGTGTGTGGAATTTTGGGATAAAACCCTAAGACGATTTTAGCTACTTTTTCAGGGCTTCTTGCCTTGAGATCTTCCATGTTTCATTGAAAGATAAGTTATCAATTAATCATTCAATATGTCTATGTGTTGTTTGATTCTATCCTATGCTTGTCTTTTGTTTAACATGTTAGGCTAATTTTATCTTGTGGTTGCTTAGATCTAATGAAACCTAGCTATTGATTATTGGTTGTTAGTGTGTTGTTAGTTGTATTGGATGATTGTTTATCTATGTTAGGCTTAAGAAAACTGGCTAACTTCCTATTCGGTAACTTGCTTGAACGTCTTAAGAAACATGAACCAAACGCGTACTAAAGGTTTTTATGGTTGTATTTAATGCACAAGCGAATTCTAGTGATCCCATGTTAGGAGCTTCCTAGCCGGCTCGACATAGGAGTGAAGTAGGAGCTTGTAGAGTTTGGGGAAGTAAGTACGCCACCCCACGAATGGTATTAAGGAATACACCCGTCATCCACGCGACTAATACACACTAATTAACCGGTAAAAGATAGTTAGGGAGTAAGGAAATCTAAGTAAACACATTTCTCCACACATAAGTTTCTCACCACTTTGCATTTTTGTTATTTTATTTTTTTGCATTTGTAATAATTTGGGTTAGTTGACTAGCAACTAATTCCGCCCACTCCTTCAAACCCGAGATTTTACTTGCTTTCATAAAAATATAAAAACATAAAAAGAATCTTCCTCAACCCTTAGACCTAATTAGAGTAGCCTTTCACACCTAACGAACACTATTCCCTGTGGAGAACGATCAATCCCCCGTACTTACCACTACACTATACTACATCGGTCAGGTACACTGCCTGGTGGGGTTGTAAGCCTCTTGAGATCCCTCGAGAGGTAAAACCTGTTGTAAGGTTGCAAAACCCACGCATCAAGTTTTTGGCGCCGTTGCCGGGGAATAGTTATTGTTTAGGTTGAATTTTTATTTCTATTAGGTCTACTCACTAGATTCCTTTCTAGTGAGATTTTTATTTTATTTTTTCTAGGTTTTCTTTAGTCTATCTATTTTCTTTGTGCTTCTGTTCGTAACAAATTCTCATTGACTATTCAGTTTGCCATTATGGAAAACGCGAATCCACCCCTTACACCTGGCGAAGTAGCTTTGTTGCGTAGCCAACTTGAGAATGAGATTAGTGAGCTCAGGGAGCTCAGTAGAGCGATTGATATTGAGCTTGATTATGCCTTGAACAACTTAGGGACCGCCATATACTCAGATAATTACTTAGTACGTAATAATCTTACGGTTGATAAGTTGGTTGAGAAAATTAAGGAAGTAAAGGTAGATCCTAGGTTGGATGATTGTTTCAACGAATACCCCACTAAGGAGGAGATTGCTTACTATAACAACCTAGTTGATAACCCTCGACCACCTTTTGTTAGAATTGACCCAAAGATTAAGAGAGGTGATCCCGGGAATGTGAAGATACCATGTATGATTGGGTACCAATACGTTGAGCATGCTTACATTGACTGTGAATCCCCAATCAACGTTATGTCCTCAGGCCTTTATAGCCAAATCATAAATACACCACTTGAGCCTAGGATGGACCCCAAATGTCCAGGCGGAGTTTGCAACTTCGTTGGAAGGATTAAGGATATACATATCCTTGTTGGGAACTTTACCTTTATCACCAACTTCATGATTTTAGAAGATATGGCAAGTGTTGTTGACTGCCGCCTATCTCGCGTTGTGTTAGGTAAGCCATTTATCGAAGCATCCAATTTAAGGTATGACCGTTCGAAAGGCACGGTTCAGTTTTCTAATCACATAGATAGGATCACATATAGGATGCCTTATCGGGTTAAAGAATTTCGTTTTGTGCCTCGAGTTGACATGGACAACATTGGTGCGATTGAGGACATCAATGAAGAGGATAAAGAAAAAGGCATGGACCATGTTTGGAATAAGAGAAGCCTTTATTATAAAGATTGCTTAAACCTTGGACCTAAATACAAAATTGATATGGAGGTTGTTAGGATGATTAGAGGGGCAATTGAGAAGCAAAACGGAAAAACGTAGACCCCGTGACTTTGAGTCTAGCTACAAGACTCGTTAATAAAGAAAAGCGCTTCTTGGGAGGCAACCCAATCTTTATTTGTTTTATTTGCTTTGTGTGTTTATTTATTTGTTTGTTTGTTTTTATTTGTTTCCGTATGTGTGTTTAATTTTTATTCTTATTGATTCATGTTCAAAACTAAAATTGTGAAAATGCTTTATTTTGTTTTTAACTTCGTCTTAACTACATATAAAGGTATTTTGCAAAAGATAAGTGTAAGGGAAATCTAAATCGGTTTATTAGAACACAAATGAACATGAATCGTAATAATAATAAATTAACATACATATCCGTATTTGTTTGAGTCAAATGCTTGTATCGAGTCATAATGATGTTTTGCAGGATTTCCAGGAAGTAAGGTAAAGGTTTTTTCCAGAAATTTTCCGGAAACTTAAAACGAGAATTTTTGTCAGGTCATTTCTGACGGCGTCAGGGGTTATAACCTGACGGCGTCAGATTTAATTTCCAGAAATTTTTGAAAATTTTGTTTTCATAAAAAGTTTTTATTAAAATCTCCAACTTATAATCTCCAGGAATCTGCAAAATTATCATTCCACAAGCATTATATCCTTATATATAGATTTTATCCCGCCGATGTTATGCAGGTTTTCGTGTTTGTTTTCTCAGGTTCAACAGGTTATTTTGGATAAGGAAATGTTTTGAATGAAGCTTATGGCGATGCATTAGTCATGGAGCTTCAACATTCTCTTTGGAGGAAGATTTAACCGTGTAAATTCATTATCCAACGAGCGAATCAGGGGAGTATTTGATTTCATTCTTTTACTTTATTCTTTTACATCTTGTTATTTGAACATTGGGGACAATGTTCATCTTAAGTGTAAGGGGAGGGTAAAAGTACGATTTTAGAGAATACAATTGCGCTTGATTTTTGTTTGTTTGATGGTAGATGTGTAATAAAACTGAGAGAAATACTTGTTAAGGTAATTTTAGTGCCAAATTTAAAATTTTTTACAACATATAGGAGTGAAACTTTGATCCTAATAAGCGTCTCACGGATAGGAGTTATATGACTAGCACAAAAAACCGTACCACTAAAAAAATTTTCCACCCCCAAATATGTGAGGTTCGCCCCTAGAATTGGTAGGAAAAGCATTTATGCTATGATGTGTGTACCGGTAGCACTTAGATTCTAGAACTTGCGTTAGGACCATTCCAAGGCCACAAGTGAGACTACATTCGTGTAGTTAGATTTACTACATGATAAGAGGCATTAGGATTAACCCATTGTTTTACACCTGTGTTTTTGTTATAATTACTTTGGCTACATTGGTCAAGTAATTCTCCCACACCCTTTGCGTTGTACTCATTTTTAGTACACGATACCCCTAGTACACCCCTCAGAGCCTATCTTTTCGTTTCGACCTTTAAGCATTTTACTTAAAGGAAGAATTTGTTACACCCCACTTAAATGTACACCCAAATCGCCTTAGCCTACCTTGTATGCACTCATTTTTAGTGCATTATTGTTACAACATTTGTTTAAACCCAAGTTAATTATCTAATTGATTACATGGTTGCTAAGTCGAGTCATATCCTTGTACATATTGTTTTGGGACGATTGGGACTCATGGGTAAAGTACTAGTGTAATGGAGTAATGGGGAAGAACATCATTTATTACCCCCATATGTGCTAAATGTTTTAAAAGTACTCCAAGTTTTTCAATTATCTTAATTCGAGTCATTAGAATAGTTATTTGTAAAGTTATGTAAAAGTTCAAGTGTAAGGGGATGCAACGCCCCTTTGATGTATTATTTTGGATGGTAGGGTAAAAGTGTATGCAAAAAAAAAAAAAAAAAAAAAAAAAAAAAAAAATCGAAAAAATCAAGAAAAATACAAAAAAAAAATGAGAAAAAAAAAATAGAAAAAACATACGGACTACCATCCCGTTTTATTTTATGTTTATTTTATGTTTATGTTTTGTTATTTTCTTTCATTAGCTTAAGATCGAGTCTAGTCTTGGCTTAGCAACATTGTATAGTACATGTAATTGATCAAGATCTTTAACTCGCCACCAGTAAAATATCCCGTATCCAACAAAACCGTGTTTTCCTTTTCCCTACACCTAACGTTATAACCCATTTAAAAGCCCTCTTTGATAGTTTATCTTAGGTGCTTACGCCTAGTGGAGGAGGTTTTCGATCCTTTCCCAAGCCTATGGTAATCTATTTGCTATGACAGGTAGTGAGAGATATTTTCCGTTTTCATTTATGAGATTTATTTTGATGACACTTGAGAGATGTGAGTATCTAAACACTACTTGTGAGGTGCTAGTATATAATCTCCGTGCTTATTATGATTGAAGTGGAACGAATATTTGTTGTAATTACTTTTATGTTTGCATTAAATGACCCCTAACTTGTATTTTGATTAGAATAAAAGCGCATTTGCTTGAGGACAAGCAAATCTCAAGTGTAAGGGTATTTGATGAGACGAAAAGTGTACCGCTTTTAAGGGGTCATTTAAGCCCGAAATCGTATTTATTTGATCAAATATTGCCCTAAATCGTTCCTTTTGTCATTTTAGGTACTTTTGAGGAAAAATCTGGAAAAGGAGGCATTTTGGACGTTTTTGGAGCATAAAAGTGAAGAAAACGGCAAAGTCTCAAAATTGTGCTGAAAGTCACCTTTGACGGCGTCAACATTAACTCCAGACGGCGTCATGCCTTGGCAAGAAAAGTTGGATGTGAAATTTACTCATGACGGGCCAGTGAGTTTGCATGAGAATTCTGACGGCGTCACGCTTTAACTAAATCAAGGGCGTCACGGCTTAAATCATAAGGGGACGGCGTCACGTTATAGGTCCGACGGCGTCAAACCTTGATAAGCCAGAATGGATTTTTGAAGAGCTAAAGAGGGACGGCGTCAAGAAGGTCACCCGGGAACCCTAAAAGCGGCGAGGTGACGGCGTCACAATGCATAAGGTGACGCCGTCAGATGTCAAAGTCTATATATAGTTTTCTAATTTTTTGTCATTAAAGGAGAGCTTAGTGTGTGGAATTTTGGGATAAAACCCTAAGACGATTTTAGCTACTTTTTCAGGGCTTCTTGCCTTGAGATCTTCCATGTTTCATTGAAAGATAAGTTATCAATTAATCATTCAATATGTCTATGTGTTGTTTGATTCTATCCTATGCTTGTCTTTTGTTTAACATGTTAGGCTAATTTTATCTTGTGGTTGCTTAGATCTAATGAAACCTAGCTATTGATTATTGGTTGTTAGTGTGTTGTTAGTTGTATTGGATGATTGTTTATCTATGTTAGGCTTAAGAAAACTGGCTAACTTCCTATTCGGTAACTTGCTTGAACGTCTTAAGAAACATGAACCAAACGCGTACTAAAGGTTTTTATGGTTGTATTTAATGCACAAGCGAATTCTAGTGATCCCATGTTAGGAGCTTCCTAGCCGGCTCGACATAGGAGTGAAGTAGGAGCTTGTAGAGTTTGGGGAAGTAAGTACGCCACCCCACGAATGGTATTAAGGAATACACCCGTCATCCACGCGACTAATACACACTAATTAACCGGTAAAAGATAGTTAGGGAGTAAGGAAATCTAAGTAAACACATTTCTCCACACATAAGTTTCTCACCACTTTGCATTTTTGTTATTTTATTTTATTTGCATTTGTAATAATTTGGGTTAGTTGACTAGCAACTAATTCCGCCCACTCCTTCAAAACCCGAGATTTTACTTGCTTTCATAAAAATATAAAAACATAAAAAGAATCTTCCTCAACCCTTAGACCTAATTAGAGTAGCCTTTCACACCTAACGAACACTATTCCCTGTGGAGAACGATCAATCCCCCGTACTTACCACTACACTATACTACATCGGTCAGGTACACTGCCTGGTGGGGTTGTAAGCCTCTTGAGATCCCTCGAGAGGTAAAACCTGTTGTAAGGTTGCAAAACCCACGCATCAATACTTTATACATCAACATTGCCTAACTTAATATAATGTACTAAACATCGTTGTTGAAAGAGAAATGTTCTTCTGTCATGTGCAGCTGTCTTCAGCCCACGTAATGAAAGCTTTTGTCCTTGGTTGCTATTTCAACTGATTTTAGCTCTATGCTGCATTGGTAGCCTTTGTTGTGCTGAGTACAACAATATTATTCATATGTAGCTTAACTTGGGAAAGAAGGATCAATCTAGTGTCTATTTCTTAACCTGAGAAAGAAGGATCAATTAGAGTGAGTATAAATTTTTGTTTTATAAGTGTAAATTAGGCTGTTTGTTAACCTGGGAAAGAAGGATCAATTTACTGTCTGCAGTATGATCCATTGAGCAAATTGGACAAATAGAAATTTCTGGATAGGGCATCGCCTGCAAAAACAGTAATAGGTCAGTTTGGTTTGTGGACATGTACAAAGCTGAATAGGAGAAAAATATAATCCGTAAGCGGTATCTATTGCAGAGATGTGTTTTACGTACTTTAGCAGGTTCAGTGATAAATGCGGGGAGCCCAGAATAGTCTGTAGTGACGCTGCTGAGTATTTTAGTTGTTGCTTCTAGCTTTATATGGATAAATTTAAAATACTGAGAAACTTTGAGATACCTACTTTCAGTTACAAAAACCGAAGGTATTAGAGTTGAATTTTGTTCGCATATACGTAGCTGTAGTGACACAATTGGTTCTGGTCGACAATATGATTGAATTACGAAGGAAAGGTGGGAAACGGAAGAGGACGTTGCGAAGAAGTAATTTGCCTCAAATCACTTGTCACAACATTCTCTTCTGTTTCTCATCTTTCTTTACGAACTTAACCTTATTGTTGACCGGAGCCTTTTGTGCCACTACAGTTATGAATATGCGAAGAAAAATGAGTTATAATGGATGCATAGCACCTTGAGTGTTGCGATTTTCAAAGTTGGCGATCAATGTGCCTGTCTCATATGCGTGTTGCCACCTCTAGTGGTGTGGCAAAGGTATGTGATAAACTTTTTGCATTCAAAGATGGTAGAGGAGATACCCAAAAGTCTAATGCATGTGATAAAAAAGAAAATTTTGATCTTAAGAGTGGCCGAAGATTAGCTGTTTTTTTTTTATTATTTGTCAATACTAAAACTTTATCGTCTGTACTTGTAAGAGTTAGTTTGTTTTTTCATATTTGCAAGTGCAATTATATAAAAGGTACAAATTAACAGTATGGTTCAATTATGAACGAAAGATAGTAAACGGGAAAGGACACTGCATTGAAGTGATTTGCCTCAAATCATTCGCCACAGCATTCTCTTCGGTTTCGTATCTTTTTTCAGTAATTGTATTGTGTTACTGATGAGGATCTTTTATGGAAATGCAATCATGAATATGGCAGAAAAAGTTAATTATAACAGCAGCAGAACACCAAGTATTAGTATTGGCAAATGCAAAAATATCAGGTAGTCTTTATTGCTCTTATTGTAATAAATTCGTTTTTTAACGAACGCCTTAGTTTTTTGTCATCTCCTATACCATCTTTGAATGCGAAAATTTTATCGCATGCCTTTGATGAAAACAGGACACAAATTTTTTAAAGCTTTCAACTCAACTGATGAAAACAGGACACAAATTTTATCTGCTGTACCATTTTCGAAAATTTAGGTATGCTTAGGTTTGGATTACCTTTCCGCTAAAATAAAAATGTCGTTACTGAGTAATGCGGCCATGTAGTAGATAACCTGAAGGATACGAAAATATTATTAAACTATGCATGTGAATACAGTAAATATGAAAATAGGCAGTAAATTTTAGTGATACTTAACTACTGCTCATTGGCGTACGTGAGCGTGTAAACCTGAACGATAAAAAAATATTAATAAATTATCTATATGAATACAGTTATTATGAAAATACTAACAAACTACAAACACTGAGTGTACATACCATGTAAATACAGTAGTAGTTGACAGGCGCATCCATATGTCGATCATTGAACAATTTTCATACTCAATTATTGCATAAAAAAGATTCGAATAATACTTATGTTTTCTTTGCAGGCAATGAAATGTACTGAGGCAGGTCAGCGTGAAAACTTGCATGGTACAAAAACAACGAAAAAATATCAAGGATGGATGTACACACCATGCGAAATCGCCAGTAGCTGTGGTTGGTGGCACTACATCCTACACTGATATTCTGTCTGTTTTTGATACATTGTCTAGGCTTAGTCCCTTCACTTTCCGATACCTATACTTCAAGAAGAGAACCTGCAAAGGATGTATGTGGATTTTATTACTTAATTTAACCAACTTCCTTAAAAACAGACGTGTTCTTTACAGATAAATGAATACTACCTGCAATTTCTGATTTCTGAACTCCGTTTTGAATATATAAGCGTAACAGTTATAGATTGTACAAAAACATTCCAAACCAATGAATGCAAAATTCAGAAAACATAAAATTTATAAAATATATCATTAGGCTCAAATATGTAAACGTTAAATGGTAAAGAAGGTTAGAATTTTGCCATGCGTGCAAACAGAGGCGGTTGCACAATAGTAAGAATGCCATCACACCATCCAGTGACTGCCATGGCAATTTGCATTTCAGACCTCCAATAACCTATATCATTGGACTGATACTAATGAGTGATCGCAAGAAGTGAATACACCTGGCGTGGTTGCAAATCTAAAAGCTTTCCTTGCCAAGAGCCGGGGATTCACTTCTTTAGTCAGACCTACAAATTCATCATGGCCTATTGTAACTAATAAATAGCAAGTGCAAACCTTTTTAATGAACATCTTACGATTTTTGTCATCTGATGTGCCATCTTTGAAACATGAAAATATAGTAGGGAATGGAATTAAAGTTCATTTTGTAGTAATAACGTGTTTGCATATAACGTTACCAGGATGAGAAATTGAATGAAATAAGTCTATGCGTGGTGGAAACTCTGACCTCCTTTTCAAATCCCTTTTGTTATTTAAATGGTCTTTAAAAAAATGGTCTGCACCAGACGTATTGATAGACATTTTAAATATCAAAAGGAATTCGAGAGGAAGGCCAGACCAGCCATCTCGCTTTTAATTATGTGGTATTTAAGCATATGACAATACATTTTGCTACTTTGAACCTCCACTCGAAATCCCATTTCTATGTCAATAAAATGTTTGCAAAGATTTTCGTGAAATCCATTGCAATGACAGTGACATTGGAATGGGTTTTCGAGGGGAAGCTCAAAGTACCAAAGTGTGTTGACGAAAAAGACGTCGACTCTACAAAAGCATGTGAGGTCTTCTCAGGGACAATACAGTCTCTATTTTTATGACAATCAAGACGACTCTACATTGTTTGATAAATAGCCTCTACTAATTGAATAAATGCAGAGGAGGAAAAAAAAACTTTGAAAGCGAAAGCAATGAATTCTTTCCTTTTTCTCGGTATGTCATTGAACTTGGCCAGATACATAAACTTATAAAATATGTCTTATGTATTTAACCATAACAACAACCACAGATGATATAGATCGCTTTTCAATATTAGCAAACAAAGAATATCTGATTTTCTTTACTTGTTGATACTAAAAGTTGATGGTATGTGTCTGTGATGGTAAGTTTGTTTATGCATGTTTGTACCTGCAGCTTCACAAAAGGTCATGATCAACAATACAATTCGATTCAAAAAGATGGATGGGAAACAAAAGAGGATGGTGCGAAGAAGTAATTTGCACCAAATCACTTGTCACAACATTCTCTTCTGTTTCTCATCTATCTTTTAGAATTGTATCATATCGGTGATCAAGAGCGTTTTTGTAGCTGCAGGTACAAACACGCGAAAAAAAACTTACCATGACAGACACAGAGCATCAATTGTTAGTATCGACAAGTAAGAAATACCAGATAGTCATCGTTTGCTAATATTGACATGCGATGTACAACATCTGTCGTTGTTTTTATAGTTGTACACAGGTGCAGAACATTAACTGTCAAACCAACAATGGTAGCTAACCTGGTCATCCGGACTGTTGATCATCATTCACAATCATTATTGTTCTTTTAAATGCATCAAATTTTGGATTCAGAAGAAGAAGAATGATTGTCAATGAGGATGAACAGTCCAAGTGCTTAAGTTATAAGTTGGATTCGTTGCACTAACAGCGGCATCACCTATAGTAGCAAATATGAGTGGTAGTAAAATATCAATAAGCTATTCATGTAAGTACAATGAGTTAAGTTTGGAAATTTTAACAATATTTAATTTCTGTTTATTGCTATACACAACTAACGAATTACAAACGTTGAGTGCACATACCATGTAAATACAACAGTCGGTTATGGCTGCATCTGTATGTCCTTTTCTTTTTTGATAGGTGTAGCTCAAAAGCAGAACCTGCAAATGATATATGTCGATTCTATTACTTAATTTGACCAAGTTTTCTAAAATCGATTTTTTTAATCACAGACAGATGAAAAGTACCTGTAATTTCCGATCTCTGAACTGTGTCTTGAATATATAAGCATAACAGTTACAGAATATACAAAAAAATTTGAAACCAATGATTTATAATATATTATTTGGCTCAGATTCTGTGGGTGCTAAATGGTTAAGAAGGTAAGAATTTTGCCATGGGTGCAGACAAATTCGGTTGCATGATAGCAAGTATGCTTTCACGCCATCCTGGCATTGTTGTAGCAATTTACACTTCACACCTCCAATAACCTATGTTATTTGACTGATATTAGTCACTAATCATAAGAAGTGAATACACCTGTGCTGGCTGCAAATCTGATATCTTGCTCTGCCATGACACTGGGATCCGGTAGTTTAATCAAAGTCACAGATTCATCATTGCCAAAAAAATAATAATAAAAAGAGCCGCATGTACTATGTACACATAAGTAAATATAATTGTAGGAAACAAACACGGTTGCATAATTGTGCCATCCAGTGTTTGCGTCACCCAATCATATTACGTTTAGATTTTTAAACAAAATATTGGGTATCCGCCCTGTTGAGCGTGACTGACACCGACTGCTTATTGTTTTAGCTCTGAACCGCTATTTTTCCAGCACCAATACCTGATGGCTATAAGGTTACTCTGACCCGTCTACCTGTTTGCTTACCCAAAAAAAAAAAAAAGGTATATATGCAGCAGTTGTCAGGCTCAGATTTTAAAACCAAAAAAAGCGCAAACAGTGGTATGCTCCACCATGGCTGCAAAGAAACACGGTTGCATAATACTGCCATCCGGTCCTTGCCCCGCCAAATTATGGAGACAATATTTGACAACCTACTTCATCCGTATCAGAAATTAAATGGTAATCATCATAGCGTTGCTGGACATAATATCTGACAAACCACTTTATTTGTATGAGAAATTAGATGGTAATTGTCATAGCCTTAGCATACATCAAGCAATCAAAAGGAGCTTAAAAAATAAGCAAAAGTGTGAGTGACAGTCAGCAGGGTGGATACCCATATTATAACACGGGCCAGGCATGGACCCGGTCCTTGCCCATCCAACATACATGTCTAGTTATAAAGACAATATGCCCACCATGGCTGCAAATCTACTGATCTGCCCCTAAATTAACTAATACCAGCAACAGAAACTCTAACTTCAAACCATCAAATAATTCCACCAACAAAAGCCCAAGCCTCAAAGCATAAAATTAGCAAAACCGACAAAAACCTGCAGGAATATACACCAACAAATGAACCTATATCAGCAACAAAACTCCAACCCTCAAAGCATAAAATTAGAAAAACCAACTACAGAGTGTAAGAGAAAACCCACGAAGCAAATAATAATAAGTCCCAAAATTACGAATCTAATAGCATAAATAATTGCACAACCACAACGCACCAAATACACCTTGCCGTCTCAAATAGTTTAAGCAGTTATTCCAGATTTCCAAAAAACAAAGTGATCTTGTTTTTTATTCCAGTTTGTGGTGAATCATTATAATCTGCTCGTGTTTTCATAAATCTGGAATAACCGCTTAAGCTACGTGGACCATAAAACCTTAAATTGACAATTAAGTGGAAAAACAGGAACATACACCCACAAATGGACCTATACCGGCAACAAAACCCCAAGCCTCAAAGCATAAAATTAGCAAAAATGACAAAAACCTACGAAGCAAATAATAACAACACAAAAAAAGGTAAATCTACAAAAACAGGAACATACATGCACAAATCAACTATTACCAGCAAGAAAACCGGCAGACTGAAAGCATAAAAGTAGAAAAACAGACAACCAAGTGCAACAAAAAACCCAAGAAGCAAATAATAACAACACAAAGAAAGTTATCTCTAAAACCCCCAAACTTTACCAAAAGTAAGATACCCCCAACCTTTAGCTACGCGGAACATACAACCTTAAATCGACAACAAATAATAACAACACAAACAATACCATCAAGAAAACCCCCAACCTTTAGCAAAAGTAAATCCTAAAAAATTAACAAAAGGCTAAATCAACAAATAAAAAAACGAATCAGGCAAAATATAAAACCCTAAATCCACAATTAATAATGATTGTAAAATATAAAGCCCTAAATCCACAATTAACTGGCCAAAAAATAATAATAATAACGATTGTGATAGTAACAAATTATTTTAAGAGTGTGGCTGCAATGAATAAGATAATCGACCTTTATGATCCAAAAAGAAGGCGTATTCCAGATAACCCTAGATTTGTTTTTTTTTTATGTCGCTATAATTAATGTAAGACTGTAGAAGAAACCAAATGGCACAATAACAGCCACAAAAAAAAAAAAAAAAATACCCGTTACTATTGCATCTCCTGTTCACCCCCTCACAAACAACTGTAGCTGGGGGCGGACGGGTCTGAGTAAAGATGATAGCCATCGGGTATCGGTACCGGAGTAACAGCGGTTCAGAGCTTGAAAAATAAGGCGGACTGTGAGTGACAGTCAACAGGGCGGATACCCGTATTATTACACGGGCCAGGCATGGGCCGGGTTCCAAAAAAGAAACGGGCTATTTAATCCTGGTAAATGTTATATAGATATAATACTTAATTATTTTGTTTTTACTTTTAGTTTAATTTCTAATTATATGTTTTTTTTCGGTGTGTTATCAGAATACAAATAGTTAACAATAAAATAAATTGCCTATTGAAAAAATAAAAAAATGAAACAACTATAATCACTTTATAAAATAAAGAGTCATTTTTACATTAACGAAAATGCTACAATTGTCTTCGATAATCAATAAATTAATTCTACGTGAGTTGTCGACTTAAAAATATGTCATTCCATGTGGATGCGTCCCTACTCTTGTACCTCCTCCATTGTGGGTGATTTGGCGGGATTGGAAAACTTTCATCTAATGTCACATTAATGTAATGATCATCCCTCACATGTGCAATCACAATAGGACCACTTGGTTGTGACCAGTTTGGACCGTAGCAAAGCGGAAAACATGTATAATTTTGGTAGTTTCGTTTATCAAACGAGACAACAAGACCACAACTTCGAAGAATTTTTTTTTAAAGAAAATCTCAGGTAGTTTCGTTTATCAAACGGTAAGTGAGTGTATTTTACATGTATTCGGGATTGGGACTGTTTTAATCGGGGGCTTTTTTAAGACAAAATGGTTTTTCGATTCCTGTTGGATTTTTTTTTAACGAACAAGAGCGTGGAAAAAAAATTGAATACGTAATCTTTAATTGGCAACCCAGATATTATGAAACTTTACAAATTCTCAAATAGGCTAAAGAACACATCTTATTTATCATAATCATGTGTATGTGCAACAAAGAAAATCGAAAGGCCGGAAAAGGTTATGTAGTAGTGGTCAAAGTCGATATTAATATAATGAATTTACCAAATAAATTGATGAGGATAGTTATTTTACATACCAAACTTATCTTACATATCAAGGGACTCATCCCTGTCATCCATTTAAAATGAAATCAATGGTTGAGATTAAAAGCATTTTAATATTTCACCTATTTTTAATAATTTAAATATATCTTAAACTGTTAATCGTTAAGCAAAAATAATTACACCATCGCGACGAGCATTTAATTATCTTTCTATAGACGGACACTTTGATATACTTTCGACAAAAAAATAATAATTTTTTTCACGTTTTTTTTCTCATTTTTTCGTCTTTTTTATTTTTCATTATTGAAATTTGCATGAAAAATCACATGTGATATTAGTGTTAAATCACATATGATACGTAAATCACATGTGATATTAGTGTTAAATCACATATGATATTTTAATGCAAATTTCAATAATGAAAAAAAAAAAAAACACAAAAAAAGGTAAAAAAAAGGTGAAAAAAACACGAAAAAAATAATTTTGTCGAAAGTATATCGAAGTGCCTATCTATAGAAAGATAATTAAATGTTCATCGTAACGGTATATTTTTTCGCTTAACGATTAACGGTTTGAAAGATATTAATATTTGAAAAAGAGTAAATTACACGGATGGTTCCTGTGGTTTGTCGAAAATTTCACCTATCGTCCCTCAAACTTAAAAGTTGCATGTATCGTCCCTATCGCTGCCAAAGAATAACATGAATGGTCCCTTTGAGGGACGATAGGTGGAATTTTTGACAAACCAAAGAATAACATGAATGGTCCCTCAAAAGGGACCATTCATAAGGGACCATTCATGTTATTCTTTGGCAGCGATAGGGACGATACATGAAACTTTTAAGTTTGAGGGACGATAGGTGAAATTTTTGACAAATCACAGGGACCATCCGTGTAATTTACTCTTTGAAAAAAAAAAAAAAGGATGAAAGTGGGTTTTTCAAATTGTTGGGATTAATTTCATCCATTAGATCAAATAAAGATGGAGGGTGGAGATTAGTCCCTTGGTATGTAAAAAAAGTTTGGTCCTCAAATGATCTTAAATTATAAATTGATACGTAATCTTCTACTGCCTATTTTGTTGATTTTTTTTTACCAGTGTGTCTATGGGTTTAGATAATATTCTGGTTCAAGTTGGTCCGAATCATTTAACGGGGCTATATACCTAATGAAAATCTTGATGGGATCGCTGGTACAAGTATCATTTTTCTTGGCAATATTCTTCCATCTAAACTATAAGTGAAGGCAATATGGCAATATTAGTTGTTACTAGTACTAAATTGCTACTGTATTTATTTGTCATATACAAATGGGACTAAAAGGTTTTGAGTGGCAGCTTTTTTACACTAGTTATTTATTTGGATGGAAAAGATGTAGTAGAAAAAACTGAATCAATAAAAAGAACAAGAAAAAAATGTCTACACAAGTAAAGTAAAAAAAAGCATGATCTAAGAAAAGGAACCTGGAAATCTTATTTGGACCTTGGCTAAAAGGATAATAACAACCTGCAAAGTACAAATATACAAAATCAAATGATGAAAAAATGTGTTCACAAAGCAACAAATTGTCCTAAAATGAGGCTAGATGCATATATTCTCAAGAAGTTTATAGTGTTCCTCAGCTGTAATGCAAGTATATTTGCAACATGCAAAAAGTGTCTTGTATATTTCTCAAGAACACTATATATTTGCAATTTTCATAACTATGTCAAGACATGTGTGTTAATACAAATATCGTCTAAAAAACGTTATTTATATTTTACGATCTTTGCTATATTTTGTTAATGACAATTATAAACTTTATCTTTAGCAAAACATAAATATAAGTTAAGTATTTTACATTTATAGTTACAAAATTTTAAAACTCATAACATGCTACATACATGATCACTAGTACATACATGTTACATTCATAATTTACATACATTTACATTTACATGGTATATTCATTTACAATTTAATTCTAAATATGGAAATTATACAATGACATCATGGCATGCATCACATTGATATCTTTAGGATATCTTGAAGATCTTATGAATATCTTGGATTGATCTTCACACAAAGAATTAGATATGGAAATATCTTGGTTAGATTTGGGAAAGATTTTGTAGATTTGCTGTCAGGAACCCACGGATCCAAAATGCATAACGGACGGATCCCTAAAATTGGATCCATCCCATCCGTGGTTTGCATTTGTAGTTTGCCTATAAATAGCAAGCCACTCATTCATGTTTTCTTATCACTCATAAGCATAAACAACATTATACATTCTTTCATTCATTACTAACCCATTCATATTACATATTTCATTCTTAGTGATCTTTCTTTTGTAGCAAAGAGATCAAAGCATCACAAGCTTCAACAAAGCGTTGCAAGACTTGTTAGATTAGTCATAGTGTGAATTTGTTGTTTTTCACACGTCATAGTTGTACCAAACTATCATATACCTCTGTTGTGATCGGTTAGTATTTTAGTCCTCAAAATACATAGAGT
Organism: Artemisia tridentata subsp. tridentata; assembly: GCA_021014915.2. Lineage (NCBI taxonomy): Eukaryota > Viridiplantae > Streptophyta > Magnoliopsida > Asterales > Asteraceae > Artemisia > Artemisia tridentata. The sequence continues at coordinate 355,492,442 of CP139509.1, read as the reverse complement.
ATCGGGAGTGGTTGTGCCCTTGTAAAAGAACTCGGTATTTAGCTTTATACCGGAAAAAGTGTAAGCGACGTTTGTAAAGGTTTTCTCTGCCTAGAAGGGAGCTTGTTTCTTAGTGAAGAAAAACTCTCGAGTTAGAGGCTCGAGGAGTGGAGTAGGGCAAGGAAGAGAGTCCTTGTAGACCGAAACACTATAAACATCCGTGTTGTGGTTTGATTGTTTCTTTCTCTACTTACTTGTTATATATTTTTTATTGTTTGCATAACTTGAAATCACGTTAAGTATTCAAAGCAAAAGAATTTTAAAACGGTAAAACTATTCAACCCCCCTTCTAGTTTTCCACAATTGGCATCAGAGCTACGTTACTCAAGACTTTCAAAATATATTGTATTTTAAAACTTGAAACGATCAATAGATTTTGAAAACTTCAAAGAAGGGCAAACTATGCAAAGACCACCACTATTTGAACCAAATAGTTTTATATACCGCTTTGAAACTTATGTGAAGTCAAAAGATATAGATCTATGGTACATTATTATAGAAGGTGACCATAAACCCATAATAAAAGATATATCAAGTGGTCGGGATGAGGATACTTCACTTACTCGTCACAGTGATGAGCAAAAGAAGTTGATTGCCAAAAATAATGAGGCTAAAATGATGCTTTATAATGCTTTACCTAGGAAAGAATATGAAAGAGTCTTTATGTGTAAAACCGCTAAAGATATTTGGCAATCTTTAATTATCACTCATCAAGGGAACTCACAAGTAAAGGATAACAAAATTGATCTTCTTGTTCAACAATATAAACAATTTGTTATCCCTAAAGATGAGACCATTGATAGTGCATTTGCTAGGTGTTAATACAAATATCGTCCTAAAAACGTTATTTATATTTTACGATCTTTACTTAGTTTTGTTAATGACAATTACAAAGTATATCCTTTAGCAAATTATAAATGCTAGCTAAAGTCTCTTTAAAACACATTTTACATTTCACAAGTTTACTTAGAATTACATTTTACACATCTACAAGTTTATATTCCTTAAAAGGAAACTTATTTTTAAAATGATACAATGACATCATGGCATGCATCATACATAGATTATGTAATATCTTGGCTAGATCTTCAAGCAAGATAGTTGACTTTGGGAGATTTTTATGTGACATAACAAGGATGTGAAGGATACAGCTGGATATGGAAAGATATCCATAAACTCTTAGCTGTTATGTTTGGCGGAACCAAACGACATCAAAGACGGATCCCTTTTAAGGGATCCGCCGGATCCGCCGGCTGTTCACTAGCTTGCCTATAATTAGCAAGCTGATCATTTGGACACACCATCACTCATAGAGCCTAACATTCATACTCATTCATTTACATATCGTCTAACATTTATCATTCATTCATTTCATTGATCTTTCCTTTTGTAGCAAAGGAGATTAAGCATCAAGGTTCAACACAGACGTGTAAAACCTTTAGCATAAGTTACTATGTGATATAGTTGTAGTTTACACATCATTATTTGTATCATTTATCTCAGTGAGTGTGGTTAGTGTTTTAGTCCTCAAAACACAAAGAGTGTAGGGAGTGGTTGTACCCTTGTGAAAGAACCAAACGGGAGGGGTTGTACCCTTGTAAAGAACTCGACATCTAGCTTAGTGTCGGTAATTGTATAGGCGACGTTAGGTTGGTTCTACCTTGAAATAGAACCCGATGTTTAGCTTAGTACCGGAAAAGGAAGTAAGCGACGTGTAAAGGTTTTATCCACCTAGAAGAGAGTTTGTTTCTTAGTGAAGGATAACTCTCGAGTTAGAGGCTCGAGGAGTGGAGTAGGGCAAGGAAGAGAGTCCTTGTAGCCGAACCACTATAAACATCCGTGTTGTGTGGTTTGATCTTTCCTCTCTTTACTTTTCATATATATATTGTGTGAATATTTGTTTGTGCTTATTTCCTTTGAAATAACATAGAGTAACAAAGTGAATTAATTTTAAAACGGTAAAACTATTCAACCCCCCCTTCTAGTTTTCCACAATTGGCATCAAGAGCTACGTTACTTAAGATTCTTAAAATATATTGTATTTTAAAACTTAAAACGATCCATGGATTTTGAAAACTTTAAAGAAGGGCAATCTATGCAAAGACCACCTCTATTCGAACCTAATTGTTTTATTTATTGGAAAAATCGCTTTGAGACTTATGTGAAGTCAAAGGATATAGATCTATGGTTTATAATTGTTGAGGGTGATTACAAGGCCATATGTAATGATATTTCGGGTGGTCGGGATGTAGAAACTTCTCTTACTCGTCACAGTGATGAGCAAAAGAAGTTGATTGCCAAAAATAATGAAGCCAAAATGATGCTTTACAATGCTTTACGTAAGAAAGAATATGAAAGAGTTTTTATGTGTAAAACGGCTAAAGATATTTGGCAATCTCTAATTGTCACTCATCAAGGAAACTCACAAGTCAAAGATAACAAAATTGATCTTCTTGTTCAAAAATATGAACAATTTGTTATCTCTGAAGATGAGACCATTGATAGCGCGTTTGCTAGGTTTAATACTATTATTACATCACTTAAAGCACTTGACGAATCTTTTTCTAGTAAGAATTTTGTCAGGAAATTTCTAAGAGCACTCCACCCAAAGTGGAGAGCAAAAGTGACAACTATTGAAGAATCCAAGGATCTTTCAAGCATGACACTAGATGAGCTCATAGGAAATCTCAAAGTTCACGAAATGGTGATGGAAAAAGATTCAGAAATAGTTAAAGGCAAGAAGGAGAAAATGAAGTCCATTGCTTTGAAAGCTAGAGCTGAGTCAAGTGATGATGAAGAGTCTTGTTCTAGTAGTGAAGACGAAGAATATGCCATGGCCTTAAGAGATTTCAAGAAATTCTTCAGGAGACGAGGAAAGTTCGTAAGACCACCTCGTGAAGAAAAGAAATCCCTCCGTAAAGACCGTGATGATAGAAAAGGCAAGTTAGAGAGGAAGTGCTATAGGTGTGGAGATTCTGGTCACTTTATAGGTGATTGTCCAAAGCCTCCAAAGAACAAGTCTCAAAAAGCATTTGTTAGTAGAGTTTGGAGTGATAGTGAAGGAGATGATGATGAGCATATGAACAACGAAGTTTCCCTTATGGCTCATGACACAGAAGAGGTACATTCTGACTCATACTCCTCTATAGATGATGAAACCTTAGAAGTAGAATATAACAAACTATGTGATATAACTTTAAAAATCATCAACAAAAACAAATTCTTGAAAACTAAAACAACACTTTTAGAAAATGAAGTGTATTGGCTTAAAGAAAAAGAGATACGAATGGAAAAAGGCAAAAATAGTAAAGATACACGTGTCTCTTGTCAAGAACTAAAATTAGAATTAGATGCACTAAAAACCACACAAGAAGATCTCATTAAGCAAAACTCTAAGTTTAAAAAGTTTGATAAAAACATAAGTTGTGCAGATGAGATAATGAAGATGCAAAAACTTCCTCATGATAAAACCGGACTAGGTTTTATGAAACAAGGAACCTTAGGTGACTTTAAGAAACAAACTGTGAATGAAAAAGAAACTGTTTCAACCATGTCAGAAGCCCACGGATCCGACGGATCCAAAGTTTTGGATCCGCCAGTTGTACCCAAGGGATCCGTGGGTACAGAAGTTGAACAGAAGGATCTTAAAATGAACCGTACTGAATTCGTTAAGGTCACTAGAAAACGTAGCACTAGTATAACTAACAACAAGCTAAAACCAGCTGTTTCTGTAGGAAGAGGTCAAGCTAGGAATGAGTATAGAGTTAAAAAAACTCAACAGAGACCTCAAACTAGGTTTCCCAAACACCCCTTTCCTAAGAGTAATGTTAACTCACAACATCATTATCAAAATAATTGGAACCAAAATATGCCTAGAAACTTCCAAGGTCCCAATTACATGCCATGGAACAACTATCCTCCATTTGCTTACATAAACCATGATAATGTTATGTTTAACCCAAACGGACCCATGAGATATTAGGGACCAAACGCTTGAGTCTTTCTTGAACTTAGGTATGCTTAAAGGTTGATCTAGAACCTGATGAGTGGATCAAAGATAGTGGGTGTTCAAGACATATGACGGGAAACAAAAGCCTTTTCTCAACTTACCAAGTGTACGATGGAGGTAATGTCACATTCGGTAGCAAACTTAAAAGTAAAATCATTGGAAAAGGTACGATCTCTCATGACTCTCTCTCTATTGATGATGTTGCTCATGTAGATAATTTAGGATTTAACTTGCTTAGTATAAGTCAATTATGTCGCAAAAAGTATAACGTCCTTTTCAGTGAAAATGGAAGTAAAATACTTAAAGATGGCATAACCGTAGGAAAAGGTGTTTTAAAGAATAACGTATATGTTATGAAATTAGATAAAACACCTAAAGACAAGCTTTGTCTTACCTCTTTGGACGAAAACTCAACTCTATGGCATCGACGTTTAGGTCATGCCAATATGAGGCTAATTCAATCCTTATCATCTAAGGAACTCGTTAGGAACCTACCCAAGTTGAAATATGACCAACACTTTTGTGATGCTTGCAAAATTGGGAAACAAGTGCATAATAGCCATAAGGCTAAAAACATGGTATCTACATCTAGGTGTCTAGAATTGTTGCATATGGATTTGTTTGGCCCGTCGGCTATACAAAGTTATGGAGGAAATTTTTACACATTAGTTATAGTAGATGATTACTCTAGATATACGTGGACTAAATTTTTGAAAACCAAAAATGAGGCCTTTGATAAATTTGAAATTCTAAGCAAGAAAATTCAAAATCAAATAGGAAGTAACATAGTATCTATTAGAACCGACCATGGTCGAGAATTTGACAACGAAATCCAATTCGGAACTTTTTGTGATAATAATGGAATAACACATAATTTCTCGGCTCCTCGAACTCCACAATCTAATGGTGTAGTAGAACGGAAAAATAGGACAATTCAAGAAATGAGTAGAACTATGTTAAATGAATAAAACATACCTCAAAAGTTTTGGTGTCACGCTGTAGATACATCTACTTATATTCTAAATCGAGTTCTAATTAGACCATTCTTGGGAAAAACTCCATATGAGTTATATAGAGGCAAAAAGCCTACTTTAGGGTATTTTAGAGTGTTTGGAAGCAAGTGCTTCATTTAGGTATTTTAGAGTGTTTGGAAGCAAGTGCTTCATTTTAAACACAAAGGACTATCTCACCAAATTCGACCCAAAGTCATACGAAGGTGTATTTCTAGGATATTCACAAACTAGTAAAGCATACATAGTTTTGAACAAGGAAACCTCAATAGTCGAGGAATCATTGAATGTAACATTCGATGAAAGTCCACCTCCCTCTAAGACATCACCTTTGGTAGATGATGACTTAGTTGAAAACCAAATGGTTGATAATCAGAAAAATGTTGATAATGATAAAGAAGATGAACCAGTAAAAAGAGATTTAGTCAACATCAAAGAAGCTAAAAGTCATCCATTAGAAAACGTCATAGGAAAACTCAACGAAAGAACATTAAGGTCTAAAGCTCAAAATGAAAGTAATTTCTTTTGTTTTGTTTCAACCATAGAACCTAAAAATATTAATGAAGCAATAAAAGATGAATCTTGGGTCATTGCAATGAAAGAAGAATTAAATTAATTTGTTAGGAATGACGTTTGGACATTAGTTCCACAACCTAAAAATCAAACCATAATAGGTACAAAATGGGTTTTTAGAAATAAAATGGATGAAAATGGCATTGTGTCTAGAAACAAAGCTAGGTTAGTAGCCGAAGGCTATAATCAACAAGAGGGTATAGATTATGATGAGACTTTTGCACCCGTAGCTAGACTTGAGTCTATTAGAATACTACTTGCATATGCATGTGCACATGATTTTAAATTATTTCAAATGGACGTCAAAAGTGCATTCTTAAACGGATTTATAACTGAAGAAGTATATGTTGCACAACCTCCCGGCTTTGCCGATTTTGAAAAACCAAATCATGTTTACAAACTAAAGAAAGCTTTATAGGGACTTAAGCAAGCACCAAAAGCTTGGTATGATCGACTTAAGACCTTCTTAGTTGACCATAAGTACACCATGGGCCTAGTAGACAACACTCTCTTTACCAAGAAAAAGGGATCACATATCATCATCGTCCAGATATATGTGGATGACATTATATTCGGCTCAACTTGTCAAGAGTTATGCGACGATTTCTCAAAAATCATGCATGACGAGTTTGAAATGAGTATGATGGGGGAACTAAACTTTTTCTTAGGTCTCCAAATAAAACAATTAGAAGATGGGATATTCTTCAACCAATCAAAGTATATCAAAGATATGCTTAAGAAGTTTGGTCTTGAAGACTCAAAACCAATGAAAACACCCATGTCCTCCGAAACCAAACTCACAAAGGATGAAGAAAATGAATCCGTAGATAGCACTAAATATAGGGGAATGATTGGTAGTTTACTCTATCTTACGGCTAGTAGGCCTGACATTATGTTTAGTGTTTGTCTATGTGCACGTTTTCAAGAAGATCCCAAAATATCCCATCTTGAAGCCGTTAAACGGATATTTAGATACATTAAAGGTACTACACATTTAGGATTATGGTATCCCAAAGGAACGGGTTTAGAAACCATAGTGTATGCCGATTCAGATCATGCTGGTGACTATGTTGATAGGAAAAGTACTAGCGGTATTTGTACTTTTGTAGGACATTGTCTCACCTCATGGTTCGCTAAGAAACAAACGGCCCTTGCAATTTCAACAACCGAGGCAGAGTATGTGTCTGCAGGAAAGGCGTGTCAACAAGCACTGTGGATGAAACAAGCTCTCGTAGACTATGGAATTGAACTCAACGACATCCCCATTCTTTGTGACAACAAAGGAGCAATCGACCTCAGCAAAAATACGGTCCAACACACTAGAACCAAACACATTGAAATATGTCATCATTTCCTACGCGACAATGTTCAGAAGGGAAACATCTCAATTGAGAAAGTTTCCTCAGAGGACAACATTGCCGACATCCTCACAAAACCTCTCAAAAGAGAACCTTTCAACTACCTTAGACTTAGATTAGGATTAATGGAACATAGTGATTAGATGAAACAGTAGAGTAAACCTTAGTTTAACCAAACTCAACACTAAACCAAAAATTGTGTTCTGATCCCGTGGATCCAAACGATAACAAAGGTGGAACCTTTGTTTTGGATCCGCCGGATCCGTCACATGCACAGGTTGTTTTATTATATAATAAACAACACCAAGTACTATTCATCACTCTCCTAAAACTTATCACCTACTGAATTCGTTTCATACTTCACCACAATCATAATTTAGGCTATTTTCTTTCACAAATTTGTGCTCCAAACATTACTGTAAGTATCCTTATCATGTTTATACTCCTGATCTGCGTCTAGGATTTCTATTTCATGCACAAAATCAAAACTTGGGGAATATGCATAATTCTTGAAAAATCATGAAACATAGTTATTGAATTGCACCTCAAATCATGTTTTTCTTAGTTAGGAATTGCATCTTGTAGTACATTATCATCATTCATCAAAAACCCCATGAGAAATTTTTGATAAAATCTTCTCACGACTAGGAAAAATGGTTTTTGAACATTGTTCATACAAATATAAAAACGTTGGTTTTCTGTTGTTTAACATCACTTGCATAATGTCTCTTGAATGCTAAAGGGAATACATAACTAATATGTATTTTCGGGTACATTCAAATGTAGCTACATTGAAGTAGGAGCGTTTGGGTTATCTCTCGTTTTATCATAAAACTTGCATAAACAAAATTTTCATGCATTTAAATGAGTCGAGATAACCACACATCCACATAGTCCCCATGTAGGCACACACTAGACCTATACACATATTTTCAATAATTTTGACTTAAACTATATAATTTTTTGTGTTTAGGAAAATCATGCCTCCCGCGACCAACTATGATCACAAACACACCGTAAATTATCTACCTAAACAGTAAACACCATAAAACCAAAGGACTCACTGATCAAAAAATTGAAATTTTCAAAGCTCTAGAAAAACACTACGTACATGAGGGTAGGTTTGTAGACCCCTCATTCTATGAAGGAACCTATCTTAGGGAACAACTAGCGGCTATTCACTTTGATTCCCTCCTAGATATCGATGAACCATTAATTCATCGATTCATTTTAGAAATCTATGCTAGTGTCAAAGTAGAAACAAAGGATCAAGGTTACATTAACATTCACTTTAGCGTCAATGGACATCAATTCAATATCCCATTAAATCAATTTGGAGAAGTCATAGGAGTTCCAAGTCATGGAACGAGTGTCTATTCTGATAAATGGTCATTAACCATCCTTGAGTCAAATCTTGAACGAACGGCACCATATGCCACTCCCTTAACTTCAAAAGAAATCATTCGTCAGCATCTCTTCATACCTAGGAACAACCCAACAAGGTTGTATCGAGGGAAATATGTTGCTAGAGATCCATTTGCTATGGAGCTCAATGAACTAAAGCCCGAATTTAGGAAAATGGAAGAAGTCTTAAGGGCCAATGTCATGTGCACGGTAGGAAACCGCGATCACATCAATGCTTGTCTTTGCCACATGATGTACAATGTGTCAACCCATCAACCCTTCAACCTTGCTTACTATATCGCCAAGAGAATGGTCGATATCCCAATTCAAGGAAAAATGGCATTGCCTTATGGAATGCTTTTGACCCGTCTCTTTAGAGCTTTTGCACCCATTCCTAGAAATGCCTTAGGATTTGTTCCTGAATATGATGAGATAGAACGCACCTTCGTTCCCTTGAGCGACTTTAGGGTAGCGGTTGACAAGGGCAAACGTCCTCGTGCTCAAACATCATCATCATCATCATCTATGAGTGACGATGATGGGTTGCCAAACTCTAGGATTCCTCCTCCGGATTACTTGAGCCAACTTCCACCAATCCCAAATGAATCAGCCGAGTATCGCAACATCAAAGGAATGGTGAAGAATTTAGGACGTTGGATGATAAAGCTTCATAAGGGCATGAAGAAATTGAAGAAGAAGTTGAGTTAAAGGAGTGTTTGGCTCTAATCATTATTAGACAATGTAGTATTAAAGATGGTTGTTTATTAACTTGTTATGATGCTACTTGAATTGTATGTGAACTAACTAAGAATTGCAGGTCGATAACACTTAATGTTATCAATTTTCCAAGATTAAGCCTATGTTTGGCTTAACTCCTCTTAAGGTAAGTTCCCATGAACGGATTAATCTATGATTAAACATGTGTTAGTATTATCATATTTGATTGTTTTGCATTACATATTAGATGATAGATATGCTCCAGGAGAATTTTCGGGTTTTCGTCAAAAAACGAAAAATATGCACATCTCTCTGTTTAGTTTTAGTACTTTTGATCCACGGATCTGGCGGATCCCTCATTTTGGATCCGCCATTCTTCTACCTGCGGATCAGGCGGATCCCAAAAGTTGGATCCACACGCCTTGTCGATTGGATCCGCAGGTATAACAATAAACTTCTTAAAACTTTTTGACTCATCACGATTCTTAGATTTTAGTTTCTAGTATTCTTTAGAATAGGTTCACTGATCATTATACATCTTAGAATGATTTAGAAACTCTTAGAAACTATGCTTTTTCATCCATACCTTGATGACTTGGAGGATCTCCCACCAAGATCAACCAATCCTCCACCCATGACCTTTGAAGGTCAAGAGCCTGATAACGCTCAAATCTAACATGTTTTAGTCGCGTTATTTCTATATTTATGCATTGTATTTGGTTGAATTTATGAACGTATTATGCTTAAAAAGTGCAAAAGATGTATTTTAGTTCAGGTGCGATCAAGTTCAAGGAAAAGCTTAAAAGATGTGGAAAAGTTGTCAAATCAAGAGCTTATGCACAAATGTAGGAATCATCTCACAATAAAAGCTTTGGGAGGATTGATAAAGATGGAGAATCAAGATTACAATGGTTTTTAAGTTGAAGAAAAGTTCATGAAAAGATAAATGTTAGAGATCATATTCTAAACCCTAGGTTTCTATCTCAAACCTAAGGTTTAAGAAGTCACTTCCATGCCTAAGGTTTAGTATCCAAACCTTAGGTCCAGCAATATTAAAGACTTCTAAGTTGCATTAAAAGAAAGAGTTAAGTGTCATTACTCATCTTTTAACTCAACTCCAACATTATGACACTTGGAGCCCAAGATGTATGCTTGTTGGCCAAGGGTAATCTCCCTATATACATAGAAAAAAAAAGGAGACAATACACAATCAACTACAACAAAAATCTGTCACCATTTTCTCTTACATTTGGGGCGACAAGAAGAAGAAAAACGCAGAAAAAGGAAGCTAAACTCGTACCAATCATAACTTAAATTAAGCAAGGATCATTGTTGATCATTTCACAAGTGTTCTTCATTACTTGTAATCATCATTACAACCTTTTGTAAGAATATTCAATCATGTTTACTAGTGATAAATTTCTTATGGTTATTACTTTGTTTACCATGAGTGGCTAAGTGCCTTATGCACTTGCCTAGATGATGTTTGATTTATGATTTATTTGATTGATTATGACTTATTGGTTCTAACACAAAAGAAAAGTTAACACTAAGAACGAATTGTGCTATCTTGAGTTTTCTCCACCAAAGAGTTGTTAAGTTTGGGTAATTTCTAATAATGTATTGGGTTGAAAAAGACATTTGTGGAAACCGTAGAGGGGGGGTGAATACGTTTCCATTTAAAAATTTAAAACTTTTGTATCAAACTCCCGATCAAATGTGATGTGATATGAAAAGTGTCAACTATGATCATATAGCATCAAGAGATGAATATAGTAATCTACAACATATGCGCAACAAAAACACGACACATAGATAATCAACATAACATAAGCAACTAACCACACAAGCAAAAACGCAATGCAAATATAAAGCAATAAAGAATGAAATAAAAGTAAAGAGATAAGTAAGAAGGCGCAAACCGGACACGGTGATTTATAGTGGTTCGGTCACGAAGCTCCTCTTCGCCCTACTCCACTCCCCGAGTATCCAACTCGAGAGTTACTTCACTAATCAACAAACTCCCTTCAGGCGGAGAAAACCGTACACGTCGCTTAACTTGTTTTCCGACACTAAGCTAGATGTCGAGTGCTAATCTTAGCTAGCACCAATCTACCACGATCTACCCGATCTACACCTTACACGTCGCTTATCCTATTTCTGACACTAAGCTAGATGTCGAGTGCTAATCTTAGCTAGCACCAATCTACCACGATCTACCTGATCTACCCTTGATCCACATGATCAATCACACAAGCCCAATGGCTTCAAGAGATCTTCACTATCTCTTAAGATCACAATGATCTTGACTCACTCTCTCACAAAAGAAAAATGATCTTGATGTATGCTATGATACAATCAAGAGTGTAACCAATGTTACAAGACCTAACAACTACAACTCTTGTATCTTCTTGGATACTTTGAGTTCTTCTCTTGCAAATGAAGAGGAATGATAACACTTTGTATCTACTTGGATACTTTGTGTTCTTCTCTTGCTAATCAAAAGGGATGACAACACTTTGTATCTACTTGGATACTTTGTGTTCTTCTCTTGCTAATCAAGAGGAATGAAGAGGATCACTTGAATGGATGATTGGATCACTCTTAAACAAACTAAGACTCTCCAAATGATCAAAGAAAGTCATCTAAGTGAGGAGGGATTAGACCAGAGAAAAAGGACTGGAAAAATCAAGTTGGAAGTGTGGAATGGTCCACTATTTATAGGCAAGGGAAAATCTGACCGTTACAGACCCACGGCTCCACTAAATACCCGACGGCTCCGTTAAATTTAATGGAGCCGTCCCTATTTAAAGGTGCCATGGACGCTCCTTCGTTTGTCTTTAGTGGGGAAGGTTTATTTGGGAAAGTTAGGAGCTGTTTTGGGGGGAAATTTGACTGTTGGTATTTTCAAACATATTTTTCAAAATAAAACATTTCTTTTTAATTCAAAAATAATTTGTGAAATATATTTTTGAAAAAAATATTTTGTCACATTAAAAATGTGAAGTTTAGAAAAATAAAATCTTTTGATCATTTGTCAAGTAGTAGATTTGTTTGTCCATACCTTGAGTGATTTATGTCGGGATGGAAATCTATGACTTCGTTGAAGCATACTTGAGACGTCGGGAGGTGTTGATGTAAGTATGCATTGATGATTTGTGTTTACAAGTAACTTGCACATTTTACATTATGTATTACAAGTTACATGTTTGTCATTATTAAAACCGAAGAAATCGTTTAGTTTAAATATCGTAATATTTTCACTAACAATCTCCCCCTTTTTGATGATGACAAATATGTAAACCGTAACACACAGTAAAATGTAAAAGTTACCTGTTTACACTTCCTTCTCCCCCTTTTGTTGAATCAAAAAGGTAGTTGCCTCGAGCGCTCCCTTGGATTTACTCCCTACTCCCCCTTATTGCACTAATATCCTTTCTCCCCCAAAAGGCGAGCTTGCATCATCCTAGTGAAGCCTTCTATCAACACTTGTGAAGACGAATCCATGCTATGTATTCAAATACTCCCGAGCTCCCCCTAGCTCAATGCTCCCCTTTGGTGACTTAATCCCCTTGTTTATTTACCTTAGTATCTAGCGGATCCATGGATCAAATTCTTACAAAGGCTTTTCCTACATCAAGGGTTAGCTTCGTGCAGCATAATATATAACAGTATAGGAGCAAAATTATAGGGATAGAATACACATAGCAAGACATGCATGGGTTAAACTATGTTAACACGTAAGTGTCACAACCCGACCGAAAACCTAAGGTGTAATTGTTCACTCAATCACACTAATCAAGAACGAGATTCGTTCATTGACTGACGCACTAAATGACTTATTCCAAGTTGTCATTGGGAAGGAAAGTTCTAACAAACCTTTTGAACAACATAATCATCTACCTAAGATGATTGATGTTAAGGATAGTTTGTTGATAAGACATACTCTAAATGATTACTATTATGACAAGTCGTGCCATAAAGTAGACTCGATTGAGGTTATACCTAAATGATTCCATAAGGTGGGAGAGTGTTGGTTGTGGTGACAACAAGGACAACTTGGGTTATGTGGTTGTAGGGGATAAATAATGGGATGACCCATTAGTGGTTGTGGTGATGGTGATAGTGATAAGGATGATGTGTTAGTGCCAAGTTCAAAAGGAGATGTAGGTGACAAGGTTAGTGTGAGAGCTAAAGGTTGTGGTGATGGTGATGGTGATGGTGATAAGGATGATGTGTTGGTGCCAAGTCCAAAGAGGTTTGATGGTGATAGGGTTAGTGTGATAGCTAAAGGTTGTGGTGGACTTGGTGGAGATAAGGGTGTAGGAATCCTAAAGGTGGAGGATGATGATGATGTGGTTGGAGATGTTGGTTTTGCCCTTTGAGGAAAGGTGGGAAAGGATGGTTTAGGTTAATATATCGTTTGGACTGACAATGAGATGCATGATATATTTCAAAAGGGAAAAAGAAAAGGTGCATGTGATCCTAACAGGATTGTTGGTGGATATCTCTAACGGGGTTAAGGTAATGAAGTTCTAGGTTTATAGGTTGGATGATCCTAGTTGTGTGTTAGGGATAATTTGGTGCATGAAGGGTTTCGTGTGTTTGTGAGGATTGAAGGTTGTTGAACTAACTATCACTTATCCAAAGTGAGGAGTAGTTGTAAGGTTTGAGTGTGATGAGTTGAAGGTTATAAGGTTTGAGTGTGATGATCTATGGGTTGAAGGTTCTTAGACTAACTGTCACTGTCAAGAGTGAAGTGTAGCTAAAAGGTTTGAGTGTGATGATGATGTTAATGTGAGGTTTGAAGGTGAGATGCAAGATAAGCTTGCAATGGTGAGGCCTTATATAGGCACGAGTTGTGGGATTCAAACTAAAGTTGGTGTTAGAGTCCGATGGTGTAGTGAAGGAATCCTAGGGTGTATGTGAGTTTGCAAGATTTTGCAGGTTTGAGGTTAGGAATGCAGGGATCTAAAGTAAACAGTGAAAATTCGTCAAACATAGGCACGGTACCACTAAATAACACACGGTACCATTAAATTTAACGGTACCGTGGCCTATTTAACAGTACCGTGACCTGGAAGTCACGAATTTTCCTATACAGCCTAGTTTTGGGCAGCTAAAGGGAAGTTTCCTAGGGAATAAGAATCACATTTGTGTGTTCTTGAGAGTGTTTAGTGAAAGACTATATGAGTATGTTTTCGCTCCCCCTTAATCTATGACCAACCGGATAAGATGTAAAAGATAAAGGGGAAAACAAACGTTGACTGAAGCGATGAGCTTAGTAACGTCATGACAAGTAGTGGATAGCATATGATAAACTTCACCTTTGAAGTCACATAGCTCTTCTCAATCATTGTGAATATTCATAGAATATTTATATGATGAGACATGTGATTACTTGGAGATATCCTAAGGGTTAAGAAGATAAAATCTTCAGGGTTGTGAGGTAGGTGATAAGGTTATAGGGTTATCTATGTTGATGAAGGAGGATTATCTCAACGTATCCTAATGTATTCGTTTGAAGTGTGTGTGAGATGAGTGAGATGCGGAAGCATTGGTAGTGTTTAGTACCTTGCGGAAGTGAAAGGGCAGAAGGCTTAGGAATCAGAAGATAGATACAATCTGTTCTGATAGGATACGGTTCTGGTTCAAGACTACATCGAGTGTGTTTCGATAGTGGTTTTGAAACAGTGAGAATAAACTGTCTCAGCAAATAACGGTCCGACGGTATCGTTAAAAATAACGATACTGTCCCCTATTAAAGAGTACCGTGACCTGCTGAGGTCAGTTTTGACCCAGAATTAGATTTCTGACAAAGAAATTTCACATATGTTGTGATTTTTCTGGACCTTAGATTAAAAGAATTTATACCGAATAAATTCCTTTATGAATGAATCCACCGGGATTCGATGAACGTTTGTCGAGAACTAGAAATGACATTTAATTGCATTTCGCAAATTAAATAAACTTTAAATACTTCGGATGAAATATTTAAGTTGTCATTGGAGTTTAAGAGGATTTTACGAATAAATCTTCGCTGATTAAGGGAGATTTTTCGACACGAGGAGAGAATTTATACCTAATAAATTCTTTGACCGGTACTGGACGAGAAGAAATGACTTTTATATTTCCGAGGAAATACATAGGTAGTCATTAGAGCGATGTGAAAGATGACTTAATATTTCCAGTGAAATATTTAAAAAGTCATCAGACGAGACACAGGATATGACTTGACATTTCCAGTGAAATATCTAACAGTCATGGGACGAGATCGAGGGAATGACTTGATATTTCCAGTGAAATATCTAAAAGTCATGACACAAAATAGAATAGATGATCTCAATATTTCCAGTGAAATATTCAAGAGATCATGCAAGGAACGTGAGGGATGACTTAATATTTCCAGTGAAATATTTAGATAGTCATGAGAGGGATTTAAAGAATGACACAATATTTCCAGTGAAATATTTAAAGAGTCATGAGACGAGACGCACAAGATGACTACAATATTTCTAGTGAAATATTCAAGTAATCATAAGAGGGGTACGAGAGATGACTTTAATATTTCCAGTGAAATATTTAAATAGTCATAAGTTTTATGGAAAATGTTCCATCATTCCTAGACCTAGATGGAGATGGTAAGGGGATTCTCGGTTGAGAGGTTTGGTTGATTTAAGGGTTTCTATGTGCTTCACACGTGAGTGTTTCATGGGGTTTTGAAAGATGTAAAGCTAGGCCTATGGTGCTGATTTGCAGCAGGGTTTGGGATCTTAAGACGTGTATATTCACACGAGGATGAAAGGAACTACTAATTACTTATATAGTAACTCGTGAGTCCTTTGGATGAGCGTTTTAACATATGTTGTTAAAAGGCTTGAGTATGATGTTTCGGATATGACATTTAACAATTGCGATCGCAAGTTAAACTTACTTAAATATTTCGGATGAAATATTTAAGTTGTCAACCCTACTCCGAGTTCTACTAGGTTTGTTCCTAACCTTCCCATGACAAAAAGGTGTATTACTTGGAAGAAGGCGAAGTGATGACTGGGGAATTAGGGTAACTTCGCGACTACTTTGACTTATGGGTTTTGACACTAGTGTATGGCTCTATGACTTCTAAGGGTTCTTAGTGATGGGCATACCTAATTCCTAATGTGTCAAAAGAACATAGTGTGGGTGCAAACTTTACAAGTAAATCAAGTAAAATGCACATAAGGAATAAATGCAAACATCATGCAAAACATGATAATCATTTAGCATTTAAGATCATGAAGACATTTAATCATGTCTTATGAGAACATGTTATCATTTTGAAACATGTATGTGGGATGCAAGCAATCTAGGTTTGCTAAGGCAGATCCTAATTGCTACTTGTTCAAGATGACATCCTAATGGGAGATATAGTTCAACGATGTAAACTATCTCTAGTCAAATGTAGGAATGAAAAATTTTCAAGTTAGAGAATGAGTATGAGACAATCACTAGTGGTGCTAAATTAAGGCTGAACACGACCATTTTTACGGGTTATACCACAAACCCAACTTCTCTCCTGGAAGCAATTCAACCGTTAGGTCAAATTGAATTTCTAGTGCGATAGGTTCTCCAGTAGTCATTCTCATATTAGAAAATTTCAAATTCCTATATTTGCCTATTAAAGTGTAGCAAAGATGATATTAGCTTATTTCGCTAATACATGACCTAATATGACTCAACTAACCATACTTTGAAGGTCGATTAAGAGAATGACATGTCTTACACAACTCCTAACAAAGGCAAGCGAAATATTTTAATTTTGTGTTTGAGATTTAGAGGTTATTTGATGGAGGTGGTGTATTTTACGATCTCTTGGACAACATCTTTGTTTGTTGAGTTGTTACATGTTATTTTAACATGATTTGGTTTCCTAGAACCAAGAGACACTCTAATGTGATACAATGTAGAATCTACTACATCGTGTGTGTCTCAAGAATGCTCCTTTGCATATCTTGAGTGAGAATCTAGTAAAGGTTAGTTACCTCAATAGATCTTGTGAGCATTTTATTTAAAATGAGACATACTGTTTATTTCAACAAGTATGCTTTTCTAAGAAGAAACTCATCACTCTTATGAATGCTTTGTGAAACAAGTATTTTAGTGTATGACTAATTTTACTTGTTTATGCAATGACACATGACGTATTAGGTTATTATTCAACTCTAATATCCTATATTTGTTAACAGGAAGCAATGTATTCTCTTTTAACATAACCATTCATGTCACAAAGAAAATAAGATGCATGGGATATAAGTTATCCTTTGTCAATCTTTTGATAAGAGAAATACATGTGATATTCTCAAAGATTGATGACTTACATAATAGTTAATAACATATTATGTGTGACACTTTTACTAGACATGTGACATTGAGTGTTGAGTCGTTCATGAGCAAAGTTTACATATGTTGTTTGTTTGCTCTTCTTTGGTTTTTCGGAAATGACACATTTACTAATTGCATTGCAATGTAAATTACTTGTATATTTCGGATGAAACATCCTAGTTGTCACTCCTACTTAGTTGTGTATTTTATGCATCTTTTAAACATATTAGTTTAATGTTTGGAACACAACTATTGGACAACAAGACTCAATATGGCATCTTCAACACAAGTGTGAGTTATGATCTGATGCATATTATTTTCGTCTTGAGAGGACGTCATTATTTTCATAACAATCGAGTGTGATTGAGTATATAGATTCAAGATAATATGATTCATCATGTTTTGATGTTATCTTGAAGCTAAACAAATAATGACTCCAATTTCATGTCCACACTCGAAAACTTGTCAATTAGATTCGATGATGATATCTATCATAATTTGAATAATGAATTGATATGTACTCAAAATCTTTCTTGACCCTCACAATCACTCCCTTTTTAAAAAGAAAATAAAAATTTAAGGAGTGTGTTCCATTTATTTTAACACTAGTTGTATGTGTGAGGTTAATGACAAACTAAGTTACTACTTTGATATTTTCATTTATTTTTATTTGAGAAAAACTATTTATATTATTATGTATAATACTCTTAGTTTTTCGACACCTCATTAGTATAAAAATAATTATCTTAACCATTTTTATACCACATACGTAAAATACTAAATGTTTAAAACATTTTGTATGTGTGTTAAATCAATGCAAGTTTAATACATTTTCTTTTACTTAAATACTAATGTATTAAAATGACCTTTTATCTTGTTTAGACAACCCATGGTCAAACAAGACAAAATGATGTGATGTTTTAAGGATCATGTTACGGATTTTATGAAAGTGTTAAGTGTTTTGGGGTGATATACTTTTTACACTTAAACCTTTGGAAAAATAATTGTGTAAGACAATATCTTTCGACACACATGATCTACCAACTTAGTTTCTATTCCTAAGAAAATTACTAAACCATTTTAAGAACTTGCAACAAATGCAAGACAAATGGTTGATGCCTATATGCAATGCAAACTAATTACTTAATATAGTGCAAGTGATTTAGCATGAGCCTTATAAATGCATAAACCGAAAAACTATAATAAGCAAATAGCAATTTAACACACAAAAATACTTATCGTCATTTTGTGTATTAGGTATAACAATGTATACTAAGCTTGATTTTATTTGACAATGAATTGGTTTCCTCCCCATTTCAAATATTTTTGCTGAGCACTTTGAAAACATGTCAAGGTTTAAAAGTTGAATCGCCCTTTTTCAGTTTGACCAAAAATTTACGCAAACTGCATGACCAGAAGACCTTTAGTTGAAAATCAAGGACTTTAACATACTTTCATTTAGAACTAATTCATAAAAATGTTTCTCAAATGAAAGTAGACTCAACATCGTTCAAAATGATGGGCGACACGACTCGTACAGACTCATGGTTGATTTTATATGGATTTTTGAAAATGAACCAAAAATGAAAAACAGACAATCAGATGCACGGCACCGTTAAATGACCCACGGTACCATTAAATATAACGGTACCGTACAATGTTTAGTGGTACCGTGGTCTGTTTTCTGATTCAGAACTGCATGACTTAATGACTCGTTCTGAAAACATGACCGGACACTTAAAGACACTGTTCTTTTAGTGGTTTAAGAAAACCTTCAAGCTAGTATGACAAAGTATACTTAACAACAAAACTTGTAAGTATTAAGCAACTAAATACTTTTCATATTTTTATCACCTTCATGGGTAATTTGATACATGGATCGTACTCAATTTTGAAAACCATTTGTTTTAAAAATTTGAGCGACGTGGCTCTGGTACCAATTGTGGAAACCGTAGAGGGGGGGTGAATACGTTTCCATTTAAAAATTTAAAACTTTTGTATCAAACTCCCGATCAAATGTGATGTGATATGAAAAGTGTCAACTATGATCATATAGCATCAAGAGATGAATATAGTAAACTACAACATATGCGCAATCAAAACACGACACACAGATAATCAACATAACATAAGCAACTAACCACACAAGCAAAAACGCAATGCAAATATAAAGCAATAAAGAATGAAATAAAAGTAAAGAGATAAGTAAGAAGGCG
Source organism: Artemisia tridentata subsp. tridentata (assembly GCA_021014915.2). Taxonomy (NCBI): domain Eukaryota; kingdom Viridiplantae; phylum Streptophyta; class Magnoliopsida; order Asterales; family Asteraceae; genus Artemisia; species Artemisia tridentata. The sequence goes on along the minus strand of CP139509.1, from coordinate 355,472,755 downwards.
CAAACCGGACACGGTGATTTATAGTGGTTCGGTCACGAAGCTCCTCTTCGCCCTACTCCACTCCCCGAGTATCCAACTCGAGAGTTACTTCACTAATCAACAAACTCCCTTCAGGTGGAGAAAACCGTACACGTCGCTTAACTTGTTTTCCGACACTAAGCTAGATGTCGAGTGCTAATCTTAGCTAGCACCAATCTACCACGATCTACCCGATCTACACCTTACACGTCGCTTATCCTATTTCCGACACTAAGCTAGATGTCGAGTGCTAATCTTAGCTAGCACCAATCTACCACGATCTACCCGATCTACCCTTGATCCACATGATCAATCACACAAGCCCAATGGCTTCAAGATATCTTCACTATCTCTTAAGATCACAATGATCTTGACTCACTCTCTCACAAAAGAAAAAATGATCTTGATGTATGCTATGATACAATCAAGAGTGTAACCAATGTTACAAGACCTAACAACTACAACTCTTGTATCTTCTTGGATACTTTGAGTTCTTCTCTTGCAAATGAATAGGAATGATAACACTTTGTATCTACTTGGATACTTTGTGTTCTTCTCTTGCTAATCAAGAGGGATGACAACACCTTGTATCTACTTGGATACTTTGTGTTCTTCTCTTGCTAATCAAGAGGAATGAAGAGGATCACTTGAAAGGATGATTGGATCACTCTTAAACAAACTAAGACTCTCCAAATGATCAAAGAAAGTCATCTAAGTCAGGAGGGATGATTGCGTGGTTTTGTAACCTTACAACAGGTTTTACCTCTCGAGGGATCTCAAGAGGCTTACAACCCCACCAGGCAGTGTACCTGACCGATGTAGTATAGTGTAGTGGTAAGTACGGGGGATTGATCGTTCTCCACAGGGAATAGTGTTCGTTAGGTATGAAAGGCTACTCTAATTAGGTCTAAGGGTTGAGGAAGATTCTTTTTTTATGTTTTTATAATTTTATGAAAGCAAATAAAATCTCGGTTTTGAAGGAGTGGGCGGAATTAGTTGCTAGTCAACTAACCCAAATTACTACGAATGCAAATAAAATAAAATAACAAAAATGAAATGTGGTGAGAAACTTATGTGTAGAGAAATGTGTTTACTTAGATTTCCTTACTCCCTAACTATCTTTTACCGGTTAATTAGTGTGTATTAGTCGCGTGGATGACGGGTGTATTCCTTAATACCATTCGTAGGGTGGCGTACTTACTTCCCCAACTCTACAAGCTCCTACTTCACTCCTATGTCGAGCCGGCTAGGAAGCTCCTAACATGGGATCACTAGAATTCGCTTGTGCATTAAATACAACCATAAAAACCTTTAGTACGCGTTTGGTTCATGTTTCTTAAGACGTTCAAGCAAGTTACCGAATAGGAAGTTAGCCAGTTTTCTTAAGCCTAACATAGAAAAACAATCATCCAATACAACTAATAACACACTAACAACCAATAATCAATAGCTAAGTTTCATTAGATCTAAGCAAACACAAGATAAATTTAGCCTAACATGTTAAACAAAAGACAAGAATAAGATAGAATCAAACAACACATAGACATATTGAATGATTAATTGATAACTTATCTTTCAATGAAACATGGAAGATCTCAAGGCAAAAAGCCCTGAAAAAGTAGCTAAAATCGTCTTAGGGTTTTCTCCCAAAACTCCACACACTAAGCTCTCCTTAATGACAAAAGATTAGAAAACTATATATAGATTTTTGGATCTGACGGCGTCACCTTATGGAGTGTGACGCCGTCACCTCGCCGCTTCTAGGGTTCCCGGATGACCTTCTTGACGCCGTCCCTCTTTAGCTCTTCAAAAATCCATTCTGGCTTATCAAGGCTTGACGCCGTCGAACCATGAACGTGACGCCGTCCCCTTATGATTTAAGCCGTGACGCCCTTGATCAAGTTAAAGCGTGACGCCGTCAGAATTCACATGCTATTTTCACTGGCTTATCATGCGTAAATTTCACGTCCAACTTTTCTTGCCAAAGCATGACGCCGTCTAGAGTAAATCTTGACGCCGTCAAGAGTAACTTTTAGCCGATTTTTGAGACTTTGCCGTTTTCTTCACTTTAATGCTCCAAAAACGTCCAAAATGCCTCCTTTTCCAGATTTCTCCTCAAAAGTACCTAAAATGACAAAAGGAACGATTTAGGGCAATATTTGATCAAATAAATACGATTTAAGGCTTAAATGACCCCTTAAAAGCGGTACACTTTTCGCTTCATCAAATACCCTTACACTTGAGATTTGCTTGTCCTCAAGCAAATGCGCTTTTATTCTAATCAAAATACAAGCTAGGGGTCATTTAATGCTAACATAAAAGTAATTACAACAAATAATCGTTCCACTTCAATCATAATAAGCACGGAGATTACATACTAGCACCTCACAAGTAGTGTTTAGATACTCACATCTCTCAAGTGTCATCAAAATAAATCTCATAAATGAAAACGGATAATATCTCTCACTACCTGTCATAGCAAATAGATTACCATAGGCTTGGGAAAGGATCAAAAACCTCCTCCACTAGGCGTAAGCACCTAAGATAAACTATCAAAGAGGGCTTTTAAATGGGTTATAACTTTAGGTGTAGGGAAAAGGAAAACACGGTTTTGTTGGATAAAGGATATTTTACTGGTGGCGAGTTAAAAATCTTGATCAATTACATGTACTATACAATGTTGCTAAGCCAAGAATAGACTCGATCTTAAGCTAATGATAAAATAACAAAAACATAAAATAAACATAAAATAAAACGGGATGGTAGTCCGTATGTTTTTTCTATTTTTCTTTTTCTCATTTTTTTGTGTTTTTCTTGATTTTTTTTTTTTTTTTTTTTTTTTTTTTTTTTTTTTTTTGCATACACTTTTACCCTACCATCCAAAATAATACATCATAGGGGCATTGCATTCCCCTTACACTTGAACTTTTACATAACTTTACAAATACTAATCTAATGACTCGAATTAAGATAATCGAAAAACTTGGAGTACTTTTAAAATATTTAGCACATATGGGGGTAATAAATGATGTTCTTCCCCATTACTCCATTACACTAGTACTTTACCCATGAGTCCCAATCGTCCCAAAACAATATGTACAAGGATATGACTCGACTTAGCAACCATGTAATCAACTAGATAATTAACTAAGGGTTTAAACAAATGTTGTCACAATAATGCACTAAAAATGAGTGCATACAAGGTAGGCTAAGGCGATTTGGGTGTACATTTAAGTGGGGTGTAACAAATTCTTCCTTTAAGTAAAATGCTTAAAGGTCGAAACGAAAAGATAGGCTCTGAGGGGTGTACTAGGGGTATCGTGTACTAAAAATGAGTACAACGCAAAGGGTGTGGGAGAATTACTTGACCAATGTAGCCAACGTAATTATAACAAAAACACAGGTGTAAAACAATGGGTTAATCCTAATGCCTCTTATCATGTAGTAAATCTAACTACACGAATGTAGTCTCACTTGTGGCTTCGGAATGGTCCTAACGCAAGTTCTAGAATCTAAGTGCTACCGGCACACACATCATAGCATAAATGCTTTTCCTACCAATTCTAGGGGCGAACCTCACATATTTGGGGGTGGAAAATTTTTTAGTGGTACGGTTTTTGTGCTAGTCATATAACTCCTATCCGTGAGACGCTCATTAAGATCAAAGTTTCACTCCTATATGTTGTAAAAAAAATTTTAAATTTGGCACTAAAATTACCTTAACAAGTATTTCTCTCAGTTTTATTACACATCTACTATTAAACAAACAAAAATCAAGCGCAATTGTATTCTCTAAAATCGTACTTTTACCCTCCCCTTACACTTAAGATGAACATTGTCCCCAATGTTCAAATAATAAGATGTAAAAGCAAAAAGTAAAAGAATGAAATCAAATACTCCCCTGATTCGCTCGGTGGATAATGAAATTACACGGTTATATCTTCTTCCAAAGAGAATGTTGAAGCTCCATGACTAATGCATCGCCATAAGCTTGATTCCAAAAACATCTCCTTGTCCAAAATAACCTGTTAAACCTGAGAAAACAAACACGAAAACCTGCATAACATCGGCGGGAAAAATCTATATATAAGGATATAATGCTTGTGGAATGATAATTTTGCAGATTCCTGGAGATTATAAGTTGGAGATTTAATAAAAACTTTTTATGAAAACAAAACTTTCAAAAATTTCTGGAAATTAAATCTGACGCCGTCAGGTTATAACCCCTGACGCCGTCAGAAATGACCTGACAAAAATTTTCATTTTTAGTTTCCGGAAAATTTCTGGAAAAACCTTTACCTTACTTCCTGGAAATCCTGCAAAACATCATTATGACTCGATACAAGCATTTGACTCAAACAAATACTAATATGTATGCTAATTTATTATTATTACGATTCATGTTAATTTGTGTTCTAATAAACCGATTTAGATTTCCCTTACACTTATCTTTTGCAAAATACCTTTATATGTAGTTAAGACGAAGTTAGAAACAAAATAAAGCATTTTCACAAATTAGTTTTTAACATGAATCAATAATAATAAAAATTAAACACACATACGGAAAATAAATAAAAACAAACAAACAAATAAATAAACACACAAAGCAAATAAAACAAAGCTTGGGTTGCCTCCCAAGAAGCGCTTTTCTTTATTAACGAGTCTTGTAGCTAGACTCAAAGTCAAGCTACCCTATGTAAGTAAGCTCGTCATCAAGGACGTCTTTAGGGTTAAGCTTGGATTGAAGTTTCCTATTGGTTCGCTTAGTACGATATATCTTTTCAAACTTCTCTCCATCCGGGTCATACAACGTCATCTTAATATGCCATGACCCATCTCCATCTTTGGGTGGTTTATCCCAATTCCACTTATGATCATCTTCCTCACAAATCCACTTATTCATTCCTAGGTTAATTGGCAGAACTCCTAGGAAATCAATCATCTTTCTAAAAACTAGAGGGTCTTCAAATGGATCCAATTCGGTGTCCCTAGCCAAGAGTTGCTCCACCGAATGCGTTCGGTTAACAAAGTCCTCTTCTAGGTAAAATGGGCGTTGGGGTCCTATGAAGTCTCTATCAATCCAAGGTCCATATCTAGATGGTCTCCTATTTGATTCTAGCCAATGTGGTGTTGGTTCCTCACTAGTATCATAGGCATGTTTCTTAACATCATAGACTGACCAAGTATCTCCTTCTCCTACCGCTATCTTGGATTCCTTACAATCAATCATAGCACTAGCGGTCGCCAAAAATCCTCTACCTATCAACAAGGGGCATGTAGGGTCGCTAACCATATCAAGGACGTGGAAATCGGCTAAAATGGTTAGTTTTCCAATGTGCACTAACACGTCCTTAACTACTCCAACCGGGTAAGCAACACTTCCATCCGCTAAGCCTATTATCACCTCGGTTTCTTCAAGTTTTCCTAGTTTTAGAGAGGTGTAGAGAGGTAACAGAAGTAGGTTAAGGCTTGAACCAAGATCGGCTAATGTGTCATAAGCCTCCGAATTACCAATCTTGCAAGGTAGAACAAATAAGCCCGGATCATCTAATTTCTTAGGTAGCTTGTTTTGAACAAAGGCGGTCCCTCTTTCGCCTAACTTAAGCTTCTTTTCATCCAACTCATCAACAACCGGACTTTCAAGGTGGAGCTCCTTGAATTCTTCGTCAAGGTTTTGAGTGGGAGGTGTTTCAACTATGTTGTTGACCAATTTGGATGTCATAACTTCTTGGTCATTTGGAACGACTTGGGTTTGTTTGAAACACGTGCTCATGGAATTGACCGAATAATATTGTGGACAAGAACTAGGGGACGAAACCGATGAAATAGCGTTGACATTTAGTTTCGGGTTCTTAACCGTGTTGCTAGGGAGTGCTCCCATTTCTCGGTCATTGAGGGCTTTCAACAAGGTGTCAATCTTATCGGTCATCTCGCTTTGTTTTTGTTTGAAATCGGCTTCAAACTTGGCTAAACGAGCTTCTTGAGATGCCATAAATTGAGACATCAATCCTTCAAAGTTATCGGTACTACCATTGCCGGAAGGATTGTTGTTGAAAGTACGGTTCGAGTAGGAACCGCTTGATTGGAAACGATTAGGTGGGTTGGAAGAATTGGTTTGTTGAGAGTTTTGGTTTTGTTTCCACCTAAGGTTCGGGTGATTTTTCCATGAGGGGTTGTATGAATCACCATAATGGTTTGGCTCGGGTTTGAAAGTGTACCACTTGTCTCCCGCTCCGTCGGTACGCGAGGATGCGTAGTCCACAAAAGCTTGTTCGGGGAGTTCCATGCAATCACGAGTGTCGTGGGGACCACTACATAATTCACATGAAGAAGTGATTTTGTTCACTTGGCTTGAAGGTTTAGGAGCCTCGTAGGATTTCATGAGAAACTTGACTTGGTCTTCAAGTTCTATGATCCTACGGTCAGAAGTGCTTGAATTGTTCGAAGGCAAAGATATTGCCTTGACCGTTTTATTCAAATCACGGGGATCACTCCAACTTTCGTTGTCATAAAGAGCAAGATCCTCTAGGAGAGCCCATGATTGTTCCGCACTTAGATCACGTAGCTTACCACCGGCCGCTTGGTCAATGGTTTGCCTCGTGGAGAGATTGATATGGTCATAGAAGATTTGGACTTGGAGCCAAAGTTCTATGCCATGGTGAGGGACTTTCTGGAGTAAGTCCTTGAATCGAGTCCATGCCTCGTAGAGAGTTTCGCCTTGACGTTGTTGGAACATCAAGATATCATTCTTTAGCTTGGTAGTTCTTCCCGGTGGGAAAAACTGAGCAAGGAAACGAGTGGTGAGATCATCCCAAGAGGTGATGGATCCTGCGGGTTGACGTTCTAGCCACTGACTAGCTTGGTCCCGCAAAGAGAATTGGAAGAGACGCAATCGGGTCGTCTCTCGAGTGGCAACATCAAGGTCTATAGAATCAACGATTTTAAGAAAGTCCTTGAGATGTTGATTAGGATCTTCAGAACGAAGTCCATGGAATGCGCATCCACTTTGCACCAACCGGATGGTGTCGGATCGCAAGGGTGTGATATTGGCTCCTTGAGTGAGCTCAATGGTGTTTCGATAGCCATGGTGGCTAGGACGGGAATACTCTCCTAAAGTACGGGCTCTAGGAGGTGGTGGTGGTTGTTGTGGTGGTGGGTTGTGGGGGTTAAGGATATTACCATCTTCCATGATGTCGGACGGTAATGGTTACGAACAAAGACACGAAGAAAATAGATAGACTAAAGAAAACCTAGAAAAATAAAATAAAAATCTCACTAGAAAGGAATCTAGTGAGTAGACCTAATAGAAATAAAAATTCAACCTAAACAATAACTATTCCCCGGCAGCGGCGCCAAAAACTTGATTGCGTGGTTTTGTAACCTTACAACAGGTTTTACCTCTCGAGGGATCTCAAGAGGCTTACAACCCCACCAGGCAGTGTACCTGACCGATGTAGTATAGTGTAGTGGTAAGTACGGGGGATTGATCGTTCTCCACAGGGAATAGTGTTCGTTAGGTATGAAAGGCTACTCTAATTAGGTCTAAGGGTTGAGGAAGATTCTTTTTTTATGTTTTTATAATTTTATGAAAGCAAATAAAATCTCGGTTTTGAAGGAGTGGGCGGAATTAGTTGCTAGTCAACTAACCCAAATTACTACGAATGCAAATAAAATAAAATAACAAAAATGAAATGTGGTGAGAAACTTATGTGTAGAGAAATGTGTTTACTTAGATTTCCTTACTCCCTAACTATCTTTTACCGGTTAATTAGTGTGTATTAGTCGCGTGGATGACGGGTGTATTCCTTAATACCATTCGTGGGGTGGCGTACTTACTTCCCCAACTCTACAAGCTCCTACTTCACTCCTATGTCGAGCCGGCTAGGAAGCTCCTAACATGGGATCACTAGAATTCGCTTGTGCATTAAATACAACCATAAAAACCTTTAGTACGCGTTTGGTTCATGTTTCTTAAGACGTTCAAGCAAGTTACCGAATAGGAAGTTAGCCAGTTTTCTTAAGCCTAACATAGAAAAACAATCATCCAATACAACTAATAACACACTAACAACCAATAATCAATAGCTAAGTTTCATTAGATCTAAGCAAACACAAGATAAATTTAGCCTAACATGTTAAACAAAAGACAAGAATAAGATAGAATCAAACAACACATAGACATATTGAATGATTAATTGATAACTTATCTTTCAATGAAACATGGAAGATCTCAAGGCAAAAAGCCCTGAAAAAGTAGCTAAAATCGTCTTAGGGTTTTCTCCCAAAACTCCACACACTAAGCTCTCCTTAATGACAAAAGATTAGAAAACTATATATAGATTTTTGGATCTGACGGCGTCACCTTATGGAGTGTGACGCCGTCACCTCGCCGCTTCTAGGGTTCCCGGATGACCTTCTTGACGCCGTCCCTCTTTAGCTCTTCAAAAATCCATTCTGGCTTATCAAGGCTTGACGCCGTCGAACCATGAACGTGACGCCGTCCCCTTATGATTTAAGCCGTGACGCCCTTGATCAAGTTAAAGCGTGACGCCGTCAGAATTCACATGCTATTTTTACTGGCTTATCATGCGTAAATTTCACGTCCAACTTTTCTTGCCAAAGCATGACGCCGTCTAGAGTAAATCTTGACGCCGTCAAGAGTAACTTTTAGCCGATTTTTGAGACTTTGCCGTTTTCTTCACTTTAATGCTCCAAAAACGTCCAAAATGCCTCCTTTTCCAGATTTCTCCTCAAAAGTACCTAAAATGACAAAAGGAACGATTTAGGGCAATATTTGATCAAATAAATACGATTTAAGGCTTAAATGACCCCTTAAAAGCGGTACACTTTTCGCTTCATCAAGGGATTAGACCAGAGAAAAAGGACTGGAAAAATCAAGTTGGAAGTGTGGAATGGTCCACTATTTATAGGCAAGGGAAAATCTGACCGTTACAGACCCACGGCTCCACTAAATATCCGACGGCTCCGTTAAATTTAATGGAGCCGTCCCTATTTAAAGGTGCCGTGGACGCTCCTTCGTTTGTCTTTAGTGGGGAAGGTTTATTTGGGAAAGTTAGGAGCTGTTTTGGGGGGAAATTTGACTGTTGGGATTTTCAAACATATTTTTCAAAATAAAACATTTCTTTTTAATTCAAAAATAATTTGTGAAATATATTTTTGAAAAAAATATTTTGTCACATTAAAAATGTGAAGTTTAGAAAAATAAAATCCTTTGATCATTTGTCAAGTAGTAGATTTGTTTGTCCATACCTTGAGTGATTTATGTCGGGATGGAAATCTACGAGTTCGTTGAAGCATACTTGAGACGTCGGGAGGTGTTGATGTAAGTATGCATTGATGATTTGTGTTTACAAGTAACTTGCACATTTTACATTATGTATTACAAGTTACATGTTTGTCATTATTAAAACCGAAGAAATCGTTTACTTTAAATATCGTAATATTTGCACTAACAGCATTGTTAGTAAATTAGTTCTAAACCTTTGTCTATGAGGGTTTTACCTTATGTATTGACCATTTCATAAGAAACTTAATTTAACTTGGAAAACTAAATAGTGTGGTTGTTGATTATTTGTGAAATGAAAGCGAATCGGGTAATTGAGTTGTGTTAATCTTGGATTGATCAATTTTGAAATATTGTTTTTTATAATCTCTAAATCTTGACGAGGATTGAAAGTGTGGGAAACAATATAATTAGTACACCACTAATCGAATTAGAACACCATCTAATTTGTTGATCATAATCAAATGGAACCAATGTCATAATCATGTCAAAGGAATTGTGCAAACTAGTCTAGGCAAGTGAAGTCTTTTAATTATTGAATTTAAATCATTTTCATTCGCTTGCTAATTAGAATCGATAAGTTGGATTGCTCTTTATTCACAAAAATTCACATCATACAAACAAAACAAATCCTAGTGAACGACCTCGGCTTACCTCAATTATCTCTTACTACACACGGACGAGTATACTTGCTCGTATGTGTTTCGTTTGAATCATTGGTAAATCGTGTTAAAAATTTTAAAACTTGTACTCCTAACGGGTATATCCCTTGAAACACATCAAGTTTTTGGCGCCGCTGCCGGGGATTTGATCTCGTTTGTGTGAGTTTTTGCTTATAATTCATTAGCTCTAATTCTACTAGTATTGATACTCTTTAGCGTATTCTTTAGGTTCTTAAAAAAAAAAAATACTTTCACTCCCAAACCGCCGGTATAAACACAAACCGGGCGGTTTGAACCCTTCTGTTTGCCCAAACCGCCGGTATCGCTCGTAAATTTTTTTTTCTTAAGTCCCAAACCGCCGGTATAAATCCAAACCGGCCGGTTTGAGCTTTCTGTCCAAATTTCTTTTTCGCAACTCGACCAAACCGCCGGCTTGGCCCTTTTTTTAAAAAAAAAAAAAAAAAAAATTAGTTTTTAAATCCTTTTCGATAGGCTCGTTTTTCTCGTGTATGACCACTCGTTCTTCTAACGAAGAATTAAGTTCACCATTGTCTAATCCCGAACGTTTATTTCGCAAAAAGAAAAATCCATTCATTCCACCCGATCAAAGAATTCCAAAAACCGTTAACCCACCATTTGAAAACCTTTTCGAAGTTCATCCAATCGTTAATCTTTTTCAAGAATTACCATTTCCAATGGCTGACGATCAACCCATGTGGGATACTAATAGGGTTGTAGCTCCTACACCCGAAGCAGCAATTATTCCCGTGAATCTAGGAGAAAATTTTACTATCAAAGGTCATCATCTCTCGATGATTAAAGACAACCAATTTGATGGTAGAGTTAAATCTGATCCACATAAACATATCACCGATTTCCTTGAAATTTGTGACATGTTTTGTTATGGAACTACTGATCCAAATTCAATCCGACTTAAACTTTTTCCATCATCTCTCACCGGAGAAGCGAAAATTTGGTATAATGAATTAAACCCCGGAGTGATCACAACTTGGGACCAAATGAGAAGAGCGTTTGTTGGACGTTTCTTTCCACCATCCATGTTTGATCGTCTCTTGGGTAAAATTCATAGTTTTACTCAAAAAGAAGGAGAAAATCTTGTTGAAGCTTGGCTTCGAATGAAAAACATGCTCCGTAGTTGTCATGGGCATGGATTGTCTCGTGGTAATATTATCCAAATCTTTTACCATGGTCTTGATGACGCAACTCAAGGCATACTTGATGCCGGAGGAATTTTCCTTTATAAGACTCCTAATGAAGCTTACAATTTACTAGAAGACCGCGTACTTCTTAAGCTTGATTGGTCTAAAGATGCCAAAATTAAACCTCAACGAAAATCGGTTGCATTTGCCGAAGCGACAAATGAAAATTCCAAAATCTTGGATATGATGAAAGAGTTTACCTCTAAAATTGATTCCAAATTCGAAAGTATCCAAAAAGAAATCAAAGAAATACGTGAGGGATGTACTCATTGTGGTGGAAATCACTCCTCATCCGAGTGTGATGATAAACCCATGGGAGGTCCCGAAGCAGAAGCTAATTATGTTTCTGGAGGATATCGAGGAGGAGGATATCGTGGAAACTACTATGGTAGGAATTCTCGAGATTGGCAAGATCGTCCACCAAGGGATGATAATCGTTCCCAAACTCGTGATGAAAACCGTCAGACATCTTTTCATGATGAAAATCGTTCTCGTGAAACAAAAAATGAAGAATCCGAATTCGAAAAAACCATGCGTGAATTTGTGCATGCTCAAAAACAAACGAACGAATTCATGAAAAATCAATTCTTTATGCTCAAAAGCAAGGTTGAGCAAGGTCAAAAGAATCATCAAGCTTCTATCCAAGATCTTGAGACCAAATTTGGTCGTCTTTCTGATCAACTCGCTGCAAGACCATTCGGTACCTTGCCAAGCAATACGCAAACCAATCCGAAACCATCATCATCTGGAAGTTATCGTCCACCTCAAACAAGAAATGAGCAGGTGAATGCTGTATATACTCGTAGTGGTCTATCTTATGATCCACCACCCAACCCAACCCAAACAACTCCTGTTGTCCAAAATGATAGTGAGGATGAAGTAGAAGAAGAATCTAAAGAAAATGAACCAAATTCTACACCGGTTGTTAAATCCACTCCAACACTCAAACCATATAAACCAAGAATTCCATACCCTCAACGTTTGAGGAAGGAAAAGATGGAAGAAAAATATGGAAAGTTCATTGATTTACTAAAAGAAGTTAGAATCAACATTCCTCTTGTTGATGTTCTAGCTGGAATGCCCAATTACGGGAAGTTTTTGAAAGAACTTGTTAATAATAAAAGCAAAATGGAAAACATTTCCGCTACTTTCTTAAATGAAGATTGCTCTGCAATAATTGAGAATAAATTACCAAAGAAACTCGGTGATCCAGGAAGTTTTCTTATTCCATGTACCTTGGGAGATTCAATAACTTGTGATGCTTTAGCCGACCTTGGTGCAAGTATAAATCTTATGCCATACTCGTTGTATGCGAAACTTTCAATCAAAACATTGAAACCAACAAGAATGAGTATACGATTAGCCAACCATACTATCCAGTATCCTGTTGGAGTAGCTGAAAATATGCTTGTTCAAGTTGGGAAATTTATTTTTCCTGTTGATTTTGTGATCCTTGAGATGGAGGAAGATAGCAAAGTTCCATTAATTCTAGGAAGACCTTTCCTAAATATTGCAGATGCTATCATTCGAGTAAAAAACAAAGAACTCAACCTTGGAGTTGGGGATGAAAGAATTTATTTTTCGATTAATCAAGCGATGAAGTATTCTCATGCGAATGATGACACTTGTTATAGCGTTGATGTTATCGATGATATAACAGAAGAAACATTCGATGAGTTGCTTGATGAAAGAATTAAGATTCATAAGACATCTAGACAAATCAGTGATGAAGATCTCGACAGAGAATTCGCTGAATTTATGCAGATTGACACCGAAGAAATTTCGGAGGAAGAAAATACTAACTTTGAAGAGTTGGAATTCAATGATGATATGAGAATCACAACCTCAATTGAGGAACCGCTAGTAGATCTAGTCTTGAAACCTCTCCCTGATCATTTGGAATATGCATTTTTGGAAGGAAATTCTCTTCTTCCAGTTGTCATATCTTCACAACTTAAACCAGATGAAAAGGAACGACTGGTTTCTATACTCAAAAAGCATAAAGAAGCTTTTGCTTTGAAAACTTCTGATATTCCTGGAATAAGTCCAAACTTTTGAAAACATAAAATAAATCTTGAAACTGATTCTAAACCAGTTGTTCAAAGACAACGAAGACTCAATCCAAATATGAAGGAAGTTGTTAAGAAAGAAATAATCAAACTTCTTGACGCTGGAATTATTTATCCTATTGAGGATAGCTCATGGGTGAGTCCGGTTCACTGTGTTTCTAAGAAAGGAGGAACAACTGTCGTAACTAATGAATGCAATGAACTTGTTCCTACAAGAACTATCACTGGTTGGCGGGTATGCATTGATTATAGAAAATTAAATGATGCCACCAGAAAAGATCATTTTCCATTACCGTTCATGGATCAAATGTTGGAAAGACTTGCGGGGAACAAATACTTTTGTTTTCTCGATGGATTTTCCGGTTACTTTCAAATTCCAATTGATCCAGCTAATCAAGAAAAAACCACATTCACGTGTCCGTTCGGCACATATGCTTATAGGCGTATGCCTTTTGGTCTTTGTAACGCACCAGCAACATTTCAAAGATGCATGATTGCTATTTTTCAAGATATGCTTGAAACCTCCATGGAAGTATTCATGGATGATTTTTTAGTATTTGGAGACTCATTTGAGTCGTGCCTTCACAATCTTGATAAAATGCTTGAAAGATGCAAAACTTCTCATCTCGTACTTAATTGGGAAAAATGTCATTTTATGGTGACAGAAGGAATTGTCCTTGGTCACAAGATTTCGAGCAAAGGAATCGAAGTTGACAAAGCGAAAATTGATGCTATTGCTAAGTTACCACCCCCAACTAACGTTAAAGGCGTTAGAAGTTTTTTGGGACACGCGGGATTTTAGCGTCGATTCATTAAAGATTATTCAAAAATATCTCGTCCAATGACGAAATTGCTTGAAAAAGATTCAGTCTTTGACTTCAATGAAGAGTGCATCAAGGCATTCGAAACACTAAAAAACAAGCTAACAAATGCACCAATTATGGTTTCACCAAATTGGTCGCTGCCGTTTGAACTCATGTGCGATGCAAGTGATTATGCTGTTGGAGCAGTATTAGGATAGCGAGATGGTAAACATTTTCGTCCTATATATATTCGCCAGCAAAACCTTGAATAGTGCCCAACAAAACTATACAGTGACTGAAAAAGAACTGTTAGCTGTAGTTTTTGCATTCGACAAGTTTCGTTCCTATCTTGTTTTATCAAAAACAATTGTATTCACCGATCACTCAGCTATGAAATATCTGTTTGCTAAACAAGATGCAAAACCACGTCTTATCCGATGGATTTTATTGCTTCAAGAGTTTGTGATGGATCATTTTTTGGTTGATTTATGTGAATCAGGAGGTCGTGGATGATGAAAGATCATCATCTCCATGGCAAAGGTTTAGTGAGAGAAAGTAGTAAAGAGATAAAGAGGAAACTTGTATTATTGATAATAATAAAAGGAAAGGGAAAAACAAACACAAGCTTCAACCCTCCTAGTGAAGTCTAGGAGGTGTATTTATAGAGCCAAAACACATGACTTTACAATATTGACGGTTCTAGTCCATGTGTTTGTGGCAAATAAGATAACTAATGTAATCACACATATGTTGTCACATTTTGGTGCGAGAAGCGTACCCAACAATCTTCCCCCAATGTGGCAACATATCGGATTACTTACATCATATCCTACAAGTAAAAAATACAAATAAAGAAAGGTCTTCATAAGCTCTTCATGTGCTGAGGATGATAACAGTTGACGCTCTTAGTCTCTATCTTGTACCTCGGCTTGAGAACTTTTCTTTACTCGTAGTCAAATGATGTAATAAACATGAATTGGATTAACTTCCCCCCAATTCATGCTGCATGTCTTTAACGGCTTCTTCGTACACTTCTTATTGGTGAAGTTTCTGAATAAGCTTCCCCCAAACTGACAACCATCTTCAGCAGATTCGAAACTTTGATGTAGTTAACACGTCTTCTAACTTTTGAAGGTTGTAAGTACGCAGCGGAATTTGTAGATGACATTGTAAACCACACCAAGGAAATCTGACTAGTACTCAGTAACGATTATGCTCAATGCGGAAGTTCCGTTCGGGGGTAACATGCGAGAAATTTAGCAAGATCTTCTCACATTAGTAGGCTACTTCGCACATCACACTCTGCGAAAGTTGAAACGAGTACACCAAAATCACTAAACTGAACCACTGATCATCTCTGCGGATGTCTTCCGGTAGTAATAAAATTGTAAGCTCGATCACGTGAGTCTGTTATGCGTCCCTGATGTGCACATTTCTTCCCCCTGAATGCAGATCCATCTGGAAAAAGAGTGTTTTCGCAAAAAATGCAAAGAAAGTCAAAGAAAGTCAAAGCACATCTACTCTCTCTTCCCCCACGATGTCTTCGCGGAATCGGAAGCATACACACTATGGTTACGATGGAAACGGAGGCAGCGTACACCCTGTATGTCCAATTAAGCGAAGATGTGTGAAGTACCATAAATAGCCCGTGAGAATCAACTGCAGATAAAATCTCTACTCTTCTATACTCTTCTCAACTAACACTTTACCGACCCCATTATCATTCTGACGGCTTTTTGTAGTGACCACTGATGGAGAAAACCCAGTATTACGAACTTGAGACTGAAGTAAAATAACCCGAGCTTGTGACTTAAGCTTGCACTATTGTCTGACTAAGGAACCTATACTGAGCACTACAACGTAACTCCTTTAAGCATAGGTCGATTCATATACCCATCCAACCATCCTTTACTGTATATGAATTCATCTTGAATAATCCACATCTTGTGTGACACTTGAGCACTACAACGTAACTCCTTTAAAGTGATAGTTATTTTGTAATAGGTAGAAAGAAAAAAATAACTAGATATCCAAGTCTTAATCATTTTGAAGATTATAAGCTCGAACAAGGATCTCGAAGAATCATGCATCCAACCAACCCCGATATCTTCAAGATACTAAGTACACGCACCCGTGATATTCCACTTCAACCTCAAATAAATAATAAAGAATTAACCCCGTAGTCACATCTTGCGGTTCAATACCCAACACTAGCCTTTTGACGGTTTAAATGAACTATGATAATGGTTTTATCCCGTTCTTGTCAAAAACCGTATCCCGTGAAAATTTGTAATAAAATACCACTCATTATAGCCAAATATTATACCAAATGTGCCAAGTATGTAGAATTTGACTAACAAATATTAGTCAAAGAAATAACCCATTCAAGTCCATGCGTATGATATTACAGCAACCAGGCAGTAGTGATTTTCAGCCAAATAATAAACCTGGATCCAATCCATACAAAGCCCAATGAGAAATCCAAGTCCATAAGAATTATAACACACGGGTTAACCCGATCCAAGCAAACACACGGTATTATAAAACTTATAACCCTAATATCTCTCACTTTAATCTAACCCTAATCTCATAAACAATCCGCCCCCATCACACACCTTTTTCTCTCCCATCAAAATAGATCCGAAAAAAAAATCTCATCTTATCACAACAAAGATAAATCCGCCCCCTCCATCTCAACCTCTAAGACAACTCAATCCAAATTTCTCTATCACGACCTTATGTTCAATTCGAATTAAAACCAAACGCAGGCACAACCACACCGTTACCTTGATGAAAGTTTCAGCATCAGTCGAGTCAAGAAATCACGTAAAGGTTTCAAGATCCTTTGGAGGGTCACGGTAGGTTCTACTTGAGTTGTTTTAATTTTTCAGTTCGAGTTGATGTATGAAGGAGAGTTGGGGTTGGATAGTGTTGGTATATTGATAGATTGAAGGAGATGGTTAGGATAGTTTGGGATTTGATGTTAGAAATGTAGTTATGATTTGTTTGGCTTAGTCGAGGTTGTTATAGTTGACTGTCGATTTGGTCTCGAGGCATTTGTAATACATAGACTGTATGATACATTAAAATTTCTGTTCGTGTCTATTTGGTTGAAGTTAAATGGTCTTCTGCTCATCATCTTATTCTTTATTCTTGTTAATTTTAGATAATTGTTTGACTTGTTGACCCGTTGACCGTTTGATCATTGACCGATTGACCGGTTGACCCTAGCAACTGTGATAAGTGTTCTTGTACCAACTGCGATAAGTGTTGTCGCAACTGCGATAAAAACTCCACTGCGATAACAACGCAACTGCGATAATAACGCAACTGCGATAACAACGCAACTGCGATAACAACGCAACTGCGATAAAATTATCGAATTTCTTATACAAGAAATCGAATCCAGATAGATGAGGGTTTTATCGCATTTGCTTTACAAGCAACTTCGATAAAAAAGGGTTTTGACTTTTTGACCAAGAAATCCGGCGATATTCCGGCCAAAATTTTCCGACTATATTTTCCGACCACCTTTTGCAACCCAGATCTGACCATTTTATCGAATACCACAGTATTTTCTGACCACTTAATCCTTACGGGAATACTCATATCAGTCACAAGAAAATGATGAAGATGAATATAGACTAAAAAATAGACCAGATACAGACCAGTAACAACACATAATCTTCACGGGATATCCAAGACAGTCACAATAACAACTGATAAAAGATGTATTCGGGACTGATAAAGGACAAAATTTTGATACACTAAACTATTGAGAAACTGTTTTTAGTACTATTTTACTAGACAATAATAACCAGTAAAATCAGTAGTGCAACAGTTAAAGAAAACAGTTTAGATCCACAAAAAATATACGATTTTGACAAAATAACAACACACAAATCAACCAAAACTAATACCGTGGCTTCCGATACCAATTGATGGATCGTGTTTTGGTTAATGTTATTGTGAATCGGGAGGTCTTGGATGATGAAAGATCATCATCTTCATGGTAAAGTTAGAGAGAGAAAGTGTAGAGTGAGAGAGATGGAAACTATGTGTATTTTATTGATAATAAGAAAATGAGAAAACAAACACAAGCTTCAACCCTCCTAGTGAAGTCTAGGAGGTGTATTTATAGAGCCAAAACACATGACTTTACAATATTGACGGTTCTAGTCCATGTGTTTGTGGCAAATAAGATAACTAATGTAATCACACATATGTTGTCACATTTTGGTGCGAGAAGCGTACCCAACAGTTTGACATAGAAATCCAGAATAAGAAAGGTGCAGAAAATGTGGCGGCAGATCATTTATCCAGATTAGAAAATCCAAATTTAGAGGAACTCGGTGAAAACGAGATTGATGATTACTTTCCCGACGAAACTCTTATGGAAATTGAAAATGAAGAAGTTCCATGCTTTACTGATTATGCAAATTATTTAGCTGGAGGAATATTACAAAAAGGTCTATCTCATGCTGAACGTAGTAAATTCTTTGCAGACTTAAAATATTATTTTTGGGATGAACCGTATCTATTCAAAATGTGCCCCGATGGTATAATAAGAAGATGCGTGTATGGTTCCGAAACTCGAAAAATTCTTGATGAATGTCATCACGGCCCAACCGGATGACATTATGGACCATCCACCACCGCTAAAAAAGTTTTTTATGCAGGATTTTATTGGCCAACAATTTTTAAAGAATCACATACACTTGTGCGGAATTGTGATGCATGCCAAAAATCTGGTAATCTTTCTCGTAGAGATGAAATGCCACAAAAAAACATCCAAGTTTCTGAGATATTTGATATTTGGGGAATTGACTTCATGGGTCCTTTTCCTAAATCTCATAAATTCGAATACATCCTCGTTGCAGTAGATTATGTTTCCAAATGGGCAGAAGCAGAAGCTCTACCCACTAACGATGCATGAGTAGTTGTGAATTTTCTGAAAAACTTTTCTCTCGATTCGGAATTCCAAAAGCTTTGATAAGCGATAGAGGAACTCATTTCTGCAACCATCAAATGGAAAAAGCTATGAAACGATATGGGATCCACCATTGTTTCTCAACAGCATACCATCCTCAGACCAGTGGTCAAGTCGAAAACACCAATAGAGCTTTAAAAAGAATACTTGAAAAAACAGTTAAGGATAATCCTTTTGTTTGGTCAAGGAAACTCGATGATGCTCTATGGGCATTTAGAACCGCATATAAAACTCCAATTGGTACAACCCCGTACAAACTCATATATGGAAAGACTTGTCATTTAGCGTTTGAAATTGAACATCGTGCTTATTGGGCATTGAAACAATGTAATCCTGATTTAAAAATCGCTGGAGAAAAACGATTCTTGCAATTGCATGAACTCGATGAATTGAGACTCCAAGCATATGAAAACTCAAAACTATACAAAGCTCGAACAAAAGCTTATCATGATAGAAAGCTAAGAATCCGTAAAGAATTCAAGGCTGGAGACAAAGTTCTTTTGTTCAATTCAAAGTATAAATTCAAAGCTCCTAAACTCAGAATCAAATGGTTTGTTCCATTCGTGGTAAAACATGGTTTTCCATCCGGATATGTTGAACTATATGACAAGAAGGGTGGAACTTTCATTGTTAATGGACATCGAATTAAATTATACCATGATGAGGAGCAATTGAATGAAATGTCAAGTGAGGAAATTCCACTTGAAATGCTCGATAAAAAGAAATATACTGCTATTCCCTTCATGGCACCTTTTCCAGCCGATTATAAAAAAGTAATACCATGGGCTGCGGAAACTGGTTACATCTGGGATGTTCTCCCTAGAACTTGCAATACCGCGAAGTTACATGATATTGATATAACTGGAAAAGGAATAGTAAAAGGAAATGTGGTGTATATTCCAAAGACGTCAGGAAAGAATCCTAAATACAAACCACAAAAGTAAAGAGAGATTGAGTCGGGCTGATGACTCATTAATAAATTTAGCGCTTCTCGGGAGGCAACCCGTGTGTTTTTTTTTATGCCCCGATGGTTTCACCATAAGTGTGGGGGCCTTAATATTATGAATAATAAAATACAAAAATATTTTGCATTTTTGTGTGTTTTTGTTTTGATGATTATGCAGGTTAGGATGCTTGAATCTTGAAAACAAATGGAATCCTCCTATTCCAAAGCTCAGGAAATATCATTTCTCTTATGTTTCATTTCCCTATTTTTATGATTTATCATTCTTAACATTGAGGACAATGTCAAACTTAAGTGTGGGGGGAGGAAATAGGAAATGATCTAGACTTTTAAATTTTTCTATAAATTTGAGCCTATTTTTAATTTGTTTGCCCCTTTGATCTAGTTGTTTTCGCATGTTGAGAATAATTGATAAAGAATAACTAGATTAATCCACTAATAAAACATGTGCTTTTTGAAAATTTGAGATGTGTCCTGATTGGCATTGCAATCCTTTTTTGGATTGATAACATTGACAGCACAACCATAACCCATTCAACTAATATGTGAGGATTTGAACCTATTCTTATATAGCATATATCTTTTATGCTCTAATCTTTTTGCTATAAGTGTGCCAGTGATCTTATTTATTCTAGAACTTGTACATGCAAATCATTACCAGACCGTAGTGAGATCACCTCGTGTGATATAAGTGTATTCGCGTGATAAGAGGCAACCTTAGGAATTAAACCAAATGGCCTTCCATTTTACATATATTGATATATTAGCTAGCCAAATTGGTTAGTTAACCTTCCATGGACCCATTTGTTAGTACTCATTTTAAGTGCTAGACTCCATTAGTACACCCTCCGAGCAAGTCTTTTCATTTTGTTACACCAGAAAAATATAAAAATATTTCTCACCTTTAGCCTTAACCTTACCCATAGTCAAGTCTTGGTTGGTTACTAGCTACTTGGAAAGATGGTTGTTACGTGGGAATCCTTGAAAGTGAGAAAGTTGCAAACTCCATGATAATCTCGTGGATGATCTATTGGTATCTTATGAAAAAAAAAAAAAAAAAAAAAAAAAAAAGAAAAAAGAAAAAAAAAGAGAGAAATAGAATAAGTAGCCAATGAGCTATGAATGTATGATATCAAGGAAGAAATCTCAATTTCAAAGGAATGTGGTTAATGTAGCTAGTAGCACTTGGTTGTAGACTTTGGCTATTTGTAAAGTTTTTTCAATATTAAAACCAATTATATATATATATATATCCCATGTCTTATCCCTACCCTTTTGACTTTGTGAAGTTATCAAGTGTAATGACATGTAGTGACCATCCGATTTCTTGAGGAATGAGATAGCGTTGTTAGCGATCTAAGGTTATCCTTGGTGACCATCCGTTATTTAATAATTCGAGACTTCGTTGTTAGCGAGCTATTATGTTTTGCATGAGATAGTTTCACATCAGTCTTATATAACACTTAAAACCTTAAACCCAAATAAAAGTCCTCTTAGATGTTTACACTTGGTGCTTACGCCACGTCGGTTGAGTTTTGTTTCTTGTACAAGCCTATGGTAATATTTAGATCATGTCTGAGCAATGAGTGTGATTTTATTCTATATTCAATCACTAAACAAATGAGTGTTGAGTGAATCATACTTCATTTTCCTTTCGTGAGGTGTCTTAATACGTTATCAGGAAAGAGAATCATTAAGGTATTGTCAAACATCTCATCTTTTCATTTATAAGCCTAAATAGATGGATCTTGTCTTGTATTTGTGCTTGATAGATTTGCATCTCATTTTTATCATATGGATTTATTTCTTAAAAGCTAGATTTGCTTGGGGGCAAGCAAAGTGTAAGTGTGGGGGATTTGATAACGCTCAAATCTAACATGTTTTAGTCGCGTTATTTCTATATTTATGCATTGTATTTGGTTGAATTTATGAACGTATTATGCTTAAAAAGTGCAAAATATGTATTTTAGTTCAGGTGCGATCAAGTTCAAGGAAAAGCTTAAAAGATGTAGAAAAGTTGTCAAATCAAGAGCTTATGCACAAATGCAGGAATCATCTCACAATAAAAGCTTTGGGAGGATTGATAAAGATGGAGAATCAAGATTACAATGGTTTTTAAGTTGAAGAAAAGTTCATGAAAAGATAAATGTTAGAGATCATATTCTAAACCCTAGGTTTCTATCTCAAACCTAAGGTTTAAGAAGTCACTTCCATGCCTAAGGTTTAGTATCCAAACCTTAGGTCCAGCAATATTAAAGACTTCTAAGTTGCATTAAAAGAAAGAGTTAAGTGTCATTACTCATCTATTAACTCAACTCCAACATTATGACACTTGGAGCCCAAGATGTATGCTTGTTGGCCAAGGGTAATCTCCCTATATACATAGAAAAAAAAAGGAGACAATACACAATCAACTACAACAAAAATCTGTCACCATTTTCTCTTACATTTGGGGTGACAAGAAGAAGAAAAACGCAGAAAAAGGAAGCTAAACTCGTACCAATCATAACTTCAATTAAGCAAGGATCATTGTTGATCATTTCATAAGTGTTCTTCATTACTTGTAATCATCATTACAACATTTTGTAAGAATATTCAATCATGTTTACTAGTGATAAATTTCTTATGGTTATTACTTTGTTTACCATGAGTGGCTAAGTGCCTTATGCACTTGCCTAGATGATGTTTGATTTATGATTTATTTGATTGATTATGACTTATTGGTTCTAACACAAAAGAAAAGTTAACACTAAGAACGAATTGTGCTATCTTAAGTTTTCTCCACCAAAGAGTTGTTAAGTTTGGGTAATTTCTAATAATGTATTGGGTTGAAAAAGACATTGTTAGTAAATTAGTTGTAAACCTTTGTCTATGAGGGTTTTACCATATGTATTGACCATTTCATAAGAAACTTAATTTAACTTGGAAAACTAAATAGTGTGGTTGTCGATTATTTGTGAAACGAAAGCGAATCGGGTAATTGAGTTGTGTTAATCTTGGATTGATCAATTTTGAAATATTGTTTTTTATAATCTCTAAATCTTGATGAGGATTGAAAGTGTGGGAAACAATATAATTAGTACACCACTAATCGAATTAGAACACCATCTAATTTGTTGATCATAATCAAATGGAACCAATGTCATAATCATGTCAAAGGAATTGTGCAAACTAGTCTAGGCAAGTGTAGTCTTTTAATTATTGAATTTAAATCATTTTCATTCGCTTGCTAATTAGAATCGATAAGTTGGATTTCTCTTTATTCACAAAAATTTCACATCATACAAATAAAACAAATCCTAGTGAACGACCTCGGCTTACCTCAATTATCTCTTACTACACACGGACGAGTATACTTGCTCGTATGTGTTTCGTTTGAATCATTGGTAAATCGTGTTAAAAATTTTAAAACTTGTACTCCTAACGGGTATATCCCTTGAAACACATCAGAGCCTATGCTTTTTCATCCGATTTTCCCGGATATCCATGGTCCTTTATACCATGATGCACCAACATCTCAACCTCAAATACCACCTCTCTCACCCACATCAACTCTCATTGCCATAGACGAGGCAATGTGGATCAATTTGCCTCAAACCCAAGAGGAGATTAGTGAAGAGCTCAACTATCTTTACACTCTCTCGGGTATGGTAGATCACCGCCTCAATGAAGCCATGGACCTCCAAAACATCCTCATGAACTCCCTCCAAACACCACCAACATCCAATGAACAAGCACAACCACCACCAACCAACAACCAATCACCACCACTACCACTACAACCAAATGAGTCTACTCTTCCGCCTGGTTTTGCTCGCCATGATTGCAACATGTGTGAAAGAACCGCTCACATAGCTCAAAGGACAAACATTTTGGTGCACGAGCTCCAAAATGAAATGAGGTTCATTTTGAACCACATTCTTGAGCGTCTAAACGCCATCTCTCGTCCTCCTCAATAGGAGAATTTTAGTCTCATTATATAGGACCTTTTAGATGTTGTTGTGGGACTTTTTATTTTTTAGGATGTATTTTTCATTTTCATGTAACATCATATTATGTTTGTGACTTTTGTCACATAATTTCCAATGAATGAATGTGATGTTTTGATGCTTATGAGTGATCAACATAAAGCATATTATCATTAGTTAGGTAACTAACATCATTATATAGCTATTTGGAATCTACATTCTAGTTTGATCACTTGTACGTTAGGTACAAAATTTTGATCATAAACTCTTAGCTGTCATGTTTGGCGGAACCAAACGACATCAAAGACAGATCCCTTTTAAGGGATCCGCCGGCTGTTCACCAGCTTGCCTATAAATAGCAAGCTGATCATTTGGACACACCATCACTCATAGAGCCTAACATTCATACTCATTCATTTACATATCATCTAACATTTATCATTCATTCATTTCATTGATCTTTCCTTTTGTAGCAAAGGAGATTAAGCATCAAGGTTCAACACAGACGTGTAAAACCTTTAGCATAAGTTACTGTGTGATATAGTTGTAGTTCACACATCATTATTTGTATCATTTATCTCAGTGAGTGTGGTTAGTGTTTTAGTCCTCAAAACACAAAGAGTGTAGGGAGTGGTTGTACCCTTGTGAAAGAACCAAACGGGAGTGGTTGTACCCTTGTAAAGAACTCGACATCTAGTTTAGTGTCGGTAATTATATAGGCGACGTTAGGTTGGTTCTACCTTGAAATAGAACCCGGTGTTTAGCTTAGTACCGGAAAAGGAAGTAAGCGACGTGTAAAGGTTTTCTCCACCTAGAAGAGAGTTTGTTTCTTAGTGAAGGATAACTCTCGAGTTAGAGGCTCGAGGAGTGGAGTAGGGCAAGGAAGAGAGTCCTTGTAGCCGAACCACTATAAACATCCGTGTTGTGTGGTTTGATCTTTCCTCTCTTTACTTTTCATATATATATTGTGTGAATATTTGTTTGTGCTTATTTCCTTTGAAATAACATAGAGTAACAAAGTTAATTAATTTTAAAACGGTAAAACTATTCAACCCCCCCTTCTAGTTTTCCACACTAGGTTTAATACTATCATTACTTCTCTTAAAGTACTTGACGATTCTTTTTGTAGTAAGAACTTTGTCAGGAAATTTCTTAGAGCACTTCATCTGAAGTGGAGAGCAAAGGTGATGGCCATTGAAGAATCCAAGGATCTTTCAAGCATGTCACTGGACGAGTTAATAGGAAATCTCAAAGTTCATGAGATGGTTATGGAAAAAGATTCGGAGATAGTTAAAGGCAAAAAGGAAAAAGTAAAATCCATTGCCTTAAAAGCTAGGGTAGATTCAAGTGATGATGAAGAGTCTAGTTCAGGTAGCGAAGATGAAGAGTATGCCATGGCCGTAAGAGATTTCAAGAAGTTCTTTAGGAGACGAGGAAAATTCGTAAGACAACCTCGAGAAGAAAAGAAATACTTCCGGAAAGACCGTGATGAAAAGAAAGGAAAAGAAGAAAGAAAGTGTTTTAGATGCGGAGATACAAGTCATCTAATAGGAGAGTGTCCTAAGCCACCCAAGAACAAAACTCAAAGAGCTTTTGTAAGTGGGGCTTGGAGTGACAGTGAAGATGATGACGAAGAGCCTAAGAACGACGAAGTTGCTCTCATTGCTAATGACTCAGACGAGGTACATTCTGACTCATCATATTCTTCTATTGATGATGACACCTTACAAAAAGAATACAACAATCTCTGTGAACTTAGGCTAGAAATCATAAACAAAAATAAGTTTTTGAAAACCAAAAAGGAATTTCTAGAAAACGAAGTTTATGAATTAAAAGAAAAAGTTAAACGATTAGAAAAAGGTAAAGCTGTTGACGAAGCATGTGTTTCATGTCAAGAGCTTAGACTAGAATTAGAAAAGCTTAATATCACACAGGATGCACTTATCAAACAAAACTCCAAGTTTAAAAAGTTTGATAAAAAATATCAGTTGTGTAAATGAGATAATGAAAATTCAAAAGTTACATCATGATAAAACTGGATTAGGCTTTATGAAACTAGGAGACTTAAGTAGTTTTAAGAAACAAGGCGTAAAAGTACAAGAAACTGTTCCAACAGTTTCAGAAACCCATGGATTAGACGGAACCAAAAACTTAGTTCCGCCAGTAGTGGAGAAGGGATCCGTGGGAACTGTTGCTGAACAGAAAGCTAGTACATCAGCTCGTACAGAGTTTGTTAAAGTCACTAGGAAATCTAACACTAGTTCAACTATAAACAAACAAAAACCAGCTGTTACTATAGGAATATGACAAGCTAAAAATGAGTTTAGAACTAAAACTGCTCAACAAAGACCTAGGACTACTATTCCCAAACGCCCCTTTCCAAAAAGTAATTACAACACACAACCGCATTATCAAAATAGTTGGAACCCAAACTTTTCTAGGAATTTTCAAAGTCCCAACTACATGCCATGAAACCCTTATCCACCATTTCCATACATGAATCAAGATAATGGGATGTTTAACCCAAATGGACCCATGAGATATTGGGGACCAAATGCTTGAGTTTTTCTATAACTTAGGTATGCTTGAAAGTCGGTTTGGAACCAGACGAGTGGATAAAAGATAGCGGGTGTTCAAGGCACATGACGGGAAACAAAAGCCTTTTCTCAACCTACCAAGCATACGACGGAGGTAATGTTACGTTTGGTAGCAAGCTTAAAAGTAAAATCGTCGGAAAAGGTACTATCTCTCATGACTCTCTCTCTATTGATGATGTTGCTCATGTTGATAACTTAGGTTTTAACTTACTTAGTATTAGTCAACTATGCCATAAAACATCTAAAGACAAACTTTGTCTTACCTCTCTAGACGACAACTCAACTCTTTGGCATAGACGCTTAGGCCACGCCAATATGAGACTAATCCAATCTCTATCATCTAAGGAACTAGTTAGGAACCTACCCAAGTTGAAATACGACCAACACTTTTGTGATGCTTGCAAAATTGGGAAACAAGTTCATAATAGCCATAAGGCTAAAAACATGGTGTCCACATCTAGGTGTTTAGAACTATTGCATATGGATTTGTTTGGTCCATCCGCTATACAAAGTTATGGAGGAAACTTCTACACTTTGGTCATAGTAGATGATTATTCAAGATATACTTGGACTAAATTTTTGAAAACTAAAAATGAAGCTTTTGATAAATTTGAAATTCTAAGTAAGAAAATTCAAAATCAACTAGGAAATAGTATTGTGTCAATTAGAACCGACCACGGCCGTGAATTTGATAATGAAACTCTATTTGGAGCTTTTTGTGATACTAATGGCATAACACATAATTTCTCGGCTCCTCGAACTCCTCAATCAAACGGTGTAGTAGAACGTAAAAACCGAACACTTCAAGAAATCAGTAGAACAATGCTAAATGAACAAAACATACCACAAAAGTTTTGGTGTAACGCCGTTGACACATCCACCTATATCTTAAATAGAGTTTTAATAAGACCATTCTTGAATAAAACTCCATATGAACTTTATAGAGGCAAAAAGCCTACTCTAGGATACTTTAGAGTTTTTTGAAGCAAGTGCTTCATTATAAACACTAAGGATTATCTCACCAAATTTGACCCAAAGTCTTATGAAGGTGTGTTCCTTGGATACTCACAAAATAGTAAAGCCTATATCGTTTTGAACAAAGAAACCTTAAGAGTCGAGGAATCGTTGAACGTAACATTTGATGAAAGTCCACCTCCCTCTAAGACATCACCTTTGGTAGATGATGACTTAGTTGATATTTAAATGATTGAAAACCAAGAGAATGTAGATAATGACAAGGAAGATGAACCTTTAAATAGAGAAATAGTCAATGTTAAAGAATCCAAAAGTCATCAATTAGACAATGTCATAGGAGAAATCAATGAAAGAACCTTAAGATCAAAAGTTCAAAGTCAAAGTAATTTCTTTTGTTTCATTTCAACCATTAAGCCCAAAAATATAAATGAGGCTATAAAAGATGAATATTGGGTTATAGCAATGCAAGAAGAATTAAACCAATTTGTTAGAAATGATGTTTGGACGTTAGTCCCTCAACCTAAATGTCAAACCATAATTGGAACAAAATGGGTTTTTAGAAATAAAATGGATGAAAATGGTGTAGTGTCTAGAAACAAAGCTAGACTAGTATCTCAAGGCTACAATCAACAAGAAAGTATAGACAACGACAAAACATTTGCTCCGGTTGCTAGGCTCGAGTCAATTAGAATAATACTTGCATATGCATGTGCACATGACTTTAAAATTTTTCAAATGGATGTCAAAAGTGTATTTCTTAATGGTTTTATTAATGAGGAAGTGTATGTCGCACAACCTCCCGGCTTTGCCGACTTTGAAAAACCAAATCATGTCTACAAACTTAAAAAAAGCTTTATACGGACTTAAGCAAGCACCAAAAGCATGGTATGATCGACTTAAGACATTCCTAGTTGAACATAAGTATACCATAGGACTAGTAGACAACACTCTTTTCACTAAGAAAAAGGGATCACATATTATTATAGTTCAAATATATGTGGATGACATCATATTCGGATCAACTTGTCAAGAGTTATGAGACGATTTCTCAAAAATCATGCATGACGAGTTTGAAATGAGTATGATGGGAGAACTAAACTTTTTCTTAGGACTCCAAATAAAACAATTAGAAGATGGGATATTCTTCAACCAATCTAAGTACATCAAAGATATGCTTAAGAAATTTGGTCTTGAAGATTCCAAACCTATGAAAACACCTATGTCTTCGGAAACTAAACTCACCAAGGATAAAGAAGGTGAATCCGTAGATAGCACTAAATATAGAGGAATGATTGGTAGTCTACTCTATCTCACGGCTAGTAGACCCGACATTATGTTTAGTGTTTGTCTATGTGCTCGCTTTCAAGAAGATCCTAAAACATCCCATCTTGAAGCCGTAAAATGGATTTTTAGATACATTAAAGGTACTACACACTTAGGATTATGGTATCCCAAAGGAACGGGAATTGAAACCATAGTGTATGCCGACTCAGACCATGCCGGTGACTATGTTGATAGAAAGAGTACAAGTGGTATTTGTACTTTTGTTGGGCATTATCTTACCGCATGGTTCTCAAAGAAATAAACGGCTCTAGCAATCTCAACAACCGAAGCCGAGTACGTGTCTGCAGGAAAAGCATGTCAACAAGCACTTTGGATGAAACAAGCTCTCGTCGACTATGGGATTCAACTCAACGACGTCCCTATTCTCTGCGACAACAAAGGAGCTATCGACCTTAGCAAGAATCCAGTTCAACATGCTAGAACCAAACACATAGAAATTCGTCATCACTTTCTACGCGACAATGTTCAAAAAGGAAACATCTCAATGGAGAAAGTATCCTCAGAAGACAACATTGCCGATATCCTAACCAAACCTCTTAAGAGAGAACCATTTAACCTTCTTAGACTTGGTTTAGGATTAATGGAACCAAATATGTAGTTAAAACTTTAGCTCAAACCTTAGATTAACCAAACACAACCAAAAACCAAAACAGTCCCCGCAGAACCCTTCGACAACAAGGACGGAACCAAAAATTTGGTTCTGCCCAATCCATGGGTTCCTGGGTTGGTTTTTAAATATATTAAACAAACACTCCTTTTCTTATTCCCACAACACACAAGAAACACAAACTCGACCCGTAGCACACCATTCTCAGAACTTAGGTTATCTCCTTCAACAAATTTGTGCTCTAACTCACACTGTAAGTATCCCAACTCTACTTACATTCCTGATTTGAGTCTAGGATTTCTATTTCTTGCACAAAACCAAAACTTAGGGATTATGCATATTTTTTATTAATCATGAAGCATATTCACTAAATTACATAACAAATCATGTTTTCCATAGTTAAGAATTGCATCTTGTAGGACATTATCATAATTCACTAAAAACCCCATGTGAAATTTTTTATAAAAAGCTTCTCACTGTTAAGAAAAAATGATTTTTCACATTGTTCATACAAATAAAAACGTTATGTTTAAAACATCATTTGCATAATGTCTCTTGAATGCTAAAGGAAATACATAACTAATATGCATTTTCGGGTACATTCATTCGAAGCTATATTAAATTAGGAGCGTTTGGGTTATCTCTCATTTTTTGTATATAATATTTGCTATGTGAAATTTTCATGCTTTAAAAGGAGTCGAGATAACCGCACCTCCACATTGTCCCCATGTAGGCACACACTAGAACATCATATCTAAACTTTCTTTAGTTTTAACTAAAGTATGTAATTTTTGTATCTAGGATAAATCATGCCTCTCGCAACCTTCTACGATCACAAGGATACCCTTAACTACCTCCCAAAACACCATAAGACTAAGGGACTTACAACTGACCAAGTGAAAATCTTTAAAGCCTTAGAAAAGAGATATGTTCACGAGGGTAGAACCATAGACCCTTCCTTTCTAGAAGGAACCGACATTCGCCAACAACTAGCTACCATTCAATTTGATTGCCTCTTGGACATTGATGAACCAATATCTCCTAGATTTATATTAGAGTTTTATGCTAGTGTTGTCCTTAGCTCAAATGATTATGGTCTCATCTCCATTCATTTTAAAGTCAATCAATCCCAATTCAACATTCCCTTAAACCAATTTGCTGAAGTCCTAGGAATTTCGGGAGAAGGTACTTGCCTTCACTCCGACAAATGGTCTTTGTCAACCCTTGATTCTATTGTCGATCGTATGCCTCCATACGACACTCCATTGACACCAAAAGAGATTATCCGAGACCATCTCTTCCTTCCTAGAACTTCCTACACTAGGACCACCCGACAAGGCAATGAGGTCGATCAAGACCCGTTTGGCATGGAGCTAAACGAACTGAGGCCACAATTTAAGAAATGGGAAGAAATTCTTCGGGCCAACGTCTTATGCACCATAGGGAATAGAGACCACATCAATGCTTGCCTTTGCTACATGCTCTATTGCGTGTCAACTCATCAACCTTTCAACCTTGCCTACTATTTCGCCAAGAGAATGGCCGACATACCAGTGTTAGGAACCACCGCTATGCCTTACGGGATGCTTCTCACCCGTCTTTTTAGAGCTTTTGCACCTATCCCTCCTAATGCTAGAGGTTTTTTCCCAGACTACTCCCTCATTCCTCACACATTTGTACCCTTGATTGACAAGAGAGTAGCCAAATTGAAAGGAAAACTTCCTCATCCACCAACCTCCTCATCATCATCATCCATGAGCGAGGATGACGGACTCCCAAACTCTAGGCTTCCACCTACAGAATATATGAACCAACTTCCACCCATTGAACAACAAACTGAAGAGTTCAAGCAAACAAGAGGGATGTTCAAGAACATCGGGCGTTGGTTAACGAAGATCAACAAGAAACTTGACAGGCAGTGAGAGGTTAATGAGTGTTTGGTACAATCGGTTTTAAACAATGATGTGATGAATTTTTATGATTGTAGGATATTAACTTATCGTTGAACAACTATGAAAACTAACGTGATCATGCAGGGCGATAACATTTAGATGTTATCAATTTTCCATGCTTAAGCCAATGTTTGGCTTAATTTCTATTATTAGTAAGTTCATTATCCTCGGTTTGATCTATATGCTTACATGTGTTAATACCTGTGTTTTTGTTATTAATCAATCACAACTAATTAATTACACATGTTTTAGGAAAATTTTCGGGATTTAAACGGGCTTCGGGCTTTCAAATATGCCCACTGTCTCCATTTTTTGATCGGCGGATATGGCGGAACCAAAAATATGGTTCCGTCTGTCCAATTTTTTGGTGCTGCCAAAATTTACCCAACGGATCAGGCGGAACCAAAAACAGGGATCCGCCTGTGTAGTTGTTTGGTTCCGCGGATCAACAGTCATACTTTTAAATTTTTGAAAAATCCCGTGTAACAAATGGTAATTTTCTATTTTTATAATAATGATTAATTATCAGAAAATGCTCATTTATTATTTTCTGACACATGTTAATGAGGGATTATCTCATTTAATCACATTATCACACTACGATAACTTAAACATTTATATGTGATACAAAACATTGGAACGAGCTCACACACAGACTACGAATATCATTTAAAACTAATTATAAACCAAACGGACCATACTACTATTCCTAGCCCAAAAATCTGGCCTGCTACTATTCATGGCCCAACTCACTTCTATAATTTGATTTTTATGAAACATCGACTGAACATGCTTCAAATTACCTCGATATCTTGCAAATTCGATACATAACACATATGAATCTTTACACTACTCAATTCCTCATACTACAAGGAATCAAGATCAACAAATTTCATGTTCTATCTCGAACATTTGGTCACCAAACGAAGGGCAAAGTAACTCGGGTTCGAGACATGTACTAACTCAACCAATAATTATCAAACTTAACTTTAATTGAACAAACCAAGTTGTAACCTATATCTCTGATTGTTTATGGTCGAATAAGAATACATATAAACATTTTTAACCATTTTTGAGTTCATGGTCACGTTACAAATGGTTTTGGACCTTTTAAAAGTCATACGCTATATATATATGTATCCGGTTTGATCATAATCGAAACCAAGAACAACCCCCCCCCCCCTTGATCAAATTTAATGCATCTTATCCTCTAATATCTCACAAAATCTGGAAAGAAATATAATCCCTCCCACTTGATCATTATTAAAAGATAAAACCTAGTTTGCATATATATATATATATATATATAACTCGACATATACTCACCTTGGCTCATACACTCTTAAACACACAACATGAATTCTCTCTAGTTCCATTTACTCACTGCCAAATATATACAAGAAAGCCAGAAGCAATCCTCAACTCATTCGAACCCATTTCAAACTATTCGAACCATGTTTTGATCGAATAACAAAGTGAAGTGTATCAATTCCGAGTTCTTGATCATTTATACGTATATCAAACCATTCCAAGGAGTTGTAAGCCTTTCTAATCTATTTCCTACTTATATATATCAAGTTCATCATATCATGCATTATATTTCTTTTTATTCGATCGCATATACATTTAATTCTTTTATACGTTTTTCTTTTATTCATTTTTCGTACATAATTAGTGACCTCCTATGATGGATGGCTAGAATCACAATATAAACACTTATATTTCGTTTACATGTTCGTTACAATTCATTTCAAGCTTCATTCTATTTATTCATTATATCATATAACAATTATTCATGTCATTTTATTTTGAGTATCATGCATCGATCAACCAACAAAAGGGCGAATTAAAATCGAATATAGACACACAACATATTGTTTTTATTGTTCATACTATTTCTCTATACGACCATCTATTAAATTTATGTTATGAGTTTCCCCTCATAAGCTCATATAAGCTCCTCTAAAAAGCACAAACTAAACGCCACTCGGAACATTCTCTTTATATATATATTATTCGGATTGGGCTTAATCCGAATAAGCAGCCCATTAAGCTTTTAGGTATAAGCCATGAAATAAGCAGTTTGATTATTGTTTTGTGCTGATAAAATAAGCCCAAAAAGAAGCCCACAATCCTTGTTCACCCAACTAATAGAGAAATGTTATTGGGCTTTGGTTTGGCTCGTTAAAAGCCCAATAAGCAAAAAAATAAGCACTTTTGAAAGTAGGCTGATCATTTTGACTTAAATAAGCTATAGAGTAAATTGCAAAAATCGTCCTTGTGGTTTGGTCAAATTGCACGTTTGGTCCCTGTAATTCATTAAGTGCAAAAATGGTCCGGATTTGGCACTATTTCATTCACTTTTGGTCCTTTGTCATTGCAAAAATCGTCCTTGTGGTTCGGCCAAATTGCACATTTCGTCCTTGTGGTTCAATGACGAAGGACCAAAAGTGAATGAAACAGTGCCAAATCCGGACCATTTTTGCACTTAATGAATTACAGGGACCAAACGTGCAATTTGACCAAACCACAAGGACAATTTTTGAAATTTACTCTAAGCTATATAAGCTTATTAAAACTTTCGGAAATCAATTGCAACTTTTTTTGTGATTTTTGGACTAAACTTGCAAAATGTTTCAACCTAAGGGACTAAAACTGCCAAGTTTGTAAAATCACATCCAAAACTGTCATTTCCTTGAACTAAGGCTGGAAATTGTTAAAATCAGTAAACCTAAGGTTAGAAATGTAATACTTGACCTTTATTGGACTTAAATTGTAATATTTGACTAACGGAGGACTAACGGTGCAAAACCTACACCGTTAGGGTATAAAGTGTACATTATGGGAAAGTACAGGGACTGGTCAGTAACATTTACTTATGTACATTTCTATTCATGTTGGCATATTTCATTTGCATACATGCATTTATTATTCGTTTCAGTATATTTATTTTCTATGTTTATATTTATATAAACGAACTTTTGACGAATTGTTTAACATGTTATACTACGACATTCGAGGAAACGATAATTGTGGAATCAAAAACATAAAAACAAGATAATATTATTTTTGAACTTTAAGCATTTTAAGCATATCAAACTCACACATCACAAACCAAATGGTTATCTATTACTCGTTTTCACACTCATTGTGCATAACTGAGCCAAAACTGTAAAAAAAAACTCAGACTTCATTATTAATTCAGGTAGTGTGTTGAAGCCGTTCCCATAACTTGCTTAGTTTCATATTTCACTTTACCGGGTATACTCAAGGTGAGTCATAGCCCCACTATTACTTTAATAATTGTTTTAAACTATTTGGGGTGAGAAACATATTTTCTTTTATGGATCATCTTAACAATGCTTTTGTTTGTAAAACTATTACTTGCTGGCCTAAGTATTGTGTATATGCACACTTAGCATACTTCTTACTGCATGGAACCTACCCATATTATTGCACTCTTCGCTTCTTTATTTCTACATGGACTCTACCTATATTATTAGATGCACTCTTAGCATGCTTATTTCTTGTTAGACCCGTTTCCCAGATACTTGTACCCCACCCTAGATGAAAAGGGACCAAAGGCCATACGTGATTGGTTAGTCAACAAATGCTTCGTTATAGTCAAACCCAAAGTCAACTAATGGTCAATTAATGTATTGTATAGTTATGGAAAGTATTATGTGGCATAAATAGAAGGAAATAGACTTCAAGGGCTTAAGTTGTCTTGTGCTAAAGGTGTCATAAGTTAAGTGTGGCCAAAGTAAGAGAAAAAGGACTTAAAGGGCTAAAGTTGCTATTTAGGCAAACTTACTACCTAACTCAATATATCCAGGAGATTCTAGCATTCTCCATAAGTTTCAAGAGGTGTTTGCTAGTCCGGTTTTAGAGAAAGAAAAAGAGAGGGAAAATAGCTTGATGATGAAGAGAATGATTTATGAATGTTTCCATATCAAGAGATAAGCCTTAGCAATGATCCTTGCAAGGCTTGATAAGTAATCTCTATATAGTGTTTAATTGATTAATTCAAGAGTTAGGGTTTATGTACCCAATTTGGGGAAATTGGGTAAATGGTGTTTTGAAGCTAAATTAAGAGGTTATAGTAATTATGAGGTTAAAGTTATGATTAAAAATGGGTAATCATCATATGATCAAGATATGATCATATGATGATATAGAAAGGAAGATGGGTTTGTTTGATAGGTTATGTTAACCCATAATTATGTTATTGATTATTATGTTATTAGGGCTTGATAAATTGTAGAAGATTGATGATTATGGTTAATTATGAAGATTGATGATGATGATGGATGATAGTGATGAAGATGTTGATGATCATGATGATATTGGCTTGCTATGTTTAGCTTGAAGCCAAGGTAAGTAAAATGATGATAGCATGTGTTATATGAATTTCTAACATATATGTGTAATATATGTTTTGTGATTAGAGATAAAGAGACTTGAGATGTGCTTATGTACTATGATGAATGTGACCCAAGTGATGGTTTTGGTTGTGAGAGTAAGATGAGGTTATGTGTTAATGTATGAATTAGTATGTTGAGCCGCTAAGTAAGTGTTTGGATATATGTGTATGATGCTTATGTGTTGAATGAAGTATAATGATATGTTATGATCGTTTTACTTACTAAGCCTTTGTGCTTACGGTTTAAGTGTTTAATGTTTTGTAGGTTTATGTGTGATGGAAATGGTACGCTTGAGCTAAGGATTAAGGTGGACTAATGTGGAAGGTAGTAAGGTATTTAGGAGCTTACGTAGAATACCGAGCTCAAGTATAAAGTTTGTACCCCCGTTGGTCTTTTAATGATTTGTAATGAGTAGTCGTATGGCAAGTTATATGTTAAGGTCGCAAAATGATTTGGTAGTCATTTGGTATGTAAAAGTATGGTTTATGTATTTGTAGTCAAAGTATAAAGGGGTGTTTGGTTTATGCATAAAGGTACCCACTTTGGGTTGTAAATGGGTCAAGTGTCGTTTGAACATGTTTAATATATTAATTTATTGATGTTGGTCAAGTTTGATGTAAAACGGAAGTTGTATGGGTGTATGTAGTGAAAATGGGTCGAATGGGTTTTTGCATAACCCGTCAGTTTTGGATCCCCCTTTTGGTTTGAAATAGCAGTCCTTAGTATGGATCAAGATTTCATTCTTGGATCCCCCTTTTGGTTCCAAATTGTAGACCTTACAATTTGCATATTCCTTAAATTTGCATATTCATAAAATTTGCATATTGGCGGTTGGGCAGTGATTTTCAGAATTTGTCGATTTTCGAAAAATCATATCTTTTAAACCGTAAGTCATCACAGGTCGTACCACCCGTCGTTTTGAAGGTAATTGAGTCTAGTTTCATTTAAAAATAGTTTCAAGGTCTGAATGTTTATAGATTTTTTTCAGTCGTCAAAAGAGTAATAGGATGTCCGAAAAAGTCAAGCGTTTCCGCATATAAAGTGTTAAGTTTTTGTCAAAGCGGGCACGGGTGTGTTACATTTCTATATGGACTCTACCCATGATATTATGTGCACTGTATGCATGCAAACGGTTGTAACTTCGATAACATGAAACTTAGTGCCGTGTAATAGTCTTTCGTATAATGTTACGTTCTTAGAAATGTTAACTCATGAACTTATGATCCAACTTTACCGTTTTATGCAAACCTATGAACTCACCAACCTTTGTGTTGACACTTTAGCATGTTTTTCTCAGGTGTTTAATTGTTGCTATATGATGATGCAAGGCAGTGCGTGGCAGGGGCATAGGCACACTTTTGGAGTGTACACATAACACTCATGACCAGGGTTTTTGTACAATGGGACAACTAATAAATAATGGGCCTTGTTTTCCGCATTTCAATTATGTAAAACTGATGTTTTATTTAATAAAGCTTTTAAAACGAATTTGATAAATTCGTTCTCTATTACTTATGTTATGATCCAGTTAAGTAACACCCCAGATGTATTACCGCTGCGATCTGATTTTGGGGGTGTTACAGATTGGTATCAGTGCTAAGGTTATAGAGAACTAGGTACACATAAAACCTAGACTATAACCGCTTTTTACAAAAACTCAACCTATGACCGCCGGTGCCAGCCTGCCTTACTTGCCACTTTACTTGCTACTCTAATTATTGTTTCAGCATGCTTAGTATATACTTACGTACTACTTTAATGACATATACTTCGTGTTAACGCTTTTGATGACATATACTTCGTGTTAACGCTTTTGATAACATATACTTCATGTTAATACCTAGCATTTACTGCATGCTACTTTTAGGACACATACTTTGTGTTACTGCTTAACATATACTACGTGCTACTTTGATGACGCATACTTTCATGTTAATGCTTAGCATATGCTTACGTGCTACTTTGATAATACATGCTTTCGTATTAATTATATACATACATACGTACTTATATTATGGCTAATACTTTCTAGCCTTATACTAAAAATTTTAAGTATCTTCTACATACTTATATACTTGTATGATCTTTGTCACATAACATGTCTTCCAAATCATTTGATACCATTGAAACTATTCTCCGTGCTACTCGCACATCACCTACCCTTCAGATCACTCCAGATGCTGAAGATCCTTATGTGCAAGTGTCCCAACAACAGCCTAATACGGAACTTACTCTAAACACATCATCACCAACTCACTCATCTCCACTTAGGAGAGCTACTGAGTCTTATTCAGATGAAGAAATGATGGGTTGTCCGGCTACATTCGAAATTGGGCAAAGTTCGAGGGGAACACACCAAGAGATAAATTGGAAGGATGTTAATCCTAACTCTCCACTATCTGACGTTCCAGACTCCCCAATGCCAGACATTCCAGATGACTTATCCTCACTTAATCCCCCTAACTATACTATAAACCCTCGTGATTCGATATGGAACCTTTTCCATCAACAAGCCAGCACACTAGACTCCCACACCGAGCAGCTGGAAGGGCTACAACCATTACGTTTTGAATGGTATGATCGAAACCTCGACACTTTGTTTAAGAGAGCTGACGCTGAGAGGCGATCAGTGTTTGACTTAGGGATGAGGGTTGATAAAATGCGGGATACTTATAACTATGACCTTAGAAACTTGTATTCCAGGGTCCGCTGTTTGAGTAGGGACCATACTTAGGTGCATGGTAGGATAGAAGGCATTGAAAGGACCCAGTGGTTTGCCAGAGACACGGTAAGGAACCAGGATCAGAGGATTTCAGCCTTAGAAGCCATGTTAACTACTCAAATGAGGATGTGCCAGGAGTTCCAGAGACGCTTCGCAGACATGGAAGCTGCACAACTGGAGCTGGAAGCTGAAATTAGGCGTTTAAGGCGAGGACGTAACTGATCTTAGATTCATATGTATCGCTTATATACCCACTAAACTGAGTAGTATTCGGTTAGTATCTAATGTGTTTTCCAATATGCTTGTAATTTTCACATCTTGTAACCGACTACTAATCTATAACAAGCTCATGTTACCATCTCTCTTTGTTGTGATTTAATCTTTTCATACTCTACTGTGATACTACTCATTCATGTGATGATTTCTCATACTCTTGTGCAAACTCTCATCATTTGTTACTTTCTTTTGTAGACAAATGGCTGCACGCAAATCAAACCATACTCGCAACGCAACTAATACCACTCCCCCTCCAGAGGTAGTCAACCAGCCAACTTTGGCACAACTTGTGGCACAGCAAGTGGCAGAAGCCATGGCAGCTGCTGCCAACGTAGGATCAAGCACTAACACAGGTGACAGAGCCGCGAGACCCACTACTGTCAGTCGGGCCTGCACATACAAGGAGTTTCGTGCTTGTGATCCAGGATGTTTTGGAGGAACTGAGGGAGCTGTCAGTTTAGCCAGGTGGCTAGAAAAGTTGGAAACTGTGTTTCGCATCTGTAATTGCGAAGAAGAATCCAAGGTTAAGTATGCCTCTTATACTTTGACAGGCAGTGCTTTAACTTGGTGGAACTCTTACATGAAATCATCAGGAATGGATATTGCTTACGCTATGGCGTGGGAGCAATTCAAAACATTAATGCTCCAGAAATATTGCCCTCGCACTGAGGTCAAGAAGATGGAAGCAGAATTTTGGAACTTGAAGGTTCAGGGCACCAACATCTTGGGGTACACACAACGTTTCCAAGAGTTAGCATTACTATGTCCCGAATTGGTTGCTACTGAATCACGAATGATAGAACACTACATCGGAGGATTACCCATGAACATCAGGGTAAATATATTGGCTGCAAATCCAACTGACCTACACAACACAATCTCCATCTCTCAAAACATAATGGATCAGGTGATCCAAGATATGGCAGAAAAAGGAGGAGATAACAAAAGAAAATAGGAGGACAACTCCAGAACCAACCATCAGCCAATCAAACGACAGGAAGTCGCTAAGGTCTATTCTGCTGGACCCAATGACCAGAAGGTCTATGCTGGAAAATCTCCTCTGTGCAACCATTGTAAACTCCATCACAACGGGCCATGCTCTGTAAGATGCGGAAATTGTCAAAGGGTCGGTCATATGGCCAGAAATTGCAGATCACCAGTTCTTGCTACTGCTCAAAGGGCACCATTGCCTAATCAAAGAACTCCTAACTTCAAGGACAAATCTTCCATTACCTGCTTTGGTTGTGGAGAAAAAGGGCCCTTTAAGAATGAGTGTAGGAAACAGAGAAACCAGGGTAACAATATGAACCAAGCTACTGGAGGAAACCAAGGTTATCCAGGGAATGCCCGAGTAAGAGTGTATGTGGTTGGAGGAAGAGAAGCACCAGAGGACCCGAACGTTGTTACGGGTACGTTTCTTCTAAACAACCGCCATGCATCTATTTTATTTGATACCGGGGCAGATAAGAGTTTCATATCAACCACATTTAGTCAGTTGCTAGATATCATACCTACAGCTTTAGGCATTGGTTATGACGTAGAACTAGCTAATGGTCACGTGGAAAGAGTGGACACTATAATCCGAGGTTGTACGCTAAACCAGTTAAACCATCCGTTCAACATAGATCTTACGCCAGTGGGACTTGGCAGTTTCGACATTATTATTGGAATGGACTGGTTATCTAGACATCATGCCGTCATCATCTGCGACGAGAAGATTGTTCGTGTACCATACGGAAATGAAGTATTGGAGGTATTAGGAGATAGAAGCGACCGTAGAAATCCATCTCGATTGAACATCATATCATGCACCAAAGCTTAGAAGTACATTGAGGACGGATGTCTCCTCTTTGTAGCACAAGTTGAGAAGATAAAGAAGGAATCTAAAGAAAACCGCCTAGAAAACGTACCGATCGTGCGTGACTTTCCTGAAGTCTTTCCCGAAGACTTGTCGGGACTTCCACCAATCACGTTATTGACAGTCAGGGTATTCACGTGGACCCTGCAAAGATTGAGTCAATTAAGGATTGGGCAACACCAACAACGCCAACTGAAGCTTGATTCTCTTTGTGGTTGTGGTTTCTTCACAAATCGGAATTGATGCATTAAATTTTTTAATCAAACAATTAACAAATATTAATTAATGTTTATACAAAACGTCAATAAGTTTACGTAAACTATTTACCCCATATTAAACACTAGGGGGGAATATCTTCGTGCATAGATTGGTTTACCGGCGGCTGTATCACTGGAGGGGGGGGGTTCCCATCAAAAAACGCTCTACTTTGAACCTACCACTCGGTATTTTGCTCAAAGTCATCTGGTGTAAGCCTCGCCAACGGTCGATTTACCTTTTCAGAAAATGTACAATATATACAACATTAAAAAAACCAAACAATATTTAATAATTATATCGTAATAAATTTATTAAATATTTCAAAGTCACACGCAATTGGCCATCCAGAATCATGTGTAGACCCTCCCTTTTGACCACCTTTCTATAACCCCAAGCAATTGATCGGGGATACAACTGTTGACGATAAAAAAAGGTAGGGGCTGCACCATGCGGGAACGTCTCCAATATCCACGTCTACAAAAAAGGTAATTATTATTAAAAAATGCTAACGGGATACATATACATGAAGTTTACAAATTTATATACGACATACCTTGAAGGCCCATATAAATCCATTCAACGAGTACTTAGGAATTGTATCAGGATCCCTGCCCTCGGCAAAGTGCTTTGCCCTACGCGCAACTGCTACATCCTTTATATTATCGTACAAGGTTGGCCATACATACGACCCCCACGGATACAGATTCCAGTCATCTAAATCCTCAACTAACCTAAATAAAAATTCATCGACTATTTTCCTAACCTCAGTCCCTTGTAACACCAACAACAACACGCATATCAAACAAACGCGAACGGCATCCACGTCACTCAACTCAAGAAACTCTTTACTTTTTATTATATTTAACAACATACCAACTTTTATTGATCGTGAATCAAGTGACGAGGGGAACACTCGTCTCCTAAACGGAATAGGTCCATCTTCAAAACGATTTCTAAAATCCGCCCCAAACCTTAAACTAGTAATTAGACAAAATTCCTCTCTACCAAACTTAATCTCAACCTCACCTACCCGAGAAAGATCACGTACACGATATCTCAAAGGAACAATGTCTGACTCACCCTCATCACACGGCACTTGGTGGCATATAAAATAATGCACTAAGACACAACTCTCTTGCATTTTTGGTAAATCTAGCAACCAACCAAAACATGTTTGCCTAAATAATTGTTCCCTTGGGGTGTTCGTGATCAGATTTCTAATAACACTAATTAAAGTCAACCTATTCCTACATGTAATTTCCGCCGGATAATCCTAAAATAACAAAAACATATAAATATATATTACAACACGTATACTTTACAAATAAATAAACAATACGTGTTATGGAAAAAAAAAATTAAGATTGCGAAATACCCGATAATCCGCCATATTCACCGCCGATCTTGGTTAACACAATCACCACCGCAGCCACCACCACCACCTGTCACCTCACCACCAACAGCAACAACCTAGGGTTTTTATAGCCAAAACACCACCAACACCACGACAACAACACCACAAAACCAACAACCTACGTCTTTTTATAGCCACAACACCACCAACCCCACGACAACAGAAAACCACCACGACAACACCACCAACACCACACGACGACAGAAAACCACCACGACAACACCACCAACAACACACGACGACAGCAAAACACCACGACAACACCACCAACACCACGACAACAACACCACGACAACACCACCAACAGCAACTCACGGTATCTTTTATCACCACAACAACACCACCAACAGCCGCTTCTTTATCTCCACCACAACACCACAAAAAAAGCTTCGATCGTAAAAATTTAAGTATTCGTTTTTTTTTTTTTTTACTCCCCTTCGATTCTCCTTTATGATTTAGTATCAGTTTTTTTTTGCACTGCAATTCAACTCTTCCTTTTGCATGTTTTATCTTTGAATTGGTCGGATTATACATGCATGGGTCTTTTCAAACAGTGCTCCTTGCTCCTTCCCGGTAAAATTCTATTCAAACTGCTCCTTCCCGAGGCGTGGTTTATTGATCTCACGTACCCCAGCGTAAAACCATACGCGAGATGGGTTTTTTTTTGGATCCAGCGTAACCCAACGTATGCTAATACGCGAGATGCCCTTTGTTTTTTTGTTTTTTTTTTTGGACCGCTTAGATTGTGCCACGTCATCCCACGTAACTCAGCGTATGATCATACGCGAGATGGATGGGCATTTTTGAGTTTTAAAAAAAGTTTGGGCAATTCAAAATAGCTACCCATATAAATGGGCAACACAGTAATTTTCACATAATCTAATTCGAGTAAGATTCAATAAAGGTTTTTATTAACTCGGACCTTTCAAACCATGTCTACCAGCTAGACAGCGTCACGTGAACTTCTGATACTATATTTACTATTCTCAAAATATAACTAAATGTTATCACACTCAGAATTATAAAATGTTTGTAAACACAAACCAAAAAAAAGTTGCCATAATAACACAATAAAAAATACGATTTTTCAAAACACACATTTAGAATCTAAAAAACCAGATATCCGTAAATGATGATATGATAGTAGTATATACTCAGGATCGTTTTCGTTTATATAAGATTGAAATCGTAAAATCAGATCGAGATCTTAAAATCCTACTATAATAACATTTTCTTAATAGGTTTTATAATATTACTCAAATCTACAAATTATTATATATCATAAACACAAAATGATATAAATGTTTTATAAAAATATTGTCCAAAATTATGAATTATGGAACGTTAAAAAAGATTACATGTTTTTTTTAAATAAACCAATTACCTAAATAATCCA
This sequence comes from Artemisia tridentata subsp. tridentata, assembly GCA_021014915.2. NCBI lineage: Eukaryota > Viridiplantae > Streptophyta > Magnoliopsida > Asterales > Asteraceae > Artemisia > Artemisia tridentata. The sequence goes on along the minus strand of CP139509.1, from coordinate 355,428,934 downwards.
TCTAGATATTGATTTTACTAATCTAAACATTTTTCTTATCTTTTACAAAAGTGAACAAAATATGTCACTATCATCTTTTCAGTCGCGACTAAGACTTAGGCTATGTTTGGCGTGGAGCTTTTTGGAACGATGAGCGACGAGCAATCAGCTTTTTGATTTTTATCGTTCATTTGGCAAAGGAGCGTTGAGCTTTGCGATTCTTTAAGAAGCTCACCGCTCACTGCTCACAGTTCACTACTACTGCTCACTGCTACTTTTACCAAATACACCCTTAAAACGCAACTAAGACTTAAAACACGACCCACTTGAAACTTTCAAATGATAAAGTAGATAGTAGATGGGTGAATTTATGAAAAGTTAAGTGATAAAAGAAAGCAGCGCATACATATATGACAGTTTGGTGCATTTATTCTTCTTAAAGATGGTCTATATCCGAGCTCTAAAGGATATGGTTGTTCAAAGAAGTACTCCCTCCGTCTCAATTTAATTGTTCATATTTCCTTTTATGGATGTCTCAAATTAATTGTCCACTTTCCTTATTTAGTAAAAACTAGAGAATCTAGTGAAGGAATATTCTATTTTAGTGGTTAAAATTAAAGTGGTACCACTTTTATTAAACTTTGTGTTTTCTCTCTCCTGACAAATAAATTGAGACGGAGAGAGTATAGAGTTTGATGCATTTATTCTTCTATATTCAAGATTTGTTTAAGTGTACGCATGCATGTATGGTAGTTGTTGGTCGCATTTATTGTTCGTTTAAGTGTATATATGTATGTATGGTAGTTGTTGGTTTCATATATTGTTCAAGTGTATGTATGTATGTATGATAAGTGTATGCATGTATGGTAGTTTATTGTTACTTTTGGGTCGCGTTATACAAAGTCGCGTTTTACTTTTGCTTAATAAATTAGGGTCGCTATTTGGGTCGCATTTTAAAGTTAGGGTCGCATTTTTAATAAATTAGGGTCGCGTTTTAAAAATGTCGCGGAGTTTAGGTTGCGTTTTTTTAACTTGTGTTGTTATTTTAAAAAATTGCGTCGTAGAAGGTCACGAAAGACAGGTTTAAGGACAAAATTTTTTCCTCAAATAAATCTAACGGATGAGAAAAGTTCACTTTCATAAATAAATTAAAAAAAAAAAAATAAAAAAAAAAAAAAAAAACCTTATGTTGGCGGTTTTGTTTGGTAAATAGATAATGGTTATGGGCCGTTTAGATTTCTTTTCTAAAGACAACTTTGGTAGTGTAACTTAATCCAAATCAGCCTTTAATCTTGCACGTAACGAATGTTATTTATAAATATTAAAATTCAAAGATTCGATATTAGATCTTAAGGTAGGTAAGTTTTTTTTTAATAAATGCCAACGCCAATTTGTTTTGACCGTTTGAATCATCGTAATTTTGTTTCAAGACAAGTCATGGCTGGCTGGGTGGTCTGAAAGATCAGTCCTCTTAGTATCACTAACCAAAATAAAAGACTTAAAATAAAGAGTAAATTGCATTTTTGGTCCCTGTGGTTTGGTCAAATTGCAGATTTGGTCCCCAACTTTTTGAAAGTGCACCAGACGTCCCCATTTTCAAGTTTTCGTTGCATTTTTGGTCCCTGGGCCCACACTCCGTTAACGCTGCTCCGTTACTCACCCCATGTGCGTTGCACACGAGGGTTTTTTTTGTCATTTCACTAACTAAAAAACAAAACACCCCAAATATTCCCGACCCAACCCCACAAAATCTAATATTAAATTTACCCCACCCATAATAAAAAACAAATCGACCTTTTTCTCACTTAACCTAATTTTCTAATCAAAAGCTGATCCTAAATGATCTGAAGAGTTGCAAAATTCGTCCCTTTAGATTCACATTGTAAAATGGTTAGGGGAGTTCAAGTATGGCGATTTCGCCCTGATCACGCAATTACCACATATGATCCGTATATAGTTTATGGTAAGTCAAAGACTGAGTTTGTAAAAACTTTTTTGTTGGTTATTGATTAGCTTAAATTCTGACAATGTTGTTTTCTTTGTTAAACAGCCGATTATCCAAACATCTTTTCAATGAAGGTGCACCATGGTGGTATTTTCACAAGCAGTCCTAATAGGAATTATGTAAATGGCAAGGTACAATTTGTGGATTTCGTTGATAGTGAATGCTTTACGATTGAGGTGGTTAATAACATCGTAACAATGTTAAAATATGATCCACAACAACTTATGTTCTATCACTTTAGAGAACCTAAGAAAAATTTGGATTGGGGACTTAGAGCATTGGGTTGTGATGATGATGTTGTTAGCCTGATTAGTTATGTGTCAAAGCATAAGGTTATAGAAGTTTTCATTGAACACAATGAGACAAGGGTTGAGTCATTTTATAAGCCTTTATTTAGGAAAACAATGGAGATCAAGGAGATAGATGACACTAATGAAATAGTTGATTTGGATGAAGATGATGTTGTGAAGAAACCAGTTCCTAGGTGTAGCAAACAGTTGGCCATTGAGTGGTTAAACTCACATGTTAATATAGGAAATGAGAATGAGCAGGGTAATGAACTAGGTTTTGATTTGGGTAATGAGCATGAGGATGGTAGCGACAATGAGCAGGGTAGTGAGCATGAGCATGGGGATAGTAGTGACCATGAGGATGGTAGTGAGTATGGGGATAGTAGTGAGCATGGGGATAGTAGTAAGCATGAGGAAACTGAGGAAGTTATTGAAGATGAAGAACATGTTGTAGAGGAAGTAGTGGTCCCTATGGATGGTTTTAGGTTTAATGTTGATTCTGATGAAAGTGGTGTAAATCAAGCTTTGAATGCTGAAGTTAACTTAACAGAGGATGATATTGAGGAATTTGACTTTGATTCTTATGAAAGTGATCTTGGGGATGAACCTGATAATGCTAGGAAATCAGTACTTAGGAAATTGAAGAAACAAGGGAAACAAGCAGCTGAACAAAAAAGGATTGTCAACTACTTCTTTGTTGGGCAGGAGTTTGCAAGTAAGGAAGAAGCTAAGAAGAAGATTCAGGCACATATTGTTGAAACTAGGAGAAATATTAAGTTAAAAAAGAATGATAAGGTTAGGATGAGGGCTGTTTGTTATGGCACAGTTCCAGGACAACAAGAATCTATTCAAAGCACAAAAGGACACATGTTGAATAGTCAAAAGGGAAAAAATCTTGTAAAGGGGAAAAACAAGGGCATAAATGTAATTGCACAGGAGGATGAGGTTAGAACATGCAGTTGGAGTTTGTACATTCACTATGAACCTGATATCCAAAAATGGGTGGTTAAGACATTTAGTGATGAACATAAATGTCTTCTTTCTAGGAAAATAAAAGCTTGCACATCCTCATTTCTATCAGGACATGTTGAAGATCTGATAAAATTGAATCCAGAGATGCCAACCAAAGCTATACAAGATCAAATGCAGCAGCAGTTTCATGTGGGGGTTTCAATTCATAAGGCTTTTAGAGCAAAAGCAAAGGCAGAGTCTATTCTAAAAGGTGATGCTGAAGTGCAATATGGATTACTTAGGGACTATGTGTTAGAATTACAAAAGGCTAATCCAAACATAACAGTGAAGTTAGATGTTTATAGAGAAGGAGATCCATAATCTACAACCAGAAAATTTAGAAGGATTTATGTGTGTTTGGGAGCTTTGAAAGAAGGGTTCAAAGCTGGTGGAAAGGAACTATTGGGTTTAGATGGAGCATTCATGAGAGGGCAATATCCTGGGCAACTTTTAACGGCTGTAGCAGTGGATGGGAATAATGGTATTTATCCTGTAGCTTATGGGATAGTGGAGTCTGAATGCTTGGATTCTTGGTTATTGTTCTTGTCACAACTTGGTGATGATTTGGACTTACAAAGGGACTCCAACTTCACTTTCATAACTGATAGGCAGAAGGTACATACTATTCCTTTTAATCATATTTGAATTTAAATGTTAACATGTTAAAAATCTAATGACAACTTGCTTGGACTTAAAACAGGGACTCTTACCAGCAATAAAGAAGTTGTTTCCATCAGCTGAGCATAGATTCTGTGTCAGGCATATCAATGACAATTTGAACTTGTTATGGAAAGGTGGGAGGTTCAAAGATGTATTGTGGAAAGCTGCAACTGCTACAACTAAAGTTGAATTCACAAATGTGATGAATGAACTCAAATCCCATCACGCACAAGCTTATGAATGGTTGAACAAAATTAACCCACAACACTGGAGCAGACCCCATTTTTCTGGTAAGTTTTCTTGTTAAGGCTTCTTGTTGTTGTCTTTTTTTGATCAAATCCTTACACACACATCATACAAATGTTATCCAGGTAGGGCACATTGTGATTTGCTTATCAACAACATTTGTGAAGTTTTCAATAGACAGTTATTAGATGTTAGGGACTCACCAATCATAAGTGCCTTAGAGTATGTGAGAGCCTATCTAATGAAAAGGATTGTGATTGTGCAAAACATTATTGAAAAATCTCAAGGTCCACTCACACCGGCTGTTACCAAAAGGTTTAAGTTTACTAAAGATGCTTCTGAGAACTATCAAGTAGATTGGAATGGATTAGATTTGTATGAAGTTAGAGGACCTAAAGGTGATCAATGTGTTGTTAACCTTACTAATAGGACTTGTTCATGTAGAAAATGGGAAGTGTCTGGTATCCCTTGTAGACATGCAGTAGCATGCATTTATGACATGACAGATCATGGAATGGATGTAGGATTGCCAGAAGATTGGGTCCATTCATCATATAGGCTAGAAATTTGGAAAAAACAATACTCATTCAAGATTAATCCAGTGGTTGGTAGACACTTATGGGTGAAGAATGATTGGCCAACAAGATTGCTTCCACCTAAGGTTCATGTGCAGATTGGTAGGCCACCAAAAAAAAGGAAAAGGAGTGCTGGTGAGGTTGAAAGTATGGTGCAGTCAGGGAAAATGAGCAGGGTAGGGAAACAGGTCACATGTAAGAATTGCAAAGGTAGAGGACATAACAAAAGAGGATGCAAGCAACCTCAATCCTCTGCAAGCCAAGAAGCATCTAGGAAGAGAAAACACATGTCTGCAACCCCACAAGCTGCAAGTCAACCACAGTCAACCCAACAACAAGCTACAACTCCAGTTCAAGCTTCTGCTAGTCAACCTCAAGTTCAATCAAAAGGAAGTGGCCAAAAAATGACAAAGAGGTCAGCAAATAAATTGTTGTCTCCCACCAAGAAAGCTTGAATCTATTCACAACTTCTGCTAGTCAACCTATCTTTTGTTTAAGTCCATGAAAACAATGACTGTAACTCTAATGTCTTTACTTTTGGCACTTTTTAGATGTTATGTCTTTTGAGACTTTGAATATCATGTTTCTGTATGACTTTGATGCTAATGGTTGCACTTGGAATGTTATGCCTAATGGCAATTTAGATGTCTTTTATCATTGCAGTTTTGTTTGGCACATTTTGTTTGCACTTTTGCACACATATTGTGAACCACTTTTGTTTGCACTTTTGTGAAGCATCTTTGGAACACATTTAAACCCATTTGTTTCCAGTTCTGCTTGGTTAACACAACATTCCTTCATTGAAAAACACAAACTAATACAAAAGATGCAAATTAACCATTTCATACTTTGGTCAACTCTATCAAGTCCAACTAACAACCTACATAACCAAATACACTAAAAAGATTATCCAGCTGCAAATCAACCATTTCTTCAATCTTGCATTTTCAGCAACCAATGCATTGTTTGCTTGTTGAAGATCATTTCGTCCCCTTAGCAAACCAGGAATAATGTTCACTGCTCGAGCACACATGGGTGGATCAAACCAATCAAAAAACCCACATTCAACCTACAATTAATGATTCATTCAATTAATCACTATACACAAAGATGAGAAAAACGATCAAATGCATAACTTACGGGTTTGGGACAACAATAAAAACGACGACCAGGGTTCAATGGAGTCCATGATGTTCGAATTCTTGCACGCAAACCACAGTGACAAAAAACCATTTTTGAGACACCACCGATTAGGCTTTATGTAAGGGTTAGGGTTTATTTTAAAATTGTGAATTGGGATTGATTTGGGGAAAGTGGGGTAATATTTATATATAAAAGATATAAAAGTGGGTGTTTTGTTTTTTAGTTAGTGAAATGACAAAAAAACCCTCGTGTGCAACGCACATGGGGTGAGTAACGGAGCAGCGTTAACGGAGTGTGGGCTCAGGGACCAAAAATGCAACGAAAACTTGAAAATGGGGACCTCTGGTGCACTTTCAAAAAGTTGGGGACCAAATCTGCAATTTGGCCAAACAACAGGGACCAAAAATGCAATTTACTCTAAAATAAAATATAAAAATGTAGCGACTTGTTCGAGGCCAAGATCAAAATCAAGTATTTGACATGCACGGAGAATCGCTTAATTATGTTATTGCCAACCTTCAATGCAATTTTTCGTCATTTTTTTTATTGGCGACATTGCTCTGCAAATTGGCTTTTGTTAACAAAATATATAAAAAAAAAAAAAATGGTCCAAAGCATCGATTTACACAAAGAAACGTGTGTGAGAAATATAGATTCCTCTCGCATGATTCCTCTGTTTAAACTAATGATACGAACCAAATAACGATAACAATAATGAAACAAAAAGAGGCAGAGATGTGGAATGTGTGTAGGGTATGCGAATGAGGTGAAGTATATATAAGGGGAGTGGCTGTTGTGTTTTGGGTTATATAAGGAAACCCTAATGGGCTGTAAAGGTCGACTTTGGAGCCATATGTCCAACGAAAAGTAGGAACTAGAAATACTCTATGAGGTGAGATCCCTGACAATCATTAATTTTTTAAAGAACAAAAAATATCATCACAACTATCCATTTACCTTTCATCCAATGACTGAGATGAGAGTTAAAAAAACATGAGATTCATAAGTAATTTCACCCATCTCTATAAAAACAAAAAAAAAATCTCAATCCCATCTAATTTAATATGATGCGCGTGATGTGTCGTTGCGGTTTAGCAGTATTAATGCCTACTCAAGTTATAAATTTATATTTAGCCGACTTATCAATAAAACACACACTTAACGAGCAGTGTACCCGGTCAGTATGAATATAATGGTAAGTAGAGTGTCGATCACTAAGAGTGGAACGTATTATCTAGTTATTCTAATCAGTATTTTAATATCTTAAGTCAATTATACAACCTAATCTAACGCAAGGGGGTTCAGCCTGAGAGACTGGCACGTTTTGGTTGCAATTAAATAATAAACTAAACTAATGAGCACGAATCAGCGATAAGCACGCACGTACACAGATAAATACTTGAGACAATAAGAGGACATGTCCTGATAATTAAGTAGCTTGTCACTTGTTTTATTGCTAGTTTTATATGAAGTGTATGTAATTAACCCTTTCTCGTTGGCTCTAATCTTATCGGCGAGTAAACCCTTAATGATTACTTATGTCTAAAAGTTATTCCTAAGTGATCAAGTTAGTTATAACCGTGGGAGCAATATGATCTTCCGTAGTCACATACGACAAGCCACTAATAGACACAGAGGTTATCAATGCACTAATAAAAGTCACCAAAGACATCAACATATAAACTTTAATTAATGGGAAAGCAGTTTTAAGGGAGTGCAACCTTTCCGTTATCACATTACACAAACCACCAATCCTGATGAATTAAAGTGTACTAATACAATGAAACAAAACTACTTAATGAATTAAACACATGCAGGACCTTCTTACAGCTCTTGTATCTTTGTTCGGGTGTGTCTTGTGTTGCCTATTCGTCTGAATTCGTTCGCTCGTCTAGGGATATATGGCACGTACGTCAAAAGTCTCTGAAATTCGTCTGGCCTTGGGGTATTTATAGTTTCTGTCTGAGGTAAGATGCGGCGCATTGAATAAGTAGATGCGGCGCATTGACTTAACTTCACGTGGGGTCCAAGGTTATTATATTCCAGAATATTCGTACACCGCCTTGAGATGCGGCATATCTTCATAATTGTATGCGGCGCATGTCTTCTTGTATCTTGGATCGAAAATGGTGAAATCTTGATAGTGATGCGCCGTATGTAAGAAGTATAATGCGGCGCATCTGGAGTAGAACAAGTTGGTTCTTCTTCGTTGACCAAAGTTTCATATGCAACGCATGACAGAATTGCATGCGTGCATTCTTCAAAGTCAGGCAATGGTCTTCAATCTCTTCATTTCAGCAACCTTTTCCAATCTTGATCATTTTTCTCCATTTTTAGTCCATAATAGCTAAGTTTCACCAAATGCTTGTTTTTAACTGAGAATTACAAAAGTAAACGATTAAGTATCAATTCTCATACATAATATAATAAAACAAGTCAAATAAATAGGATAAATGATGATAATAAAATGTACTTATTTGAGTTCATCAAATATCCCCCCACTTGAATTTTACTTGTCCCCAAGTAAACCTTAGAATTAATCTTATGAAAATGTATCCTAAAAATGTTAGGATTTATTTTTATATTTAAGCATGTATTCATTTTATCATAATCACATAACCAAACACTTAACGAATTAGGAATAAAATAAAATATTTCGATAAAAGCAAATCTAATCGTTTAACTGTCCAGTCGTGACGAATATTCTATCATAAGCTTGGCAAGTATACACATCTCCCCCACTAAAGCCAAGGAATAACAAGTCTAAAGCGGTAAAAAGGGTTTTGAGGCTTAAGGGTTAATCATTCTTCTTAATCTCTATCGATCTCAAATTCCAGAAAAGGCGACAAAATCACAAATACATGATCGAATCCACGAACACGATACTTGCAATTGCTCAAATCCTTAACTCGAATAGGCTAAAGATAGGACCAAGTAATCTTCACCAATAATATTATATCAAAAAGGGCGACAAAATCATAAATACATAGCCGAATCCACGACTACGATACTTAAGATTGCTCAAATCCCTAATCTCAATAAATCAAAGGTTTGGATAAAGAATAATATAGGGTATGGATAATATTTGGGATACAAATTGGTGTAAAATGAAAAATAAACAAAACAGATAAATTAAAATCCTAAGTGTGGTTAATCACTATCCCAACCATCCCATGAATAAGACTCATATCATTGGACAACTCACGTTTTAACACTTGAAACACACGCTTTAGGTAGACACGAATTATACTCAACAAGATCTTAATCAAAGAATATCCTTAGTTGGCGTTCCCATAACGTTCAACTCCCATTCAATCCATAAATGTAATATATAACAAATAGTGGTGATATCGACCACTTAATACAAAAATTTACATAAGTTGGTTAAAACAAACTTCCAACTTTTTATTTATTTATTTATTTATTTATTTATTTATTTATTTATTTATTTTTCTTTTTTATTTTATTTTATTTTATTTTTTTGACATCAACATATATTGTGTAAAATTTCACAACTTTTCTATCACTCTTTTTCCGGATAATTTTTCCATACTCTTCATACTTTCAGAAATAATTGTAATAGCGAAAGTAGTAAACACACGAAAAATAAACTCAAAGATATACAATATTTACTTTCACTCCATTTGCATTGTGCAATTTCCCGACTCAACCAAAGATAATGAATTACGCACACGAACACAGGTAATGTAAGGAAACACACTTTGCCTAAAGCAATTAACCAACCACGGATTTTAATCTACAGGGTAGGCTAAGGTGTAAGGGTGTAACAATACATTATAACAAAGGTTTAAGAAACGAAAGGAATGGCTCTGAGTGTTTTTCTAGGGGTATCTTACTCTAAAAATGAGAGTAACAAAGGGTTTATACGGGGGTTAACTAACCAGTGTAGTTAGCTAATATCACATAACATATAAAGGCTATTTGGGTGTAATCCTAGAAATTTACCAATTTAGACAAGTCATTCCAATTATATAAATAATACTCATTATGGTGGTCTCGAATAGTATACAAGCCAAGTTCTAAAGTCTACAAGTCACCGGCACACTCATAGATTTGTGAATTTTGAAAAATCACAATTTTTTTGAAAATAATGTTATGTGTGCAGCTATGCAACTTAGATCTTAAACAAAAACATGCTAAATTTTTTTAATTTTGATATATTAAGCGCATTTTAAGTATAATTTTTGAAAAAGTTTAGGACAAGTAAGTGTTCTAATTCTCCAATCCCCCCACTTAAGTTAAACAACGTCCTCGTTGTTTGTATCAAAGATTAAAAACTGGAAAATAAAAGAATTAGAACAGAAAAACTCCCCTGAGATTTGCTCGGTATGATCCTCCATTATTTGTATAAGAGCAAAAATCATCTTTCTTGTGGATGAGAACGTTTAAGCTTCATAATTGATGTATCCACAGGAAATGCATGAATCTATAATACCATCAAGACTTAAAACACACCTGAGTTAAGAAAGTTCAAACTTGCATAGTACATTAGTAGTTAGTAAAAATAAAATGTAAAAATTAAAACTGAAAATCATCAGGTCAGTCGATACGCCGTATCTTATGGAAGAAGATACGCCGTATCGAGCCTAGAATAAATACGAATCAGAATAAAAGATGCGTCACATCCTTAAACAGGGATGCGCCGCATTAAATAAACTGACAAAGAGTTTTAAAAGTTAAAAATAAAAATGCAGAAAATTAAGTAAGATATGACCAGTGCAGGGGATGCGTCGCATCTCAGGATTGAGATGCGCCGTATCTTCTGCGGGCCTGACTGACTCAACACAGAACAGAATATAAAAATTTTCCAGGGTTGTCTCCCGGTCAGCACTTGTCTTTATTCCAGAGTCTTCAAGTTAGACTCACGTTCAGCTCATTAATATCGATCATTGAAGGAGTCGGAAGCATCGCGCTCCCTCATGGCAATTCAGTAATATTGAACACTCCTTGTTCGTCCTTAATATCCACGCCATTCTTCTTTAATATCTGTATAAATAAAGTTCTGTCCCTTTCGGGTAGAGACGACAAAATGATAGACGGGAAATTCTTATTATCATAAAGGCATAAATAAGCAAGGTGGGGTGGTAGTTCAATAAACACATCATTATTCAAATTTGTATTCTCAACTATTCTCCTACGTTTGTTAATTACTACGCAATCATACCACTCATCATCAGAATCATCAATAATATCGCGCCTAAGTTCGGTAGGTACATTAAGGTTAATAAATTCCTCAAAGTTCTCATGATTAGGATTAGTTGAGTTGTTTTGAATCAATGTTTCTGCCATAAGCCTAGCTTCAAGATCGAGGTCCATACGCTCTCTTAATCCTAGCACATAGACGCCTCTAATTATGCTTTTAACAGGATCTTGGCACTTATAGACTAGTTTATTATTCCCTACCCTTAATGAGATTTTTCTTTTAAACACATCAATCTTAGCATGGGCGGTAGACAAGAAAGTTCTTCCAAGGATTAAAGGAATCTTAACATCCTCGGGCATATCTAATATAACAAAGTCTACAGGGAAAACAAACTTCTCAATCTTAACTAGCACATTATTAGCAATCCCTTCAGGTCGTTTTACCGTTTTATCAGCCAATTCAATAAGCAACTTAGTTGGTGCTAATTTTCCTAGTCCTAGGGTAGTGAATGTCTTAAGGGGCATTACACTAACGCTAGCTCCTAAGTAAGCTAACACATTATTGAAAGATATATCATTAATTGAACAAGGTAAAGTAAAACTTCCTGTGTCCTTTTCTTTATGAGGCAAGGCATTTAAGTCGGTTGCAGAGCTCTCTTCTTTCATTGTAGCCTTGATCTCCTCTTCAATCTTTGTCTTCTCTTTTAGTAGTCTCCTTAAACTGATTGAAGAATTAAAGAAAAATTCGGGTCTTGCACCATCATTACCATTCATCAGTCTTCTAGGAAAAGGAATTTTAGGAGTGACTTCTTCAGTGGTGCTTATGGCCTTGACATGATCTCTTGGGTTGGTTTCAGTTGAGCTAGGTAAACTTCCATATCCCCTTTCTTGAAGAACTTTGCTCATTTGTCCAATTTGTTGTTCCAATGCTTTGATCGAAGCTCCTTGATTTCTTGTAATAGTGTCTGTTGAAGCTCGGATTTCCTTGATCATAGCAGTGTTCTCGTCATGTCTTTTAGCAGCATCGGCCATAATTTGCTTTAGAGTGTCATCTAAAGTCTGCCTCCTTTCTTGATAAGTGGGATTAAAGTTGTTCTTTTGATAGAATCCCGGAGTAGCTTCCCTAAATCTTCCTGAAGGTCGGAATGGTTGTCCAAATTGTGTGTAGTATTCTTCTTCAAAAGTCTCACTTTCATTCTTATTCAGGCAATCTTTAGTGTAGTGAGGTCCTTCGCATTTTTCACATCCAACTTGGGCAGCATACACTTTTTCATCACGCTTCTTCATCTCTCTACTAATTTTATCCAATTGAGCTTGAATAGCAGCAAACCAGTCAAAATTAGTGCTACTCTTAGATCTAGTAGAGGTCCCATCGTGCCATTTTTGAGAATGATCAGCAACTTCTTGGATAGCTTTCCTAGCATTGGCTGCACTCATTTGAGGCACAGCTCCCTTAGCATCCAAGATTTGTCTAGTAGGCACGTCCAATCCTTGATAGAACAATATTATCTCCTGCATTGGGGTTAGATAGTGTTGAGGACATTTCACCAGTAAGTCTTTAAATCGTTCCCAAGCTTGATAAAGAGTTTCATCAGGCTCTTGCTTGAAACTGTTGATAGCCTCCATCTTTTTAGCGGTTTTAGCAGGTGGACAATATCTTTTCAGGAATTTGCTCTTCAAATCTTCCCACGTTGTGATTGAACTAGCAGGTTCATTCCTTAGCCACTTATTAGCAGCTCCTTTAAGTGAAATTGGAAAGATTCTAAGCATAAGTTGATCGTCAGTGACTCCTTCCGTAGTAAACAAGTCTGCAATCTCGAGGACCTTTTCAACATGTTCATTAGCATCTTCATGTTCCGATCCACTGAAAGCATTTTCTCTTAGCTCCTTGAGAAACTGACCCTTCAACTCAAACTTTGACTTATCATCAAACTTTGGTCTAGCAACTCCTGAACTGTAATCAGCACGGGTACTGTTCATGTATTCCTCCATAGTTGTGTTTTCGCCCATTGCTTCTGTTTCTTCTTCCTCTTTCTCTTCAGAAAAATAATCAAGCTCGAATGAACTTGAAATATCAAAGCTTTTTGTGTTGAAAAGCCTTTTAAGCTAATGAAAGGCTCGTTCAGGATCTTCGAAAGGTTGAATCAAGTCCTTAGTAGAACTCCTGGTCATGCACTTCCTGAAACTATCACAAACGCATCAGTAGGGTATGTTCAAGAAAGTAATATATCAGAAAATCAACAACGAAAACGGAATACGAAAAATAATAGTTACTGATATCTGCAGACGATGCGCCGTATCCAAAAAGTTGGATACGCCGTATCTTATAATCGTTAAAATTTAATCAGACTTTTATTCAGAAAATAGATACGCCGCTTATAAATTTAGAATGCGCCGTATCAGTTTTAATTATCAAAAATCAACGTATATTTATTAAAATTAAATGCGTCGTATTAACAGAAGTTAATGCGCTGTATTTTCGTTACATTTCAAAATACAAGATTTTTGATTCAGTAAGATGCGCCGTATCGATAAAGATCGATACGTCGTATCTGTTTAATAATTCGAAAACTGTTTTTAATTAAAATAATAAATACGCCGTATCTGTTAAAACAGATGCGTCGTATGGCGTTATCGCTTAGAAATTTTTTTTATTAAAAACAGATACGTTGTATCTTGGGGAAAGATGCGTCGTATCGAATTAATTAAACGCGTTGTATTTTATAAAAATTAAACGCAATACGCCGTATCTATGAAAATAGATGCGCCGTATCGTTTGAATTAGCTCAGTACAACGATAGCAGAATACAGAAAAACAGAAAAATAAAAACAAAAATAAACAAAAACGAAAAGCAACAAAAAAAAATAAAAGAAAACAAATAACGCACAAAACAGAAAATATGCAAATAATACAATGAATGCAATTAATCTAATACACAACACGGTTAGCGGTTAAAATCTAAAAATTAAAATGAAAAACCTAATTAAAATACTAATCAAATTAACAGATAATAACAATTCACTCCCCGGCAACGGCGCCAAAAACTTGATGCGCGTGATGTGTCGTTGCGGTTTAGCAGTATTAATGCCTACTCAAGTTTTAAATTTATATTTAGCCGACTTATCAATAACACACACACTTAACGAGCAGTGTACCCGGTCAGTATGAATATAATGGTAAGTAGAGTGTCGATCACTAAGAGTGGAACGTATTATCTAGTTATTCTAATCAGTGTTTTAATATCTTAAGTCAATTATACAACCTAATCTAACGCAAGGGGGTTCAGCCTGAGAGACTGGCACGTTTTGGTTGCAATTAAATAATAAACTAAACTAATGAGCACGAATCAGCGATAAGCACGCACGTACACAGATAAATACTTGAGACAATGAGAATTCCTGTCCTGATAATTAAGTAGCTTGTCACTTGTTTTATTGCTAGTTTTATATGAAGTGTATGTAATTAACCCTTTCTCGTTGGCTCTAATCTTATCGGCGAGTAAACCCTTAATGATTACTTATGTCTAAAAGTTATTCCTAAGTGATCAAGTTAGTTATAACCGTGGGAGCAATATGATCTTCCGTAGTCACATACGACAAGCCACTAATAGACACAGAGGTTATCAATGCACTAATAAAAGTCACCAAAGACATCAACATATAAACTTTAATTAATGGGAAAGCAGTTTTAAGGGAGTGCAACCTTTCCGTTGTCACATTACACAAGCCACCAATCCTGATGAATTAAAGTGTACTAATACAATGAAACAAAACTACTTAATGAATTAAACACATGCAGGACCTTCTTACAGCTCTTGTATCTTCGTTCGGGTGTGTCTTGTGCTGCCTATTCGTCTGAATTCGTTCGCTCGTCTAGGGATATATGGCACGTACGTCAAAAGTCTCTGAAATTCGTCTGGCCTTGGGGTATTTATAGTTTCTGTCTGAGGTAAGATGCGGCGCATTGAATAAGTAGATGCGGCGCATTGACTTAACTTCACGTGGGGTCCAAAGTTATTATATTCCAGAATATTCGTACACCGCCTTGAGATGCGGCGTATCTTCATAATTGTATGCGGCGCATGTCTTCTTGTATCTTGGATCGAAACTGGTGAAATCTTGATAGTGATGCGCCGTATGTAAGAAGTATAATGCGGCGCATCTGGAGTAGAACAAGTTGGTTCTTCTTCGTTGACCAAAGTTTCATATGCAACGCATGACAGAATTGTATGCGTGCATTCTTCAAAGTCAGACAATGGTCTTCAATCTCTTCATTTCAGCAACCTTTTCCAATCTTGATCATTTTTCTCCATTTTTAGTCCATAATAGCTAAGTTTCACCAAATGCTTGTTTTTAACTGAGAATTACAAAAGTAAACGATTAAGTATCAATTCTCATACATAATATAATAAAACAAGTCAAATAAATAGGATAAATGATGATAATAAAATGTACTTATTTGAGTTCATCATAATACAATACTTTCTCTCTCATAAAAAAACCCAGATCTATTTTCTCTATCTTAACCACTCACCGGAATCACCTGACCACCGCCGAAATCACCATGAAACCGCCGTCTCCGGCAACCACCATTGCCAGAATATTTTTCGGCCAACCACCAACTCACCCAAAAACATAGATCAGGCCCCCTGATCATATCCGAAAAGTTTGAAGACCCACGGAGTCCATTTGACCCTTTTTTCGAAGCACCACAACCACCACCACCGTCACGCCACCACCTACCGCCGGAATTATCAATAAAACCGTCAGATTCATCAATAAAACCGTCGGATAAAGATAAAGATGATGCACATACCTTGAGATATTTTAGAATAAAGATGATTTACACCTCACACGTCTATGGCTACTTTGGGATTCTCCTTGAAGGGCGTGAGCGTTTTGTAGATTCATAATGAATCTCATGTGATTGATTATGAATCACATAGGATTCAGCATGAATCACATGTGAATCCTAAGTGATTGATTATGAATCCCATGGGATTCATAATCAATCACAAGGGATTTAGCATGAATCACATGTGAATCCCATGTGATTCATAATGAATCACATGGGATTCAGCATGAATCACATGTGAATCCCATGTGATTCATAATGAATCACATGGGATTCAGCATGAATCACATGTGAATCACATGTGATTCATTAAAATGTTCCAGTCCACCATATTCAGGTGGCAACGTCTCAACTATGTGGACATCCTCTTTCAAGGTTTCAATAAAATGATCTTTGAAGCCGCTGAGAATATAAAAGGGAAAACAAAACCACGTTAACACCACTACACCAGAGTGGAATATCATATATATTATAAATTTTCTTGTGGAAGGTAAAAGCTTTTTCTGCATACGAATACATACCTCTCATCAGCCCAGTAGGAAGTGTGATCAAGAGAAGGAAGGACTAAAGTGGCCTTTGTAATCTTGGCAACAGCCACCATATCACATATCTACACTCCAAATCTATTATAGATTAATACAATATTTGAGTACACGTAGAAATGTCCGAATAGAAATAAAATTTTTTAATCTATTAGAATAGAAATATATCAGACCCCAAATCTCATCTAATTCAAGCCTCCATTCGCATTAATAAAAAGGTAACCATTGGTCTTCTCATCCAACTCTGCAAGATGACGAATATGGTTAATGAGTTGGCCCACATAGACCAAGGGTTAAAGTCAACCTTAAGTGAAATCTTACTCTTATGACTTTTTGGACGGTCAATGCATTGAGTATAGTTGCCACTACTTGGTTTAGTCCATATACTTGTGAACTAAAATCATTTGTCTTCATAAACAATTTGTACCATTAATCATCAACCAGAACAAAAAACAAAGTTCGAAAATATCTGTACTAGTTCAGAATGTATATAGACTTACATCATCCTTATGATCCTGATTACCAACTATACCCGAAGCTACCATATGATCCTTATGATCCTGATGAAATCTGTCACACCCCCAAAATCTGTGGTTGCAGCTGAATGGAATTCCGAGCGTGTGATGTTCATGGTTAACAAAGTATAAAGAATAAAGAACGACCTCTAAGTGAATCGTTTCAAAACAAGCTTTTGATTTAAACATAACATTTTACAAAACATAATTATCAGAGTTCACCATCAAAATGTAAGATTTAAATACATAACCAGACGCTAAATAATGCAAGAAAATCTTCATCATGATGTGCTTCCAAAATGTGACTCAAAAGTGCTCCATACAATGAGGTGTATCATCACCTAATTACCTGAGAATACACGCTAAAAGGGTCAACAATAATGTTGGTGAGATAATAGGTTTAAGTAAACAGTAACGCGGACCACAAGATTTCAATAGCAAGACAATTACAACAAATATAATGTCACAGCCAAAAAAATAATATACAGTGCCTAAGCTCATGACCCCGAAGCTCGACGTAATGGTATGCAATCAAGCATAATAATAATAATAATAATGCCCCAAATAAGTGTTTGCCAGACACTCGGAAATAATCCGAATGATATGCATCCGTTTGACAAGTTGGCGCGACCAACTCGGACGTGGTGTCAACCCAAATAGATCTATTCATAACATCCACGCTTACAAGTAATTAACGGTTCATGATTCGTGGGGACTTAATTGGCAATGTGGTAACTTAGGAAAAGTAACGATTTTTTGTACTTGTGTCCGAAAAATAAGCAATGTATTCCCCACCCGAGGGTTTAGAAATCATGTATAAACAATGTAAAAATAGGGGCTATGAAACTCACCTTAGCAAAAGCAAATCCCGATTGGTAAATTGGCAAACGGTAAATTAAGTCCGATAACTCTAATCGCGACCTAAATAATACATATGTCTTAGGTTCGAAAACAAGGTCATGCACACAAGTTCATACTCTACTTTATCACTTGTACATGTTTGGTGTAATATTTAACGTCAAAAATGTAGTTGCGTCAATGTGATATTTTATTTAGAAAATCACCCTTTTAGAAAACGTAACTTGTTAATCTCTTGATCAAACTTTAGTCGTCATGTTAATAGTTATTTTGAAAATCTCTAACGCGTCTAACAAGTGTATATAATATTATACCATTTTTGTTTACATCATTTTAGCCAAAATACACCCTAAAGTGTCCAAAGTCCACTTCAAAGAATTCCAACAGCTTTTTCTAATAGCCAAAAATAGGCTGTCAACGTATATGTCGTCGTAAACTTTCTTTAGGCCATAACTTTTTCGTCGTAGCTCCGTTTCTTAAGTTTTACCTATCCTCGCGAAGGTATTTAAGTATACTATCAGATTTCTATGGTCTCATCTAGTCTAGTTACCATTTAACATTAGTTTTCATCACTCAAAATTCCTAACAGCTTCAACAATTTTCAGAAAATTTAGTTTTCGTCGCATAAATTGAAACTAACGTATCTTTTTCGTTATAAGCCCGTGTTAACTCATTCAAGCGGCTACGTTTTCGTTATAAAGTCTATTTTCTATATTTCTAGCCTAAACTTGTCACTAAGCTACTGAGTTTTTTGTGTTAATCAAAACAGGATAGATTCATTGTCAAAGGTGTCAAACTATTTTTCCTAGTCTTCTAGTTATTATAACCACTTAACAACAACTCCAAAACTAATCCTAGTTCATCCACCAATATCTCAACATGTCAATAGTGATCTAACACTAAACTTAGCAATATTCAAGAATCCATTTTCATGATTGTAAATGATCATCAATCTTAGTTAAGATTACAAGTTTACTAACATATATATATAATATATATATATATATATATATATATATATATATATATATATATGATGTTTTCATCTTCACTTTCTTGTTGAGATTATAGCAACTAGTTTACTTATAATAAAAACTTGTTTAAAACATAGCCTTTTGTTAAAGGATCATTGTGGATATAAAGTTTTGTCAACATGTACAAAGTGATAAACTAAGTATATACACTTGAACTAGCATTATGACATGAAAAGCATGATGTTTAACAATGTAAGATTACTTACAAAAGTAGATTAGTGAGATGAGAATGTAAGACACTTGATTAACCCACGAATTAGTGTTCCAAACCCTTGCTAGAGTACCCTAATTATACTTGAACTTAACCACAATCAAGCTATCTCCTCCTTGCTCCTTAGAGTATGTCGACTTTATATATGAAATGGGTGGTGATATCTTTTTTTATTTTTTTATTTTTTTATTTTTATTTTTTTCACTTGAACTAATGTAAGAATAATACTTGAACTCTTATTTATACTAGGAAGACTTTCAAACTTTGCATAGTAGGTAAAAGATATCATTTAGCCTAGTTTATTGAGGTTGGTTGATTAGGGGGGGGGGGGGCTAGGGGAACAATATGTAGTCAAGCCTCCAATTCAAAGTTATGCTCCATGTTTTAAGGGTTTTGTGGGCTAATTAATGTGGCATAGATTTTTGTCTAGTGATTAATTATAAGGTATGAGGAGGAGGGGGGGGGGAAACATGTGGAAATTTTGGAGTAAAAGAGTTATTTTGATACAAGAGTGTATATGTTGTATTTATTGGGTATTAAAAATAAGTATTGGTTGTTGGTTTGGTGATTAACGAAAGTTATACGAAATTAAACGTAAGATATAAAGGAATTACTTTAGGTGTAGGGAAATATTTTTGAAATTTTGGTAATAATTTAGGAATTATAAAAATACGTTAGAAATAATCGTTGGGAGAATTGGGTATATCGGTTGTTAAATTTTAAATTACGAATAGCGTTTGTTGAATTGACAACCGTAAGTAAATAAAGAAAAGGAAATTGTTTTAGGGTTTAAAATTGTGAACCGGAGTAGGAGCAAGGTACTGGAGCGTTGTGGACTAAATATAGCCTAAGTCCTAGTGTACTTGAAAGATGTTCTAATTTTCACGTTGGTTCAAGTAAAAAGTTATATGTGATTTGTTCTCAAATAAATGTCAAGAAAATAAATTTGAGTTTGTTGAGTAGTATTGATCTGCTGGTTGTCATAGTCTACCACCCATAAAAATGAATCTCGTCCTCAAGATTCAGTCAGTGTTGGTCATTGGAGAGTTGTCGGTGAAGAGGTGTGGATACTTTCGACGGATCTGGTCTTCTCGTTCCCAAGTGAACTCGGGACCTCGTTGAGAATTCTAGCGAACTTTGACGATAGGAATTCTGCTATGTTTTAATTGCTTGACATCACGATCCATAATTTCTACTGGCCCTTCGATAAAGTTAAGTTTGTCATCGAGTTGAATTTTTCCTAATGGAATGACGAGGGATTCGTCGGATAAATACTTCTTAAGATTGGAATATGGAATGTATTGTGGACACTACTGAGCTTTGGTGGGAGTTCAAGTCTATAGGCTACTCGGCCGATTCTAGTTAGAGTCTTAAATGGTCCAATATACCTAGTGTTCAATTTCCCGCGTTTCCAAAATTTGTATCACGCCTTTCCAAGGCAAGACTTTCAACATAACTCGTTCTCCAACTCGAAATCCTAATGGTTCGCGACTTAGGGAAACCTAATTCCAATGATTTGCGTCATGTACCGACATAACTTTTCTATCGATCTTTTGTCGCTTGTAACTGATTCTTGATCTGTACGATTTTCCTTTGCTGTTTCACGAATAAGTCCTAGACTAGTGAGTTGGGCTTTTCCGATTTCGGCCTGTCAATAGGTGATTGGTACTTCGACCATAGGGTGCCTTAAAGGGTGCAGTCTTTATACTCGTGTGATGACTATTGTTGAAGGTGAAATCTGTCAATGTCAAAAGATTACTCTAAACAATTCAAAGTTGATCATACGGCGTTGAGCATGTCCTATAGTGTTTGGATAGTTCTCTTCTATGTTCGTTGGTTTGAGGATGGTAGATCGTGCTTATATCTGATTGGGTAAAAATATCTTAAAGGGATTTCCAGAAGTTCGAGGTGTATCGACTACCTTTTATTGGGAGTTTTTGAAATTGGTACAACATGTCTTGTGACTAATTCTACAATGGTAAATTCGTCGGAAAGGGCGTTATCGGAAGGATAAAGCTATGGTAACAATTTTGATTCCTCGTGTTTTGCTCTAACTGATGTCACGATATGAGTCTCCCTTCTCCTAAGGTGCTTAGTCTTCATTACTAAGATTCTTACTGGTTAATAGTATTTCCTTAGATTTTCTTCATCGAAATTTTTTCCCATGCTACTGTTTGTCAATCACAAGATCCTAAATGTGTGAAGTGTTTTAGTACGGTGGTTGATTTTTAAAATTTGACTCGATATGGAGTGTTTTGTTTGAAATCGTTCTCTGAATAAATGTTTTTTTACGAGTTTGAACAAATGACTTTTTAAGTACTCTTTTTCTTTCGATAAATGAATTTACAAGTTTGAAATAATGAAATCTTCCTCTGAATATGATTCAAAATTTAGTAGTTATGCAAGATTGGACTGTTTTCAAATATGACCCAAGGCTTTATAGTCGGGTTTTCAACATGATGTGAATAGAACCGTTTAGCAAAGATTGATGTTATACATCTCTTAACGCACAATGGTTTTGTTACACGTTGACCAAAAGGGATTTACTCGTCAAAATAGGTACTTTTAGAAAAATATTTTCCTACAAGGTATATGATTTGTATAATCGCATTTTAAAGAAAATCCATTTGAATTGAAAGCATTAAAAAGGATGAAATAGTCGGGTAGGTATGTCTGCTTGAATGCTTAGATGTCTAACATTTTGTTTCTGGTGTCGGATAATGCCTATTGGTTAATATTAGGCAAGACTTACATGTTACACCCCATGCCCGATTAGATCAAAAATTAAAACTTTTTACGCGGAAACGCTTGACATTTACGGACACCCTGTTACTCTTTTGACCATTTATAAAAATCCATGAACATTCAGACTTTGAGACTATTTTTAAATGAAACTAAACTCAATTACCTTCAAAACACCGGGTAGCACGACCTCTAACGACTTACGGATCAAAAGTTATGATTTTTCAAAGTTTACAAAAAACTTTACCGAGCAGCCCATCCGATCGGATGGCCCTCCATCTGAATCGGATGTAGCCAACTGATCTACCAAATTCACATTTTCGTCCCGTTTTTGAAAACCCAATCTCAATATTTTACCAAACTTTCCAGATTTACTTCGTATACTATTAGTCTCATTTTCATATAAAAACATTTACCATTTGACTCCCCGAAGTAGTACTGTACAAATTAGACGAGTTGTGCATTATATCCATTTCGACCCATTTGCACTACAATTCACTTATACCAATTTATTTTCCCACCAAACTTAAACATTATCATTACTTTAACATACTAAATATGTTTCATATACACTTGACCCGTTTACAACCCAAAATGGGTAAAAACACACTTAATCCAAACGCCCCCTTAAACATTGACCATAAACCAATTAACACACTTAGACACACCGTTGACCACCCAAACTTTATGACGACCTTGACACACACTATACAAATCATAAGAAAGACTCTCGGGGTTACAACCTTGATTCGAGCTCGGTATTCGCACATAAACCTACAAGAACATTGGAATACTAAAACGTAAGCTTTCGCTTAGTAAGTAACTAGATTAGTACATGATCAATACATCCATTCACATATATATGCATCAAGAACATCCTTAGCCATTTGTCTCATAATCAAACCAATCTCATTACCATTTACATAACAATACCATAACCATATCACATTATCATCATAACATTATACACAACAAACATAAACTTACCTTAGACCTTTCAACCTCATGCCCTACTTCTTGATCCTCACTCATTAACACACCTCCTATTATCCCAACTTACTAATCCAAGGCTTAATCCTAACAACTCATTCATTAACACATAACATGAGAATATTCATATTAACATATAGTAATCAAGTTACTTACCTCATATCCAAGCTAATCTACCATTCATGATTTCACCACCATCATCATCATCCTCACTAGTCATCATCATTATCATCTTCATCCTTTGTCATCATCATCATTATCATCATTTTTACTTCCTAACCATAACCATAAGATCAAGACTCATTAACACAACACATCATGATCAAGGGTTATAAAACCCATCTAAACCTACCCATCTTCCTTTCTATATCATCATATGATCTTACTTGGATCATATGATGAAAACTCACTTAAATCATAAATCTTAACCTCATTAGCAACAAGATAGAATACTTACTTGGGGTGGATCATTGCTAGGAAAGACTATAGCATTTGATCTTCATCTTTTTCTTCTTCCCTAGTCATCAACTAACTTTTTCCCTCTCTTTTTCTTCTTCCTAAAACCGGACCACCAAAACCTTATCTAATAATGATGGAACTTAAAAGAGAATGGTAGAATTCTCTAGATTTAGGTGTAGGTTTGGCCACATGGAAACTATGGTCCCTCAAGTCTTCTTCTTTCTATTTTAGACACATAAAACTTATAACATCATTTAATCCTTGGCAACTTAGGTCCTTGAAGTCTATTTCCTTTATAATTGTGCCACATAATAATTTCCATAACCTTTTAACCCATTCATTGACTATTAGTTGACTATCGGGTTTGACTTCCACGTAACTTTGTTGACTAGCAAATCACATTAAACCTTAGTCAACTCTTCAAGGATGGGGCCTAGTTGTATCTGGGAAACGGGTCTAACAATTCTACCCCCTTATTTAGATTTCGTCCCCGAAATCTATCGTTCATTTCTAAACAACCCTAGTCACATAATACTTCTCATTCCTAGAACCCTAATTCTTAGTTTATTTAGTTGCAACGATCTAAGTGATCTTGCAACTCTATGCATACTATAACACATCATATGTCCTTAATCCACATTACTTCCCGCTTACTTCTATACCATACAACTCTTGCTTAGGTTATTACATAATACGAGACATACTTACTATAACTAGTCATCATTCTAATCCGTTCTATTACCGTTACATCACAATCTCACTTGCTATATCCTCTACTCTCATTCTTTGACTACTTGATACTTAAGAAACTCGTGCTATTTGACTTTACATAATTACACTCGACTAATACTTTCACATTCTATTATTACTACTTAACCATTTCTTTTACGTCTCTACAATTACCTTATTTCTTCTACTTCTTTCTTCATGTCATTTTCGTTTACCTTCTAAGGCTTATAGATATATTACATGAATTAGCTTTATAACATCATACTTTAACATTTGCCGTCACATTACACATGACATTTATCATCAATTATTTCCATTACTCACATTTTGCACCACGCCACAATTACGTATTTTAACATTTTTAAGCATCATTACAATTCTTCAATTTCTTCAACTTATACTTAACACTCAAAACATAGGTTTCTCACTAAAAGACGTACTCTAATTCTAACCCTCCTATCTTAGTCCTTACAATTTCTAACTAATTCTAGACTTCCGCTTTTTACTTCTCTAACCCTACTCATGCCATGTCGGCAACACATACGGCCACTCATTCATGCTTCCTCATTTACATGGAAGGGCGTCCCCATCGATGTAAATCAAGAAACATAACTCATGGTTATATATTTCCAACACAACACAAGTACTCCTATTCCCCAATTTAACTTTTATCCTCTCATTCTTTTTATTACATTACCTTTACCCTTCTTAGACTTGGATCCATAACATTATCACATTCATTATGGGGATATTTTTATGTGCCATGGACGTAGGCAACCCCTTTGCCGGTGAAGGCAATACTTTTCATCCCGAAGGATCTTTAACATTTATCCCGATGGATTCCTTATCATTCCTTTACTTGGTCATCCCGAGGGATACCACCTTTAACATTCATCCCGAAGGATCATTAACATTCATCCCGAAGGATCGTTAACATTCATCACTTTACCACTTTCACATTTTAACATCGGATCCAAGCCATTAACATTTTGTCATACACACATTATCTCATCCATTTTATTTAGTGAAGGCAAGCGCATAGAGCATATGAACCTGCTTATTAAAGTTACACATTTCTATGTGTTTATTATCTTACATTTTAAATCCGCATTAATTATTTTCACCTTCTTACTTTACCCTTTAGTCTACCCGACTCTTTCCACTTTTAAACCTTGCCTAGGTTAATTTTATTCTTTCATTAGCATCATTCATTCTTCTTACACATTTTAAGTCGTTTACACAATCTTATCTCGTTTAATTTCCACATCACATCCTTTTACTTAACTCATCACATTTTATTATTATTCAACACTTTCATCATAATAATCACCGCTAATGGGGCACATTAGCCGTGATATGATAATTTCCAAACAACACTTTAACCTCATACATACTCTTCTCATTCTCTCTTACATTCTTAGCTCATCGCATTCTTATTCTCATACCTTATCTCATTTCTTAAATTATTTATGTATTTAAGCGATATTATTCTATCTCGCCTTTTACATATATACCATTCATGGGTCATTAACTATAACACAATCATTAGCGTCACCTTTTCTTCGCACACATTCTATTACATAAGTTCGTTACGTTTACCACACAATGTTTCATTACATTCTGGCTTTCGTACTTAACTCATCTCATTCACTCGTTAGCGTTTAAACCACCCCATTTATCTCGTCATTATCTTATCAATACACTTTACTTTAATCCTATAAATTTTACATCATATTAGACAATCAAAGGACTCATTTGATCTTGCTTCCATCATATCCTACCATAACATCATTGTCATTATTATACATTTATGTACCTACTCAATCCTCATTCTCATTTACATTATTAACTTATTGTAATTAACTTTTAGCATTCAAACCTTTTTCGTTTAATTTCCATCCCTTATATACCGACACTCTTTATCACAACTTCACGTTTAAACTTAACCTCAAGTACTTTACCTTACCGTTACCCCGTCTCTATACCACTTTAACATTAGTCTTTAGTCACTAAATATAATGAGACCATATGTTGGTCACATTTTATGCCATCATTCCCTATCCTCATTCTTTAACCTTCATGTCATTAAACACTTAATCATTAATTCGCTAGTTTCATCTTGTCTTTTCACACTTTACCTTAGTACGCTTAATATCATTACGATTTACACTTAAAGCGTCATTGTTTAATTCACTAGCTAGCCCATCTCTAATACCACTTATCATTTCTACTCATATTCCATTACCGTTACTTTAACATATATTCGTATAATTACAATATAATCACCGGCACTAACCACAGTGCACGGTACACAATTCGCTACGTGTCATCCCCAATCAATCGCTTCTAATTTACTAATTCTATGTTCACTTATCATTCATTATTCAAGCATTTCTTAGACTAATACCTTTCCGTTTTCTTTTCTCCTTGCTTTACACATTTTAATTAGTCACCTATCACCTTTCGTTACTTGACACCATCTTAGTAATACTCATCTTTTTCATACTTTCATACATATGAATATACACATTATATTTCATCTGGGTTATCACATTTCACTTGTCGTTTTCTTGTCAACTTCACGTTATCCTCTTACTCTATTTTACACATGTTCATTCTTTTAATGTTATCAATTTTAATCCCGATTGACTCATTTTGATCTTGACATGGCTTAACCCAATCATTAAACATGAATTATTTTCTAGACCATATATTGGTCTTACGTTATAATCTAAAACTCGTTCATTTACTCAGCTTCTAACACTTCATGTCACGACAAGAATTCTAGTCATGACTCATCTAATTCAGGTTCCCTTGAAATTTACTTTTTCAACTTATTCTATACATCATATTGTAACACTCATTCATAATCACCTTGCCTATGACAGAATAACACCATACACTTAAACAATAAACACATTAGTACATATTTAATCTCATTCATACTTTAAGCCCACATTCGATCATTCTTTCCATAAGAGATAAACGTCACTAAACATTTACACTTCGTTAATCTATTCTCAATTTATAATTTAAAACATTTGAACACGTCTATGACATACCATTTGTCTATTTTCATTGAGGTAACTACTTCTTTACTTTACCACTCTATACCATAGCTACTTTATGTATCATTCATTACTCGTACGTTTCTTTAATATCTTGCAATTACTTATTTCGTCAATTCGCTTTACTCAAACATCTAAGTCCTCGCCACGAACACATCCTCATATAACATCTCATGTCCATCTATAATTCCTCACTATTACGACATTCTATTTTCATCTTTCTATAACAAGCATACCACTTATCCTTTCTATACACATCTCCATATTACTTCTATAATGCACATTCACATAATCACATAATAATTACCGGCACAACCCGAGGTGCACGGTAATCCTATCACTTACACATCAAGCCTTTCACCACATATATCACACAAAACACTTTCATAAATTCTCATCATTAAACTCATATAGTAATCACATAATCCATTTCATAACTCAACATTCACATCCTATAACTTACACAATATTTGCCCGCATTACTTAAAATTAAGCTCAACGCGTCTACGATTGGTTTAAGTCTAGGCAATCCTAAAGAAAACCTAATTCACTTAAACCGAAGCTTTGATACCAAGTTGTTACACCCCGTGCCCGATTAGACCAAAAATTAAAACTTTTTACGCGGAAACGCTTGACATTTACGGACACCCTGTTACTCTTTTGACCATTTATAAATATCCATGAACATTCAGCCTTTGAGACTATTTTTAAATGAAACTAGACTCAATTACCTTCAAAATGCCGGGTGGCACGACCTCTAATAGCTTACGGATCAAAAGTTACGATTTTTCAAAGTTTACAAAAAATTTACCGAGCAGCCCATCCGATCGAATGGCCCTCCATCCGAATCGGATGGAGCCTGCTGATCTGCCAAATTCACATTTTGGTCCCGTTTTTTAAAACCCGATCTCGATATTTTACCAAACTTTCCAGATTTACTTCGTATACTATTTGGCTCATTTTCATATAAAAACATTTACCGTTTGACTCCCCGAAGTAGTACTTTACAAATTAGACGGGTTATGCATTATATCCATTTCGACCCATTTGCACTACAATTCACTTATACCATTTCATTTTCCCACCAAACTTAACCATTATCATTACCTTAACATACTAAATATGTTTCAAATACACTTGACCCGTTTACAACCCAAAATGGGTAAAAACACCCTTAATCCAAACGCCCCCTTAAACATTGACCATAAACCATTTAACACACTTAGACACACCGTTGACCACCCAAACTTTATGGCGACCTTGACTCACACTATACAAATCATAAGAAAGACTCTCAGGGTTACAACCTTGATTCGAGCTCGGTATTCTACCTAGCTCCTAATGATTATTAACTTCCAATCCGCTACTAAATCCTTAAGCTATAATCCAAGTACTTCCTTCCGTCGCGCATAAACCTACAAGAACATTGGAATACTAAAACGTAAGCTTTCGCTTAGTAAGTAACTAGATTAGTACATGATCAATACATCCATTCACATATATATGCATGAAGAACATCCTTAGCCATTCGACTCATAACCAAACCAATCTCATTACCATTTACATAACAATACCATAACCATATCACATTATCGTCATAACATTATACACAACAAACATAAACTTACCTTAGACCTTTCAACCTCATGCCCTACCTCTTAATCCTCAATCATTAACGCACCTCCTATTATTCCAAATACTAATCCAAGGCTTAATCCTAACAACTCATTCATTAACACATAACATGAGAATATTCATATTAACATATAGTAATCAAGTTACTTACCTCATATCCAAGCTAATCTACCATTCATGATTTCACCACCATCATCATCATCCTCACTAGTCATCATCATTATCATCTTCATCCTTTGTCATCATCATCATTATCATCATTTTTACTTCCTAACCATAACCATATGATCAAGACTCATTAACACAACACATCATGATCAAGGGTTATAAAACCCATCTAAACCTACCCATCTTCCTTTCTATATCATCACATGATCTTACTTTGATCATATGATGAAAACCCACTTAAATCATAAATCTTAACCTCATTAACAACAAGATAGAATACTTACTTGGGGTGGATCATTGCTAGGAAAGACTATAGCATTTGATCTTCATCTTTTTCTTCTTCCCTAGTCATCAACTAACTTTTTCCCTCTCTTTTTCTTCTTCCTAAAACCGGACCACCAAAACCTTATCTAATAATGATGGAACTTAAAAGAGAATGGTAGAATTCTCTAGATTTAGGTGTAGGTTTGGCCACATGGCAACTATGGTCCCTCAAGTCTTCTTCTTTCTATTTTAGACACATTAAACTTATAACATCATTTAATCCTTGGCAACTTAGGTCCTTGAAGTCTATTTCCTTTATAATTGTGCCACATAATAATTTCCATAACCTTTTAACCCATTCATTGACTATTAGTTGACTATTGGGTTTGACTTCCACGTAACTTTGTTGATTAGCAAATCATATTAAACCTTTGTCAACTCTTCTAGGATGGGGCCTAGTTGTATCTGGGAAACGGGTCTAACATTACAGGTATGAGTATTCAACTTACTTGGTCATTTCTAAAATGGATCATGACTTAGGTTTGTTGTCTTACTTGGTCTAACTAGTACTTCTGAAATGATAGGATTGGGTGACTATGCCGGAAATAGTGGTTTGGATTGCCTCGTGAGATCTTATGTTTTCCGTTGCGTTACGAATCAACTTACTGTATACTTCTAGTCCTTGTTTGTAGCTCCGTAATCCTTTCATTGTTTTCTTATGTCATGGAATTCTCCTCGTAAATGGAAAGTCTTTCCTAGAAAGGTCAATGGTAAAGATCCAACTTAACGGCTGAGTGAGTGACAAGTGGTGTAGGTATCTAGAGAGGGTTTGTCAAAAGGGATGTTTATGAAAAGTTTATTTGATTACAAAGCTTTGCTTTTTGATGTTTTGAATGAAGATTGTTTTTAAAATTTGAAAAGATAATTGTTTCCTTCATGGCATAATCCTTCCTGAATTATACATAGGTGATCAGGCTATGTATAATTGAGGACTAATGATGCGATGCTCGGTTTAGTCAAAGTAGTATTATGTTTCTCAAAAGTTTTAGATGGTGTTCAACGTGTTGTTTGGTAAAATGGTAGCCTAATTTTTTTTAACAAGAAAAATCGGTTCGTATGGGAGTAAATAGTTGGTAGAATGCTAGTAAATCAATTTATGAGGTGATGGTAATATAACGTGTTTTAAAATCTTGTGAAAAATTTGTTGAAAGGGTTATAGGATGTGTGGGAGAATCTTACGGAATGGTAATAATCTATAGTCAAAGATGAAATTTGCCTAACCCCTAATAGGATAGCGGTATGTTGTTGCGAAATGGTTAGGAATAAGATAAATGGAATAGAAAATGTAATAGACGAAGGTTGTGAGTATCGTGGATATAATAAAAGATAGAGATTACATTAGATAAAAAGGTTCTGGTTACAACTAGGTTACGCTAACTTCCTAAGGTGAAGTACAATAGGAAAATACAACCCTAGAGGGTTTAGACTTCGGCTTTATTATACAAGCAAAAACTTTTCCTTAAACATTATCCTTGCCCGTAACATCGACAGGATCCTGGCAAGCTTCTCCTCCTATTAATGCGTATGCTCCTCCACTAGTTCTTCCTCCATTTTGATTCCTCAGCTTTGGGCAATCACTCCTGAGATGTCCTTTTTCACCACATCCAAAGCAAATTACCGAGGTAGGGACCCTACAATCTCTAGCTTGATGATCGGCCCTTTTGCAATTCCAACATATAGCGGGGAAAGGTCCAGTGTGTTGATACTTACATTTGTTGCACTCAGGTAGGGTTCTAGCATACCTTTTCTTATCACTTGGCCCAGCAGCATAGGCTTTCACCACTTATTGTCTCTTAGGTAGTTGTTATGCAACCCTTTCACCTTGATTGTTGTTGTTGTTGTTGTTCCATTTTTGTTTGTTGTCATTATTGTTTCCTACGGCCTTGGTGTGAGCTATGTGTTCCTTTGCCTCGATTGCCATACGGATAGCTTTAGGCATGGTATCGGGTTCTAATGAGGTGACCAACATACGAATTTCAGGGGAGAGTCCCCCGATATACCTCTCAAGTTTCTTGCATTCCGGTTCATCCATTGCGGGGCATATCCGTGCTAATTCATAAAAATGACCAGTGTATTTGGCAAGATCGTCTCCTATCATGGTAAAGTCTAGGATTTCCTGTTCCATTGCTTCTAATTCGCTCCTTGAACAATATTCTAAAATTATCATCCTTTTTAGTTTCTCCCAAGAGATTGAGTAAGCAGCGTCGACCCCTACTATCTGCACATGTTTAGTCCACCATTCCTGAGCACGATCCCGAAAAGTGCAAGTGGCGAACTTAACTTTTTCTTCCTTGTGGCAGTTACAACCTTGAAATATTGTTTCTACTTCTTCGAACCATTTGCAAAATCCTCTCGCGCCTTCAGTTCCGCTAAAGGTGTGGGGATTGCAATCCATAAATCCCTAGCGAGTAAGATTTTTGGCGAGGGCTGTGGCTATGCTCTTGGCAATGATTTGTTCAACAGTGGCTTGTGTCATGGCTGGAGCGGCTTGCTTCGACATAACTTCTTCAAAATCATAAAAGACCATGAGAATTTATAAGTAGTAAGGATCATCACACTCACATATACGCAACCGTGACATGTATAAATGAAGTGAAATCACAACAAGATGCAACCACGAAAATATCATAAATATAATCATAACACACATGAATATATAAAATGAAAATTTTCGGCCTACATAGACCGATATCATACATAGCACAACCATATCCATATAGTAGAGTCAATACTTGATAATTTCGTTGTACAGCAACCAAAATACTACAAGTTTCTTTGAGCTATGCCACACATCCCGTGGCTAGGATAATAGTAAAAGCTAGTAAAGATATAAGTCTAGTCTAGAGGCTTCCTGGTGCTTCTCTGATTGGATCCTGTGTTGTGGCATCATAGTGTTGTGATGAGTTCTGATGTGGGGCCTGAAGTTGTGCATCGATCATATCCAAGATAGTATAGATCCCAAACCATTCTTGAGGAATCTGCTGTTGTCCCTGTTGAGTCGGTGATCTTGGTACTATCCACAGAGTGTCATCTAATTCCCGATATGTGGGAATCGAAAAGGGGAATGACAATGGTGATAGTAGGAAGGTAGGGGCAGTCTCCTGAATCTCAAAAGTCTCAGTGTCACATCTGGTAGTCTCTTCTAAGACTGGCTCAGGTGGTGCTAATACCTCAAATAGGTGGGAGTTATCATCTAACGATGGTAAGTGATATGGGGATGTCGAGGTATAGGAAGGTGAGAGTAGTGATGTAGGTGTATTAGTAGATGAAAAAGCATCATCGATATCTAAGTCTGCGGGAATGATAATAGGGTGGTTGGGTGAAGACATGTCGTTGTAAACCAGGTCAATATAAATATATATAAGTACAAGTACTCATATAAAATAAGTAAATAAAAATGTGTATTGTAATCGTATGCACATCATGATGTTGTGAAGTGTCGTGACCTAGTAGTTATAGTCTAGGGTCAGTGATGCATCCTAGTTCTCTATAACCTTGGCTCTGATACCATTCTGTCACACCCCCAAAATCTGTGGTTGCAGCGGAATGGAATTCCGAGGGCGTGAATTTCATGGTTAACAAAGTAAAAGGAATAAAGAACGACCTCTAAGTGAGTCGTTTCAAAACAAGCGTTTGATTTAAACATAACGTTTTACAAAACATAATTATCAGAGTTCACCATCAAAATGTAAGATTTAAATACATAACCAAACGCTAAATAATGCAAGAAAATCTTCATCATGATGTGCTTCCAAAATGTGACTCAAAAGTGCTCCATATAATGAGGTGTATCATCACCTAATTACCTGAGAATACACGCTAAAAGGGTCAACAATAATGTTGGTGAGATCATAGGTTTAAGTAAACAGTAATGCGGACCACAAGATTTCAATAGCAAGACAATTACAACAAATATAATGTCACAGCCAAAAAAATAATATACAGTGCCTAAGCTCATAACCCCGAAGCTCGACGTAATGGTATGAAATCAAACATAATAATAATAATAATGCACCAAATAAGTGTTTGCCAGACACTCGGAAATAATTCGAATGATATGCGTCCGTTTGACAGGCTGGCGCGACCAACTCGGACGGGGTGTCAACCCAAATAGATCTATTCATAACATCCGCGCTTACAAGTAATTAACGGTTCATGATTCGTGGGGACTTAATTGGCAATGCGGTAACTTAGGCAAAGTAACGATTTTTAGTACTTGTGTCCGAAAAATAAGCAATGTATTCCCACCCCGAGGGTTTAGAAATCATGTATAAACAATGTAAAAATCGGGGCTATGAAACTCACCTTAGCAAAAGTAAATCCCGATTGGTAAATTGGCAAACGGTAAATTAAGTCCGATAACTCTAATCGCGACCTAAATAATACATATGTCTTAGGTTCGAAAACAAGGTCATGCACACAAGTTCATACTCTACTTTATCACGTGTACATGTTTGGTGTAATATTTAACGTCAAAAATGTAGTTGCGTCAATGTGATATTTTATTTAGAAAATCACCCTTTTAGAAAACGTAACTTGTTAATCTCTTGATCAAACTTTAGTCGTCATGTTAATAGTTATTTTGAAAATCTCTAACGCGTCTAACAAGTGTATATAATATTATACCATTTTTGTTTACATCATTTTAGCCAAAATACACCCTAAAGTGTCCAAAGTCCACTTCAAAGAATTCCAACAGCTTTTTCTAATAGCCAAAAATAGGCTGTCAACGTATATGTCGTCGTAAACTTTCTTTAGGCCATAACTTTTTCGTCGTAGCTCCGTTTCTTAAGTTTTACCTATCCTCGCGAAGGTATTTAAGTATACTATCAGATTTCTATGGTCTCATCTAGTCTAGTTACCATTTAACATTAGTTTTCATCACTCAAAATTCCTAACAGCTTCAACAATTTGAGAGGGGGGGGGGCACGTGTGGAAATTTTGGAGTAAAAGAGTTATTTTGATACAAGAGTGTATATGTTGTATGTATTGGGTATTAAAAATAGGTATTGGTTGTTGGTTTGGTGATTAACGAAAGTTATACGAAATTAAACGTAAGATATAAAGGAATTACTTTAGGTGTAGTGAAATATTTTTGGAATTTTGGTAATAATTTAGGAAGTATAAAAATACATTAGAAATAATCGTTGGGCGAATTGGGTATATCGGGTGTTAAATTTTAAATTACGAATAGATTTTGTTGAATTGACAACCGTAAGTAAATAAAGAAAAGGAAATTGTTTTAGGGTTTAAAATTGTGAACCGGAGTAGGAGCAAGGTACTGGAGCGTTGTGGACTAAATATAGCCTAAGTCCTAGTGTACTTGAAAGATGTTCTAATTTTCACGTTGTTTCAAGTAGAAAGTTATATGTGATTTGTTCTCAAATAAATGTCAAGAAAATAAATTCGAGTTTGTTGAGTTGTATTGACCTGTAAATTAGCGGGTTGTAATAAATTCCATCGGTCGTGTCCTCGGCCGTCCACTTGAAGACATACGCGCCACCTACACCATCGGACGAGAGCTAGGCCGAGGTCAATTCGGAGTCACGCATCTAGTCACACACAAAACCACGGGCCACAGATCGGAGGTTATATTTTCCGATCGGAGGTTATACTTTCCGGTAAAGGGTCCGCCGCCACAGACCGCGACAAACCGCAATAGATCGGAGGTTATATTTTCTGATCGGAGGTCTGCATTCCATGAATATCTACAACTTTACCGAGGTCTGCATTCCATGAATACATTGTGTGAGAGAGTGAGTAAATTGAGAGTGTGTGTGAGAGAATGAGAGTGAGTGAGAAAATGAGTGGTGTGTGAGTATAAATGGACCAACCTACTGTCACGCCCCCAAATTTCGTGACTTCCAGCGGAATGGAACATCCGGGGGCATGACTGGTCATAGCACCACAGTTATAGTTATATTGAACGACCTAAAGTGTCGTTTAGAAAATACCTCGTTTGATTATTTGAAACGTTCAGAGTTACAAAGTTTAGGTCCCAAAAGGTGAAACATGTTTGCGGAAAACCAAGTTCATACAAATCAAACGATATATAAGTGCATAAAAATGTAAAGTGAGACGCGTTGACTCCGCGACTCCATGCATGTCCTTATGCAAGCCAATATGCGATACCTTAATTACCTAAAAATACAATGCTAAAAATGCTCAACAATAATGTTGGTGAGTTCATAGGTTTATGTAAATGAAATGCTTCTACGGAAACCACAAGTATAAATTGTATGACAAAATGTCACATAAAAATATTACATTAGCTCTTAAGCTCATGACCCCGAAGCTAGACTGAAATAAATGCCCCAAAAGGGAGTGCTTTGCCAAACACTCTGAATGTATGAAATGAAATGCGTTCGTTTGACCAGTTGGTGCTACCAACCCGAACGGAGGCGTCACCCTCAATAGATCTATCCACTCACCTTCGCTTGCTCACAATTAACGGTCCATGATAAATAAAAGGGGACTTTAAATTGGCAATGATGTAACTTAAGCAATGTAAATGGGTTTGTATTCTCCCCCGAGAATTTAGAAATCAAATAATACAATTTAAAACGGGGCTATGAAAACTCACCTGCTATGATAGCACAATGACAATGATGAAATGAGGCTCGGTCTCTAACCGCGACCTATTATGATGATATGATCTAATGTAAGCAATGAATTAACGCAACACATGCAAATACGTATGTTAACGATACCACTTGTTAATTTTGAAAATAACGTTTATCGTCGAAAAATACATTTTTGACGTCTCGTTAAGTTATAAACTACCTTTCGTATAAATATGTTGAAACGGTACTCCACGATCCTTGTTTGGTGTTCTATCGGCAAAATATAATGTTTTCGTCGCAATTTAATATTTTCCTTAACTTGTGAAAATATGCCCAAAATGGCCTCGTAAAGCTAGTCGTGAAATATTGTACGTTAAGTGTTAGTGATCAAACTCGACGTTTTTGAAAACCTTGTAACCATGTCTTAATGTCGTTTCATTTAACTTTTGATCATACGCGCCTCGATCAATTAGAAAATCGGCTATCAATGTTATGTCTTGTAAAAACACTAGTTTTTATACTTGGATTATTTTTCTATTAGTGGGCTGTCAAAATGATTAATGTTCGTCGGGCTTTAAACGCGTATATCTCGGTCGTTATGAGCTCGTTTTCTACGTTCTTTATATCCACGGATTCGTACAAATATGAACTAACATATTTTCAATAGGTCGGCTCGTCTAGATCACGTCTAACATCTCGTTTTGTCCCTTGAAGTTCGGAAAAACAGCAAGCTATTTTCAGAAAATAGTTTTTCGTCGCCTAACTTTGAAAAATCATATCTCCTTCGTTATAAGTCGGTTTTTAGTGATTCAAGCGGCCACGGTTTCGTTTTTGAAAGAACTTTCTGAATATGAAGGCCAAAATAGTTCAAAATTTTCTGAGTTTTCCAGTTTACACGATTTTGGACAGTAGGTTATTTAGATTGTTAAAAACTCATTTCCTTGGTTCTAAACTTGATCATACCACTTCAAATCAACTCCACAAGTTCGCAAATCCTACCATACACCTTCTTAGGGTGTCATGGGGTCCTAAACATCACCAAACTTGGTGGATTTCATGAGATCATTAGTGAAACTTATAGATCTAGTGTTTAAGATAGTTTATGTTCAAAAGTGGTATCTAAAACATAAGTAACTTGCATGAATAACTAATATAACTTGAAAATACATAAACATATGAATCAAATGAAAGTATAAGATGATCAAAATGTGTTCTTGAAACTTACTTGATGATTTGATGAGTTTTGATAAGAAATGAGTAAGAAACTTGAGATTAAATCACAAAACCATAACTAGGAAGGTAAATGGGGCTTGATTTATACTTGAACTTGGAAAATTTATGGATGATCTTGGGTGTTCTTGGTTTGGCCGATCCAACAAGAAGAGAAAAGAGAGAGTTTGGTGGTTATTTTGCTAGTGAAATTGTTAGGTATGTGTTATAGTTAGTGGACTTGAAATTAAATCACACATAATTCATTAAATGCATTGTACTAGTAATCAAGTGTATGGAGTATTAGGGGTGATTTAGGGGGGCGGCACATGTGCTAAATATGGAAGGGATTTGATAGTTAATTAATGTATTGGTCTCCCATTTATTTAGAGTTAGCTAGTTTTGAGTATACATTGAATGTTATCGGGTACCGAGTTAACTAGAAATGAATCATGACGAGGTGAAATGAAATACGACGAAGTTGTAAAAATTGTAAAATCATGTTCCTTGCAAGAATCGGGTGTTAGAATGATTATCGGATTGAAATTTCGTATACCGGCGGAGTTATAAGCGTCAAACGAAAAATATAGCGATTGGTTTAAAAACACTGGGTAAAGTAATAATATAATTTCTATATCATTAAAATTAGTTTGAAAATGTATTAGGATCATAGTCGGGAGTATTGGGTATAATGTTAGTAGAAATGACTGAGTGGTAACGTTAATTTAACAATTAAGCATACGTTAATGAAAATCACACAACCCGTGCATGAACTGATATGATAATGATGTTACTGATGATATGCAGACTACTCTAGTCTGTATGACGTGTCCTTACTGATGATGCATGAATACGCAGCTAAACCTAACTGGTTACGCGCATTTAAATACCCGTAAACCTAGTTTACGAAATGATGAATGATGCCCATGAATAGTGATTTCCCTCCGGGAATGAATAGTGTCATGTGAATAGTAAAATTTTTGAAAACTTCTCAAAGTCTCAAACTGACTTCAAAAATGATGAATAGTGATCGATGAATAGTAATTTCCGAGATGAATAGTGAAATTTGAAGCTTGAAAAAGGACCTGAAATTACGAGTTGTGACAGTCTTCCACCCTAAAAGGAATTCAGTCCCTGAATTCAGTTGATGTTGGTCTCTGGAGTGGTCTCGGTGAAAAGATGTGGGTATTTGAGTCGCATCTGTTCTTCCCGTTCCCAAGTAAACTCAGGACCTCTGCGAGAATTCCAGCGAACTTTGACGATAGGAATTCGAATTTGCTTCAACTGTTTGACCTCTCGGTCCATAATTTCTGCTGGTTCTTCCACAAAGTTAAGCTTATCGTCGATCTAAATTTCTTCTAATGGAATGAAATGAAATATGCTACGAGTGATTCGTTTGGAAGGCACTTCCTGAGGTTTGAAATATGAAATGGGTGGTGTATGTTGCTGAGCTCTGACGGAAGCTCAAGTCTGAATGCCAGTCGGCCGATTCTAATTAGAATCTTAAATGGTCCAATATACCTAGGGTTCACTTTCCCGTGTTCCCAAAATTGCATCACGTCTATCCAAGGCAAGGTTTTTAACCTAGCTTATTCTTTAACTCCAATTCCAATGGTTTATTGCTTAGGGATACCTAGTCCCAATGATTTTTTGCATCCTAACTGACCTAACTTTTCTATTGTTCTCTTGTTACTTGTAACTGATTCTTGACTTGTACCATTTCCTTTGTTGTTTCACAATCGCATTCTAAACCAGTGAACTTGACTTTCCTATTTCGATCTGTCACTATGTAATTGGTACTTCGACCATAGGGGGCCTTAAAAGGTGCAGTCTACTTGTTCGTGTGATAACTATTATTGTAAAAGAACTCAATCAATGGCAAATGGTTAGCCCAACCATTTCCAAAGTCAATCACACATGCCCTGAGCATGTCTTCCAATGTCTGAATCGTTCTCTCGCTCTGACCATCGGTCCGAGGATGATAGGCAGTGCTCATGTCTAATTTGGTTCCAAATGAATCTTGTAATGATTTCCAAGAGTTTGAGGTAAGGCGACTGTCACTGTCGAAAATGATGGAAATTGGTGCTTCGTGCCTAGAGACTATTTCCTTGACATAGAGTCTGGTAAGCTAATCCATAGCATAAGTCTCTCCGATTGGAATGAAATGGGCCGATTTGGTGAGACGATCGACGATTACCCAAATAGCGTCGAACCCGCCTGTTGTTTTGGGAAGTTTGGTGACAAGATCCATTGTGATGCATTCCCATTTCCACTGGGGAATCTCTGGTTGCTGAAGTAATCCTGATGGTTTTTGGTACTCGGATTTTACTTTAGCACAAGTAAGACATTTGCTAACATACGTAGCTATTTCTTCTTTCATATTCGGTCACCAATAAAGTCTCTTGAGATCCTGATATATCTTATCAGAACCTGGGTGACACTACAAAAAAATAGGCTTTCAGAGACTGAATTTCTAGGGACTGATATATCAGTCGCTGATACATAGCATCGGTAACTGAATTATAGTCACAGTTCGGTCCCTAATACATGGAGATCATAGCTAAGACTAAGTTTCAGTTACAAATATGTCTACACAATAAAAAGGTTTGGAGGGAAATTTTTTAGTGACTGAATTTCAGTCACAGCTGCGTCCCTATTACATGGACATCATACCTAAGACTAAAATTCAGTTACAAATATGTTTGCGCAATAAAAAAAGTTTGGAGGGAAATTTTTTAGTGACTGAATTTGAATCACAACTCAGTCCCTAATACATGGACATCATAGCTAAGACTAAAATGTATAAAAATAGATTAAAACGGACTAAAACGTTTAAAAACGGACGAAAACTTATAAAAACGGACGAAAATGTTTAAAATCAGACGAAAACGTATCAAAACGGACGAAAACGTAAAAAATGGACGAAAACGTATAAAAATGGACGTAAACGTAAAAAAAGGGACTAAAACGGATGAAAACGTATAAAAAAGTTAAAATATAACAGACAAAAACTGATGAAAACATAAAAATACGGATGAAATCGTATAAAAACGTAAAAAATGGACGAAAATGTATAAAAACGGACGAAAACGTAAAAAACGGACGAAAACGTATACAAATGAACAAAAACAGATAAAAATGGACGAAAATGGATTACCGACAGAATATACGGTTCTATATATTGTAATGTACTACACTTGTTTTTAAGACCTACATATATTTGTATCGTTGTTAGTAATTGTAAGTTTGTATATAAACCTATTTACGGATTGCTATTTATGTGTAACACTTAGGGGTTCACGCACGAAACCTCGGTTTATACCCCCGTGACGTGGGAACTCGAGCAGAATTCAAGTTTCAGACGTTCATAACATCTTTAGTATTCACCGATGGCTTTCATTTTGAGTGTTGACAATTTAAGACGTGTAATCGGGATAATGACATCAATCAGTTGCTTCATCGAGCGCGACATCCCTTTTAAAGAAACGACTATTACGTTCTTACCATATATAATAAGTCGTGGTGCCTATAGCAATCGTCAATCCACTATACTATACACACCACTTCCATTCAAGATAATAACAAGAAAGTTGCATATAGGCATATAGCCGATCAACGCACTCTACTTTACACACCACGTGGACTATCATATTGCCTTTACGGGTTCTCACACCCCTAAAGGTCTCCTTATAAATACTATACCATTTTCTCGAAATGGATCAAGCTAATCCCAAGCAACATATCCTGCCTTGGGAACTCCACATTCAAGTCTATTATCCTCTAGGGTAATTGACACAAACCAACTGAGTCGACTCGTGAGCGTTACCCCAACTCGTGACTCTTGTCACATTTTGGGGTCTTTACTGAACGTGGTTTATAAAATATATAAATTAGATTCTATAATACCTCCAAAGAAAATAGAATTTCCCTCTCTCATTTTCAGTTGTCCCGCTATAAGTTTTTAGGAAGCTACATTATTTTTGTACTATTTTTTGAAAATGTTAAATTAAAATATCATTCATAGATATACTAGGGTTACACACACTTTAACATAGCCGCCATCACCATCAACACCACGACCTTATAACATAACCGCTGCCTCATCACCACCTTATAACATAGCCGCCATCACCATCAACACCACAACCACCATCACACCTCATCATCTCTCTCCCTCTCTACCACCAACCGGCCACGCAGCCGCCGGCCACCTAGCCACCGCCATCACCACTGCTCCGCCGCTACTAACAACGCAAGAAGAACAATGGTTGAAGGTCGTGAAGATCGGGTCACTAATAGGTTAACCTTGGGTGTTTATGTTCATGTTTTTGGATCGTGAACTGCCTCACTTCATCGCCGTCTATTCTCCCTCCTATCTTCTCTTTCTCCTGGGTATGTCGAAACCCTAAACATCATTTTTATTAATTTTTTTTGGTTTAAAAACCGAATATGAATGGGATATTAAATTTTCGTGGATAATTAAACTGATTTAAAACATGTTTTGTAAATAATTCATGTGGTAAAGAAATTATTTGAAAGGGTGTTTGGATTGTTTATTTTGATTCGGGTCGGGTTAAACCCCACACTATCCTATGAAAATGATGTTATAGCGTAATTGTTATAAACGACTTCATTCTTATTTATGAACATACAAAAAACTTGCTCATTAGTCGTTGTGGGATACACTCAAACCGTTTATAATCATTAACTTCCCATTATAAAATCCGTTCATGTGGTAAAGAAATTATTTGAAAGGGTGTTTGGATTGTTTATTTCGATTCGGTTCGGGTTAAACCCACGTACGGGTAGGGTTAAACCCAAACTGGTCGGAACCGATTGATCTCTGTGGGAAATGGATTTGCTTATTTCTTGTTATGTTTGAATATGATTATCTTGTTGAAGTGTGTTTGATAGTTTCAGTTTAACGAGACAAACCACAAGGGTGGTTTGTTAGTTCTCGGCTCTGGAGAAACACCAAACTAGGGTGCGCTTAATCTCGAGTCATGATTTGGGTTTGCTAAGTTTCAGACCATTTTGGCTTATTGTTACATGTTTCAGCTTATTTTGACTTATGTCTTATTTGGTTGGTCTTGGTTCGGTTAACATCGAAACAACAAGGGGTGTTTGTGTGATAAGATGGAAGATAACAAAAAGAAACAAGTTAATGTAAGCAGAGGGGGCTCGCGTTCGATAGCCAATCTTGTGCACTCAATGGTAAGACTTTTGCTCGTTCCTAAACGTTGTCTAGTAAGCTATTTTGCTCGTTACTAGTCTGTATACATGAACCCTCTTTGTCATGGTGGGCAGTATTGTTACCAAGTCATTTTAGGAGTCTGAAAATTAGTATTGTTACTAAGTTGATATATTTTCTTGGTTTTTATTTATTTAGTAGAACCACTCGCATGGTCTTGGTACATGTTTGCTCTTGGCTTTAATTTTCTGCTGGTTTTATTAATAAGATATGGTTACAAACAAATACGGAGACCCAAACGTCGCCTAGCCCGCTAGAAGTTTATTATAAGTTGCATTATAAAGAAAAGAGGGACGGGGACGGAGACGGAGACGGATGGCTCATGCACGTAATGAATATGTAAGCATCTTTTTGTTAAAAGCATTTGATTATGATTTTTTTTTGTCAAATATGATATTGGGTGCAACTAGTTTTTAATATTGTTTTCATACCTTCAATCATGTTAGGAAAATATTTGTAAGCATAAACAGATGGCTCTTGATAAATTAAAAGATGAAGGAACGACTCAGATTACTACTGTTATGGAGCACGAGGTTGAGAGACAAGCCATAAAAAGTGTTTGTGGCCGAAAGATATTGAATTGTAAACTCTTGTTATTTGGATTGGTGATTATTATGCTTTAAAGAAATATTGTTATTATTATTGTTTATGGTTTGGAGTTTTATATACTATTGTAAGGGGTCATGTATGCATTGTGAATGGGGACTGAATTAAATTGTATTTGCCACTAACTTTTAGTTTATAATAGAAATATAATGGAACGGCGCCATCATATTGGAGACTGATTTGAATGTTATTTTGTATCGATTAACATATATTTTGAAACTAATTTTCAGTCACTAGAAAAACAAATTAAGGACTAATTCATCTATTTTTTGTGACTAACAATCAGTCTTTAAAGCCTTTCATCGGAGACTAATCAGTTTTTAAATCCTATTATTAGAGACTGATTTGGTACGGTAATCTACAAAACAATGAAACGTATCAGGGACTATAAACAATGTTTGTGGACTAATTTTCAGTCCCTAAATCCATGTATTAGTAACTTTTCAAACATAGTATTGGCGACTGACTTTTCAGTCGCCGATAATATGCATTGGGGACTGAAATAACATGATACTAACCCATAGAAATAAGGACTGACTTTTTTATTTTGGAGACTGATCTCTGGTCCTCGTTGGTTCGATACAACAAGGACTGAATTTCAGTTGATAACGTCACTTTCCGTAACTAAGCTGTTGTAACTGAATAGTGACTAGCAAAATCAGTCCTTGATAGACCATTCGTAACTGATCATGCTGTTTCGGAGACTGATTTTTCATTCTCTGAAAGCCTATTTTTTTGTAGTGTGAATAGAGTACCTTGACTTGAGCAATCCGAGCATAATACTCCGTCTGACCTCTTTACTAAACCATTTGCATCCTTTGGCATACCATGGGGTTTTTTTTTTCTTCATTTTGTCGGTTTTCCTCCTTGAGTGCCTCAACTTGAGCCTCGAGGATTCGTGACGGTAAAGGTGATATGATTGTCATTCTCAATGGTCTGACTCTCAAAGGCTTGAGTCTTTCCTTCCGGTTAAGGGCGTCTGCCACAAC
Source organism: Artemisia tridentata subsp. tridentata (assembly GCA_021014915.2). Taxonomy (NCBI): domain Eukaryota; kingdom Viridiplantae; phylum Streptophyta; class Magnoliopsida; order Asterales; family Asteraceae; genus Artemisia; species Artemisia tridentata. The sequence continues at coordinate 355,385,114 of CP139509.1, read as the reverse complement.
ATTAGCTTTCTTAATTGCCCATTGGTCTAAAGATGGTAGAGCGTGTGTATATCTGATTGGAAAGAAAATATCTTAAGGGGATTGTCAGAAGTTTGAGGTGCATAGTCTATCCTTTATTAGAAGCCTTTGAAATTTGAACAACGTGTCTCGTTACTACTCCTACAACGGTAGGTTCGTCGGAAGTGGGTTATCGAAGAACAAAGCTACGGTAACGGTTTTTGATTCCTTGTGTCTTGCTATAACTGACATCAAGATATGAGCCTCTCTTCACCTAAGATGCTTGGTCCTTATTGCTAGAATTTGTGCTGTTTAATAGTTTTTCCCTAGATTTCCTTTGTCAAAAGTTTCCCATGCTATTGTTTGTCAATCACAAGCTCCTAATTGTATGAAGTGTCGTAGTATGGTGGTTGGTTTTCAAATACGACCCAAGATTTTATGGATAGGTTTTTGACATGATGTGGATAGGAATGGTTTTGCAAAGTTTGGTGTTATACTTTTCTTAGTGCTCAGTAGTTTTGTTAAAGGCTGACCATAAAGGATTTATTTGTCAAGACAAACATATCAGATAATTACTTTCCTACAAGGTATATGAGTTGTATAAACGCTCTTTAAAGAAAATTCCTTTGAATTGGAAGCATCAAACAGGATAAAGTAGTCGGGTAGGTATGTCTGCCTGAATGTTTAAATGTCTAGCATTTCGTTTCTGGGGTTGAATAATGCCTATAGGTTAATCTTCTTGGTTGCTAATGAGTAAATACTTCTGGATCTTCTAAACTCAAAGTATCAGAAACATGTCTCTGATACCACTTGACCGGATCTAAACACACACGTTGTGTTGGGGATACTTTGAGTATATACTTGATAGCACGTGGAATTTACTACCAAGTACTTAGAAGATATTTTGTGTTTGGTGATTGATTGAACAATAAGAACAAATAAGAACACAAACAATATCAACCAAACAATCACTTCAATATATATCGAACGATTACAATATGAACGTGAAGCTCTTGATAATTCGTATGAAGGGATATTAGGTATTAGGTATATGAACCCTAACTAAGGATCTCTTTTTATAATGCAAAGAGTCATATACAAGTAAAACATCTAACCGTATCACTCTATACAAATAAGATATATACCATATCTTTTCTATATTAATCTTCACACGGTTTCACCTTGATCTCTTAAGCAGTCCTAACTTTTCTTCATCAGCAGTCCTAACTGTTCTTCCATCAGCAGTACTAACTGTTCTTGTATTCTTCAACCGTACTAACTGCTTAAGTTTAATTCCAACACTCACCTATATACCAAACGGTCCCTTATTGTATTTGGCAAATCAAAATAGCTATTTTGTTAATTAATGAAATAACCAAAATAGACATTGCTTTTATTATTGAAACTTTAAAGATTAACAATCTTATGACTTTGTGAAAGTAATGGTCTGTTTGGTTTGTAGATGAGTTTGGGATTTGAATTTTAATTTGGACTAGTATTTTGATTTAGATTTAGTATACGAGAAAGAAAGTAATATTTTATTATAGTTTAAGGAAAGAGGCACGAGACTAGAGAGAACATAAAATTGAGGCCTACTAAATAATAAAACCCACCAAGGCGGCGTCCGAGTTGCTTTTTTGGTGTTCCATTACTATTAGTCTTATAGGTTTACCACCGGATGCATTCCAACCATTACATCCCTCAAGGAGACGCGTCCTAGGCAAAGGAATAAAAGGGAAATTGGTTGCATAATGTTGTTCGTGGGAGGAGTGTATTTATTTAATCATTTTTGTGAAGTATAATTTAGTAGTCTCATCGGTCCCTTTACTAATGATATGATTTTTGTTCAAAACCAATCAGAAAGTTTGTATTGTTTGATATCAGAAATTTATGATAATTTCATAAACTTGGACAATTTTGATATAGCTGTAATGTATTATTTCTTGCGTTTAGGTAACAAACGTTAAAAAAGAAATACATAGCATTAGAGGTATTCTGAATTATACTTTAATAAACGAGATCTATAAACTAAAATTTCCCTTTCACAAAACACTATCTTTCGGCAAAAACAACCAAAAATACCTGCACCTATTCATCGTTTGGCATAGTCGATACTTTAAACCTCTAAATTTATGTTTTTAGAAGCGTTTTTCTCTATATGTGTTTTATAAAGAAAATCAGTCCATTCAGTATCAAGATAAAAAGTAAAAACCATTAACCAGTCAACCTCTGTATTACCAATAAATTCATCAACCTTTAATTAATACTCCACTAAATAAAAGTTACAGTCATATATAAAAATGTAGCGACATGTTCGAGGCCAAGATCAAAATCAAAGATTTGACAGGCACGGAGAATCGCTTAATTATGTTATTGCCAACCTTCAATGCAATTTTTCGTCATTATTTTTACTGGCGATATTGCTCTGCAAATTGGCTTTTGTTAACTTAAAAAAAAAAGTAGTTCAAAGCATCGATTTAAACAAAGAAACCTAGTTGGGAAACATATACTCCTCGACCAAGTTTCCCCTGTTTAAACTAATGATATGAACCACAAAAAGAGGCAGAGATAAGTAATGTGTTAGGGTTTGGGAATGTGGCAGGTATATATATAAGGGGAGTGGGCTTGCGTGGTTTTTGGGTTAAGTAAACCTAATGGGCTGAAAAGATAAAATTTGTGTTAGACCAATATTGTTGCGACTCGCATTATTTCACTAATAGTTTATTTAAGTATTTCATTAAGAATTACAGTAACCTTTTCAAGTAAGAAACAGATTGTGGTTATATGTGTGTTTATGGTGGTGTTGTTAAAGAAAGATAAAGGAGTTGGGTTGTGCTTGTATTCGGTTTTAAAGATAAGAAAACACACGAATTATGTGTCACTATGGTTAGAAACACAAAAGTGAGATAAGGCTTGGTGTAAATAAGCTTGTGAATGAGTATGATATATAAGATAAGAATGTGCGTGAGTTAGGATAAATAAAATTTTGGATTAATTTCATATAGGCAAAAGATCACCCTACTTTCAATATTAATTATATATATATATCCAAAATGCAAGTATTGAATGCATAATGTACAATATTTTTAATGCATGTTTGGGTATATATGAAATTTCCAATTAAAAGAAGGGGAGATATGAAATTGCCCCTAAAATTTTTATTATATAGACATCAGGTATTATCGAATAAAAAATGATCTGTATGCCTAACACGTGAAATCAAATGAAAAACTAAATATTTGATTGGTGTATTTGAAAAAGTTGTTGGTGTAAAATGATGTGAGAGAATAAATGTATTACACTTGTCATAAAATGAACGTTTTAGTTTTAACTTTAGATCTATTTGTTAGGTAGATATATCAACACTCTTATCAAATAATCATGTAGGTTGAGTTATTATTTTTATTTATCAAAATTTTTTTTTCAATGGGACGAGTATCAAGTTGAGATATTGGACCTCACTTTATAAGAGCTAATTTGTATCTTTAATTTTTATTGTGTTGGGACAACATTAATTATGTCTTATTATATTTTAATGATGAAAAATAAACCTTCGCAACACATAAGATCACAAAGGTTAGCCAAAAAGCAAACAACTCAATAACTGGGTCTGGCGCGCTCCAGGCGCTCCGACGCGCAGGCAACGCGCCAGGCCACTGTATTGATCGTGACGGTTTTTGAAAATCGGCTTTCCCCTTACCTGACAAATGTAGATCTTTCAATACAGGTATGAATATGATATGTGCTTAGGAACACTCGAAATGAGTTTTAGAATTAGAGGGATCCAAAATCACAACCTCCCATTTTTGACAAAACGCCAACTCAATTATTTTATTAAACGCCTCTAGCCAAGGCTTTTCTAAACTTAGGAAACTCATCTCTTTCACGTGACATCAAGTGAAAGTATTCATAGGACCATAATCCGTATTTACTTCTTCTCTAATCATGTAACGGGTTTACTCCCTTATTGGTCAAACAAAGTCAAAGGTCCCTTTGCGTAAATGCATCCTTTCCCGTCATGGGATATGCTTTACTACGATGCAAAGAATTTAGCTTATTTGCATCAAGATAATTATTGATTACGTCGAGTTGTAGAAATTCAACGAATTATGATATTATGAATACTCGATGTTGAGTTATTTAGGATTATGAGTAACATTTGATTTTCTTATCCAAAACACAAACCATAATCATCATTGTCAATTCTTTTCTTTAATGACAATGTGATTAAGCCCTAACCAATCCTTGGATTATCTCATACACCAAATAAACCTTCAAACCATTTCAAAATCCATCCAAACCTTATCCCCAACATTTCCTTAATATTCCTTGTACATGCATGTACATTTGTCCCCCAACATTCCAACATTTTCACATCAACCTCTTTTTTCACCACATTCCGTCTCAACCACTACAATCAAACACACCATTCCATTTTCCTATTCACTATCTTCTCCAACTCTCTACTCTCACACACATCTATTTTGAAATCAAATTTCACACACACCCTCTCACAAACCTTCTCCCACACACACAACCTTATCCTACCATTTGAAATTTGAATTCATCTCAAAAGCCTCATCACTTCAACATCCCATCCTTACAACTCATACACTCTCATAATCACTCTCAAATTCACACACACTCCTCTGACATTCCTTTCCTTCCCTCACACACTTGCCAACTCACTTATTCACAACATTCAAATTTGAATCCAAGCCTTAGGCTCCTCATAACATCACCTTCCAATCAATACAACTCACCTCCCTCACATACAACCTTCCTCACTCTTCTCTCCTCTCACACTTTAAATTCAAATTTGAATTTCAAACCAAAAGCTCCCTTCTATCACATCAAGCCAACTCACTCCAACTCATCTCATTCTATCTCAACTCTCTTAACCTAACCATGGTTTCTTTCCAACCTAACCTCACTCTCTCACTTCAAATTCATATTCTTCCTATAACGACCTAAAATTTGAGCTAAACTTTTACGGTCGATCTGACGTAACCTAATATTCATACTATACGTTATATTTAAATTTTGAAAACGTGGGAAAAACCTAAACTACGCTTAATAAGAAAATGACTAAACATTAGTTTTTAAAAAAATCAAATATCACACGTGAGAGAGTTTGCATGGACCGAATATTAGAGATTTTGTACACACACATTTTGAAACAAATTAAGGAAACTACAATTTGATAATCACCTCCCTTAAACCACCCCCTTAATTTTTGAACTAATCACTCAATCATCACTTTATTTTCGGCCCTAAATCACCTCCCAATCAATCAATTACTAATACACGTGTTTCTTAATTTGAGTTTTCTCTCTATATCATTTATTCATAAACAATACACACCCCATCACTATTTCTAAACTAAATCAAATACAGTCGCCGCTCCTAACTAAAAGCTAGAGGTTTGAGCATTCACCAAAAATGGTACGTTTCACATCGGGTTGGTTGGTGACTGGAGGTCTGCTCAAGTTTAGATCGATCGCGTTCGGGTTTTGGGTTCTATTGTGTCTCGCGGAATCTTATGTTCGTGTTCGTGTTTTTGGTTTTGATCTATCGTTTCGTCAAGAGGTATATGAACTACCATTTAAGTATATAATCATACTGTTACCTATAAGAATTAAGTTAAGAATCTGTTATATATATCTACCTACCCTATACATCTATTACCATAAAACCATGATCAAGTATCACCGATACGAATGTCATTTTAAACCATGTTGTTTTTGACGTGGGAATGAATACCATGAGTCATACGAATATATGGTCATTGGCGTTAAAAAGAAAAGAAAAGAAAAATACGAAATTACGGTAGAACCATTGCTTAGTTGATCCAAGTCATCTTAATATTGTTTAGTAATTAATATTTTGTAATTAATATATCAACTTGTATTATATATATAAGAATGGTGAAGAAGAATATGCGGCATGCATGGATCTGTTCTTTTTTATAACTGAGCATGAAATGGTCTAGGACTTTAAACATACATTTAGGCAGTAATTATAGTTTGGAATGTAATGATGATAATAAAGAACCATAAACAAGGTTTTGATCGTGGGCATCATGCTATCATTATTGTATCATTTATTGTTTAAGCCTTTCAAATATTTGTCTTTAATATGCTAACTACGTACTTAGTTGAATATGGAGTCCCATTCTAGGTGAACAAAATTTGCATATGAACACAAGTGTTTGACTGAATTTGTTGACATTAAATTTCTCATCCACATAATTTATATAACAGTTTGAAGTGGAGCAGTAAATCTTAAGTGATGCTAAACATACCAAAAGATGTCATTATGGGCTCTATAGGCACATGTCTCTTAAGTATAAACAAAAAAAGTGTGTTGTAGTAATTGTTCATACAACAAAATAAGTATCTAAACAATAAATTATATAAATACTCCGTATAAGTTAGACTGCTAGTAAGTAATTACCTATTAAATTTACGTAGATAATCTGAAGAAGGTGTAAGTTGTGTGTTCGAGAACATCTTTTTTCAATTACGTGTTGGTTTATTTAAGGTACAGATATTCCGCCCTTTCTCAGTAAGGGTATCTCATGACTTGATTATTTGATGTTTGATATTCTAATTTATGATCAATTTGATATTCGTTTGGTTGTTTTGTCTGACATGATTCGTTCGTTATCTCCTGTGACATCAGTATTCGAATCCTTAGATATTTTGTATTCCATTGATATTATGACTTGTATGAAAAATCTTTTTTGAATATATATATATATATCTTAATGATGGTTTTGAGAAATACTATTTTTTTAAATGATTTCTATGAATACGAGGTAACACCACTTTTTATATGAAGGTTTAATGACTCTTATGAAAACGGCTTTTAAAAGAATACTTTCATGAAAACAACATTTAAATGATTTTCATAATTACATAATCTGATTGTACTATATCCTTAAGGATTTCTTATGACTCATTGTTTCCTGATATTTGTTATGCTTTGATCCGTATTTGTTTAGCTATTCGTTTGATTACTCGTTTCATGCTATATTCTATTCGTATAGCTATTATCTGAGTTGGATAATTTATAATTATCCCTTATCATTAGATTGCATGTACTATGCCTATTATGTTGCCCATATTTGTAGCCAGTCATGGGGAGTCCATAGCCTTGCCATTGATGCACCAATGGTATTGACACTATCTGTGAAGGTGGGTTTTTGTCCATAGCGTTCCCATTTGTTTATATAGCTGTATATATAGTGCACCTGGCCCGTGTTTATTATATGTATGTTTAGTCTAGAACTGGCATATGTATCTCTGTTTTGAAGGGAGCGTATGCATGCATCCTAGGTACTTAGTTCAGTTTTGATATATACTTGTGAATGGACTTGAGTGTGTGTTTAATACACCTCATTGCACTTTTGGTACATCGAGCTAGCTACTCCATGTACAATTTGCTATATGTTTTGTTGGGCATTTCCTTTGATATTGTTATCCACTTTATGTTCATTATTATGCTTTGATCCCTTTCATATGTTCCATATTCTGTTTGACATCTTGTTTAGCAGGTTCTCTTGGATTCATTCACTTATTCATTTCGTATACGCTTATTACCTTTCATTTGTTTATATCTGTTCACTGAGCGTTAGCTCAGCCGCATTTTCTTTTCTCTGCGGCAGATTATAAGTGGGATGCTGGGCATGAGTGTTGAGAGTAGAAGATAGAGGACCTACCCTTGATTAGATTCCATTATTGGAGTTATGATTGTAGACATTATGATTTGGATATGTATTGTATTTTAGATTATTGTTTGGATTAGATTTCGTAAGTCTTTGTAATTCTTGACTTAGTATTTAATAAGTAGTCTTCCGCTTGCGTTTATATGTTCTGATTGACACCATAATGTTACACCTAGGCCCTTTTCGGGTTGGGGTGTTACACTTCCCTTTCTCACTCTAAACATAACATCCACACTTCCTTTCTTGGAAAGGAATATTCCATGGCATATTCTTTCTCTCTTATCTATGCCATGTGAGGAATACCCAATTTACCCCTATCCAATTATCCCTTTTCTCTTTGATAATTGGTTTACTTAAACATGTCACAAAATAATTTTTATCAAATAGCTATTTGAGTTGGTTGAACTTGAGGATGAATGATAGAAAGGTCTGATGTGTGAAGTACAATTGGGGGTTTAGCAAGGTTGGGTATTTAAAAGACCAAAATCCCAAAGAAAGTATTACAGGAATTCTAGCGTGCTGCTGGCGCTCCGATACGCCAGCCTCGGTAATATTTTCCCAACTTGGGATTTTTGCCTATAAATACCCACCATTGGCTCTTATATTCCTCACCCCTTTTCATTCATTCTTTCTCTCCAATTTCTCTTCTCTCAATCATCTAATTCAATCTTGTGTTCTTAATCTATCATGTAGAAACGTAGGGGGGGGGGGTGAATACGTTCTTATTTAAAATCTTAAATATTTCGTATCAAATTCCCGATCAAGTGTGACTAAATATGAATAGTGGTTATGTCACTCATAACAATTATATATGTCACGTAATTACAAGTATGTTTACCAAGTCATGACTCACATATCATCAATACAAGTAATCAAATAAACATAAGCACAACACAAGGTTAAAAGAGTTAAGCTTTGTTTGATTACACTGTAGACGGTCCTTAATATGTATGGACGGTCCCATATATATTTAGGACCGCCGTCCTAATTAAGGGACTGCCGTCAGTGGCGAGTTTATGACATGTGATGATGTTTTCATATGTTTTGCATTTTTAAGTTAACTAGTTAATATCACAAGCATGATCACAATACACGCAACAAGCCACACAAACCTAAATGTAATGTAAGTACAAATGTAAAGATAAATGCAAGAATATAAAGTAAAGAGATGAGAAGAGAAAACGCAAACCGGATACGATGATTTATAGTGGTTCGGCACGAAGCACCTCTTCGCCCTACTCCACTCCCCGAGTACCCAACTCGAGAGTTACTTCACTAGTCAACACGCTCCCTTTAGGCGGAACAAACCGTACACCAAAGCTTACACCAATTTAATGACACTAAGCAGAATGTCGAGTCCTAATCCTAGCTAGAACCAATCTACACAAAACCCACGTGGCTACACGAACAAGCACTTTTGTCCACTTGGATTTACACACAACCCAAGTCTTCACACGGACGATCACCCCGTCCTAATCTTCACATGGAAGATCACCCCGTCTACTTGAATCTTCACCCAATCCAAGTCTTCACGGACCTTCACCCGGTCCTAGTCTTCACACACGGACTCACACCAAGTCCAAGTCTTCACACACCGACACACGAACTTACACAAAGTCCTAATCTACACACAATCACCTACGGACGTACACACCGTCCTAATCTACACAATTACCCACAGACTTACACGTTGTCCGGATTTACACTTATACACCTAATCACGACTTACACACAAGTCGGATACACTAATGTACAAATGAGAGTTTGGAGGAAGAAGAGAATCGTAACACAAGTTACGTGTGTGTGTGTGTGGACTACATTATAACACTTCGATTCTTGACGAATTCGAGTGTTCTTCTCTTGCACTTGAGATAGAGGATAGCGGGATCACTTATAAACACATACCAAAGAGTTATAGTGATCAAAGAAGGAGGAAGAAAGAACAAAATATTTTTGTGCAAAGAGGTTTGGTTTTTCTAAGAAAACAGTGTAGTATTTATAGGCACCAGGAGTAGCGGGGACGGTCCCTTAAACCTTGGATGGTCCCATATATATAAGGGACCATCACCTATTTACGGGACCGTCCTGATAGACGCTCCTCTTTTTGTCCTTTAGTGGTGAAAATTTATATGGTGAAAATTTATCTGATTTAGGCGGGAAAAATAGCTGTTGGGAATTTGAAATTCAAATTTATTTTTCTTTAAAACATTTCTCTACCTGACGACTCCATACCAACTGTGCTGAATCTTTACGCATCTATTGAACTGCATAAGTATTTGAATATTCTGCAAATTAATTAGAAATCCAAGTCAGCATATAAGCTACAAAAAAAAGGCACCCAAGTTGTGATTTATTGTATGCAAATATCCTAAATCTTTCTGCTTAAATATTTATATTAGTAAGGCGATAAATGGGTGTACCCAGTCAATCAACCTTTTGTTTTGTGATTCTGGTCTGGATCACACCCTCCCTCATTAGCTCCATATACAATTGCCGCTAAAAGGCGTCTGGGAAGCCACCTGAAATAAGTTAATCCAAACACCCAAAAAATCAGCTTAAACTTCCAAACACCCTTTTAAAAGCCTTCAAAACCCACAATCAATTTTCAAAACCAATTACAAAAACTGGAACAGTAAACAATATACAATACATAAAAAGTTTATAATCTTTATACAAAAACTGGAACAGTAAACAATAGCAAATCCATGTTCATGGTCAACGCAACTCCATTCTAAAGCAAATATATTGAGATTGTAGGAAATTTAATAGATACCAAAAGACAAAATAAAACTTTGACAAAATATATATACTTGTAAATTAGCAGGTGCACTTTTCATTATTCGCTTTTGTTTGTCCACTTTTCATATGATGAATGCATTTTCAACTATTTGCTAACTGGTCATCATACTTGTGAGTAACATTTTGTCATCTCAGCCCAATAACTAAAATGGGATCTAGTCCTGTACAATATTAAACCCGATCCAATCCAAAAGGATAAGTTGCGTATTAATAAGTTACCCTAAACACACTCTTATTATTTTAACAACCATAAACACAAAAACATTATTTTGTCTGCCTACCATCTTCGCATCTCTCACCAAAACCATAATCAAATAGATCAAATCAAGAACTCCATCTCAGATTCATCTTTAATCCAAAACTGAAACAATAAACCCTTCTAATCTATCATCACAAACACAATCAATACCATAAATTTTTCTTCTACATTTGTTGCTCTTGGAAGACCACGACCACACAGACTTCATCTTCAAGATCCTTTGGAGGGTCTCGGGTAGGTTCTTCATATGATAGTTTCACTTTGTTTTTGGTCTTTGAACGAACCAAAGAAAGAAAGTAACACTCTTGTTATACTTCTTTCTTTATATTCGGATAAAAAAAAGAAGATCGATGATGATTCTTTTCTTTCTTTTGCTTGACCTTCGAATGTCTTGATTTTACTATAAATAGTACGAAAGAAATAAAGCTGAGATCTTGTAATTATCTGTTTAGTTCGAGGTATGTAATATTGTATGGTGATGGGTTTAAATAGAGTGATGTTGTATTTATTAAATGAGTAGGATGGGATAGGATTTAGATCGGAGTTGTTCTGATGACTTTAGTTATCAACATCCTCAGTCAGGTTTTGTAACTGAATCGGGCTGGATGGGATTGTTGTGTGTGATGATTGTGTTTATATAGAGCACTTTGTAACTTGAGATTGGTTGGTATTTGTCACACCCCGCCGAAGGCGGAAACGCGGGGTGCGACGAAATCAACATACATCGCAAAAGAGATATAGTACAATACCATAATTAAAATTTAAGGAAATAGTACATTAATACAACATTGTTTTAGCCAACAACGGCCATTGAAACATATAATTTTGTTTCCAAAAGATAACATTTTATTTCATCCAACTAGACATGATATATGAAGACTCCTTTATGCTAATGTCTTCATAACATATACTTACTGGTGATCACCTGAAATGCATGAGAAAACGGGTCAACTATGAAAATAGTTGGTGAGTACACAGGTTTTATACAAAAGAAGTCCAAGGTTTTTGAGAAAAGTCCATATGGTAGAGGTAGTGTCAAACCATTTAGTTACATGTCCCGCCCATACAAGACTTGTAACCTATGGTTTCACAAACCATTGCATAGAAAATTGTACATTTTATAGTCAAACACACATGTTCATCAGGTTCACATTAAAAGCACCATGTATATAATAATGTATGCGGCAAAGCCCCTAAAACAAATAATATGCATTTTGTAGACAGGGGAATGAGAGGTTGTCCGACCTCTAATAGCGCTATCCATACTACCTACTGCTCCGCACAAGGGACCCGTACGAACGGTACGTATAAATTGGAGTGCGAACGGCAAACCAATCGGGGACTAACAATGCGAATGTACGAACAATACATCATAACAACTATTATATATTATTAAGTCATGACTGCTCCGAACAAGGGAGACTTAAAATTTGGGTGCGTACGGCACATCATAAGTTCAAAACAAGTCATTAGTTCAAAATGTATCTTAAGGTTCAAAGTCAATTTCAAAGAGTTCAGGTAAAAATATAAGTCATAAGTTCAAATAAAAATACAAGTCATGCATTTCACCCCAAATAAGTAAAGCGGTAAAAAGGGGGACTGTGAATACTCACCTCAAGTAAAACAGTCTGAATAGAGTAAGGTTAAATAGTATAAGTGTGCAGCTCCGACACGCGACCTAGATTAGTATGGCAAGTTTAGTTTACAGTTTCTGGTTTAAGACTCGATGAAGTTTAAATATGTTTAAGAGTTTTTAAGTGTTAGTGTTATTGTTGCTTGTGTGGTAGCGTTTAAGTTTCAAACAGTTTTTAAGTGTGTGTAAGTATTGGCTCTTGGAAAAGTGCATAAGTATGTATACACTGGTACAGATTCTGCCTATCGTCACACTGGAAATGCGTGACTATATGCATATAGTCACACACGTTTTTTTGGGTGTGTGTGACAAAAAGTCGCGCCACCGTAGGTATCATATGGTCACATTGTTTATTTTGTGGCCGTTTTCATCGAAAAAGAGTGACCATAACCCGAATATGTGTGACTAATTAGGCACAAGTTTTGTTGGATTCATCAGTATGTGTGACTATTTCCCATCCTATGGCCACACGAAAATATAATAAATGTGACGTTTGTGATGATTTAGTCACACATCGTGTGTTGTTTTTTTCGAGTTAGTCACATACAATTTAAAAAACAGTGGCCAAAAGTGTTAATAAGTGTGACCATATGCTGTTTAAAGTGAAGAAATGTGTACTATTGATCATCCAATGGTCACATGAATTCTTAGTTTGTGTGGCCTTTTGTAATATTTAGTCACACAAAGCATGTTTGCTTTGGGTATTTAGTCACATACAATTAAGCATAAAGTGGCCAAAAGTGTTAATAAGTGTGACCATATGCTGTTTTAAGTGAAGAAATGTGTATTTTGTGTGACTATTGATCATCCAATGGTCACATGAATTCTTAGTTTGTGTGGCCTTTTGTAATATTTAGTCACACAAAGCATGTTTGTTTTGGGTATTTAGTCACATACAATTAAGCATAAAGTGGCCAAAAGTGTTAATAAGTGTGACCATATGCTGTTTTAAGTGAAGAAATGTGTATTTTGTGTGACTATTGATCATCCAATGGTCACATGAATTCTTAGTTTGTGTGGCCTTTTGTAATATTTAGTCACACAAAGCATGTTTGTTTTGGGTATTTAGTCACATACAATTAAGCATAAAGTGGCCAAAAGTGTTAATAAGTGTGACCATATGCTGTTTTAAGTGAAGAAATGTGTATTTTGTGTGACTATTGATCATCCAATGGTCACATGAATTCTTAGTTTGTGTGGCCTTTTGTAATATTTAGTCACACAAAGCATGTTTGTTTTGGGTATTTAGTCACATACAATTAAGCATAAAGTGGCCAAAAGTGTTAATAAGTGTGACCATATGCTGTTTTAAGTGAAGAAATGTGTATTTTGTGTGACTATTGATCATCCAATGGTCACATGAATTCTTAGTTTGTGTGGCCTTTTGTAATATTTAGTCACACAAAGCATGTTTGTTTTGGGTATTTAGTCACATACAATTAAGCATAAAGTGGCCAAAAGTGTTAATAAGTGTGACCATATGTTGTTTTAAGTGAAGAAATGTGTATTTTGTGTGACTATTGATCATCCAATGGTCACATGAATTCTTAGTTTGTGTGGCCTTTTGTAATATTTAGTCACACAAAGCATGTTTGTTTTGGGTATTTAGTCACATACAATTAAGCATAAAGTGGCCAAAGTTGTTAATAAGTGTGACCATATGCTGTTTAAAGTGAAGAAATGTGTATTTTGCGTGACCATTGTTCTTCCAATGGTCACATGAATTTTTATTTTGTGTGGCCTTTGGTACTATTTAGTCACACATCGAATTAAACAAAGAGTGACCAATAATGTTGGAGCAGAGTTGCTACTGCTAGCAGTACTAAGGTAGTCCAAGGTAGTCCTGCTGAAGCAGAGTTACTGCTGCTAGTACTATGCTAGTGCTGCTGGAATGTGTATATATATTATATATAAAACAATATTAAAAAACACAAGAAATTTCAAATTGAATTAAACTCTAATGTATATAACTGGACAAAATATACAATTGTAATGTCGTACTTAATTAATCAAATATCTAAAGACTTTTGAACCTTCACCCCCTTAGCAGTTTGCCTTAAGTCGTTAGCAGATATATATTGTTTCTTCGTTGGTGCCTGTGGTACACATTTAGTCACATGGTTTGTTGGTGTAACCTGTAGTAAACAAAAGACGCTTCTATCAAACATTGAATTACATATGAATAATTATATATGTAGGTTGAAAAAAACACATGTACGTACCACCTCTTCAAAAATAACTTGATCCTTTGGCCATGCAACGAAACTACCTTCGACTTCCTTAACTGTTTTGAACCCATTATTTGCTACGTCCGGTATGCATGCTGCATCAACTAACGATGAATCAATTGACACTCTGTAGCAATCATTTGGGAGTGGTAGGTTATGCAGCATTTGCTTTCCATAGAGACTGGTATACGGTACCAAAAGCAACGATATTTGATTTCTTTGTGTGCCAGAATTTGCACTTAAGTGTCTACAAAAAAAAAAAAAAATTGCATGTATATATCAGAAATTATTTAAACAAAAGAATAACAAGAAACATGTTGAAATACATACTGTTGGCAGTGCTTGTGTTAGAGACACATCTTGTTGCGATTGGGAATCTGGAGACCCGTTTCGTCGCTTCTTTTGCTTTGGCTTATTGGGTCCGACAGTTTTAGCAAGTTCCTATATGTATATATAAAACACGTTACATTATTTAAACAAAAGAGTAACAAGAAACATGTTGAAATACATACTGTTGGCAGTGGTTGTGTTGGAGACGACACATTTTGTAGCGATTGGGAATCTGGAGACCCGTTTCGTCGTGACTTAAGGTTAGGCTTAGGCCTGACAGTTTTAGCAGCAGGTTCCTATACGTATATATAAAACACGGTACATTAGTCGATCATGTATGTAAAATTCAAAAATCAAAGGGCGATCTTTTATTACTATACTTACCATTGTTTCCGTTACCTTTTTAGAAGTTTCAAGGCCATTGGATTTCTCCTCAATTCCCGCATCTTTAGGACTTACAACACCACTTGTCTGAGTGCCATTGGAGTCACCTGCAATATTGTCAATGGCCATTGGAGTCACCTGCAATATAAATTAAGAAATACAGTCACTCATCAGTTTATGTTCAATGCCTAGTATCATTAGCATCAGTGGTGTTAGCATTAGAAAATGAAATTGTTAACAACATAAAAAATGGCTTACAACTGAGGCTATTGGCGATGGTTGAGTTGGCAGAGTTATATTCATCCCTTTATCATTCAACTGTTGCAGAATTTGAGAAAGCATTACATTTGTGTTTTCCACCTCACCGGATAATTTATTGACCTGCACATCTTTTTCGGTCATCTCGGCGGACAATTTTTTGATCAATTTATCTTTTTCTTCACGCTCGCGTCTCTCATTATCCAGTTGAGTTTGAAGTAAGGCAATTTTTTCATTGGCTTCTTGTTTTCTTCGAGGAAGGCCAAAATACTCTTTGTATGTTACTGCACCTCCCACTCCCCTGGCATAACCGCCCTTTTCCTTACCAAATACAAATGTCATGGCATCAGTGCCATCATCAAAACCCGATGTTCCTTCCTTGATCTTGTCATCAGCTTCTTTCTGCACAAAAAATATAGGAAATGTTGGGATTAAAAGTCTTCTTGATGCTGTTACTACTGCTAGTACACAAGCTACTACTGCTAGTACACAGTTAAATGTTGCTGCTATATAAGCATAATAATAGAATTAGCAGTCAAACTTACAAGTTCATCTCCCTTTGATTTAATATCATCATTTGGGTATTCGCCGTCTTTGTTTACCCTTCCTTTCACCCACATTACATCACGGGGGGGTTCTTCATCCGCTTCAATCTCTTTATTTTCGATCTAATAAACATCAAATGCATACCCATGTAAAGTTAAACCAAGATAAACGAAAATATGTGGATGCTTACACATGTACAGTTAAACCAAGATAATCGAAAATATGAGGGTATTAATGCAAATGTGCAAATTGGGCAATGTAAACGGATTCATTTCTCATACTGATCGTCTCTTAATTGGTAAAACAAACATTGTGTAATCTTACCATTTTCTCTTTGACATAAGCATATCCACCTCGTCCCATTTTATGCTGATAAATATTTTGGGAACGCGCCATTTTACCTTTCTCAGATTTCTCCTAAAAACACAAAATCATAAGGCGTTTAGATGCGGTAATGCTGCAAACTGAAAATAACAAAATGACATATACACTTAATTAAAGATGACTAATTAAAACCTTGTATGCTTCGGTGGTCGTGTATTTAACATACTCGACCCAGTCTTCTGATTTCATTATTGTATTATACAAGTCCGGGACTTCATTCAGTTTGGAAGGTGTATTTAGGTTGGGCAAAATGTAGTTGACTTTGAGCTTCCTTCTGTAATTCCTTAGCATTTTACCAAGACTAATCATTATCAATTTTCTGTATTGGACGTCAACAACAAAAAATTTCTGAAAAGATTAACACAATGTTGTTAATTAGTTGCACATAATGTAACTGCATACATAAACTTATGTAGTATTGGGTTACAAAATAGTATATATGTACCAAGATTTCATCCCATAGTTTATCTCTTGCTTCTTTATTCACCTTCTTCCAGTGTAGAATCTTCACACCTATCTGCTCACGAGCCACATCTCCTAAAAAACTCACAAACACTGCTCTGTTTTCCCCTGTTACCCTACCGAGTGCATCGAAGGTTACCTTGAGCTTTGTTGCACCAGGTTTGTCATGCTTCGCGCGAAACTTTACTAGCCTGGTTGAGCCCCTCTTAGCTACTATCTCAGGTGTTTGGTTGGTTAAAGGCTCATCTATATCTTCTTCATCAGAAGACTTTTCGGATTCATATTCTAAGGCGTTATCATCATGTACAATATGATCAAGAGGAAGCAAAGTATGGTTATCAACAATGGGTTCAGTTTCCATGACTCTTGAGCAACAAAGGGTAAAAGAAAATGATTATGGCTTAGCTTGGAGAGTAATGGTGAGAGAAGATTTGATTTTTGTTTTTATTTGCAGTCTTTTTTTTAGGAGAGAAAAGAGGCTATACACCAAGAATATGAATCGTTTGTGATTCAAAAAATTTTGATCCAAAAATTTGCCTCCAAGTTGTAATTTGAAATTAACAATTGAATTATTTGAAAATTTTCCCTTTGAACCTGTTAATTAAAGCATAAACTTGATTTTTGTTTTTTATTTACTATCTTAATAATCGCAAATAATGTATCATACTGTGCAACCATCACATCAACAGTACAAACGTAATTACTACATATTGTACCCTTACCAATTACATTTACAAAACACAAATTACTAATTACCTTTTTGTTATTTGGTTTCATTGTTTGCGTGCTTGTGTTTGCCATAAGAATGTGTGTGTTGATTAGGGTTTATTGATTTTTGTGTGTGTTTACAAATGACCGGGTAAAGGGATTAATTGCTGGTTGAATATTGAATTTGTGGTTTGGTTTAACTATAGCTGACGTGGCAAGATTTGTTTAAAAAAAAAAAAACTAATGGTGATGAGGTGGCGGTGAAATCCGGCTATAGCCGGTAAATAGGGATGGCAACGGTTCGGGTTCGGGGCGGGTTTTAGTATACCCATAACCGAACCCGTTTATAATATACCCGTACCCGCCCCATATCCCACCGGATACCCGATTAATATTATCCATCGGTTTTTCGGGTTTCCCCGCGGGTATTAGTTATCCGTACGTAGTTGAATATTATATGGACAAAATTGGCGGTATTAAGATTAAGTCACGCTAAAATCCACCGAAAAAACAAAAGAAAATACTCTAACCACTCCCAACAATAACTCAGCTTTAAACTTTAACACAATGCCACGTCAGCTTTAACACACTCACCCTTAATTAACTGAGCTTTAGTTATACACAAGATGTTTAACGAATGAGCCGAGATGATATGGTTGTATACGAGATGTTTAACGAATGAGCCGAGATGATATGGTTGTATATATACGAGATGTTTAACGAATGAGCCGAGATAATATGGTTGTATACGAGATGTTTAACGAATGAGCCGAGATGATATGATTATACACGAGATGTTTAACGAATGAGCCGAGATGATATATATGGTTGTACACGAGATGTTTAACGAATGAGCCGAGATGATATGGTTGTATACGAGATGTTTAACGAATGAGCCGAGATGATATGGTTATACACGAGATGTTTAACGAATTGAATGAGCCGAGATGATATGGTTGTATACGAGATGTTTAACGAATGAGCCGAGATTATATGTTTGTACATGAGCAACACACCCAACAATAACTCACGCAACCTTTCGACCCTGTTTCATCATTTCTTAAAAGAGTTTAATTTCTAGACCAACCCTGATAGCTGGATGGTCTTGAGGCAACTCACGCAACCTTTCGACCTCTGGATCAGCACGATTATGCATCTGTAGCATAATACGAGTTATCTCACCTAGCAAATTGTTAATCAATTTGAGTTCTTTTTCTTGTTCATTGTGTAATCGGGTGAGGATAGCCTTTTGCACCTCTGCTAGTTAATTTGTTAGCCACAGTAGTGTTTGTGTTAAAATTAGTGATACTTGCGAGAGAGTTTTATAAGAAGTTGTGTGAGAAAACGAAGTGTTGTGAAAGTGGCTTTGATAGTGGAAAGCCGTTAAACTAGCCGTTGGAGGCTATTTTAAAAATCAGATTGAAAGTAAAAGTAACCGTACGAGTATTATTCAAATTCAAACGTAAAGTAACAGTACAACATATTAATAACGAGCGGGATATTTAAATTTTAAAATTTCAAATTCAAATTAAACAAAAAGGCGGGATATATTTAAAATTTATCAATTCAATTCAAATTCAATTCAATTTATAAATTGAAAATAAAGTATCAAATACAAATACATTAAACATGAAATAGAAATACATTAAACATGAAATAGAAATACATTAAATGTCAAATAAAAACTACGTTAACATAAACAATGATTGATTAACATAAACAACATACGATTAACATAAACAACGGACGATTAATAAAAACTATCATCTGAATCTGGGTAACCATCTTCAGAGGATTCGGAAGGTGTGAAAAAACCAGACTCCCACCTTTGCCTACGTTCTTCATCCTCCCTGGCTTGCCGCTCCAAACGATCAGCTTCCTCTTCTCTTTCAAGTGCTTCCATTTCCAGGAGGACTTTCATATCTGCTTCCTCTTGCCTAAGTTGTTCCTCAGTTAACCCAAACGGATTTGGGTCTTGGTTATGAACTGGTTCATTTTCAGGTTGATTATTCACCGGAAAATTTTCCGGTTGGAAAACCGGAAAGATATGCTCGGGTGGAGTATGGAATTTTTCATTTTCGCTAGGTGGGCTTGGAAACTGTTGGCCAAAATCCTTTTGGCGAGGTGGGCTTGGAAATTGTTGGCCAAAATCCTTTTGGCGAGGTGGGCTTGGAAATTGTTGCCCGAAATCTTTTCTGGAAGACATCTTGAATTTGAGATGCTTGGATCTTGAGTATTTGAGAAGTTTGGAATGTGTTTCTGTGTGACTTGTGCTTCAGAAGCATTGGTATTTATAGGGTACAAATGCACACGTTTTATTAACGTGACTTTGAATTTTAATTGTTGGGGCTAACCTGCGTTAACGCAGCGTTAATATGTTGTACTTTATCTTACGTTTGAATTTGAATTTTAATTTTAATTTGTTAAGGCTGAGTTATTGTTGGAAGTGGCCTAAATATACCCATACTTCTCAAACACATTCAGACTGCGATAGATATTAAAGCATGTATTTACATTAAACATGTACTAGAAAATATCAATTACCCTAATGAAAAAGTCAATTAGTCATTAAAGTTAGCACACAAATTACATTAAACATCATTAATATAATATAGAAAATATCAATTACCCTAATGAAAAAGTCAATTAGTCAATCCAACACCAAACACACTTCTAGATCAACTACACTAGTCAAATCCAAACCAAACACAAACCAAATCCGATCAATATTATCCATCTGTTTACTTTTGGCGCCTCTCGATGGTCCCTCTTCCCGCCTAAAGTATTGGGAACCGTTCGTATACCTCTCTAGCCTATTTGTACAACTCGACATGGAAAACCGTTCATAATTAATCAACCGTACCATATACAACTCCTTTGATATTTTCATTAGAAAATAAATTTCAAATTTCAATGGCCGACTCCTCTTCAACTCCTTCTTCCAACAAAAACAAACGCCCAAGGGATGATTCTCCTCCACCAATGCCTGAAAATTATAAAAAAATGGGCATATCCCAAAATATTTGGGAGAAATGTAGTAAAGGCCCGTATGGTGTTGAAAACGCATTGTTAGAAATTCACAACAAGCGTATAAATATGTATGAAGAAAGGAACAAGAAAGATTTAGAGGTCATTGAGGAGCATCAGAAGAAAATTGAGGAGAGGAACAAAAAAATAGAAGAAGAAAGAGAGAAAATAGTTGATGTTTACAGAAGTATTGAAGCTAGTAAATATGTGTCTTAATGTATCTTTTCTTTATATATTTTGCCTATGTATATTTTGCCTATGTAAATGTAAACTTATTTTGACTTGGTTTAATATATGAATGCAGTTATTATGTACAAGTTTATGATATTTGAATACAGCTATTATTATTGTACTGCTAGGTAAACAATTGTACTGCTATCGAAACGTTGTACTGCTGGGTATCCTTTTAGCAGTGGTTGGGAGTGCAGGGTAGTTTGTATCACTTTTTACTTAAAGTGTATAAACCCCCAATTGCTGCACACAATCACATTCACGCACACATTACTCTCTCTCTTCCACTCCCTAATCGAATTTTAATTGTCAAATTGCAAAACCCCCAAATCAAATCATAATGTCGAACCTAACTTTTACCGAACCTCATAATAATGTTGCCTTTTTAGAAAAATCCAATAAGTCTGTAGATTTTACTGAGATCATTGATTTCCTTAATGCAAGCTATATTAAGTTTGCATTAACAGTAAAACCTACTATATATACTTCCAACATTATCCAGTTTTGGTCGTCTGCTAAGGTCAAAACTATTAATGGGGAAGCACAAATCCATGCCCTTGTAGATGGGCAGATGATTATCATTACAGAGGCGTCTATTCGAAGAGATCTTCTCCTAGATGATGCTAACGGAGTTGAGAATCTTCCAAATACTACAATCTTTGAAAAACTTGCACTGATGGGCTATGAGAGATATACAGATGCTTTAAAGTTCCAAAAAGGTAATTTTTCTCCTCAGTGGAAATTCTTAATTCATACTGTCTTAGTGTGTCTAAGTCCAAAGACCACTGCATGGAATGAATTTAGCAGTAATTTAGCTTCTGCTATAATTTGTTTGGCTGAAAATACTCAAAGATTTAATTTCTCAAAATTAATTTTTGATAATATGGTTAAGAACTTGGATGGTTCTTTGGCTAAATATTTTCTATATCCAAGGTTTTTGCAACTCTTTTTGGACAACCAATTTAAAAAAAAGAAAAGTCACAAAAATGTTTATCCCACTCCCTGCCTTACCAAAAAGGTTTTTGCTAATATGAGTAGGGTTGGAAAAGATTTTTCAGGGAGAGTGACACCTTTGTTTCCAACAATGTTGGCACTAGCCCAAACCCAAATGGGTGAAGGTTCAGCAATCCCAGCTGGTACCCATCACACACCCACAGAACAACAACAAAAGACCTATAAACGTAGGACTAACACCAAGAACACTGAGCTACCTCAGGCTAGTGGTTCTATACCAACTGTTGCAGATGAGGATGTCACTGGGGGGGGAGAGTGACATGTTGGCAAGGGCTGCCACTACTGTGTCTAGCTTAGCAGCAGCACAGGACAGTGGTAACATCATTAAGACCCGAACCAAGACAACTTCTAATGAAGAAAGTTCCTCTGGAACTGATTCAGGTGAAGGTCCCAGTCACATGGAAACAATGGGGGGTTCGGATGTTCATCCTAGGGGTGAGACTGAACTTAACTTTTCCAGTGATCCACCTCTCGGGCTAGGTAACACAAGCCGAAGTGGTGAGGATAGTATGCAACTTTTGAATGAATTGAAGGATACCTGTGCCAAGCTGTCTGCACAAATTGGTGATCTGCGAGCAATAGCTTCTTCCCAAGATGGAGTCATCAAAGCTCAAGGTGGGGAGATAAAGGCTTTGAAGAGAAGGGTTAGGTATTTAGAAGGAGTCAAAGGATCAAGAATTCCCAAACAAAAGGTTAAATCTTCTGAAGCTTCTAAGGATGCTCCCAAACAGGGAGGGAATGAAGGCAAAGTTTCAGGGGAGGATAACCAAGGGAATCAAGTGGTGATTGATCATCGTCTGGGCAAGGTTACAAATGCTGATAGTGCTACTGAGCCAATTACAGTTGGTACTACAAAAGCTAGTACTGCTACACCAGAGGTTTTTGCAAATGCTGTTAGTGTACTTGCTGAGCTGAAGACAGCAAAACCAGTAACCAAAGGTGTTGTGATACAAGAGCCATCATCCTCTCCAAAAGCTAAACAATCAACTCCACAGGTACAAGGCAAAGGTAAAGGGATTCTTACTGAAGAGCCTGTGGAGAAACCATTATCAAAAGAAGAGCAATTAAAAGTTGATGCTGAACTTGCTATGAAATTCTCAGAAAAGTATGATGCAGAACATCAGACAATTTTGGAACAAAGGAGAATACAAGAAGAAAAAGATGCAGAGTTAATAGCTTCATGGGATGAGCAAAGGGCTCAGGTTGCAGCTGATTCTGAGCTTGCTAAGAAACTACATAAACAAGAGCAAGATAAGTACTCAGTAGATGAAAAAGCCAGGATGCTGAAAGAATTTTTTGATGAAAAAAAGAAGTTGTATGCAGAACAAAGATATGCAGCTAAGAAGAACAAGCCACCCACTCAAAAACAAAGAAGAGATCTCATGTGCAGGTAGTTTTTTTTTTTTTTTTTTTTTTTTTTTTTTTTTTTTTTTGCAAAGGTATTTATATTAATATCAACAATACCCAATATGTACATCATATCATAAACATCTACTCATGTGCAGGTATTTGAAGAATGTGGACAGATGGAAACTAAAGGATTTGAAATTCTTGGATGATAAAAGAATTGAAGAATTATATGCAATTGCCAAGAGAAACAATGATCTCTTCTTGAATGACAGTTCAAAGAGAGCAGGTGAACAGTTGGAAATAGAAAGCAGTAAAAAGAGAAAACAAGAACAAACTGAGCAAGCTGTTGCTGAAGAACAAATGCAAGCTCACACTGAACTTGCAGTTGCCTCTGTAGGAGAAGCCATGGATGCACAACCTTTAACTGTCAAACATCCCATTGTTGATTATAAGTCTGGATCTTTTGGGGAAATAGTTTATTACGATATTAAGAGGCATGATGGTTCTTCTAGAAGGTATGTAAGCTTTCTTCACATGGTTCATGATTTTGATAGACAAGATATGATAGCTCTATGGAAATTACTCAAACAAAGATTTGGTAATAAGACACCAGAACAAGCTAATTATGATAGAGAAGTCTGGAATTATTTAAAGGTAATGTTTGAACCAAATCATGAAGATGAATGTTGGAGAAGACTAACGCACAATACTGTTAAAGAATGGAAAATTTTTCAACGATGTGGAGTACATGCTTTAACTGTGAATGAGTTGGTGATCTACATGCTTGTAGAAAAGGATTACCCTTTAAAGTTTCACAAAGACATTCTACATCAGATGTTGCGTGTGAAGAAAACACTCAAGCTTCAGCTTAATTATGATGACATGGCATATGAACTGCTCAGGAAGATGGAAGAGTATCTAGCACCCAAGGACAAGAAATAGAATGTATAGTTATTACTGCCACAATGTATAGTTTGACTTAAACATGTATAGTTATTACTGCTAGTATGTATAGTTATTACTGCTAGAATGTATAGTTATTACTGCTAGAATGTATAGTCTGACATTTATCATGTATATGTCCACTTGCAGTCAAGCTTTATTGTATTTGCAGTTTCCATTTATCATGTATATGCACTTGCAGGCACTTTAGTAACATGTTACTTCATTATAAAGTTGAAAATTGACTTTAGAAAGTCAAGTAATCTGGTTCCAGCTAGGGGCAAGTAACATACTTACATACTACTGCATTAAACTAGATAGACTATAAAATCCCAGCATTGTAATGGGGCAAATTAAATGAAGAGTCATGACTAACAGTCTGAACTCAAAATATGACTCTATGATTTAGACACCTAAATAAATACTTCATGTGACCATATGTAACATCTTGAATTTAGTCACACAAACACTCAATGTCACTAATATCAAGGTTAATGATAACTGAGTTCACATTTTGCTATACATATTAGTCACATGAATATTTCACAGTGTGACTATTTTCAATGTATTGGTCACATATAATACCCTTATAATGTGGCCATAAACATAATTTAGATGCACATTTGTGGTATGGTGTTACTATTGTATAGCCTATAGTCACATGATTGTGCTACAATTAAATGTGACCATACACATTAGGAATTGGCAGGCAAACACACACTTAACTTTAGACACACATATTAACTTACGTGACTATTTGTATCGAATTTTGGTCACACTTAATCATGTATGCCTATGGTTTAGTGTGACCATATATGACATTTGGTCACACATCTCAAGTGTGTGACATATATTTGTCACTTTTAAATGCATATCGTGACTATGCTTCAAACTTACTTTTCAGTTGTCACACATTTCAAATTCATATGTGGCTAAATTTTCAACAAAAACTAGCAGTCACGCTTAAATAATGTGTGACAAACTTGAGCATATGATTTAGCCACATACACAATTACTTCGTGTGACCATATATGGATTTTGGTCACACTTTTCAATTGCGTGACATATATTTGTCACATATGTATATATATAGTGTGACTAATGTTTCAACCTTATTTGTATCCGTCACACGTCCCAAATTATAAGTGACTAAAAAATCAAAAAAAAATTTACCAGATACGTATAGTCACGAAAATATTCAAATGTGTGGCTATAGCCTCGGATGTAATTCCGAAATGGTCACACAAGTCGGATCAAGTGTGGCTGTTTATTTTATTCTGGTACATTTAGTCACATAAAAAGGCGACTGTGTGGCTGTTCGAAAAACAGCATGTGTGACTAAATCCCATTTTTGTACTAGTGATAAGGTATACATGATGAATAAGTCTTCGTTACAAAAGTATACGAAAGACAAGGTACGGGAAGTAATCACAAGTAAAGTATTCACGAATAATAGACGTCGTCGGAACCGAAGCTCAACAGTTCAGTGCGCTACTATACGAAAGACAAGGTACGGGAAGTAATCACAAAATAGTCTATCGCGCTAGCTCTAAGTTCATGCAACCGAGGCTCGACAGTTCAGTGCGCTACTATATAGCACATAAATAATAATCAGGGGCCCATAGCGAGTGTTTAACCCAATACACTCGTAGTCCGACTTGGTATACGCTCACATTGACCCGTCTGGTCAACCGAACGGGGGAGTCACCCCAATAGATCATTTATAACAATCGCGCTTCCCAATGGGAACTAACGGTGCATGAAGGTGGGCATAACAGTGGCTTCAAGGGATTAGGCTAACTACACAATAGTTTGAGAAAATAAACAGTAGTGTGGTCCATAAAATGTTTTGCATGTTTCTCACCCCATAGTTGTAAAACAAGTATAAGCAATGTTGCAAAAATCGGCTGAATCGGCCGATTAATCGTTAATCGGCCCAGTAACTTGTAGAATTGTGAAAATCGGTCAGGCAAAAAAATCGGCCAAAAATCGGCCGATTCGGCCAAAAATCGGCTGAATCGGCCAAAAATCGGCCAAATCGGTCAGGTTTAAAAAAATGAAAATTTAGGCTTTCTACTTAATTTGGGGATCGTTTATTTCACTTATAATGCACAATGAGCCTCATAATCAGAATTGGAGCCTTTTATTGAGGTTTGAAAACATAGTAGGCTTGTAATCAGTTACGATCTTTAGTTTGGTCTCCAGAAATACCTAAAACATGCAAAAAAATGCCAATCTGATTAATCACCAATTAATCCCGCCTCGGCCGATTACTCGCTGCAGGGTGGTCGACCGCCCGGCTACCGATTCACGATTTTTGCAACATTGAGTATAAGTAAAGTGGGGCTATAAACTCACCTCAATAGAGTAAACAGTGAATGCAGTGAATCAGGGAGTGTATTGCACCAACACGCGACCTAGATTAGTAATGCATGTTTTAGTTCACAGACTAAGTTTATGACTCCACGGAATTTAATTCAAAAGTTTTTAAAGTATTTACGTTGTTGTTGCTTGTGTGGCAGCAATTAAGTTTAAAAATGGTTTTTCTAAGTATTTGTGGGTATTGGCTCTTGGAAGTGCATAAGTGTATGACAATAAAATATCAAAGACGAATAGGATTCCGATTTGACAATAACCGAAAGACGATGAACGAAAAGTGATTATGAACAATACTAGACGTTGTCGGGATATGAGAGCATTATTGTTAAAGGTATGTAAAAATAGTCGTTATAAAAATATATAAATAGTTATATATCTTAAAGTGTATGAATAATTAGGTGTAAGTGATAGTTTCATTTAAATGATTTGTAATTTGGAAACTAACGTATAAATGTTGTATATAAAATGTTTTGTTTGTCTAGTTTTAAATAAAAAACATAATAAGTACGTTTATTTGATAGAAGTCGGGCATGACCCGTGCATGTGTATTGCTTTCTCGAGAAAATTATGTTTTACTAGAAAATATATAGCCGTTTTATAATTTTTATAAAACTTCAAGTAGATTTTCTAAAATCCCGTTTTAGTTTTTACAATTTAGTGCACGATATAAGTAGATTAGCTATTTACAACTTTAGTTTTGACTAGAGTTTATAAGTTGCCTTCGTATAAAATGTTCATAGTCGTATGTATATATATATATAGTATTTCAGGCTGTAATATTTATTTCACCACTTGTTATGATTTAAGACGAGATTTGTAATTTTGTGAAAAGAAATAAGCCAGAATTTATTTGTGAAATAAATTGATTACGAGACCATGTTGATACACACTTTTAAACGACGATTACGGGATTGACTTTTATTTAGTCGCATATATATATATATATATATATATATATATATATATATATACTTGGCCAGTTGTATAAACGCATCCCTTATCTCCTTGTTGGGCTGTAGCCCAATTAAAGCCAGGGGAATTATGGCGGGTTGGACTAGAATGTTAACCACCAACACACCAACAATGGGCCTGGTGGGCTGTGACTAGCAAACAACACCTATATTTGATGGACTGGACCGAATCGAGTGGGCCTGGGATTTTCAAATTATACACGAACACACACACACAAGACCATTGAGGACTTGTGCATGTTCCTGGAAAAATATGGGTGTAAAATCGTTTGACACTAGAATAGGTTTTAGCACAAAAGTTCATGTCGAGCTCGAGTGACGAGCTCGACACCACTCGACTTGGTGACTTCGAGGACTCTTTCGTGAGGGCTGTTTGGCTGGGTTTGTCACCACAATCTCACCACTCACGACAATACTTTAATCGAGCCTCATATCTAAGATTTTTGACCTCATGTAGACTCGAACACAACTCGAAAACCCTTGAGGATCTTGAGTTTGGACTTGCATGAAGCAACACACCCCTTTGGGGTGTTCTTGAGGGATCGAATTCAAAACAGCCCTATATGGGTTGTTCTTGAGCCAAAAGTGACTCGAGTAATTCCACACAACGCAATTTAGTGAGGACCTTTAACTAGGCTGCCATGAAAGCCTGTTTGGGGCTGTCTCACTAATCTTAACAAGATTCAAACAGTGGCACACACACCCTATATGGGTGGCTTCCTTGTGGGGTTTAAACCGAACCAAGACCAAACCGTAACACACCCTTTGTGAGGATGGTTTTGCTGAACTGACAACCACAGTACACCCTCTGTGGGTGTGGTTTAGCTCGAACCAAAACAACCATAACGCATCTTAACTTAAACCAAATCCAGGTTTTACACCACACTGACTCGAGAGAGGGTTTCGACACCAAAGTTACACAACACAACAAATCCATGTTCTAAACCAAATTCAGGTTCTACCGACTTATGAGTTATCATCCTAAAAGACCTCTAACCATGACACAACACTTTGACTGAAGCAATAGAACCCGAGCAAAACAAATTAATATAACACTTCCAATTAACAGCCAAAACTTAGGTTTCAGTTATGTTTTTCTTTACGAGCCACAATAAGAAAACAACAACAACAGCATATCATTTTCACAAGTTTCAAATCGATCACTTAAAACAACAAACACACCGCGAGTTCAAAATAACAATGAATCAATATCATCTTCGAATAACAATGAATCAAATGAGGATGTTTTTAATGAAAAGAGAATTATACCCTTACAATAACGACAGACACAAGAAGGCGAATCAAGAACTTAGAACCCGAATACGATTCGAGCAGACCCAATTCCAAACCATGCAATCCAATCCGAACCCCAGACAATCCACCTCCGAATAAAATTAGTCCTCCTTTCGAACCCTTGAATCTCAATAAAACTTTGAGTGAGTGAGTTAGATTTGTGTGTATCTGCTGAGATTCGATTAGGCATTAAAAAGTTGAATCCTTGGAAAATTACTATTTGTCACATCCTTCCCGCCTTAGAAAGAAAACCGTCCTCGGTTTTCACTTAGAGTGTGACAACTGGTAATTTTCCCAATTTAATAATAATAATTATTTATCAGAAAATGTGTGTTATTTATTTTCTGACTTTTAAAAATGAGAAGTTATCTCACAATGACTTGTTATTACTCTATGATAGCTTGAAAACGTTAATACGTGATTTAATATATTGGAACGAGCTCACACGGGTACTACGAAAATCCCTTAAACTCATAAATAACCAAACGGACCCTTGTTACTATTCTTGCCCAACGTTTGAGCCTGTTACTATTCCTAGTCCAACCCAATCCTTTTTTTTCTCATTTGTTTCATTCGGCCTGAACTCATTAAGCTTTACCTCGTTTTCTTTAAAACTCGACACATAACATATATATATTTTTACACATCTCGATTCTTTACACATCAAAGAATCAAGATTGATTTATCTCATCTCATAATTCGATCAGAAGACTAGACCTAAAGTAAATCACACTCGAGACAGTTACAAGTTCATTTAATAATTTCCCATTTCAACCCAATTCAATCAAACTCTTTCTTACCTAGCTCATTTGACTTTCCTTTATCGAATGTAAGCTTATAACGTTGTTTCCACACCTTTGTACACGTTTGGTCACGTTAAACATCAAATTGGACCCTTTAAATTGCCATTCAATATATATATATATATATATTATAATATATATATATATATATATATATATATATATATATATATATATATATATATATATATATATATACATAAATCGTTCGATAGCCAACCTACATAAACCCTCCCCTTGGACATAAGATCATAAAAACCCTCTCCTCATTCATTTATACGAGTTCTAATTCAACTTGCATCATTTTAAAGTCATTCGATTCCATTATATACATATCATGCATTGTACTCATTTACTCGATCGTATTTTACTTTTGTACGTTTATTTCGAGTTCTTTTGATTATTTTACGTACACATTATGACATCCTAATCATGGACGGCTAGATTTAACGCATACAACTTTTATTTAACGTTTATGTATTCATTTCAAGTCATTTCGAGCATCATTTTTATCTTGTGTACATCGCATATTTCATACTTCTTTTATATGTCACTTTTATTATTTCATACCATGTATAAATCGAATAAGAAACGACTCCATATAATCGGATACATATATACAATATGTTGTTTTCATTACTCGACCTATTTCTTTACTAGCCAAACTAATAAAATGATGTTTTGAGTTTCCTTTTATAAGCTCGTATAAGCCCTCTTATAATCCTAAACCAAACGCTACTCGAACCGGATGAAACCCCCTTTTATTATTTACCGAGTGGGCTTTAACCCAAAATAAGCCCATTAAGCTTTGGTGAATAAGCAGTAAAATAAGCAGTTTAAATATCATATGTGATGATAAAATAAGCCCAATCAAAAGCCCAACACCCTCTTAAACCCAACGATTCGCAATACGTTATTGGGCTTTAGTATGGCTCGTTAAAAGCCCAATAATCGGAAAATAAGCTCTTTTCTAAAATAAGCAGTTAAGTTTGACTTAAATAAGCTTTATAGACTTAGTAAAACTTTCGGAAAACTTTTCCTAACCTTTTTGTGATTTTTGGACTAAACTTGCAAAGTATTTCAACCTCAAGGACTAAAACTGCCAACTTCGCAAACTTGTGTTCTAAACTGTCAAAACAGTAAATTAAGGGTAAACATTGTTAAAACAGGAAACTTAAGGATGAAAATGTAATATTTGAACATCTGGGGATTAAATATGTAATATATGTTAACTGAAGACTAACGGTGCAAAACTTACACCGTTAGGGTAGAAAATGTAAATTTTGTATAAGATGAAGGTCTGAACAGTAACAATTATTTACATTCATTTCCATTTCATGTTTTATGCATTTTCATTTAAACATATGCATTCTCGTCATTTGTTTTAATATATTTAATTTCGTAACGTTTATATTTATATAACGACTTTTAACGATATACTTAACTTATTATTTAAATGACTTTCGAGGAAACGATAATTATGGAATCAAAAATATAAAAACAAGATAATATTAGATATAATATTATTTTTGAACTTTAAGCATTTTAAGCATATCAAACTCAATATCACCAACCAAACCGTTGTCCGTTACTCAATTTCACACTCATCATTCATATTGAGCCAAAACTGTAAAATCTCAGACTTCATTATTAATTCAGGTCGTGTGTTGGAGCCGTTCCCATAACTTACTTGATTTTACATTTCACCTTGCCAGTTATACTCAAGGTGAGTCATAGCTGTTGGAGTATGCTCGTGTCATAATAAATAATTATATGGCTAGACATATGTGAGCCTATGGGGTCACACACTTATACACAGAGACATCATTTTATAGATTATAATTATCGTATTTACAATATATAAATGACTACGTAACTCGGGATCTATAATGGGCCATTAAATACTAAGTTAGACTTAGCATTTTTGGATTGGACCAACAATGGGCAAGCCCATTGTGGGCCCTTCTTATGGCCGGCCATGGGGAGGGGGTTAAAGGGATTTATGGAGTTTTCCTAGGTGCTAAATGTAACTTGCATATTAATAGAATCAATCACCAATTAATGTGATTGATTGGCAATTACACTTACCACATTATAGGAGATATTCTCTCCTTTTTCCTCCCTCTTATCTCACGGAAAAACTCCCCTCCTCCTTAGGGTTTGTGGTTTTTCTATCCTACTTTGCATAAATCTATTGTAGTTGTTGCAAGGATTAAGGTTACAAGTCAAGACTAGCATCTATTTGGTGATCAAGGACGTGTAGTGTGTAACACTCTTAGAAGAGATCAACCTTATTGTCTAACACCCCCAAATTCATGATTAGCAGCGGAATGGAATACCTGGGGCGCTACTGCCATAGCATCACAGTTACAGTTATATTGAACGACCTAAAGTGTCATTTTAAAAGTACATCGTTTGATTTCATAAAACATTCAGAGTTTACAAAAGATAGGTCCCAAAAGATAGTCAAAGTTTGCGGAAATAAGTATGTTACAACCAAACGATAATTTAAGTGCATAAAAATCCAAAATGAGACGCGTCATCTCCGTGACTCCGTGATATGATTCCATGCATGCCATGATATGCTTACTTTAATTACCTGAAAATACATTGCTAAAACGGTCAACAAAAATGTTGGTGAGAATCATAGGTTTATGTAAATGTTCTGTACGGCTACCACAAGTATAAGGTTATGTATGACAATGTCGCCATATAAAAATGATACAATTGCTATAAGCTCATGACCCCGAAACTAGACTGATTATGATGTTCGCCCCAACAGAGTGTTTTGCCAAACAACTCTAATTATGATATTAAATGAAATACATCCGTTTGACCAGTTGGATCTACCAACCCGGATGGAAGAGTCACCCTCAATAGATCTATTCACTCACTCTTGCTTACTACGTAATTAACGGTTCATGATAAAGGAATGGGGACATTAACATGGCAATGTGGTAACTTAAGCAATGTAAATGAATTTGATATACTTGGGCTCGTAATAAAATGATGTGCAACGTATTTCCCCCGTAGGTTTAGAAATGAAATGATAAATTGAAAATGGGGCTATGAAAACTCACCGTGAGTTATGTAGTAAGTAATGAAATTAGTAGTCGTGTCGCGAAAGTCTCTAAGAGCAACCTATAAATATGATATCGTATCTTAGGTTCTAAAGCAACGAAGTGAATATTTAAACATGCCATATATAGTTTATATATCTCGTACTACTGTTCAGGCCATCATAATCCAGAGGTCATGCAGTAAACATTCAAGGAGCTAGGACACTTTAATTCGTAAATCCAGCAACTCGTCGATACGTTCACCCAAATGAAACCCCTCACATGAAGCTCCCTACTAACATAGTATTTAATATGTGAAACATATATTTTGCTTACTTGATTATATGACATATTAAGAATTTATAAAACACTAAATAATCAAATAAAAGTTCATAAGTATTTAAGGTTCATAAATACTTACCTTAATATAGAATGCTTGAGTATTATAGAAAAGGGAATATAAGCGGAGCTTCGACGTAGAATTTGTAATCTTCGTAAACCCGAGGCTACTTGAAGATTATAACATCGCCTTCTTGAAAACCCGAAGCTATTTGAAGATAATAACAAAGTCTTTTTGGAGACTTGAAGTTATTTGGAGATTATAACGACTCTTTCTTGAAAACTCGGAGAAAATAAGATCAAATGCTAGCTTTTCTCAAGAACACATGAACTTTCTTACAAAATATAAGAGAAGTGCCTTTGGTTTGAGGTCTTTGAAGGTATAAGAAGGTGTGGTGCAAGAATTTATGAAGTTTTAGCTTGGTATTTATAGGAAAAATTTAGGATAGTTTTGTAAATAAAATTTTACACTTGTAATGATCTTAGGAATCAATGGCTAGGATCAAGCCACATGCCATTGGTTCCTTCCTTGATAAGCTTCATGAGGCTTTCATAAGAAGCTTGATAAGTTTCTTGCATTATCTTGCTTTTACGGAGTCAGTTTTGTCCCGGTAATTGCTAACTGTAAGTTGTTAAGTCACGAAACGTAAAACCGGGTATCGTAAAAATATGAAACTTGTAGGAATGATTTAACTTATCATTATACTCCATAATAAAATATAAAATGAGTGGTAAGTTTCATCGGGTTGCTTAAACGCTGAACTGGAAAACGTAAAATTCCAAAATTTGTGGAATTGTCGTAAAATGAGAGAAATTCATATTTCTATTGTTTACAATGTTTTATGGACATATCGGATGCTAGAATGACGTTTAAACCTAAACGTAAATCTCAGACACGGTTTCGTGATTTTTGCAGAAATGATCCGACGAGTGTCAAACTCTCGGGTTATCATTAAAATAGTTTAACTTATGAGAATATGAAATAAAATTTTGGGTATGAATAGTGAAAATGAATAGTAAAGTGAATAGTAAAAATGAATAGTAAAAATTCGGGAATAGAAATTAACCTGAAATGCGAATTGTTGCATATTGATCTCTTAGGTTTCTCAATTCCATCTTGGTGATATTGGTGTTATTGGTGCATCAGTGATCACGCTTCAAAGGTATAATGTTATATTAATTTATTTGATTGATCATATCGCTATATGGATCCGTTTCTAGTTGATGTATCCACTACGTTTATTTGTTTAATATGTTTATCTATATTCAACATCACCTATAGTGGTATCATGAGCCATCATATGTGCCATATGATTATCGGGTATGCATAAAAGTGGCTAAAACGGGCGTTTTTTTGATGATTTATGAAACCAAAATCAAAACAGCCCTTAGGGCTCCATTTTCTCATGAATGGTCGACCTTTAAGAGGTCTTAAGATCTATGATTTTTGACCTCATAGCCATTTGTTTTGCATATGTTAATTAGTTTACTTGTCGGATAGGCGTAAAATGGCCTAAAATGCATTATTTTGATCGATTTGTGAAACGATTTCAAAACAGCCCCTATGGCTTAATTTTCTGTGGTAAAATGATAATTAGAAGGTCCTAATATCAATGGGTTTTGAACCTAAGGCCATTTGACACGAGTACCATACGGGGTTTTTAATTCTAGTTAATTAATTTCTTCGTTTCGTTGGCTAATTATTGAATTCTTGTTATTAATTTTGTATCCATGGTAAATACATGCATGTTTGTCCATGGAGTTAGCCAACACCTTGTTTTGTTCATAATATTATTGTATTATTATGTGTATATGCAAAGCCGATGAAAACCTAGACCACTTGTGCCATGTGTTGTTGTGATTTGTCGTTAATTTCTTGTTTTTGGGTTTGCCATTGTTTCGGCTCTTATGTAATGTATTTCATTTTGGTTTTGCCATTGTTTGGGCATTTTTACAGTAGATGGGAATTAGATTAGTTGTATTTTACTTCATACATTATGTAACCGAAGCTTGGAATGGAATGGCAAAAGAATGAAAGACATAAAACCGAAGAATGGCTGCTGGACATGCTGCAGAAAAACGTGATTTCCAGGCGATTGGTAAGGAGTTTTGGGCTAAATTTTTTTGTGCAGGTTCACAAGACATGGGCCTACAACTTTGTAGTTTGGACCTAAGCAAGTGGAGGAATCCTTCTAGGGGTTTTGGGCCTCCAAACACAGAAATTCTGGGCGGACAGAATCACTATTTCATGCGCATAATGGGCTTTTACTTGCTCTTGATTGTCTTGGAGCAAGTGGGAGCCCTCCGTGTGGTTGTGTATCTTGTCCCTAGTTGACCCTTGGTTCTCGTGATGGCTCATCGGTTGAGGCTTTGCATATTGTGGTTGTGTGTTTGTTTGTTTGCTTTTATATATGCTATGATTGTATGTAAACCGCAAATTGTTTTCTAAAAACTTGAAACGAAACACAAACCAATTTTTTTTAAACTAAGTCTTATGATTTAGTTTAACTAAATTTAAATATGGATTTGAAACTTAAAATCATTGTTTTCTAAATAACACTTAAACTTGTTAAGCTTGTTTATTTATTTATTGTATTGTCCAAACTTAATTATAATCCACTTAGGATTAATATTAGTATTGAAAATGGACAACTCGAAACACATAAATTAAAAAAATGATTAGACTTAAGTTAAGAAGAGTTTTTAACTTGTGCTACGAAGAATGAATGCATGCTTCTTTCGTACACTTTTTTTATTCACATCAAATATTTTACCCGTCAAAATTTAAGTCATGCCGTCCAATCGTTGAGAACACTTGCAATTACCTTTTGCCTATGCGTGGGACCTAGGTTGAATTGTAACCCAAGGTGACTATTCTCTATGCGTGGGACCTAGATATATTCTCACACGTTCTCAAATTGGATGACTTAATCGAGTTAAACGGTGAGACCTTGACACGAGGCAAAGATGGGACTAAACATGCCTACATGACACTAGTTGTTTGACATTAGATGCCATGAGTCCCATAAGGATCTAAGAGTTGTACGTGTAATAAAATTGGTGATCGTCGCCTACCAATTGAATCTACTATTGCTAGCAGATCAACTAATGTGATAGTAGAAGCACAATGTGGATCTTAGCCTTTTTGTAAATTAACGAGTATGGGTACCCGCGCGTTGCTGCGGGGTTTTTGTATATGTAAGGTAGCTACAAAAGAAGATGTTAAATGGTTTCGTATAAAAAAACTCAACACATATGTTAGAAGAAAAAAAAAAAAGTAGTTGGTAGATTGTCAAGCATCTGGTCCATATTTTTTTGCAGCTCAGATAAAATATAAATTCTGTTACTGTTAATAGGTTTGTAGATCATCTATTGGATCTCAAAGAAAAGTGGAGAATGTGAGTGAAGATGAATAGGATGGGTCACAAATAATAAACCACAAACATAAAAAATTAAGAACCGAACTATTCATAGGACTGTAGCTGACCTTATAGAATATTGTAGTTGCGACAAACGTGTGAGGTATGATCGAATCATCGTCACCGCAAACCCGTAAGGTTGGGCCTCAAAGTAAAGCTAAGCATGTGAGGGAGGAGGAATAGTAGCGGCGAAGAATAATAACCTAAAACGGTGTTTTAAGCGGGCTGCAAAAGGAATGCGTGCGACCCGACCTGTTTTTTTACTGTTAAATCTACAGTAAAAACCTACAGTGACCAAAATGCTACTCCCACACTCTTTTTGTAATTGATATTAGGGGATTGGGTACTGGGTATTTGCTAATTCCACACCCGGGTTTTGCAGCTACAGGGATAATGAATTTCCACTATTTGGGTATAGTAAAACTGATTATAGGTGTCAACCACACACATTTGAGGGCCTATTTCACCTCCCAAGCACACCCATTTTAGCCCATATTTCATCGGCCAAACTCGGTTCTTTTAGCCACAAAATTTGCTAAAAAGTTGTAAATAAATATGAGAGGAAACCTTGTAAAGCGAATGTGGACTTTTCGCATGGAACATCATTGCAAGAGCAAGTACCGTAGATTGAATTGCGGATAATGAAAACCATACACGCCATTTGACCACACTGAGCACATAGATCAGAATGATATATATAAAAAAAATAGATTTTGTAAAATACAGAAAATGCCTAAAAAAACCGCTGCATTTTCCTCAGATCGGTAAAACTAGAGAAGATCATCATCTTTCGTTCCTACAATAGAGACAAATTAGCAGCTCAAGGTTACCATCCAATACAAGTGAGGCCCAAAAAAAAAAAAGAAAACACAAAAACCTTACATATCATCATCTCATACCAGTTATAAAAAGAGAGTGGAAGTAGCAATTTTTGACGGGTCGGGTTAAAAAGTAGGATAGCTGAGTTGTGCCATCCAACTTGATTCTATTTGGTACCTAATACGTTAACATCAATTACAAAAGAGTGTGGAAGAGGAATAATATTTAAAAATGTGTTTATAAAGTGTTATTGCTGTTGTGGTAAATCGTAGTATTTTTGCGTTGAAACTATGAGTGGTATTTTTTGGTTTGCAATAATTATTTATTTGTTGTTACATTTAACTGTGTTGGTGGGTTGTTTTTTTTGTTAAGTGCATTGGTGTTTGCCCTCAAATATGGCAACATGCATAAAATAATATAAATTTAAAAAAAAAATACAATAATTAAATTACCAATGTCAATAATAATATATAGAAGCAAGCATGCTTTTATTTACAATAGCTAAAATACTATAAACTTAACTATTCATGAAACTGTAGCTCCCCTCACATATTCTTGTAGCTGCAAGAAAACCCAAAAACTCGGACTGAAAAATTTCGGGTTGTGATACTGGATTCGCAGCTGTTCGATCTCAAAGGAAAGAAGATCTGAGAGAAAATGAATAGGGCGGGCCACCAATAATAAAACTGGATTGTTGCAGAAGGCAGTATTTGCATCAAACAACTTGCGATACCATCCTTTTTAGTTTAGTATCTATCTTTGATGAAACATAGATGGGCAGCAAACCTGAAAAGATGCATAAAACAAAGGTTTTTGAATGATAGGCATTTAATGAACACCGGTAAATTTCGTAAATACAAAAGAGCTTATCTATCTAACAAAATGTATAAGTTCCAGCGGTTAATCTGCTACAGATCAATGGGCCCAAGGCATATTGTTAGATAGATCTGCCCTACTAATCCAGATTTTCAAGATCAAGGTGAATGTACGATGTTGTGTATGGTCACGTAATTTTGCAATGGAAACAAAAGAGAAACATAATTACTGCTTCTAAGACCCTTAACTTAGAATGAGCAGCTATCTTGAACTTCCATACTGATTTATTAAGATAAACCGTTCATCGATGTTATTTCCAGCCTCTTTTTGGAACACTTTTACAGAATTAGCAGACACAATTCATGAAACACCTTTGATATGGCTAGTTATATTTAGAATCTGTAATTAACAAACCTGTTATAATAAAGGTGAATCCGTACCTTACTTTCTGACGATGTTTTTAGAACTTGGTAGATGCATCCAATTATAACAGATTGATCATAAGTAGGTACGGTGAGATGAGGTAAGGCAGATGATATACCTGCACATGAATGAACAGAAAAACATAAAATTGATTAAAGTAAGCAGATATGGGAAATAGAAATTTCTGAATATGGTAGTAATAGGTCAGCTGAGTCTGCATACATGTTGAATTTGGCAATGAGTGAATAATGTGATGAAATAAGCGATTGCACAAAGCTGGATAAAAGAAAAATATAAGCCACAGAAGATTCAATAAACCTAAAATACTAAGAAAGCACGAATGGTTGTTTATATATAAAAGAAAGAACTGAGATACTTACTTTTGGTCACAAAGCTGTTACATACCTTATGATAAGCAAGGCTTATTGACAAATCTAGATTTGAAGAACCTAGCAGCTGTTGGATATACAGAGTGTATTAGGACGCAAAAAAAAAGGGAAACTCTTCAAAACCAGTAAATTGTAGTAGCACTTATCTTTTGCTGATCTGGTTATCAGTGGCCAATGCAGTTACTGGTTGTAACAAGGTGGGTGCATTTTATTGGTACTAACAAAAATAATAATAATTTGAGGGTGAAAGCAAGAGTGCTTATAATGTTTAAGCAAATAAACATTGCGAACTACGACTGCGTTTTACATACCTTGAATATATGTGGCTTGCATTTAATGAGAACAGCAACGATAGATGGTATACATCGTGTATCGTTATTATGGCAGGTTTGTATAAACATATTTGTAAAAATCGTTCGACAACAATTCGTGGTCAACAACATGACTGAATTTTTAAAGATCAGTGGCAAATGAAATAGGATGATGCAAAAAAGTAATTTGCACCAAATCATTTGCCACGCCATCCTCTTCCATTTGGCACTGATCTTCCAACATTCCATCCTGTTCTTGATGAGCGCGAAAAAATCTCGGGACGGCAATCATATAAAAGCCGGTTATCGTTTAATATGCTTTAATTATAAAGAACTGAGAGGAAACGGAAGATGACACTGTGATGAAGTAATCTCATTTAAATCACTTCTCACAGTGTAACCTGCTGTTTCTCATATTTGTCCAGCAA
The DNA here is from genome assembly GCA_021014915.2 of Artemisia tridentata subsp. tridentata. NCBI lineage: Eukaryota > Viridiplantae > Streptophyta > Magnoliopsida > Asterales > Asteraceae > Artemisia > Artemisia tridentata. Next base: position 355,345,384 of record CP139509.1, on the reverse strand, counting down.
TTGGGATCAACAGCTGAGTAAAAGCATATGCCAAATATACAGTTTTTTTTAGGATATATATCTAGTAGTTATTAGGAGAAGTTATGCAAACAATATTTGACAGGCCTCTTTCTTTATATCAGAAATTAAATGACAACTATGATAAGTTTCGTGGTTGTGAAATAGGCGAAAGTGTAATTCTTTCATTTGCAAAATAAGGAAAATATTTTTTCACTTAGAAAACCTGCTATTGATATTCTAATTACGGCAATACAAGTATATTAAAAAACCAAATAAAAAAAATAAAAAAACAATATTTGATTAAACCCAAGGTTGAATCTGCAAAGAGTTACCTTATATTGTGGAGAGCAGTAGACATCTTCTTTGACCTCCTCTTTGGTTTATTGTGTTGGTATATTAAAGACGTATATCCACCAGTTATTAGGCTCAGATTTGAAAAGAAGCAGAAACAATGGTAGGTTGCACCATGGCCGCAAAGAAATACGGTTGCATAATATTACCATCCGGTTCTTGCCTGGCCAAGTCATGCAAACAATACTTGGCAACCTACTTCATTTGAATCTGAATTTAGATGGCAATCATCATAGCCTTGATGGATGTTTGTTTTAATATGTTCAATGAAGAACCTAACAGCTGTTGGATATACATAGTGCATTAGTAGGGAAAAAAAGGAAAACTCATTGAAATTTGTAAATTGTAGCAGCACTTATCTTTAGCGTTTCGCTTGCATTTAATCAGAACAGCGACGACAGATGGTATACATCGTGTATCGTTATTATGGGAGGTTTGTGTAAACATATTTGTAAAAATTGTTCCACAACAATTGTTCGTGAACAACATGACTGAATTTGTAAAGATCAGTGGCAAATGAAATAGGATGATACGAAAAAGTAATTTGCACCAAATCATTTGCCACACCATCCTCTTCCATTTGGCACTGATCTTTCAAAATTCCATCCTGTTGTTGATAAGCGCGAAAAAATTCCACAGCCGGAAAAGTGCAGCCCTTTGATTCGCAAAATAAGGAAAATATCTTTTGAGTTAGAAAATCTGCTAAAAAATATTTGATTAAGCTTAAAGTTCAATCCGCAAAGAGTTACCTTATATTGCGGAGAGCAGTAGACATCTTCTTTGGCTTCCTGTTTGGTTTATTGTGTTGGTGTATTAAAGACGTATATCCACCAGTTATTAGGCTCAGATTTGAAAAGAAGCAGAAACAACGGTAGGCTGCACCATGGCTGCAAAGAAACACGGTTGCATAATATTGCCATCCGGTTCTTGCCTGGCCAAGCTATGTAAACAATATTTGGCAGCCCACTTCATTCGAATCTGAATTTAGATGGCAATCATCATAGCCTTGGTGGATGTTTGTTTTGATATGGAAAATAAGGATAAAAACTATAACTCTAACATTTTTTTTAACCAATAGGTCACTAAATGTTAAGGCATTCAATAAAAAAAAGATTCTGACCATAACAAAGAAAAACTATCGGCCATTTTTTTTTTGGTTTGCTGATATGAAAATATATACATAATAATTAAAAGAAACAGGAATAAAAGCGATGGTTTTAAAGATGATATGAAAAATGGAATGTCGTATGTATTTAACTATAACAGCAACCACAAATGATGTACATCGCTTGTCAATATTAGCAAATGAAAATCACCTGGTATTTTTTATTTGCTCATACTAATATTTTATGCTCTGTATCTCTGACGTTAAGCTTGTTTATACATGCTTATACTTGCAATGCGACAAAAGGTCATGGTCAACAATATGATTTAATTCAAAAAGATAGATGGGAAACAAAAGAGGATGGTGCGAAGAAGTAATTTGCACCAAATCACTTATCACATCATTCTCTTTTGTTTCCCATCTATCTTTTTGAATTGTATCCTATTCATGACCAACACCTTTGGTGGAGTTGCAGGTACAAACATGCAAAAAAAAAACTTATCATCACAGATACAGAGCATCAAATGTTAGTATTAGCAAATAAAAAATACCAGCTGATTTTCAATTGCTAATATTGGCATGCGATGTACAACATTTGTCGTTGCTATTATGGTTGAATGCATATGACTTTGTCAGTATCAGATTCTTTTCTAAAACGATTGTCTAATATGTTCAATGAAATTTATAAATAACAAAGGCAGTTATTAGGCTCAGATTTTGTAATCAAACATGCTGAAAAAGATGTATGATCAACCATCGGTGTTAGCAAAAAACGGTTGCACAATAATGCCATCCAGTCATTGATATGCCAACCGGTGATCATAATCTTTCAATACTGAATCTGTTAGTGTTAATGCTTAAAAATACTTTATCACACAACAACAATATAAGAATAATAGAAGATTAGAAGAGATAGAAAGATGGAGATGGTAACTTCTAGAGATTAGATTAAGAGAGAAAGAATGAGAGATACAAGATGAGAATACCCCTAGAAGTAACAACCTCCAAGTGAGGAGGGGAAGGGTATTTAAAGTTTTCTAGACTTGGGTGGGCTTGGGCTTGAGATGGGCTTATACAAGGATTACATGAACATAACATTTAACTAACAAGCTTAAGCCCAAGCCCGTTGATTAAACTAACTAACTCAAACAACGACGCACTTAATTAAACTATTACAATGACAAATGACCATCACTTTAAAATAAATCCTAACAATCTCCCCCTAAGGGATGGTCATTCAAATGATGCTCCATGTGAGATGGTCTTTCGTCTTCAATGTCTTTGAGCTTTGAGTGTCGTTGTATAGCAGTCTTTGTTTTTGATTCCTTCATGCTATGTGATCTTCAAAGTATCATCTTTGAGGTTGTTCTTGCCTTGATCAACATCTTTATGAGATGATGCGTCGTGTCCTCCAACATACTCATACATCTTGGACTTTACACTTATGCAAACAATCTCCCCATAATCTTTCATCATATGAACTTGTTCTTGACATATTGATTAGCCTTTTGACTTTGACATTACACTCTGTCTTTAACTTGATTCTTTTGTCTTGAACTTTTACACTTGAGCTTTGTTGGAGATGTTCTTCATAAGTATGAGTATGCTGAGGTGAAGATGATTGATGTATGTGGTGATGGTTAATGGATGTTTATAGGTAGCTGCATAAAACCGTTAGTAATAATCATCCAGCGCTTACAGGTTGGGACTTCGAGATTGTCAACAGCATAGTGTGAAGACTTTCTCTAATCCTTCCCCAGGCCGTTCTGAACCGGATACCCACGAGAGGGCTTACACGGACACACCGAAGTGCACCCACGATTCAGTGAGTCGCTGGAGATCACCCCATGACTGTAGACCGTTTAAAGCACGTAACCATCATGATATAAAATGGCAAGATCCTTGGATCTCATTAAGACTCTTACAACTTGTGTCCTTTTTGACGAACACAAGTGTATCATTTTGGAAGTGTATCCTAAGAGATCTTTTGATGAATCTCATGGCTCTAGACTCAATTGTGCGTTTTGGTTTTAGTCGTCGGAGGCATGGAGCAGAGTGCCACCTTTTCAATATCAACACATCTCGAAATGAGAGGCCGATAGATTATGTAGTGTTCTCCGTGAGAAATGAAACAAATATCTTTTAAGAGATATCTGAGTGGCTAGGAGGGGTGGTGCAGCGCGTCACTGGGTCCATGACGTCTTGTCTTCAATATCAGTATCACCTTAGTGAATACCGATAGTAGATGTATTGACCCGGTTTCTGCCCTAAGTTTTCATGGAGGGCTATTTCTTTTCACCCTTTCAATCAACTTTTCTTTTTCATTCTTCAACCCCTTCTTTCCCTTTCTCATTTACTCCTTTTTTCAATCATACCTAAGGACTTCTAATTCTAATCTATTGGAATTGTCCTTGGGTAGATCTCTCCGGCTCTGGCGGATCATAGGACGGTTTTTCCTAACCTTAGTCACCTTATAACTTCTTGACTATCCTAGATTTGCCATAAAACCTTGTGAAAATCTCTCAAAGTGTTTATGAGTAAACACATTTTAGATAGCACTTCGAGAGTTTTGCATTTTCTGAAATACTCCCCCTTCACATGTGCTCATGCATTTTTTATATAAAATTTGCACATGTTGGGTAGAGTTCGCACATTTTGAATTGATTGACTTTCAAAGAACATGACCTTTGCGAGACACGCTTACATCACTAGATAGACTAGCTTGAAATTATTACCCGTCCCGGTCATATTCAATGATCATCTCTCGAATTGGTACATTCTACTCAGACAAGTCCTTTGCGAGACACGCTTACATCACTGGAAAACCAGCTTGAAATTATTACCCGTCCAGGACAAGTCTTTTCGATAACGGACATTTAGATTTCGTCAATTCGAGGGTTAGAACTGAGTCTGTCTGGTGAGCATACTTTGAGATTCCACGAACTTTAAACCTTTTGATCACATTTTAATCACGTCTTCTCCCCCTCAAAAATAGCATGAATTGATATTTTTGATATCAACTGATTTGAAAACATTTAAATGAACTCTCGCTCAAGCATCTGTACATGCCCGTATCATTGTTGAATGACATTTCTAGGTACGTACAGAATATCGATTATACGAGAGACATGTCGGAGAAGAATATTTTTGAATTTTATATTTTATATTGTTTTTGTCTTTTTGGAAATTTTCTATTTTTATATTTTGCTTTTGATGGTTTTTCAAATTTTGTATTTTGTTTTTGTTTTTTTTTTTTTTATAAAAGAAATGGAAAATCAAAAATAGAAGATAGAGAGAATGATTTTGAAGAATTTACAGAATTAGAACCCTCTGATGAACTGGGTTCTGAGATAGTTGAGTCACCTGCAACCAAAGATGAAGAGTATTCACAAATAACAGTGTTAGAAGAACATGAATCATCACTCTTAGGGTGTTCACTATCAACGGTTGTAGTGGATTCTTCATCCCTATCCTGATGATTTTCACTATTATTTGTCTTGGTGTAGCTATCAAGAATCTTTCCTGTTGGAATCCATCTAAGACCGACTGTTTTAAAAACTTTTCCCGTGGGAATCCACCTAAGGCAGGATCTAGGAGTTGTTTTCTTTTCAGATACAGCGGAAGTCTCATTTTGAGAAAAACTACGTCCTGTAGGGATCCACTTGGTAGAATTCTTAGCTTTTTGCTTCTTATCAACGGGTGTGTTTCTATTTGGTGTCTTAGAGGATTGTGCCTTAGCAAGCAAATTTGCTTTCTTGATATACTGTGCCACACATGCATCATGATTAGCTGAAAAGACACATTTTTGACATGTAGGACAGACAAATTCAACATTCTTGTTCAAAACAGCAACCTTAACTTTGTCACTACAGTCATTTGAAGCTTGTTTCCTGTTCGAAGAGGAATTCTTAGTGTTGCATTCTACTTGTTTAACATTTTCTTTTTCGCAACTACTCTTAGATGCAGGCCAATCCCTAGTCTTTTGTTTAGAGTTCCTAGGTAATGGTTTACTACTACTAGCAGTGCCTTGTAATGTTGTAGAATTCATCACCGTGGATGGTGTTCCTAAAATTCCATCTTTTCGAATCTGTGCCTTTTTCCTAGCTTTTTCTAGATAGGAATTGTGGACCATGTTGTTTGAACCAACAGATTCTTTAACAGTATTAGTGGTCACATTTGGTGAGCTATTCCTAGGGGCACACACATTAGGATTCATCTTGTTGTCCTTTGAATTTGTTGTAGCATTCCTAGACTCTTTTGGATTATCTTTTGCACTTTTGTCTATCGCCCTATATGTTTGAGATGTAGAGGTGGACGCAGTAGTGGGACTAATCCTATCAAGATCAGGTGCTATCACATTTGGTGTTTCGACAACAACTTTTCCTTTTCCTTTCACATTCTCCTTAGGCAAGGGTGTGGAAATAGACATTTTTGGTCTAGCAGACTTATTTTCCTCACCCTTTCCTTTTTGACTATCAAGCTGAGACTTCAAAAGATCAATTTGTTCTTGCATGTTTTTGTAAGAACGCTCATACGACAATTTGTCGTACTTGCATTCTTCTTTTTTCTGATCAAGTTGTTTAAAATATGTTACATTTTGTTTTTCAAGTTTAATAAGCGCCTTTTCATATTTTGAAACAATTTCGGAAGTCTCAGCTCGAAGTCTTTCATCATCTTCGACAGAATACATTTGATAAATAATGGACATAATATCAGTCGAGAGAGCTTCTTCAGAGAGTGCGTCATTTTGTTTTTCCAAAACTTTGATTTTTTCAATGTTTTCATTGGCTTCAATTACCAAGGATGTGTGGTCCTTGACAAATTCAGTTACTTCTTTGATAATTGCGTTCTCAACATGAATTGCTCTTGCATGTATGCCAGATACAATGGGAGTAATCTCTGTTTCGAACATCTTTTTCTGTTCAGTTTCAAAACTTTTGAACCAATCGTTGATTTTAGCGTTTGTTTTGGTTGCCACAACATCTTGAAGCATTTCAACTCTCCTTTTAAGATCGGCCAAAAATATTCTAGCTTCACTTGAGGAAGTGTCGTTAGAGTACATTTGTTCGATGTTAGAAAGGTGTTTTGAAACAACTTTGAATTTTGAGGCAGCCACTGGTTTTTTGAAAAACAAAGGTGACTCTTTTTTAACAAGATGAACACCAGCAAGTTTGTTGGCTTCATTATAATCAATCGGTTTGATTTCTCTATTCAATTGTCTCATTTTGTTTCGACTCTCTTTCGTAAGCTCAATCGTTTCATGCGAATCATAACAAGCAGGTGGATCATGCACATCATTTATAAGATTACCATTAAATAGCACATTCTGTTTTTGCTGAGCTTTCTTGAGATAACAAGGGTTGTCACAACCGAGATCCATTTTCTTTCTTGTATATAAAAACGGGTTTTGTCGTTAATTAACATATTAATCGTTTGAGTTGAATGACCCGTTTTTACAAGCATTTCTTCCAACTTTTTAATAGTTTCCTGTTTGTCAAGTACTTCATCAAGAAGTTCATCTTCTCGTTTTGAAAACTTTGAATGCAACTCGTTCTTATCTTTTTCAAGATCAGAACAAATTGATTTTTGTTTAGAAAGTTGGTTGGTTAGATCAGAAATTTCTGCTTTTAGGGATTTAATTTGCATATTCAATTTAACATCAAGAGTGTCGTATTTGATTTGCAAATGTTTCTCCCTTAAAACAGAATCACTGTAACCAGTTTCAAGTTCTGACACACGTTTGTGGTTAAATTCAAAAGCTTTTTCGTTCACCTTGTATCTCTCAAGCTCAGTGGTCAATTTTTCATTTGCGGCCTTAACATCGCTATTGATCTTTTTGACCTTTTCAATCTCAATTCGACAATTATTCAGTAATGATTCAAATAAAACACGGGTTTCCTCATCATTAGCATCATTTTGTGCAACTTGAACTACATTAGGATCCATATCTAGAGTTACCAAATTAATATTGCTACAACTTGGCGAGTCCGTATATGTATCATAAGTAGGTACGAGAGGCACAGAATGTGGCTTTTGTTGAGCAAACGGATTAACCTCATTACTTGAAATAGATGTTTCATGGAGTGGTTCTACGTCATAAGTAGGAGGAATGTCAGAATCGCTGCATGATGTTGATTCTTGCTGACTTGGCATAGGGTCGGAGATTCCAGTGACTTCTGTAGAGTTATCATTGATTCTGGTTGAAAGCAGGAAGTCGGATTCCTCAGCAGTCAATGGTATTCCCGAGTCTCTCTTTCTGGCTAGTATCAACATGTACTGGAGCTTTTCTACCCTATCCATTGTATTGACATTTCCAGCTCTACCTATATCACTCCTTTGGGTTGCAGAAGAAGTCATGAAGCAATAATTCTCATTATGATTGACCACATTCTGATTCACAAACTGATCCATTTGGATTCCCGTATGTTTCCCTGCATATTGCATTTGATTCCCCATTTGAATACCCGTAGCATTTCCTTGCTGACGCTCAATAACCTCAACCATTTGGCCTTCTTGTCCTATATATGACTGCATGTTGTCAGTGTACGGTGAATTCCATTGGTTGTTGTTATGTGGTGGGATGTTTAATGCTTTGGTGATTAATGCAAACGCATGTGCCAAATCAGTTGCGAAATTGTTTTGGTGAGCGGCCATTGATGAAGTTGTATGATAAAGATGGTGATGGATCGGTTAAAGAACTAGGATAAGGTTGGTTACGGTTCACGAGTTATGTTTGGTTTGATTCCTTTGTCGATGTTCTTTAAGAGTCGTTGAGAACTTGTTTCAATGAGTTTTCTGATTCGACAACTTGGTTCGATGAAGGTAACTCATTCGATCAAAAAAATTCGATCAAAGAAAATTGTTCAATCAAAAACAAATCGTTCGATCAAAAACAAATCGTTCGATCAAATGAAATCGTTCGACTAAATCGTTCGTCTAAATCGTTCGACTAAATCGTTCGACCAAATCGTTCGACCAAATCGTTCGACCAAATCGTTCGACCAAATCGTTCGACCAAATCGTTCGATGAAATCGTTCGATGTAATCGTTCGAAGTAATCGTTCGATGAAATCGTTCGAAGTAATCGTTCGATGAAATCGTTCGATGTAATCGTTCGAAGTAATCGTTCGATGAAATCGTTCGAAGTAATGGTTCGATGTAATCGTTCGATGAAATCGTTCGATGTAATCGTTTGATGAAATCGTTCGATCAGCCGAAGAGAAAGTCTAACTCGACTACTCTTAAATCGTTCGATGAAATGAAGAGTTGTTCGATTACCAAGCTCGACTAAATGTAAAGTTGCTCGATGAAGTTTGATGGAACAATAATATTATTGCAACAGTACGTGACAAAAACAAAAACAAAGTCCTAATAAACAAAAATAAACAGTAACGTAGTGAAAAAAATTCCTAGATCTTTATATTTTGATCTTGATACCACTTGTTAAAGCTTAATATTAATCCTTTATCATACACAATATATTAGAATAAGAGAATTAGAAGAGAGAAAGATGTAGATGGCAACTTCTAGAGATTAGATTAAGAGAGAAAGAATGAGAGATACAATGAACCCTAGAAGCAACACCCTCCAAGTGAGGAGGTGATGGGTATTTATAGTTTTCTAGACTTGGGTGGGCTTGGGCTTGAGATGGGCTTATACAAGGATTACATGATCATAACATTTAACTAACAAGCTTAAGCCCAAGCCCGTTGATTAAACTAACTAACTCAAACAACGACACACTTAATTAAACTATTACAATGACAAATGACCATCACTTTAAAATAAATCCTAACAGTTAGTTTTAGAAAATATGGTAGAATCATCATAGCCTTAGCCAAAGTGAAACAATGTTTATTATATCTATTATACATTTATGGCGCGACCCATCCAATGTTTATTACACTAATATTGTAAAATTGGAACATGGGTGAGTCAGTTTGAATGAGCAAGAGTTCCAACCATAGTTCTGAAACTCAAATACCTGTGCATATATTTTGGACTTTGCAGCGAATGCAATCGTAGAAAACAAACACGGCTGCATAATTATGCCACCTAATGTTTGTCACAACAACTGGTATTAGCGTCATATTTTTAAACCAAACAGCCTGAAAAACAGGCAGAACCCAGCATCACTGCAAATAGACATCAAAAGTAGCTGCATCAAAGCATATGTTAACAAATAATATAAATAGTGTCAATGTAAAATGGTTAAAAAGGTTCAAATTCTGGCACGACCACAAACAAACCCATATGCATAATAGCAAATAAGTTATTACACCAGCCGATTCTTGGTCTACCTACCTACGGATGTAAGGTTGAAAGACGAACATTAGCTGACTAAAAAAAAAACGGCGGTTGATCATCATAAGGCATTAATATTTTCGACCAAAACAAAATTGCCATATCCGCATACTAAATATTTTTTTAACGCAAACCATCAGTTATCTCAGCTATAAATTTTGTTAGATACGTATTCACCATGATTGCAAGCACAACTCAAATGTGTGCTGCCATCCGATTGTGTGAAACGACATCTACACCAAATCACCACAATGAATAAGCCAGAGCAAAAAAACAAAAGCACAACTCAAAAGTGCGCTGCCATCCGATTAAGTGAAACGATATCCACACCAAATCACCCCAATCAATAAGGCAAACCAAATAATGAAAATAGATCAACATGTTTCATTGGCTATCATAATTGCAAAACAAAAGCCACAACACCGAAAGAACACTGTCACATAAAAATATTTACGACACAAAATATCCTCTTATGGCCAATATCATTTCAGAGAAAATTTTTTACTTCCAACACAACAACAAAAAGCCGGGCAAACCAAATTCAGAGAACAACCACGATGCATAAATAGCCTCAAACCAAAAACAATAACAATAATGAGAAAAATAATATTAATGATCAAATACAACAGTAACACAGAGAAAGCAACATCAACAATTAACTATAGTATGCAGCAGCAACAACATTGTCATCACAACAGCAGTTGAAACCAAGGAATATTCAAAGGAAGAAGTCTAAATGAAGATAAAAAAGTCAGCTCACCAAGCAACATCAGTCTTTTGTAAATATAGGAACTTTTAGCAGCAGCTGGTAGCAGACAATATGGATCCAAACATGTTTGCGGACCACCTACACAAACATGCCTGGAAACCACTAACGAAATAGCAGTCTTGCAAAAAGAGGTCGAAACTTCATCAGGGTTGCATAGAAACCTGGTTGCATGATAGCAAATGGTCTATCATGCCATCCAGTTCTTGCCCTCGCAAGATAATGTTCAGACCTCCAAAGCCCAACAACTGTAATCTGACAAAAAAAAAAAAAAAAAAAATTAAATAAAGCACAACCTGTGTAATAAAACAACAATAACACAGCATAAAACGTGAAGCAGCAAATCAATAAATAACGCCACAGGAAAACCAATACAGCTAACAAAAAAAGGAGCACACCAACACAGTTAAATACGACAACAAATAAAGAATTATTGCCAAAAAAAAAAAAAAAAAAACACAACCTAAAGTTTCAATAACAACTTATAACTAATCATTACCAGAAACAAACACATTTTCAAAAACCAATTCGCAAACACATTGATGTGCTGCGTGTGTCGTTGCGGTTTAGCAGTTTTAATGCCTACTCAAGTTTTAAATTTATATTTAGCCGACTTATCAATAACACACACACCTAACGAGCAGTGTACCCGGTCAGTATGAATATAATGGTAAGTAGAGTGTCGATCACTAAGAGTGGAACGTATTATCTAGTTATTCTAATCAGTATTTTAATATATTAAGTTAGCTATACAACCTATTCTAACGCAAGGGGGTTCAGCCTGAGAGACTGGCACAATTTGGTTGCAATTAAATAATAAACTAAACCAATAGGCACGAATCAACAAGTAGCACACACGTACACAGATAAATACTCGAGACAATAAGAGGGTTGTCCTTATGATAAGTAGTTTGTCACTTGTTTTATTGCTAGTGTTATATGAAGTGTATAGTTCGATGCAACGCACCGAGATTAAGTCATTTCTCGTTGGTTCTAATCTTATCGGCGAGTAAACCCTTAATGATTACTTATGACTATCCCGTTTATCTTTCTCCTACTTTTCTACAGACCATAGAATACATAGGCGATCTAATAAACAGGCAAGGGCAGAGGCATGGCGACCCGATCAACGCTCAGCTAGACACAGAGGTTATCAATGCACTAATAAAAGTCACCAATGACATCAACATATAAACTTTAATTAATGAGAAAGCAGTTTTAAGGGAGTGCAACCTTTCCGTTGTCACATTACACAAGCCACCAATCTTGATGAATTAAAGTTTACTAACACAATAAAACAAAACTACTTAATGAATTAAACACATGCAGCACCTTCTTACAGCTCTTGTATCTTTGATTTAGGTGTGTCTTGTGCTGCTACCTTGACTGAATTTGTCCTTGGTTTCTGGTCTTCGGTCTTCTGTTAAAACTTCGGAACTAAAGCTGACCGACCTCTTATTCGTCTGGTCTTTGGGGTATTTATAGTTTCTGTCTGAGGGTGAGATGCGGCGCATCTAGTAAGTAGATGCGGCGCATTTACTTAACTTCGCGTGGGGTCCAAGATTATAATATTCAGGAATATTCGTACATCGCCAGAAGATGCGGCGTATCTTCATCTTTGGATGCGGCGCATGTCCTCTTGAATCTTGGATCGTATCTGGTGAGATCTTGATAGCGATGCGGCGCATGTCATAAGTGAGATGCGACGCATCTGGAGTAGAACAAGTTGGTTATTCTTCGTTGACCAAAGTTTCATATGCGGCGCATGGGATAAATCCATGCGGCGCATTCTTCAAAGTCAGGCAGTGGTCTTCATTCTCTTCATTCCAACAACCAATTCCAATCTTGATCATTTTACTCCGTTTTTAGTCCATAATCGCTAAGTTTCACCAAATGCTTGTTTTTACCTGAGAATTACAAAAGTAAACGATTAAGTATCAATCCTCATACATAATATAGTAAAACAAGTCAAATTAATAGGATAAATGATAGTAATAAAATATACTTATTTGAGTTCATCAAATATCCCCCCACTTGAACTTTACTTGTCCCCAAGTAAACCTTAGAATTAATCTTATGAAAATGTATCCTAAAAATGTTAGGATTTATTTTTATATTTAAGCATGTATTCGTCTTTTGTCATAATCACACAACTAAACACTTAACGAGTTAGAAGTAAAATAAAATATTTCGATAAAAGCAAATCTAATCGTTTAACTGTCCAGTCGCGACGAATATTCTATCATAAGCTTGGCAAGTATACACATCTCCACCACTAAAGCTAAGGAATAACAAGTCTAAAGCGGTAAAAAGGGTTTTTAGGCTTAAGGGTTAATTATTCTTAATCTCTATCGATCTCAAATTCCAGAAAAGGCGACAAAATCACAAATACATGATCGAATCCACGAACACGATACTTGCAATTGCTCAAATCCTTAACTCGAATAGGCTAAAGATAGGTCCAAACTTCACCAATAATAATATATCAAAAAGGGCGACAAAATCATAAATACATAGCCGAATCCACGACTACGATACTTAAGATTGCTCAAATCCCTAATCTCCATAAATCAAAGGTTTGGTTGGATAAAGAATAATATGGTATGGATAATTTTTGGGATATAAATTGGTGTAAAAATAAAAATAAACAAAACAAATAAATTAAAATCCTAAGTGTGGTTAATCACTATCCCAACCATCCCATGAATAAGACTCATATCATTGAATAACTTTCGCTTTAACACTTGAAACACACGCTTTAGGTAGACACGAATTATACTCAACAAGATCTTAATCAAAGAATAAACCTTAGTTGACGTTCCCATAACTGCCAACTCCCATTCAATCCATAGATATAATATACAACAAATAGTGGTGATATCGACCACTTACATAACTTTACATTGTTGGTTTAAATCAAACATCCAACTTTCTTCTTTTTTTCTTTTTCTTTTCTCTCTTTTTTTTTTTTTTTTTTTTTTTTTTTTTTTTTTTTTTTTTAATATAAGAAACATAAACATAGATGTGTAAAATTTCACCACATCACTATAACAATAAATCTGGATAATTTTTCCATACTTTTCATGACTTCAGAAATAACGGTAATTGTGAAAGTAGTAAACACACGAAAAAATAAATAAACTCAAAGATATACAATATTTACTTTCACTCCAATTGCATTGTGCAATTTCCCGACCTAACCATAGATAATGAATTACGCACGCGAACACAGGTAATGTAAGGAAACACACTTTGCCTATAGCAATTAACCAACCATGGATTCTAATCTACAGGGTAGGCTAAGGTGTAAGGGTGTAACGAAACATTTTTACAAAGGTGTAAGAAACGAAAGGAATGGTTCTGAGTGTTTTTCTAGGGGTATCTTACTCTAAAAATGAGAGTAACAAAAGGGTTTATACGGGGGTTAACTAACCAGTGTAGTTAGCTAATAACACATAACATATAAAGGCTATTTGGGTGTAATCCTAGAAATTTACCAATTTAGACAAGTCATTCCAATTATATAAATAATACTTATTATGGTGGTCTCGAATAGTATACAAGCCAAGTTCTAAAGTTTACAAGTCACCAGCACACTCATAGATTTGTGAATTTTGAAAAATCACAATTTTTGAAAATAACGTCATGTGTGCAGCTATGCAACTTAGACTCTAAACAAAAACATGCTAAAAATTTTAAATTTTGATATATTAAGCACATTTTAAGCATATTTTGAAAAGTTTAGGACAAGTAAGTGTTAAGTGTTCTAATTCTCCAATCCCCCCACTTAAGTTAAACAACGTCCTCGTTGTTTGTATAAAAGGTTAAAAACTGGAAAATAAAAGAATTAGAACAGAAAAACTCCCCTGAGATTTGCTCGGTATGATCCTCCATTAGTATTAGAGCAAAAATCATCTTTCTTGTGGATTAGAACGTTTAAGCTTCATAGTAGATGTATCCACAGGAAATGCAGGAATCTATAATACCACCAAGGCTTCAAAACACACCTAAGGTAAGAAAGGTTCAAACTTGCATAATACATTAGTAGTTAGGTAAAAATAAAACATAAAAATTAAAAATGAAAATCATCAGGTCAGTCGATGCGCTGTATCTTATGGAAGAAGATACGCCGTATCGAGCCTGGAATAAATACGGATCAGAATAAAAGATATGCCGCATCCTTAACCAGGGATGCGCCGCATTAAAATAAACTGATAAAAAGTTTTAAATTCGGAAATAAAAAATGCAGAAAAATAAAATAAGATATGACCATCTGCAGGAGATGCGTCGCATCTCAGAATTGAGATGCGCCGTATCCAATGCGGCCTGACTGACTCGACACAAACATAAAATTAAAAGATAAATCCGGGTTGTCTCCCGGTAAGCACTTCTCTTTATTCCAGAGTCTTCAAGTTAGACTCACGTTCAGCTCTTCATTTAGTCCTTGTCACGGTCCATCCTTCTTCCTTCATCCGAAAGATGTTCCCGTATAGCATTGCGACGTTTTCTTCAGTTCGGCTTAATCTTCTATAATTCTTAGTCTTCGTCGCAACATACTCTTCATCAGGTCCCAAAGAATATTTGATGATTTTAAATTTTTCGGAAACAATCATGGGTGGCTCATTATAAGGAATCCCAAGTAGTTGACACTTTCTTTTGGTGAACTCTTCCTCGTCTTTATCAACAAACTCAAAATAAGGATCCTTAATCAAATAATCATCTAGTTCTTCAATTAATGACTTATTGTCTTGAATCGCCTCCCACTCTCTTTCCAAATCCCATTGTAACCGTCGACTAAGCTTCGTGAAATCATCAAATTGTTCATGCACCCATTCCCAGAAAGTAGTATCCGATGTTCCCTTAAGTCCTTTCAAGCGTTCAATTCTACCCTTTTCTTGCAAAGCCTCCGCTTTTTGTGGGCAGTCTTCAACATTATCGTACCACTCATAATCTTCAAAGGTTACATCGTTTCCAACCCGTCTCATCCCAATTATACTTCCCCCATTACAGGTTCCGTCACTTTTATAATCACAGGTCGGCCAAACACTACTCCCGTCCTTGAAAACGAAGGGTGTACAAGTGTGATTAATGTGCTCAAATTCCCATGGTTTATCCCAAACCCATGGTACTTGGTCATTCCATTCATAGTACCAGGTGTTTTTGAAATCGTCATAAGTCTTAAATCCTGGTAGATCTCCAGTAAGCAAATCATCGTCGACTCGAAGAAGGTAGTTAAATTCCTTGAACTGCTTGCACAAGGGTGTCTCATAATCGAACACATCAATGTCAATTCTGAATAATTCTTCAATGCCCTCATTGACTGTTGAATCATGAAGTGACAACCCATAGTCGCTTTCTACTTCCTTGTCTTCTCCTCTCATCCAATATACCCATAATGCATCCTTAGTAACTTGATCCATGCTCTTATGGTTATTAAACTTACTAGCCAACCATTCTGAAAAATCAACATCGTTAGGATCGTGGTTAACGTCAAAGCAAGTCTTTTCAATCATTTTCCTTTTTATCTCCATGAACTCGTTAAATTGCTCCCTAAAACTCCGTGTCAACCATGAAGTCATAATCTGCTTGACTTCATCTGCAGGGGCAAATTTAGGACTACCATATTTAAGTTCAAGCCAATCATTGAGGGAGAGGTCCATTAATCTTACCAACTTGCCATGAAATAGTAACTCCGCCACAGCATAAATTCTGTCATCGTCCAAATAGTTCTCATTTAATCCCCAGTACTGTTCGGAATAAGGCATGTAAGAAATTTGGGTATTGCCTCCACCACAGCTTTTGTTGCTTGAGTCCATGTATGCAAGATAGAATTTCCCATCATCTTCTTCGATAGTAGTACAGTTCAATCCTTTGGATTCAATGATAGGACATAAGAGCAACAGTTCATCTCCAGTGTACCTCACAAATACATCATACGAGAATACCCCTTTGTCAATGTTGCATAAACGCATGAATTCCTTAAAAGCAGCTTCAAGAAGGGTCTCCCAAGAGAATAAATCTGCATCGATCATGAGCACATTGAATGAATCTGAAAGCAAGCATTCCTTAGCAAGATATCCGTTAACTGACATGTCTTCCATAGCAAAATCTGTCATCAAAGGTAAAAGCATCAGTAGGATTTGTTCGCTAGAAGAGAAATTAATGAATATAGAAACGGATATAAGAATAAAAATAGCTGATATCTGCAGACGATGCGCCGTATCCAAAAAGTTGGATACGCCGTATCTTATAATCGTTAAAATTAAATCAGACTTTTATTCAGAAAATAGATACGCCGCTTAGGAAATTAGAATGCGCCGTATCAATTTTAATTATCAAAAATCGATATTTATTTAAAATTAAATGCGCTGTATTAACAAAAGTTAATGCGCCGTATTTTCGTTACGTTTCAAAATATAAGATTTTTGATTCAGAAGATGCGCCGTATCGATAAAAATCGATACGCCGTATCTGTTTAATAATTCAAAAACTGTTTTTAATAAAAATAATAGATACGCCGTATCTGCTAAAGCAGATGCGTCGTATGGCGTTAAAGTTTAGAAAAATTTTTTTTTTATCAAAAACAGATACGCCGTATCTTGGGGAAAAGATGCGTCGTATCGAATTATCGCTTAGAAAAAATTTTCTTATTAAAAACAGATACGCCGTATCTTGGGGAAAAGATGCGTCGTATCGAATTAATTAAACGCGTTGTATTTTATAAAAATTGAACGCAATACGCCGTATCTGAGAAATCAGATGCGCTGTATCGTTCGATTTAGCTCAGTACAACGATAGCAGAAAACAAAAAATACGAAAAATTAAAACAAATAAAAAACACACGAAAATAAACACAAACAAAAGCAAGCAAATAACACACAAAAACAGAAAATATGCAAAATAGTACAATGAATGCAAATTAATCTAATACACAACAAAATTAGCGGTTAGATAAAAAAAAATTAAAAACTAATTAAAATACTAATCAAATTAACAGATAATAACAATTCACTCCCCGGCAGCGGCGCCAAAAACTTGATGTGCTGCGTGTGTCGTTGCGGTTTAGCAGTTTTAATGCCTACTCAAGTTTTAAATTTATATTTAGCCGACTTATCAATAACACACACACCTAACGAGCAGTGTACCCGGTCAGTATGAATATAATGGTAAGTAGAGTGTCGATCACTAAGAGTGGAACGTATTATCTAGTTATTCTAATCAGTATTTTAATATATTAAGTTAGCTATACAACCTATTCTAACGCAAGGGGGTTCAGCCTGAGAGACTGGCACAATTTGGTTGCAATTAAATAATAAACTAAACCAATAGGCACAAATCAGCAAGTAGCACACACGTACACAGATAAATACTCGAGACAATAAGAGGGTTGTCCTTATGATAAGTAGTTTGTCACTTGTTTTATTGCTAGTGTTATATGAAGTGTATAGTTCGATGCAACGCACCGAGATTAAGTCCTTTCTCGTTTGTTCTAATCTTATCGGCGAGTAAACCCTTAATGATTACTTATGACTATCCCGTTTATCTTTCTCCTACTTTTCTACAGACCATAGAATACATAGGCGATCTAATAAACAGGCGAGGGCAGAGGCATGGCGACCCGATCAACGCTCAGCTAGACACAGAGGTTATCAATGCACTAATAAAAGTCACTAATGACATCAAC
Source organism: Artemisia tridentata subsp. tridentata (assembly GCA_021014915.2). Taxonomy (NCBI): domain Eukaryota; kingdom Viridiplantae; phylum Streptophyta; class Magnoliopsida; order Asterales; family Asteraceae; genus Artemisia; species Artemisia tridentata. Next base: position 355,327,174 of record CP139509.1, on the reverse strand, counting down.
ATATAAACTTTAACTAATGAGAAAGCAGTTTTAAGGGAGTGCAACCTTTCCGTTGTCACATTACACAAGCCACCAATCTTGATGAATTAAAGTTTACTAACACAATAAAACAAAACTACTTAATGAATTAAACACATGCAGCACCTTCTTACAGCTCTTGTATCTTTGATTTGGGTGTGTCTTGTGCTGCTACCTTGACTGAATTCGTCCTTGGTTTCTGGTCTTCGGTCTTCTGTTAAAACTTCGGGACTAAAGCTGACCGACCTCTTATTCGTCTGGTCTTTGGGGTATTTATAGTTTCTGTCTGAGGGTGAGATGCGGCGCATCTAGTAAGTAGATGCGGCGCATTTACTTAACTTCGCGTGGGGTCCAAGATTATAATATTCAGGAATATTCGTACACCGCCAGAAGATGCGGCGTATCTTCATCTTTGGATGCGGCGCATGTCCTCTTGAATCTTGGATCGTATCTGGTGAGATCTTGATAGCGATGCGGCGCATGTCATGAGTGAGATGCGGCGCATCTGGAGTAGAACAAGTTGGTTATTCTTCGTTGACCAAAGTTTCATATGCGGCGCATGGGATAAATCCATGCGGCGCATTCTTCAAAGTCAGGCAGTGGTCTTCATTCTCTTCATTCCAACAACCAATTCCAATCTTGATCATTTTACTCCGTTTTTAGTCCATAATCGCTAAGTTTCACCAAATGCTTGTTTTTACCTGAGAATTACAAAAGTAAACGATTAAGTATCAATCCTCATACATAATATAGTAAAACAAGTCAAATTAATAGGATAAATGATAGTAATAAAATGTACTTATTTGAGTTCATCACACATCAAAGCATACAAAATAGCAAACAAATATCGTAACACAACCGATTATGCTAACAACCGAACGATAACAAATAATACCCAGAAAAAGTTTAAACATCAACTGACGAAATTAACAACAACAACAACCAAAAAAGCCATTGCCAATCCTACACCAGATCCAAAAGTCTGGATATAACCAAACCACTAACTGTAGATACAACAGGTCTATAATTAACAACAACAACGCAAACAACCAAACATAATAAAAAACAGAACCTACAACGAATGACTGTATGCAGCAAAAGGTTAAACATCAACTGATGAAATTAACAACAACAACAACAAAAAAGCCAAACTCACAAAAGCTATTGGCAAACCTAAACCACATCCAAAAGTGTGGATATAACCAAACCACTAACTGTAGATACAACAACTCTATAATCAACAACAACAACACAAACAACCAAACATAACAAAAAAACAGAAATCAAAGCACCCGTTTTTTTTTATCGGAAACAAAAAGCAGAACAGCTAAATTAGATCCAAAATTAGATCCAAAAGTGTGGTTATAAGCAACCTAATAACTGTAGCAAAAACAAATGGCCTAAAAAGAACCACACATTTAAAAAATTAATAAACACACTATTCATACCACTGTAGTTCCCCTCACAAATCCCTGTAGCTGGAAAATAACCCACAAAGTCGGATCGGAAAACGAAAAATAACCGTCGGGTTAAGGTATCGGAATGAACGATTCCGGATCTCAAGGAAAAGAAGGGTATGTGAGTGAAGGTCAACAGTTCGATGACCCAACACTAACCCAATGCATAACCCAAACCCGGGCTAAAGCGGGTAGCAAAAGCTTTCTGTCACACCCCCAAATTTTGTGACTTACAGCGGAATGAGTCATTCAGGGGCACGACTGGTCATAGCACCAAAGTTGCAGTTATATTGAACGACCTAAAGTGTCGTTTAGAAAATACATCGTTTGATTATTTAAAAACATTCAGAGTTATAAAGCTAGGTCCCAAAAGGTGAAACAAGTTTTCAGAAAACAAGTTCATACAATTCAAACGATGGATAAGTGCATAAAATATAAAGTGAGACGCGTCGACTCCGCGACTCCATGATGTCCATATGCAAGCCAACATGTGATACCTTAATTACCTGAAAATACATTGCTAAAAATGGTCAACAAAAATGTTGGTGAGATCATAGGTTTATGTAAATGAATGATTGTACGGAAACCACAAGTATAAAGTGTGTGACAAATCCATGCCACATAAAAATGATACATTAGCTCTAAGCTCATGACCCCGAAGCTAGACTGAATGAAATGCCCCAACCGAGTGTTTGCCAATCACTCAAATATGACAGAAATGAAATGCGTTCGTTTGACCAGTTGGTGCTACCAACCCGAACGGAGGAGTCACCCTCAATAGATCTATCCACTCACTCTCACTTACTAACAATTAACGGTTCATGATAATATAAGGGGACTTTAATCTGGGCAATGATGTAACTTAAGCAATGTAATGAGTTTGTATACTTTGGTCCGCATATAAAAATGGTGCAATGTATTCTCCCCGAGAGTTTAGAAATCAATAAACAATTTAAAACGGGGCTATGAAAACTCACCTGATATGATATAGCAACAATGATCACAATGAATATGATGAGATGAGGCTCTGTTCCTAACCGCGACCTATCATGAATGATATGATCTAAGGTAAGCAAATGAAATGATGTTACTCATGCAAGCACGTATGTTATCGATACCACTTGAAAGTTTTGAAAACAATGTTTATTGTCGAAAAATACATTTTGACGTCTTGTTAATTTATAAACCACATTTCGCGTAAATATGTTAAAACTACACTCCATGATCCTTGTTCGGTGTTCTATTGGCAAATATAATGATTTCATCGCAAAACAATACTTTTCATAGTTGTGAAAATATATCCAAAACGGCCTCGCAAAACTAGTCGCGAATTAGTGCACGTTAAGTGTTTGTGAATGAATTTGACGTCCTTGAAAATAAAACATTGTTACAAGTTTTTCGTGTCGTGTTATTGGAATTTTGATCATACGCGTCTTGAATAGATAGAAAACTGGCTATCAATGTAATGGCTTGTAAAAATGTTAACGTATATACTTAGAAAAAGACTTTCTATTAGGGTTGACAAAATAGAATAGAGTTCGTCGGCTTCGAACGTGTATATCTCGGTCGTTATAAGCTCGTTTTCTACGTTCTTTATATCCACGGATTCGTCATAACATGAACTAACATAATCTCAGTAGTTCGGCTCTCCTAGATCACGTCTAACGCCTCGTTTGGTCCTTTAAAGTTCGGCTAACAGCACGCTTATTTTCAGAAAATTAGTTTTCGTCGTCTAACTTCGAACGATCATATCTCCTTCGTTATAAGTCGGTTTTTAGTGATTCTTGCGGCCACGGTTTCGTTTTTGAAAGAACTTTCTGAATATGAAGGCCAAAATAAGCTAAAAATTACTGAGTTTTCCAGTTTACACGATTTTGGACAGTAGGTATATATACGTTTTAAAAACTCATTTCTATGGTTCTAATCTTGATCATACCACCTCAAATCAACTCCACAAGTTCGCAAATCCTACCATACACCTTCTTAGGGTGTCATGGAGTCCTAAACATCACCAACCTTGGTGGATCTCATGTGGTTATTAGTGAAACTTATAGATCTAGTGTTTGTGATAGTTTATAAACAAAATGGTATCAAGACATAAGTAACTTGCAAAAGTAACTAGTATAACCTTGAAAATACATGATCATATGAAGTAAATGAAAGTATGAAAAGATCAAAATGATGTTCTTGAAGTTTACTTACAATCTTGGAGTGATTTGATGAGAAAGGTGCAATAACTTGAGGTTTTGATCACAAGACTTTAACTAGGATAGTAAATGGAGTATGTTTATGATTTGTTCTTGAAAAATATATGGATTTCTCCTCTTGTTCTTGATGTGGCCGATTGGGGTGATGAAGATGGAGAGGGTTTGATCTAAAATGGCTAGTTAATTGTTTATAGTATGTGTTAAGTTAGTGGAGGATGGAAATAAATCATGTAAATTCATTTAATGCAAATTGGAAGTATTAGCTAAATGGGATGGTTAGGGGGGGCGGCACATGGGTGAAATGGAAGAGGATTTGATGGTTAATTAAAGGTTTGTCCCCCATTTAATTAGATATTGGCTAGTTTAGTGTATACCTTGGGTGTTATCGGGTACCGAGTTAACTAGAAATAACTCGTGACGAGGTGAAATGAGATACGACGAAGTTGTAAAAATTGTAAAATCATGTCCTTGCAAGAATCGGGTGTTAGAATGATAATCGGATTGAAATTTCGTAAACCGACGGAGTTATAAGTATCAAACGAAAAATATAGCGATTGGTTTAAAAACACCAGGTAAAGTAATAATATAATCTCTATATCATTATAATTAGCTTGAAAATGTATTAGGATCATTGTCTGGAGTATTTGGTTTACTGTTGATAGAAATGACTGAGTGGTAACGTTAATTAAACAATTATGCATACGTTAATGAAAATCACACAGACACATGCATGAACTGATATGGTACTGATATTACTGATGATATGCAGACTACTCTAGTCCGTATGAAGTGTCCCTTACTGATGATGCATGAATACGCAGCTAAACCTAACTGGTTACGCGCATTTAAATACTCGTAAACCTAGTTTACGTAATGATGAATGATGCCCATGAATAGTGATTTCCCTCCGGGAATGAATAGTGTCACGTGAATAGTAAATTTTTTTACGACTTCTCAAAGTCTCAAACTGACTTCAAAAATGATGAATAGTGAAATGATGAATAGTGATCGGTGAATAGTGATTGATGAATAGTAACTCATGAATAGTAAATTGTCGAGGTTTGGAAAACGACCTGAAATTACGAGTTGTGACAGTCTTCCACCCTAAAAGGAATTCAGTCCCTGAATTCAGTTGATGTTGGTCTCTAGAGTGGTCTCGATGAAGAGATGTGGGTATTTGAGTCGCATCTGGTCTTCCTGTTCCCAAGTAAACTCAGGACCTCTGCGAGAATTCCAGCGAACTTTGACGATAGGAATTCGACTTTGCTTCAACTGGTTGACCTCTCGGCCCTTAATTTCTGCTGGTTCTTCCACAAGGTGAAGCTTATCGTCGATCTGAATTTCTTCTAATGGAATGAAATGAAATATGCTACGAGTGTTTCGTTTGGAAGGCACTTCCTGAGGTTTGAAATATGAAATGGGTAGTGTATGATGCTGAGCTCTGACGGAAGCTCAAATTTGTATGCCAGTCGGCCGATTCTAGCTAGAACCTTAAATGGTCCAATATACCTAGGGTTCGGTTTCCCGAGTTTCCAAAAATTGTATCATGCCTTTCCAAGGCAAGGCTTTCAACATAGCTTGTTCTACAACTCGAATCCCAATGATTTACTACTTAGGAATACCTAGTCCCCATGAGTTTGCATCATGAACTGACCTAACTTTTCTATTGTTCTCTTGTTACTTGTAACTGATTCTTGACTTGTACCATTTCCTTTGTTGTTTCACAATTGCGTTTTAGACCAGTGAACTTGATCGTCCAATTTCGGTCTGTCACTATGTAATTGGTACTTCAACCATAGGGTGCCTTAAAAGGTGCAGTCTAAGTGTTCGTGTGATAACTATGGTGGTAAGAGAGCTCGATTAATGGCAAATGGTTAGCCCGACCATTTCCAAGGTCAATCACACATGCTCTGAGCATGTCTTCCAATGTCTGACTCGTTCTCTTGCTCCGACCATCGGTCCGAGGATGATAGGCAGTGCTCATGTCTAATTTGCTCCCAAATGAATCTTGTAATGACTGCCAAAAGTTTGAAGTAAAGCGACTATCTCGGTCGGAATGATAGAAATTGGTGCACCGTGCTTTTAGACTATTTTCTTGACATAAAGTTTGATTAGTTGGTCCATAGAATAAGTTTCTCTGATTGGGATGAAATAGGCTGATTTAGGGAGTCAATCAACGATTACCCAAGTAGCACTGAAACCTCCTGATGTTTTGGGTAGTTTGGTGACAAAGTCCATTGTAATGCGTTCCCACTTCTACTAGGGAATTTCTGGTTGTTGAAACAATCCTGATGGTTTCTGGTATTCGGCTTTTACTTGAGCACAAGTAAGACACTTGCCAACATATGTAGCTATTTCTGCTTTCATATTCGGCCACCAATGAAGTCTATTAAGATCCTGATATATCTTATCAGAACCTGGGTGAATGGATTACTTTGACTTGTGCAATCCGGGCATAATACTCCGTCTGACCTCTTTACTAAACCATTTGCATCCTTTGGTATACTATGGGGTTTTTCATTTTGTCAGTTTTCCTCCTTGAGTGCCTCAACTTGAGCCTCGAGGATTCGTGATGGTAAAGGTGATATGATTGTCATTCTCAATGGTCTGACTCTCAAAGGCTTGAGTCTTTCCTTCCGGCTAAGGGCATCTGCCCCAACATTAGCTTTCTTAATTGCCCATTGGTCTAAAGATGGTAGAGCGTGTGTATATCTGATTGGAAGAAAAATATCTTAAGGGGATTGTCAGAAGTTTGAGGTGCATAGTCTATCCTTTATCAGGAGCCTTTGAAATTTGCACAATGTGTCTCGTGACTACTCCTAAATCGGTAGGTTTGTCGAAAATGGGTTATCGAAGAACAAAGCTACGGTAACGGTTTCTAATTCCTTGTGTCTTGCTATAACTGATGTCAAGATATGAGCCTCTCTTCACCTAAGATGCTTGGTCTTTATTGTCAAAATTTCCCATGCTATTGTTTGTCAATCACAAGATCCTAATTGCATGAAGTGTCGTAGTATGGTGGTTGGTTTTCAAATACGACCCAATATTTTTATGGATAGGTTTTTGACATGATGTGGGTAGGAATGTTTTAACAAAGTTTGGTGTTATACTCTTTCTTAGTGCTCAGTAGTTTTGTTAAAGGCTGACCATAAAGGATTTATTTGTCAAGACAGACATATCAGATAATTACTTTCCTACAAGGTATATGAGTTGTATAAACGCTCTTTAAAGGGAATTCCTTTGAATTGGAAGCATCAAACATGATAAAGTAGTCGGCTAGTTATGTCTGCCTGAATGTTTAAATGTCTAGCATTTCTTTTCTGGGGTTGAATAATGCCTATCGGTTAATCTTAGGTAAGACTTTTGGGTATGCGTATCCAACTTACTTGATCCTTTCTAAACTGGGTAATGACTTAGGTCCGTTGTCTTACCTGGTCTAACTAGTACTTCTGAATTGATAGAATTTGGTGAGTATGCCAGAGATAGTGATTTGGATTGCCTCATGAGATCTTATGTTTTCCGTTACGATACGAGTCAACTGGCTGTATATTTCTAGTCCTTGTTTGTGGTTCCAAAACCCCTTTCGTTGGTTTCTTATGTCGTGAAATTCTCCTTGGAAATAGAAAATCTTTCCTAGAAAAGTCAATGGCAAATTCTGACTCAACTGATAAATGAGTGATATGTGGTGTAGGTACTCAGAGAGAGTTGGCCGATAAGGATGTTTATGAAGAGTTTACTTGTTTACAAAGCTTTTCTTTCTTGGGATGTTTTGAATGAAAATTGTTGTTATAAATCTTGAAAAGATAATTGTTTCCTTCATGGCATAATCTTCCCTGAATTAGACATAGTTGATCAGGCTATGTATAATTGAGGGTAAATAACGCGATGCTTGGTTTGGTCAAAATAGCCTTGTGTTTTCCAAAAGTTTTAGATGGTGCTCAACGTGTTGTTTGGGAAAATGGTAGTAAATAGTTGGTAGGATGGCAGAAAGCCAATTTATAAGGCTATAGTAACATAACTTGTCTTGGAAATGTTGTGAAATAACTCCCTGAGATGCTAGTAAAATAGCTTAAGGTAGGGTTAGGTGAGACTGTTTTTAATAAGCGGTATTAAAATATCTTGCAATAAAATCTGTTGAACGGTTTATGGAACGTGTGGAACACCTTACGGAATGGTAATAGCCTATAGTTGGAGACGACTCCTTACTTAACCCTCTTCTAGGATAGTGGTTCGTTGTTGCGAAATGGTCGAAAGCTGGACAAGATGGGATGGGATATGAAATAAACGAAGATTGTGCTCATGGTGGAAATGATAGAAGACAGGGATTACATTATATAAAAAAGTACATGATACAACGAGGTTACGAGCAAGTACGTAAGATAGACTACTTAAAGAAATACAACCCTAGCTGGCTCCATCCATGGTTTATTATTAAGGCAGAAGTTCCTTGTTCTTATCCATTGCCACTGTTGTTGTTGCCTTGACGAGCTTCACATTTCAACGAGCTCTTCCCTTATTCTGGTTTCTCAGCTCTGGGCATTCGCTCTTGAAGTGTCCAATTATTCCACACTCATGGCAGGTCACCGTGACTTTCTGGCTAATCACGCGGGTGGGAGTCTTGCAATCCTTGGCTTTGTGTCCGATCTTTTGACAGTTTCCACATTGAGTGGGGCAAAGTCCATTGTGGTGAAACCGGCATCTAATGCACTTGGGTAGGGTTCCTGCATATCCTTTCTTTTTACTTGGCCCAACAGCACAAGCTTCCACTAGTTCTTGTATCTTAGGTGGTTGCGGGGTAGCATTGTCACCCTGATTGTTGTCCCACTTTCTCTTGTTGTTGTTGTTCCATTTTCGTCTGTTGTCCATATTGTTTCCTACGGCCTGGGTGTGAGCTATGTGTTCCTTTGCCTTGATCGCCATATGCTTAGCTTTAAGTACGGTATCGGGTTCTAATGAGGCAACCAACATACGAATTTCAGGGGAGAGTCCCCCGATGTACCTCTCAAGTTTCTTGCTTTCTGGTTCATCCATTGTTGGGCCTAGTCGTGCTAGTTCGTAAAACTGAGTAGTGTACTTGACAACATCATCTCCTACCATGGTAAAGTTTAGGATTTCCTGTTTTAGTGCTTGTAGTTCGCTTCTTGAACAATATTCTAAAGTCATCATCCTTCTTAATTTCTCTCAAGAGATTGAGTAAGCAACGTCGACCCCTACTATCTGAACATGTTTAGTCCACCATACCTGGGCATGATCCCGGAAAGTGCAAGCGGCGAACTTGACCTTGTCTTCCTTGCGGCAGTCGCCACACCGAAATATCGTTTCTACTTCTTCGAACCATTTGTAAACTTCCTTCGCTCCTTCAGTTCCGCTAAAGGTGTGGGGGTTGCAATCCATAAATTCCTCATGGGTAAGATTTTTGGCGAAGGATGTGGCTTGTTTCATGTCTGGAGTGGCTTGCTTTAACCTAACTGCTTCAACAACATAAGAGACTATGAGAATTTATAGGTGATAAAGATCATCATACTCACATATACGCAACCATGACATGTATAAGTGGAGTGAAATCGTGACAAGATGAAATCATGAAGTGTCATATTTGTAACCATAACACATGTGGATGTCAAAAATGAAAATTTCGGTCTTACATGGACCGATATCATAGATAGCACAACCATACCCATATAGTAAGTCAATACTTGGTGATTTCATTGTACAACAATCAAAATACTACAAGTTTCTTTGAACCATACCACACATCCTGTGGCTAGGATGATAGTAAAAGCTAGTAAAGATATAGGTCTAGTCTAGGGATTCCCTAGTGCTCCTCTGAGTGAATCCAGGGTTGTGGCATCTTGGGGTCGGGATGAGTCCTGATGTGGGGTCTGGAGTAGTACATCGATCATGTCCGAGATAGTGTAGATTCCAAACCATTCTTAAGGAATCTGCTGATGTTCCTGTTGAGTCAGTGATCCGGGTATTATCCACAAGGTGTCATCCAATTCCCGATATGTGGAAATGGAAATGGGGAATGACAATGGTGGTGGTGGGAAGGCAAGGGCAGTCTCCTGAATCTCGAAAGTCTCGGTGTCATACCTGATAGAATTTTCTAATTCCGGCTCAGGTAGTGCTAATACCTCAAATAGGTGGAAATTATCATCCAACAATGGTGAGTGTGATGAGGTAGGTGTACGAGTGGATGAGAAAGCGTCCTCGGTCTCCGAGTTTGCTAGAATGATAATAGGGTGGTTGGGTGAAGACATCTGTGTGACAACCGATGTGAAATAAAAGTAAATAACTCCTCACATTATGCGAGTTATGATGAAATGATGTATGTATGAAACCGCATGTATAGTGAATATGCACTTATGATGAAATGGTGATATGCTATGATGATGTAGTTATAGACTAGGGTCAATGATACAACCTAGTTCGCTATAACCTTTGCTCTGATGCCAATCTGTCACACCCCCAAATTTCGTGACTTGCCCTTGAATTACTCATTCCGCTGCAAGTCACGAAATTTGGGGGTGTGACACTTTCCGGGCGGGTCGCGCCATAAATGTATAATAGGTATAATTGTTTTAAATTGTAAACATGGGATATTTAAATTACAAAAAGGATAATTATCGAAAATACTAAAAATGAACTTTGTAAATTCAATTAATGAATTAATGCAACACAAACCGTAAACAAGAGTTTGTTCTTTTCTTGTTAAAAGGACAAACTAAGTCGTTCTTTCCTTGTAAGAAAGAGACTTGTTCCTATCCTTTTTCTTTATGAGGAAAAGCCATAATAGGAATATTCAAATTTTCCTAATTCTAATCAAACTCAAAGAACACCTACTCTAGAAATTATGATGTCATGTAAAAGTCAAAACGGATAAGTATGGTTACACATCTTATTCTTCCAAGGTTGTTTTATAACCCTAGTTTCGGTTTTGAAACCTTGAAGAAATATACGATACTTAGATAACTAGAGAACACGTTTTCTATAGCTACCAAACTAAAATGAGTTTGAATAATTAGAAGACGGAAATATCAGTAAACTGTAAAGCGGTAAAGGCAATTACTAGCATGATTACCTAGCAGTTTGTCTTAACCCAATAAACCTACTAAGGTCCTACATACCCTTGTGGTAAAGTAGACCAATTATGGAGGAAATGCATGCCTATTTTCAAGTTAAAATAGCAATGATGGCTAGCCCATCATCTATATGTTAGAACTTTATGCACTTCCTTGAATACCTAAGTATATGTTTACTAGTCAAAGTGACTCACATTAGCAATAATGCGTAGATATTCAATGAAAGATGGAAAGTATCCAATCGCCACTCACTCTCCACTGGTGACGAAACACATGAAATGTTGTCTAATCCAGTGAGAGCTACGTGATTATATTACTGGTGATGAAACACATGTAATGTTGTGTAATCCAGTGGGAGCTATAAGCTTTATTACCTTGCAAGTTGCCCATCTTATTTCCAGATTGTCTTGAAATAGTACATTACTTTCCACATGTTAAGCATCATAGTTTATATAAGAACCATTGCATAAATTTTATAAGATAACTTGTCGAGTTCCTGATGTTGCTTCCTGAAATGTTATCTATAAAATTGTTATGCATGATTCATTATTAAAACGATAAAGTTCTACATATCTATATTTTGATTTTGACTAAAAATCATATGTTATCTTAGACATTGTCATATTTGTCATACAAACAAATGAGCGTAGTGTTGTCTGTATACTCTCATGATGTTGTGCCATGCACAAGTGGGGTAAATCTTTATTGTGTGCAAGGTACAACATATAACAATATGACTAATGGTTTTTCTTGATTGCAAGGTAAGAAACTAAGATTCTACTAGGACTTCTACACATAAAATGTATGTTGCCCTAATTAGAACAAATATCAAGATAACATGAAAAGCTACTTCAACATATTTACTGAATTGTTTAGTAAATATGATTATGTTTTCTTGTAAAGTCATAATCATGAAGTATGAAATTAACTTGAATTTACTATTGAGGCCAAGTGTCGGCGCTCGTAATTACTTTAGTTGAATATTTTTAGGTCTCTTGTAAAGACACAAACATCAATTCCGTTAATTATTGAAAGACTTATAACGTAAAGTAAGACGTTGATTTGTTATGTCTTCTTGTTAAGACATGTACACTTACGACATATAATATTAAATGTTTATGTTTTCTAGTCAAAATGTGCACATGAAGTAAAGTATGCAGTAGGCTAAAATTACTATTGATGCCATCTGGTTTGACTTGGTTGGCAGATATGTAAGCCAAAAAGTATAAGTTCATCTAATGAGTTGTGTGATAGTCTCACAACATCAGTCCTCATGGAATACCACAACTTTATGGATGTCCATCATGGAAAATCAAACTTTATTGATATTGTTTGATCGATGATGACTTACTGTTTTACCTCCAAAGCTATCAAGGTTAGAAAATTGGATGTGCCATGTGTACACTCAATATGGTTCCAACCCAGAAGGAATTTAAGACACCATTGTATTATGGCATGGGATGAATCTCATTATGTCTTGATTGAAGTTCTAAATTTGTTAACTACCTAAGAGTAAGTAATTAACAAACTAGAGTCAAGAACTAACGATGTATTTTGGATGTCCCACTTGAAAACAATTTATTGTTACTCAAGATGCTGAGTATCTAGAGATTAGTCTCTACTTACAAGAGCATGTGGGAGCACCTTTAGATCTTGAAGTTATTCAAGAGAAACCTTCTGAGTACACTTGCTAATGTCATACTAAGGTTGAACATGCATATGTTAAACCATAGATTGATATCTCTCATTCATAAATCTGCAAGGATACCTCTTGCACCTGAATGATATAGTTTTTTATATCAATGCTAAGGGATATAAGTTAGAGGATCATAATGAACCTGCTAACTACAGAAATGCATTATTAGATATTGTATCTGATGAATAGCTCAAAACTATGAATGTTAAGATGCAGTCCTTGAAAGACAATCACTCATGGAGCTTGATTGATCTCTTATCAATCAGTCAGACTGTGAGGTTAAGAATGAGTTTCTTGATGAGAAGAATCAAAAGGATAAACTTGTACACACATTTAATGCACGCGTAGTAAAAGGAGTTTACTCGTACTCAAGAAATTAACTATGATTAAATCTTCCTACCTACAAACATTAAATGTATAAAGATGATTAAAATTGTCATACCTGTTTCCATGTAAATGAAATATGACAATAGGATATCAAAACACCTTTCTTGTTGATTACTTTTTCGAGGACGATGAATAATCAAAAGGGTTTATGAATCCATATAATCTTTGTTATGTATACAAGATGCAAGGATCTAGGTGTGGATTAGATCATGCATCTAGGAGCAGAGATCTTAAGTTAATTATAAAATCATTAATTTGATTTTGATTAGTAAGATTACTCCTAAGTACACTGAGAGCAAGTTGGAGCACTGTATTTATTTTCTTAAATCTCATATGTCATTAACACATTAGAAACAATATTCCATCTAAGCTAGACTTTAATCCTTAGCTTGGAATGAAGTTTCTCTCAAGGGATTTATAAAATAAGATGTACAACCTTGTTATATATATGTTTATTAGAATAAACATAAGCGGTTATTAAGTCTAAACACAGTATGAAACGTTATTGAGGGGAGTCTCAATGATCAATCTCACTTGATGAGATTGAACACATGAATGAAACCTTAAGTTTAACTGAAGGATTCATTATGTAAGTCGTATTATGCATTGGACTATTTACATCATTTGCATGAATGCAAGATGCGTTGATAACAACAAATATCTAATTGAAAGTCATTAGATAATTGTTAAACGAACATTATAATGGACCTACAAAGAACCAAAGATATGTTCAAACGTTTACGGATATTTGAGGAGCTCTATTTGGTTTGCATACACTGATGCTTATTTAACTGAGATGATGCTCAACCCTAGTCGTGGTAGGATGTCATCATGAATGATGACATTGCTGACTAGATGTGCTCGACTGAGAGCATTAATGCGTTATACATTAAAAGAATAAGAATACTTTACAGTTTGAGAAACTGTCCAGATGACTATCTAAAGTAGGTGGTTTGCTTCAAACACCCCTTGAAATCCATTGTTGCAATACTCGTATTGTACTTGAATGCACACATAAAAGGATAATCATCATTCAAACCTTTCATGAGTTTTGAAATAAGTATTCTCAAAGTTTACTTAGATGACTACTTGTTGTCTTGTACAACATAATTTGATCATGGTGGAAACATCGGGTTCCGACCTATGAGTAGCCTTATGCATATCTTTTTTTTAGTATTTGGATAATGGAACTGTAAGCAGTCGTATTATAATGAATTGATATACCTGGTATGATCGTCTTCATTTATACTACTGTGTTCTATATTTGCATATTTAATCCATGAATAATTTATTTATTCTAAAATTGTCCATTGCCAGTTGACGATACGGGAGTATCATCAAATTAAGGCAAATGTGAGCGTGTTGGTGATTATTTACCAAACTCACATGTTGTTCATTGTGATTAACATTGGACTGACCCAACCTATGAGTATTCACTACATGGATCGTCGTCAATAGTGAATCTCGCAAGTGGTTATGTCTATTATCCTTAGACTTGAGATGCAAGTAGGTCTTGCATGCGTGGAATTTCATTCCTTGATATGGTTAAACGCTGTTCTGAATAAGGTAGTTATAAAAACCATCTTCAGGAGTGATATGAAACACATGAATGACACGTGCAGTCAAAATAGGATTTGTTCCTCCACATGCTATGGAGTTAGATACTATTGGACCCCTCGATGAATTGGACAGATGTTTGTATGGCCGTAACCAAATGAGATTAAGATGAATCTTGATCCACTTGGTAATCTTGTTCAATACCTATGTCGAGAAACATAATAGTTGAACAATTAGAATGACATTTGATCCATGTCTAATGTTCAACATGGTATCTGTAACAAAAGGATAGATCACATATAAACCGTTTAAAATGAGACGTTTGAGAAACTATTCTCACATATCTCTAGGGGCATTGGCGTGTTGCTAGACGCTAACCTTTTCTTGTATAATTACTTGATTATTATAACGTCGCAAGTGGGAGCTGTTGGACCTGTACAACAATCTTAAGGTTTTTGAACAGGAAATCCAAGGAAAAGCCTCTTCAAGTTCTACCAATGTTGCTTTTGTTTCTCAAAGCAAGGGCAACACTAACAAGGTTAAGTCTGGTGGTTATGAAACTTCTTCAAGCAGAATGAGAGAAAGAGAAGTACCAGCTGGATTTGCTGATAAAGTTGTTTATTCTCTATTTGCCAAGAATTCAGAAGACCTAGATCTTCAAAGTGATGATCTTGAGCAGATAGATGATTTTGATGTTGAGGAAATGGATATTAAGTGGCAAATTGCTATGATTGCCCTTAGGATGAAAAAGTTTTACAAGCAGACTGGGAGGAACATCAGGTTTGATGGGAAGACAGCTGTTGGGTTCAACAAGAAGAATGTGGAGTGCTACTATTGTCACAAACCAGGGCATTTTGCTAGGGAATGCAGAGAAAAGATGGCTGCTGATGAGAAAAAGAAGAAGGGTTCTAACTCTCAAGATGATGACAAACTGAGGAAGCATCAGATGAGCATGTTGACATTGGAAGTTGGAGCTGTGAATTGGGATGAGCACACACCAGAGGAAGAAGTGCCAAACCATGCACTTATGGCCATTGGTTCTAGCAATGAGGTATCTTTGTGTTCAAAAATATGCACTGATTCATACAATCATCTTAAAGCTTTGTGTGATGAACAATTAAAAGAAATAGGTGACCAGGAAGTAAAAATTCTTGCTTATACTAAGGCTGTAAAATCTTTAGAAGCACAAATAGTAAACTATCAAAATAAACAAGCTTCCTTAAATGAAAAACTCACCTTTCAGGCTAATGAGATATATGAAAAAGATGAAAAACTTAAGAGATATAGAAGAATTGGCATGAAAGCAGTGAAAGAAAGAGATGAATTGCAAAAGATAGTTGATTCATGGAAAAGTTCCTCTAAAAATCTGTTTAGATTGGTTGATTCTAGTATGAGCTCTACAAGTAAAATTGGCTTAGGTTATGAGATTAAGTCAGATAGTGAAGTTCTAAGCTATGAGGAAGAGATGGACAGATCTGTGTTCAAATGTAGAAAAGAGGATTCTGTTGGTAGACCAGTGTACAATAGGTTCATTAAAACTGATAACTTTAAAGGGGTGCCACCTCCATTAAGTGGAGATTACACTCCTCTACAAAAGGAAGACCTAGATGACTCTTTGTTTGTATATGGTAAAAAGGGTCCTATCTATCCTGAGTCAAGCAACTCAGATGACAAATCAAGTGAATACTCCACTTGTCAAACCAATGACAGTGAAGGATCTACTAGAGATGTTTCTGAGCAGTCTGATTCAGAATCAGAGAGTGCGCCTAAAGAGGTTTCTGAGTCAAAATCAGTAACAAAATAATGAACCAGTTGTGACTACACCCAAAACTCATACAGATAAACCTAGTTGTGATACTCACATAAAATCTCTTAGGGAGTCTGTCAAAAATCAAGAGTCACCAAAACCTGATAGGATGAGAAGAGAGTATAGGAGAAACTACAGTTTTGGTCCTAAAAGATGCTTTGTGTGTAGTAGTCTAAGTCATTTGATTAGGGACTGTGATTTTCATGAGATTAGGATGAAAAGAGAGGCTGAACTTAGAAAGAATAAGAGTGTTAATGCTGGCCATATGAATGATAAACCAGTTTGGAATAATGCTAACAGGATTAATCATGCTAATAAGTTTGTGACTAGACCAGCACAATTTAATTCTGGTATGCCTAATGTTAATTCTGGTTGGTCATCTGTTAGTACTGGTAGACCAAATTTTAATTCTGGTAGACCAAATGTTAGTTCTGTTGGTCAAAATGTTAATTCTGTGAGACCAAGTGTTAATTCTGGGTGGTTTAATCATTCTAGACCCAGACAACCAGTAAATAGACCACAGGTGAACTCATATAATCAAAGAAACAATTTTTACAAACCTCATTCACCTGTGAGGAGTCCTTTTGCTAATAATACAACACAAGCTTCAAGCTCAAGTGCTGTAAGGGAAAATGGGGATTCTGCTGTTAAGACCCCAGCATGTTGGTCTTGGGATCCTTTTAAGAATACACTTACCTATGAATCCAAGAACAACAGTGGATCAAGCTCATATAAGACCTATAAATTTGTTGATCCACAGGGCAGACCCAATTCTTCAGAGGCTTGGGTCCTAGAGAGAAACTAATTTCTATACTTTTGTGCAGGAACATCCACTGAAGAACATGGAAGACAAAGGAATATTTGATAGTGGGTGCTCTGGGCACATGACTGGTAACAATAATCATCTGAAGGATTTTCAAGAATTCCAAGGAGGTTCTGTTACCTTTGAAGGTAGTAAAGGTCAGATAACTGGTAAAGGAAGGATTGTTGTAGGCAATTTAGAGTTTGACAATGTATCTTTTGTAAAAGAACTAGGGCAGTTTAACCTTTTCTCCATATCACAAATTTGTGATAAGCAGCATAAGGTGCTTTTTAGTGAAACTGAATGTTTTGTATTAACTTCGGACTTTAAGATGCCTGATGAAAGTCAGATCCTTCTTAAAGTTCCTAGACAATACAACATGTACAGTTTTGATATGAAGCAACCTGATCCTGCAAAAGGTTTTGCCTGTTTACTTGCAAAAGCCACATTGGATGAATCTAAATTGTGGCATAGAAGGTTAGGTCATGTGAACTTTAAGAACATTAATAAACTTGTAAAGAATAACCTAGTTAGAGGATTGCCTTCAAAAGTTTTTAGGAATGGCCATACCTATGTAGCTTGTAATAAGGGCAAACAACATAGGGCATCTTGTAAGGCTAAGTTAGATAGGTTTATTACTGAGCCTTTGCATACCTTACACATGGATCTGTTTGGCCCTACATCTGTACAAAGTATTAACCATGCTAGCTACTGCCTTGTCATAACTGATGATTGTACTAGATTCTGTTGGGTGTCCTTTATGTCTAGGAAAGATGAAACAACTCCATTAATTCAAACTTTCATTAGGCAGATAGAAAACCAACTTAATAAAAAGGTTAAAATCATTAGGTCTGACAATGGCACAGAATTCAAGAATAGGAGCGTGATTGAGTTTTGTGGTAATAGAGGAATCAAGCAACAATATAGCAATGCTAGAACTCCACAGCAGAATGGAGTTGCTGAGAGAATGAACAGGACCCTGATTGAGGCAGCTAGAACCATGCTAGCAGACTCATTCTTACCCACAACCTTTTGGGCTAAAGCAGTAGCAACTGCTTGCTACATATTCAATAGGGTTAGAGTGACCAAGCCTCAAAATAAAACACCTTATGAGCTTATTTTTGGCCATAAACCAGTGGTTAGCTATATAAGGCCTTTTGGGTGCCATGTGACCATTCTTGATACCTTGAGTGTGCTTGGCAAATTTGAAGGGAAGTTTGATGAGGGGTTTTTAGTTAGGTATTCACTGAATAGTAAGGCCTTTAGGGTATACAATTTAGTGACCAAGAAAGTAGATGAAAATCTTCATGTTAATTTTCTTGAGGAAAAACCCAATGTGAAGGGATTAGGTCATAGATGGTTGTTTGACATTGATTATTTAACTGACTCTATGAACTATATTCCTGTCTCTAAGGAGAATCAAGCTAACCCTGATGCAGGTTCCATAGATGTAACTAACCATGCAGGTTCACAAGTTGTATCTGATTCAAACAATGCTGAGCAAGACAAGGAAATAGAGGAGCTTATTGTGATTCCTACCACAGAAGTCAAACATGTTGCTGCTAATGAAGGAACAAAAAAATCTTCTACAAAAAGGAAGGAGACTGTGAACAAGCCTCAACCAAAAGAAAAAGGGGTTTCTCCTACAAAGGTTTCAGAAGATATCTTATCCTTCAGAGAAGAAGTGAATGCTTTGGCTGAAAAACACCTTGGGAAGAAGGATACCAACACTAACTTGGTTAATTATGGTAGTGGATTCATTAATTCTGCTACCAGTATTAACTTCGTTAATACTGGTAGTGATGCTGTTAATTCTGCTCAACCTGATTCTACTCCAAATGCTGATTTTGATGATTCTGAGATGCCAGACCTTGAGTTCTTTAATAATCCAAATGAAGGTATTTTTGATGGGGCTTCTTATGATGAAGAAGGGGTAGTTACTGACTTCAACAACCTACCCACTGAAGTAGATGTAAGTCCAGCTCCAACACTCAGAATTCACAAAGTTCATCCCAAAAGTCAGATAATTGGTGATCCAAAGTCAGCTGTTCAAACCAAAAGTAAAGCGCAAAAGCTTCCTGAATCTCATGCACTTATCAGTCTTATCAAGAAGCAGCAAAGGATCAACCACAAGGACCAACAACATTGCTTGTTTACTTGTTTCCTTTCTCAGAAGGAACCCACCAAGGTCTCTGAAGCACTTGAAGATGAGAGTTGGGTGGAAGCAATGCAGGAGGAGTTGTTGCAGTTCAAATTGCAAAAAAGTTTGGTTTCTGGTAGATCTACCTAATGGGGCTAAAGTGATAGGCACAAAGTGGGTCTTCAGAAATAAAAGGGATGAAAGAGGGGTAGTTGTTAGGAACAAGGCAAGATTGGTAGCACAAGGGTATAGACAAGAGGAGGGGATAGATTATGATGAGGTTTTTGCTCCTGTAGCCAGGATTGAGGCTATTTGGTTATTTTTAGCCTATGCATCGTATATGGGGTTCATAGTCTATCAGATGGATGTGAAGAGTGTCTTTCTATATGGCACTATTGAGGAAGAAGTATATGTTCATCAACCTCCTGGCTTTATTGATCCAGCTCACCCCAACAAGGTGTATAAAGTCATAAAAGCATTGTATGGTCTCCATCAAGCTCCTAGAGCTTGGTATGCAACACTCTCCAAGTTTTTTGAAGAGCATGGGTACAAAAGAGGTGTGATAGACAAGACCTTATTCTTCAAAAGGGACAAGAAGGATATCATTCTGGTACAAGTTTATGTGGATGATATCATTTTTGGCTCTACAAAAAGGTCTTGGTGTGAGGAGTTTGAAGGATTAATAAAAGGAAGATTTGAAATGAGCTCAATGGGTGAGCTTACATTTTTCCTAGGACTGCAAGTGAAGCAAAAAGAAGATGGCCTCTTCATTTCTCAAGACAAATATGTTGCAGAGATCTTGAAGAAGTTTGACTTTACCAATGTGAAGACTGCAGTCACTCCCACAGAGAACAAGGTGCCATTGACAAAGGATGAAGATGCTGATGATGTGGATGTGCATCTTTATAGATCCATGATAGGTTCTCTAATGTATTTAACGGCCTCTAGGCCAGATATAATGTATGCTATGTGTGCTTGTTCTCGTTTTCAGGTTACTCCCAAGACTTCACATCTTCATGCTGTGAAGAGGATCTTTAGGTAGTTAAAGGGCAAACCCAATTTGGGCCTTTGGTATCCTAGAGAATCATCTTTTAACCTGGAAGCCTATTCAGATAGTGACTATGCTGGAGCAAGTCTTGATAGGAAATCCACAACAGGAGGTTGTCAATTCCTTGGAAGAAGATTGATTTCCTGGCAATGCAAAAAGCAGACCATTGTGGCTACATCAACAGCAGAAGCTGAGTATGTAGCAGCTGCCAATTGCTGTGGACAAGTCTTGTGGATTCAGAATCAAATGCTGGATTATGGTTTGAACTTTATGAACACTATAATTCACATAGATAATGAGAGCACTATCTGTGTAGTTAAGAACCCTGTATACCACTCTAAAACTAAGCATATAGAAATAAGGCATCACTTCATTAGGGATTGCTTTGAAAAGAAGCTAATTAGAGTGGAAAAGATACACACAGATCTTAATGTGGCAGACCTATTAACCAAAGCCTTTGATGGACCTAGGTTTAATTACTTAGTGGTTAATATTGGTATGATGAACCCATAGCTCAGTTTAAGGGGAGGTTACATTTAAGGGGAGGCTAAATGTAAAGTTTGTAGAACCAGTACTAAGTAGTTAATTATGATAAGTAGTTAATTCTGATTAGGAGTTAATTCTGGTAGTCTTAGAAGTTAATTCTTGTAGTAGATTTAATAATGGTAAGTTAAAAAAAAATTTAGTAGTTTTAATTCTGGTAGTTAATTTTTCTTGCTTTTAAATTGTAAAATCGTTTGTTTGTATGTTTTCTTGGTGTTGGGACTAACATTTGCAGAAAACACATGGATTGGTGAAGATCAGAAGCCTTGATATTGCTTTTTATGAGTGTTTGTCTGATTCCTTGGTTAAGTCTGGTGAGTCAGTGATTAAGTCTGGTTGACCAATTTTAAGTCTGGTAGTGTAAAATGTAATTAATTTATTACCGTTAAGTCTGGTCAGTCAAATAAAGATTTTTTATTTTATTTAAATTCGACCGTTGATATTTTTGGGGGAAAGAGGTATATATGGATAAGATTTAATTCATTTTTCATCTTTATCCATTATTTACTTCTAATTTCTAAAATCTCTACACACGGCCAAGATTTACTCTGTTTTTCTACTACCAGTAAAAACCCTAATTCGATTAGCAACCAGCACTTAATCATTCTCTTGACTATGACTTCACTAAAGTTTTGTGACAAGCACAACCAGGTTGGTTTCTTGAAGAAACCAAATCAAAGTGGAGGTTTCGAGCAGATTGTCGATTTCTTAAGAGGTTCTAACCTTCGGTACGCCTTAACTCATAATCCTACAATTTATACTTCTCTTGTTAAGCAGTTTTGGGGGTCGGTTACCTCTGAAACTCTTGCTGATGGTACACCACAGTTAAGGGCAACCATTGATACCCATGACTTCATTGTCACTGAGGCATCCATTAGGAGCAGTCTTAAATTGGATGATGCCTCAGGGGAATATATTTTGTCTAATGATGACCTTTTTGAGGGTATGAGAACCATAAGCTATCACCCTGATAGTACTTTTACTTTTTGGAAAAGCTATTTTACACCACAGTGGAGGTTTTTACTTCATCATTTGCTCCATTGCCTAAGTCCCAAAAGTGGTGGATGGGATCAATTTGGAAGTAATATTGCTTCTGCATTGGTCTGTCTTTCACTTGGAAGGTCTATTAACTTTTCAAAACTCATTTTTGATGGCATGGTAGCAAATGTCAACAGCAAACATAAATTCTTAATGTACCCAAGATTTCTGCAAATGATTTTGAATTTTGAGACTGAAGATAAAATGAAGACTTATGTGATTGTGGCTTTTACTCCTAAAATATTTGCAAACATGAAAAGGGGATTCACTGGGGCACATTGGCCACTTTTGCCTGCTATGCTTTCTGGTACAACTAACATTGCAGGTACATCTCATGCTGAACAAATGGGACCAACCAATGTGGAGCAAGCTCAGGAACAACCAAGATCACCCACACCACAACCAAGTCCATCACCATCCCAACCAAGGGTACCTACACCCACACCATCTTCACCACCACAGCAAACCCATATTCCAAGTCCTATTCAGGAGGAGGAATCCAACCTTATGACTGTGGAGGATCTTCTGACATTGGTGCCTGCTTTGGTTAAGAGAATAGAATCATTGGAGAAGGCAAACAATGCTAAGAGTAAGGCTATTCTAACTTTGGTCAGGAGGGTTAAAAAGCTGGAGAAGGTTATGAAGGAGAAAGGAACTGCTTTTGATGACCAAGAAGGTGAGGATGAAAATTCTTCCAAACAGGGGAGGAATTTAGAGGAAGAACAAGTTTTTAAGACACCAGCTAAGGATAAATCAACTGATGAAGTAGATATAAGTCCTGAAGGAAGGGAAGCAGCAGAAACATTAGCTCAATCTCTAAGTAAAATTCAACAACAAAGGAAGAAAAGCAGATATCCAAAAAGGAAGTTGATAATTGATGAAGAATCTGATGAAGAATTGGTTAAGTCTGCTGAGGGTATTAAGTCTGGTGAAGTTAATACTGGTGAGATTAAGTCTGGTGATGTTAATGCTGGTGAGGAAATTAAGTCTGGTGGTCAAGAAAAGTCTGGTGAGGTTGTTAGTTCTGCCCATGAAGATAAGTCTGGTGATGAGGAGCAGCCTAAAACTCAAAGGGAAGGAAAACAAATTGTGATTGAAACTCCTAAGCCTAAGAGGACAAAGAGACAAGAAAGAGAGGATCAAGCTTCTTTAGCTGAGATTGCAAGAATACAAGCAATGGAAAAGGCTAAGATAGAAAAGGAGGAAGAACAGAAAAGACAAGATGAAATGCTTGCAAGAAAGTTATCAGAAGAGTTTAATGATGATCCACTGATGCAAATGATTGAAAAAGATGATGAGTTGAGGGCAAAGTTTGAGGAACTTAAGGCTATTCCAGGTTTGACTGCTGAGGAGAGAGCCAAACAACTAGCAGAGTTCATAAATGCTAGAAGAAATGAAGAAACTTTAGGGGATTTTATGTCTGTGATAAGACAAACTCAGAAGAAAACCAAGGTTCCCAAAAGGATGTCTAAAGCAGAACAGATGCATGGTATGAAGATGTATCTAAAGAACATGATGCACTCAACATGGGAAAAGATGAGAGGAAAATCATTTGAGGAAATTGAAGCTGAATATGTGAGTGCATATGAGAGAGATCAAGGCTATAGGCCAGTGGATTATGAAGATTCTTTGAGAAGGAGTTTCAAGAGACAGAAAGTAACAGAGTCTGAGCCAATTATAGAAGCTGAGAAAGTGGATGAAAAGGTAACTGAAGTTGAAAAACCATCTGAAGTTGAGAAAGCATCAAGTGAAATTGAAAAGGAATCTAAGGTTGAGAAAGTGTCTGATGTTGTGGAAGAAAAGAAAGAAGTCAAAAAGCCAGTCATAAAGTTTACAAGGAGGAAAAGTATAGCAAGAAAGAGTAAATCCAAGAAGAAAGTACAAGAAGAAGATGAATCAGAAGAAGAAGAACCTTCATCTGAGGGTTGTACTATGGGAACAATTCCTGAAAGCTCTAAGGAACCAGCTAAAATTGTCAAATATCATATAATTAGGACTGGACAAAGAGTTGCTTATCAGATCATAAGGGAGGACAACACTGATGTTGTACACCTTAATTTTCCAGCAATATTGAATGATGTGAGTAGAGAAGATATTATGGATTTGCACAAGTTGGTGAATATCAGACATGGGATAACAGACCTGAAGAAGAGTTTGAAAGGGTCTTTTGGGGAGACTTAAAAGTAATGTTTGAGCCACCTTCAGAGGAAGATGAACTTTGGAAGCTGACAGATCAACAAAAGATAGTTAGTTGGAGATATTTTCATACATGTAAGGTACATTGTTTATCTTTACAAAGTGCAACTATTTATATGCTTGCAGAAGTGGAATATCCTTTATCATCAAGGGTCTGCAAGGCAATGTTGGAAAAGAAGTTACATGCAGATGAGAAGGATGAAGTTTATGAGCAGTTGCTTGATTTGATTAAGGAAAAATCTTTAAAAGAACCATATTGGGGTGTTTAAGAGTGTTTGAAAGAATTTTCAAGTTGTTAAGTGAGACTAAAGGAACTTCTCACTTGGTGAAGGTGCATAGCACTAACACAAAAAATGGTTATCAGTCCACCATGTCTAATCCACATAAGGACTGGCTAATCCAGAGAAAACGGCTCTGGTAAAGATATTTCAAATCCGTTTATGGTTGGCAATTTACCAAAAATTGTATGGTATTCAACTCACCATATCTGAGATAGTGAAGAGTTGGCTAGCCCACAAGGTATGGCTTGTGGTAAAGGCTGTGGAAAACCATACATGGTAATCAATTCACCAAGATGAGGTGCATTCCATTAAAGAATTGGCTAGTCCAAAAGTAAACGGCTTTTGGTAAAGACAAAACAAATCCGTTGATAGTTGATGGTTTACTAAAAATCATATGGTTATCAATGTACCATGGTCTTACATACCAAAACATTGGCTACTCTAGTAGTTAATGGCTATTGGTAAAGAGACATCAAATCCATTAATTTTCAATGATTCACCTCTCACAGGAGTTTACACACCTGGAAGTGATGAGAATAGTATGAAACTTAAAAGAATTGATGTACAAGTAGTCATGGTTGTTGTGAAGATCAGATGGATTGCATATCAGATGGTGAAAAGATTATTCAAGTCAAGTTGCTGCATAAAGATCAGATTTGAAGTTTTGAAGTGTTAGAGATAATTCCAAGAGTTCAAGATTCAATCCTTAGAAGCATATTCAGAAGGAACTTGAAGTTCATGAAGCATGAAGATCAAGTTAGGGGAGGATTGTTGGGAATTATCAAGAGAAGACTTAATGAGAAGAACAGACTTAAGTCTGCTGGTTACGTGGTTAAGTCTGTTAGTTATGTTAGTTAAGTCTTGTCATAGTTAAGTCTGCCAGTTCATTGTTAAGTCTGGTAGCAGTATTAATAGTTAAGTCTGGTTGACTTAAGTCATTAAGTCTGTTTATGAAAGTTAGGAAAGTTTGTTAGATATAAGTTAGGAAAGGATACGTAGTTATCTTTAGAGAAGATACGTATATCCTTCTACACGTTTTGTATCTAGGGTTTCCTTGGTGTATAAAAGGAACCCTAAGGCATTAGTTTTTGATAACGACGAAGATTGTATTCATATTGATTAAAAGAATTAGTAATATACGAAGTTAGTTATAGTTATTGTGTTCTTCGTTGTTGATTGTTTAGATTCCGCATAAACATTCAATTCGTTGTTAAGAGTTTCTCACTTAGATTGATTTGGATTTATTCAAGTCTCTAACAAGTAACAAGGCTACTTGGATCCATAACGTGTGGACCTACACTATGTAACTCGGGATCTATAACGGGCCATTAAATACTAAGTTAGACTTAGCATTTTTGGATTGGACCAACAATGGGCAAGCCCATTGTGGGCCCTTCTTATGGCCGGCCATGGGGAGGGGGTTAAAGGGATTTATGGAGTTTTCCTAGGTGCTAAATGTAACTTGCATATTAATAGAATCAATCACCAATTAATGTGATTGATTGGCAATTACACTTACCACATTATAGGAGATATTCTCTCCTTTTTCCTCCCTCTTATCTCACGGCAAAACCCACCTCCTCCTTAGGGTTTGTGGTTTTTCTATCCTACTTTGCATAAATCTATTGTAGTTGTTGCAAGGATAAAGGTTACAAGTCAAGAGTAGTATCTATTTGTTGATCAAGGACGTGTAGTGTGTAACACTCTTAGAAGAGATCAACCTTATTAATCTCTTGGGTTTCTCAATTCCATCTTGGTGATATTGGTGTTATTGGTGCATCCGTGATCACGCTTCAAAGGTATAATGTTATATTAATTTATTTGATTGATCATATGGCTATATGGATCCGTCTCTAGGTGATGTATCCGCTGCGTTTATTTGTTTAATATGTTTATCTATATTCAACATCACCTATAATAGCCCCACTATTACTTTTAATACCTGTTTTAAACTACTTGGGGTGAGAACTAATAAATAATGGGTCTTGTTTTCTGCATTTCAATTATGTAAAACTTATATTTTATTTAATAAAGTTTTTAAAAAGAATTTCATAAATTCGTTCTCTATTACTTATGTTATGATCCAGTTAAGTAACACCCCAGATATTATTTCCGCTGCAAATCTGATTTTGGGGGTGTTACAGATTGGTATCAGAGCTAAGGTTATAGAGAACTAGGTACACATAAAACCTAGACTATAACCGCTTTTTACAAAAACTCAACCTATGACCGCCAGTGCCAGCCTGCCTTACTTGCTACTCTACTTATTGTTTCAGCAAGCTTAGCATATACTTTGTGCTACTTTAATAACTTATACTTAGTGATAATGCTTAGCATATGCTTACATGCTACTTTGATAATACCTGCTTTCGTATTAATTATATACATACATATGTACTTATATTATGGCTAATACTTTCTAGCCTTATATTAAAAATTATAAGTATTTTCTATATACTTATACTCGTATACCATAATTGTCACAGACTATGCCTTCCCAATCATTTGATATTTCCGAAACTATTCTCCGTACTACTCGTACATCACCTACCCTTCAAATCACTCCAGATGCTGAAGATCCCTATGTCCAAGTGTCACAACCGCAACCTAATACGGAACTTACTCTAAACACATCATCATCTACTCATCCACCTCCACTTAGGAGAGCCACTGAGTCTTATTCAGATGAAGGATTTAATGGTTGTCCGGCCACATTTGAGAATGGGCAGAGTTCGAGGGGAACGCACCAGGAGACAATTTGGAAGGATGTTGAGCCGAACTCTCCATTGTCCGATATTCCAGACTCCCCAATGCCAGACATCCCAGATGACTTATCCTCACTTAACCCCCCGACGATAATATAACTACTCGTGATGCGATATGGACCCTTCTTCACCAGCAAGCCAGTACACTAGACGCCCACGCTGAACATCTGGAAAGGTTACCACCAAACCGTTTCGAGTGGTATAATCGAAACCTTGACACTTTGTTTAAAAGAGCCGATGCTGAGAGGCGAGAAGTGTTTGATTTAGGAATGAAGTTTGATAAAATGAAGGATACTTATAACTATGAGCTTAGAAACTTGGATTCCAGGGTCCGCTGTTTGAGTAGAGACCATACTCAGGTACATGGTAGGATAGAAGGCATTGAAAGGACCCAATGAATAGCCAGAGACACGGCAAGGAACCAGGATCAGAGGATTTCAGCCTTAGAAGCCATGTTAGCTACTCAAATGAGGATGTGCCAGGAGTTCCTGAGGTGCTTCGCAGACATGGAGGCTGCACAAATGGAGCTTGAGGCAAAAGTTAGGCGTTTACGTCGAGGACGTAACTAATCTTAGATTCATATTTATCATTTCTGTACCCACTAAACCGAGTAGTCTTCGGTTAGTGTCTGATGTGTTTTCAAATAAACTTGTAATTTTCAGATCTTGTAACCGACTTTTAATCTATAACAAGCTCATTTTGTTATATCTCTCTGTTGTTGATTTAGTTCTTTCTATCATGCTCTACTGTAATGTTATTCATTCATGTGATGATTTATCATACTTTATTGCAAAAACTCATCATTTGTTTGCTCTCTTTTTTAGACAAATGGCTCCACGCAAATCAAACCGTACTCACAACGCAACTAATGCCACTCCCCCTCCTAATGTAGTCAACCAACCGCCTTTGGCACAAATTGTGGCACAGCAAGTGGTAGAAGCCATGGAAGCTGCTGCCAACGTAGGATCAAGCACTAACACAGGTGACAGAGCCGTGAGACCCACTAATGTCAGTCGGGCCTGCACATACAAGGAGTTTCGTGCTTATGATCCAGGAAGTTTTGGAGGAACTAAGGGAGCTGTCAGTTTGGCAAGATGGCTAGAAAAGTTGGAAACTGTGTTTCGCATCTGTAATTGCGAAGAAGAATCCAAAGTTAAGTATGCCTCGTACACTTTGACAGGCAGTGCTTTAACTTGGTGGAACTCTTACATGAAGTCATCAGGAATGGATATTGTTTACGCTATGGCATGAGAGCAATTCAAGGCGTAATGCTCCAGAAATATTGCCCTCGCACTGAGGTCAAGAAGATGGAAGCAGAATTTTAGAAATTGAAGGTTCAAGGCACCAACATCTTGGTGTACACTCAACGTTTCCAAGAGTTAGCATTGTTATGTCCTAAATTGTTCGTTACTGAGGTACGGATGATAGAGCGTTACATCGGAGGATTACCCTTGAACATCAGAGGGAACATATTGGCTGCAAATCCTAGTGACTTGCATAACGCCATCTCCATCTCTCATAACTTGATGGATCCGGTGATCCAAGATATGGCAAAAAAGGAGGAGATAACAAAAGTAAATGGGAGGACAACTCAAGAGCCAACCATCTGTCAAACAAAGGACAGGAAGTCGCTAAGGTTTATTCTGCTGGACCCAGTGATCAGAAGGTCTATGCTGGAAAATCTCCTCTGTGTAACCGTTGTAAACTCCATCACAACGGGCCATGTACCGTGAAATGTAGAAATTGTCAGAGAATCGGTCATATGACCAGGAATTGCAGATCGCCAGTTCTTGCTACTGCACAGAGGGCGCCAGTGACAAATCAAAGAGCTCCTACCATCAAGGACAAATCTTCCATCACCTGCTTTGGATGTGGAGAAAAAGGGCACTTCTGGAATGAGTGCAAGAAATAGATAAACTAGGGTAACAATGGAAATCAAGCTGCTGGAAGGAACCAGGGCTATGTAGGAGTTGCCCGAGGAAGAGTATATGTGGTTGGAGGGAAAGAAGCACCAGAGGACCCGAACATTGTTATGGGTACGTTTCTTCTAAACAACCGCCATGCATCTATTTTATTTGATACCGGAGCAGATAAGAGTTTCATATAAAAAACATTTAGTCAGTTGCTAGATAGCATCCCTACCGCCTTAGACATTGTTTGTGACGTAGAACTAGCTAATGGTAATGTGGAAAGAGTAGACACTATAATCCGAGGTTGTACACTAAACCTGCTGAACCACCCATTCAACATAGATCTTATGCCAGTAGGACTTGGCAATTTTGACGTTATTGTTGGAATGGATTGGTTATCTAAATACCATGTGGTGATCATCTGCGACAAGAAGATTGTTCACATACCATACGGTGACAAAGTACTGGAAGTGGTAGGAGACAAAAGAGACCATAGAATTACATCCCGATTGAACATCATTTCGTGCACCAAAGCTAAGAAGTACATTGAGGACGGAAGTCTCCTCTTTGTAGCGCAAGTTGAGAAGATAAAGAAGGAACCTAAAGAAAACCGCCTAGAAGACGTGCCAATTATACGTGATTTTCCTGAAGTCTTTCCCGAAGACTTGCCTGGACTTCCACTAGTCAGGAAACTCGAATTTTAAATTGACTTAGTTCCAGGTGCTGCACCCGTGGCGCGAGCACCGTACCGATTAGCTCCTTCAGAGATGGAAGAATTGTCAGAACAACTACAAGAACTCTCAGAGAAAGGTTTCATCAGGCCGAGTTCCTCACCTTGGGGAGCACCTGTCCTGTTCGTAAAGAAGAAAGACGGATCCTTTCGGATGTGCATCGACTACAGAGAACTAAACAAGTTAACAGTAAAGAACCGATACCCACTCCCTAGAATCGACGACCTATTCGATCAGCTACAAGGTTCTAGTGTGTATTCAAAGAACCGATACCCACTCCCTAGAATCGACTACAGAGAACTTAACTTGCTCTGTAACACCCCCAAAACATCGCAGCGGAAGATTGTGTCACTGGGGTATTACTTCATTGGTTACAGTAAAAGTTACAGAAAATGACTATAAATGAGACGTTTTGAAATAAATTATCATTCGATTATAATATCAAAGATTACAAAGAGGTCCCACAAGTTTACAAAATGTACAACATAAAAGTTGTAAAGTTTTTCGAATGATAATATATGCATCGTCTTCAAAAGGTTTTTCCGTGCGCCTTCACATGCCAACTAATTCCTTTCGAACCTGAGATAAACATGCTAAAAAGTCAACACAATAGTTGAGTGAATTCATAGGTTTATAGTAAAGTAGTTGATCACAAGATTTGCATGTTTAATAGACAGTGAGTTATGTTGTTATACACCCATAATTCGAAAAGCAGTATATTATTGCATCTAAGCTCATGGCACTCAAACTGACGGTATATATCAACAATGATACATAGGATAATAATTGCCCCGTATAGGTACTTGCCATATACCTAGAGTTACAAATATAGTACGTTTGGTTACTTATCCAGCTAACACAAACGGGATTCGTCAATCTCGATAGGCCTATTGATGAACTCAAATAAGTACATTTTATTACTATCATTTATCCTATTAATTTGACTTGTTTTACTATATTATGTATGAGGATTGATACTTAATTGTTTACTTTTGTAATTCTCAGGTAAAAACAAGCATTTGGTGAAACTTGGTGATTTTGGACTAATAATGGAGCAAAACATACATAAAGTGGAAGTCTACTGACATGGACAAGATCAAGTCAATTCTGCTCCAGATGCGCCGCATCTCACTATCAACATGCGCCGCATCTCTATCAAGATATCACCAGATACGATCCAAGATACAAGAGGACATGCGCCGCATCTAATAAAGAGTTACGCCGCATCTTCTGGCGGTGTACGAATATTCCTGAATATTATAATCTTGGACCCCACGCGAAGTTAAGTACATGCGCCGCATCTACTTAAGTAGATGCGCCGCATCTTCCCTCAGACACAAACTATAAATACCCCGTAGACCAGACAAAGTTCGGAGATTCGGAAGAGTTCGAAACCCTAACCGAAGTTCGGACAACAGAAGAGAAGGACGAATTCAGTCAAGAGGCAGCACAAGACACACCCAAATCGAAGATACAAGAGCTGTAAGAAGGTGCTGCATGTATTTAATTCATTAAGTAGTTTTGTTTTATTGTTTTAGCAAACTTTAATTCATCAGGATTGGTGGCTTGTGTAATGTGACAACGGAAAGATTGCACTCCCTTTAATACTTGCTTTCCCATCAATTAAAGTTTATATGTTGATGTCTTTGGTTACTACTTATTAGTGCATTGACCACCTCTGTGTTTATTAGTGGCTTGCGGGCACCCGACTGCGGGACAAGGTGTGGCTCCCACGGTTGTTTCTAAATTGATCACTTAGGAATAACTTTTAGACATAAGTCGTCATTAAGGGTTTACTCGCCGATGAGAATAGGACCAACGAGAAAGGGTTAATTACATACACTTCATATAAAGCTATCAATAAAACAAGTGACAATCTACTTAATCATAAGGACAGCCCTCTTATTGTCTCAAGTATCTATCTGTGTACGTGTGTGCTACTTGCTGATTCGTGCCTATATGTTTATTTTATTATTTAATTGCAAACAAAACTGTGCCAGTCTCTCAGGCTGAAACCCCCTTGCGTTAGGATATTAAAATACTGATTAGATTAACGAGATTATACGTTCCACTCTTAGTGATCGACACTCTACTTACCATTATCTTCATACTGACCGGGTACACTGCTCGTTAAGTGTGTGTGTTATTGATAAGTCGGCTAAATATAAATTTAAAACTTGAGTAGGCATTAAAACTGCTAAACCGCAACGACACATCACGCGCATCAAGTTTTTGGCGCCGATGCCGGGGAGTGAATTGTTATTTTCTGTTAATTTGATTAGTATTTTAATTAGGTTTTTCTTTTTATTAGATTAATTGCATCATTGTACTATTTTGCATATTTGTTGTATTGTGTGTTATTTGTTTGCTTTTGTTTTTATTTTTGTGTGTTTTATTTTTGTTTGGTGTGTTTAATTTTTATTTTTATTTTTCGTATTTTTCTGTTCTGCTATCGTTGTACTGTGCTAAATCAAACGATACGGCGCATCTGATCTCTCAGATACGGCGTATTGCGTTTAATTTTTTTATATACAACGCGTTTAATTAATTCGATACGACGCATCTTTTCCCCAAGATACGGCGTATCTGTTTTTAACAAGAAAATTTTTCTAAGCGATAAAGTAATACGACGCATCTGCTTTTGTAGATACGGCGTATCTGATTTTGATAAAAACTCTTCTAAAACGTTAACGCCATACGACGCATCTGCTTTCGCAGATACGGCGTATCTATTATTTTAATTAAAAACAGTTTGCGAATTATTAAACAAATACGGCGTATCGATTTCCGTCGATACGGCGCATCTTACTGAATCAAAAATCTTTTATTTTTAAACGTAACGAAAATACGGCGCATTAACTTTCGTTAATACGACGCATTTAATTTTAATTAGATAAACTGATTTTTGATTGACTAATTCGATACGGCGCATTCATAAATTCTAAGCGGCGTATCTATTTTCTGAATAAAGTCTGATTTAATTTTAACGATCACAAGATACGGCGTATCCAACTTTTTGGATACGGCGCATCGTCTGTAGATATCAGTAACTTTAATTTTTCGTATTCCGTTTTCGTTATTAATTATCTGATATACTACTTTCTCGAGCATACCCTACTGATATTTTTGTGTTGATTTCAGGAAGTGCATGACCAGGAGTTCTACGAAGAACTTGATTCAACCTTTCGAAGATCCTGAACGAGCCCTACATTCGCTTAAAAGGCTTTTCAACACAAGAAGCTTTGATCTTTCAAGTTCACTCGAGCTTGATTATTTTTCTGAAGAGAAAGAGGAAGTTGAAACTGAAACAATGGGCGAAAACACTACTATGGAGGAATACATGAACAATACCCGTGCTGATTACACCTCAGGAGTTGCTAGACCTAAGTTTGACGACAAGTCAAAATTTGAGTTGAAGGGACAATTTCTCAAAGAACTAAGAGAGAATGCTTTCAGTGGGACGGAACAAGAGGATGCTAATGAGCATGTTGAAAAGGTCCTGGAGATTGCAGATTTGTTTACTACAGAAAGTGTCAATACCGATCAACTCATGCTAAGAATCTTCCCAATCTCACTAAAAGGAGCTGCTAACAAGTGGCTAAGGAATGAACCTGCTAGTTCAATCACTACGTGGGAAGGTTTGAAAAGCAAATTCCTGAAGAGATATTGTCCACCTGCTAAGACTGCTAAAAAAATGGAGGCTATCAATAGTTTCAAGCAAGAGCCTGATGAAACTCTTTATCAAGCTTGGGAACGATTTAAAGATTTATTGATAAAATGTCCTCAACACTATCTAACCCCTATGCAGGAAATAATATTGTTTTATCAGGGATTGGACGTGCCTACAAGACAGATTTTGGATGCTAAGGGAGCTGTACCTCAGATGAGTGCAACTAATGCTAGGAAAGCGATCCAAGAAGCTGCTGATCATTCTCAGAAATGGCACGATGGGACCTCTACTAGATCTAAGAGCAGCACTAATTTTGATGGAATTGCTGCTATTCAAGCTCAATTGGATAAAATCAGTAGAGAGATGAAGAAGCGAGATGAAAGAGCATATGCTGCCCAAGTTGGATGTGAAAAATGCGAAGGACCTCACTACACTAAAGATTGCCCGAGCAAGAATGAAAGTGAGACGTTTGAAGAAGCTTATTACACCCAATTTGGACAACCATTCCGACCTTCAGCAAGATTTAGGGAAGCTAGTCCGGGATTCTATCAAAAGAACAACTTCAATCCCGCTTATCAAGAGAGGAGGCAGACTTTAGATGATACTTTAAAGCAAATTATGGCCGATGCTGCTAAAAGACATGAAGAGAATACTGCTATGATCAAGGAAATTAGAGCTTCAACGGACACTACTACAAGAAATCAAGGAGCTTCGATCAAAGCATTGGAACAACAAATTGGTCAAATGAGCAAAGTTCTTCAAGAAAGGGGATATGGAAGTTTACCGAGCTCAACTGAAACCAACCCAAGGGATCATGTCAAGGCCATAAGCACCACTGAAGAAGTCACTCCTAATATACCTAGAAGATCGATGAATGGTAATGATGGTGCAAGACCCGAATTTTTCTTTAACTCTTCAATCAGCTTAAGGAGACTACTAAAAGAAAAGACAAAGATTGAAGAAGAAATCAAGGCAACAATGAAAGAAGAGAGCCCTGCAACCGATTCAAATGCCTTGCCTCATAAAGAAAGAGACCCAGGAAGTTTTACTCTACCTTGTTCTATTAATAATATATCTTTCAATAATGTGTTGGCTGACTTAGGAGCTAGTGTTAGTGTTATGCCTCTTAAGACATTCGCTACCCTAGGACTAGGAAAATTAGTACCAACTAAATTACTTATTGAACTGGCTGATAAAACAGTAAAACGACCTGAGGGGATTGCTAATAATGTGCTAGTTAAGATTGAGCAATTTATTTTTCCCGTGGACTTTATTATACTAGACATGCCCGAGGATGTTAAGATTCCTTTAATCCTCGGAAGACCTTTCTTGTCTACTGCCCATGCTAAGATTGATGTGTTTAAGAGAAAAATTTCATTAAGGGTAGGGAATAATAAACTAGTCTATAAATGCCAAGATCCAGTTAAAAGCATAATTAGAGATGTTTATGTGCTAGGATTAAGGGAGCGTATGGACCTCGATCTTGAAGCTAGACTTATGGGAGAAACATTGATTCAAAACAACTCAACTAATCCTAATCATGAAGACTTTGAGGAATTCATTGACCTTAATGTACCTACGGAACTTAGACGCGATGTTGTTAGTGATTCTGATGATGAGTGGTATGATTGTGTAGTAATTAATAAACGTAGGAGAATAGTTGAGAGAACGAATTTGAATAATGATATGTTTATTGAACTACCACCCCACCTTGCTTATTTGTGCCTGTATGATAATAAGAATTTCCCGTCTATCATTTTGTCATCTCTGCCCGAAAGGGACAGGACTTTGTTTATACAGATATTAAGGAAAAACGGCGTGGAAATTAAGGACGAGCAAGGAGTGTTCAATATTACTAAATTGGGGATGAAGGAGCGTGATGTTTCCGACTCCTTCAATGATCGAAACTAAGGAGCTGAACGTGAGTCTAACTTGAAGACTCTGGAATAAAGACAAGTGCTGACCGGGAGACAACCCGGATTTATCTTTTATTATTCTGTTTTCTGTGTCGAGTCAGTCCAGGCCGCACGAAGATACGGCGCATCTCAGTCCTGAGATGCGACGCATCCTCTGCAATGGTCATATCTTATTTTATTTTTTTCTGCATTTTAATTTTCGACTTTAAAACTATTTATCAGTTATTTTAATGCGGCGCATCCCTGGTTAAGGATGCGGCGCATCTTTATTCTGATCCGTATTTATTCCAGGCTCGATACGGCGTATCTTCTTCAATAAGATACGGCGCATCGACTGACCTGATGATTTCCAGTTTTAATTTTTAAGTTTTATTTTTACCTAACTACTAATGTATTATGCAAGTTGAACCTTTCTTATCTTAGGTGTGTTTTAAAGTGTTGGTGGTATTATAGTTTCCTGAATTTTCTGTGGATACATCAAGTATGAAGCTTTAACGTTCTAATCCACAAGAAAGATGATTTTTGCTCTTACACTAATGGAGGATCATACCGAGCAAATCTCAGGGGAGTTTTTCTGTTCTAATTCTTTTTATTTTCCAGTTTTTTAACCTTTTATACAAACAACGAGGACGTTGTTTAACTTAAGTGGGGGGATAGGAGAATTAGAACACTTAACACTTACTTGTCCTAAACTTTTTCAAAAATTATGCTTAAACTGTGCTTAATATATTAAACTTAAAAAAATTTTAGCATGTTTTTGTTTAAGATCTAAGTTACATAACTGCACACATGACGTTATTTTCAAAAATTGTGATTTTCCAAAATTCACAAATCTATGAGTGTGCCGGTGACTTGTAAACTTTAGAACTTGGCTTGTATACTATTCGAGACCACCATAATAAGTATTATTTTATATAATTGGAATGACTTGTCTAACTTGGTAAAAATTCTAGGATTACACCAAATAGCCTTTATATGTTATGTGTTATTAACTAACTACACTGGTTAGTTAACCCCCGTATAAACCCTTTTGTTACTCTCACTTTTAGAGTAAGATACCCCTAGAAAAACACTCAGAGCCATTCCTTTCGTTTCTTACACCTATGTTTAAAATGTTTCGTTACACCCTTACACCTTAGCCTACCCTGTAGATTAGAATCCGTGGTTGGTTAATTGCTATAGGCAGAGTGTGTTTCCTTACATTACCTGTGTTCGCGTGCGTAATTCATTATATATGGTTAGGTCGGGAAATTGCACAATGCAATTGGAGTGAAAGTAAATATTGTATATTTTAGAGTTTATTTTTCGTGTGTTTACTACTTTCACTATTTACCATTATTTCTGAAGTTATGAAAAGTATGGAAAAATTATCCGGAAAGAAAGTTATAGTGATGTGGTGAAATTTTACACATCTATGTTTATGTTTCATGTCAAAAAAAAAAAAAAAAAAAAAAAAAAAAAAAAAAAAAAAAAAAAAAAATCGAAAAAATGAGAAAAGAAAAAGAAAGAAAAAAAAAAGAGTTGGATGTTTATTTTAAGCCAACAATGTAAAGTTATGTAAGTGGTTCATATGGCCACTATTTGTTGTACTATATCTATGGATTGAATGGGAATTGGCAGTTATGGGAATGCCAATTAAGGATTATTCTTTGATTAAGATTTTGTTGAGTATAATTCGTGTCTACCTAAAGCGTGTGTTTCAAGTGTTAAAGCGTGAGTTATTCAATGATATGAGTCTTATTCATGGGATGGTTGGGATAGTGATTAACCACACTTAGGATTTTAATTTATTTGTTTTGTTTATTTTTATTTTTACACCAATTTATATCCCAAATGTTATCCATACCCTGTATTGTTCTTTATCCAACCAAACCTTTGATTTATTGAGATTAGGGATTTGAGCAATCTTAAGTATCGTAGTCGTGGATTCGGCTATGTATTTATGATTTTGTCGCCCTTTTTGATATATTATTATTGGTGAAGTTTGGACCTATCTTTAGCCTATTCGAGTTAAGGATTTGAGCAATTGCAAGTATCGTGTTCGTGGATTCGATCATGTATTTGTGATTTTGTCGCCTTTTCTGGAATTTGAGATCGATAGTGAAATAAGAATAATTAACCCTTAAGCCTAAAAACCCTTTTTACCGCTTTAGACTTGTTATTCCTTAGCTTTAGTGGTGGAGATGTGTATACTTGCCAAGCCTATGATAGAATATTCGTCGCGACTGGACAGTTAAACGATTAGATTTGCTTTTATCGACTTATTTTATTTTACTTCTAATTCGTTAAGTGTTTAGTTGTGTGATTATGAAATAAACGAATACATGCTTAAATATAAAAATAAATCCTAACTTCTTTTAGGATACATTTTCATGAGATTTAATCTAAGGTTTACTTGGGGACAAGTAAAGTTCAAGTGGGGGGATATTTGATGAACTCAAATAAGTACATTTTATTACTATCATTTATCCTATTAATTTGACTTGTTTTACTATATTATGTATGAGGATTGATACTTAATTGTTTACTTTTGTAATTCTCAGGTAAAAACAAGCATTTGGTGAAACTTGGCGATTTTGGACTAATAATGGAGCAAAACATACATAAAGTGGAAGTCTACTGACATGGACAAGATCAAGTCAATTCTGCTCCAGATGCGCCGCATCTCACTATCAACATGCGCCGCATCTCTATCAAGATATCACCAGATACGATCCAAGATACAAGAGGACATGCGCCGCATCTAATAAAGAGTTACGCCGCATCTTCTGGCGGTGTACGAATATTCCTGAATATTATAATCTTGGACCCCACGCGAAGTTAAGTACATGCGCCGCATCTACTTAAGTAGATGCGCCGCATCTTCCCTCAGACACAAACTATAAATACCCCGTAGACCAGACAAAGTTGGGAGATTCGGAAGAGTTCGAAACCCTAACCGAAGTTCGGACAACAGAAGAGAAGGACGAATTCAGTCAAGAGGCAGCACAAGACACACCCAAATCGAAGATACAAGAGCTGTAAGAAGGTGCTGCATGTATTTAATTCATTAAGTAGTTTTGTTTTATTGTTTTAGCAAACTTTAATTCATCAGGATTGGTGGCTTGTGTAATGTGACAACGGAAAGATTGCACTCCCTTTAATACTTGCTTTCCCATCAATTAAAGTTTATATGTTGATGTCTTTGGTTACTACTTATTAGTGCATTGACCACCTCTGTGTTTATTAGTGGCTTGCGGGCACCCGACTGCGGGACAAGGTGTGGCTCCCACGGTTGTTTCTAAATTGATCACTTAGGAATAACTTTTAGACATAAGTCGTCATTAAGGGTTTACTCGCCGATGAGAATAGGACCAACGAGAAAGGGTTAATTACATACACTTCATATAAAGCTATCAATAAAACAAGTGACAATCTACTTAATCATAAGGACAGCCCTCTTATTGTCTCAAGTATCTATCTGTGTACGTGTGTGCTACTTGCTGATTCGTGCCTATATGTTTATTTTATTATTTAATTGCAAACAAAACTGTGCCAGTCTCTCAGGCTGAAACCCCCTTGCGTTAGGATATTAAAATACTGATTAGATTAACGAGATTATACGTTCCACTCTTAGTGATCGACACTCTACTTACCATTATCTTCATACTGACCGGGTACACTGCTCGTTAAGTGTGTGTGTTATTGATAAGTCGGCTAAATATAAATTTAAAACTTGAGTAGGCATTAAAACTGCTAAACCGCAACGACACATCACGCGCATCACCTATCTACTATATTCGTGTTCACTCGCAAGTGATTAATGGTCCATGATGTGGGGGACTTATGGCATAAGGGAACTTAGATACAAGCAATAGTATATTCAGTTCAGAGCACAGTTTTCAAACAATTGTGATCATAATAAAATTAGTAGCATGTATCACCCCCAAAGTAGTTCAAAACGAAAAAAATCGGGGCTATGAACTCACCGTAGTAATCAGCAGTAGTATATAACAAACAGATAGTGTATGGCGAGACCACAATCTTTAACAATGACCTACGAAAGTGTAGTGATCGCGTCTTAGTATAGTGTACAATATGAGTGTACAAGTATATGTAAAGACATTGACTTGATTAAGATGTTTTACACAAATCTGTGTTGTGTAGATGAGTGAATTATCCTTAGAATGTGGTTTGGCTAATAGCCTTTTATAAATAACTTCGTATTACCGTTCGGGCTATCAGAATCTAGAGGTCATGTAGTGAACGTATGAGGAGCCAGGACACTTTAATTCGTAAATCCACAACTCGTCGATACGACACCCCGAAGAGGCCTCTTATGATAATGAAACTCCCTACTATTGTAGTACTTATCATTTATAAGTAAAAGTATTTGACGAGACAAATGTTGCATAAAAACATTTTTCGTGTTTCGTCAAAGACTATTGGTTGAACTAGTGGTGACGTGATAATATAAGTTGTGTGTCGTGAAAAAGTTCAAAACGACATTTAAATATCATACTAGTTATTATAATTTCGCGGATCAAGTGTAAGTTGTGACTTTGTGATAATTATATATGTGATATGGTCAATTTTTAGAAGTTGTCGAGGTTAAGAAAACGAGTCAAATAAGTGGTCAATTCTCAATAATAAGTTTCGGGTTATCGAACCCAAACTAGCCGTGCGGCTAGACTCACAACCTTGAGACAACAACCAAGGCCATAGCCATGGTTATGTCTCGGCTAGAAGGCCTTGAGACAACAGCCTTGGCTATGTTTCGGCCTCAAGAGGTCAAAATGCTATAAAGACTCTTGAGTCATGGCTACTTTTATGGTCTAAACAGGTTCAGTTGGTTTTTATAGTCTACAGCTTTCGTTTATCACTTTTAGCTTAAATGCACGCGTGTTTTTGTATAAAACATCATTCTGAGCA
Organism: Artemisia tridentata subsp. tridentata; assembly: GCA_021014915.2. Taxonomy (NCBI): domain Eukaryota; kingdom Viridiplantae; phylum Streptophyta; class Magnoliopsida; order Asterales; family Asteraceae; genus Artemisia; species Artemisia tridentata. The sequence continues at coordinate 355,287,012 of CP139509.1, read as the reverse complement.
ACTTTTGTGTTTTACACTTTCAGTGGTTCGGAGTAGAAAAGGGTGAAAATCGCGTTTTAAATTCAGATCAGTGCATTATTTTTAAACTTGTGATTAAGTGCAGGAAGTTGGACAGCACTCAGCAGTCCCGCGACAAAGGCCATATCTTGAGTTCTACAACACTTTAAGACGCGAGGCTTTTTCCTGCGTTTAAGTTTATGCCTTAGCTTCATATCATAAAGCTACGACGAGTTCTAGAAACGGCCAGAACTGTCCCATTTTGTCCAATGAATTCTGTTAGTCAGATTTGACATGTTTTACCATTTTAGCTCTAGTTTATTCATCGGGATGAGTTATGAGGTGCGCCACCCGGCGAAACGACCAAAAGACATAACTCTAAAGGATTATCTTATTGCCTTAACCTCAAAGTTTACTGAGATGATCAGTTTAAACATTCTTTGAGGCTGTTCAGAATTTCAGCTTCATAAAATCTACTTAGGGCTTGTCCTAGTTATCTCAAAGATGTTTCTAACAAGTTTTATCCATATTTTAAGTTATGTACAACATCAATCAAGTATTAACACATATAAAACTTGTACAAGACATGGAATACACCAAAAAGTAATAAATACATAAAAACTAAACATAATCTTACAAGGATCTTGGATGAAAACAACAAAAACACAAGAGCAATCTATACTAAGTCTTCTAGCCTTCTCTTCACTTTTTTCCTTGCAAACCCTTATTGACCTTGTGCTAAATACTTCAAGTACAACTCTCCTTCAGCCTTTAGTACCTTGTATATCTTCTAAGTTGCCCAAGAGATCACCAAAGTAACACTAGTTTCATGTATAGAATAACTAGGCCTTCAACTTTGCAGTATAACTTGAAGATTGAAATCAAAAGATGGATTATTATTGATGATGAAGATGGGTCGTTTATATGGAGAAGGAAGGAAGAGATGTTGTGTTCTAGTTACCAATTGAAAAGAGAAGTAATAAAGTCTTTGATATTATGTTAAGACTTACAGCAGATGTATGCAAGGTGTAGGGGTGATTCATCACCAAGACATTTATTGTCTTGGTAATTCACTACATATGTTGGCTAGATGATATATGTGGTGATACTTTTGTGATTTTTATGATATAACTAAGTTACGGAGTGTCGTTTGGTCCCGGTAATTACTAACGTTAAGCCTTTAAGTCACGAAACTTAAAATCGGGCAACACAAAAATGTAATACTTATAAAAATGTTAAAACTTATCAATATACTCCAACTAAGTAGATTAGATGTGTGATAAGTTTAATGGAGAGAGTATACGTTGATAAAACCTAATAACGTAGGTTTGAGTACGCGTATTACGTAAAGAGTATAAGGTTTACGTAAAAATAACAAAGTGGCAATAGTTCATTTAAATATGACTATTGGTTAAAATAGGGTATATTGGACACATAGACTTATCGTAGTCTTATGTTGGTCGCGAGGAAAGTTTATACGATTAAACTTTCATAATTAGTACAAGTAATAACATTAAATAATAAAAGTAATATTATTTAATATAAAAGTAATTATAATTAACATTAAATAGTTAATTAAAGACAGAGGCGAACGAAGACATTCAGAGAGTAAAAATTCAAAGAAGAGTGAATTATTTAACTTGGAATATTGTCGGTTAACTACCGATTACAGTAATTGCTTTTACGTTACGATAAAAGTCAAATAGTCAAAAGTCAATGTCAAAGTCAACTTTGAAAAGTCAAAGGGTAAAATAGTCATTTTTGCCTTATGAAATTTTTACGGGTTGCTACAGTCTCCACCGGTTAAGGGAATCATGTCCTCATGATTTAATTTGTGTTATGAGTTGATGATGTGTCTCGAAAGAGGTGGGGGTACTTCTGTCGCATTTGGTGTTCTCGTTCCCAAGTATATTCTAAATTCGGCGAGAATTCCAACGATTTTAACAATAGAAGTGCGACTTTGTTTAAGTCGTTTGACCTTACAGTCTATGATTTTGATAGGTTCTCTGTTAAAGTTCAAACATTCGTCAATCTGGATCTCTTCCAGAGGAATAATGAGTGTCTCAATAGAAGGACATTTCTTCATATTGCTCACATGAAAGATGTTGTATACACTGCTAAGTTCTGGTGGTAGCTCAAGTGTGCAAGCTACCGGACCAATCCTAATCAGGATCTTGAATAGTCCGATGTTGAGCTGTCTGGGAAAAAGTGTGGGTATTTGTAGTGAATTTTTGATCTCACATTCCTAGGTAAAATCATGACTCTTTTAAAGTTTTGATAGGTGATCATAAGTGCTCTGATTAATATTAGGATTCAAATTAGTACTTTAAACGATAATGTAAAGATATTGATGATTGGAGGGCTAACGCAACTGGAGGGCCTAATGTTGTAGGGCCAGATATTGCAAGGCCAGCTGAAAATGCTGGAGAACCAAATGTTGCGGGGCCAACTGGAGGCGCTGCAGAAGTGAATGTTATACCAAAAGTTAGAGGCTACTCTTACAAGGATTTCAAGAGTGGCAAGCTCAGAAATTTCAAAAGCACGTAGGAGCAATTAGTTTGACTTATTGGTTTGAGAGGACAGGGTTTGTATTGCTAATCAGCAACTGTGCTGAATACTACAAAGTAAAATATGCCACAAGCACATTTCTGAACAATGTTTTGTCATAGTGGAATGTTGTTGCTCAATCTATTAGTATTGAGAATACTTAGAAGATCGCTTGGACTAAGTTAAAGAAGTTATTAATCAAGAAGTATTGCCCTCGGAATGAGGTGCAAGAAATGGAGGTGAAGTTTTCTTGCTGTCAGTGGTGTTGATATCACGACTTATATCCGTCGCTTTCAAGAGTTGGCAATAGTGTGCCTAATGATAGTCTCAACCAATGAGATGTTATTGGAAAATTTCATCTGTGAACTTCCACTCAATATTCAAGGGATCATAACTTCGTTTGATCCACTCACACTGGATGTAATAATCCCGATGTCTCGTAATCCAGTGGATCAAGTTGTGCGAGCTTGGTCTGCTCAAGGACCAACAATAGCAAAATAGAAGGCAAGAGAATACCAGAGCCTATGATGTCGTTGCCTCAACTGAAAGAAGAGGTTATGTCAAGAATAAACCATTATGTCATCGATACAAGTTGCATCATATTGGTTCTTGCACTGTTAGGTGTAGAAGTTGCTAGAAGGTAGGCCATATGACCAAAGATTATAAGGGTAAGAATCCCGTTAATGGTGGTAATGCTCAACTAGTGGTAACTTACCTTGAATGTGAGGATATTTCAAGAGGCGTTGTTCCCAGAACATGGGCCAACAAATGAGAGGAGCTCGTGGGAGAGCTTATACGTAGGTGTCCACACACTTAAGTAAAGTAGGCATCTCACGTACCCAAGTAAGCTCATAGAATACGTACTCAGTCTTTTAGTTTGAGATTGAACCAAATCAAGAGTATAACAAGTCTGTTAACTAAATAAATAGCTCATGATTTTAAAGATTTGTAATGACAAAAGTGATAACTTATGAATGAATTCAGGTAGTTCAAATGAGGTCTTAAGATTTTTGTTGAGTGATAGGATACTGGTGATTTTCAAGTTCGATTTTATACTCATGTCTCATCGGATACAAATAAACCCACTTATTTATAATTCATTATTTACATAGAGAGGCGTCCCAAACAATGTAAATAAAGAAATATAAACTTATGGTTCGGCGATTCACAATTTCTTTATTTAAATAAAAAGGCGTCCCAATTCATTTAAATAAGGATATTATAAATCATCCTACTTAAGAATTCCCGACAAAACACTCATACTTAACTGATGAGTTTCAAAGCGGTGTATTAAGAGACGTTGTAAGTGTTTCGAGAGTATGGAATGAACGTTCACACTCATCATCGAAGATGAGGAGTAAAATAATCAGAGAAAGTCGACATAGCGTTCAAAAGAGTTGGTGAGTTCAGTGTTATGAAATAGTTTTCTCACAATGTTTGAGAAATACTAGAGAGATCATTGTGCAACTTATAATGTCAGTAAAAATAAATAAGACTAATGTGTATCTCTCAATGTATGAGAAATAGATAATACTATTGTGTGTCTCTCGATGTCTGAGATATATAAATAAGCAAGTTGTGTATCTTACAATGACTGAGATATATGAGTAATCAAGTTGTGTATCTCACAATGTCTAAGATATATGATTAATCAAGTTGTGTATCTCACAATGTCTGAGATATATGAGTAATCAAGTTGTGTATCTCACAATGTCTGAGATATAAGAATGGTAATTATATCAATTACAATGTCTCGAGTAATATCGTTGATCATAAGAAAATATGTATGATCGGGGAAATCTGGTTGTGCTGTAATGCCTTGGAATAGGCATACGTAGTCATATTTAGTCAATCGTTCATATAAACAGTCTGTAAATAAATAATACAGTATTGTGTTAAGGAGTAAGCATGGCGCATGAAATGTAGAAGACAACAATGAGTAAAATGGGTCTTAATGTAAGATGTAGTTATAGTCTAGGTTCAAATGCAACCTGGTTCTCTATAACTGTAGCTATGATACCAATCTATAACACCCCCAAAATATCAAAGCGGAAGATTGGGTCACCGGGGTATTACATCATTGGTTACAGTACAAGTTACAGAAAACGACTCTAAATGAGACGTTTTGAAATAAATTATCATTCGATTATAATATCAGAGATTACAAAGAGGTCCCACAAGTTTACAAAATGTACAACATAAAAGTTGTAAAGTTTTTCGAATGATAATATATGCATCGTCTTCAAAAGGTTTTTTCGTGCGCCTTCACATGCTAGCTAATTCCTTTCGAACCTGAGATAAACATGCTAAAAAGTCAACACAATGGTTGAGTGAATTCATAGGTTTATAGTAAAGCAGTTGATCACAAGATTTGCAAGTTTAATAGACAGTGGGTTACGTTGTTATACACCCATAATTTGAAAAGCAGTATATTATTACATTTAAGCTCATGGCACTCAAACTGACGGTATATATCAACAATGATATATAGGATAATAATTGCCCCGTGTAGGTACTTGCCATATACCTAGAGTTACAAATATGGTACGTTTGGTTACTTATCCAGCTAACACAAACGGGATTCGTTAATCCCGATAGGCCTATCTACTATATTCGCGTTCACTCGCAAGTGATTAATGGTCCATGATGTGGGGGACTTATGGCATAAGGGAACTTAGACACAAGCAATAATATATTCAGTTTAGAGCATAATTTTCAAACAATTGTGATCATAATAAAATTAACAGCATGTATCTCCCCAAAAGTAGTTCAAAATGAATAAAAGTAGGGGCTATGAACTTACCATAGTAATCAGTAGTAGTTTATAACAACAGATAGTGTATGGCGAGACCACGATCTTTAACAATGACCTACAAAAGTGTAGTGATTGCGTCTTAGTATAGTGTACAATATGAGTATACAAGTATATGTAAAGACATTGACTTGATTAAGATGTTGTACACAAATCTTATGTTGTGTAGATGAGTGAATTATCCTTAGAATGTGGTTTGGCTAATCGCCTTTTATAAATAACTTCGTATTACCGTTCGGGCTATCAGAATCTAGAGGTCATGTAGTGAACGTATGAGGAGCCAGGACACTTTAATTCGTAAATCCACAACTCGTCGATACGACACCCCGAAGAGGCCTCTTATGATAATGAAACTCCCTACTATTGTAGTACTTATCATTTATAAGTAAAAGTATTTGACGAGACAAATGTTGCATAAAAACATTTGTCGTGTTTCGTCAAAGACTATTGGTTGAACTAGTGGTGACGTGATAATATAAGTTGTGTGTCGTGAAAAAGTTCAAAACGACATTTAAATATCATACTAGTTATTATAATTTCGCGGATCAAGTGTAAGTTGTGACTTTGTGATATTTATATATGTGATATGGTCAATTTTTATAAGTTTGTCGAGGTTAAGAAAACGAGTCAAATAAGTGGTCAATTCTCAATAATAAGTTTCGGGTTATCGAACCCAAACTAGCCGTGCGGCTAGACTCACAACTTTGAGACAACAACCAAGGCCATAGCCATGGTTATGTCTCGGCTAGAAGGCCTTGAGACAACAGCCTTGGCTATGTTTCGGCTTCAAGAGATCAAAATGCTATAAAGACCCTTGAGTCATGGCTACTTTTATGGTCTAAATAGGTCCAGTTGGTTTTTATAGTCTACAGACTTCGTTTTTCACTTTCAGCATACGTGTTCGCGTGATTTTGTATAAAACATCATTCTGAGCAACTTTTGTGTTTTACACTTTCAGTGGTTCGGAGCAGAAAAGGGTGAAAATCGCGTTTTAAATTCAGATCAGTGCACTATTTTTAAACTTGTGATTAAGTGCAGGAAGTTGGACACCACTCTGCAGTCCCGCGGCAAAGGCCATATCATGAGTTCTACAACACTTTAGGACGCAAGGCTTTTTCCTACGTTTTGTCCAATGAATTCTGTTAGTCAGATTTGACATGTTTTACCATTTTAGCTCTAGTTTATTCATCGGGATGAGTTATGAGGTGCGCCACCCGGAGAAAACGACCAAAAGACATAGCTCTACAGGCTTATCTTATTACCTTAACCTCAAAGTTTACTGAGATGATCAGTTTAAACATTCTTTGGGGCTGTTCAGAATTTCAGCTTCATAAAATATACTTAGGGCTTGTCCTAGTTATCTCAAAGATGTTTCTAACAAGTTTTATCTATCTTTTAAGTTATGTACAACATCAATCAAGTATTAACACATATAAAACTTGTACAAGACATGGAATACACCAAAAAGTAATAAATACATAAAAACTAAACATAATCTTACAAGGATCTTGGATGAAAACAACAAAAACACAAGAGCAATCTATACTAAGTCTTCTAGCCTTCTCTTCACTTGTTTCCTTGCAAACCCTTATTGACCTTGTGCTAGATACTTCAAGTACAACTCTACTTCAGCCTTTAGTACCTTGTATATCTTCTAAGTTGCCCAAGAGATTACCAAAGTAACACTAGTTTCATGTATAGAATAACTAGGCCTTCAACTTTGTAGTATAACCTGAAGATTGAAATCAAAAGATGGATTATTATTGATGATGGAGATGGGTCATTTATATGGAGAAGGAAGGAAGAGATTTTGTGTTCTAGTTACCAATTGAAAAGAGAAATAATAAAGTCTTTGATATTATGTTAAGACTTACAAGAGAAGTATGCAAGGTGTAGGGGAGATTCATCACCAAGACATTTATTGTCTTGGTGATTCACTACATATGTCGGGTAGATGTGTAACACCCCAACTCGATAAGGGTAGAATTATTACGTTATGGTGACATATAAAAGCAAACACAAGAATATGACATAAATAATACAAAATGAATTTCAATGGTTACAAGGGAAAAATCTGAAGCATACAAGGTTAAAATGAGAATTACAATAAATACTAAGTCTAAACATAATCTCTTCTAGTAATCTCTAATCCGGAATGACTATCAAGGTCTTCTAAGTCCAAAATACTCTCCACTCATAACCTAGCTTCCAAACTAAAACCTGCCGCAGGAAAAGAAATGCGGCTGAGCTTAAAAAGCCTAGTGAACAGATATATATAAATGAAATCGAAAGCAAATGAACGAACATATATAATATGGTGCATTGGGAATAACATAAGGTGTAAACAAAGGAAATCAAAGATAAGGAAAGGTCAGTAATCTACCACGAGCCCGAACACAAATCAAATATAGTAACCATGTCTTCATAATCATATAGAGGGGAGACCTCTCAGATAATCAGATAATATGAGGGTGTCCTCATTCTTCAAATGGAGTAGCTAACTCCCGAACTTGTGAAAGACGTGGATTGCACCCATGCATCAGTCACCGAACAATAATATAATATCAAATCATGTTAAATCCACTAATACGAACACGAACCTAGGATGCATCCATACGCCCCCCGAACAATATACTGGCCATAATAAATGTAGTGTGCACATAATAATCAAAATGGGGACGGTGTGGAACATCACTCGACCACACTGGAGTCATGCCATTGGTGCATCAATGACACGGCCATGTTACCTTCATGGCTAGGAAACGAACTTGGCTCGGGTATCAAACTGAAGGGTCAAAGGTCAAAGGTCCAAATCATAGCAAAGGTTCAAATAGTCTAAGTCATCGAATCATAGTCAAAGTCCAAATATCAAAGGTTCATGGCAAAAGGGGTCATATCCAATATCAAAGTCAAATGAGTCAAAATGAACGGATCAAAGGTTCATAATCAAATGGTTCATTTAGAGAAATCTTTATCGATTGATTTTTCATAAAAATGATCTTTAATAACGGTTTTCACAAAAGTAGTCTTTAAAAGTAATTTTCGAAAAAGTTTAGTAAAATTCCATATAAACGGGTATTGCATCATTCATAAACATCATTTAAAAATAGTTTACCTCAAAACATTTCTATGATATAATTACAAAGGTTTTCACATCTAGTTACCAAAATCAAATGAACCCTCGAACGTAATTCGAATACTAATATCACAAGGTAACGAACGAATATCAGATGGATCATTATAGAGGCTCAAGCAAAAGGGTCATATCGAACATCAAAGTCTAAATGAATCAAACAAACGAACCAAAGTGTAGGGAACATAGCAATGGCTTAGGGAATCTTAAAACGAATCAAGATAAATGAGTCATGAGAGTGAAAACACCCTTACTGAAAAAGGGTAGAATATTTGTACCTTACGCGAATCAACAAATCAAAATAAAAAAGCACCGGAAACAGTGAATCACTCCTTCTTCACCGAACCTATACAATTATCACGTATTACTAATAAGCTCATTATATAAGTTTACCACTTATAGTTATTAAGGTCTCCCATTTATGGTTTCTTTCCATTTTTAGAAACATTCTATTTTTAGCAAATTTTCCGATTTAATAACTTTTAGAATTAAAATGTCAATTAATAGTCTTTTAGACTTACTATGGTCAATATTTTAGTTTAAGGTTTATAATGACCACTTAGTAGGGTTTAGGGTTAAATATGACAATTATTTAAAGTTTATGGTTTAAAGTGTAATTTATTTCATACTTGACCCTCTAACACACACACATTATAAGTTTATATCACGTTTATATTTCATGCTTTATGTAAAACAGTCCCACGTGAAACCCAGGACAATAGCCACCAGTGACCCCTTTTTACCGACCTAGCCTTGCCCACATTCAACACTTGTTTTACAGCCCTTTTATCGTGACAACCCTTATGTAAACTCCCTTGTTTTCAGTTCCATGGCACACATCAAGACACACTATTTTATCATACACAAGACCCTTGTTTAAACCCATGCAACTTGACCCATTTTCACAACCCCACACACGACCAGAACATGTATGAACTTACCCACATTTTACACGTGAGACTCCAGTTTTCACAGCCCCCTCTTTGACTCGTTATTATAGACCCACATACACAGCATGCAACCCTCTTAAATTGACGTACACCTCACACATATATACGTTCCAAAATAATCAGTTCATAAGTCCCCTTTTTCTATATATATATATATATATATATATATATATATATATATATATATACTGGTTCGAAAAGCCACATACACTTTAGATCGACACAACAATTTCCTCATCCCATGAGAGCGTGACTTGTCATTTTATGTGACTTCTAGTGTTTCATTTTTTTATGTATAGTTTACATCGACCAAAGATTAATTTCAGTCACAGGTTACATATGTTTCACATGAACATGACGAGGAGAAAAACTAGTCGAAGGTAAGTGATACCTTTGGGTCGAATAGAACGAATGAAGCATGAACAAGAGGAGGATACAAGGACCCAAACTCAGCACCTTACTCGACCAAAACAAGGCCCTCGAACTCAGATGATAAACGATCAAACATAGCCTGGTTATACCTTTACGAACTACCTTCTTAGTACTACTCTTGCACCTCTTGAATAGGATTCAATAAGAAGCCGCTTGGTTATATCTTTTTTAGGGTTTTCGTGTGTGTATTTTTTTAGAGGTATATTCGGTATAAAATATGGAAGTTGGGGCTGAATTGTGGGCCGAGATTTTTGGCAGAATGGACCTGATTATATGCATGATCTTAGGGATCTGATTATAAGATTTCGTCTTTTAAAATAGAATTACGTGTGTGCATGGAAACGTCAGTGATACATCAAATATATGGTATTTAAGTGGGACCAAAGTTGTACATTGGTTTGGTTCAATGGTTGATAGTATTTCATAAATTTTAGTATGTAAGCTCTACTTTAAAAGATATTATTAGGCAAGTGATGAACTCAAATAAGTACATTTTATTACTATCATTTATCCTAATAATTTGATTTGTTTTTCTATATTATGTATGAGGATTGATACTTAATCGTTTACTTTTGTAATTCTCAGGTAAAAACAAGCATTTGGTGAAACTTAGCGATTATGGACTAAAAACAGAGTAAAATGATCAAGATTGGAATTGGTTGTTGGAATGAAGAGAATGGAGACCACTGCCTGACTATGAAGAATGCGCCGCATGGATTTATCCCATGCGCCGTATATGAAACTTTGGTCAACGAAGAATAACCAACTTGTTCTGCTCCAGATGCGCCGCATCTCACTCATTACATGCGCCGCATCACTATCAATATTTCACCAGATACGATCCAAGATACAAGAGGACATGCGCCGCATCCAATGATGAAGATACGCCGCATCTTCTGGCGGTGTACGAATATTCCTGAATATTATAATCTTGGACCCCACGCGAAGTTAAGTACATGCGCCGCATCTACTTACTAGATGCGCCGCATCTCACCCTCAGACAGAAACTATAAATACCCCAAGACCAGACGAATTCGATGTGACATATATTATATACGAGACCGAAGACCAGAAACCAAGGATGAATTCAGTCAAGGTAGCAGCACAAGACACACCCAAATCAAAGATACAAGAGCTGTAAGAAGGTGCTGCATGTGTTTAATTCATTAAGTAGTTTTGTTTTATTGTGTTAGTAAACTTTAATTCATCAAGATTGGTGGCTTGTGTAATGTGACAACGGAAAGGTTGCACTCCCTTAAAACTGCTTTCTCATCAATTAAAGTTTATATGTTGGTGTCTTTGGTGACTTTTATTAGTGCATTGATAACCTCTGTGGCTAGCTGAGCGTTGATCGGGTCGCCATGCCTCTGCCCTCGCCTGTTTATTAGATCGCCTATGTATTCTATGGTCTGTAGAAAAGTAGGAGAAAGATAAACGGGATAGTCATAAGTAATCATTAAGGGTTTACTCGCCGATAAGATTAGAACCAACGAGAAAGGACTTAATCTCGGTGCGTTGCATCGAACTATACACTTCATATAACACTAGCAATAAAACAAGTGACAAACTACTTATCATAAGGACAGCCCTCTTATTGTCTCGAGTATTTATCTGTGTACGTGTGTGCTACTTGCTGATTCGTGCCTATTGGTTTAATTTATTATTTAATTGCAACCAAATCGTGCCAGTCTCTCAGGCTGAACCCCCTTGCGTTAGAATAGGTTGTATAGCTAACTTAATATATTAAAATACTGATTAGAATAACTAGATAATACGTTCCACTCTTAGTGATCGACACTCTACTTACCATTATATTCATACTGACCGGGTACACTGCTCGTTAAGTGTGTGTGTTATTGATAAGTCGGCTAAATATAAATTTAAAACTTGATTAGGCATTAAAACTGCTAAACCGCAACGACACGCACGCGCATCAAGTTTTTGGCGCCGCTGCCGGGGAGTGAATTGTTATTATCTGTTAATTTGATTAGTATTTTAATTAGGTTTTTAATTTTTATCTAACCGCTAATTTTGTTGTGTATTAGTTTAATTTGCATTCATTGTACTATTTTGCATATTTTCTGTTTTTGTGTGTTATTTGTTTGCTTTTGTTTGTGTTTATTTTTGTGTGTTTTTATTTGTTTTTAATTTTTCGTATTTTTTGTATTCTGCTATCGTTGTACTGAGCTAAATCGAACGATACGGCGCATCTGATTTCTCAGATACGGCGTATTGCGTTTAACCTTTTATAAAATACAATGCGTTTAATTAATTCGATACGACGCATCTTTACCAAGATACGGCGTATCTGTTTTTAATAAGAAAATTTTTTCTAAGCGATACGACGCATCTTTTCCCCAAGATACGGCGTATCTGTTTTTGATAAAAAAAAATTTTCTAAACGTTAACGCCATACGACGCATCTGCTCTTGCAGATACGGCGTATCTATTATTTTAATTAAAAACAGTTTTCGAATTATTAAACAGATACGGCATATCGATTTTTATCGATACGGCGCATCTTCTGAATCAAAAATCTTATATTTTGAAACGTAACGAAGATACGGCGCATTAACTTTCGTTAATACGGCGCATTTAATTTTAAATAAATATCAATTTTTGATTATTAAAATTGATACGGCGCATTCAAATTTCTAAGCGGCGTATCTATTTTCTGAATAAAAGTCTGATTTAATTTTAACGATTATAAGATACGGCGTATCCAACTTTTTGGATACGGCGCATCGTCTGCAGATATCAGCTATTTGTATTCTTATATCCGTTTCTATATTCATTAATTTCTCTTCTAGCGAACAAATCCTACTGATGATTTTACCTTTGATGACAGGATTTGCTATGGAAGACATGTCAGTTAACGGATATCTTGCTAAGGAATGCTTGCTTTCAGATTCATTCAATGTGCTCATGATCGATGCAGATTTATTCTCTTGGGAGACCCCTCTTGAAGCTGCTTTTAAGGAATTCATGCGTTTATGCAACATTGACAAAGGGGTATTCTCTTATGATGTATTTGTGAGGTACACTAGAGATGAATTGTCGCTCTTATGGCCTATCATTTAATCCAAAGGATTGAACTGAACTACTATCGAAGAAGATGATGGGAAATTCTATCTTGCATACATGGACTCAAGCAACAACCGCTGTGGTGGAGGCAATACCCAAATCTCTTACATGCCTTATTCCGAACAGTACTGGGGATTAAATGAGAACTATCTGGACGATGACAGAATTTATGCTGCGGCAGAGTTACTATTTCTTGGCAAGTTGGTAAGATTGATGGACCTCTCCCTCGATGATTGGCTTGAACTTAAATATGGTAGTCCGAAGTTTGCCCCTGCAAATGAAGTCAAGCAGATTATGACTTCATGGTTGACACGGAGTTTTAGGGAGCAATTTAACGAGTTCATGGAGATAAAGAGGAAAATGATTGAAAAGACTTGCTTTGACGTTAACCACGATCCCAACGATGTTGATTTTTCAGAATGGTTGGCTAGTAAGTTTAATAACCATAAGAGCATGGATCGAGCTACTAAGGATGCATTATGGGTATATTGGATAAGAGGTGAAGACGAAGAAGTAGAAAGCAATTATGGGTCGTCACTTCATGATTCTACAGTCAATGAGGGAATTGAAGAATTATTCAGAATAGACATTGACGTGTTCGATTATGAGACGCCCTTGTGCAAGCAATTCAAGGAATTTAACTACCTTTTTCAAGTCGACGATGATGTGCTTACTGGAGATTTACCAGGATTCAAGACTTATGATGATTTCAAAAATACCTGGTACTATGAATGGAATGACCAAGTACCATGGGTTTGGGATAAACCATGGGAATTTGAGCACATTAATCACACCTGTACACCCTTCGTTTTCAAGGAAGGGAGTAGTGTTTGGCCGACTTGTGATTATAAGAGTGACGGAACCTGTAATGGGGGAAGTATTATTGGGATGAAACGGGTTGGAAAAGATGTAACCTTTGAAGATTATGAGTGGTACGATAATGTTGAAGACTACCCACGAAAAACTGAAGCTTTGCAAGAAAAGGGTAGAATTGAATACTTGAAAGGACTTAAAGGTACATCAAATACTACTTTCTGGGAATGGGTGCATGAACAATTTGATGATTACACAAAGCTTAGTCGACGGCTACAATGGGAATTGGAAAGAGAATGGGAGGCGATTCAAGATGATGATAACAATAAGTCATTAATTGATGAACTAGATGACTATTTGATTAAGGATCCTTATTTTAAGTTTGTTGATAAAGACGAGGAAGAGTTCACCAAAAGAAAGTGTCAACTACTTGGAATCCCTTATAATAAGCCACCCATGATTATTTCTGAAAAGTTTAAAATCATCAAATATTCTTTGGGACCAGAGGAAGAGTATGTTGCGACGACGACCAAGAGTTATACTAGATTAAGTCGAACGGAAGAAAACGTCGCAGAACTATACGGGAACATCTTTCGGATGAAGGAAGAAGGATGGACCGTGACAAGAACTAAGTGATGAGTTGAACGTGAGTCTAACTTGAAGACTCTGGAATAAAGACAAGTGCTTACCGGGAGACAACCCGGATTTATCTTTTAATTTTCTGTTTGTGTCGAGTCAGTCAGACCGCATTGGATACGGCGCATCTCAATCCTGAGATGCGACGCATCTCCTGCAATGGTCATATCTTATTTTATTTTTCTGCATTTATTTTTATTTCCGAATTTAAAACTTTTTATCAGTTTATTTTAAATGCGGCGCATCCCTGGTTAAGGATGCGGCGCATCTTTTATTCTAATCCGTATTTATTCCAGGCTCGATACGGCGTATCTTCTTCAATAAGATACGGCGCATCGACTGACCTGATGATTTTCATTTTTAGTTTTTATGTTTTATTTTACCTAACTACTAATGTATTATGCAAGTTTGAACCTTTCTTACCTTAGGTGTGTTTTGAAGCCTTGGTGGTATTATAGATTCCTGCATTTCCTGTGGATACATCGAATATGAAGCTTAAACGTTCTAATCCACAAGAAAGATGATTTTTGCTCTACTACTAATGGAGGATCATACCGAGCAAATCTCAGGGGAGTTTTTCTGTTCTAATTCTTTTATTTTCCAGTTTTTAACCTTTTATACGAACAACGAGGACGTTGTTTAACTTAAGTGGGGGGATTGGAGAATTAGAACACTTAACATTTACTTGTCCTAAACTTTTCAAAATATGCTTAAAATGTGCTTAATATATCAAAACTTAAAAAATTTTAGCATGTTTTTGTTTAAAGTCTAAGTTGCATAGCTGCACACATGACGTTATTTTTAAAATTGTGATTTTTCAAAATTCACAAATCTATGAGTGTGCCGGTGACTTGTAAACTTTAGAACTTGGCTTGTATACTATTCGAGACCACCATAATAAGTATTATTTATATAATTGGAATGACTTGTCTAAATTGGTAAAAATTCTAGGATTACACCCAAATAGCCTTTATATGTTATGTGTTATTAACTAACTACACTGGTTAGTTAACCCCCGTATAAACCCTTTTGTTACTCTCACTTTTAGAGTAAGATACCCCTAGAAAAACACTCAGAGCCATTCCTTTCGTTTCTTACACCTTTGTTATAATATTTCGTTACACCCTTACACCTTAGCCTACCCTGTAGATTAGAATCCGTGGTTGGTTAATTGCTATAGGCAAAGTGTGTTTCCTTACATTACCTGTGTTCGTGTGCGTAATTCATTATCTATGGTTAGGTCGGGAAATTGCACAATGCAATTGGAGTGAAAGTAAATATTGTATATCTTTGAGTTTATTTTTCGTGTGTTTACTACTTTCACTATTACCGTTATTTCTGAAGTCATGAAAAGTATGGAAAAATTATCCAGAATTATTGTTTTAGTGATGTGGTGAAATTTTACACATCTATGTTTATGTTTAAAAAAAAAAAAAAAAAATCGAAAAAATGAGAAAAGAAAAAGAAAAAAAAGAAGAGTTGGATGTTTGATTAAACCAACGATGTAAAGTTATGTAAGTGGTCGATATCACCACTAGTTGTTATATTATATCTATGGATTGAATGGGAGTTGGCAGTTATGGGAACGTCAACTAAGGTTTATTCTTTGATTAAGATCTTGTTGAGTATAATTCGTGTCTACCTAAAGCGTGTGTTTCAAGTGTTAAAGCGTGAGTTATTCAATGATATGAGTCTTATTCATGGGATGGTTGGGATAGTGATTAACCACACTTAGGATTTTAATTTATTTGTTTTGTTTGTTTTTTATTTTTACACCAATTTATATCCCATATATTATCCATACCCTGTATTATTCTTTATCCAACCAAACCTTTGATTTATTGAGATTAGGGATTTGAGCAATCTTAAGTATCGTAGTCGTGGATTCGGCTATGTATTTATGATTTTGTCGCCCTTTTTGATATATTATTATTGGTGAAATTTGGACCTATCTTTAGCCTGTTCGAGTTAAGGATTTGGGCAATTGCAAGTATCGTGTTCGTGGATTCGATCATGTATTTGTGATTTTGTCGCCTTTTCTGGAATTTGAGATCGATAGAGATGAGAATAATTAACCCTTAAACCTCAAAACCCTTTTTACCGCTTTAGACTTGTTATTCCTTGGCTTTAGTGGGGGAGATGTGTATACTTGCCAAGCCTATGATAGAATATTCGTCACGACTGGACAGTTAAACGATTAGATTTGCTTTTATCAAAATATTTTATCTTACTTCTAATTCGTTAAGTGTTTAGTTGTGTGATTATGACAAAAGACGAATACATGCTTAAATATAAAAATAAATCCTAATATCTTTTAGGATACATTTTCATAAGATTAATTCTAAGGTTTACTTGGGGACAAGTAAAGTTCAAGTGGGGGGATATTTGATGAACTCAAATAAGTACATTTTATTACTATCATTTATCCTAATAATTTGACTTGTTTTACTATATTATGTATGAGGATTGATACTTAATCGTTTACTTTTGTAATTCTCAGGTAAAAACAAGCATTTGGTGAAACTTAGCGATTATGGACTAAAAACGGAGTAAAATGATCAAGATTGGAATTGGTTGTTGGAATGAAGAGAATGGAGACCACTGCCTGACTTTGAAGAATGCGCCGCATGGATTTATCCCATGCGCCGCATATGAAACTTTGGTCAACGAAGAATAACCAACTTGTTCTGCTCCAGATACGCCGCATCTCACTCATTACATGCGCCGCATCACTATCAATATTTCACCAGATACGATCCAAGATACAAGAGGACATGCGCCGCATCCAATGATGAAGATACGCCGCATCTTCTGGCGGTGTACGAATATTCCTGAATATTATAATCTTGGACCCCACGCGAAGTTAAGTACATGCGCCGCATCTACTTACTAGATGCGCCGCATCTCACCCTCAGACAGAAACTATAAATACCCCAAGACCAGACGAATTCGAAGTGACATATATTATATACGAGACCGAAGACCAGAAACCAAGGACGAATTCA
Organism: Artemisia tridentata subsp. tridentata; assembly: GCA_021014915.2. Taxonomy (NCBI): domain Eukaryota; kingdom Viridiplantae; phylum Streptophyta; class Magnoliopsida; order Asterales; family Asteraceae; genus Artemisia; species Artemisia tridentata. The sequence goes on along the minus strand of CP139509.1, from coordinate 355,269,603 downwards.
GTCAAGGCAGCAGCACAAGACACACCCAAATCAAAGATACAAGAGCTGTAAGAAGGTGCTGCATGTGTTTAATTCATTAAGTAGTTTTGTTTTATTGTGTTAGTAAAATTTAATTCATCAAGATTGGTGGCTTGTGTAATGTGACAACGGAAAGGTTGCACTCCCTTAAAACTGCTTTCTCATCAATTAAAGTTTATATGTTGGTGTCTTTGGTGACTTTTATTAGTGCATTGATAACCTCTGTGGCTAGCTGAGCGTTGATCGGGTCGCCATGCCTCTGCCCTCGCCTGTTTATTAGATCGCCTATGTATTCTATGGTCTGTAGAAAAGTAGGAGAAAGATAAACGGGATAGTCATAAGTAATCATTAAGGGTTTACTCGCCGATAAGATTAGAACCAACGAGAAACGACTTAATCTCGGTGCGTTCCATCGAACTATACACTTCATATAACACTAGCAATAAAACAAGTGACAAACTACTTATCATAAGGACAGCCCTTTTATTGTCTCGAGTATTTATCTGTGTACGTGTGTGCTACTTGCTGATTCGTGCCTATTGGTTTAGTTTATTATTTAATTGCAACCAAATCGTGCCAGTCTCTCAGGCTGAACCCCCTTGCGTTAGAATATGTTGTATAGCTAACTTAATATATTAAAATACTGATTAGAATAACTAGATAATACGTTCCACTCTTAGTGATCGACACTCTACTTACCATTATATTCATACTGACCGGGTACACTGCTCGTTAAGTGTGTGTGTTATTGATAAGTCGGCTAAATATAAATTTAAAACTTGATTAGGCATTAAAACTGCTAAACCGCAACGACACGCACGCGCATCAGCAAGATGTGAGTGTATCATCTCAACATGGCTAACGATTGTTTTATCTCCCTATTATGTTAAACGTGTAGACTAACGAGGAAATAGTGAGTTTGGTTCTAATCTCATTTGCAAAAACGTGTACATGGTTAATTTAACAAAGACGTGTCATACTTCATATCATACGGTTCTTGTATCATTTCGTATTTTACTTTAGGTTATATGTTCATATCGTATGGTTTCGAGTCATAACACGTTATATAACTCAAAATTTTAATTTATAGCGTATTTTCTAAGTTCTTAAAATTTCAAAATTAGAGGGTATTTTGGTCATTTCAGATTGTGGTAAATTTTGGGTTTTACAATTCTTCCCCTCTAAAAGAAAATTTTCGTCCTCGAAAATTGAAGTGAAATGAAATGAAACACAATGGACAGTGAACAGAAATGTGAAAGACTTGTTTCTCATGACTCTATCTTGTTGATCAAAATAGCTTCGGCTTTCTCAGAAAGACATACCATACTGAATCCAGATCAAGGAATAATATACCAAACGTAACAGATGATAATCGTATTCTCTGGGAAGAGATACAGGGAATACGTAGGATTTGACGGGTATGTCGTCCATAGAATTTGATTAAACAAATCAGATGAGAACGTACAGAAAACAGATTGTTCGATATCATCAAACCGCAGAAGGTTCTACAATATAACTTAAGATTATTATCGGAAATATGGAGGTCAGCAAAACGCGTTTTCAAGAATCCAAACGTATCGAATCGTACCACGGTGAAGGCAAATTAAGCGTATAGGTAGAATGAACCTAAAGTCTCAATAACGCAGATAATCTCAAACAGTTATCAGAATTTCTAAAGCTCTAAGGCACTTCTCGAAATATCCTATGCCCACAACAAGTGCACGTTATATGATGTAAGTATTACCGCGTTGGCCAGACGTCATAATACTGGCATCGTATAAATATGCCCTCATGATGGTCATACTTTATCTCAAGTCGTGAACAAAACAACTTATCTTAATCCACCTAGTCCTTCTACAGTCTCAGAGGTCATCAAAATCAAACAACATAACTAAGAGGAGAACGAACTACTCGTAAGAGTAACGGAAGTCCCATAATGTCTATCAGAATTTAGGTACGTCGATAATAGCGTTAATCCTTCATCACTCACCGAAATCAACACAGCCAATATAAGTGGTTGCTTCAACATCCATCCATTCTTGGGCATAAATCTCGAGGTTCCATCCACAATTCATCAAAATTCGCATAACAAAACCATCATCCAACCTACGCAGAATGAACACAGAACGGAATTACTAATAGGGATCCTAAATCATTCAAAGGATCTTATCATCAGGTAACGGAAATTTAAGTAGGTTGAGAGGAAGTGAATTACGTCATCCATAGCTTCATCCTTCACAGAATCAACTCTTCCAACCACAAACATTCGCTCCAAAATTTTCATCCATTCAAGTACATGATCTTAAACCTCTTCCAAATCCAAGCAGTCTGCCTATGTCTGTCCATATGATCAAAGGGTGGAAAGGAATTATAAACTTGAGTCTGGTCCCTCAAGCCTTCGGCACCTCTTCTGGACATTGTGGTGTGGTAACATGAATCTCTGACATGATCACCGTGCATTCTTCCATTCGCGAGTCTGCTTCTGCTCTCAATTCATCTTAGTACAACTAAAGTGAATAGAGAAGCAAGACTGTGCGTCTTTGACAGGTCTTCTAGCACAGTTCGAAATTCGCCAACTCAACTTCTGTCATCACAGGATACCTGGTAGTGTGGTCTGCTATAATCTTTGAACGCCAAACAAATCTACTCTCCCAGAACAAAGGGCCATTCTACTTAATACAAAGATGATCTACGTGTTCCTCGTTCGTCTCTGAGCACAAACACACTGTCATACTATGACAATTGTCCAACTACTTGCGAAAAACATGATTCTATTAGCCAATACAATTGGCATCATTTAAAACTCATAATGATCACAACGAGTACGAAAGCAGCTTCATGAATCGTCTCAGGGAGACTTCATATCTACTTCACATCACCTATCTTCCTTTTCACGAATAAAACTGAAATGCTTCACGGAGGTTACTCTCAGTTAGTCATCTCCCTTCTTAGAAGTTCTTGTGGTTGCTTCTTCAGTCCTTCAAACATTAAATGAGGTCGTCTGATACGGAGTTTACAAAGGTAGGCCAAATCAATCATTGATACGCGGAAATGGATAATGATTTCGGATAGTGATACGATTAAGTTCACGATAGTCGATACGTCGCGGCATACTTCCCTCTTTCTTCTTCATAAACCAATAGGAGCATTCAAAGAGAACACTGAGGTGAGCAAAATCATATTCCATCAGCTCCTTTAATTTCTCAACTTCTATGGCATCAATGTTTCGTCAACTAAGATCAGTTCAATGCTAACTCTACTTCCCAAACAGGAGGGAATCCCAAGAGATTCATCAGAGAACATCGAAAAATTTCCGTACAACAAAATACTTCCAATGCCAGAGCTTTCTAAGGGTGGATACTAATAGGTGTCAGGAGAAATTTGACAATCAAATGAGATTGGAGTAAGTGTTTCACAGCAACATTAATCTTAACAGATTTGAGCGGTTGAGAGTCATCATAACAAAAGTAGGGTGAAGCAGATTGTTAAAGGTCACATTTCAGATACGGTAGTCTATGGTAACTTTACGAAAAGCCATCCAATCCATAACCAAAAGACCTCATAATCAATTACATCAAAAGTAAACGGATTCGTAGAACGAATGCGGTTGTCAAAACATACGGATAGTTCATATATCAGATTCAAGTATATGGTTCATCAAAGTGTTGAGATGGATGGGCGAACAATTCCAGGTGTTGAAATTTTGGTTAGCTTTTAGCACAGGGGCAGGTAGGGTGTGTATCATTGGTAATACGAACATCGTATAACCGTCAAAAGTGAGACGTATGGAATATTTGTTATCAACATCATCATGCTCAGTTAACAATTCCGTACTGAGATAATATTTACATCATATTCTCCCAAAGGAACTGGTTGGCAGACCAAGTTCATCATTCAAAGGGAGGGAACAAAACTTCCTATATCCATAGTTAATAATCACCAGAGTTCTCATAGGAGTAGTAGTGGATTTTGCAGGACTGAGTAGTATCAAATGATACATTTATATCCAGCACGGGTATTGTGTTCATAGAATGTGTCAAACATATTTCGGTCGAATGACCTTCGGGATGGTCGAAAAAGTATCAAACTGTTTATCAAACAGATCGGAATTGGAGATCAAAATCAGAAGGTGAAACTTAAATGGTGGTTACTAATCTTAGGTCACAAAACTTTCTAACCTTTGAAACAAATGTTCTTATAAGGCTTAGCTAAAGGCAAAGGCACGAATCAGAGTAATACGGAAGCAATGCTACTTACATAGATGTCCTAGTCTACCCATTCCTCACCGGTAATAACTTAAGTTCCTATGGGGAAATCCTAAAGCAAATTTTCAAAGGTTGTCTTATGAGCGCCTACAGTGGAAACTTAATGGTCCAAACTTCACAGGTCAAGGGTAAATGTATTACAAGTCGCAGCCTGTCTCTCTGATACCATAATTGTAACACCCCAACCTAATAAGGGTAGAAGTATTACGTTATGGTGACATATCAAAGCAAACACAAGCATATGACATAAATAATACAAAATGAATTTCAATGGTTACAAGGGAAAAATCTGAAGCATACAAGGTTACAATGAGAATTACAATAAATACTAAGTCTAAACATAATCTCTTCTAGTAATCTCTAATCCGGAATGACTATCAAGGTCTTCTAAGTCCAAAATACTCTCCACTCATAACCCAGCTTCCAAACTAAAACCTGCCGCAGGAAAAGAAATGCGGCTGAGCTTAAAAAGCCCAGTGAACAGATATATATAAACGAAATCGAAAGAAAATGAACGAACATATATAATATGGTGCATTGGGAATAACATAAGGTGTAAACAAAGGAAATCAAAGATAAGGAAAGGTCAGTAATCTACCACGAGCCCGAACACAAATCAAATATAGTAACCATGTCTTCATAATCATATAGAGGGGAGACCTCTCAGATAATCAGATAATATGAGGGTGTCCTCATTCTTCAAATGGAGTAGCTAACTCCCGAACTTGTGAAAGACGTGGATTGCACCCATGCATCAGTCACCGAACAATAATATAATATCAAATCATGTTAAATCCACTAATACGAACACGAACCTAGGATGCGTCCATACGCCCCCCGAACAATATACTGGCCATAATAAATGTAGTGTGCACATAATAATCAAAATGGGGACGGTGTGGAACATCACTCGACCACACTGGAGTCATGCCATTGGTGCATCAATGACACGGCCATGTTACCTTCATGGCTAGGAAACGAACTTGGCTCGGGTATCAAACTGAAGGGTCAAAGGTCAAAGGTCCAAATCATAGCAAAGGTTCAAATAGTCTAAGTCATCGAATCATAGTCAAAGTCCAAATATCAAAGGTTCATGGCAAAAGGGGTCATATCCAATATCAAAGTCAAATGAGTCAAAATGAACGGATCAAAGGTTCATAATCAAATGGTTCATTTAGAGAAATCTTTATCGATTGATTTTTCATAAAAATGATCTTTAATAATGGTTTTCACAAAAGTAGTCTTTAAAAGTAATTTTCGTAAAAGTTTAGTAAAATTCCATATAAACGTGGTATTGCATCATTCATAAACATCATTTAAAAATAGTTTACCTCAAAACATTTCATGATATAATTACAAAGGTTTTCACATCTAGTTACCAAAATCAAATGAACCCTCGAAGGTGATTCGAATACTAATATCACAAGGTAACGAACGAATATCAGATGGATCATTATAGAGGCTCAAGCAAAAGGGTCATATCGAACATCAAAGTCTAAATGAATCAAACAAACGAACCAAAGTGTAGGGAACATAGCAATGGCTTAGGGAATCTTAAAACGAATCAAGATAAATGAGTCATGAGAGGGAAAACACCCTTACTGAAAAAGGGTAGAATATATGTACCTTACGCGAATCAACAAATCAAAATAAGAAAGCACCGAAAACAGTGAATCACTCCTTCTTCACCGAACCTATACAATTATCACGTATTACTAATAAGCTCATTATATAAGTTTACCACTTATAGTTATTAAGGTCTCCCATTTATGGTTACTTTCCATTTTTAGAAACATTATATTTCTAGCAAATATTCCGATTTAATAACTTTTAGAATTAAAATGTCAATTAATAGTCTTTTAGACTTACTAGGGTCAATATTTTAGTTTAAGGTTTATAATGACCACTTAGTAGGGTTTAGGGTTAAATATGACAATTATTTAAAGTTTATTGTTTAAAGTGTAATTTGTTTCATACTTGACCCTCTAACACACACACATTATAAGTTTATATCACATTTATATTTCATGCTTTATGTAAAACAGTCCCACGTGAAACCCAGGACAATAGCCACCAGTGACCCCTTTTTACCGACCTAGCCTTGCCCACATTCAACACTTGTTTTACAGCCCTTTTATCATGACAACCCTTATGTAAACTCCGTTGTTTTCAGTTCCATGGCACACATCAAGACACACTATTTTATCATACACAAGACCCTTGTTTAAACCCATGCAACTTGACCCATTTTCACAACCCCACACACGACCAAAACATGTATGAACTTACCCTCATTTTACACGTGAGACTCCAGTTTTCACAGCCCCTTCTTTGACTCGTTATTATAGACCCACATACACAGCATGCAACCCTCTTAAATCGACGTACACCTCACACATATACACGTTCCAAAATAATCAGTTCATAAGTCCCCTTTATATATATATATATATATATATATATATATATATATATATATATATATATATATATATATATATATATATTGTTGATCCCAGTTGAGCTTCACGATCTTATTAACTACCTTAGATAAATCTAAAGTAATCGGTATAGAAACTGATCTTGAGATGTATATCAAATATTATGCGGAAACTAATATTTGATCTTAAGAAGAAAACACAAAACCAATTATCAAACAACACTTCAATATATTAATACGATTGCTCTGAATAGCAATAGGGTTACAAGAAACCTTGAAGTGAAAACAATAATACGTATGCAAGATAATTAATCAATCGACATCTAACTCTAACCCTAGAACCTCCTTTTATAGCATAAGGAGTCCTAGTCGGTTTACAAGACTTCCTATACAAGTAAAATATTCATACGTATCTTTTCTATACTTATCTTAACATACTTTACATAAATAACAAGCAATAAAGTAATCCTTCTAGCAGCAGAGTCCTCGTGAGCTAGCAGCAGAGTTACAATATGCCTATTATACCTAAACAGCAGAGTTACCAAAACAGCAGAGTTCTTGTGCTAATCAGCAGAGTTATATAACTATTCGGCAGAGTTATAATTCTCCAATCAGCAGCATTTCAGACCCAACAATCCTCCCCTAAACTTGATATTTTTCATCAAAAATCATCAAGTTTCCTTCAATCCAAATAACCACCAGGAGGATGCTTCCAAACACCTTACTGTTTTGATGTATTTGACTCAAGAATCTTCTCATATTTTGTTATCAATTTATAAGCTTGAGTATCTGAAAAGTAACTATTCTGCAATGTCAACATACCAGGCTTTAACATCTGAGTAATCACTGCTGTATTGTTATTCAAAGGGTAATCCTTCTCCATAAGCATGTAGACCTTGACACCCTTACAAACTAATTCATGTACTCCACAAGATTGATACAAATACCACCTATCAACTCTGGAGTTCAACAAATCTCTCCATTCAATATCTCTCTCATCAGGTTCAAACATGTTCTTTAAAAAGTAATAGTGAATTCTTTCATACATCACTTCTGGTCTAGTAACACCATACTTTTCTTTATATAATCTCCATGTCTGCATCACATCATCTCTATCCATAAAATGTAGCATCTGAGAAAATCTAACAAATCCATAATACATATTATTAGACCTCTTAAACTCCCAATAAGCTTCACTTCCATCCCTGACTGTATGTGCATAAGAGATGATTGAATATTTTGTATCTAAAGGAACTGCATTGACTATCTCTGGTTCCTCTTGTGTTACATGAACTGTGATATCCATTGTTCTTTTCATATCCTCAGCAGTTACTTCCTCAAAATGATGCTCATTACTTTCTTCTTTTTCAGAATCACTCTTTACCAATGACTCAGTCTTCCTCTTCTTTCTAGCCATCTGCTTTATTCTCTTACCTGTCCTCTTATAACCAATAACCTTCTTAACTTCTTCTCTCTCAAACTCCATGGTTTCCTTGTCATCTTGTTTCTTTGAAACACTTCCACTTCCAGATGCTTTCACCTTTTCAGATCCCATAACCTCTGGCTTTCTTTTTGTTTCAGAAACTTTTCTTGGATTAAGCTTAGCATAAGTTTCATAAAACTCTTTTTCAATTAAGTGATCTGACTTACCCTTAAAATCCTTCATCTGATAGTTTCTAGCATTCTTCAAATAGTACTTCATGTCTTTAACCAATGCTTTCCTTGAAACTGAATTTGATTTATAACCATGCTTCTGTGCCTCTTTAATCCTTAAAATCAGCTCTTCCCACTTAGTCAATCCATTCTTTCTAAGTATGAACTCAACAAGCTCTTTTGTCTTTTCAGCTCCATCCAACTGCTCATCATTTGATATCAGCCTAGCTTCACCTCTGACAATCATATCAGACTCAATGAAATATTGCAACTGCTCATCTAATTCTTCTTGACTAATCTCTTTAAATGAAGAGCTTTCCATAAGTTCAGTCTGATTTCCTTCTTCTTCAGCTGCAACTCTTCTAGCAAATTCTTCATCCTGAGCAATTTGAGCCTTTTCATCAGCCAACTTTTTCTTTCTTACAAGTTCATCAGCAGAGTCAGCAACAGGTTGTGTTTGTGATGGTGTAGGTGTTTTAGTTTCTTTGTGCATATTCAGCAGCACTTGAGCTAAGGTTAATTGTTCATCATCTGATTCATCATCAGCAAAGTTCTTAACTCCAGCACTTTTCTCTGTATTTTCAGCAGAAACATTCAATCTATCAGCAGAGTGTTCCTCTGCACCAGCAACTTCATCAGCAGAGTGTTCTACACCAGCAGAGTCACCCTGTTCACCAACATTTTCAACAACAAAGTCTTTTACAACTTCAACCTCATCTGAATCTTTTACACCATCCTTTTCTACCTCCCCTGAACCTATCACATCCTCTTGATCATTTATAACAGCCTCTTCATCATTCCTCCCCTGTTTGGAAGCATCCTCTTCCAAACTTGGTTTGGACCTCTTCTTGAGCCTCCCCTCAAGGTGTGTAACCCTTAGTTTAAGCCGCCTAATTTCAGCACCTTGAGTAGATCTGACTGTCTTTAATTCCTTTCTTAGATCAAGCACCTCCGTTGACAATTTGGTACAATTTTCCGTCAATTCTTTCAATTGTTTCATGATATCCTCACAACTTCGGTCTGTGTAACCTGACCCGAGAGGTTGATCATTGGAATTGTCATCTTGTACAGGTGTTTTAGCCGTCAAAGCATTAGTGTCAAGTTCAATTCTAGCATCAACACTTCGACCTGTGTTACCTGGTCCGAGAGGTGTATCATTTGCAATGTCAAAATGTACAGAAGTGTCCATCAATTCAATATGTTCATCTCTGTCCTCATCACTTCGAGATGTGTTAACTTCTCCGAGAGGTGAATCGTTGGACATAAACTCAGTCTCATCCCTAGGATGAACATCTGAGCCCCCCATAAAAGCCATTTGGCTGGGGTTACCACCAGTTGTGTCAGCTTCCTGAGAACCTTCTACAAAGGATGTTGCCATGGTTGAGGTCTTAAGTATGTTAGCACTGTCCTGTTCAACTACTAAGTTGGAAACAGTAGTGCCAGCCTCTCCCATCATGGTACCTCCACCACCTGTACCAGCCTCATCTGCTACCATACTAACATTGGCCTGAGGGTGCACAATGTTCTCATTTTGTGAATTCCTAGGTGATTGGGTAGGTTGTGGTTCAGTGAAAGATGATTCATTTAAACTTGTGGATGAGGATGTGTGATGGGAAGCTGTGGGTGTTCCAGCCTCTTCATCCTCATGCACTTCAGCCACTACATTCAAGATATGCTCAGTTAAGGGAGTTATAACACCAGAAAATCCTTTCCCATTCTTCTTCAAAAATGCAAACATCTTGATGGCCATTCTACTACAGGGCTCAATTTGTGAATGCCTCAAAGGTTCCCTTAGCTGTTTGTTTATTATAAGTTGTAGAAACCTAGGGTATAAGAAAAACTTCTTCTTAACAAATTTCTTCATCCCCTCAAATATCATAACAGAAAAATCATAGGGCTGCCCTGTAGCTAAACATACCAAAGCCATTGCCTGAGATGCATTAAACTCACTCCACCCACCTATCTTAGGAAACAAGCAATGTTGTAGAGTATGCAGTAAAAACTTCCAATGGGGACACATACGACCTTTCAAAAATGTGCCACTATTCTCAGGTCTCTCATAACCAAAAGTCTCAAGTTCAGCCATCACAACTTCTGGAGTTATAGTAGGGGGTGTTGGGGTGCCTGACAATCTTAAACTTCTCTTAATTGTGGTTTCACTAACTACGATGTCCTCCCCATCTACACTACCTATTAGTCGTTCCTCACCATCTAAGACATCCAATCTAACAGTTGACCAAAATTGTCTCATATGAGATTTGTAAATTGTAGGGGCAACTGTTAATGCATACCTCAACTTAGACGAACCCAGAAAATCCATAACCTCGTAAAATCCATCCGCTGCAGTGACCTTACTGAGAAATGCTATCTAATTGTGTTCTTCCGGAAATGTTCTGCGTGCCATTTGATTTGGGGGTTTGGGGTGAAATGATATAAATTGTTGTGTTCGAGTGAGAATTGAGTGTAAGTGTGGAGCAATTAGAGCGTAATGAGATCAATTGGGTAAAAGATACCTTTTTGATTCAATTAGGGTTAAGACCGCGCCAAAATTTTTCAGTTTGACCCTTCAACTTTCAAACTCATCAGCAGAGTTATGAAAGTGTTGACCGAAAGTCAACATTCCCAAAATCGTTAAAAATCACCTCCTTAAATATCATACCAACCCCATATTAAACTCCATAAATCCTTAATTACTAAAGCAAATCCCCAATTCCAAACCCTAACTCAACAACGATCCAACATGAGTTCCTCAAAAATGCCTATCATTGAAATTTCTTCGGATTCATCATCGGATGACTCAAAAGGTTGGGCGAATTACTTTCCAAAGAATGCATCCACATCGCAAAACAAAGGAAAAGCAATCAAGGAAGAGTCATACTCCGATCCACTTCCATCGACACCATCGTCATTTGAAGAATCAAGCGATGACGAAACAGCAGATTGGCCTGGGAAACAGCAAGGTTGGCCAAAACACATGACTTACTACCAAGGAGCTTGGGAAATCATCCCTCCAAAACATCCAATATCAGCTGAACTTCAGAAGCAACTGGAGAAAGCCGCAGCCGACTTTGCAAAAAGTGTCCACATTCCTCAGCCAAAACCAAGTCCAGTTGAGAAGAAACCCTCTGTGCCAAAGAAGAAAACCCAGCAGAAGAAAGCAGCTCCTTCTACCAGTCAGCAGCAAAATCCACCTCCTCGTCCAGTAGTCATTGCACTCCCCTGCCCAAGGGTATATGAAGCCATGGGCACAAGGGGACCACGAAGCAAAGTCATGCCTGATTTTGCTAAAATGTAGGATGTGTATCTTTGTAGCTTGATGTCTTTTGATCTGTCTTTTGAATAGCTTGAATGTATGGAAACATTATGTACTGAAGCCTTTATGATCAATGAATTTCCTCTGTTAATGTTTTACTTGATTGTGTATGTTTATATATCTGCAAAAGGTTAGTAGCAAACAACAAACACAAACAAGAATATTCCATAATAGCAGCAGAGTAGCATAGCAACAATCCAACTAAACAGCAGACTTTAACTAAACACAAGATAATGACAAATCAACAGCACAAATCCTTACAAAACTTTACAAAAACATACAGAGATAAGATGGTTTAAGATTTAAAGATTGATCATGCCAATACTAGCAACTAAAAATTGAAATCTACTTACATCAAAACTTTTTGTAAGTAAATCAGCAACATTATTGTCAGTATGTATTTTAACCACTTGAATTAGCTTTTTCTCATAGCAATCTCTAATAAAATGATGTCTTATCTCTATGTGTTTTGTTTTAGAATGAAAAACAGGATTTTTGATGATACACATTGTGCTGTTGTTGTCAATAAAAATTTTTGTGTTCATAAAATTGTACCCATAATCCAGCAATTGGTTCTGAATCCAGAGCACTTGTCCACAGCAGCTAGAAGCAGCAACATATTCTGCTTCAGTTGTTGAATTTGCTACCACTGTTTGTTTCTTACATTGCCAAGAGATAAGCCTATGACCAAGATACTGACAGCCTCCTGTAGTTGATTTTCTATCCATAGTAGCTCCAGCATAGTCACTATCTGAGTATGCTATCAAGTCAAATGGTGAATTATTAGGATACCAAAGACCAAGTTTTGGTTGACCCTTTAGGTACCTAAAAATTCTTTTGACTACTTCCAAGTGTGAAACCTTTGGAGACACTTGGAATCTAGCACAGGCACACACAGAAAACATGATATCTGGCCTTGAAGCAGTCAGATACATCAATGAGCCAATCATGGATCTATACAGATGTACATCAACCTCTACTCCATCTTCATCCTTGAGCAAAGGTTTATTCTTATCCATAGGTGTTTTGGCTGCCTTCACATCCTGAAATCCAAATTTCTTCAACATATCAGCCACATACTTGTCTTGGCTAATAAAAATTCCATCTTTCATCTGCTTGACTTGAAGCCCCAAAAAGAAAGTCAACTCTCCCATAGAACTCATCTCAAACCTACTGTGCATAAGCGTCTCAAATCCTTCACACAACACCTTATTTGTAGACCCAAAAATGATATCATCTACATAAACTTGAACAAGTAGGATATCCTTTTTGTCTTTCTTAATGAACAATGTTTTATCAATGGTTCCTCTGCTAAAACCATTATTCAACAAATACTGAGATAAGGTGTCATACCAAGCTCTAGGAGCTTGATGTAATCCATACAGTGCTTTCTTCACCTTGTAGACCCTGTCAGGATACTTAGGATCTTCAAACCCAGGTGGTTGCATTACATAAACCTCTTCAGGTATCTTTCCATACAAGAAAGCACTTTTCACATCCATTTGATACACAGGAAAATTCTTGTATGAGGCATATGCCAAGAAAAGTCTGATAGCCTCCAATCTTGCAACTGGAGCAAATACCTCATCATAGTCAATTCCTTCTTCCTGAGTGTATCCCTGAGCCACCAATCTAGCCTTGTTTCTGACAACAATCCCTCTCTCATCTCTTTTGCATCTGAACACCCATTTTGTACCAATTGCCCTTTTTCCACTAGGCAAATCAACTAATGTCCAGACCTCCTGAAGCTTGAACTGCAGCAACTCCTCTTGCATAGCTTCAACCCAACTTTCATCCTTCATAGCCTTGTGAATGGTCTTGGGTTCTTCCTGAGATAAGAAACAGGCAAACATGCAATTTTGTAGATCCTTGTGGCTATTTCTCTTCTTAAGTGTTTGAGCAAATAATCCCTGATCAAGCAAATCACTCAACCCCTTTGATTTACTTCTTGTCTGTACAGCAGAGTGAACATCACCAATTATTTGCTCCTTTGGATGATTCCTGTGGATTCTTGTTGTTGGTGTGGGACTAACAGGTATGTCAGTCTCCAATTTTGATAAATCAGCTTCAGCACGAAAAACATCAACAACTTCATCATCAGTATCCACATACACTTCTTCCAATTCGGGCATATCATCAGAAGAAGCATCATAAGAATCACCATCTTTATCAGTAGAGTCTTTGAGTTCAGCAGCAGAGTTACCAAGTTGAACAGCAGAGTGTTTTGCCTTAACAGCAGAGTGCTTTGGCTTAACAACAGAGTGTTTAGACTTGGCAGCAGAGTTAAGAGAACTGCTGCTCGGTTTATTCCCTTGAATTCCATCAACTTGTGACTCTACACTTCTGTCCTTATCATCATGAGCAAGTTCAGCATCACCTTCTGCATTAACCGTTGGTATTTCCTTATGTACAGCATCACCATCTGAACTCTTTCCTTCTTTAACTGTTGGTGAGAAATACTGATCAAACTTCCACTTTTCAATCAACACAAACTCCTCTGCAGATCCATCCTTCTTTGCTTGTGTACCTGCATTAGGGTTAGTTTGTGTACCTGCAGACATATTAGTAGCACCTGCAACAACTGGTTGATAATTCATACTTTTGGTTAAAGAATCAATATCAAACATCCAGTCAGGTCCTTTTCCATCAACATTAGGTGTGGTTTCTCTAATAGTCACATGTAAATTTTCCACTACATGCCCAGTTCTTTGATTAAAAACTCTAAAAGCCTTACTTTCAGTAGAGTAACCAACAAAGAAACCTATGTCTGCTTTCTCACTAAACTTTCCTAAGTGATCAATGGTGTTCAATATAGTAACAGGACACCCAAATGGTCTTAAGAAACCTATCATAAGTTTTCTACCATGCAATAACTCATAGGGGGTCTTGTTATGAGGCTTAACTATCTTAGTCCTATTCTGCACATAGCAAGCAGTGTTGACTGCTTCAGCCCAAAAGATAGTGGGTAACTTAGACTCTGACAACATAGTTCTAGCAGCTTCAATTAATGTCCTATTCCTTCTCTCAGCCACACCATTTTGCTGAGGAGTTCTAGCTACACTAAATTGTCTAGTTATACCCTTTTCCTCACAGAACTGATTCATCACCTTGTTCTTAAATTCAGTTCCATTATCACATCTGATGACTTTGACCTTATAATTAAATAGGTTTTCTATCCTGGTAATGAAAGCCTTAAGAATGCCTGCAGTCTCATCCTTAGAAGCTAAAAAGAATACCCAAGTGAACCTACTATAGTCATCAGTGACCACTAAACCATACATCTTTTTATTTAAACTATTCACATATGTAGGTCCAAATAAGTCCATGTGTAACATAAACAAAGGTTCAGTTATAGAATTCACCAATTTGGACTTACAAGATGCTCTATGTTGCTTTCCCATCTGGCAAGCAACACACACTTCAGGATTCTCAAAGACCTTTGAAGGCAATCCTCTGACCAAGTTCCCTTTCACCAACTTGTTCATTGCCTTGTAGTTCAGATGTCCAAGCCTTCTGTGCCATAGTTTGGATTCATCAACAGTGGCTTTGGCAAACAGACAAGTCAAATCTCTTTTGGGAATAATATTCTTTATATCCACACTGTATATATTGTCATGTCTAGGGACTTTAAGAAGAACCAATTTATCATCAGGAATCTTATAGTCAGGAGACAAAACAAGACACTCAGTGTCGGTAAAAAGAACAAAATTCTTCCTGTCACACATTTGTGAGACACTAAAAAGATTAAACTTGAGACCATTCACCAAATACACTTTCTCAAAATCCAACTTTCCAGTTCTGATGATGCCTTGACCAACTATTTTACCTCCTTTAGGATCATTCCCAAAGGCCACATAACCACCATCCAAAGCTTCAAAATTCTCCAAGTTGCTTTGGTCTCCAGTCATATGTGAAGAGCATCCACTATCAAAAATGCATTTGTCCTTTAGCTCCTTTTGTAGATTGCCCTGCACAAAAAGTAAGAGAATTAGTTTCTCTTGGGGACCCAAGCCATTACTGACTTGGATCTACCTTGTGCATCAAAGTAGTCAAATTTCTTCAACTGCATTGGTGCACTGCTGTGTCTGAGAACATGATCTAAAACTTTAACTTTTGGTTTCCAGACCCAGCAAGCTGAGGCTTTAACAGCATAAAAATGGTTGCCCACAACAGTATCAGTCACAACTTTAGGCAAAACAGCAGAGTCTGCCTGAACAGCAGAGTTTGCTGGAACAGCAGGGTTTGACTGAACAGCAGAGTTATCTATATTCTTCTTTATGGGCACATTCGGGGCAATAGGAGAGATAACTCTAGAAGTACCATCTCTCATCAGAACTTCCCTAGGAACCATGTTTCTTTTGGGATGTGGGTGAGTCTTTCTACCAAAGTTTCTATGGTTCACCCTTGTATTTTGGTTCCACACTGGTTTTTGATAGTAATAACACTCATCTTGCAAATGTTCAAAACTACCACAACTATAACATGCCTTTTTGAATAATTGAAAATCAGTCCCTAATTTATGTGAAACTAGGTTGTTCCAATTTCTCTGGTTACCCCTAGGCAAGTTATTAGTTCTCTTAGGATATACTCTAGGTGTATTATCAAACTCAGCCATCTTCCTAGAGATACCTTTACCTAGCTTAGGCTTAACAAACTCAACCTTTTTAGTTCTAGGTACTTGTGATTCAACAACAGCAGGAATTTCTTCCTTATTGTTCTTAGAGGTTGAATCAGATTCTACAACCCATCATCACTGTCAGACTCCCAATCTTCAATCAGGGGTGGTTGCTCATACTTCTTTAACTCAACCTTAGGTGACTCTTTGTTAGTTTCACTAGTTTCTTCTACAGGATTACTAGTTTCACCTACAGGTTTAGCCCCAGACTCAGATATGAAAGTCAATGTCCTAGTAGGAGGGGCATGAGCACTAAGTTTCTTAGGGTGAGCGACAGCATTGTACCCTAATCCACTACCTGAATCAGCAAAGTGTCTACCTATTGGTTTACTAAGAATGTCAGTAGCAAATTGTTGTTTTTCTATCCTAACAACATGTTTTTCAGTCTCATTCTTAGCTAAATCTCTAGCCTGTTCAGCCTCCTCTACTTTTCCTATAAGTACCTTAATCTCATCTTCTTTCTTAATAAGCTCATTTTTAAGAATAGTGATTTGATCAAGATATTCAATTTCAGCCTTTTTATAAAATTCCAACTTCTCTTCTAAATTCTTTAAACCATATTCATAACTAAGATTGTCTAACTTAAGTATTTCATTTTCCTTTTTAAGATTTCCATTGCTAGACTTAAGTTCATCAATTTTATCAGAACATGATTTAAAAGAACATGATGATTCATTGGATACCTCAGAGTCTGATCCAGAAGAAGAAGAAGAATAGGCCATAAGAGCAAAGTGTTGAACTTGAGATTCCTCTTCAGCTGCCAAAGCATAGTTAGGACCATCTTCAGCATGCTCACTCCAATCAAACTCTCCAAATCCATCACATGACACCATAGCAGCAGCAGCAGCATCAGGACTTGACTCTTCAACAGTAATCTTCTTGGTATCTGCAATGTTTCTTTGGGTGCTTTGCATTCCCTTGCAAAGTGTCCCTTCTTACGACAGTTGAAACATTCAGCCTTTGACTTGTCAAATCCCACATTCCTGTTTCTTCTGAACTTCATTTCTTTACCAGTTCTCTTAAGAAACCTCCTTGCCCTCATAGTTAGCATTGCATACTGCCAATGCATATCCATTTCTTCAACATCATCAGGATCAAGTTCATCCAGATCTTGAGGCATGACTGAAGTACTAGTAGTAAGTTCAGCCAAATAAGCACAAATAGCAGCATCACTGATGGTGTTGGGGTTAGCAGAGTCAGCAACAGAGACATGTGAACCAACAGCAGGAGCAAAAGTACCACCAGCAGAGTGCTCTTGATGACTACCAGAAGTCTTGTTGCTTGAGGAGACAAAGGCAAGATTATTAGTGGTAGAGGATGAGCTTGAAAATCCTTTAACTTCTGATTCATACACCTTTAAGTTGTTGTATAGATCATCCAATGTCATAGTATCAAAATCTTCCTTGTGCCTCCAAACCACTGTATGAGTGTTCCACTCAGAAGATAGACTTCTCAAAAACTTTAGATTGACATCTTCTTGAGATGGTTCAATCTTCAACAGAGCCATCTGACTGGTTAACTTATGAAGTCGATCATAAGTTCCCTCAATGTTCTCAGAACTCATAGCAGAAAAAGTCTCAAACTGGTGCTTAAGGATATTCTTTCTAGATTTCTTGGTAGCTTCATTCCCACCAAATCGAAGTTCGATAGCTTCCCACAACTCCTTAGCAGACTCAATATGATTAAAACTCAATTGATAATCATTAGGTATTCCCATCATGAGAATACTGTGAGCCTTAACCTCCAATCTTCTCTGAGCTTTCTCCTCACTAGTCTTGAGAGTCAAGACTGATCCAGTAGCAGTCTTGGTTTGCACCTTATCACCATCAAGAACAACTTCCCAGAGAGAGTAATCAACCATTCGCATGTATTGTTGCATCCTCATCTTCCAGATCTCATACTCTCCAGTCTTGAGCATGGGAACTCTTGAAGCAGTAACCATGTGAGTCGAATCGGAATCCATTGCTTGCTTTGATGATTAAACAGATCTTGTTTTCAGTAATTCTTCTTGGTACCAGTTTCTAGATCACAAGCTCTGATACCACTTGTTGATCCCAGTTGAGCTTCACGATCTTATTAACTACCTTAGATAAATCTAAAGTAATCGGTATAGAAACTGATCTTGAGTTGTATATCAAATATTATGCGGAAACTAATATTTGATCTTAAGAAGAAAACACAAAACCAATTATCAAACAACACTTCAATATATTAATACGATTGCTCTGAATAGCAATAGGGTTACAAGAAACCTTGAAGTGAAAACAATAATACGTATGCAAGATAATTAATCAATTGACATCTAACTCTAACCCTAGAACCTCCTTTTATAGCATAAGGAGTCCTAGTCGGTTTACAAGACTTCCTATATAAGTAAAATATTCATACGTATCTTTTCTATACTTATCTTAACATACTTTACATAAATAACAAGCAATAAAGTAATCCTTCTAGCAGCAGAGTCCTCGTGAGCTAGCAGCAGAGTTACAATATGCCTATTATACCTAAACAGCAGAGTTCTTGTGCTAATCAGCAGAGTTATATAACTATTCGGCAGAGTTATAATTCTCCAATCAGCAGCATTTCAGACCCAACATATATATATATATATATATATATATATATATATATATATATATATATATATATATATATATATATATATATATATATATATATATATATATATATATATATATATGCTGGTTCGAAAAGCCACATACACTTTAGATCGACACAACAATTTCCTCATCCTATGAGAGCGTGACTTGTCATTTTATGTGACTTCTAGTGTTTCATTTTTTTATGTATAGTTTACATCGACCAAAGATTAATTTCATTCACAGGTTATATATGTTTCACATGAACATGACGAGGAGAAAAACTAGTCGAAGGTAAGTGATACATTTGGGTCGAATAGAACGAATGAAGCAAGAACAAGAGGAGGATACAAGGACCCAAACTCAGCACCTTACTCGACCAAAAAAGGCCCTCGAACTCAGATGATAAACGATCAAACATAGCCTGGTTATACCTTCACGAACTACCTTCTTAGTACTACTCTTGCACCTCTCGAATAAGATTCAATAAGAAGCCGCTTGGTTATATCTTTTTTTGGGTTTTCGTGTGTGTATTTTTTTAGAGGTATATTCGGTATAAAATACGGAAGTTGGGGCTGAATTGTGGGCCGAGATTTTTGGCAGAATGGACCTGATTATATGCATGATCTTAGGGATCTGATTATAAGATTCCGTCTTTTAAAAGAGAATTACGTGTGTGCATGGAAATGTCAGTGATACATCAAATATATGGTATTTAAGTGGGACCAAAGTTGTATATTGGTTTGGTTCAATGGTTGATAGTATTTCATAAATTTTAGTATGTAAGCTCTACTTTAAAAGATATTATTAGGCAAGATGTGAGTGTATCATCTCAACATGGCTAACGATTGTTTTATCTCCCTATTATGTTAAACGTGTAGACTAACGAGGAAATAGTGAGTTTGGTTCTAATCTCATCTGCAAAAACGTGTACATGGTTAATTTAACAAAGACGTATCATACTTCATATCATACGGTTCTTGTATCATTTCGTATTTTACTTTAGGTTATATGTTCATATCGTATGGTTTCGAGTCATAACACGTTATATAACTCAAAATTTTAATTTATAGTGTATTTTCTAAGTTCTTAAAATTTCAAAATTAGAGGGTATTTTGGTCATTTCAGATTGTGGTAAATTTTGGGTTTTACAAGATGATATATGTGGTGATACTTGTGTGACTTTTATGATATAACTAAGTTACAGAGTGTCGTTTGGTCCCGGTAATTACTAACGTTAAGCCCTTAAGTCACGAAACTTAAAATCGGGCAACACAAAAATGTAATACTTATAAAAATGTTAAAACTTATCAATATACTCCAACTAAGTATATTAGATGTGTGATAAGTTTAATGGAGAGCGTATACGTTGATAAAACCTAATAACGTAGGTTTGAGTACGCGTATTACGTAAAGAGTATAATGTTTACGTAAAAATAACAAAGTGGCAATAGTTCATATAAAATATGACTATTGGTGAAAATAGGGTATATTGGACACATAGACTTATCATAGTCTTGTGTTGGTCGCGAGGAAAGTTTACACGATTAAACTTTCATAATTAATACAAGTAATAACATTAAATAATAAAAGTAATATTATTTAATATAAAAGTACTAATTATAGACAGAGGCGAACGAAGACTTTTAGAGAGTAATAATTCAAAGAAGAGTGAATTATTTATCTTGGAATATTACCGGTTAACTACCGATTACAGTAATTGCTTTTACGTTACGATAAAAGTCAAAAGTCAAAAGTCAAAGTCAAAGTCAACTTTGAAAAGTCAAAGGGTAAAATAGTCATTTTTTCCTTATGAAATTTTTACGGGTTGCTACATGCTCCAAAGTTAAGGCAGAACATCAGAGACCGTCCGGATTACTAGTGGAACCTGAACTCCCTATATGGAAATGGGAACGGATCACTATGGACTTCATAACCAAACTACCAAGAACATCCGGTGGATATGACACGATTTGGGTGATTGTTGACAGACTCACCAAATCTGCTCATTTTCTTCTCATCAAAGAAACGGACAACATGGATCAACTCGCTCGTTTATATCTGAAAGAAGTGGTCTCCAGACATGGGGTACCAATTTCGATCATCTCCGATCACGACAGTCGTTTCACTTTGAACTTTTGGCAGTCACTTCAGAAAGCTTTGGGTACTAAGCTCGACATGAGTATAACTTATCATCCCCAAACAGACGGCCAAAGTGAGAGAACCACCCAAACATTGGAGGATATGCTCCGAGCTTGTGTTATTGATTTCGGCAAGAAATGGGGCGGACATTTACCCCTAGTCGAATTCTCGTATAACAACAGCTATCATACGAGTATAAAAGCCGTACCATTCGAGGCACTTTATGGACGTAAGTGCCGATCACCCATTTGTTGGACTGAAGTAGGAGACAGTCAACTCACAGGACCCAAACTCATCCATGAGACAACCGAAAAGATCGTGCAGATTCGTAACCAGATGCAAGCGGCTCAAGACCGACAAAAGAGTTATGCAGACAAGAGACGTAAACCACTTGAGTTCCAAGTAGGGGACAGAGTCATGTTGAAGGTTTCGCCATGGAAAGGCGTGATACGTTTTGGAAAACGTGGAAAGCTAAATCCTCGTTACATTGGACCTTTCGAGATTCTAGAAAGAATCGGACCGGTAGCGTACCGACTCCAGCTACCGCAAGAACTCAGCAGTGTACATGACGTCTTTCATGTATGCAATCTAAAGAAATGCTTGTCCGAGGAAACTCTTGCTATTCCTCTGGAAGAAATAGAGATTGACGATCGACTACGCTTTATCGAAGAACCTGTAGAAATCATGGACCGAGAGGTCAAGAGATTGAAACATAGTCGAATACCGATTGTTAAAGTTCGTTGGAATTCCCGAAGAGGCCCTGAATTCACGTGGGAACGTGAAGATGAATTCAAGGCCAAATATCCCCATCTTTTCGTATCTTCTTTTGATAACATGAGTAGAATGTCGGGACGACATTCAAATAAGGCTGGGGGCTGTGACAACTGGTAATTTTCCCAATTTAATAATAATAATTATTTATCAGAAAATGTGTGTTATTTATTTTCTGACTTTTAAAAATGAGAAGTTATCTCATAATGACTTGTTATTACTCTACGATAACTTGAAAACGTTAATACGTGATTTAATATATTGGAACGAGCTCACACGGGTACCACGAAAATCCCTTGAACTCATAAATTACCAAACGGAGCCTTGTTACTATTCTGGTCCAACATTTGAGCCTGTTACTATTCCTAGTCCAACCCAATCCCTTTTTCTCATTTGTTTCATTCGGCCTGAACTCATTAAGCTTTACCTCGTTTTCTTTAAAACTAGACACATAACATATATATATTTTTACACATTTCGATTCTTTACACATCAAAGAATCAAGATTGATTTATCTCATCTCATAATTCAATCATTTGATCAGAAGACGAGACCTAAAGTAAATCACACTCGAGACAGTTACAAGTTCACTTAATTTCCCATTTCAACCCAATTCGATCAAACTCTTTCTTACCTAGCTCATTTGAGTTTCTTTGATCGAATGTAAGCTTATAACGTTGTTTCCACACCTTTGTACACGTTTGGTCACGTTAAACATCAAATTGGACCCTTTAAATTGCCATATATATATATATATATATATATATATATATATATATATATATATATATATATATATATATATATATATATATATATATATATATATATATATACTAGTTTCATAGCCCGCCCGATGGGCGGGCATGACTTATAAGCCCTACCGGGCAGGGCATGACTTGTGATTATCGTTGAAAAAAGTAAGTTGACAAAAAATAAAGATATAAACATACTAAATTAATTTCGAATAATGTGACATATGTATACGAAGGTTGTATTTGTGTGTAAATAATGTTTTAGGAAGTTACTATTAATCGTTAATTATATTTTTCTATAGCGAAAGAAGGGTGGTAAAAAAATGGTTGAAAAGTGTACGTGTTGAAAGAAAGGGATTTCATTGAAATACATGATGAGTATCGTTGTGTTAATAGGTTTAGCCATTTGTGGTCTTTATTGGTGGGTCAATACCTATTCCTTTTGCTCAAGTGCAATGTTAAAAGTAAATGTTGGATGTTTGTATTGCAGGGGAAGCCTAACATGACCACGAACCGATTCCCGATGATGTTCTTGTTATGAAATATCTAGCCTCTGAAACAACCCAACTTGCGTTAATATTTGGCCTTGACTAATATTAATCGTCATATCAAAAAAATTAAGAGAAGGTAAATCTTTAAACTTTAAATTTGTATTTGTATATCTTACGTAAATGTGAAAAACAAATTCTGAAATAATGTATGTAAGATAGATAATCAGTACAAGAGTTGGTTTAAAAATACCAAACTAAGACAAGGCGCAAAATTATACAAAAATAAGTTGCGTTTGACGTGAGTTTTGTTTCTTGCAAACATTGGTAAACCCCATATATCATCCCTATCGAACACAATGACGGATAAAATGCAAAGTGTCTCCCCAATTGAAAAAAACTTGCAATAAGAATGTGCTTAAATGATGTTTCTTGTTAAGTGAATTCCTCTTTCAGCAAGATATTTGAGGCTCGTGATCCACTTCACCTACATAAAAAGTACTTCCATTATAAAAAGTTATAAAACTTTAAAACACATGTTAATGAGTAGATATACAATGCGTATGTTTCTTTTATGCCATTCTATGTACCCTTGTTATCATCGTGATTAGTTATTTAAGTGCTCATTTGCTTATGTTAAGAATTAAGTATCTTTGAGTGTTTGGTATCTGCTTATTTTTAAGCAAACTCACACTTTAGATAAAAAAAAAAAAAAAAAAAAACCCTTGCAAAACCGGAAATACCTAGGAGCTATTGGATAAGCTTAACTTGTGGCTCACACGGTTGACCCTGTTAATACTTCCAAAGGGTTTATTAAGTTAACTTAATGTTGTTTTTAAGCAAATAAAAAATAACTTCTAACTTACAGCCGAACTATAGGTAGAAATTTGACCGCCCACTGGGCGGGCATGACTTGTGATTATTCTTTGAGTGTATTAGTTTTCGAATAGTAAGATATATGTATACGAAGGTATTAGTTATTGGTAAATAATATATAAGGAAATTATTATGGAAGAACTGTTAATATGAAATAAAATTTATTTTTAAGGGATGTGTATGGGTCGGATGCAAATACATTATAGTATACATGGTTTCAAACAATCGGCCATGTGCATGTAACTTCAGAATCGTAAATTTAGATGTCGCGTAACCTTGGTTGGGCAGCATAATGGAGACCTTCAAGATCTCAATTAACAACATTTCAATTCTTTGTAGCACAAAATCAAGATAACATTTGGAAGTGCTTTCGTAAAAGAAATTACTAATTTTGATTTTATAACCATAATTATTGAATTAAAAGTTGTGCTTTTAAACTTTCCTCCTATAAACTCAATTGTGAAATAAAGCTTATTTGTATACAACATTTTTATACAATGTATGGTGTTTCTTTTGTTTCGTTTTTGCTCATAACTGTGTTACATGTCACTTGTATATACACAATTATTTATACATGTAGAAAATGCAGTTGGCTTCGGCCATGCTTCTGTTTTGCCCACACATGGCCGCAATAGCTGCTACCAGCATAAGCAAGACATGGATTTGATTATTCTTATTACTTTTTGAGATCATTAGAGATAGTAGTGTTAACCAAGTTACCATATATAGTGGCCATTAAAGCGGCAAATGAGCTGGAGGCACTTGATGCAGCAGAAAGGAAAAGGAAGGAAGAAATGGAAAGGAAACAAAAGGAGGATGAGGAAGCAGATAACTACATTATCTCTCCATTGAATGATCCATTTAATAAGTCTCCTCAACAACAACCACGAGATCAGACTCCTCCCATTCCTTCTCCCAAACCTTTCTCACCTCCTACTTCACCTCCCAAGCATCAAACTCCTCCAGTATCACCGAGAAAATCTCCAAGACCTTCATCTTCATCTCACAAGAATTCTGCATCTCCTAATTCATCCTCATCTATACCATCACTCACTCCATCACAATCAAAGTCACCACCACACAAAGGCAAAGCAACA
This sequence comes from Artemisia tridentata subsp. tridentata, assembly GCA_021014915.2. NCBI lineage: Eukaryota > Viridiplantae > Streptophyta > Magnoliopsida > Asterales > Asteraceae > Artemisia > Artemisia tridentata. The sequence continues at coordinate 355,244,510 of CP139509.1, read as the reverse complement.
ATGGCAGAAAGAATCAGAACAGTCATGAAAGGCAAACATGTCAGTAAAATCGCCAAAGTCACAAGAGTTGAAGTTCTGTCACCCATATCCAGGCAAATTAAGAAAGCAGCCAAACTTGCTCAAGCAAGAAAAGAGAGCAGGTTGCAAGGACAAATGTCAGAAATGAAAAATCTTATCAAAGATCTGTCTGATCAAGTCAAGGAGATGCAGGAAACAAAGCAGAATATAGATGAGTTTCTTACTTTTGATATTGAAGATCATATCAAAAGTAATACAAGACATTATGTCAAACGCTTCACTGCTGATCTTCAGAAAAATATTAACGAGAATGTCAATACTCAACTTGATGTCAAGGTCAAAGAAGCAATCATCTCAAATTCTGGCTTCAAGCAACTCAAAGACTTCACCACTGAAGAACTCAAACTTGAACTTCTCAACAGACTCCATGCTATGACATCTCCTTCTCCTGAAGATATCAGTCTCATAAAGTCTATTGAAGCACACATTGAGAAGGTTTCTTGCAAGGTTGCTGCTGATAAAGGTAAAAGGATTCGTGATGACGAAAATGAGGACCAAGATCCAAATCCCACACAGAAGAAACAAAAGAATGGGAGTGGATCTGGAATTCACATTCAGGAACCAACAGAGCAGAAAACCTCTTCACCATCTCCAACTCATCAAGAATCTGGTCCTAAGGAAACTGAGCATCACTTTGAACATTTCCTACATGAAGACATTGAGTTTCAACCTTAAGATGATCCACCTCAACCACCTCCAAAACCAGCTAAATCTAAACCTTCCAGCAGTAAGAAATCTTCTAAAGAACCAGCTGTGATTACATGGTTAGATACTGATGAAGACTTACAAGGAAACGACTGGTTCGACAATCTTGCAAAGGCTTAAATCAACGACGACGAAGCTTCAAAAATAGAAGATAGCACGTTTGAATACACTCAGAAGGTCAAACATGCATTCAACATTAAGAAGATGACAAAAAGAGAGCTTCGTAGAGTAAAAAATGATGCCTTCACTCTTTTAAAGGACAAATCTGCAAGTGCTGCTGAGTTGGAATATCATCTGGAGAACATTGTTAGGGCATTATCCAAAGACTTCGATTGGACAAATCCAGATGTATTCAGGGAAGGTGGTCTTGACAGTAAGAAACGTCCATACATCACTGACTGGACAAAACCACTTCCTGTGATACGACCATACCATGGAATGTCAGAAATTCCATTCGCATTCTTCTTCAATCAAGATCTGGAACCACTTGTACATGGGGCTTCCAGTAAAGTCAAATATGCTACCTCAATCACATTCACTCCTGCTGCAAACTACACAAATCCTGCCATTGAAGAAGAAGCTAGACACCGTAAACTCTTCATCAACAAAGTTGCTAAATATGATCGTGACGCTGATCTTGGAATTCACCACTGGTTTGACAAACGTAAGTCATGGTACAAGTACAAGCTTGGTCTCATGGCATCTCGTGAAAAGGTGTTCAGTGATCTTCGTATCAAGGCAGTGATTGATGCCAAGGGATTACAAAATCTTGGCTACACTTTCATTTCTGAAATCACTGTTCGCAGACAAGATGATCTACTTTACACGTTCAATGAAGCAGATTTTTCCGCACTCAATCTCAATGACATTGAAGATTTGTATTTGATGAAAGTACAAGGGAAGCTGAATCATCTTAATCCTACTCTTCTGTATGCATTTAGCACGGCTATCTGTCACTTCATCAGAAGAACGATTATCAAAGAACGTGTTGAGGACCTTCAACTTGGAATTGAAAGCTATCAGAAGAAGTTGAATCTTGAGGAACCCATGTTTACTCTTACTGACAACAGAGAGCCTCAGTACTTGCTCAAGAACGACCCTGTCTTCGGATTCGTCTACAGAAGTGCTACAAACACTAACCGTTTCATGCCACATAAAGAGATTCACAAGTTTTGTGATGACACTCTGAAGAATGTTCGAGATGGGTTAGTCACACGGGTTCAGGATCAAATATTGAAGAAGCATAAGAAATGGAATCATCATCAGCTTCGGCAAGTTAAGAATTTTATCTGGTCGATCGAAGAAAGGCTCTACCGAAGGGATCAGATGAGGAGATTGGAAACTTATGTTGGTGGTCGTCCTCCATTTGCCATCCGATTGTTTCAGAGGACAGATCCTAAATTCACCACTTTTGGCAAAGGCGGTTAATTGTAAGAATTTGATTTCAATATTCATTATTCATTCATAATTCTTACTTATATGACTGTTATACGACTACGGCTTGTGCACACATAACAGTGTACAACCCGGACCCCAAAGAAAGGACCCTGAGGTACGCTTCAGTGCCTCAATCCTGAAAAAGGAGCGAAAGCTTCTTACTTATGAGCAGAATTAAAACCAGAATGTTTTCTAAAGTTTTTCCAAACATTCTGCTCATAAGATCAAGTATTCCCTTGTTAAGGGGGAGTATTTGCAAATATAATCTTTGTTCAGAAAAATACAAAGGTTCTTGAAATTCTTCCCTAAAACTCAAAAACAGCATATTTTAATCATAAACGTTTTTCCAAAACATCATGAGTATGCTATTTTTGAGGGGGAGAAGTAAAAGATGATTAAAATATGATGTCTCATTTGCTGGAATCTCGTGTGCTCAAACTCAGAATTGACCCTCGAATTGACGAATAGGAAAGTCAGTAGTCGAAAGGACATGTCCCGGACGGGTAATAATTTCAAGCCAGTTTAACTGGTGATGTAAGCGTGTCTCGCAAAGGACGTGTCTGAGTAGAATGTACCGATTTCGAGCGATAATCTTTGAATCTGATCTGGACGGGTAATAATTTCAAGCCAGTTTAACTGGTGATGTAAGCGTGTCTCGCAACGATCAGGTTCATTGAAAGTCAATCAATTCAAAAGTGCCAACTCTTTCCGGCATGTGCAAATTTCAAATTTATTACTTATGCGCACATGTTAAGGGGGAGTCTTTCTGAAAAACATCAAACTCTCAAAGTGTCAACAAAATGTCTTTACAAATTATCGACACTTTGAGAGATTTTCAATTGTTTTGGTTTTATGGCATCATTAGGATAGTCATGGAGTTATAAGGTGACTAAGGTTAGGGAAAACCGTCCTATGATCCGCCAGAGCCGGAGGGATCTACCCAAGGACAATACCAATAGTTTAGAACTAGAAAGTCCTAGGTATGATATAAAAAAGGAGAAAATGAATGAACGGAGAAAGAAGGGGTTGAAGAATTAAAAAGAAAAGCAAAGAAAAGGGTGAAAAGAAATAGCCCTCCATTTGTTCAACCTTAGGGCAGATACCGGGTTCAATTCATAATCTACTGGTTGATGAGCATCACCGGTATTGAAGACTAAAGACGTCATGGACCCAGTGACGCACTAATAAACCTTCTAAGCCACTCAAGTGTCTCTCAAAAGACATTTGTTTCATTCACACGGAGAACCCTTCATAATATATCGACCTCTCATTACGAGAGTGTTGATATTGAAAAAGGAGGCAATCTGCTCCACGCCTCTGATGACCAAACAAACGTGCACTTATTGAGTCTAGAGCCATGAGATTCATAAAAGATCTCTTAGGTACACTTAGTATTACTCTGTTGTTCTACATCATGGGCAGCAGATGTAAAATTAAGAAAGTGTCCTTCGCAGATCTTAGCAATCTGCCGAGAACATTCATGAGAAAAGTCACAATTGTGATTATCAATGATTGAATGGAAATCCTGCCAGAGCAACATCAAACAACTCTGACAGCAGGTCACTTCGGTAACTCCTTGTGGGTTACGCTTAGTGTTTGCTCCAAACGGTCTACAGTCGTGGGGTGATCTCCAGCGACTCACTGAATCGTGGGTGCACTTCGGTGTGTCCGTGTAATCCCTTTCGGGGGAATCCGGTTCAGAACGGTCTGGGTTAGGATTTGAGAAAGTCTTCACACTATGCTGTTGATGATCTCAAGTCTGAGCCTGTAAGTACCGGTTGGTTCGTGCTGTTGCTGCTGAGGAGCTGGAGTTCGACCATCAAGACTCCATCATGTTCATATCTTGAAGTAATGATTTTTTCGCAAAGACTCAGTAACATCAAAAGTTCAACATATGATACAGAAACAAGTCAAAGACATATGAGCATGATGGAGAAGACGAGAAGACGTTGGAGATTGGCAGATAGAGACAACAACATATCATCATTATACAAGAACAAAGAAACAAAGATTATAAAGACGTCAGAAGCCTAAGAAGCAAAGAAGACGTCGAGCAACATTGATGATCAAGACTTAGGGGGAGATTGTTAGGAACACGTTTTAAATATTTACAAGTCTTGTTCATTTAAATTAAATGTTGCACGTTTAAGGACTATATTGTTTGTAATTATGGACCGGTCCATTAGTAGTCCATGGACCGGTCACATTAGTAAGTTTATTCTAGTCACATGCAAGGGAATATTCTTAGAATTATTCCCCTCCCATTGCCTATAAATAGAAGGCATGGGATGCATTCTTATTGTTGGTTCTTTCATGTATGTGCGAAAGCTCTGCTTGTGTGTTAATCGAATTAAGTGAAAGCCTTCCATTATTCTCTTCTCTTCTTAATTCTCTTATTTAGTTAATCGTATTAGCTTATTTCTTTTCATACGTAGCTTAAATCTAGATAAGTAGTAAGTGCTTTATTAGTCATTAACGAGTGTGTGTTTGAGATAATTTACGTGACCTACAAGTGGTATCATACGCCAAAGGTAGTTAAGTTTAGTGTTTTAAGAGTAGATCTAATCGTAATTTCATTTGGTTTAATTGGTTTACGTAAGTTTTTGTAGTTCGTTGCGTTAAAAGTGTGAAAAAACGTGAGTTTTTGCAAATCGTTGTTTAATCTTTTTCATCAAATCTTCGTGTTTTAAGGATAACGTTGTAAAATTTGGTGCAAATTCGTTGTGTTAATCGGTAATATTCATTAGATTTACGTTTTTCATCATCCTACAACGTTTTGGGTTGAAATTCGAAGAAGAAGGGTTTCTCGCAATTGGTCTGCAAAAATTCAAGGGTTTCTCGCATTTGGTAAAAAGGGTTTCTCGGAATTGCTAGTTTAAGGGTTTCTCGCAATTGGACTGAACAAGGGTTTCTCGCAATTCATCAACTTCTTCGGATTTGGTACTCGGTGTTTCCACCTTGTATAAGGTTGTGAGACTACCTCGACTTGGAATTATTCTCATCTTTTGTATAAAAGTTTGAGAACGTGATCGAAATTGTAATTTTGACAAATCTTTCGAAATTGCTTGATCTTTCGCAATTCAGAGTTATCTCTCGCAATTGCTAAGTTCTCTCGCAATTGAGATTATTTCTCGCAATTACAATTTGCTTTCGCATTTGGTGAATCTCTCGGAATTACTCAGATCTTTCGCAATTGGACAATCTCTTTCGCAATTCAGAATCTCTCGCAATTCAAACAGTGTTTATCGCAATTGGACTAAGGACATTAAGTAAACTTAAATAATCAAATATCATAACTCTTAAAACACATCTTAATTATCTAAAGATCCAACAACATGTCTCAACCACCTCACTTCAATTACTACTATCAGCTACAGCAACATCCACAACAACAGCAATTTCATCCTCAGTATCAACAACAACAAGCATTCGTGCAACAACATCAATTTCTCTCTCCACCACAAGTATCCCCACAACAAATCATGCAACAGAATCAACAACTGCAGAATTACTCATCCTACTCCAGAGAACCTCATTGGTTTAACAAGATGTATGAGGCAATTAGTAGTCAGCAATCACGTCATGAAGCTGGAAGTCAAGAAACTCCACCAATGCTAACTTCGGGTAACTACGTGCAATGGGCTAGTAGATTCCTCAGATTCGTTGAACTCAAAAAACCTCATGGTCAATACCTCAAGAAAGTTATTGAAGAAGGACCCTATCCTATTCCAGCTACTGTTGTTCCAGCAACTTCAGAGAGAGAAGAAACAACCACTCCCACTCCGGTTGCCAACTACACAACTGAGCAAACATTACAACAAGAAGCAAACCAATTGGCAATGTCTTTCATACTTCAAGGGATTCCCAATCCTATCTATCGAAGTATTGATGCTCAAAAGACAGCCAAAGATATGTGGGAACATGTTCATCTTCTCATGGAAGGAACAGAGTTAAACCAAGAAGATCTTGAGTCAAAGTTATATATGGAGTACACTCACTTCATCATGGAACCAGGGGAAACTATTGAATCTTACTACCACCGTTTCACCAACATTATCAATGACCTTGATCGTCATGATATAAAGTTACCAAAGATTGCTGTCAATTCCAAATTCCTTGGATGTCTTGGTCCTGAATGGCAGAAGTATGCAACTTTTGTACGACAGACAAAGAAAATTGGTGATGTCAAATATGGACTCATGTATGATTACCTCAGACAACATCAATCAGAAGTGGATAAAGAAATTGCAGCACGAGGAGGTTTCACACCCGCACCAACATCAAACTCACTTGCTCTCGTTGCTCAATCTAACTTCTCTTTACCACACCAGGAATTTGGCCAACCATCTTTTCAACCAAGTCTTCCACCCCAACCTCATAACCAAATCATTTCTTATGAAGCACCACCATCTGATGATCAACTTAACACGGTTGTATCATTTGATCAACTGATTTTCTTGCAAACAAGATTGAGGGTCGATCAGATTCACAAACAAAATTTTCAACGATTCATTATGATTATAATGCACGACCTCATTTGAGCAAATCATTTGTCCCTCCTAAGGACCATCCAGAACAAACGTTAACATACACAAACATAAATGCTCCTTCGTCTACAACTCCTGTCCCCACGGCTGATGTACAATTCAAAGATTGTTTGACAGAGGATCTTGTTGATCCACAAATGCCTAAAGAATGTCGGGTTCTTCGATATTTTCAGACATTTATGGATGACATTTCTCGTTTGGAGAATGAAATTGAGTTTAGTTCTCAAATTCCTGTCTCGTCTTTTCTTTCTCCTGTTCAGAAAGAAAAGAAAGAGATTCTTCAAAAGAAAATTCTTCCTCATGTCAGAAATCTGAAGAAATGTGCAACAAAATGGGAAGAAGAGTTATACACGGAAGTAGCATCTATGAAATCCATTTTCAAAGCTAAAGATGACAAGGTTCAACGTCAAAAACTTCAAAAGAAATTTTTAGCAAAAGAAAATGATCGACTCTTGGAAAAAGTCTTGTGTTATGACGTGGTCTCTGTGATTATGAATTCGCTCTATGAATCTGGTAATGCTTTACTTGTGAATGATCATGCTGTGGATAGTAAGATGTTGCGTATGGAGATTGAAAATCTGGTACATGAGAATGAGATTCTTCGACAGATCACCAATGATGTGGAAAACAAAGTTTTTAATCTTCAAACAAGGCTTGACTGGTGTCAAAAACGGAGTGCTGAATTTGAACTTAAATTTCAACATCTGATAGAATCTTTATCATTTCAAAAAAGTCATGTTCCTGAACATTTTAAGGAAACAAAGGCTTTCTTGAGACTTAAAATGTTTCAAAATGAAAAGGAACTGGATGAAATTCTTCAAAACCAAAATGACACAGTCCGCCTCAATCGAAAATTAGATTCACAAAATCAAGAGTTCCAACACATCATTATTGATTTGAAGAAGAAAATCAGAGTTTTAGACACAGGCAAAACAAACATTCATAAGATTGCCCCAGGGATGTATGTAGTAGACAAAGAACATACCCAAGCATCTGATATAACCACTAATTCAGCTACTTGTACTTCCACAGGACTAGAAACCACATCTAAGGTCAGCCATTCCAAGACTCACAAGAAACAGAGGAAGAATAGAGTCAAGAAACCTAGGAAAAAGTTATCTAAGTCTGAAGAAGTTCCAGTTAGTAGTTTGAATAAGACGAATGTAACATCAGGAATAGACTTGCACTTATCTGAGTCTAGTTCTAGGATTGATGTAACAGATCATGAATCTTTAAATATTAATGAAGATGTTTTGGTTGATGCTACTTGTGTTTTTTGTCGTCATAGCATACTATCTGGTGATCATACAAACTGTGTTGCTAAAACTTTGTTAACTAAGAGAAAGAAACGAACTAGTGGCGCTTCCTCTAGGCTTAAAACCAGTGCAAAGTCCATTTTAGGAATGCCCCCACTAGATGTTTCTGAGAAGAAAATGGAAAAGCCCAAATCCAAGACTACAAAGTCACCTAGTGCATACATTAGGAAAAAGGCAGAGACTAGTTGGACCTGGCAACGTTGGTTACAGAACACTTTTGATTTTAAATGGTTACCTAAAGTACTAACCTCTTGTGTAACTAACCCAGCGGATCCAACCGTTATCAATTCTCCACCTGTTTCCAATGTTTGTGATGCAGGTGATTCAAATCGTCCTTTGGATTGTTGATAGCGGGTGCTCCCGACATATGACCGGCAATCTCAAACTTCTTCAAAACTTTGTTGCAAAGTTTATCGGAACGGTCAGATTTGGGAATGATCACTTCGCTGCAATTATGGGCTACGGGGATTACATCAATGGGAACATCGAAATCAGCCGTGTGTATTATGTTGAAGGCCTTGGTCATAATTTATTCTCCGTGGGACAATTCTGCGATGGAGACTTGGAAGTAGCATTCAGGGAGAAAACTTGCTTTATTCGTGATCTTCAAGGCAATGACCTCATGAAAGGGAAACGCGGAACCAGTCTGTATACTATCTCCCTTGAAGGCATGACAGCTTCTACTCCTATTTGCTTACTCTCTAAGGCTCATCCCACAAAGGCTTGGTTATGGCACAAAAGATTGTCTCATCTCAATTTTAAAACCATCACTGACCTTGCCAAGAAGAAATTAGTTGACGGTTTACCGAAATTCAGATATGCCAAGGATCACTTGTGTTCTGCGTGTGAACAAGGGAAAAGTCACCGTGCTCATTTTCCTCCCAAAACAGAACACAGCACAGACCATGTCCTACAACTGCTTCATATGGATTTGTGTGGTCCAATGCGAGTTCAGAGTATTAACGGGAAGAAGTATATTCTGGTAATAGTGGATGACTACTCACGATGGACTTGGGTCTATTTTCTTCGGACTAAAGATCAAGTTCCTTCTATCCTCATCACGTTTCTCACAAAGATTCAAGTTCAAGTCCGCAACACCGTCCGCATCATCAGAACAGATAACGGGACTGAATTCAAGAATCAAATCATTCGGGAATTCACTGAGAAACAGGGTATTGTTCATCAGACATCAATAGCTCGCACTCCAGAACAAAATGGTGTAGTTGAAAGACGAAACCGTACGCTCGTGGAAGCTGCTCGAACTATGTTGATCAATGCTCAATTACCAGATTATCTTTGGGCTGAAGCTGTCAATAATGCTTGTTATACTCAGAATCGTGCCATGATCAACAAACGACACAGCAAAACACCATATGATCTTATACACAGAAGAAAACCAAACATCAACTATTTTCACGTCTTTGGAGCATTGTGTTATCTGAAGAATGATAAAGATGATCTTGGTAAACTTAAGGCTAAAGCAGATATTGGGATATTTGTTGGATACTGTGACAACTCCAAGGGATACAGAATATGGAATCGTCGGACTGGGGATATTCAAGAAACTATACACGCTAATTTTGATGAACTCACTGAAATGGCTTCTGAGCAAGACCGCTTAGAACCCGCACATAACCGTCTGAACTTTCCTGAATCTTCATCTGCACCCCTACCTTTCAACAGGAAGGATCTGGAAGATTTGTTTGCACCAATGTTTGATGACGTTCGTGTTACTAGTGCATCAGATGCTTCCACCAGTTCCGCTGCTCAACAACTTCCACATCAAGCACCTGATCCATCAGCATCTACCTCTACAGTAGTTGTTGACGATGCACCACAACCTGAACCATCATCATCAATGGAGAAAACACCTCAACCTGCAGTTGAAGATTCATCCCCCATTTCTAACAATGTTCCAACACCATCAGGATATGACGGGAACGCCTTCTTTAATCCATTTGCTCCACCACCAACCATTCCAGATACCGGAGAATCATCCTCGAGCAATATGGACCCGTCATATCATCACAACAACATTCAACACTACCCATCTACTCATAAATGGACAAGGGATCATCCGTTAGTTAATGTGATTGGCAATCCAGATAAACCAGTTATGACACGACAGAAACTCCACACAGATGGTGAAACCTGCATTTATGCTCTCACCGTTTGTCAAGCTGAACCGAAAAATATCAAAGAGGCCATGACTTATGACAATTGGATTGAATCAATGCAAGAGGAGTTGGATCAGTTCAAAAGATTGGAAGTCTGGGAACTCGTTGAAAAACCAGATGGAGTTTATGTTGTGGGTTTAAAATGGATTTGGAAAAATAAGCTGGATGCAGAAGGAACGGTTATTCGTAACAAGTCACGGTTGGTTGCTAAAGGGTATAGCCAAGAAGAAGGAATCGACTTCGAGGAATCTTTTGCTCCAGTAGCTAGGCTTGAGGCAGTGCGAATGTTTCTGGCGTACGCAGCTCATAAGAACATCACAGTTTACCAAATGGACGTGAAGACAGCATTCCTGAACGGACAACTTCGTGAAGAGGTGTATGTTTCACAACCAGAGGGCTTCGTCGATCCAGAACATCCACAACACGTTTACAGGCTTAAGAAAGCTCTCTATGGCCTTAAACAAGCCCCGAGGGCATGGTACGATAAACTTGCTGCATTCTTGCTTGCTAATCATTTTACTAAAGGATCTGTGGACCCGACTCTTTTTATACAAAAACACGGGGAGGACATTCTCATCGTACAAATTTATGTGGATGACATCATTTTTGGGTCTACCCATAAAAAGTACTCAAATGCTTTTGCAAAACTTATGAAACAAAACTTTGAGATGTCCATGATCGGTGAATTAAATTTTTTCCTAGGATTACAAGTTCACCAATCACCTCGTGGTATGTAACACCCCAACCCGGAAAGGGTAGAAGTATCACACAAATGGCTCCATATCAGATCAAACAAAGCATACAATCAATAATAATACAATGGTTCTCAAAGGTTACAAATGAAATCTTGCAATACAAAAGGGTTACAAAGGAAAATAAAAGCTGCCTATCAAATCCATAAGTACATCTCTTCTAATGGCTTCTACTCAGAGTCTTCTAAGTCCAAAGTCTCTTCACTCTTACCCAGCTTCCAACTAAAACCTGCCGCGGGAAAAGAAACGCGGCTGAGCTACTAGAGCTCAGTGAACAGATATAACGTAACAAGCAGTAGTATAATGTATAATTTACATGAGTAAAAGAGTATGGAAGCATGAATACATGGCATCAAGATGAAAGGTAAGAGTACATGGTATCATAAGGAAAGGTAAAAGGGTACATGGTAAAGGAAGTCAGAAATCCAATACGAGCCCATAACATAACATGAATCATAATCATAATCATAATCGTAAACATGCAGAGGGGAGACCTCTTAGTATCCTGTGAATATGAGGGGTGTCCTCAATCATGGGTATCCTGTAAATATGAGGGGTGTCCTCAATCATGGGTTGGAGTAGCTAGCTCCCGGAGTGTGAAAGACGTGTATCGCACACACCATCAGTCACCATGAATAACATAACATAACATGAACATGAACAAATCTAGGATGCATCCATACGCCCCAGGTGGCCATAATCTGCCTCTACGTAACATGAATCATAAACATAACATGCAGGGACGGGACAGGTCATCACTCTCCTGCCCTAGAGTCATGCCGTCGGTGCATCGACTGACATGGACATGAAACCCTCATGCCTAGTGAGTGGCTCGTAGTATCAAACTGAGGGTAAAGGTCAAGTATCATGAATCATGTTTTTAGTTTACTTGCATAGGTCAATATCATGTTTCATAAGTTCATAATCATAGGTTCATAATCATGGTTCATAAGCAAGGTTTATAAGCAAAGGTTCATAAGCAAAGGTTCATGGTCAAGGTTCATGAGCAAAGGTTCATAATCATAAAAGGTTCAATATCATGATGGTTCAATAATCGGAGTCCATGAATGAAGGGAACATAGCAATGGCTTGAGAAATCTTAACTGAATCATAACTCAAACTCAAAATCAATGCTCATCTCAAAAGTTTATTTCAAAATTCTCATCAAAAGTCCATTTTAAACAATCCTTTATTAATTATTTTCATAAAACGATCCTTTAAAGTAATTCTCATAAAAATATTCTTTCAAAACGGTTTTTCATAAAAATTAGTCTTCCAAGAATAGTTTTCATAAAAACTAGTAACATTTATATAAAAATGGTTTTGCCTCATTGATAAACCTCTTTTAAAATGGCTCTTCTCAAAAACATTTCCAAGATATAATCAGAAAAGGTTTTCATAGCATAGCTTCAGATCAGAAATCATATCAAATGGAATTCAACCGGGAAGGTTCAAGCAAGGGAAAACATAGCAATCAAATCAGAAACTAATGGATTCAGAATACGAGAGAGATCATGAGAAACCTTAAAAGAAAGGTCAGAATATCTGTACCTTTGCCGAGTCAAACAAACCGAGACCAAGCGAAAGGAAAACGGTCATTCCCGCTTCACCGAACCTAGAAGATAGTGGATACGAATCAAGAAGAGTTCACATCACTTAAGTTACCTCTTTTAGTTATCTATCCATTTTTAGAAACTTTCCATATTTAGCAGCTTTCTATTTTAGGTAACTTTCCACTTTAAGTAGTTTAAGCATTTTAGAAGACTTTCTATTTTTAGTAGGTTTCCTTATTTAGAAGGTTTCCAAAAATTGCAGGTTTCCATAATTAGCAGATTTCTAAAATTAGCAAGTTTCCAAAAGTTAACATATTCTTATAACTTAGTTTTATCATATTATCATGTTTTCATAGCCTTAAGTATTAAGGATCTCATTTTAGAGAGGTTTTGTGAGATTAGGGTTTCTTATGGTCACGTAATATGTTTTAGGGTTAAAAGTGTCAATATCATAATTTAAGGGTCACAATGAAAGTATTCACATTATAACACATCAACATAAGTCAAGAATGCCAAATATGCCAATTTAACACTTTACACCCTTTAGTTTCAAAAGTTTCATATTAATCCTTTAATTTATCCATTTTCCATATTTAAACCATTAACTAATATAATTAACACATAAGTCACACATCTTGCACAATTGACATAAACAGCCCCTACATCTTATTCCAGCCAAAACATGCATACCTTCATCATATTTACATTATTAGTCCCTCTAGTTATCATATTTACAATATAAACCTTCTAATTATCAATTATCTCTTATGTTTCAGAATTTCTGCTTTTAAACACAATCAGGTCACCAAAATACGAATTTTTATTCCATATTAGAACTCAGAAATAAAATTCACAAATATTCACAGAGATGCTTCAATGTATTTAGAACTCACACAAATTTTTCCAGAATTTATTAGTTAGTGTAACCCCACATTAAAAATACCCAAACTCAGACTACTCAGAAAACCGACCTGCAGCAGTACTCAAAAAGTATTCACTTGAGAGACCTACCAACACATCCAGGAAAAATTTACAAAAATTCATGGTATTACCTAACATATAGAAGTTCAACACTGCAAAGTTTTATGGCCCAATTCTTTATAGTTTGAAAATGAAAAATGGAGAAAGTGGACTGATTTTCAGACTCCCGAATTCAGCTTCAGCACTTAATCCCATAAAAAGCAAAAATACGACTAAATCAACTTGAAATCACTCCAAACCAATTGGAAAACTTTACTAAGACATCAAACTGAGTTTACAAACAAAAATTATGAATTTAACCTTTACCAAACTCGACCCGCAACAGTTACAAATTCAACCATCGTTTCAGTCCCAAATCAACAAATATCATATTTCATCCAAAGATCATAACAACCACATAATCATATCACCAATCATCATTTTAATCCATAAAAACAATAAGAACACTAATATCATAATAAAACCATTCTAACATATGTCATGTCAAATCAATTACCTTTTTTATCCAATAACTAACAAATTAATTATACCATCATTATCATAACATCATCATAATCATGTAATCATCATCAAATATCAAAAACAAATAAGAAATCATCATATCATGATCAATTCGAAACATATGCATATCCATCTTCAATTTGTATCAATTTTAATTAACCGAATTAGTTACATGATATACCAAAACAATTCAAGTGCTAATATAATCATCCATAACACATAACATTTATCAAATTCGACATCAAAATTTATTTAGAACATATACATGGATCGACTTTATATTAAACATGAAGAAGGAAACCATTTTGATTCAATCAAATTACATTCTTGAATTACCAATGTTACCATAAACATGTTTTAATCATTATATCATCAAGATTATCAAAGTTTATCAATTTCCTCATGAATATATATATAGGTCGATTTATATATAATGTGTATATCAATTCGTATCTTTTCAATTTTCACGTATCATGATAATCGTAACGAAAGGAATTTAAGGAGATGAACAATAATTAAAATGGAAGACAACAAAACCTTATATGATCAAAAGTGGGTCGAATGGGATGAGAAAACAAGGAACCAAGCCTCCAAATGCTTCCAAATAAATTCCTATGTGCTCCAAATCCTTCCACGAACGCGTATGAATGATCACCAATGATCCAAGAGCAATATTTTGGTGTGTGAGTGTGTTTTGGGTCGTATAGATGAGGAAGAGGAAGAAGACATGCATAAAATTTTATGGTATGGGAAGTTATGAGAATTAAGGTATATTAAATGTAATTGATTCTTGATTTGTGGTATTTTAGGCAAATTTTCAATCACAATTAAGGGGGGGGGGGCGGCAATTGGATGAAAACAATGAAGGCATTGACCAATTTATGTAAAATTATACTTAGTATATAATATATAGTTTATTTTGTAAGTTGTGTACAAGTTTTAAAGGTTTTTGGACCCGTTAGGTCACGTACCGTGCAACATTGAGTTCTTAGTCCAAAATTCATATTCTTGAGTTCTTATAACATTGTAGTAGCTCAAATGAAGTTTTCTTGAAGTTACATGTTCATGTTTGTGATCGTACGATAATCGTTTTTTTTTTTTTTTTTTTTTTTTTTTTTTTTTTTTTATTTAGGGCTTGTTTGGTAGCCGAACACAATTCTTCAAAATTTCAAATTCGAGGGTATTTTGGTAATTTAAACATGTTATGAAAATACGGGTTTTACATGGTATATTCTTGAGTCAGTCCAAATATGCACAAGAGATATTAAAAAAGCATGGCATGACATCTAGTGACACCTATAACACCCCTATGTCCTCCTCATCCCCGAAGCTAGATGCTGACATACATGGGAAACCCACTGATCCTACAAATTATCGTAGCATAATTGGGTCTCTCATGTATCTCACCGCTAGCAGACCGGATGTTGTATTTGCCACATACCTGTGTTCACGCTATCAGTCTAACCCAACAGAAAGACATTTATCTGCTGTTAAAAGAATCCTTAGATACATCAAGGGAACCATTCATTTGGGGATCTGGTATCCAAAGGATTCTGGTTTTGCACTCACTGCTTTTTCAGATGCGGATCATGCGGGATGTATTGATACAAGAAAGAGCACATCCGGTGGTGTTCAATTTCTAGGTGATAAGCTGGTGTCCTGGCAGTCAAAGAAGCAAGATTGTACGTCTCTATCATCCACAGAATCAGAATATGTAGCTATGTCTGCCTGTTGTGCTCAAATCATTTGGATGCGATCTCAACTGATGGATTATGGTTACATATTCAACAAAATCCCGATGTACTGCGACTCCAAAAGTGCTATCGCTATCTCGTGCAACACAGTGCAACATTCCAAGTCCAAACACATCGCTCTCAGATATCACTTCATCAAGGAGCATGTGGAGCAGGGTACCGTTGAGTTGTATTTCGTGGGAACGGAACACCAATTGGCGGATCTTTTCACGAAAGCTTTACCTCATGATCGTTTTGTGAAATTGGTTCACCAAATTGGAATGAGATGTTTGACTCCTCAAGAATTGACAAACTTTCTCAAAAACAAATAACTGAGTCAACCATCCAAACTATTTTGTAAATAATTATTTAAAAAAAAAAAAGTGTGTGTGCAAGTACAAATCCTTATTCAACATTTTGTTCTTTTTAAATTGTCTTTATTCATTTCTGAACAAATGTTGAGGGGGAGACACAAAATTTTACAAATTTTTTATAAATTTGTATTTGCATGTTTTCTGTAACACTGTTGCTTTGTATTGGTTATGATGTTATATCCTAAGGATTATTTGTTTAATTGTTAGGACTTTGATGGTTACAAACAAAAGATTAGAGGACTAAAAGTGCTAAATATTGAAAATCGTTTGGTTAGGATTAATTGTGCTAAATATTGAGGTTAAGGGACTAATTGTGGAAATAGGATAAAAGTTAAAAGTAAAGAATTAAATGCAATCTGAATTAACTGCGCAATTCATTTACTTTCTCTGATATTCTTGTCTCTCGCATTTACTTCCACCCAACAACCCAATCGACGGCTATTATTGATTCTGATCATCCGTTCAAGTTCTAACAAATCTGTGAGTGTTTTCATTATTGTTAAGCGATTATAACATATGGTTTTCATGGAATTAGTGATCCAACGGTGGATTTTGTGTATAATGATTAGTCGAATTTCTAGGTCTTGCGTAGATTTGGGATTTTTTTTAATCCTATGTGTTATGAGTGATTATTCTTGTACTTCTATACTTAGAACTTGATTGTGTAACATAAATGCGTGCCTAATTGTTCCAGAAATTCATCTGAGTGTTTTTTCGTGATTTTAGGGTTTATGTTCATAATTTGGGGAAAATCAAATACGAATGTTTTGGTGTGATTAAAGAGTTGTTATATTGTTGTTATGATAAGAATTGAACATGTGTTGCCTCAGATTAAGCCCAGAAACATCAGTTAGTCGTTAATTGAAATTTAGGGTTTATCAAGAACACGATGCACAAGCAGTTTGATTCTAGAGATTTTGTGGTTAAAAATTGTTATAACTTGGACAAAATGCGTAAAATAGCTTTGTGAACCTATTGCAATTAGTGTGAAATCATTAATCTGTGTTAAAATGAAATGCAAAATCATTGGTGAAAAAAAATCGTCGTCAAAAGGGTTTCGGAATTTCTTGTATAAGATATTTTCGAATTTGCAATTGCTCTCGCAATTGTCATTTGCTTTCGCAATTGGTGGTTGCTATCGCAAATGGTAAGTGCTCTCGCAATTGAAAAACTTTTCTCGCAATTGGAATTTCTCTCGCATTTGAAAATTTTTCTCGCAATTGGAATTTCTCTCGCATTTGACAATTTTTTCTCGCAATTGGATTTTTTCTCGCATTTGACAAGTTTTCTCGCAATTGGTATTTCTCTCGCAATTGGTAATTTCTCTCGCATTTGTCAAAGTCTCTTGCTTTTGACTATCTGCCTTAGAAATTACTAATTTCCATTGAAATTTCAATTTCCTTAAGTCTTGTCAAATTTGAGAGAAGATTTATTATGCAAATTAAAATGATCAATTCATAGATTAACGATTGCTCAGTCATGTTAATAAAGGATGTTATGTGCAAACACTTAGTCTCAACTAATGCTAACACACATATATCCTGCAAATTGGTGTCATAATGCTGTTTCAGATTATCCACAATGTCTTCACAACAACAACAACAACCACTTCCATTGATCACCAAAGCTGAGTTATTCCCACAAGGATTCACGGCTAAGTATGGCAAGAACAATTCAAGAGTGGTCTTCGACAACATCAAGTGTGCTGAACCAAGTTGTCGCATTGTCATCGAAATCCTCAAAAGACATGAATGCCGGAGTATATTGGAAGATTCAGATAGTATTCCTGAGTTATACATCCATCAGATGTGGGGCACTATCAAACCTGATGACAATAACAAATTCTTCACATGCACTCTTGACAGAAAACAAGTCAAAGTCACACCAGCACATCTACGTGAAGCTTTATCTCTACCAAATCCACCGGATACCTCACGACAATACTGGCCTTCACCCACTGAACAAGACATTCTTAACTTTCTCATTGGCATTGGATATGATGTAGATCCAAATCTTCCACTCAACATTCTCTCAAATATCAATGCCAAGTCCATTCCTCAACCATGGAGAGCAATGTACTACATTCTGATTCGATCAGTGTCTGGAAGAGACAGTGGACACGAACATCCAAGACTTTCTCATGTCCAACTCTTCTGGGGATTTGTTACCAAACACAACCTTGATTTTGCTGCTATTATCTGGGAAGATCTTATGTTTCAAATGCATGCTCAGCACAGAAAACCATTGACCAAAATCCCATTTGTCCGTTACACTAAGTTGCTGATCAGTCTTCTCCTTGATAAGCATCATGATATTTCTAATCGACCCGAAGACAGAGAAAGACATGTGATAAAGATGGACACGGATTTCAAATCAGTATACTTCCCAAAGGATAGCACTCACAAACAAGGTCTTAAGCTGTTTGATGTTCTACTTACTGATGAGGTCAAGGAAACTCCTGCTTACGAAGATTACATTCAGGCTTATGAAAAGAAGCTTGTCGGCATCACTAAAATGACTGAGGGACCAGGTTCTTCCAAGACTCGTTCCAAAAGTAGTAGAGCTAGTAAAACTGGAAGTGCATCTAGTGCTTCAAAGAGACAACCCCCAAGCAAGAGGAGAATTATTAAGACAGCTCCAAAACCGAAAGTTGAAGACATTGGTTTTCGTGATGAATCCTCTGAATCCTCTGAAGACACTGAACCAGAATTAGAAATACTTAATGAGCAAGAAGCTGAATTTCAGACAAAGCTTGACTTAGAGAATGCAGCTAAGGCAAGTATTAAGCAAAAGAAGATTGATGAAGAAAGAAGAGCAGATCTACAGAAGAGAGTAATGAGGGAATTGGAAGAAAAGAAGAAGGAAGAGATTGCTAAGGGAGCAGGAGGATCAGGAGTCACTCTAGCACCAGTCTCATCCCCTAATCCGGTTAATCAACCCGGTGTCTCACAACCTTCCACTGTTCAGCCAGATACGGTTAATCAACCCGCTATGGCTACATCTACGGTTCCCCCTCCTCAATCAAGCTCGGTTAATCAACCCGACTTGGAGATTCAAACACAATCTGAGTCTGAAAAGATAGTCTTTATAGAAAATGAAATTTCCGATTCAATGTTTGACGACATCCCACATCAAGAGGAGGTACATCACCATGATGACACTGGTGAATGGGGAAATTCTTATGAAGAAAAAGAAATTACTGGATCAAAGGAAACAGAAGCGGCAAATGAGCTGGAGGCACTTGATGCAGCAGAAAGGAAAAGGAAGGAAGAAATGGAAAGGAAACAAAAGGAGGATGAGGAAGCAGATAACTACATTATCTCTCCATTGAATGATCCATTTAATAAGTCTCCTCAACAACAACCACGAGATCAGACTCCTCCCATTCCTTCTCCCAAACCTTTCTCACCTCCTACTTCACCTCCCAAGCATCAAACTCCTCCAGTATCACCGAGAAAATCTCCAAGACCTTCATCTTCATCTCACAAGAATTCTGCATCTCCTAATTCATCATCATCTATACCATCACTCACTCCATCACCATCAAAGTCACCACCACACAAAGGCAAAGCAACAATGGCAGAAAGAATCAGAACAGTCATGAAAGGCAAACATGTCAGTAAAATCGCCAAAGTCACAAGAGTTGAAGTTCTGTCACCCATATCCAGGCAAATTAAGAAAGCAGCCAAACTTGCTCAAGCAAGAAAAGAGAGCAGGTTGCAAGGACAAATGTCAGAAATGAAAAATCTTATCAAAGATCTGTCTGATCAAGTCAAGGAGATGCAGGAAACAAAGCAGAATATAGATGAGTTTCTTACTTTTGATATTGAAGATCATATCAAAAGTAATACAAGACATTATGTCAAACGCTTCACTGCTGATCTTCAGAAAAATATTAACGAGAATGTCAATACTCAACTTGATGTCAAGGTCAAAGAAGCAATCATCTCAAATTCTGGCTTCAAGCAACTCAAAGACTTCACCACTGAAGAACTCAAACTTGAACTTCTCAACAGACTCCATGCTATGACATCTCCTTCTCCTGAAGATATCAGTCTCATAAAGTCTATTGAAGCACACATTGAGAAGGTTTCTTGCAAGGTTGCTGCTGATAAAGGTAAAAGGATTCGTGATGACGAAAATGAGGACCAAGATCCAAATCCCACACAGAAGAAACAAAAGAATGGGAGTGGATCTGGAATTCACATTCAGGAACTAACAGAGCAGAAAACCTCTTCACCATCTCCAACTCATCAAGAATCTGGTCCTAAGGAAACTGAGCATCACTTTGAACATTTCCTACATGAAGACATTAAGTTTCAACCTTAAGATGATCCACCTCAACCACCTCCAAAACCAGCTAAATCTAAACCTTCCAGCAGTAAGAAATCTTCTAAAGAACCAGCTGTGATTACATGGTTAGATACTGATGAAGACTTACAAGGAAACGACTGGTTCGACAATCTTGCAAAGGCTTAAATCAACGACGACGAAGCTTCAAAAATAGAAGATAGCACGTTTGAATACACTCAGAAGGTCAAACATGCATTCAACATTAAGAAGATGACAAAAAGAGAGCTTCGTAGAGTAAAAAATGATGCCTTCACTCTTTTAAAGGACAAATCTGCAAGTGCTGCTGAGTTGGAATATCATCTGGAGAACATTGTTAGGGCATTATCCAAAGACTTCGATTGGACAAATCCAGATGTATTCAGGGAAGGTGGTCTTGACAGTAAGAAACGTCCATACATCACTGACTGGACAAAACCACTTCCTGTGATACGACCATACCATGGAATGTCAGAAATTCCATTCGCATTCTTCTTCAATCAAGATCTGGAACTACTTGTACATGGGGCTTCCAGTAAAGTCAAATATGCTACCTCAATCACATTCACTCCTGCTGCAAACTACACAAATCCTGCCATTGAAGAAGAAGCTAGACACCGTAAACTCTTCATCAACAAAGTTGCTAAATATGATCGTGACGCTGAACTTGGAATTCACCACTGGTTTGACAAACGTAAGTCGTGGTACAAGTACAAGCTTGGTCTCATGGCATCTCGTGAAAAGGTGTTCAGTGATCTTCGTATCAAGGCAGTGATTGATGCCAAGGGATTACAAAATCTTGGCTACACTTTCATTTCTGAAATCACTGTTCGCAGACAAGATGATCTACTTTACACGTTCAATGAAGCAGATTTTTCCGCACTCAATCTCAATGACATTGAAGATTTGTATTTGATGAAAGTACAAGGGAAGCTGAATCATCTTAATCCTACTCTTCTGTATGCATTTAGCACGGCTATCTGTCACTTCATCAGAAGAACGGTTATCAAAGAACGTGTTGAGGACCTTCAACTTGGAATTGAAAGCTATCAGAAGAAGTTGAATCTTGAGGAACCCATGTTTACTCTTACTGACAACAGAGAGCCTCAGTACTTGCTCAAGAACGACCCTGTCTTCGGATTCGTCTACAGAAGTGCTACAAACACTAACCGTTTCATGCCACATAAAGAGATTCACAAGTTTTGTGATGACACTCTGAAGAATGTTCGAGATGGGTTAGTCACACGGGTTCAGGATCAAATATTGAAGAAGCACAAGAAATGGAATCATCATCAGCTTCGGCAAGTTAAGAATTTTATCTGGTCGATCGAAGAAAGGCTCTACCGAAGGGATCAGATGAGGAGATTGGAAACTTATGTTGGTGGTCGTCCTCCATTTGCCATCCGATTGTTTCAGAGGACAGATCCTAAATTCACCACTTTTGGCAAAGGCGGTTAATTGTAAGAATTTGATTTCAATATTCATTATTCATTCATAATTCTTACTTATATGACTGTTATACGACTACGGCTTGTGCACACATAACAGTGTACAACCCGGACCCCAAAGAAAGGACCCTGAGGTACGCTTCAGTGCCTCAATCCTGAAAAAGGAGCGAAAGCTTCTTACTTATGAGCAGAATTAAAACCAGAATGTTTTCTAAAGTTTTTCCAAACATTCTGCTCATAAGATCAAGTATTCCCTTGTTAAGGGGGAGTATTTGCAAATATAATCTTTGTTCAGAAAAATACAAATGTTCTTGAAATTCTTCCCTAAAACTCAAAAACAACATATTTTAATCATAAACGTTTTTCCAAAACATCATGAGTATGCTATTTTTGAGGGGGAGAAGTAAAAGATGATTAAAATATGATGTCTCATTTGCTGGAATCTCGTGTGCTCAAACTCAGAATTGACCCTCGAATTGACGAATAGGAAAGTCAGTAGTCGAAAGGACATGTCCCGGACGGGTAATAATTTCAAGCCAGTTTAACTGGTGATGTAAGCGTGTCTCGCAAAGGACGTGTCTGAGTAGAATGTACCGATTTCGAGCGATAATCTTTGAATTTGATCTGGACGGGTAATAATTTCAAGCCAGTTTAACTGGTGATGTAAGCGTGTCTCGCAACGATCAGGTTCATTGAAAGTCAATCAATTCAAAAGTGCCAACTCTTTCCGGCATGTGCAAATTTCAAATTTATTACTTATGCGCACATGTTAAGGGGGAGTCTTTCTGAAAAACATCAAACTCTCAAAGTGTCAACAAAATGTCTTTACAAATTATCGACACTTTGAGAGATTTTCAATTGTTTTGGTTTTATGGCATCATTAGGATAGTCATGGAGTTATAAGGTGACTAAGGTTAGGGAAAACTGTCCTATGATCCGCCAGAGCCGGAGGGATCTACCCAAGGACAATACCAATAGTTTAGAACTAGAAAGTCCTAGGTATGATATAAAAAAGGAGAAAATGAATGAACGGAGAAAGAAGGGGTTGAAGAATTAAAAAGAAAAGCAAAGAAAAGGGTGAAAAGAAATAGCCCTCCATTTGTTCAACCTTAGGGCAGATACCGGGTTCAATTCATAATCTACTGGTTGATGAGCATCACCGGTATTGAAGACTAAAGACGTCATGGACCCAGTGACGCACTAATAAACCTTCTAAGCCACTCAAGTGTCTCTCAAAAGACATTTGTTTCATTCACACGGAGAACCCTTCATAATATATCGACCTCTCATTACGAGAGTGTTGATATTGAAAAAGGAGGCAATCTGCTCCACGCCTCCGATGACCAAACAAACGTGCACTTATTGAGTCTAGAGCCATGAGATTCATAAAAGATCTCTTAGGTACACTTAGTATTACTCTGTTGTTCTACATCATGGGCAGCAGATGTAAAATTAAGAAAGTGTCCTTCGCAGATCTTAGCAATCTGCCGAGAACATTCATGAGAAAAGTCACAATTGTGATTATCAATGATTGAATGGAAATCCTGCCAGAGCAACATCAAACAACTCTGACAGCAGGTCACTTCGGTAACTCCTTGTGGGTTACGCTTAGTGTTTGCTCCAAATGGTCTACAGTCGTGGGGTGATCTCCAGCGACTCACTGAATCGTGGGTGCACTTCGGTGTGTCCGTGTAATCCCTTTCGGGGGAATCCGGTTCAGAACGGTCTGGGTTAGGATTTGAGAAAGTCTTCACACTATGCTGTTGATGATCTCAAGTCTGAGCCTGTAAGTACCGGTTGGTTCGTGCTGTTGCTGCTGAGGAGCTGGAGTTCGACCATCAAGACTCCATCATGTTCATATCTTGAAGTAATGATTTTTTCGCAAAGACTCAGTAACATCAAAAGTTCAACATATGATACAGAAACAAGTCAAAGACATATGAGCATGATGGAGAAGACGAGAAGACGTTGGAGATTGGCAGATAGAGACAACATCATATCATCATTACACAAGAACAAAGAAACAAAGATTATAAAGACGTCAGAAGCCTAAGAAGCAAAGAAGACGTCGAGCAACATTGATGATCAAGACTTAGGGGGAGATTGTTAGGAACACGTTTTAAATATTTACAAGTCTTGTTCATTTAAATTAAATGTTGCACGTTTAAGGACTATATTGTTTGTAATTATGGACCGGTCCATTAGTAGTCCATGGACCGGTCACATTAGTAAGTTTATTCTAGTCACATGCAAGGGAATATTCTTAGAATTATTCCCCTCCCATTGCCTATAAATAGAAGGCATGGGATGCATTCTTATTGTTGGTTCTTTCATGTATGTGCGAAAGCTCTGCTTGTGTGTTAATCGAATTAAGTGAAAGCCTTCCATTATTCTCTTCTCTTCTTAATTCTCTTATTTAGTTAATCGTATTAGCTTATTTCTTTTCATACGTAGCTTAAATCGAGATAAGTAGTAAGTGCTTTATTAGTCATTAACGAGTGTGTGTTTGAGATAATTTACGTGACCAACAATAAGCCAAACAAATCAATGGAAAAAAATCCAATGTGCAAAAACTATCTATCATTATATTTGATAGGCTTGCACATGAAATACACATAAAAGCATATGAATGTACTTACCCAAGAGACAAGGACATGTTCTCTGGGTGGGCGTTTACTGTAAATAGGTACACGGCCCGTTAAGAGTTGTAGCAAAACGACACCATAGTTATATATATCTGATTGGGTGGTAAGTTTGCCGGTTGTAGCGTACCTAAAGATAAAATATATAGTTAAGATTAGGAGACAACATTATACCTTTCCATCCACACATTCATGTGTGCCAAGCATTTTGTTATCAGGATATTTCTCTGCTGACATGCTGTAATTAATATGACCAAACAGGCTTGGTAAAGATTTTGGGACATGTAGCTCTGAGTAGCTATCTTTTCCCAAACAAAGTGAAAATCAACCTGAGGATGTTGATGTTTGCTAATGCCAAGCTCCAGTAAAAGGGTTTGTAGACAAGTAAGTTTCAGTACAGCCAGACTCATCAAGAGGTTTTATATTCTGGCTCAACTTAGTGGAAGATAAGTGAAGCATGTATTTACGCGAACTATTAGTAGATATCACTCTCTTAGTTTGTTTCTGATAATCTTTTGGGTATTAACTTTTGCTTATTCCAAACTGCTTATTTATGGATTTATTGGATAAGAAGCCAACATGTTGATTCCACATACTCCATGAGAATCTGCTATGTTACGTGCCATGTACATATAACCATCCATTTATCGCGATATTTCCCATGAGTTCTTTAGAATCCAATAATCGATTCCATCTTTTAATCATACCCAACTATCAATACAAAATGATCTAAACTGGTCATTAAACTTCCTGCGCGGTGAGTCAGTGGGGAATTGGTTAGTTAGAAACACAAACCTTTGATTCAATTGAAATGCTCTTTCACTGCCACATATCCCCACACTCATGAGCTGAACTGCAACAGCTTGTAGTAGATGATCTTCATTGTTTTTGGAAATATCAGTGTAACCATCAATCGCGACAATGTTTATTTTCTTCTGCAGTTTACACAATTACCACATTAAATTTGATTTGGTTAACCATTAAACAATTTGGCAATAAAAGATGAAAATGATGGACAAAGTCATTACCTCCTTTTGTTGCAAAAAGTTTGTTTGCCTAGATACTGTTAATCCTCTTCTGTACCCACAAAGATGATGGCTACTTGGTGTAAAAAGTTGCAGTTAGACCTTTTGACCCATTATTTAACTCATCAGACCCACCCGTGAACCAAACTCAACTTCAAATGACTCAAAGTTTGTAGTCCGTTAAGAATGCTTAGTTGATTACCCGTAAATGAAATAACATGACATAAGCAGTCTAAAGTGGCTATTTTCAAATAACTTATTCCAGAAAGCAATACATGTGCAGGCACCAATATACATTGGAAAACCTTTAATTAAAATGACAGCTAAGCAATTGAGACAAACAAAATAACCACTACTGAATAGTATACGCGAGCATGAAAGTAGCCCAGCAAACACAAACAAATCAACTTTTAGCAGAAGACTGCTGTAATAGGGTGTTTGGTTGTTGGCAGGGTGTTTGGATGGTTGCTGTAACATGGTGTTTGGTTGTAGCGCTAAGGGTTCTAATAAGATACTGAAATAAACAACGTCCAAAACTGTAATTTGTGGAGTGTGTATATCAGTTTGCTCAAAGTAACCTGAAAACCTAGCAAAGGTATCTTTGACTTTAGATTAACCACCAGTTAGCTCTGCTATTAGCCATGCAATTCATCAGCCATGTAATTTGAACCTCGTGTACATATCCCTTTGAAATGTATACATGGATGGTTCATACATTTTTTTAGCATTTGACTTTCAAACGAATTACATGGATGGTTTGATTAAGCATGAACCTTTGTTTTCAATTGCTCTATTAGTTTCAGAATTGATGTATACCTGCACCATACATTGTACTGGTAGAATATCTCTTCCGAATTCTTGATAGAAACTTTGAGGTGATTAGTAAATTTCCCCTTGGCAGCATATTCTCGGGTATTACAGTATGAATGATGGGAGATGTTGAAGTGTAACATTCTTTACATGACCTACTTCCGTTTCACCACCACGTCACATCAATTCAAAGTACACTACTGTCTTCATCATCTGCTCTTCCTGATTAATCAAAGTATAAAAGTGGTGCAAATTGGTTTCTAAGACTACAAAAAATAATTGAAAATTTTGATGCATTTAAGAACATATGCAAATTAAGTTGTCTAATCGAGGTTCATGAAGTTAAGATTGAGTTAATGTTAGGACACACCTTTACAAAGAGGGTGCTTGGAGCCAGCAAAGAATGAACGTCAACACCATTGAGATAATCCGTTAATTCTGATCATCAAAACTTTAATCTATTGCTTTTCTTCCGCACAAAACATCAAACATTATCACGCCAAACATGTAAACATCAGACTTTTGAGTTGTACCTCTTATATAATTTGAAGTCTGATTCGTTGGGCCTGTTTTGGATAACCCAAAGTCGCATATCTTAGCTACCCAATAACCTTGCAGACCTGCAACTCCAGCATGTCGCAAGATTTCACGTCCCCTTGTTTGTGTGCTCGATGATCCTATAAACGTTGTTGCGCATGCTCATTAATAGTGCAAATTATGTTAGTAACTAATAAAGAAAAATGGTAAGTTGGCTAAAATAAAAGTTACCAGATTGTAGGCGAATGGGTGGCAATCCAACTGAAGAAACATCAACAAAAGTCATGGTCTAGATGTCGAAAACGTACTGTCAACTATAGCAACCTGGTAAGTTGTATATTGAAAATAAAAGTATCGTTAGTTGCACTGGACAGTAGCATGTAAGCAAAGGCGATGTTTGATGGTCAGTGGTATCTATCTTTTGCTTACCCTTGTCGAAAGGTTTTTAATCATATTATACATAATCCAACTAAAGAAGCATAAAAAAGACCAGTTGTGTAACTACATAGTTATTTAGAAATGCAAGCTTAAAAGTGAAAGTTAGACACAACATAAATTTTAATATATGTATCATCTTAATTGTATGTAATATATTAGCATCACTAATATTGTCAATTGCTCTCCTATGTTCTGACATCAAGACAAGGATAAGGTATTAAGCTAGGCAAATACCACAACAATGTCACAAAAAATCAGCTGAGAACAATTTGGGTCTAGCTCTTGCTTGACCTTGGATAGGAATTATTACTCTCACATAAATTAAGATTAGTAAAAGCAAACCTCTAACACAGCAGCGTACTGCACTTTTGCATTATAAGGATATCATTGCCAAGAAAGTGATAACCTGTCTACACACAACTACAAACAACATAGACTTTAGGGGGGGGGGCGATACAGGGACCCAAAATAATACTTCAGGTTTTATAGCAGATAGAATTACCAATTTTTTTTCACGAATGGCCACTCCACCTGCGATGACTTCTATATCTTGGCATTAATTGAGATGGACAACCTTTCATTCTTCAAGAATAAAGAGACTTGAGTTATAGTAAAACATAATACATCTGGTGCATCCTAGCTTTAACTTAAATACTTTTATGAGTCTAATGGGTAAACTTTTTAGAGTCGGTTAAATATGTCATTGCTAATGGACCAGAACTGTTACGATATAATGCTTTGAAACCTCTGAGAGTCAAAAGAGTACCTATGGGGAGTAGATAAACATTACTAACTGAATTTTTCCTCCAAAGAAAGCACCTGGTCAACACATAAGTGGCCGAGATCAGAAACACAAAAATGCTTAACATCACGTATATGACATATTGACATGTGAACATGTGTTAAAGCTGATAAAATATGTATATGACGTATATGACATCACGTAATTGATGCATATCAGAGCTGTGTAATCAAACATATCGAGAATAACCTAACTATTAAAATACAATTATAAATTGATGAAACAATATATAGAAGTCACCAGTATCATAAACTTTCTCTAGTGGTATCTTCATGCACAGACAATTCAATCTTAACAACCCCTAATCTAAATATTTGACCATTGCTGTTGGTGATTACATCCACATAGCTCCAAGGCTGCAATCAAATGAGATGTTACGCTCACTTGCATAATAGATGTTGGCATCCCAACATAAGCATTTTAATATGATAGCATGCAATTTTATTAAGAATAATAACATGTAACTTACCGCATAGAAGTACCTCGGAAAATTGATCACCTTGTAAATTGACCAGGGGCGGGAAACTATAAGAATTAGGGATGGGGCGGGGATGAGCAACCCTACGGGTACCTTACACTAAATTGGCCTGTGTATAATTTTTATCCAAAAAAAGTATACATTTAAGCTCCAAATCATAACTCCATATATCGACAACCTAGTCAACTACGATGAATAAGGTTCCGAGTCCTTACCCTATTGTTATCCCTATCCTACTCTACCGTAATTCAGTAGTCTTAAACCACTCAAGTGTGTCTTAGTGACAAAAGGGCTTGTGAGTATTGAAATAGCAGTCGTACATTAACAACACAAATCAGTAATGATCATATAACCAAAAAAACACAAAACGATAACATAATGTACCTGCAAGTCTGAAACCTACACACTTTAGAAACTATTTCGACAATATATAAAAATGACTTAATTAGAGCGAGAAGAAGCACATAATGTACCTGCAACCTATACAATGTTGTTATCTCATATTGTCGCGTGTTGGTTATACTTGATGTAATCGAGTCTTTTCGTCAGCAGCCTAAAAATTTAAAGGCGAATTCAAAATGTTTAATCAACGGAAATGTAAAAGTGACAAAACCCAGTGGAACTGGTCATTAAACTTCCCGCGCGGTGAGTGAGTGGGGAATTGGTTAGTTAGAAACACAAACCTTTGATTCAATTGAAATGCTCTTTCACTGCCACATATCCCCACACTCATGAGCTGAACTGCAACAGCTTGTAGTAGATGATCTTCATTGTTTTTAGAAATATGAGTGTAACCATCAATCGCGACAATGTTTATTTTCTTCTTTAGTTTACACAATTACCACATTAAATTTGATTTGGTTAACCATTAAACAATTTGACAATAAAAGATGAAAATAATGGACAAAGTCGTTACCTCCTTTTGTTGCAAAAAGTTTGTTTGCCTAGATACGGTTAATCCTCTTCTGTACCCACAAAGATGATGGCTACTTGGTGTAAAAAGTTGCAGTTAGACCTTTTGACCCATTATTTAACTCAACAGACCCACCCGTGAACCAAACTCAACTTCAAATGACTCAAAGTTTGTAGTCCGTTAAGAATGCTTAGTTGATTACCCGTAAATGAAATAACATGACATAAGCAGTCTAAAGTGGCTATTTCCAAATAACTTATTCCAGAAAGCAATACATGTGCAGGCACCAATATACATTGGAAAACCTTTAATTAAAATGACAGCTAAGCAATTAAGACAAACAAAATAACCACTACTGAATAGTATACGCGAGCATGAAAGTATCCCAGTAAACACAAACAAATCAACTTTTAGTAGAAGACTGCTGTAATAGGGTGTTTGGTTGTTGGCAGGGTGTTTGGATGGTTGCTGTAACATGGTGTTTGGTTGTAGCGCTAAGGGTTCTAATAAGATACTGAAATAAACAATGTCCAAAACTGTAATTTGTGGAGTGTGTATATCAGTTTGCTCATAGTAACCTGAAATCCTAGCAAAGGTATCTTTGACTTTAGATTAACCACCAGTTAGCTCTGCTATTAGCCATGCAATTCATCAGCCATGTAATTTGAACCTCGTGTACATATCCCTTTGAAATGTATACATGGATGGTTCATACATTTTTTTAGCATTTGACTTTCAAACGAATTACATGGATGGTTTGATTAAGCATGAAACTTTGTTTTCAATTGCTCTATTAGTTTCAGAATTGATGTATACCTGCACCATACATTGTACTGGTAGAATATCTCTTCCGGATTCTTGATAGAAACTTTGAGGTGATTAGTAAATTTCCCCTTGGCAGCATATTCTCGGGTATTACAATATGAATGATGGGAGTTGTTGAAGTGTAACATTCTTTACATGACCTACTTCCGTTTCACCACCACGTCACGTCAATTCATAGTACACAACTGTCTTCATCATCTGCTCTTCCTGATTAATCAGAGTAAAAAAGTGGTGCAAATTGGTTTCTAAGACTACAAAAAATAATTGAAAATTTTGATGCATTTAAGAACATATGCAAATTAAGTTGTCTAATCGAGGTTCATGAAGTTAAGATTGAGTTAATGTTAGGACACACCTTTACAAAGAGGGTGCTTGGAGCCAGCAAAGAATGAACGTCAACACCATTGAGATAATCCGTTAATTCTGATCATCAAAACTTTAATCTATTGCTTTTCTTCCGCACAAAACATCAAACATTATCACGCCAAACATGTAAACATCAGAATTTTGAGTTGTACCTCTTATATAATTTGAAGTCTGATTCGCTGGGCCTGTTTTGGATAAGCCAAAGTCGCATATCTTAGCTACCCAATAACCTTGTAGACCTGCAACTCCAGCATGTCGCAAGATTTCACGTCCCCTTGTTTGTGTGCTCGATGATCCTATAAACGTTGTTGCGCATGCTCATTAATAGTGCAAATTATGTTTGTAACTAATAAAGAAAAATGGTAAGTTGGCTAAACTAAAAGGTACCAGATTGTAGGCGAATGGGTGGCAATCCAACTGAAGAAACATCAACAAAAGTCACGGTCTAGATGTCGAAAACGTACTGTCAACTGTAGCAACCTGGTAAGTTGTATATTGAAAATAAAAGTATCGTTAGTTGCACTGGACAATAGCATGTAAGCAAAGGCGATGTTTGATGGTCAGTGGTATCTATCTTTTGCTTACCCTTGTCGAAAGGTTTTTAATCATATTATACATAATCCAACTAAAGAAGCATCAAAAAGACCAGTTGTGTAACTACATAGTTATTTAGAAATGCAAGCTTAAAAGTGAAAGTTAGACACAACATAAATTTTAATACATGTATCATCTTAATTGTATGTAATATATTAGCTTCACTAATATTGTCAATTGCTCTCCTATGTTCTGACATCAAGACAAGGATAAGGTATTAAGCTAGGCAACTACCACAACAATGTCACAAAAAATCAGCTGAGAACAATTTGGGTCAAGCTCTTGCTTGACCTTGGATATGAATTATTACTCTCACATAAATTAAGATTAGTAAAAGCAAACCTCTAACACAGCAGCGTACTGCACTTTTGCATTATAAGGATATCATTGCCAAGAAAGTGATAACCTGTCTACACACAACTACAAACAACACAGACTTTAGGGGGGGGGGGCGATACAGGGACCCAAAATAATACTTCTGGTTTTATAGCAGATAGAATTACCATTTTTTTTTTCAAGAATGGCCACTCCACCTGCGATGACTTCTATATCTTGGCATTAATTGAGATGGACAACCTTTCATTCTTCAAGAATAAATAGACTTGAGCTAGTAAAACGTAATACATCCGGTGCATCCTAGCTTTAACTTAAATACTTTTATGAGTCTAATGGGTAAACTTTTTAGAGTCGGTTAAATATGTCATTGCTAATGGACCAGAAATGTTACGATATAAGGCTTTGAAATCTCTGAGAGTCAAAAGAGTACCTATGGGGAGTAGATAAACGTTACTAACTGAATTTCGCCTCCAAACAAAGCACCTGGTCAACACATAAGTGGCCGAGATCAGAAACAAAAAAATGGTTAACATCACGTATATGACATATTGACATGTGAACATGTGTTAAAGCTGATAAAATATGTATATGACGTATATGACATCACGTAATTGATGCATATCAGAGCTGTGTAATCAAACGTATCGAGATTAACCTAACTATTAAAATACAATTATAAATTGATGAAACAATATATAGAAGTCACCTGTATCATAAACTTGCTCTAGTGGTATCTTCATGCACAGACAATTCAATCTTAACAACCCCTAACCTAAATATTTGACCATTGCTGTTGGTGATTACATCCACATAGCTCCAAGGCTGCAATCAAATGAGATGTTACGCTCACTTGCATAATAGATGTTGGCATCCCAACATAAGCATTTTAATATGATAGCATGCAATTTCATTAAGAATAATAACATGTAACTTACCGCATAGAAGTACCCCGGGAAATTGATCACCTTGTAAATTGACCAGGGGCGGGACACTATAAGAATTAGGGATGGGGCAGGGATGAGCAACCCTGCGGGTACCTTACACTAAATTGGCCTGTGTATAATTTTTATCCAAAAAAAGTATACATTTAAGCTCCAAATCATAACTCCATATATCGACAACCTAGTCAACTACGATGAATAAGGTTTCGAGTCCTTACCCTATTGTTATCCCTATCCTACTCTACCGTAATTCAGTAGTCTTAAACCACTCAAGTGTGGCTTAGTGGCAAAAGGGCTTGTGACTATTGAAATAGCAGTCGTACATTAACAACACAATTCAGTAATGATCATATAACCAAAAAAAAACACAAAACGATAACATAATGTACCTGCAAGTCTGAAACCTACACACTTTAGAATCTATTTCGACAATATATAAAAATGACTTAATTAGAGCGAGAAGAAGCACATAATGTACCTGCAACCTATACAATGTTGTTATCTCATATTGCCGCGTGTTGGTTATACTTGATGTAATCGAGTCTTTTCGTCAGCAGCCTAAAAATTTAAAGGCGAATTCAAAATGTTTAATCAACGGAAATGTAAAAGTGACAAAACCCAGTGGAAGGTGAAGGTGCATACCGCTCAAGACCACTTACATTGCTGATTTTCTGTATTTTCTGTATTTGAGTGTCTCCTTGGCAGCCTAAAAAGTTAAACTCAAAGTCAAAAACTTTAATCAAGGCAAATCTATCATCAACATCATTAATAAAGATTATCATGTACCTGATGTTGATCTTACAAAGAGAATTGGCATCCTTCCTGCAAATTAATTTAATAACGTGGTAAGAAGTCACTGATTTCAATATTTACACACCTGTAAATTAATTTCATAACGTGGTAAGAAGTCACTGATTTCAATATTTACACAGCTGCAACTTGAAGCAACTTAAAATATGTAAGACAATAAACAACAAATGATCGGTAATTTTGTGCCTCACCGACCCCTACTGATGCGTGGTTTTGCAACCTTACAACAGGTTTTACCTCTCGAGGGATCTCAAGAGGCTTACCACCCCACCAGGCAGTGTACCTGACCGATGTAGTATAGTGTAGTGGTAAGTACGGGGGATTGATCGTTCTCCACAGGGAATAGTGTTCGTTAGGTATGAAAGACTACTCTAATAGGTCTAAGGGTTGAGGAAGATTCTTTTTTATATTTTTATATTTTTATGAAAGCAAGTAAAATCTCGGGTTTGAAGGAGTGGGCGGAATTAGTTGCTAGTCAACTAACCCAAATTACTACGAATGCAAATAAAATAAAATAACTGAAAATAAAATGTTGGTGAAAACTTAAGTGTAGAGAAATGTGTTTACTTAGATTTCCTTACTCCCTAACTATCTTTTACCGGTTGATTAGTGTGTATTAGTCGCGTGGATGACGGGTGTTATTCCTTAATACCAATCGTGGGGTGGCGTACGTACTTCCCCAACTCTACAAGCTCCTACTTCACTCCTATGTCGAGCCGGCTAGGAAGCTCCTAACATGGGATCACTAGAATTCGCTTGTGCATTAAATACAACCATAAAAAACTTTAGTACGCATTTGGTTCATGTTTCTTAAGACGTTCAAGCAAGTTACCGAATAGGAAGTTAGCCAGTTTTCTTAAGCCTAACATAGATAAACAATCATCCAATACAACTAATAACACACTAATAACCAATAATCAATAGCTAGGTTTCATTAGATCTAAGCAAACACAAGATAAATCTAGCCTAACATGTTAAACAAAAGACAAGAACAAGATAAAATCAAACAACACATAGACATATTGAATGATTAATTGATAACTTATCTTTCAATGTAACATGGAAGATCTCAAGGCAAAAAGCCTTGAAAAAGATGCTAAAATCGTCTTAGGGTTTTCTCCCAAAAATTCCACACTAAGCTCTCCCCCTAATGACAAAAAATTAGAAAACTATATATAGACTTTTGGATCTGACGGCGTCACCTTATGGAGTGTGACGCCGTCACCTCGCTGCTTCTAGGGTTCCCGGATGACCTTCTTGACGCCGTCCCTCTTTAGCTCTCCAAAATCCGTTCTGGCTTATCAAGGCTTGACGCCGTCAGACCTTGAACGTGACGCCGTCCCTCTTTGAATTAAGCCGTGACGCCCTTGATCAGGTTAAAGCGTGACGCCGTCAGAATTTACATGCAATTTTCACTGGCTTATCATGAGTAAATTTCACGTCCACCTTTTCTTGCCAAACCATGACGCCGTCCAGAGTAGAATCTGACGCCGTCAAGGGTAACTTTTAGCCGATTTTTTGAGACTTTGTCGTTTTCTTCACTTTTATGCTCCAAAAACGTCCAAAATGCCTCCTTTTCCAGATTTCTCCTCAAAAGTACCTAAAATGACAAAAGGAATGATTTAGGGCAATATTTGATCAAATAAATACGATTTAGGGCTTAAATGACCCCTTAAAAGTGGTACACTTTTCGCTTCATCACCTACTTTTCACATGCTGTGATGTTTGGATTGTATAATCATAGTTATCTGCTAACGACGAAAAATGCGAGAAACACGAATTCATAGAGTTTACATGAGATAGATTCTGGATTAAAAAAAAAACTACCTGATTGTCTTGACATCCTTTTCCCATCAGCATAGTCCAAAGATGAGTCAAAAATCTGCAACATAAAGGAGAAGCGCAATCAAATTCTTGATTTTTAATCAAATGGCCATTGACTTATCTGATCCTAATTTGAAATTGGAATAGCTGATTGTTGGTACTGGGGCATTTTGTGGACTTATACTGTTTTCGCCTCAATGCATGATATTAGCCCACATAAAACCTGCATTAAATATTTTCCATGTCAATCTCAACATGATTGACTCCAGTTAGTGAGTCTATCAAATACTTGATCGCAGTCATATATTCTGGAGAGGCGATATCTTCGATTTTTATATATGTGCACCAAATTGGCAATTTAAATCATCATGAATAAGTGAATCGTTCTGTAAAAAATAATCAACAAACTTTAGGAGGGATTGAATGGTGCAGGAATGAATAAAGAAGCACGTTAGGGTTTTCTGGAGAGCCTCACAATTGAAGCGCATTAGGTTTTTATTTAATGGTTTTTTAATCGCAGAATGGAATTAGATATATGTGAATTAGCAAAAATAAAATAAATTGCACAGGTTTATAGCTTTCGAGTTACATAATATCTCCAAAAAGTTGTAGTGGTTCAGTGGTTAAGATACCACATATTATATGCATGGTCTTGAGTTCGAATCCATGCAGGTGCATTTTTGCAAAAAAAATAAATCAGCCGAATTTAATAAAAAAATTGCTTACATGGCATAGTTTATGATTATGTGGCATTGAGGTGGCATTTATGTGGCATTATCTACGTGTAACACCTCCTGTTATATATAATTTAGATATATATATATATATATATATATATATATATATATATATATATATATATATAATATATATATATATATATATATATATATATATATATATATATATATATATATATATATATATATAAATTGTTCCATAGCCGAACCTACATAAACCCTCCCCCTTGGACATCATTGAACTTGAGTATAGCCTATCTTATCTCTTGCAAATTATCAAGTCTCAGCTAGGGGGAATATATTCCCACAACTTGTCATTTTAAAATCATAAAAACTATATACACATGTATATACATATCGTTATACATACGCACACTTACTCACTCACTCTTAAACACTTTCAAACCCTTTCCTCCCTAGACTCACTCATTTTCGAACCCTCACAAAGAACAGGAAGCATTTCGAAACCTTTTGGACCCAATTCCAAGTCGTAAAGCTTGTTCTTGAAGCTTTTGTGATCGTTTAAACGTTTTCTCACCACCTTTGGGTGTGGTAAGATCATAAAAACCCTATCCTCATTCATTTATATGAGTTCTATTTCACCTTGCATCATTTTAAAGTCATTCGATTCCATATATATACATATCATGCAATGTACTCATTTACTCGATCGTATTTTACTTTTGTACGTATATTTCGAGTTCTTTTGATTATTTTATGTACACATTATGACCTCCTAATCATGGATGGCTAGATTTAACGCATACAACTTTTATTTAACGTTTACGTATTCATTTCAAGTCATTTCGAGCATCATTTTTATCTTGTGTACATCGCATATTTCATACTTCTTATATATGTCACTTTTATTACTTCATACCATGTATAAATCGAATAAGAAACGACTCCATATAATCGGATACATATATACAATATGTTGTTTTCATTACTCGACCTATTTCTTTACTAGCCAAACTAATAAAATGATGTTTTGAGTTTCCTTTTATAAGATCGTATAAGCCCTCTTATAATCCTAAACCAAACGCTACTCGAACCGGATGAAACCCCCTTTTATTATTTACCGAGTGGGCTTTAACCCAAAATAAGCCCATTAAGCTTTGGCGAATAAGCAGTAAATAAGCAGTTTAAATATAATTTTGTGATGATAAAATAAGCCCAATCAAAAGCCCAACACCCTCTTAAACCCAACGATTCGCAAAACGTTATTGGGCTTTAGTATGGCTCGTTAAAAGCCCAATAATCAGAAAATAAGCTCTTTTCTAAAATAAGCAGTTAAGTTTGACTTAAATAAGCTTTATAGACTTAGGAAAACTTTTAGAAAACTTTTCCTAACCTTTTTGTGATTTTTGGACTAAACTTACAAAGTATTTCAACCTCAAGGACTAAAACTGCCAACTTCGCAAACTTGTGTTCTAAACTATCAAAACTGTAAATTAAGGGTAAAAATTGTTAAAACAAGAAACTTAAGGCTGAAAATGTAATATTTGAACCTATGGGGATTAAATATGTAACATATATTAACTGAGGACTAACGGTGCAAAACTTACACCGTTAGGGTAGAAAATGTAAATTTTTTATAAGATGAAGGTCTGAACAGTAACAATTATTTACATTCATTTCCATTTCATGTTTTATGCATTTTCATTTAAACATATGCATTCTCGTCATTTGTTTTAATATATTTAATTTCATAACGTTTATATTTATATAACGACTTTTAACGATATACTTAACTTATTATTTAAACGACTTTCGAGGAAACGATAATTATGGAATCAAAAACATAAAAACAAGATAATATTATATATAATATTATTTTTGAACTTTAAGTATTTTAAGTATATCAAACTCAATATCACCAACCAAACCGTTGTCCGTTACTCAATTTCACACTCATCATTCATATTGAGCCAAAACTGTAAAATCTCAGACTTCATTATTAATTCAGGTCGTGTGTTGGATCCGTTCCCATAACTTACTTGATTTTACATTTCACCTTGCCAGTTATACTCAAGGTAAGTCATAGCCCCACTATTACTTTTAATACTTGTTTTAAACTACTTGGGGTGAGAAACATTGCTTACTTTTATGGATCATTGAAACAATGCTTTTGTTTGTAAAACTATTACCTGCTGGCCTAAGTACTGTATTTATGCCCATGAACATGTACCGGGAAGCACGTTTGATTTATTACGTGACTACATTTTGCACGCTTAATTTATTATGTGACTACATTTTGCACGTATCATTCATTACGTGACTACATTTTTGCACGTTTGATTTATTTCGTGACTACATTTTGCACGCTTTATCTGTCAAGCTTCGGTAACATGAAACTTAGCGTAGTGTAATAGCTCTTTCATATAACATTGCGCACTTTGTAATGTTAACTCATAACTTATGATCCAACTTTACTGTTTTATATAAACCTATGAACTCACCAACCTTTGTGTTGACACTTTTAGCATGTTTTTCTCAGGTGTTTAAATGTTGAAATATGATGATGCAAGGCAGTGCTTGGCAGGGGCATAGGCACACTTTTGGAGTGTATTCATAACACTCATGACTAGGGTTTTTGTACTATGGGACAACTAATAAATAATGGGCCTTGTTTTCCGCATTTCAATTATGTAAAACTTATGTTTTATTTAATAAAGCTTTTAAAACGAATTTCATAAATTCGTTCTCTATTACTTATGTTATGATCCAGTTAAGTAACACCCCAGATATTATTTCTGCTGCAAATCTGATTTTGGGGGTGTTACATAGAGTTACCCGATAGATTTGAGAAAAGATGCGGGTATTTATGCTTGATCTCGTCCTCACGCTCCCACGTGTATTCAGGACCTCTTCGAGAGTCCCAACGAACTTTAACAATAGGAATGTGGCTTTGCTTAAGCCGTTTGATTTCTCGATCCATTATCTGAACAAGTTCTTCAATGAAATTTAGTCTCTCGTCAACTTGGATATCCTCCAGAGGAATGGCAAGTGTTTTGTCTGATAGACATTTCTTCAGATTGCTCACGTGAAACACATTGTGCACAGAGCTGAGTTCTGGTGGTAATTTGAGTCGGTAGGCTACCGGCCCAATTCTGGTGAGAATTTTGAAAGGTCTAATATATCGGGGATTTAGTTTCCCATGCTTTCCAAAGCGAATCACGCCTTTCCATAGCGGAACTTTTAACATAACACGATATCTAACTTAGAACTCAAGTGGTTTTCGTCTATTGTCTGCGTAGCTTTTCTGATGGTCTCGAGCCGCTTGCATCCAGCTCTTGATTTGCACAATCTTCTCAGTAGTTTCTTGTATAAGTTCGGGACCAGTGAGTTGACTTTCTCCGACTTCAGCCCAACATATTAGTGATCTGCACTTTCTACCATAGAGTGCCTCATAAGGTGCAACTTTGATGCTGGTGTAATAGCTATTATTGTAAGAAAACTCGGCTAACGATAGATGCCTATCCTAACCATTTCCAAAGTCTATCACACACGCTCACAGCATGTCCTCTGAGGTTTGAATGGTTCTTTCGCTCTGACCATCTGTTTGAGGATGATACGCGGTGCTCAAATCAAGATCAGTGCCCAAAGCATCATGTAGTGATCTCCAAAAGTTTGACGTGAAACGACTATCTCTATCGGACATGATAGAAATCGGGACTCCATGTCGTGCAATTATCTCCTTCACGTATAGTCGTGCAAGTTTATCCATGCTGTCGTTCTCTTTAATCGCTAGAAAGTGGGCGAACTTGGTGAGACGATCAACGATTACCCAAATGGTGTCGTAACCGCTTGACGTCCTCAATAGTTTGGTAATGAAGTCCATCGTTATGCGTTCCCACTTCTACTCGGGAATTTCAGGTTGTACCAGTAAACCTGAGGGCCTCTGATGTTCAGCTTTGACATTCGAACAGGTTAAGCATTGACTGACATAAGTTGCAATGTCAGCCTTCATATTGGGCCAAAAATATGTTTCTTCAGATCGAGGTACATTTTTTCGTCTCCTGGGTGGATAGAGTTTTTAGACTTATGGGATTTGTGCATGATGAGGTCACATATCCCTCCATTGAGTGGGACCCAACTTCTGTTCTTGAAACATAATGTCCCATCTATTCTTTTCAGGAATCCGTTTTCGCTCTCGGGCATTCCATAACTCTTCTCGTTGGGTCTTTTTTTTCCTTGAGTGCTTCGGCCTGAGCCTCAAGGATTTTCGATGGGAGAGGTGAGACGATTGTCATACCCAACGATCGTACTCTAAGGGGTTTTGGTCTTTCTTTTCGGCTAAGAGCATCTGCTACCAC
Organism: Artemisia tridentata subsp. tridentata; assembly: GCA_021014915.2. Taxonomy (NCBI): domain Eukaryota; kingdom Viridiplantae; phylum Streptophyta; class Magnoliopsida; order Asterales; family Asteraceae; genus Artemisia; species Artemisia tridentata. The sequence goes on along the minus strand of CP139509.1, from coordinate 355,204,179 downwards.
GTTTTCTTTGCCCGGGTGGTATCGAATTTCGCAGTCATAATCGCTGAGCAATTCTAACCAACGACGTTGCCTCATATTGAGTTCCTTTTGGTCAAGGATATGTTGCAAGCTTTTGTGGTTGGTGTAAACTACACACTTGGTGCCATAGAGATAATGTCTCCAGATTCTAAGTGCAAACACTACTGATCCAAGTTCCAAGTCGTGGGTAGTATAATTCTTTTCGTGGGTTTCCAGTTGTCGAGAGGCATAGGCTATCACCTTCTCTCGTTGCATCAAGACGGCTCCTAACCCTTTGTGTGAGGCGTCGCAGTAAACTACAAAGTCTTCACTGCCTTCAGGTAGGGTTAAGATAGGTGCACTGCACAACTTTCCCTTAAGGAGTTTGAAGGCTTCCTCCGCTTTATCTCCCCAGTCGAATCTTACATTCTTCCGGGTTAGCTTAGTCAAAGGCTTTTCTATCTTTGAGAACCGCTCAATAAATCTTCTATAGTACCCTGCAAGTCCTAAGAATTGGCGTATTTCAGTGGGAGTTGTGGGTGTCGCCCAATCCTTTATCGACTCGATCTTTGCAGGATCCACATGAATGCCTTGACTATCAATCACGTGACCTAAAAATTGAACAGTTGGTATCCAAAACTCGCACTTGGAAAACTTAGCATACAACTCCTCTTTCTTTAGGAGTTATAAGATCAGCCTAAGGTGTTCTTCGTGCTCCTTCTCGCTCTTAGAGTATATCAAGATGTCGTCGATGAAGACGATCACGAATTTGTCTAAGTACGGCTTGCACACCCAATTCATAAGATCCATAAATACTGCCGGTGCGTTGGTTAAGCCAAAAGGCATAACCTGGAACTCGTAGTGACTGTAACGAGTTATGAATGCCGTTTTCGGGATATCTTCTTCCCGAACTCTAAGTTGGTGGTATCCGGATCTCAAGTCGATTTTTGAGTAAACACACAAACCTTGGAGTTGATCGAATAGGTATTCAATTCTCGGGAGTGGGTATCGGTTTCTGATGGTTAGTTTGTTTAGTTCCCGGTAGTCGATGCACATTCTGAAAGATGCATCTTTCTTTTTGACAAATAGAACTGGAGCTCCCCAAGGTGAGGAACTCGGTCTGATGAATCCTTTCTCGGAGAGTTCCGACAGTTGGTCTGATAGCTCCTGTAGTTCCGTCGGAGCTAATCAGTAAGGTGCTCGTGCCACGGGTGCGGCACTAGGCACTAGGTCGATTCGAAACTTGACCTGTCGGGTTGGCGGGAGTCCAGGTAAGTCTTTAGGGAAGACCTCCGGAAAATCTCTTACGATTGGTACATCTTCCAAACGTTTTCCCTCCGGCTCCTTCTCTTTCATTTCGGAGACTTGTGCTAAAAAGAGAAGGCATCCCTTCTCGAGGTACTTCTGGGCTTTTGTGCAAGAGATGACGTTTAGTCTCGATGCGTTTCTTCTGTCTCCTCTGTCGCCTTCGACAATTAGAACTTCGTCCCCATAAGGCAGTCGAACGATCTTCTCGTCACAAATAATGGTGGCATGGTATTTCGACAACCAATCCATGCCGATAATAATTTCAAAACTACCCAATTCTACCCACATGAGATCGATGTTGAATGGGTGATTTGACAGGTTTAAAGTGTAGCCTCTTACGATAGTATCTACCCTTTCTACTTTCTCATTAGCTAACTCCACATCATATACATTGTCTAGAGTGGTCGGGGCAATACCAAGTAGTAGACTAAATGCAGTTTAAACAAAACTCCTATCTGCTCTCGTATCAAAAAATATGGATGCATAGCGGTTATTTAAAAGGAACGTACCCGTTACAACGTTCGGGTCTTCTTGGGCTTCCACCTTGCCCACTGCATAGACCCTCCCGCGGGCTCCTCCATCATTTCCTCGATTTCCTTGTGGCACAACAGCTCCTGGGTTTCCGCCGGCTCCTTGATTCCTTTGGTTACCCTGATTACCCTGGTAACCTCTGTTTCCACCATTACCCTGATTCCTGGGCTTTCGGCATTTACTTCGGCAATGCCGTTTCTCACCACAACCAAAACATGTTATTTCAGCCTTCGGGTTGTTTGTTGGTGCAACTTATGCAGTTGCAAGTGGTCTTGTCTTACAATCACGGGTCATATGTCCTATCTTTTGGCATTTGTGACATCTGACCATGCACTGACCCTTATGATGCAACTTGCAGCGATTACACAGTGGTAAGTTTCCTGCGTAGACCTTCTTCTCCGTTGGTCCCGTAGCATACACTTTAGCAACCTCCTATCTTTTGTTTGGGTGGTGACTGTTGTTTCGGGAGTGATCATCCCATTTCCTCTTGTTAGTCACACCCGCTTCAACTGAATCCTCGATCACTTGGTCCATTAATTTGTTGGCCACTTCCATGGTCTCATGGAGATCAGCAGCCTTGTAGGTAGTGACATTACCCTTGATAGATGGGGGTAATCCGCCAATGTACCTTTCCAGTAGACGAGTTTCAGTCTGGACCATATCGGGGCATAGTAAAGCATGATCTTGGAAACGTTGATTATATACAGCCATGTTGGTACCCTGCACTTTGTGGTTCCAAAACTCAACCTCCAACTTTTTCACTTCATTACGAGGGCAATACTTCTTGAGTACCATCTCCTTGAAGTTTTCCCATGACATTGCGTAAGCAGTGTCATAGCCAGCCGACTTCAGATAATTGTTCCACCAGGTTAAGGCAGCATCCAGGAAAGTAAATGATACAAAGTTAACCCTATCTTCATCCGAACAACTACATATTCGGAATACAGTCACCAACCTTTCAATCCATCAGACTAAAACAACTGCCCCCTCGGTTCCTCCAAAACCTCCGGTCATGATTTTTCAGAAGTCTTGGTAAGTGTAACCATGAGTGTTGTTGTTTCTTGGTCTCGAATTCCTAACATCAGTAGTTGAGTTGTTTGCTGCAGCTAGTGCTGCTGCCACCCGTTCCTCTACTAGTTGGTCAAGCATTGTTCGTGTTGGGAATTATATTTTCATAGATTTGATGATACAAAAACAAGAAGAATGAAACATTAAATCTGGTTGCTGGAGTGGTTAATTCTGGTGACTACCCAGTTAAGTCTGGTGGTTAAGTCTCCTCAGTTAAGTCTGGTCGTTAAGTCTTCTCAAAGTTAAGTCTGGTAGTGTTAATCAGTTAAGTCTGGTAGTGTTACACAGTTAAGTCTTCTAGTGTAAAGTCTGATGATTACACAGTTAAGTCTTCTAGTGTATCAGATGCTACTATGAGTCATACTACTGCTGGATGGATAAGGATGAAGAAGATATTTTGTATTTGAGTCAAGTATATCAAGTAGATAATATCTAGATATGTTTTCAGTCAAAAAATTGTAAAAGATACATGTTGTATCTTATTGACTGACATACACAAGCAAGTAGTAGACAAGACTTATCAACTTTGTAATGATCTCCTTTGTACTATAAAAGGGAGATCATACCCTTAGATAAAAAGTGTGATTAGTGGTTAGATGTTAAATCACCAAGGTGCTTCATACTTACAAATTACAACAACACCAAGTGTGTTAAAATGTAAAGAACCTAAAAGAGTGTGTGTAGGAACATTAGACATGGGGTCTAATGTTGTTATGTTTGTTTAGCCTCAAGGATCTTTGATCCCTGATTAGAGTGTCATCGTACTGCTATTGATCAAGTAGTATTGGGGCTGATTTTATAACATAAGAGAAAGTTTGGCAAAACCTTGTTGTGATAGTATTGTTTCTTTCATAGAATATTCCGTCAATATTATCATCATGCTAGTCATAGACAAAATCCTAGATCAAAGGTGTAACAACCTAGAGTCCATAAACGATCACGTAACTTATTTTAGTAGATGTAAGTCGGTCTAAAATAAGTTTTCACAGTTGGTATCAGAGCGGGGGGCTCTGGATCTAGGAAAAGAAAAGGTTTTAGCTAAAGAAAGAAGAAAAATTCGGATCTGGTTCGTATTTTTGTAACTCACTGCAGGGCTGTTTTCAAAAGGCGATAACTCATTCGTTAACCGTTGGATCGGGCTGAAATTTTTACTGGAGATTCTTAGTATATCAAGGTAGATTCTCACCGGAGGGATCTTCAATCTGAGCCTCAGGTTGCATGATATGCATCGTTGAAAATAGCTGCAGAAACAGTTGAGGTATGGTCGAATTTTTGGTTTTCTTTCAAGGTTCACACACAAAGGGGAAGAATCACACACAGAAGAGAGTTGGTTCTTAAAAGATTAAAGGCTTGTTTATCAAGTTATTATTGGTGAAAAAGATTATTTGTTACTTATTTGCAGTTGAAGTTGAATCTTTAAAAATTGTGTTCTTATCATATCTTAAAGTGGTTGACTACACTTTAAAGATAACTTGTTAGTTTTGTTCAGATATTTCATATGACAAAGACTTGTTAAATCTAGTTTTCATAGGTCAAGGGGTGGATGGACGAAGACCTAGTTAACTATCACTTAAAGGAGTTACTTTGTAGTGCTGAGTGTCTCATTGAAGATGAGGATTTTATCAAGAGACTGCGGTCTACTTATATGGTGTTAATATGAGTTCTAAGTCAGTTTTAGGTCAAGACATAAGACACAAGGATGGTTTATTCTACTTCAGCATCAAGTTAGTAATGATTGGTTTTTCTTCATCAATCATAAAAGCCTACAGGTTTGAAGAATCAAGAAATGGTTAACATATGGGTTTCAAGGGAAGCTTAAATGTTCAGATGGTTAACCATTTATATGCTACACCAAGTTTTTACTGTTTATATTCTCTATTTGTTGATAACAAAAAGGGGAAGAGATATTGTGGTAGCATGAATTTAGGGGAAGACAGTATAGTTTCATTCATGGTGAGATTTAGTTATCTCAATTTCTCTACTTCGTCTAGGGAAATTCGTACAAGAACGTGTTTGTTTTGTAATCATCAAATAGGGGAAGATTGTTGGGAATTATATTTTCATAGATTTGATGATACAAAAACAAGAAGAATGAAACATTAAATCTGGTTGCTGGAGTGGTTAATTCTGGTGACTACCCAGTTAAGTCTGGTGGTTAAGTCTCCTCAGTTAAGTCTCCTCAGTTAACTCTGGTCGTTAAGTCTTCTCAAAGTTAAGTCTGGTAGTGTTAATCAGTTAAGTCTGGTAGTGTTACACAGTTAAGTCTTCTAGTGTAAAGTCTGATGATTACACAGTTAAGTCTTCTAGTGTATCAGATGCTACTATGAGTCATACTACTGCTGGATGGATAAGGATGAAGAAAATATTTTGTATTTGAGTCAAGTATATCAAGTAGATAATATCTAGATATGTTTTCAGTCAACAAATTGTAAAAGATACATGTTGTATCTTATTGACTGACATACACAAGCAAGTAGTAGACAAGACTTATCAACTTTGTAATGATCTCATTTGTACTATAAAAGGGAGATCATACCCTTAGATAAAAAGTGTGATTAGTGGTTAGATGTTAAATCACCAAGGTGCTTCATACTTACAAATTACAACAACACCAAGTGTGTTAAAATGTAAAGCACCTAAAAGAGTGTGTATGGGAACATTAGACATGGGGTCTAATGTTGTTATGTTTGTTTAGCCTCAAGGATCTTTGATCCCTGATTAGAGTGTAATCGTACTGCTATTGATCAATTAGTATTGGGGCTGATTTTATAACATAAGAGAAAGTTTGGCAAAACCTTGTTGTGATAGTATTGTTTCTTTCATAGAATATTCCGTCAATATTATCATCATGCTAGTCATAGACAAAATCCTAGATCAAAGGTGTAACAACCTAGAGTCCATAATCGATCACGTAACTTATTTTAGTAGATGTAAGTCGGTCTAAAATAAGTTTTCACAGTTCGGTTCATAGGTGGAGCCGCTGTAGTAGCCCTAGCTGGGCCTGGGTTAGCTGGTTGCGCACGAATGGTTCTGTTTGTCGTTCTCTTCAGAGGCATTTTGCTGTATCACAACAAAAAGATAGAGACAATTGAGATTCGGAGAGTTTGTTATCGCACAAGTGTATAATCACCATAGGTAAAGTGTACAAATAAGATCAATTATAGAGAAAATGATACAATAGAGTAATCAACCAAGCTTGTTATAGATTAGGATCAATACATGTTCACAAAATTACAAGCTTAAAAATACGTAAGAGTAAAGTACAAGTTTCGAATACAGACGACAGTATACAACAGCCACTAACTGATGACTATTCAGTTTATTGGGAATACGTCATAACTACTAGAAACTAAAATCAATCACGCCCAAGGCGTAGCTGCTCCAACTCTGCTGCCATCCGTGCTATAGTAGACTCCAAACGTCCTACAGTAGACTCCAAACGTCCTACAGTAGACTCCAACTGTGCAATGCGTCTCCTCGACGCCAAAACCTCCCTACGGTCCTCTTGCTTTGACCTCATAACTTCGGAAATCACTGACACCAACTCATGCATCCTGTGCCAATTGGTCCACTCTGCATCCCAAGCTCTCGCCTGATCCCTCCCGACGTCATCCATCCTCTGATGTACACCTGCAAGCTCTCTACCAACTCGCTCATCACGTCTCCCAAGTCTCTCCAGCTGGTCTGAGTGAACATCTAGTAGACTCGCCTGTGCTCCCAACTGGATCAAGAACCTCGTAACATCATCCTCTTCCTCCTCTGCCATTGGTGAGACAGCGGGTGGAGGGGAAGCTGGTATCAATGGAGATGGCGGCACAAAAGATGGTGAGGATGGCTCATACATGGGACTGTCAGCACGAGGTTGGGTGCTGTGAATGCACTCGATGTCTCTCCATATTTCACCATTGATCTCACAAGTAGCAGGAACATCCAAAGCCTCTTCTCTAGCCCGTAACATAGCAGCTCTCTGTCCCAATCCAAGAGGTGTATCCATGTCTCCACCTATCATCTGAGCAGCCCTAGAACTCTGCCCTATCTCAAAAGTACTCGGCACCTCCTCCATAATTGCCTTCCCATGTCGCGGCTCAGCTGGTATAGTCTCCTCAGGTGTAGGATCTGCTACCGGCTTCTCCTCCAACTCTTCCTCATCCCCAGCTGAATATGAGTCATCGGCCCTCCTGAGCCTCTGACGGAGTGATGACTGATCAGGAGATGTAGCAGGTGAAAGGGATAGGGGAGTGGTAGAGGTACCCATGTAAATGGCTCGGGTCCTCTTTTGAGGTGAGGATGGTAGGTCTGAGTACCGCAGTCGATGTCCTGGGACGCGCATGCGGGTGGTGCGACGAACAGGGAGAGTATGAACATATGGGGTAGGCTGTATGGTAGGATCGGTAATAGAGGTAAGCTGGGCAGGAATATGATCAGTAATGGGTGTGGATGTAGGTAGTGCTGAGGTAGATGTGGGCTCAATAAGATCTGGATCTGGTGCATGGTTAGCCTGCAGCACCTGCATGTAAGGGTTATCAGAGCTCGGCGAGATCGGAGAGATGTGGTGGGAAGACATAGTCTGTGACAAAAATGGTATATGTGTGTAAGTATATCGAAAATACTTGTAGTAAATAGTGTAAGTTAAGTATGTATAAGTATACGTATAATACTTATAGTACATGTAGTTATGTAGAATCAACGAATAATAAGGCGTAACATATAGTTAAGACAAGTAAACAGCAAGTAAAGTGGCAAGCAAGGCAAGTGGCGGTCATAGGGACTTGTTTTTGTAAAAAGCGGTTATAGTTTAGGGTTTATATGTACCTAGTTCTCTATAACCTAGGCTCTGATGCCAATCTGTAACACCCCCAAATTTAATAGTCGCGGAAGCATACGGGTCATGGGGTGCTAATGGAATTGGAAATCAAAACACAAGGTAAAGAACGGAATAAATACTCCGTTTAAATATATCAATTCAAATAATTAGAGTTTACAATAGCGATTCATGTTCAGAAAATAAGGCCCATTAGTTTTAGTTGTCCCATACAAAACAAGTCATAGTTATGTGCGCCAATACTTCAGTAAAAGGGCTATGACCCTTGCCTTGCCAATACCTTGCCATAATCAATCAAATTAAGCACCTGAGAAAAACATGCTAAAAGTCAGCAAAAAGCTGGTGAGTTCATAGGTTTAAATTAAAGCAGTAAACAATAAGTTTGGACCAATAGTTTTGTGTATGATCATTACAACGCATATAATGTCATACAAAATAGTCTATCGCGCTAGCTCTAAGTTCATGCAACCAAGGCTCGACAGTTCAGTGCGCTACTATATAGCACATAAATAATAATCAGTGGCCCATAGCGAGTGTTTAACCCAATACACTCGTAGTCCAACTTGGTATACGCTCGCATTGACCCATCTGGTCAACCGAACGGGGGAGTCACCCTAATAGATCTATTTATAACAATCGCGCTTCCCAATGGGAACTAACGGTTCATGAAGGTGGGCATAACACTGGGTTCAAGGGCTTAGGCTAACTACGCAATAGTTTTGAGAAAATAAACAGTAGTGTGGTCCATAAAATGTTTTGCATGTTTCTCACCACATAGTTGTAAAACAAGTATAAGTAAAGTGGGGCTATAAACTCACCTAAATAGAGTAAACAGTGAATGCAGTGAATCAGGGAGTGTATGGCACCAACATGCGACCTAGATTAGTAAAGCATGTTTTAGTTCACAGACTAAGTTTATGTCTCTACGAAATTTAATTCAAAAGTTTTTAAAGTGTTTACGTTGTTGTTGCTTGTGTGGTAGCAATTAAGTTTAAAAATGGTTTTTCTAAGTATTTGTAGGTATTGGCTCTTGGAAGTGCATGAGTGTATGACAATAAAATACCAAAGACGAATAGGATTCCGATTTGACAATAACCGAAAGACGATGAACGAAAAGTGATTATGAACAAAACCAGACGTTGTCAGGATATGGGAACATTATTGTTAAAGATATGTAAAAATAGTCGTTATAAAAATATATAAATAGTTATATATCTTAAAGTGTATGAATAATTAGGTGTAAGTGATGGTTTCATTTAAATGATTTGTAATTTGGAAACTAACTTATAAAGGTTGTATATAAAATGTTTTGTTTGTCTAGTTTTAAATAAAAGACATAATAAGTACGTTTATTTGATAGAAGTCGGGCATGACCCGTGCATGTGTATTGCTTTCTCGAGAAAATTATGTGTTACTAGAAAATATATAGTCGTTTTATAATTGTTACAAAACATCAAGTAGATTTTCTAAAATCCCTTTTTAGTGTTTACAAATTAGTGAGCGATATAAGTAGATTAGCCATTTACAACTTTAGTTTTGACTAGAGTTTATAAGTTGCCTTCTGACCGGATCTAAACACACGCCTTGTTTGTATGAATGGAACAGTGTATATGTGTATGAACAATGAAGACAATGAAAATAACCAAAACGATTCAATATTATTATCAATAATACGAGTGATCTTGACTTATCACTAGGGTTACACAACCTTGAATCTCTATGAATTAATCGTACATAAACTCTAACCTAGGATCTCCTTTTATAGAATAAGGAGTCCTGTACAAGATAACTATAATATCCGTATAACTCTAACTAAATAGGATATTCACTAAATCTTTTCTATACTTATCATATTACACGTTTTCATAACATAAGCAGTACAAATTGTTTGTACTGGCAGTTAGTACTGCTTGTGTTATTCTCCAACAGTTGAAACATTTAGCCTGGCAGTACTAACTGTTGGTTTAATTCCCAACAATCCTCCCCTAAACTTATGATTTCTCTCCAAATCACTAAGTTTCTTCTTGAATTAAACTCTGTAGATGATGGGGGGATTCTTCCAAACACTTCATCTTCTTTTCTTCCTCAGTGCTTATGTCTCTTCCTTTCATACTGATCAAATATCCTCTGAATCAAATCTTTAACCACTTCTGAATGTTCTTTACATCTGAGTTTTAAAGAAACCATTACAGCTAACACCTCATAACTTAGTGGATACTCCAATTCTGCTAACATGAATATATCTACTCCACTCTGTGTTGACAAATGATGTACATTGCAAGTACTATAAAACTCCCATGAAGTAGTCAGATCATAATAAGGAAAATTCCAATAAACATATGTAGGATCTGGCTCATATAGTCTCTTAAATTCAACCAATAGCTCTTGCTCTTTCACATCTGTCTTCTTCTTTGTACTGAGCTTCTCTTGAACTAATCTCCACAATGTGTCCAAATCTTCTCTATCACAAGTTCTCACCACATTTTCAAAGTTCTTGCAGACTGTTGACTCTCCACCAACTCTAGTAAACTTCCAAGCTTTTCCAAATTTGTCTCTGTAGATCTCCCAATCCATGATAGGATGTCTTGCTTGAAGTGGATCAACATGTAGAATTTCTGGCACTGTGACTAACATTTTACTCATCTGCTCTTGTGATAATTCCACTTTTTCTGCTTGTGCTTCTTCTTTCTCAGTTGGTTCTTTCTCAGCAGCCTTAATTCTTTTTGAAGGTCTTTCCTCTGAGTCCATAGGAAATTTAATTTGAGCTCTTCTGTATGCATTGTAGTACATATATTCTATTTCCTCATTAGATTTTCCCTTCAGTTGAAATGCCTTCTAACCAGCTTGATTTCTTAGATACATCTTCATTCCACTTATAATCTGAGCCTTTGTTGGTTTTCTTTTTCTCTTTTGACTAGATCTAATACTTTCCATGATGTCATCCAAAGCCACTTCTTCATTCCTAGAGTAAATGAAATCTGCAAGTATAACTGATCTTGCTTGAATACTTAGACTCTCATCTGCAATCAGCTCTAAGGCTCTTTGTCTCACAACTGGATCAGTATTAATCTGATGTTGTATCTGTTCTTCAAGTGATTCTTGTGCAATAATAGCATCAGAAGCTATTCTTTCTTTTTCCATCCTTTTAGCTTCCATAAAGTTTCCCACTTCATCCTCATGAACTTTCCTTGCTACTTCTGCATCATAATTGTTATTGCCGAATACTCTCTTTACCACACAAACACAATATATAGATGACACTCAAGAACAATGTATAGATGAGTATGAAGTGAAGTATGAATCGTATGGAGTAGATTATAACTGAATGTCTTTTAGCTTGAGAAAGATAACAAACACAATATGAACACACACTTACACACTCTCACCTAGATACACTTTGAGGCACACTTACAAATGTGAGAGTGTGTGTGTTGATATAGCAAACACAGCCAACACCTAAACAATAGGTGGGCTTTACTTAGGCTTAGAGTGGGCTATTGTTTATATTACACTTATACATTGATATTACTAACATAACTAATATCAATAGCCCACATCTTAAACAATTTGTTACATTTAACACACAAGTTACATTTGCAAATGACCATCACTTCACATTTAATAAATTAAATGCTAACAATTCTCCCCTAAGGGATGGTCATTGCAATGATGCTCCCAGTGATCGGTCTTTTGCCTTCAATGTCTTGAACTTTGTGTGTCGATGTATAATAGTCGTCATTCATTGTTCCTTCATGCACTGTGATCTTCAAAGAATTGTCTTTTGGATGTTCTTGCCTTGATCTACTTCTTCTGTCCAGATGCGTCGTCGTTGTAGATGATGATGGTGGATGGACTTTCGTCGGTACCTGCATAAGACAGTTAGCAATAAATCGTCCAGCGCTTATTGGTTCAGATTTCGAGATCGTTAACAGCATAGTGTGAAAACTTTCTCTAATCTTTACCAAGGTCGTTGAGAGCCTCTGAAGTATACCGAAGTATCACTTCAAGACTGTAGACCATTTGAAGCTTGAAACCATCATGATATAAGGCAAGATCCTTAGATCTCATCAAGACTCTTACAACTTGTGTCCTTTATGGTGAACATAAGTGTATTGTAATGAAAGTGTTTCTAAGAGATCTTTGATGAATCTCATGGCTCTAGACTCAATAATGTGCATTTTGGTTTTAGTCATCGGAGGCATGGAGCAGAGTGCCACCTATTCAATATCAACACATCTCGGAATGAGAGGCCGATAGATTATGCAGTGTTCTCTGTGAGAAATGAAATAAATATCTTTTAAGAGATATCTGAGTGGCTAGGAGGGGTGGTGCAGCGCGTCACTGGGTCCATGACGTCTTGTCTTCAATATCAATATCACCTTAGTGAATACTGATAGCAGATGTATTGACCCGGTTTCTGACCTCAGTTTTCATGGAGGGCTATTTCTTTTCACCCTTTCATTAAACTTTTCTTTTTAATTCTTCAACCCCTTCTATCCCTTTCTCATTTACTCCTTTTTTCAATCATACCTAAGGACTTCTAATTCTAATCTATTGGAATTGTCCTTGGGTAGATCCCTCCGGCTCTGGCGGATCATTGGACATAACCTAACCATAATCACCTTATTACTCCATGATTATCCTAGATTAACGATCACATGCCATGAAACCATTTATGAAAATCTCTCAAAGTGTTTATGAGTAAACACATTTAGATAACACATTGAGAGTTTTGTGTTTTTGAAAAACTCCCCATTCACATGTGCTCATGCATTTTTAGGATAAATTTGCACATGTTGGGTAGAGTTCGCATATTTTTGAAATGATTGATTTTCAATTAATATGACCATTGCGAGACACGTTTACATCACTAGTTAGATTAGCTTGAAGTTATTACCCGTCCCGGTCGTATCAAAAGATCATCTCTCGAATTGGTACATTCTACTCAGACAAGTCCTTTGCGAGACACGTTTACATCACTGGATAACCAGCTTGAAATTATTACCCGTCCCGGACATGTCTTTTCGATGACGGACAGTTGATTTCGTCAATTCGAGGGTTAAAACTGAGTCTTTTTATAGAGCTCGTTTGAGATTCAAACCACAAAACTTTTTGATCACATTTTAATCACATCTTCTCTCCCGTATACCTAATCTCCCCCTTAAAAATAGCACGCAGTGATATTTTTGATATCAAGAGATTAAATGGAAAACATTTTTGGAGATAAAGACGGAGTTTAGCATGAAAATTGGAACATTTTCTTTTGATACTCCCCTTAAACAAAGCAAAGGTTTAAACATTTGAGTTTAAAATCATTTAAGGGTATAGAGGGAGTTATCTTGTTGAAGAATCTTGAGCACAGAATTTGGAGAAAGATTTTTAAAAATCTTTTTGAAAAATCTTAATCATGTGCTCAAGGATTCTTTATTTTCATTTGCCATTAACAATGTGAGTTCGGATTAGATATAATCAGAAGTCATCATTGTAGCTTGGGTTTCATACTGAAATGTACGAAAGCCGTACTGAAGAAATTTATAGAAACGACATGTTTTAGATAAAATTTTGAATGAACTCTCGCTCAAGCATCTGTACATGCCCGTATCATTGTTGAATGACATTTCTAGATACGTACAGAATATCGATTATACGAGAGACATGTCGTGAGAAGAATATTTTTGGTTTTTTGATTTTATATTGTTTTTGTATTTTTGAAAATTTTCTATTTTTATATTTTGTTTTTGTTGGTTTTTCAAATTTTGTATTTTGTTTTTCAAAAAAAATATATACATGCGAAGCTTGTTGAGATAATTCAAGAAGATTCGAGAAGACTTTCTAACTCTTCGGGAGTTAGGCTTCGCATTCCAATTCGACGAACTAAGTTATCAAACCGCTCTTTTGGGAGGGCTTTAGTAAATAGATTGGCGAGTTGGTATTCAGTCTTCACGAAAAATAATTCAACAGTACCCACTTCTACGTGTTCCTTTATGAAGTGATAGTGGACTCTAATATGCTTGGTCTTCGAGTGTTGCACTGGATTGCACGAGATGGCTATGGCACTTTTCGAGTCACAATACAAAGGTATGCGGTCGAAAGAGAAACCATAATCTGTGAGTTGTGTCCTCATCCATAGAACTTGGGCACAACACGCAGATAGAGACACATACTCGGCTTCTGCGGTTGATAGTTGATGCGTGTGTATGTTGTGCTCTAATTTATACCCACGGTATGTCGTTGTGGTTTTAGCAGTATTCAAGTTTTAAATTTATATTTAGCCGACTTATCAATATAACACACACTTTAACGAGCAGTGTACCCGGTCAGTATGAATATAATGGTAAGTAGAGTGTCGATCACTAAGAGTGGAACGTATTATCTAGTTATTCTAATCAGTATTTTAATATCTTAAGTTAGCTATACAACCTAATCTAACGCAAGGGGGTTCAGCCTGAGAGACTGGCACGGTTTGGTTATGATTAAATATAAACTAAACTAATAAGCACGAATCAGCGATTAGCACACACGTACACAGATAAATACTTGAGACAATAAGAAGACCTGTCCTGATAGTTAAGTAGCTTGTCACTTGTTTTATTGCTAGTTTTATATGAAGTGTATAGTTCGATGCAACGCACCGAGATTAAACCTTTCTCGTTGGCTCTAATCTTATCGGCGAGTAAACCCTTAATGATCACTTATGACTATCCTATTTATTAAAGACACGCTAAAACAAATAGGCGAGGAAGGGGCATGGCGACCCAAGCAATGCTCAGCTAGACACAGAGGTTATCAATGCACTAATAAAAGTCACCAAAGACATCAACATATAAACTTTAATTAATGGGAAAGCAATTTTAAGGGGAGTTGAAGTGCATGATTAAATCAATGACACAAGCCCATCAATCCTGATCAATTAAAGTGTACTAATACAATAAAACAAAACTACTTAATGAATTGAATACATGCAGGACCTTCTTACAGCTCTTGTATCTTCGTTTAGGGTGTGTCTTGTGCTGCTACTTCGTCTGAATTCGGCTTAGGGTTTCTGTCTTCTCGTACTTCGTATATCGCACGTACCAAAAGTCTCCAAATTCGTCTGGCCTTGGGGTATTTATAGTTTCTGTCTGAGGGCTAGATGCGGCGCATTGAATAAGTAGATGCGGCGCATTGACTTAACTTCGCATGGGGTCCAAGATTAATATATTCAGGAATATTCGTATACCGCCAGAAGATGCGGCGTAACTTCATTCTTGTATGCGGCGCATGTCCTTTGCCGTCTTGGATTATAACTTGTGAAATATTGATAGTGATGCGCCGTATGTAAGAAGTAGGATGCGGCGTATCTGGAGCAGAATGATCTTGATCTTGTACATTTCAGTAGACTCTTAACTTCTTGCTTGTTTTGCTCCATAATTAGTCCAAAATCGCCATGTTTCACATAATACTTGTTTTTACCTGAGAATTACAAAAGTAAACATTAACGTATCAATTCTCACAGATAATATAATAAAACAAGTCAAATAATAGGATAAATGATGATAATAAAATGTACTTATTTGAGTTCATCAAATATCCCCCCACTTGAAGTTTACTTGTCCCCAAGTAAACCTTAGAATTAATCTTATGAAAATGTATCCTAAAGGATATTAGGATTTATTTTTATATTTAAGCATGTATTCTTTTTGTCATAATCACACAACCAAACACTTAACGAATTAGAAGTAAAATAAAATATATTGATAAAAGCAAATCTAATCGTTTAACTGTCCAGTCGTGACGAATATTCTATCATAAGCTTGGCAAGTATACGCATCTCCTCCACTAAAGCTAAGGAATAACAAGTCTAAAGCGGTAAAAAGGGTTTGTAGGTTAAGGGTTGATCATTCTTCTTAAGCTCTATCGATCTCAAATTCCAGAAAAGGCGACAAAATCACAAATACATGATCGAATCCACGAACACGATACTTGCAATTGCTCAAATCCTTAACTCGAATAGGCCAAAGATAGGACCAAGTAATCTTTACCAATAATATTATATCAAAAAGGGCGACAAAATCATAAATACATAGCCGAATCCACGACTACGATACTTAAGATTGCTCAAATCCCTAATCTCAATAAATCAAAGGTTTGGATAAAGAATAATATAGGGTATGGATAATATTTGTGATACAAATTGGTGTAAAATGAAAAATGAACAAAACAGATAAACTAAAATCCTAATTGTGGTAAATTGCTATCCCAACCATCCCATGAATAAGACTCATATCATTGAATAACTCACGCTTTAACACTTGAAACACACGCTTTAGGTAGATACGAATTATACTCAACAAGGTCTCAATCAAAGAATAACCTTAGTTGGCGTTCCCATAACGGCCAACTCCCATTCAATCCATAAATATAATATACAACAACTAGTGGTGATATCGACCACTTAATACAAAACTTTACATAAGTTGTTTAAACAAACATCCAACTTTTCTTTTTCTTTTCTTTTCTCATTTTTTCAATTTTTTTTTTTTTTTTTTTTTTTTTTTTTTTTTTTTTGACATATAAACTTTAAACATAAACATTGATGTGTAAAATTTCACCACATCACTATAACGATAACTCTAGATAATTTTTCCATACTTTTCATGACTTCAGAAATAACTGTAATAGCGAAAGTAGTAAACACACAAAAAATAAACTCAAAGATATACACTATTTACTTTCACTCCAATTGCATTGTGCAATTTCCCGACTCAACCAAAGATAATGAATTACGCACGCGAACACAAGTAATGTAAGGAAACACACTTTGCCTAAAGCAATTAACCAACCACGGATTTTAATCTACAGGGTAGGCTAAGGTGTAAGGGTGTAACGAAACATTATAACAGAGGTGTAAGAAACGAAAGAAATGACTCTGAGTGTTTTTCTAGGGGTATCTTACTCTAAAAGTGAGAGTAACAAAAGGTTTTATACGGGGGTTAACTAACCAGTGTAGTTAGCTAATAACACATAACATATAAAGGCTATTTGGGTGTAATCCTAGAAATTTACCAATTTAGACAAGTCATTCCAATTATAAAAATAATACTTATTATGGTGGTCTCGAATAGTATACAAGCCAAGTTCTAAAGTTTACAAGTCACCGGCACACTCATAGATTTGTGAATTTTGAAAAGTTCACAATTTTTGAAAATAATGTTATGTGTGCAGCTATGTAATTTAGACTTTAAACACAAACATGCTAAAAATTTTAAATTTTGATATATTAAGCACATTTTAAGCATATTTTGAAAAAGTTTAGGACAAGTAAGTGTTCTAATTCTCCAATCCCCCCACTTAAGTTAAACAACGTCCTCGTTGTTTGTATAAAAGATTAAAAACTGGAAAATAAAAGAATTAGAACAGAAAAACTCCCCTGAGATTTGCTCGGTATGATCCTCCATTATTTGTATAAGAGCAAAAATCATCTTTCTTGTGGATGAGAACGTTTAAGCTTCATATATGACGTATCCACAGGAAATGCAGGAATCTATAATACCATCAAGACTTTAACACACCTAAGTTAAGAAGGTTCAAACTTGCATAATACATTAGTAGTTAGCAAAAATAAATCTTAAAAATTAAAATAAAAATCATCAGGTCAGTCGATACGCCGTATCTTATGGAAGAAGGTACGCCGTATCGAGCCTGAAATAAATACGAATCAGAATAGAAGATGCGTCGCATACTTAACCAGGGATGTGCCGCATTAAAATACTGACAGAAAGTTTTAAAGTCAAAAATAAAAATGCAGAAAATAAAGTAAGATATGACCAGTGCAGGAGATGCGTCGCATCTCAGGATTGAGATGCGCCGTATCTTCTGCGGGCCTGACTGACTCGACACAGAACAGAATAGTAAAAATTTTCCGGGTTGTCTCCCGGTCAGCACTTGTCTTTATTCCAGAGTCTTCAAGTTAGACTCACGTTCAGCTCCTTATTTAGATCTAGTTACGAGCCATCCTTCTTCTTTCATTCGAAAGATGTTCCCGTATAGCTCCGCAACATTTTCTTCCGTACGACTTAATCTAATAAATTTTTTGGTCTTTATCGCAACATATTCTTCATCAGGTCCCAAAGAATATTTGATGATTTTAAATTTTTCAGAAATAATCATGGGTGGCTTATTATAAGGGATCCCAAGTAGTTGACGTTTTCTTTTGGTGAATTCTTCATCGTCTTTATCAACAAACTTAAAATAAGGATCCTTATTCAGATAGTCATCAAGTTCATCAATCAATTCTTCTCGCGACTCATCGTTATTAGCAGAGGGATCATAATTAACCACGTTAAAGGATTGATAATAATCTTGAATCTCATCCCACTCTTTTATCAATTCCCATTGCAAGCGTTGACTAAGCTTTGTGTAATCATCAAATTGTCCATGCACCCATTCCAAGAAAGTAGTGTCCGATGCTCCCTTAAGTTCTTTTAGGTAGTTGATTCTACCTTTTTCTTGCAAAGCCTCAGCTTTACGTGGGCAGTCTTCAACTTTTTCATACCAATCGTCGTCTTCAAAGTACACATCGTTTCCAACCCGTTTCATTCCAATTATACTTCCCCCATTACAGGTTCCATCACTCTTATAATCACAGGTCGGCCATACACTACTTCCATCCTTGAAACAGAAAGGTGTACAAGTGTGATTAATGTGCTCAAATTCCCATGGTTTATCCCAAACCAATGGTATTTGGTCATTCCATTCGTAGTACCAGGTGTTTTTGAAATCATCATAAGTTTTGAATCCTGGTAGATCTCCAGTAAGCACATCAGTGTCGATTTGAAGGAGGTAATTGAATTCTTTAAATTGTTTGCACAAGGGTGTCTCATAATTGAACACATCAATGTCTATCCTGAATAATTCTTCAATCCCTTCCTTGATTATTGAATTGTCATCAGACGATCCATTGTTGCTCTCTACTTCCTCATCTTCTCCTCTCGTCCAATATACCCATAACACATCTTTAGTAGCACGGTCCATGCTCTTATGGTTATTGAACTTACTAGCTAACCAATTTGAAAAATCAACATTGTTAGGATCGTGGTTAACGTCAAAGCTAGTGTTACCAATCATGTTCCTTCTTATTTCCATGAACTCATTAAATTGTCCTTTAAAACTTCGTGTCAACCATGAAGTCACAATCCGTCTGACTTCATTCCTAGGAGCAAATTTCGGATCACCGTATTTAAGTTCAAGCCACTCTTCCAAAGAGATATCCATCAACCTTACCAACTTTCCATGAAATAGTATCTCCGATTCAGCATACATTCTTTCGTTATCCAGATAGCTTTCATCAAATCCCCAATACTGTTCGGAATAAGGCATATAAGAAGTTTATAAAGGTTGGACTTCATAGTTTTCGTTGCTCGATTTGTTGACTATATTTGCTGACTTCATGTATTCAATTTGGAATTTCCCATCTTTTTCTTCGATAGTAGTCCAAGTTAATCCTTTAGATTCAATGATGGGCCATAAGAGTAACAATTCATCTTCAGTGTAGCTCATTAGTAAATCATAAGAGAATATCCCGTCTTCAATATTGCATAAGCGTTTGAATTCCTTATAAGTAGCTTCAAGAGGGGTCTCCTAAGAGAATAAATCGGCATCAATCATGAGCACATTGAAGTCGACATCATCAAAAACTTCCACTTCGAATGAATCCGAAAGCAAGAGTTCCTTAGCAAGATATCCGTTCACTGACATGTCTTCCATAGCAAAACCTGTCATCATAGGTAAAATCATAAGTAGGATTTGTTCGCTAGAAGAGAGATTAATGAATTTAAAAACGGATATAAGAATAAAAACAACTGATATCTGCAGATGATGCGCCGTATCCAAAAAGTTGGATACGCCATATCTTATAATCGTTAAAATTTAATCAGACTTTTATTCAGAAAATAGATACGCCGCTTATAAATTAGAATGCGCCGTATCAGTTTAATTTATCAAAAATCTATTATACTTATTAAAATTAAATGCGTCGTATTAACAAAAGCTATTGCGCCGTATTTTCGTTACGTTTCAAAATACAAGATTTTTCATTCAGAAGATGCGCCGTATCGATAAAGATCGATGCGTCGTATCTGTTTAATAATTCGAAAACTGTTTTTAATTAAAATAATAGATACGCCGTATCTGCTAAAGCAGATGCGTCGTATGGCGTTATCGTTTTTTAAAAAAAAATTATTAAAAACAGATACGCCGTATCTTGGGGAAAGATGCGTCGTATCGAATTTATTAAACGCGTTGTATTTTATAAAAATTAAACGCAATACGCCGTATCTATGAAAATAGATGCACCGTATCGTTTGAATTAGCTCAGTACAACGATAGCAGAACACAGAAAAATAAAAAGAAAATCAAAAATAAAAACAAACGAAAATAAACAAAAATTAAAGAAAAATAAAAACACACAAAAACAGAAAATATGCAAATAATACAATGAATGCAATTTAACCTAATATACAACAGAGTTAGTGGTTAGAATAAAAATTAAAAAGAAAAACCTAATTAAAATACTAATCAAATTAACAGATAATAACAATTCACTCCCCGGCAGCGGCGCCAAAAACTTGATGCATGTGTATGTTGTGCTCTAATTTATACCCAAGGTATGTCGTTGTGGTTTTAGCAGTATTCAAGTTTTAAATTTATATTTAGCCGACTTATCAATATAACACACACTTTAACGAGCAGTGTACCCGGTCAGTATGAATATAATGGTAAGTAGAGTGTCGATCACTAAGAGTGGAACGTATTATCTAGTTATTCTAATCAGTATTTTAATATCTTAAGTTAGCTATACAACCTAATCTAACGCAAGGGGGGTTCAGCCTGAGAGACTGGCACGGTTTGGTTATGATTAAATATAAACTAAACTAATAAGCACGAATCAGCGATTAGCACACACGTACACAGATAAATACTTGAGACAATAAGAAGACCTGTCCTGATAGTTAAGTAACTTGTCACTTGTTTTATTGCTAGTTTTATATGAAGTGTATAGTTCGATGCAACGCACCGAGATTAAACCTTTCTCGTTGGCTCTAATCTTATCGGCGAGTAAACCCTTAATGATCACTTATGACTATCCTATTTATTAAAGACACGCTAAAACAAATAGGCGAGGAAGGGGCATGGCGACCCAAGCAATGCTCAGCTAGACACAGAGGTTATCAATGCACTAATAAAAGTCACCAAAGACATCAACATATAAACTTTAATTAATGGGAAAGCAATTTTAAGGGGAGTTGAAGTGCATGATTAAATCAATGACACAAGCCCATCAATCCTGATAAATTAAAGTGTACTAATACAATAAAACAAAACTACTTAATGAATTGAATACATGCAGGACCTTCTTACAGCTATTGTATCTTCGTTTAGGGTGTGTCTTGTGCTGCTACTTCGTCTGAATTCGGCTTAGGGTTTCTGTCTTCTCGTACTTCGTATATCGCACGTACCAAAATTCTCCAAATTCGTCTGGCCTTGGGGTATTTATAGTTTCTGTCTGAGGGCTAGATGCGGCGCATTGAATAAGTAGATGCGGCGCATTGACTTAACTTCGCGTGGGGTCCAAGATTAATATATTCAGGAATATTCGCATACCGCCAGAAGATGCG
Source organism: Artemisia tridentata subsp. tridentata (assembly GCA_021014915.2). Taxonomy (NCBI): domain Eukaryota; kingdom Viridiplantae; phylum Streptophyta; class Magnoliopsida; order Asterales; family Asteraceae; genus Artemisia; species Artemisia tridentata. Next base: position 355,182,798 of record CP139509.1, on the reverse strand, counting down.
GCGTAACTTCATTCTTGTATGCGGCGCATGTCCTTTGCCGTCTTGGATAATAACTTGTGAAATCTTGATAGTGATGCGCCGTATGTAAGAAGTAGGATGCGGCGTATCTGAAGCAGAATGATCTTGATCTTGTACATTTCAGTAGACTCTTAACTTCTTGCTTGTTTTGCTCCATAATTAGTCCAAAATCGCCATGTTTCACATAATACTTGTTTGGGATAATTACTAAAATGCCCCGGTTGCCCAAGTGCTAAGACTATCCGACCCGGTTTCACAAAATTCTCCCCTTAGACCAGGGAAACTGATCCGATGATCCACATGATGCCACGTCACCGACCAAAATACGTAGTGTATTTTGGGCAACTTTTGATTTTTGGGCAACCGTATATTGTACAAGTGGTTTTTTGGTCATTTTACATATTATGTATACACCTTTTACACTACCAATCTATAAACCTCTATCTATAATCTATAAACAGATCCATAAACTTTTGATTTATGTATACACCTCTATATATAATCTATAAACAGATCCAACACATTTAACACTACCATCACCAATTTCACAGAACTATAACTCCCTCCACACCATCGAAACCCCATCACCACCAAATCCCCACCATCGTCGTAACCCTGTTTGTGGTCACTAATTTTGTTATCTAAAAATCTGAAAAAACAATGTAAAGGGTGTGATGGTTTCTGAAAGTTAAATGGTCGTGTTCATGCTGGTTTTAGTAACAAGGTTCAAATCCGGACACCAAATCAGAAACAAATCTAAATCCACCGCCGCCGTTCATGCCGTTTATGATGGGATTATTCATAAACGGCTCTTCCTCTACACACTTCATAAATAAAATCAATCAAAATTAGGTTTATGAATTTAATTTCAATCACACTAATTAATTAATTAAACAGGCAGCAGAACCAATTGAAGAACTTGAGCCTTTGTTTGATTACACTCGTATTCAGCCTATTAATATCATCTCCCTTGATGACGGTTAGTTTTTTCTTTTTATATATTTATTTATTATTTATGTATAATTAATTTATTCAGTTGTTGATGATTATTATAAAAATTGATTGAGCAGATGATGATGATGATGATGTTAGATGTTTAAATCCATCCAAACGCACCAAATCCACTGATTTTTCTACTGTAAGTTTTTTTTTCCTTTGGTTATATTTCGTATACTGCGTAAAAAATCTAAAAAAATATTAGTTTTATATAAATTATGAAGTCGAATAGATAGGTTTTTGGGTAATCTGTGAGAAAATGTTGTCGGTTTTAACGCGATAGGGGCGGTGTGTAACGTTATGTTTTGAAATTTGGATAGGGTGAAAAGGTACAAGTGGATGCGAAAGTAGTTGATCTTGATAATGGTAAAGACGATGATGATGATTTTGATTGGTTGAATCCGCCAATATAACTTGTCGATAAGCTGAAGCCGCATGAGAGTTCGACTGTTAAGGAGATAAGGTATAATTACCGGATACATGTTTTTATTGAGATTGCTAATTCGTTGATTGTAATGTGTTTTTGCGTATGCATGGATGGTATGGTAGTATTTATTTAGTGTGGATGTATACTCGATGATATGTTAGATTTGACTTGTTTTTTGATATTGCTATTCCTTGATTAGTGATTTTCTCAAGAAGTTGGTCTACTAGGTCTATAGCTTCAAACTACTTAAACATCGGACTACTTAGAATATCACAATGAAAACGTTTAGGTTAGTATTAGCTTGTGCATATATTTAAGAGCTAGAAATTTCACACCCTTTCCAGTTTCCTCTTCTCGTAAGAGAGAGAATGTTTTTAAGGTCATTGACTTTCTTGATAGAATCGTCAATATACATTACTGGAATTTGGATGCATATTGATTCTCTCTCTTATTTCCAATATAAACAGAAAGTGTTAGAATCTTCGGTACATGGTTAAATATATATAGTCAATATGGCTACTAGCCTACTAGTCGTTTTGCGCTTATTTTTTCTCTTTTACCATATCCTAATCTTAATTGTGTTTACCGCTGCAAATGTCATGGATATAGATTTTCACCTCACTTGATCTTCGCTTTAGTGAGCTGACATTTCATACACATATGATGACCTTAGTTACTTACCTTATAAAAGAGTTATTGACAAACCATGAAATTAGTCTTCTGTTTAAAGTAAGTGCCGAAAATAGAAGCAACATAATTTGCTATCCAAAGTTTGTATTAGAAGCATCCTACTACATTATTTGGAGTGCAGGGGGTTTACACAGTGTGCAACTTTAGCTGATATAGAAGTTGTTAGGAATATTTTTTTTTCCTGCTTGCAGTCAGTAGATAGAGGTTCTTGAGCCATAGGATAAAGCAGAGTGAAGTTGGTGCAGATTTCGATAGCTTCATCTGATAAGAAATACTTGTCAGGTTGAATGGTGCATGTTAATATGATATAATTTATGTATGATGCTGATTTCTTTTATAAATTGTATATGGTAGAACACCAACAAAGACAATATAAAATCTTGATGTTTTTTCCATCTGTTTCATAACCGATGATTAATCAGAAGTTAATTTTATTCTACCCCATATGTTTCTTTCATCATTTTTGACCCACGAAATCAATGCAGAGCAACAAGAGCAGTTGAAGGGCATATATGAGAAATTCAAAGAAGAAGTGGATCAGCACCTAGAGAAATGCCGAAGAACACTTGAAGGACTTGAAAAACATCAGGTTCAAGTCAAAGGAATGGTAGAGAAGCAAAGTAAGATTTCCTTTCATTTATATATCATATGGCAGTTAATTATTTAAACACTAATAATTATTTAACAAGAAGTATTGAACCCACTTGAAAACTGTAATCCCAAAAGCTTCATTACAACTTGAACAGTCACATTAGTTTTCCAGTTTGAAGTTGTGGATATATGACCTAATCTGTAATTAAATCAAGCAACTAATATTGCAGGTTGCAAAATATCGGATTATTGTTTAACTTCAACTTCTTTTTTTTTTTTTTTTTTTTTTTTTTTTTTTTTTTTTTTTTGACAAATTATCCAATGACTAGCAACCTATCAATAGTTATACATTGCTCCCTCTCCTTAATTACAAAAACTCATGTTTTTCGAAATTTATAACTAGTCAAAGTCGTATAAGAATCTTCTTTTTATCAAATTACCAATGTTCAATTGGGAGACTGTTTGATTGCTCAAGTCGTTCTAACTGCTAGATTCTATATAAATGTATATGCATGTTATACTTGCAAAACTGAATAAGGAGGCACTTGGTTGTTGGCTTAATTAATCAGATGAGTGATGGTAGTACATATAAGGAATATGGGATGAAATGCGTTCTCTTATTGCCTTGTTTTACATCACTAAAAGTTGAAGAAACAAATATATACAAAGCATCTGTATGAAAATGACTAATAGCTAGAATGTTATTCGTATTTCCTGCTACTAGTTGCCATCCTTTATGAGCTGTTGAGACAAAAAATGATGCAATGCTTAAAGAGCGGAATAAACACTAATGATTGACCGTTTATGTTGTCAGAGCTGTCACACAAGAAGCTTCTCATGCAAACTGAAGAGGCAATAGAGACACAGCTCAATGATGCTCATAAAAGAATTGCAGATGTTCACAAAGTGAGTTTTTGTTCTTCTCGTAAATAGTTGACCCGATCTGTTACTATCCGTATTCTGTAGTTGACCTTTTTATTATTGTTTTGTTGTAGCTGGCAAAGGAGAAGATGCTTATACTCAAAAAAGGCATTGCTGAATGCCTAAAAGAAGGTTTTCTCGGTTGAAATACTCGTATCCATCTATGAAACTACACGTATAGATTAACATTTTCAGGTTGTGCGTGATTCCACATAATTGCAGATATAATATAGTTAGCAGTATATAATATAGGAAGCAACTGTGCGCAGTGAGGAGGAAGTTCAGATGTGTGCTTATAAGCTCTTGGCATTGATTGATTCAGTCTCAAAGTACAAAGAGTTCACAGCTTCAAAAATATCACAGATGAAAGACGTAGTTTCAGAAACGAATGCCGCTATAGCACAAGTGCACAATGACTTGTTGGCATCGAGTATTGGGACATTACCCCCAATCTAAAGTATAGTTTATGTGCTATCTTTTGTTGGGTTTTTATGAAAGATATCAAGTAAACGCTATGCATTCAAGGAGTTGAAATGAATATTTATACTGTAACTAATTTCCCTTAATACTTGGTTGAAGCTGCTCATGCGGGTCTTTGTAACTAACCCCTCATGACCCGGTTACGGTTCCTGATCATTGACCGTTTGCTACCTACATCGACAACGCAGTCAATAATGCTAAGAAGAATGTGCCAAGACTCAGAACCAAAAAGAAGTAGATATCAGTTTTCAAATTTTCAGTGAGCCATGGATATAAGAACTTATAGTTGTAAGATTTTCCATTTGTCAAGAGGGAAGTGAACTTTCTTTGAAGATTATTAATTATTTTGCGTGAGCGCCGATTATTATGTTGAGGTGTAGTTATGTTAGACTTTACTGATATGGATTCTCGGGTAAAACTAATGTTATCTATTGGAGTTTGGTTATTTGTCTATGTACATGATAGTGAATCTTTGCTATGTATTACAACAATAATATAGCTTGAGAAATGCATTCTGGTTGTTTTACAAGTTAATATGTTTACTCGAATTACATGTCAAAGTCAAATATTTGCAAGAAAGCAAAACTTGGAGTACGCAATATTTATTTGTTTTGTATTTTTTGGGCAACTTTTCCAAAAAATACAAAAGTTATTTGGCAACTTTTGTATTTTTTGGGCAACTTTTCCAAAAAATACAAAAGTTGCCCAACTATACCAGCAGGAACCATACCAGCAGGAACTACATACCTGCCAGCAGGAACCAACTATACTAACAGCAGAAATGAAATAACTTCTATTTTATACTTGGGCAACTTTTGTATTTTTTGGGCAACTTTTCCAAAAAATTCAAAAGTTGCCCAAACAATACAAAAGTTACTCGGGCAACTTTTGTATTTTTTGGGCAACTTTTCCAAAAAATACAAAAGTTGCCCAACTATACCAGCAGGAACCATACCAGCAGGAACTACATACCTGCCAGCAGGAACCAACTATACTAACAGCAGAAATGAAATAACTTCTATTTTATACTTGGGCAACTTTTGTATTTTTTGGGCAACTTTTCCAAAAAATTCAAAAGTTGCCCAAACAATACAAAAGTTACTCGGGAAACTTTTGTATTTTTTGGGCAACTTTTCCAAAAAATACAAAAGTTGCCAAACTCTACCAGCAGCAGGAACCAACTATACTAACAGGAGAAATGAAATAACTTCTATTTTAATAGAAGTTACTTTTTCAAAAAATACAAAAGTTGCCCAACTATACCAGCAGGAACCATACCACATACCCGCCAGCAGGAACCAACTATACTAACATCAGAAATGAAATAACAGCAGGAACTAAACTCTGCTACCAGCAGGAACCAACTATACTAATAGCAAAAATGAAATAACTTCTATTTTAATAATTCCTAACACACATAGACATGACCCGCTTAAAAAAAGCACATGGATAAGATCTGTAAAAATTGGCAAACCACAAGGACGATTTATGTAATTAACTCACAATTTAATGTAAGCCTAATGTGAAAAATATAACATTTTGGAGTTTATATACCAAGATTAACACATAAAAATTTGGTTTCATAATATCAAGTATCTACAACACATGTTCATTACAACTTGAGTTGAATCAATACAAGCTTATATATAGTCTGGTCAATACAAATCTAGGGACTCAAGGACCCTGTTAGCTTGGATGTGAAGAGCCGTGAGTCTTTGCTCAGGATCAAGAGTCGAACCAAATTGACTGGCAGCCCATATTAAGGAAGCTGATTTCTCACCTAGGAGACGCCTTATGTCCTCATGTATGGCTGCCATCGGTGCTCCTTATAAGAACATGCCCAATCAGTAACAACAAGAACTCTCCACATTTCATCCTGATAAGAACATATTTATGTCATTATGTATGTCTTCTACTTGCATACTTTCATATGAATGTTGCATACTCAAATAAGGGATGGGTTGATAAAAGTTAGAAGCATACCTCAAATTTTCATCTGCTTGTTTGTCTGCTATAAGCAATGCAACTTTAACATTTTCATTATTTGACTGTGATGATAAGGAAGCCATGTTGTCGTTACCGCAGTAAGGATCAAGCCATTGGGTTGTCCTGGTTCAGTGACTTTCCTAGTAGTTATTCGCACTGTGTCCTCCACTGAATCAAAAAGTGTTGTCCATGATTGCCCACACGAGCCGGTTATGTGAAGGCAGAACCTCCTTACCATCCTTTGAGCCAAATTCATTAAATTTGTTCTTGCTTCTGGAGACGGTATCGCTGTAACATGCAATTATACAAGATAAAAGAAATAAGATCTACTGATTAATCAATTATAATAGCACGTTATTTTTTATTTGCCTTGATCTTTGCAGCAATGTCACTAGATACCTGCTGAAGACGAACCTTGCTTTCTAGACTTTCCATTTTCGTTCTCTTTACTTCCTCAATGGAAGAGTTGAGTCCAGGCTTTAATGTTGATTTGTACTCCCCAAGCACCTCAATAGGTGTTGAACCTTTTGCATTCAACTCATACTGGAAACCATTTCCTAGTTTCAGCCTAAAAAATTCAGACAATGAAACCAGAAGTATATTAAGGATGCGATCTCAAGTTCAACCCTATGCATCAAATTAGACAATGAACGTGACAGATAAACAGATGAAACAAACAACAACCAGACCATCTTTACTTTGAGCTATAAACAATGCTAAAACATCAATAGCATCAGGAGAATTGACATCCCCTGATTTTCCAACCGAGCTATAAACAATGCTAAAACATAAAAGAAGGTTTTCTCGGTTGAAATACTCGTAATTAACATCCCCTGATTTTCCCAAACTCTTCTAAGCTTCACCAACCTTCAATATGTTCTCAAGCCCCTCTAAACAAACAGTCACAATTCTAGGGTCTGGACATATAAGTAGGTCACACAGCGGTTTAATGCATCCCTGATTAACAAGATGGGAGTTGATAATTACACTGACAAAATTACTATACCCACAGAAATTTGTTGTCATTTTACTTTTGTGCCCTCCTATACATTAACCTTTTCTTCTTATTGATATTTTCCTATTTTATCTGCTAAACGTCTCCCAACACATGTCGTTGAAGGGCCACCGTCCCGGTTCTCCGTCAACACATAAAATCACATTTGAAAATTACACCTATTTGGAAACTCTTTTCTGTTCACATCTATATTTGGCTTATTCATATTCATCCTTTATATATTATTTCTTTTAGAAAATCACCACTTATTTGATCAAAAAATAGGAACAATATGCATAGAAACGTTAGTTAAACCACGAACTAAAACCAAATGTAACATATCTGATCTTCGAGACGCGACAACACCGTAGCTAGCTCCGAAGGTGTCCGAGGAGTACATATCCACCGTTGTAGCATCAAATTTGGATAAAAGCTGAAATGTATATAGAGGGCACAAAAGTAATTTTTCTTGAATTTTCTGTGGATGAAGTAGAATCATCCGTGTAAATATCACTGCCCTAACAAGATACCTGCAATAGTTGTATGATAAAATCATCAATAACTGAAAGAGGAAAATACCATAAACAGAGATTTAAACATTCCTTGTAAAGAATCTTACTTAATTTGATCATGGCTTCCACCAGAAGTGGCATTTGAAATAGCCCATGCAGCCTCCTTCTTGATGTCAAATTCTGCATTCCCAAGCAAATGAACTAGAGGTCCAATGATATTTGCTTCAATCACTGTCTGTAGAAAAAAGAAATAGAAGGTCAAAGATGCAGCAGAATGAAAAAAGATAAAATTTCATCGCGGATGAACAAGTATTGCATCCCATGCGAGCTCATACTTCCATAAGTAATCAGTGAACGTATCTGACCTGAATCTGCTCCTTGTTGCCAGCAGTGATGTTTGATATCGTCCAACATGCGAGCTCATGCTTTTTTTGAGATTCTTGCTCAAGAGGTTCAAAAGACAAGGCAAAAAAACATAATCATGTCTGATCAGATCAAATAAAGGTAGATTAGAACAGCACTTCTAGTCTAAAAGTCTTTTAAAGTGTTTCTTTAAAGAGAGGGGTTGGTTCAATTTAGCTTGAATCTTAACTATGTTACCTTCTGTAACGAATTCAAGGCGTAAGACTAGCAGTTATCTAAGAACCAGCTACATATCAATTATTCAAAGGAAAAAAAAATAGACAAATTGCACAAACATATATGAGAACACAAACTTAATAAGCATACCTACAAGAGATCTCTCATGCACTCTAGTGCCCATTTCTGAGATAGTGTTTCGAAGAATTCTAATAGAGACTGAAAACAGAAGATAATCAGCTACAAATAAGTTAAATATATTAAGGTGAAGTATACAAAGATCAGTAATACAAAGAATGAAAGACCTGCGGCTCCATTGCATGAGTGTTCACAATGACACGTTTGATATCTGGCAATTCACTGTAGTGCTGAAAAGTAAAATAGAACACGTTTGATAGTATGTAAAACATGAAAAAAAATGAAACGAGAACAAGAAAAACATACCGAGGATGCCATTCATGGGGGTTCGGATTTCATGCGAGACCGTAGCAAGAAACTGCCATTTTAAAGACAGATATTTTAATTTATTTATAATAATCTATTTACTATATAGTTCACAAATTTCTACTAATATATATAAACATTATATTATAACTCGTAAATGTTATTTAGTTAGGGGATTAACCTGTGATTTGGCGACATCAGCAGCTTCTGCACGGACTTTAAGTTGTTGCATTGTATTAAAATCGTCTTCAACTTGAACAATATGTTTGGGTCCAGTATGTAACATGTATCCAGCTAATAAAACAATGACGTAGCCTAGAGCTGAAGTGATGATTGCGGTTCGTGACATGGGTGCTTTATGAAGATACCTACAAGTCATTTGGTGTTTCCTAAACGGATCACCAAAGTCAAGTATGTTGATCCGTGCACGTGACCGATCACCCTCTTGCGTTTGGCGTCCATACATAATTAGTGGATCGGATGTGTTGGTGACATCGTAAACCTTTACGACAATTTCCTGGTTTCCTGCAAGTTGCCCAAGAAGATTTTCTACAAGGGACTCGACATCAAAGGCTCCACCAAGATATCTGTTTAAATCATCAAAATTCTCCATTATTCTAATGCACAGTCGATACTATGTGACAAAAACACATACTATTAGAACTCGTAAATGTTATTTAGTTAGGGGATTAACCTGTGATTTGGCGACATCAGCAGCTTCTGCACGGACTTTAAGTTGTTGCATTGTATCAAAATCGTCTTCAACTTGAACAATATGTTTGGGTCCAGTATGTAACATGTATCCAGCTAATAAAACAATGACGTAGCCTAGAGCTGAAGTGATGATTGCGGTTCGTGACATGGGTGCTTTATGAAGATACCTACAAGTCATTTGGTGTTTCCTAAACGGATCACCAAAGTCAAGTATGCTGATCCGTGCACGTGACTGATCACCCTCTTGCGTTTGGCGTCCATACATAATTAGTGGATCGGATTTGTTGGTGACATCGTAAACCTTTATGACAATTTCCTGGTTTCCTGCAAGTTGCCCAAGAAGATTTTCTACAAGGGACTCGACATCAAAGGCTCCACCAAGATATCTGTTTAAATCATCAAAATTCTCCATTATTCTAATGCACAGTCGATACTATGTGACAAAAACACATACTATTTTACGCTCTCTGTTTAATAGAGAGGGTGTTTGGATGTGTGTTCTAAAAATAATTATGTGATATTGAACAATAATAAGACGGGGTGTTTGGAATTGCTTATGTGAAACTGGTTACTACTTAAAAAATAAGCAGGTAAAAACCTGCTAATTACTCTAGTATAAGTCGATGACGAGTTTTACCCAAAGACTACAAAATGCTTATTTGCTAAAGAAAATAGCAGATGAGGACTTAGATAAGCATTAACTAACACTCTCTTAGTTATCTTAAATTGATTATCTGACCCATGAATAACCAGAGAATCCAAAGTTAAAAACCGTTTATCAAAACTCAATAAAAAAGATTATAGTGACCCAAAGACGCAATATTTAGTTCTAAACCATGAATCCAAACACAAAAAAATACAAAGCGAATTCGTACCCAGCGGTAGCTTCAATCCGATCTCGAACTGATGCATTTGGAGGAAGCTTGGATTTGTATACAGGAATAGTCAAAAGTACACCAAGATGATGAGAACCCAATAGCTTAAAAGGGCTCGTGAGCACTGCTTTCCCAGTCGACCGCGCCCTCAAGATATTCTCGCGGTCCTCCTGTGAACAAATTCAATATTCTTAAAACTCGAACACCCATTTCAGATTTATGAGCTATAATCCATAAAGTTTACGACTTTCACCTCGCCCGACATCATATCTAGCAAGTCAAGGTAAGAAAGGGTTTCTTGAGCGAAAATCATAGGTGCATACTCATCACGGTGGGGCGAAGGCTCTTTGTTGGCCATTGTTCTTATAGCCCCACCATGTTGCCTCTCGAATTCTTCCCTTTCAGCATTCATTACCCGTTGTGCATACGCCACGCCGCTTAATAATGGTCTCTCAAATGCTGTTCTTGCTGTATACTCGGCAAATGTTTCCTACATCACCCGAAAAAAACAGTACATTTCTCTTATGCAAACTTCCAACTGATACACCATTCAAAAAAAAAGTTACTAAACTAACGAAATAAACACGAATCATAATTGACTTACTTAATTAATTAGAATAAAAATACCTAAAGAAGAAGAATTAGGTTTTTGATGTGTTATCCTAACACAGGGAGCTGTTATCCTAACCGCATACATCGCTGTGGTGGAGGGTTCGGTGGTGATGGGGTTTCGATGGTGTGGAGGGAGTTATAATTGTGTGAAATTGTTGATCGTATGGTAGTGTTAAATGTGTTGGATCTGTTGGAGGAAGTACATAAACAGTGAATAATATGTAAAATGACCAAAAAACCACTTGTACAATATACGGTTGCCCAAAAATCAAAAGTTGCTCAAAATACACTACGGACACGTGGCATCCTGTGGTTGGTCGGACAAGTTGCCCTGGTCTAAGGGGAGAATTTTGTGAGATCGGGTCGGATAGTCTTGGCACTTGGGCAACCGGGGCATTTTAGTAATTATCCCTACTTGTTTTTACCTGAGAATTACAAAAGTAAACATTAACGTATCAATTCTCACAGATAATATAATAAAACAAGTCAAATAAATAGGATAAATGATGATAATAAAATGTACTTATTTGAGTTCATCAATAGTGCAGTGCAGTCTTGTTTCCTTGATGACCAGCCTACTAGCTTTTCTCCCAAAAATTGTGCTCCGCCTGATGAACTCTTTGCTGAAACTTGGCAACCGGCGTGGTCTGCATCTGAAAATGCTATCAGTGTAAACTCCGAATCCTTCGGATACCAAAGTCCCATGTTAATGGTTCTTCGTAGGTACCGAAAGATCCGTTTAACCTCTTGGAGGTGAAGTTCGGTAGGCCTTGCCTGAAACCGTGCTAATAAACAAACAGCAAAATGTATATCGGGTCGACTAGCAGTTAAGTACATGAGAGAACCAATCATGCTCCGATATTTCTTCGGATCCATGGGTTTCCCATATAGGTCAGCGCCTATTTTGGGTGAAGTGACCATTGGAGTACCAATAGAGTCACAATTTTCCATTCCATGTTTTTTCAAAATCTCAATTGTATATTTAGCTTGATTTAGAAAAATACCACGTGGGGATTGATGAATTTGTAAACCCAGAAAGAATTTTAATTCTCCCATCATGGACATTTCAAATTTGCTTTTCATGAGATTCGCAAAATGTTTTGAATGTGTCGGATTAGTGGACCCAAAAATGATGTCGTCCACATAAATCTGAACAATCAAAATGTCATTTTTGAATTTTTTGGTAAACAAGGTCGGATCAATTGTTCCTTTGGTGAAATTATTATGAAGTAGGAAAGATGATAATTCGTCATACCACGCCCGTGGGGCTTGTTTCAAACCATAGATTGCTTTCTTTAGCTTGTAGACGTATTTTGGATGATCTTTGACAACGAATCCATCTGGATGACTCACATACACTTCTTCTTTCAGAGTTCCATTCAAGAAAGCGGTCTTGATGTCCATCTGATAAACTATGATGTTCTTGTGAGCGGCATATGCTAAGAAAATCCTGACTGCTTCAAGCCTTGCAACTGGCGCGAATGACTCTTCAAAATCAATTCCCTCTTCCTGTCTGAATCCCTTGGCCACTAGACGAGCTTTGTTGCGAATTACAGTCATTTCTTCATCCTTTTTGTTTTTCCATAACCACTTAAGATCAATGACGAGTTTGTCACTTGGTCTTGGAACTAAATCCCAGGTGTCATGTAACTGATATTGAAGAAGTTCTTCCTGCATCGCTTCAATCCAGGCATTATCTGCCATTGCTCCCCGAATATTCTTAGGTTCTATGATACTGACTGAGCAGACATAGATGCACATGTCACAATCGGTGTGTAGTTGTTTTCTCGTCTAAATTGGCCTTGAGGGTTCACCAATGACCTGTTCTATCGGATGGTCTTTTGTCCACTGTAATGTTGAAGGGTACCTTAGACTGGACGAATGCGTGTTAGATGGTTCTTGTAATCTGGAAGATGATTCAGCAGATTCCGTTCCAAACAGGTTTTCGAATGGTTCTTCGTCTAACACCGCATTATTTTGTTCTTGCTCATCAATTCTTGGTAGAACAATTTTAATTACTGGAGTTGCTGGAGTAGATGTTGATGACGTAGAGGGAGTTGGTGCGTCAACTTCGAATGTTGTGGATGCATCTTGATTTGGTGGTGGTGGTGGTGGTTATTGATTTTGAGCGGGTGCAGCGGAACTTTGGTTAGATGCATTTGTCGAAGCGCCACCATAGAATTCATCATACATAAACTCGAAGAAATTATCCAGTTCCTGATTTGTGGGTTGTTCGTTATGAATTGATTGAGCTCCTTGAGGTGCGAGTCCTGAACTGATATGTCCAGAAGTCATCGGGTTAAGAGCGGGTTCTAGAGCGAGTCTCTCAGAAGCCATTTGTGAAATTTCATCAAACTTCACATTCATCGTCTCCATGATCTTTTTCGTTCTCCTGTTATACACCCTGAATGCCCTCGAGTTTTCCGAATAACCAATGAAGATTCCAATATCACCCTTAGCTTTCAACTTCCCCAGATCTTCCCTGTCATTCGTTGGATAGCACAAAGCGCCAAATACATGAAGATAAGAAATATCCGGTTTTCTGTTGTTTACTAGTTCATACGGGGTTTTATTAAATCTTGGATGAACTAGGGATCGGTTCTGAGTGAAACAAGCAGTGGCAACAGCATCAGCCCATAAGAATAACGGTGCACTAGAATAAATCAGCATTGTGCGAGCAGCCTCCACAAGAGTTCGATTTCTTCTTTCAAATACCCCATTCTGCTGTGGAGTTCTAACAGCGGATGTCTGGTGAGTAAGACCAGATTCTTCAAAATATGTTCTTAACTCCTGATTTGTGAATTCCGTGCCATTATCAGTTCTTACTATCCTTACTGGAGCTTGAAGTAAGACTTGAATGCGCTTCAAAGGTGATGATGATGTCGGGTGTTTCGTCTTTTAGACCTCAGAAACTTTACCCATGTATATCTTGAATAGTCAACGACGATTACAAGAATATACTTCTTCCCATTTATGCTTGCAACTCTCATTGGGCCACATAAGTCCATATGCAACAAATGTAACTTATCCACCGAACTGGGTACGGGTTTAGGTTTATATGTTGCTCTTTTGCTCTTTCCTTGCTCACAGGATGGACATAAGTGTTCTTTGGTGTATTTGAACTTTGGGAGACCATTGACGATGTTGTCTTTGGCAAGTTTGTTTATGGTGTCAAAGTTAAGATGGGACAAACGTCTATGCCACAACCAGGAATTTGTTTCGCTTGCCCTAGTCATGAGACAAATTGGTGATGAAGAGGCCATTTGGTTTATGTCTATTTCATAGAGATTGGTGCCACGATCCCCAATTAAGAGATCATCCCCCACTAAATTCCTAACAAAACAAGTGTTTCTCCTAAATGCAACCTCTAAATCCGCATCACAAAACTGCCCAACTAAAAACAAGTTGTGTCCCAACCCTTCGACATAGTAAACCCGAGTGATCAAGTAGTTTCCAAACCGAAGATCTCCATAACCCAGAATAGCTGCAACATGATCATTCCTAAATTGTATAGTTCCCATGAACTGCCATACAAAGTTGATCAGCAGCTTCAAATTCCTGGTCATGTGCTTGGAGCAACCCGAGTCGATGATCCAAAGACAAATTTCAATGACCTGCAAAGAACAGATGATTTTGTATATGGAAACCGTTTAACATTTGGTTCCATGGGGTTAGAGGTAACAGGTGAATCACAATTAGAGAAGGTTTCCATATTTTCATTGGGAACAATTTCTAATTTTCCATTCTTAAGTGTAAATATTCTACCCGTTGGTTTCCATGCACAAAACTTAAGAGCGTCCTTAGGCAATGGCTACTAGTGGTTTTCCTAGCTTTTGCAATAAGTCTTCGAATATATCTAGACTTAGCCTTATTTACTGAAGGAAGCTTTTTCTGTTCAGGCATATCATTCACATTCACAGTATCAGAAACAATATCATCACAAGCATTTTCAGACAAAGATTTCGTGTACATTAAACAAACAGAGTCATTACATGCACTAGAAACAGGAGTCTTAACATTACATCCAGATGACATATGTTTCTTATTTGAAAGCGATAAATTCCTAGGGTGTTCTTCTACTTCCATGCATTCTCTCTCAGAGACAGGCGAGACTCTAGTTTTCCTGGTATTGCTCGTAGGCTTACGTATGCTCCTAGAGTTGCTATATAATCCTGTAGAAGGTAAGGCACACTCATTAGAATTTATGTTGTTGTCCTGAGATGTTGTTGTAGCATTCCTAATCTCGTTTGGATTATCTTTATTACTTTTTTCTATCGCCCTATATGTTTTAAATGTAGAGGCAGACGCAGTAGTGGGACTAATCCTATAAAGGCCAGGCGCTATTACATTCGATGTTTGGACAACAGCTTTCTCATTTCCTTTCTCATTAGGCAAGGGGGTCGATGGTGTTATACCCTTAGTTTCCTCACCCTTCCCTTTTTGACTTTCAAGCTGAGACTTCAAAAGATCAATTTGTTTTTGCATGTTGTGGTAGGAACGCTCATACGATAGTTTGTCATACTTGCATTCTTCCTTTTTCTGATCCAGTTATTTAAAATATGTGACATTTTGTTTTTCAATCTTGGCAAGTACCTTTTCATATTTTACAACAATTTCAGAAGTATCAGCTCGGAGTCTTTCATCATCTTCCACAGAATATGTTTGATAAATAATGGACATAATTTTCGTCGATAGAGCTACTTCAAAGAGAATGTCATTATGTTTTTCCAAAACTTTGATGTGTTCAATGTTTTCATTCGCTTCCTTTATCAGGGATTTGTGGTCCTTGATAAATTCAGCTGATTCTTTCAAAAGATTGTTTTCCACATTTTGAACTATCGCATAAATTGAGGTGATATGAGGATTGATTTCTGTTTTAAATATCTTTATCAGTTCGGTATGAAAACTTGACGACCAGACATTGTAGTTACCGTTTATTTTGGATGCCACAATACTTTGAAGTGTTTCAATTCCCTGTTTAAGACCGACCAAATATAGTCTAGCTTCACTTGTGTTGCAAGTGGTCTTAGAGGCCATTTGTTCGATGTTAGATAGGTGTTTTGAAACAACTTTTCATTTTGCGACAGCCACTGGTTTTTTGAAAAACAATGGTGACTCTTTTTGCACAAGATGAACGCCAGAATCTGTATTAAGCTTGTTATAATCAATTGGTTTAATTTCTGGGTTCTTTTGTCTCATTTTAACATGACTCTCTTTGGAAAGCTCAATCGTTTCATAAGAATCACGAACCTCTGGAGGATCATGTTTATCATTTATCACACTACCATTATATAACACATTCTGATGTTGCTGAGCTTTCTTGAGAATATAAGGGTTTTCACAACCGACAGCTATTTTCTTTATTGTATGTAAAATCAGGTTTGGATCGTTAATAAGCAAATTAATTGTTTGTGCAGACTGACCCGTTTTTACAAGCAACTCTTCTAACTTTTTGATGGTTTCTTGTTGGTCAATGATTTCATCAAGAAGATCATTTTCACATTTTGAAAACCTTGTATGCAACTCTTTCTTTTCCTTTTCAAGATCAGAACAAGTTGATTTTTGGTTAGAAAGTTGGTTGGTTAATTCAGAAATTTCCGTGTTTAAGGATTTTATATTCATGTTCAAATTAACATCAAGTGTGTCAAATTTGATTTGCAAATATTCTTCTCTTAAAACAGAATCTCTTAAACCAATTTCAAGTTCTGACTGTCGTTTGTTATGAAAATCAAAAGCTCTTTCATTGACCTTATATCTCTCAAGCTCAGCGGTCAATTTTTCATTCGCGGCCTTAACATCGCGATTGACCTTTTTAACGTTCTCAATTTCAACACTACAATTATGCAATAATGATTCAAAAAACACACGTGTTTCCTCATCATTCTCAACATGCTGGGACTCGAGGTCTCCATTAAGATCCATATCTGGAGTTGCCATATTTGTATTACTACAACTTGGCGTGTCCATATATGTGTCATAAGTGGATTCTTGAGTCGCAGGACGCCGTTCATCATGATTCGACATATCAAATATTTCATTATTGTGACATGTAGCGTATGGGGGTACCTCAGAGACTGCATTAGTGTCATACACATGAGGTATTTCAGAATCTGTGTCGTACTTAGCCTCCTGGAGATTTGGCATGAAAATGCAGTTTGCGTCGATGTCCTCAAGGTCTTCCGTATCATCCATAAGAGCCAGGAAGTCATTATCTTCTGCACTCAACTGTAATCCAACCGTTTCCTTGTTTGCCAACATTAATGCTTTCTGCAGATAAGCTGGATCTCTCTTATTCGGCTTGTCGGGACAGTTCCTAGCCATATGACCAACACCTTGACAGTTGAAACATTTCATAGTACCCTGATTCATATTCCCGGTATTCTGAGCAGCAACATTCCCATACTGATTCCCAGCATTCTGTCCCCTATGATTTCCAATAGCTGTACCCATCTGATTCCCTGCATAACGACCCATCTGATTACCAACATACTGCCCTGCATTCTGATTACCCATCTGATATCGAGGAGCATATCCCTGCTGATTCCCATATCCCCCAACCATCTGTCCTTGTTGTCCCATGTTGAAACTCGGCTGTGCAATTTGCTTGTTGCGAGTGTTTGATGAGATGCGTTGGTTGTTGTTGGTGGGTGTTGAATAGCGTCCTTGGAATGCTTTTGTGAGGTAAGCAAATGCTTGAGTCAAAGCAGCAGTGGACTCATCATTGTCATTAAATTCTGGTTCTTGGTGTTGCGGGTATTGTTGTTGTGGGTAGAACGGTGGTTGTGGAGTATACTGTTGTTGCATGAATGGTTGAGTGGAAGATGAAGAGGGTTGTGTATTTGTTGTTACATGTATAGGTGTTTGGACCATGAGTGCAAGAGGATCATGTTGCTTTTTGAGCTTCTCTTTTCTGACTTTGTTTGCCTCCTCCTGGTTTTGCTTTAGGAAATCATAAAGCTGATCATAATTCACCTCGTGAAGGTTCTTTGTTTGGTTGACAATAGTGACATATCGTCCCCATTCCTTTGGTAGGTTGTTGAGGAACTTGATATTCTGAACAATTTGAGCTGGTGTCAACTTGTTTCTGATCAACTCATTCATGAGAGTGCAAAACCTTGTATAGTAAGATTCAATGGGTTCAGCTGGAGTTGATGTGAACTTCTCCCATTCAGTTAGAAGCTTGTTTTCGATGTCTTGTTTACCGATTTATGTGCCATGACAAAGCCGTCTAACTCGTGCCCACATATCATAGGCAGTTTCACAACTGTCTACAGCACAAAATATTTTTCGTGGTAAACCAAGTTGGATTAAATGCATTGCCAAGTCATCAGCTTCAATTTGCTTCCAATCTTCTGGTGTGTAGTCAGCTTTCATTTGTTCCTAAAAGGTGTCTGGAGTGGGAGGTGTTGCATTTGGATTTCTAGCTGTTACTAGAATCCGACGAGGCTTGAATGGACCATTCTCGATGGAGTTAATCAAGAGTCTTCCTTGACCCTAAGGCTTGGTTTTCATGTATCGGAGCATACGACTCGTCCATGGAAGATAACCACCTTTTTCTAGCATTGGAGGATGGTTTTCTGCACCGGCGGCATGAATGTCTTGTTGAGTAGTCATCGTTGATATTTTGTATGATAAAGTTGCTGAAGGATCGTTGCAACGAAATAGGAGGTGTTGTTGATGAAGGTTAAGTTCAGTTTGTTGTTGAGATGTCTTGTTCCTTTTACTGAAGATCGTGTGAAGGCTTTGTTAGCGGTGAATTCTGGTTTCCCTCCAAAATTTGAATCCGAAAAATTTCTCTACCAGAATTTGAAATACTCCATAAAATGCAATTCTAAGGTTATTTGAAAATATTGAGTTTTAAAAATTTTTACGTCAAATTTTGCCGAAAAAATTTGAATTTTGGCCTAAAAATTTGAAATTTGGGCCAAAATTTTCACTGTTGTACCAAAATTTTAATTTCGCGTAAAAATTGAACGTTTAGTCTCTTGTAAAAATTAAATTTTACTCGGATCTTGAATATAAGATTGCGTTAGAGAAATCGTTCTGTCAAATTTCGAAAGGATCTTGAATTGCGAAAGGATGTTGAATTTCGTAAACTTGATGAATTGCGAAAAGCTTCTGAATTGCGAAAACTTGATGAATTGCGGAAAGTTATTTGAATTGCGAAAACTTGGTGAATTGCGAAAACTTTCCAATTGCGAAAGATTGTTGCAATTGCGAAAACCAATTTCGAAAGCCACCAATTTCAAAAGCCTACCAACTCTTACCAACTCTTGAACTTTTGGACCTTAACCACTGACTTTATCCACTGTGATATCTTACCAACTTTCACCAACTCATATCAATCATTCTTTTACAAGAATAACACGCAAGAAAGACTTATGATGATCTAAGAACAAATCTTACCCAACCTTGACTAATTGTTGTCGATCTAAATACTTAGAACAACAACAAATTCTAACCTTTAAATGTAAGATTCGACAATAAAAACTATGAAATCTTCACAAAACTACGCTTCAAATCACAAAGAAACACAACCTTAACCTTGATAAGTGCTAGCGATTCCAAGGAAAACACCAAAAGTCACGTTTTTAGAAGATCAAAAAAATGCGACAGTGGGTATTTTTAGAACAAGAACCGAACACACAAACCTCCTACCTTGTTGTATGGCGATTGATACCACTTGTTATTGCCGAATACTCTCTTTACCACACAAACACAATATACAGATGACACTTAAGAACAATGTATAGATGAGTATGAAGTGAAGTATGGATCGTATGGAGTGGATTATAACCGAATGTCTATTAGCTTGAGAAAGATAACAAACACAATATGAACATACACTTACACACTCTCACCTAGATACACTTTGAGGCACACTTACAAATGTGAGAGTGTGTGTGTTGATATAGCAAACACAGCCAACACCTAAACAATAGGTGGGCTTTGATTGGGCTTGGAGTGGGCTATTGTTTATATTACACTTATACATTGATATTACTAACATAACTAATATCAATAGCCCACATCTTAAACTATTTGTTACATTTAACACACAAGTTACATTTGCAAATGACCATCACTTCACATTTAATAAATTAAATGCTAACAACAATCTATCTGCATTTGTGTTATGGGCTTGATCTTCTTAGGTTGTGGCTCATATTCAACCATAATACCTTTACCCTTATCCTTAGCAGTTTGTACTGCTTCCATTACTTCAGCAGTACCTTGTTGTTGTTGAGTTTCTTCAGTACCACTTTGCTAACCCTTTTCCATATCATCATTATTACCACCAGTACCTTCTTGTTCATCACCATTACCACCAGTACCTTCTTCATCAAAATCCAATGTCCTCCCCTGAGTTTGTGATCCTGTCTTCCTTGATTTCCTCATTTTCCTCCCCTGTTTGGGAGAATCATCATCATCATCAGACTCAGAACTTGAAGAACTTGTAGACAGTACCATCTTTGATCTTTTATCCTTGGACTTCTTGACTTGATCCTCCAATATCTTTACTCTTGTGACTAATTTGGTGTAGACCAAGGCAAAATTTCTCTTATGGCTTTTAAGTTCATCCTCCAGAGACACCACCTTTTCAGACAATTTTGTACAGAGTTCCATCAATTCATTGAGTTTAATGCTGCCCTCATCACTTCTAGCTGTATTACTTGCTAGGAGAGGTGAATCAAGGGGCAAAGGTTCAGTTTCCACCCTAGTTGGACTAAGAGGTACTCCTAAACCACCCATATATTCCATTTGGCTTGGGATTTCATCACCTGTGACAAGTCTTGGAAGACTTGGCACATTAGATGTTGCCATGGTAGGGGTCTTAGTTATGTTTACACTGACCTGTCCAGCTACTAAGCCAGAAGCAGTAGTGTAAGCCCCACCCATGCTATCAAAATTAATAGGCTCATCTGCTTCAAAGGTTTGAGTAGGAGGACTAAGCTGAGCAACCATAGTCTCCTTTCTGGTTCTTCTCCTATAGGTTGTGGTGACTGGGGGTGTATGAGTTATTTTTGGAACCACAATGGATGTGTGTTGAGGCTTAGTTGGGTTTACTGACCCTTCACCCTGAACAATCTGTAGCATCTCAAGAAAAAGAGGTATCACTACCCCATTAAAAAGTCTACTTGCCATAGCCATATTTTGAAAGAGTTTTTGCTGAAGGCAAGGTGTTGGAAAGATTTTCTTATGTTTCTTCAACACATTCTTTTTCTTGTTCAAAAACACTTGCACAAATCTTGGATACATTAGAAACTTGGTTTTACTTTTCACATTATTAACCATACTCTCAAATATGAATTTAGAAAAATTAAAAACTCTGTTTGTTGATAAACATATGAGAGCAATAGCAATATTGCTACTGAATTGCTCCCATGATGTTCTTTTGGGACTCAAACAATGCAAGAGAGTATGGATAAGAAATCTCCATTGTGGGGAGAAACATCATTTTTGAAAAGTCAATTTATGGTTGGATGTATCATACCCCATTCTAGCAATTTCTTGCCAGATTTCAGTGTTTGGCAAGTCATTGATACCATCAGAATCTTCTAACTTAAGATGTCTCCTAATAGAAGATTCGGTAACAATGAATGATATGCCATCCACATTAGAATGAATTTCTATGTCTCCATCTTCACTAGTTATGACAGTAGCAGTCTGCCAAAACTCTGTGATTTGAGAGACAAAAATAGTAGGGCTACAAGTTAAAGCATACCTTATATGAGATGTATTCAGAAAGTCTACAATCTCATAAAAGAGTGGTCCATCACCCTGCTCTGTTTTCTCCAAATAGGCAACTTGATTGTGTGTCTTAACGAATTCCAGAATAGCCATGATTAATGATCCAAGTTATAACAGAAAATTGATCGTTTGAGGTTTAATTGATGAAGTACAAAGCCAATTGGGTTTTTATAGAGGTACTGTTAGGGTTTGAGAATTTTGCGTAAGGGATAAAATTTTCTTTGGTAAGAATAGAAGTAAAATATGGAAAGAAAATAATTATCCAAACAAAAACCCTATATATATGGTAAATAACAGTTTTTACCCAACGGCTAGTTAAAAAATCTGTTACTGACACAACAGTTCCAACGGCTAGTTCAGCAGTACAAACTTTGCACTAGCAGTACTAATTTTTAAGAAAAATTTTAAGGAGCAGTATAAACTCAATATTGATTTAAAAACAATACTGCCCACTTATAGTTTTTAGCAAACTATCAGCTATCAACGGATTTGATGTGTCTTTACCAATAGCCGTTTGCTTTGGACTAGCCAACTCTTCACTGTGAGATATGGTGAGTTGATAACCATATAGTTTTTGGTAAACTATCAACCATAAACGGATTTGAGAAGTCTTTACCAGAAACCGTTTGCTCTGGACTAGTTGGTTCTTGATGTGGGTTAGACATGGTGAACCAATTACCATTTGTTGTGTGCACAGATCACACACTTGAATCTCCAAAGCACCATACCATCCAAAACATAAAGCATTCAATTCACAAACTCCAATCAACCTGCAATTGTTAGTCCAAGAACAGAAAAACAAAGTGCAAAGCATATGACTAACATTGCACATAAACAAGGAAATTAATTTCCTTGGGGAACCCAAGCCATCACTGACTTTGGTTTTCCTCTTGCATCAATATAATTAAACCTTTTTAGAACAGTTGGTGCACCATTGGATTGAAGTGGTCTCCAAACCCATGATGCTGATGCATTAATACCATTGCCCATCTTTCCCTTAGCAGTGTTTTTAAAACTACCAGTATTAACTGCTTGCCTAGCAGTATGAACTGCTGGTTTTGCAATTGCAACCTTAGGTTTCCAAATTTGGTTCTTTACCACTGCTTTGTTAAGAAATGGCCTTCTAGCAGTTGATGGTGCAGATTTGAAAAATGTTTTTGCACTTTGAACTGCTTGTCTTGGGTAAAAAGTCTTATTTGGTCTGGCAGTATGAACTGCTGGTCTAGCAGTATCAACTGGTCTTTGGCCAGACTTTAAAAGAACTGATCTAGGTATCATTCTAGCATTGGAAGGGTGAGTTGTAAGTCTTTCTGAGTTCACCCTGTTGTTTGAATACCTAGTTACCCTATTGTTGCAATAAGTAGCAAGATGATCAAAGCTTCCACATGAAAAACAAGCTTTCCTATAAATGACAAAGTCATCACCTAGTTGGTGAGACTTGAGGTTGTTCCAATTCCTTTGGTTACCTCTGGGCTTGTGTGTGGTTCTATACATTTCACAGTATCTTACTGGTTGCCTAACATGTTTGACATTGTTTTTAGGCCTAACAGTATTAACCTTGACCACCTTAGGAACTCTTGTTCCTTCTACCTTTACAGTATCAGTTTTAAAATTAACCTGATCATCATCATCAGAAGTCCAATCCTCTATGGTTGGAGCATCTGAACTTCTAGTAGAGGACACCTTGTCCTCAGAGAGTGATTTATCACTTGCACTCCCAAAGCTTTCACTTACTTCTACAGGCTTTTCAATTACTACATTCTCCTTTGGTTAAGGACCATATTCCATCTTGGGTAGTTGAAATTCAGGCAAACCTGTGTGTTCTAGGTTTATACCTGGAGGTGTAGGTATTCCTCTATAAGGAGGTGGAACAGAGTTATACCCTAGACCTGACTTAGCCTTGTTGATGATTTGACACTCAATTATTTTATTGACACCTTTAGATGCATACTCTAGTGTCTCAACACTTAATTGAATGTTTTCCTTATCCTGTTTAAGCTTATCAAACTCATCTCTTAAAAACTTAATTTCAGCATCTCTAAAAAATATGTCTCTTTTAAGCACAGCTATGTCATCAGCAAATTTAGACTCATTACTCTTATAGTGAACAATTTGCTCTTCCAAAACAGCTAAACCTCTTTTATGATTTGCTAAATTAAAAATAGTCTTGTTTAGCTCTATTCTTTGTTCATCATATTGTTTTCTAAGAGTTTCTAGTTCTTTTAAAGCAACACATGATTTAGAACATTTAGCAACTTGTACCTCAGAATCAGAGAAAGCCATGAGTGCCATCCCAGTAGGTGCTACTTCCTCCTCTTCTATAAAGCTCCAGTCCAATCCTAAACCATCAAAGGCTACCATAGCTTTTGAGCTTGAGTCAGTGATCTCTACTTCCCTTGTCTTGCTTCCAAAGCTTCTGCTCTTGCCATCTTGTTGTCTTGGCCTTCTGCACTCCCTTGAAAAATGGCCCATCTTATGGCAATTATAGCATTCAATCTTTGACTTATCATAACCAGCAGTATCATTTCTGTTTATGGTAATTTTCTTTCCTGTCCTCAGATGAAATTTCCTAGCCCTCATGCTAAGAAGAGAAATTTGCCATTTAATATCCATCTCCTCCAGATCATCATCATTGATCTCTTGAAGGTCTTCATATGTCAACATGGATCCATTATGCTGGGTTGTTAGGAATGCACAGCAAGTTATCTCATCCATAATGCCTTTAGTACTGCTTAATGTGCTAGCAGTACCAATATTTGAACTAGCAGTACCAACTGCTGCACCAACCTTTACATCTTCAGGACTTGAGTTACTAGGAGATGACAAAAATGCCATATTCCCAATACTTGAGCTTGTTCCAGCAACCTTCTTCACATCTTGCTCCACTATCTTGAAGTTGCTATACAAATCCATCAGACTCATAGAATCAATGTCTCGCTTGTTCTTCCAGACAACAACATGCATAGCCCATTCTGATGGTAAACTTCTCAAGAATTTTGAGTTGAGTTCCTCCTGAGGTATTTCAATTTCAAGAATAGCAAGTTGGCTTACAAGCTTCTATAACCTGTTGAACACATGATCCAGTGATTCATTGCTAGTTGCTGAGAAGTTCTCAAATTGTTGCTTGAGTAGTGTCTTCTGAGTCTTTTTGGTGGCTTCATTCCCACCAAATCTAGCAACAATGGCCTCAAATAATGACTTGGCATCCTTGAACTTGCTGAAGTTCAAGAGTTGATCATTAGGTATTGTCATCATTAGCATACTCCTTGCCTTGATGTCATTCTTCATCAGAACCCTTTCTTCTGCAGTCACTGGCTTTGTCTGCACAGTTGTCACAACTTTACCCTCAACAGTTGATGTTGTGGTTGTAGGCTTGAATGAATTCCCTTCTTCAATGATTTCCCAAAGTGCATAGTCCTGCACTTGGAAGTATTGTTCAATTCTTAACCTCCACATGTCGAATTCATTGGGCTTGAGCATTGGTAACTTTGCAGCAACATTGGTTGTAGAAGTCTCCATGTCCATCTCTTCTTCTAAATCAAAAGTATCAAACCTGGCTCTGATACCACTTGACCGGATCTAAACACACGCCTTGTGTTAGAGATACTTTGAGTTAATACTAACTAGCACGCGGAATTTACTAGCTAATACTTAGAAGAATATTGTTTGTATGAATGGAACAGTGTATATGTGTATGAACAATGAAGACAATGAAAATAACCAAAACGATTCAATATTATTATCAATAATACGAGTGATCTTGACTTATCACTAGGGTTATACAACCTTGAATCTCTATGAATTAATCGTACATAAACTCTAACCTAGGATCTCCTTTTATAGAACAAGGAGTCCTGTACAAGATAACTATAATATCCGTATAACTCTAACTAAATAGGATATTCACTAAATCTTTTCTATACTTATCATATTACACGTTTTCAGAACATAAGTAGTACAAATTGTTTGTACTGGCAGTTAGTACTGCTTGTGTTATTCTCCAACAGTTGACACATTTAGCCTGACAGTACTAACTGTTTGTTTAATTCCCAACACCTTCGTATAAAATGTTCATAGTCGTATGTATATATATAGTATTTCGGGCTGTAATATATATTTCACCACTTGTTATGATTTAAGACGAGATTTATAATTTTGTGAAAAGAAATAAGACGAAATTGATTTGTGAAATAAATCGATTACGAGACCATGTCGGAACACACTTTTAAACGACAATTACGGGATTGACTTTTATTTAGTCGCATATATATATACTCGGCCAGTTGTATAGACGCATCCCTTATCCCCTTGTTGGGCTGTGGCCTAATTAAAGCCAGGGGGAAATTATGGCGGGCTGGACTGGAATGTTAACCACCAACGCACCCACAATGGGCCTGGTGGGCTGTGACTAGCAAACAACACCTATATTTGATGCACTGGACTGAATCGAGTGGGCCTGGGATTTTCAAATTATTCAAGAACACACACACACAAGCCCACTGAGGACTTGTGCTGTAACACCCCCAATTTCGGATAGCAACAACGGAAGACTTAATTGGGTGTTACGTAGAGGATCTTTCGTCATAATCATAGAAAACGACTTTAAAAGACGTTTTTAAGTTTATCATTCACAATACAATCGTTTAAAATACAGAGATGTTTCATAGTTGAACATGTTTATTTAAATTTGAATGATAAAACATTTATTTAAACCACCCGTACAGGGTTTAATGCCCACTCCGCTGCCTTGAGTTCCAGTCCTTAGTTACCTGAGATAACATGCTAAAAGTCAACAAAAGTTTATTGATGTTCATAGGTTTAAGTTTAATAGTTTGAACACAAGTATAAGTGTTAATTGCATCGAATTACAATTAAACAAGTTTAAAATCAAGTTATTATTGCATTAAGCTCATGACACGCAACGCTTAACTGGCATCAAATATGATGTAAAGTATATAGGCCCTCGTGATGGGTATTTGCCAATAACCCATAAGTTTGTTTAAATAAAGTGCGCCTGGGTGGCTCATCCTAGCAGACCCAAACGGGGATTGTCAGTCCCTAATAGATCTATTCACAATTATTTACGTTCACTCGCAAGTGATTAAGGTTCATGATTGAGGGACTTTCGGCAATAGCTACTTAAGCAATAATAATAACAGTCATAGCATAAAAAGTTTGTGTTCAGGTTTTGTAGCATGTATCTCCCCACAAAAGATTTAAAGTTTAAGTGTGGGCTATGAACTCACCTGGTAGTACAGTAGTGGCAATAGTATCGTTATTCAAATGATGAAAGGAAACGGCTTCAACACACGACCTATATAGTGTATGGCAAGTTTTAGTGGTTTGATAGTCTAAGTTTGGTTTATCGCGAATCATAACGTTTAAGATTTTATTGATTTGTTTGCCACATTAAAATGTGCGCGTTTAAATGATCAAAGTTATATATAAACTATAATGTTATATATAAAAGGATTATAAAGTTATATATAAAGATATAAAGTTTTATATATATAAAAAGGAATATATAGAGTTATATATATGGATATATATATATATATATATATATATATATATATATATATAACATTTTTGGATGCGTGCTCGTTCGTCGGAGTGTAATGGTTGACAAAAGGGATCGTCGTTTTATGAATCAAGTTGGTTAACGATAAGTTAGATTCTACGTTAATGATTTCGTTAATTGATTACGTATATATATATATATATATTTATAAGTTATATAACTACGTATATAGAATTATTAGAAAATGTGACATTAATCGTCGACTAAACCTATTTGGTTCGGGTTTTGAGTTTGTAAAAATGTTACCACAAGTATAAATTAGAAATACCCTTTAGGTTTTTACAAAATTACACTTTTGGCCCTAACGGTATATCCTTTTCACCGTTAGTCCTCGGTTAAGTTTTATTACATTTTAGGTCCAAAACATTTAATATTTACATATTACACCCATAAGTTTCTGAATTTACAGTTTTCATCACAAGATTATTAAAATAACAGTTTTTACCGAAAGTTTCCAATTTTGACAACTTTAGTCCCTCGGTTAGCAAATCTTTGCAAATCGAGTCCAAAGTTTATAAAAATCAAACTTTACTATTTTTATTTTATAACTAAGTTCAAAACAGCTTTTCTAACTTACGTGAACAGCTTATTATGCGAAAAGCTTATTTTTCAGCTTATGGGCTTCTAACGAGTTAAAACAAGGCCCATTATGGGTTTGTGATCAATTGGGTTTAGAGGGGAGTTGGGCTTGGTTACGGGCTGGTTTAAGGGTTATAAAAACATAGCAATTGAGCTTATAAGACCAGCTTATGTGATAAGCTTAAAAATGGCTTAATGGACTTAGCGGCCCACGTAAATAACTTAAGTTTATAAAACTGTGATAATAGCGATTCACATTGGGGTTCGAAATGTGATCAAACGAGTTCATTACTGAGTGTAGTTTGCGCAGTTCATTAGTTTAGCAAGTGAACTAATATATCACGTTTTAAAAATGATATGTTGTATGTCTCGTTTTAGAATTAACGAGGCCAAAGTGGAGCAACATTGGCCATTCTGAAAACAGTTTCAAGATCTCCAAAAATATACTAAGTGTCTTGATGAAATCGTATATGTCCAAAGTGACATAGAAAAGTGTTCTAAAATATGTTTATACGTTTTTATATGTGACGAATTTTTATTAAACCTTGTTAACCATATATTGAACATTTAGTATGGTCGATAGAATGTATATGTCATTAACATAAATAACGAGAGAATGAATCAAAGTAAACGTAAATCGAATGAATTTGTAAGTTGAAATGGAAATGAAGATTGAGAGTGTGACTCACCTCGCCACCACAGGAGTGGATAAAAGTGTCGTAGGAGTAGAGATAGGCTAAGAAGGGAGTGTAATTCGATCCTTGGCACACCAAAGAGCTAGGAACGCGAGCTTGCTATACCTTGTTGGTTCTCGAAGTTTACCAAACTTGGCAAAATTATATGTACCCACAAGTTTTTATAGAAGACTTAGAATATCGAAATGTGATTTTGTTTGAGGAGGTGTGCATGTCTCGAATGTGCATGCATGGTTTTATAGTGTTAGAAAACGTGTATTATTGGTGTGAAATGATAATGTGGTACCTGGAATAGTGGTTGTATAGTGAGGTGATGATTATAAGAGTTAAACATGAATCGTCCTTGTGCTAATCTCCAACCGAGAAGGAGACAAAGGATTTCATAGTTTGCGTATTGAAAGTAGAAACAATGACGAATCATGATGAGAATTGTAAAGGATGTCATTGTGTAGTCACTGACAATTTAGTTTGTGTGTGGAAATAGCTCAAATGATGGTGCCTTTGTTTGTGTTAGCCGGCGGTAAACACCAAAGAGTAGAAGACAAATGGGAGGTTTAAGGGATTAGTTTCTTGTGGCTTTGTTTCGGTTATCACATGTGTTTAACACATTTTGGATGTGATCAAGAATAAATGTAGTGATCGTTTGCTATCTTGTATACGCGGTAATAGTGTGGGACGAATTAATTTGTTAGCCAAAATATGTTTCGTGTCGAGTTGGGAGTGATACGAAATTCACTAGGCCAAAATGTGGAATGTTGAGTTGTGTTTATTATATTGCGAGTGCGTTGAGTTTGGATTTATTTTAGGCGAGTATATGTTTGAGTTAGTGCGAGATGTTTGTTTCCCTCGATTCTTAGCTAGGTCGAGTATTGGGTTGTGAAGAATTATTATATTGTTGTTAAGTTAATTTACTCGTATAATGGCCAAAATGTTCGATAGATAAGCAGTTAAACCGAATATTTTACATGCAAAACTTGGGCTTGGTTTTCGGTTGTTGGGCTCGTGGGTGGGCTAGTGCAAGAAAAGAAAAGAAAATACTTAAGGGTCCGGTTGTTGTGTTGGGTTTTGCCAAAATATTGGGCCGAGGCCCAATGACTCTAGTGGTCCATTTGGGTATTGGGTCGAGGCCCAATGTAGTTACTGAGTGCTTGTGGAAATTTTCAAGAGTTTGGGAATGTATTTGATCACGTTTGGTTATTTGACGAAACGTATAAATGTTAAGTATTAAACGTTAAGTGTTTTAAGTAATTCGCGATTTTTAGACTATCACGGCTCGTGTGTAAGCATCGTTTCTAGGTAATCGGTAATCACAAGTATCGTTGTGATTAAGATAGTGTAGCATAAATAACAAAAAAAAATTTTGTTACTAGTAGAAAAGGGTTATTAAATAACGTAATGATTTATTAATCATTTATTAGCATCTACTATTCATAGGGAAAATTACGGGAGGTTACAGTACCTACCACTTACACTGAATTCCGTCCCGGACTTCTAGTTTAAGATAGGTAATAGAAGTGTCTACGAGAATAGGTGTGGGTATTTGGCTCGAATTTGGTCTTCGCGTTCCCAAGTATATTCCGGTCCTCGTTTAGAGTTCCATTGGACTTTGACAATGGGAATGCGGTTTCGTTTTAGTCGTTTGACCTCTCTGTCCATGATCTCCACGGGTTCTTCTGTAAAGACGAGTTTGTCGTCGAGTCGAATCTCTTTCAAAGGAATTACAAGAGATTCATCTGACAAACATTTCTTAAGATTTGATACGTGAAAGGTGTCGTGAACTCGACTAAGTTCCTCTGGAAGTTCGAGTTTATAAGCCACTGGTCCTATCCTCTCTAGGATCTTGAATGGACCAATATATCTCGGGTTAAGTTTTCCACGTTTTCCGAAACGTACCGTTCCCTTCCAGGGAGATACTTTCAACATAACCTTGTCTCCAATCTGAAATTATAGAGGTTTTCTCCTTACATCGGCATAGCTCTTTTTTCTATCTCTTGCCGCTTGCAGTCGTTGCTTAATTTTGACTATCTTTTCTGTTGTCTCATGAATGAGATCGGGTCCGGTGAGTTGTATATCTCTAACTTCGGTCCAACAAACAGGCGATCTGCACTTTCGACCGTAGAGTGCTTCGAATGGTGCTGCCTTAATGCTGGCGTGATAACTGTTGTTGTAGGAGAACTCAGCTAGAGGTAAGTGTTTGTCCCAACCTTTTCCGAAGTCAATAACACATGCTCGGAGCATATCTTCTAAGTTTTAGATTGTCCTCTCGCTTTGTCCATCGGTTTGTGGATGATAGGCAGTGCTCATATCCAATTTGGTTCCCAAGGCTTTTTGCAAAGACTTCCAAAAATGAGATGTGAAACGACTGTCACGATCCGAGATGATTGAGATCGGCACACCATGTCGCGAAACTATTTCTTTTAGATATAGCGTTGCGAGTGTGTCCATCTCGTCAGTTTCTTTGATTGCTAAGAAGTGAGCGGATTTTGTGAGACGATCAACGATGACCCAAATGGTGTCAAGTCCAGTTGATGTCTTAGGAAGCTTAGTGATAAAGTCCATTGTAATACGTTCCCATTTCCATACAGGAATTTCGGGTTGTATGAGTAATCCTGATAGCTTTTGATATTCCGCTTTTACTCGTGAACAAGTCAAACATTTTCCGACATACTCGGCTATGTCGGCCTTCATGTTTGGCCACCAGTAAAGTTTCTTGAGATCTTGGTACATTTTGTCAGAACCTGGATGAATGGAGTACTTGGATTTATGAGACTCATTCATAATGAGGTCACGTATACCTCCGTATAGAGGAATCCAATTTCTTTCTTTGAAACAGAGCATCCCGTCTGCTCTCTGCACAAAGCCATTCCTATTCTCTGGCATACCATGAATCTTTTCACTAGGTCGGTTCTCTTCCTTAAGAGCTTCGGATTGAGCGGTGAGTATTTGTGAGGGCAGGGGTGAACGAATGGTTATTCCTAACGATTTGACTCTAAGAGGTTTCAGTCGTTCCTTCTGACTTAATGCATCTGCCACAACGTTGGCTTTTCCTGGGTGATAACGGATTTCACAATCATAATCGCTAAGTAGTTCTAACCAGCGACGTTGTCTCATGTTTAGTTCTTTCTGATCTAAGATGTGCTGAAGACTTTTGTGGTCGGTGAATACCGTGCACTTAGTACCATACAAGTAGTGTCTCCATAACTTAAGGGCGAATACTACTGCTCCTAACTCCAAATCATGAGTCGTGTAGTTTGCTTCATGTGGTTTGAGTTGTCGTGAAGCATAAGCTATCACTTTGTTTCGTTGCATCAGCACAGCTCCCAATCCATGATATGAGGCATCACAATACACTACGAAGTCTTCACTTCCTTCGGGTAGTGCTAATATTGGTGCTTCACAGAGCTTATTCTTTAATAACTGAAAAGCTGATTCTTCCTCTTTTCCCCAGATAAACTTCTTGTTCTTCTGAGTTAATTCGGTCAAAGGCTTTGAGATTTTTGAGAAACCTTCAATAAATCTTCTGTAGTAACCCGCTAGACCCAAAAATTGGCGTATCTCTGTGGGGTTTGTAGGAGATGTCCAACCTTTTACGGCCTCAATCTTTGCAGGATCTACGTGAATGCCTTGACTGTTGATAACATGCCCAAGGAATTGTACAGTTCGAATCCAAAAGTCACATTTGGAGAACTTGGCATACAACTGTTCCTTTTTGAGTAACTCTAAAATAATCTTTAGATGTTTGGCATGTTCTTGTTCGTTGCGGGAGTAGATTAGGATATCATCTATGAATACAATCACGAAACTTATCCAGATATGGTTTGCACACTCGGTTCATTAGGTCCATGAACACTGCAGGTGCATTGGTTAAACCAAATGGCATTACTTGGAATTCGTAATGTCCATAACGCGTCCTAAAAGCTGTCTTGGGAATATCCTCCTCTCGAACTCTCAACTGAAGGTACCCTGACCTTAGGTCAATCTTCGAGTATACACTCGATCCTTGTAGTTGATCAAACAAGTCGTCGATCCTAGGTAGTGGGTAACGATTCTTTACAGTGAGTTTGTTCAATTCCCGGTAATCAATACACATTCGGAAAGATCCGTCCTTCTTCTTAACGAATAGAACCGGAGCTCCCCAAGGTGATGAGCTGGGTCGGATAAAGCCTTTATCAGACAATTCTTTCAATTGTTCTGACAATTCCTTCATTTCAGACGGCGCTAACCTATAAGGTGCTTTCGCCACAGGTGCCGCTCCAGGCACAAGTTCAATCTGGAATTCTACTTGACGTGGAGGTGGAAGACCGGGTAGATCTTCGGGGAATACTTCTGGGAATTCTTTAACGATCGGAACGTCTTCAACTCTTTTATCTTTTGATTTGTTTTCCGTTACATGAACCATGAATGCTTGGCATCCTTTGTTCATGTACTTTACCAATCTGATATATGAGGTGATACCGTATCGCGTTTTATTCTTGTCACCTTGGACAATGAGAGTTTCACCATTACATGGAATATGCACGGCTTTCTCGTCACAGAGTATTCTAGCGCGGTGTTTGGATAACCAATCCATACCAATGACTATGTCAAAACTACCGAGCTGAATGGGCATGAGGTCGATGGGAAAAGGGTTGTCTTGTAGGATTATGGTAAAACCACGAATTACGGAGTCGGTGCCAATTAGGTTTCCGTCCGCCATTTCGATTTCAAAAGTGGCGTTTAGTTTGGAAGGGGTAATGTTAAGCAAAGAAGCAAACGTAGTTGACACAAAACTTCTATCTGCTCCAGAATCAAATAATACTCTAGCATTATGTTGATTGAGTAAGAACGTACCCGTGACGACGTCAGAGTTCAGTGGGGCATCTTCCTCTTTTAACACATATGCTCTTCCTCGAGCGTTATTTGGCTGACCGTTTCCTTTCGGACAGTGGCTCTTGAAGTGACCTACTTCTCCGCATGAGTAGCAAGTCGGAGTTACAGGCTGTAGGTTGCTACCGGTAGCAGGATTTCTGCAATCCTTTGTCTGATGGCCCACCTTCTGGCATTTCAGACATTGGATTGTGCAAGGTCCACTGTGGTGTAGTTTGCATCTGTTGCACTGGGATTTCTGACCTTGGTATCCCTTGCCTTCAGTAGCAGCATAAGCCTTGGCGGTTTCTTGTCTTTGGTTTTGATGATGGTGACGAGTGTTTCGGTTTTGATGGTACGGGTTATTGTTTCTAGGGTTGTTGTTATTGAAGTTGTTGTTTCGGTGGTTATTGTTACTGTGGTGGTGAGTGGTTCTTTTGTCATCGAGCTTTCTCTTGAGCTCATTGTTGTACTTGACCTCTTGGTCCAGTAGTTTTTGAGCAAGTTCGATGGCTGCCTCTAGAGTTGGTGGGTTTGATGAAGTGACATTTCCTTCAATACTACGGGGAAGTCCTTCGATATACTTTTCCAGTTCTTTTTCGAAAGTTGGTACAACAGTAGGGCATAGTATTTTAAGCTCTTGGAATCTCCTGTTGTATGTTTTAAGATCAATTCCTTTTACTACT
Source organism: Artemisia tridentata subsp. tridentata (assembly GCA_021014915.2). Classification (NCBI taxonomy): domain Eukaryota; kingdom Viridiplantae; phylum Streptophyta; class Magnoliopsida; order Asterales; family Asteraceae; genus Artemisia; species Artemisia tridentata. The sequence continues at coordinate 355,148,821 of CP139509.1, read as the reverse complement.
AGTAGATGGAATTCATCCTCCAATTTTCTTAGTTCAGAACGGGGACAGTATTTCTTTAGCATCTTGGTCTTATACTCAGTCCAAGTGAGCTGATAGGCTGCTGTCATTCCCATGGCTTTGACTGTAGCATTCCACCATGACAAAGCATCTTGCATGAGAGTTCCAGTAGTGAAAATGACTTTGTTGTCCTCGGTACAACCACTTCTCTGAAAAACAGTTTCAGATCGTTCGAACCAGTGAGCAAGTTCAGTTATTCCTTCAGTACCTTTGTAGAAAGTTGGTTGACAACTCATGAAATCTTTGTAGGTACACTTGCGGTTTGCAGCAGTTACACTTTCTCCTGTCGGTAGACTAGTGCCACTGTTGCGAGCATTTGCTGCTGCCTGTTCTGTCAAGACTGCATTTACACCGTCAGCGATTGCTTTTCGGATAGCCTCTGGAGTCATTGTAGGCGTAGCAGTTGAAGTTTCATGATTTGCGGCGGAGGTTGCTTTCCTTGTACGTACCATAGTTCTATCAATATTGCAAAAGCATATTTTTAGAATCTCATAATGATTACGTTAGGTTAGAACACTTCGGAAGGTAATTGAATATGGATTATAATTAATATAATTTTAACCATAACAATTGAGTTTAATAATTCTGGTTTATCTCTGTAGGTACAGTAAATATCATATCATAAGTACATTCACAACATGTCTGAATCAATTCATAACACACATGAGAACATAAATGATTGAATTGCACTGCATGAACCAAAATTTCGCGAGACAATATATGGCAAATCATAACGCATATGCAAGAAACAACCATGGAATACATAAATCAACATCAATATAATACATCCACACAACATAGGATTAATAACTTGTTCGATTTGTTTTACAAAACATAAAGATACAAGATTATTTATTAATACAACATTGGTAGACTAAGACATCTCTTAGTTATATTGACGCATCTCTGATCTATGATCCTCCTGGTGCACCATCTAAGCGGCGCTGAAGATCTGCAATTGCTGCCATCAAGGTCTTCACGGTCTGGTCTCGAGCTCTTTCTCTAGCCTGGGAATCCTCAACCATAAGTCTAAGAATCAGAACCTGAGAGCTAACTCGGTCAAGCTCAGAGTCTAATGTCTCAATCACTGTCTGCATCGAAGTAGTGACCTCTCCTAGTATAGAAATAGTCTCAATAGCTTCTTCTAAACTAGTACCTACTCGATCAAAGACTGTCTCCATCGCCAATTGACCAATCACAAGGTTCTCCACTTCTTCCCCAAGTGCGTCAATCTGCTCTAGTGGTAAGTCATCAAGAATCTCTGCAATGTCATCCAGACGATCCTCATGTCTGACTAATCTGGCTGCCAATAGAGGTATGGTGTGATGGATAGGTTCTCCGGTAACCGGAAGAATCCTCGAAGTAGCTGTAGCCGAACTCTCTCCTAGTTCCATGGCTCTCGGTGCTCCTTCCTGGGATCTCCAGTGACGGATGATAGGTAGTAAGTAAGACCATCGGCGTGCATCGACCCTCCTGTGGGTCCCGATGCGAACTGTAGTCTCATCTCTAACCTGGGCATAGGGGTCTGATAAAGATGGAACCAAGTGGTATGTCCTTTTGCAAGGTGGCAGGGGCTCGCTAAGAGTAGCTGAGGGTGGAGAAGCAAGGGGTGGAATAGAAGATGGTAATGGAACAGTGGTGGTCTGGTGATAGAAAATTGTAGGTGGTAGAGCTGAAGATAGTGGTGTAAGCGGTGGTGTCCTGGAATGCTCAGGAGCTGGGGGTGGTGATGTTACAGGAGTCGAAGTTGGTATGAGTGGGGGTGGTGGTGGTACGATCAGTGCTGGTGGTGTACGTACTCGTTTTCGGGGAGTGTGTTTGCGAACAAAACTTTCTCCGGGGCGTCAGTAAAGTTGGTCAAAAGGTTCGGGTTCATACGGCTGGAGTTGTCGTACTCGTCCATGCCGGCGAATCGGGTCAGGTGGTGCTATGGGTGATGCTGGAGGGGAAATCTCCAAGTCGGATGCCGGTAGAAATTGCTGGCTTTCCATGTACCGGTCAGTAGCAGGTGACATCGGTATAGCTGCCGTAGCAAAGTCTGAGGTAAATGGCATAGGATCCTCATTCTCTGAATCAGATGATACAGCGATAGGATGGGGTTTCGAAGACATAGTACTGTAATAATCCCGAATAGTAAATGTAAGCTATTAACATAATCATAACTATGTTAAACTTTGTTAAGAACTCGTATAGTAAGCAACATCTAAAATGCTGGAAGTGTGTAGGCACGGAGGGCATAAGGTGGTTTACAATGGTCCGTTTTAAAAATGTAGTTATAGTCCAATGTTTAAAATACATCTGGTTCTCTATAACCATGAGCTCTGATACCAATCTGTAACACCCCCAATTTCGGATAGCAACAGCGGAAGACTTAATTGGGTGTTACGTAGAGGATCTTTCGTCATAATCATAGAAAACGACTTTAAAAGACGTTTTTAAGTTTATCATTCAAAATACAATCGTTTAAAATACAGAGATGTTTCATAGTTGAACATGTTTATTTAAATTTGAATGATAAAACATTTATTTAAACCACCCGTACAGGGTTTAATGCCCACTCCGCTGCCTTGAGTTCCAGTCCTTAGTTACCTGAGATAACATGCTAAAAGTCAACAAAAGTTGAGTGATGTTCATAGGTTTAAGTTTAATAGTTTGAACACAAGTATAAGTGTTAATTGCATCGAATTACAATTAAACAAGTTTAAAATCAAGTTATTATTGCATTAAGCTCATGACACGCAACGCTTAACTGGCATCAAATATGATGTAAAGTATATAGGCCCTCGTGATGGGTATTTGCCAATAACCCATAAGTTTGTTTAAATAAAGTGCACCTGGGTGGCTCATCCTAGCAGACCCAAACGGGGATTGTCAGTCCCTAATAGATCTATTCACAATTATTTACGTTCACTTGCAAGTGATTAAGGTTCATGATTGAGGGACTTTCGGCAATAGCTACTTAAGCAATAATAATAACAGTCATAGCATAAAAAGTTTGTGTTCAGGTTTTGTAGCATGTATATTCCCACAAAAGATTTAAAGTTTAAGTGTGGGCTATGAACTCAACTGGTAGTACAGTAGTGGCAATAGTATCGTTATTCAAATGATGAAAGGAAACGGCTTCAACACACGACCTATATAGTGTATGGCAAGTTTTAGTGGTTTGATAGTCTACGTTTGGTTTATCGCGAATCATAACGTTTAAGATTTTATTGATTTGTTTGCCACATTAAAATGTGCGCGTTTAAATGATCAAAGTTATATATAAACTATAATGTTATATATAAAAGGATTATAAAGTTATATATAAAGATATAAAGTTTTATATATATAAAAAGGAATATATAGAGTTATATATATATATATATATATATATATATATATATATATATATATATATATATATATATATATATATATATATATATATAACATTTTTGGATGCGTGCTCGTTCGTCGGAGTGTAATGGTTGACAAAAGGGATCGTCGTTTTATGAATCAAGTTGGTTAACGATAAGTTAGATTCTACGTTAACGATTTCGTTAATTGATTACGTATATATATATATACTTATAAGTTATATAACTACGTATATAGAATTATTAGAAAATGTGACATTAATCGTCGACTAAACCTATTTGGTTCGGGTTTTGAGTTTGTAAAAATGTTACCACAAGTATAAATTAGAAATACCCTTTAGGTTTTTACAAAATTACACTTTTGGCCCTAACGGTATATCCTTTGCACCGTTAGTCCTCGGTTAAGTTTTATTACATTTTAGGTCCAAAACATTTAATATTTACATATTACACCCATAAGTTTCTGAATTTACAGTTTTCATCACAAGATTATTAAAATAACAGTTTTTACCGAAAGTTTCCAATTTTGACAACTTTAGTCCCTCGGTTAGCAAATCTTTGCAAATCGAGTCCAAAGTTTATAAAAATCAAAGTTTACTATTTTTATTTTATAACTATGTTCAAAACAGCTTTTCTAACTTACGTGAACAGCTTATTATGCGAAAAGCTTATTTTTCAGCTTATGGGCTTCTAACGAGTTAAAACAAGGCCCATTATGGGTTTGTGATCCATTGGGTTTAGAGGGGAGTTGGGCTTGGTTACGGGCTGGTTTAAGGGTTATAAAAACATAGCAATTGAGCTTATAAGACCAGCTTATGTGATAAGCTTAAAAATGGCTTAATGGACTTAGCGGCCCACGTAAATAACTTAAGTTTATAAAACTGTGATAATAGCGATTCACATTGGGGTTCGAAATGTGATCAAACGAGTTCATTACTGAGTGTAGTTTGCGCAGTTCATTAGTTTAGCAAGTGAACTAATATATCACGTTTTAAAAATGATATGTTGTATGTCTCGTTTTAGAATTAACGAGGCCAAAGTGGAGCAACATTGGCCATTCTGAAAATAGTTTCAAGATCTCCAAAAATATACTAAGTGTCTTGATGAAATCGTATATGTCCAAAGTGACATAGAAAAGTGTTCTAAAATATGTTTATACGTTTTTATATGTGACGAATGTTTATTTAACCTTGTTAACCATATAGTGAACATTTAGTATGGTCGATAGAATGTATATGTCATTAACATAAATAACGAGAGAATGAATCAAAGTAAACGTAAATCGAATGAATTTGTAAGTTGAAATGGAAATGAAGATTGAGAGTGTGACTCACCTCGCCACCAAAGGAGTGGATAAAAGTGTCGTAGGAGTAGAGATAGGCTAAGAAGGGAGTGTAATTCGATCCTTGGCACACCAAAGAGCTAGGAACGCGAGCTTGCTATACCTTGTTGGTTCTCGAAGTTTACCAAACTTGGCAAAACTATATGTACCCACAAGTTTTTATAGAAGACTTAGAATATCGAAATGTGATTTTGTTTGAGGAGGTGTGCATGTCTCGAATGTGCATGCATGGTTTTATAGAGTTAGAAAACGTGTATTATTGGTGTGAAATGATAATGTGGTACCAGGAATAGTGGTTGTATAGTGAGGTGATGATTATAAGAGTTAAACATGAATCGTCCTTGTGCTAATCTCCAACCGAGAAGGAGACAAAGGATTTCATAGTTTGCGTATTGAGAGTAGAAACAATGACGAATCATGATGAGAATTGTAAAGGATGTCATTGTGTAGTCACTGACAATTTAGTTTGTGTGTGGAAATAGCTCAAATGATGGTGCCTTTGTTTATGTTAGCCGGCGGTAAACACCAAAGAGTAGAAGACAAATGGGAGGTTTAAGGGATTAGTTTCTTGTGGCTTTGTTTCGGTTATCACATGTGTTTAACACATTTTGGATGTGATCAAGAATAAATGTAGTGATCGTTTGCTATCTTGTATACGCGGTAATAGTGTGGGACGAATTAATTTGTTAGCCAAAATATGTTTCGTGTCGAGTTGGGAGTGATACGAAATTCACTAGGCCAAAATGTGGAATGTTGAGTTGTGTTTATTATATGGCGAGTGCGTTGAGTTTCGATTTATTTTAGGCGAGTATATGTTTGAGTTAGTGCGAGATGTTTGTTTCCCTCGATTCTTAGCTAGGTCGAGTATTGGGTTGTGAAGAATTATTATATTGTTGTTAAGTTAATTTACTCGTATAATTGCCAAAATGTTCGATAGATAAGCAGTTAAACCGAATATTTTACATGCAAAACTTGGGCTTGGTTTTCGGTTGTTGGGCTCGTGGGTGGGCTAGTGCAAGAAAAGAAAAGAAAATACTTAAGGGTCCGGTTGTTGTGTTGGGTTTTGCCGAAATATTGGGCCGAGGCCCAATGACTCTAGTGGTCCATTTGGGTATTGGGTCGAGGCCCAATGTAGTTACTGAGTGCTTGTGGAAATTTTCAGGAGTTCGGGAATGTATTTGATCACGTTTGGTTATTTGACGAAACGTATAAATGCTAAGTATTAAACGTTAAGTGTTTTAAGTAATTCGCGATTTTTAGACTATCACGGCTCGTGTGTAAGCATCGTTTCTAGGTAATCGGTAATCACAAGTATCGTTGTGATTAAGATAGTGTCGCATAAATAACAAAAAAAAAATTTGTTACTAGTAGAAAAGGGTTATTAAATAACGTAATGATTTATTAATCATTTATTAGCATCTACTATTCATAGGGAAAATTACGGGAGGTTACATGTGCATGTTCTTGGAAAAATATGGGAGTAAAATCGTTTGACACCAGAACAAGTTTTAGCACAAAAGTTCATGTCGAGCTCGAGTGACGAGCTCGATACCACTCGACTTGGTGACTTCAAGGACTCTCGCGTGAGTGCTGTTTGGCTGGGTTTGTCACCACAATCTCACCACTCATGAAAATACTTTAACCGAGCCTCATATCTAAGATTTTTGACCTCATGTAGACTCGAACACAAGTCGACAACCCTTGAGGGTCTTGAGTTTGGACTTGCACGAAACAACACACCCCTTTGGGGTGTTCTTGAGGTATCGAATTCAAAACAACCCTATATGGTTAGTTCTTGAGCCAAAAGTGACTCGAGTATTTCCACACAACGCAATTTAGTGAGGACCTTTAACTAGGCTGCCATGAAAGCCTGTTAGGGGCTGTCTCACTAATTTAACAAGATTCAAACAGTGGCACGCACACCCTATAGGGGTGGCTGCCTTGTGGGGTTTAAACCGAACCAAGACCAAACCGTAACACACCCTTTGTGAGGGTGGTTTTGCTGAACTGACAACCACAGTACACCCTTTGTGGGTGTGGTTTAGCTCTAACCAAAACAATCATAACGCATCTTAACCTAAACCAAATCCAGGTTTACACCACACTGACTCAAGAGAGGGTTTCGACACCAAAGTTACACAACACAACAAATCCATGTTCTAAACCAAATTCAGGTTCTACCCACTTATGAGTTATCATCCTAAAAGACCTCTAACCATGACACAACACTTCGACTGAAGCAATAGAACCCGAGCAAAACAAATTAATATAACACTTCCAATTAACAGCCAATACTTAGGTTTCGGTTATGTTTTTCTTTACGATCCACAATAACAACAACAACAACATATCATTTTCACAAGTTTCAAATCGATCACTTAAAACAACAAACACACCGCGAGTTCAAAATAACAATGAATCAATATCATCTTCGAATAACAATGAATCAAATGAGGATGTTTATAATGAAAAGAGAATTATACCCTTACAATAATGACAGACACAAGAAGGCGAATCAAGAACTTAGAACCCGAATACGATTCGAGCACACCTAATTCCAAACCAAGCAATCCAATCCAAACCCTAGTCAATCCATCTCCGAATAAAATTAGTCCTCCTTTCTAACCCTTGAATCTCAATAAAACTTTGAGTGAGTGAGTTAGATTTGTGTGGATCCACTGAGATTCGATTATGCATTAAAAAGATGAATCCTTGGAAAGTTTTTGGCATCCTTTCGAACCTGGGGGTTGAGGAGCTTCCAATTGAAGCTTAAATCATTCTCCATTCCGCGTCATCTTATCCCTCCCCTGCCGTTGACTCTTTGGGGAATAGGTATGTGAGAGTGACGGCCATTTTTGGGAGAGGAGAAAGCATATTAATCCATAGAAGGTGATAGTGATGGTTCGATATGCTTCTGGGGAGATGGAGAAATCATCCAAATAAGAGGAAGATGTTAAGATGGTGGGGATATGTGAGTGGGCGGTTATCCAGAGAAGAAAGGATAAGGAGAAAGTATTATATGGTTTTCGTTTTATTATAATTAAGTGTAGTGTGTGTACCCCGTGTCCCGCTGAGCTGGGCTGAAATCGTGTTTCCCCGGTTTGATATAAACGTGGAAAATAAAATTTCAGAGACGTCTTTATAAAACTGAAATAGAAATAGAATTTATCGACTCTAAAATAAATCAGGAGATTAAATTTTTACTCACGTGGTGTCGGTACGCGTGTGGTATCGTTTTTCAAGAAAAGTGAGATAACCTCTCACTTTCATTATGTTATAGTCTGTAAATGTGAGAAATTTGGAAAATTCACTGTTTCTGGTGAGATTAAATAGTTTTGGTGAGTTATTATGTGTTACAGCGTGCGGGTTTGCTTCCCGTAATAGTTATGTAAGCATATAAATGCTTAACCTAACAATTAAGTAATAATAAATTGACATTTATTATTAAAATATTATTAAGAAAATTACCGTTTGTCACAAATCACAAGTAAAGTATTCGCGAATAATAGACGTCGTCGAAAAATATAAAAGTGTCGTTGACTAATAGTATATATATATATATATACACACACACTAGTTTCTAAGCCCGCCCGATGGGCGGGCATGACTTGTAATTTACATTTTAACTTAGTCATGTAAGGATATCAGTTATCTTGTATAGTTATAACTTTATTTATTCATGTATGGATATCAGCTATATTGTATAGTTATAATTAACAGATAGAGTCATGTAAGTAGGTATTATTTTATTGACGTTTGAATTAAAGAATGCTGAGATTATTTTTTTCGTTGTATACAATATTTGAGTTTGTTTTAAGTTATATTCAGAATAGCATTTGAGTACTTTTACATATGTTGATATATTGTGTTCGAAGCCCGCCCACAGGGCGGGCATGACTTGTGATACATTACTTGTCATGGAAGGAGGCAGTTATCTCTTATCCGTATTAATAAAAATCATTCTTCTTATCCGTAATAATCGCATTTTTAGTGGTAACTATTGATACTTCATATTCATTCGTACTTTTAATCTAATTGGTAGCCAATGAAAGTAACTACTAACATTTGGAATAAGTAAGGGTCGTGGCCAGAGATTTATGTCAATCAAGTATTTACCTTGTGCAACATATAATTTGAAAGCTAAATTCCAGCCCATATGGAAAATTGACATGTTGAGTGTATAACAAAAAGAAGAAGAAAAACCCTTACCATAAACTCGGAGTTTTAAGACCAGTTCCATTAACGTTGTAGAACTTAACATTTGCTGGAAATTTGTCTAAAGATAAGATTTATCGTGTTTTATTAGCCTATTGCAATACTTCTTTATTGAACATTGTATGAATTTGTGTGTGGTTCATTTAAACAAATATAACACTTTAATAGAAACTTACCTCATTGATTGAAAGAACCTGAGTAAAAATAGGAATTGATTAACTGGGTTAACTGTCTCAAGAATACCTGTGAAGTTTCCATTACCATTTTGAATTCCTTCCATATTTTTGACAGCGGCGTATGTTCCCATTCGTCAAGACATGCCATTAATTCATATATGTACGGGCATTAACTCAGCTGCAATGCATAATCATGTTAGTAATGATAATGCCCATACAAATATATCAAGATAGGTAAAGGCCATATACCAGTTGATGTCACTTATCCAGGTGCACATGTTGGTCATTTAACATGCTAAATTAACAGATGTAAGTTAATTAATTTAATGGTTACGATATGTTATTACAACATACTTTTAAGTGAATTCATTACACATGTGAAGTAAAAGTAGCAAGATGGACTGTCGGGCAGTTTTAGAAGTGGTCAAAATGGGTAATTTTTAATAAATAAAATAAGATGGATCATTGGTAATGTAATTCATTCTTTATAGTGAAAACATAAAAATGCATCGCGTTCCCTGATATTAGATATGCATCATACTGCATGCATGATTGTAACTTCCTTAGATCAGTGAGATAAAAAAATAAAAGAAATATTACCAACATAAAGGTGGAAAGATGGGTCGCAGGCGCATTGTACGTGTCAAAACGGGTCTTTGTAAAAATACCTCAAATTGTTCAAGGGATGTATACATTACTTCATGAAGTTTAACTCTCATTGTTCCAAAATCTATTGGGTCCTCAATGATTTAATAGTAGTCATCGACCTAAAAAGTGGACACACAAAGTCAACCATTAAATTTCTCACCTGGTAAAATGATCATACTATTTGATCAAATACATTGATAAATGAAAAGCACAAACCTCTTCAGGGTCACCCGATTCAGCAAATATTTCATATATATCCTTCATAGATTATGACATCAAAATAATTTATGATTTGAATTTTCATATCGCTAAAAGTGAGCTTGGTAATTCATTAACTAACCTTTGAAATGTGTCGATAATAAGTTCTAATATTTGCTTATTAGGAAATGGTTGGGTGATGGATGGTTAGAACCCATATCTTGATTCCGGCTTGAGCAAGTTTGTCAATGGTCTCCGGGACGTGCAAAATAAAAAATTATTAGTTAAAATGGAAACGGGTCAAAGTTAATTCAAAGTGTCCTTTCACAACAACACAACCTCCTAAGTCAGTTTATTCAAGCATTTAGGTTATTATCATAAAAATATAGTTTTAACCATGATTAAAGCATATAAGCTCACCCCTTTTTGAAGTTTATCCTCGACAGCAGTTGCACCAAGAAGTATCAAATCTTTCTCGATTTCATACCAAGGAAAAAGGATATTCAATCAAACTAAAAATTTCCCAAACAAATATCCATTAATATACTTGTTTAATCGCATACCTTGATGATGATTGATTGCGTGGTTTTGTAACCTTACAACAGGTTTTACCTCTCGAGGGATCTCAAGAGGCTTACAACCCCACCAGGCAGTGTACCTGACCGATGTAGTATAGTGTAGTGGTAAGTACGGGGGATTGATCGTTCTCCACAGGGAATAGTGTTCGTTAGGTATGAAAGGCTACTCTAATTAGGTCTAAGGGTTGAGGAAGATTCTTTTTTATGTTTTTATAGTTTTTATGAAAGCAAGTAAAATCTCGGGTTTGAAGGAGTGGGCGGAATTAGTTGCTAGTCAACTAACCCAAAATTACTACGAATGCAAATAAAATAAATAACTGAAAATAAAATGTGGTGAGAAACTTATGTGTAGAGAAATGTGTTTACTTAGATTTCCTTACTCCCTAACTATCTTTTACCGGTTAATTAGTGTGTATTAGTCGCGTGGATGACGGGTGTATTCCTTAATACCATTCGTGGGGTGGCGTACTTACTTCCCCAACTCTACAAGCTCCTACTTCACTCCTATGTCGAGCCGGCTAGGAAGCTCCTAACATGGGATCACTAGAATTCGCTTGTGCATTAAATACAACCATAAAAACCTTTAGTACGCATTTGGTTCATGTTTCTTAAGACGTTCAAGCAAGTTACCGAATAGGAAGTTAGCCAGTTTTCTTAAGCCTAACATAGATAAACAATCATCCAATACAACTAATAACACACTAACAACCAATAATCAATAACTAGGTTTCATTAGATCTAAGCAAACACAAGATAAATTTAGCCTAACATGTTAAACAAAAGACAAGAATAAGATAGAATCAAACAACACATAGACATATTGAATGATTAATTGATAACTTATCTTTCAATGAAACATGGAAGATCTCAAGGCAAAAAGCCCTGAAAAAGTAGCTGAATTCGTCCTAGGGTTTTATCCCAAAATTCCACACACTAAGCTCTCCTTAATGACAAAAGATTAGAAAACTATATATAGATTTTTGGATCTGACGGCGTCACCTTATGGAGTGTGACGCCGTCACCTCGCCGCTTCTAGGGTTCCCGGACGACCTTCTTGACGCCGTCCCTCTTTAGCTCTTCAAAAATCCATTCTGGCTTATCAAGGCTTGACGCCGTCGAACCATGAACGTGACGCCGTCCCCTTATGATTTAAGCCGTGACGCCCTTGATCAAGTTAAAGCGTGACGCCGTCAGAATTCACATGCTATTTTCACTGGCTTATCATGAGTAAATTTCACGTCCAACTTTTCTTGCCAAAGCATGACGCCGTCCAGAGTAAATTGTGACGCCGTCAAGAGTAACTTTTAGCCGATTTTTGAGACTTTGTCGTTTTCTTCACTTTTATGCTCCAAAAACGTCCAAAATGCCTCCTTTTCCAGATTTCTCCTCAAAAGTACCTAAAATGACAAAAGGAACGATTTAGGGCAATATTTGATCAAATAAATACGATTTAAGGCTTAAATGACCCCCTAAAAGCGGTACACTTTTCGCTTCATCAAATACCCTTACACTTGAGATTTGCTTGTCCTCAAGCAAATGCGCTTTTATTCTAATCAAAATACAAGTTAGGGGTCATTTAATGCAAACATAAAAGTAATTACAACAAATAATCGTTCCACTTCAATCATAATAAGCACGGAGATTATAAACTAGCACCTCACAAGTAGTGTTTAGATACTCACATCTCTCAAGTGTCATCAAAATAAATCTCATAAATGAAAACGGATAATATCTCTCACTACCTGTCATAGCAAATAGATTACCATAGGCTTGGAAAAGGATCGAAAACCTCCTCCACTAGGCGTAAGCACCTAAGATAAACTATCAAAGAGGGCTTTTAAATGGGTTATAACTTTAGGTGTAGGGAAAAAGGAAAACACGGTTTTGTTGGATACGGGATATTTTACTGGTGGCGAGTTAAAAATCTTGATCAATTACATGTACTATACAATGTTGCTAAGCCAAGACTAGACTCGATCTTAAGCTAATGATAAAATAACAAAAACATAAAATAAACATAAAATAAAACGGGATGGTAGTCCGTATGTTTTTTCTATTTTTCTTTTTCTCATTTTTTTGTGTTTTTCTTGATTTTTTTTTTTTTTTTTTTTTTTTTTTTTTTTTTTTGCATACACTTTTACCCTACCATCCAAAATAATACATCATAGGGGCATTGCATCCCCCTTACACTTGAATTTTTACATAACTTTACAAATACTAATCTAATGACTCGAATTAAGATAATTGAAAAACTTGGAGTACTTTTAAAATATTTAGCACATATGGGGGTAATAAATGATGTTCTTCCCCATTACTCCATTACACTAGTACTTTACCCATGAGTCCCAATCGTCCCAAAACAATATGTACAAGGATATGACTCGACTTAGCAACCATGTAATCAATTAGATAATTAACTTGGGTTTAAACAAATGTTGTAACAATAATGCACTAAAGATGAGTGCATACAAGGTAGGCTAAGGCGATTTGGGTGTACATTTTAGTGGGGTGTAACAAATTCTTCCTTTAAGTAAAATGCTTAAAGGTCGAAACGAAAAGATAGGCTCTGAGGGGTGTACTAGGGGTATCGTGTACTAAAAATGAGTACAACGCAAAGGGTGTGGGAGAATTACTTGACCAATGTAGCCAACGTAATTATAACAAAAACACAGGTGTAAAACAATGGGTTAATCCTAATGCCTCTTATCATGTAGTAAATCTAACTACACGAATGTAGTCTCACTTGTGGCCTTGGAATGGTCCTAACGCAAGTTCTAGAATCTAAGTGCTACCGGTACACACATCATAGCATAAATGCTTTTCCTACCAATTCTAGGGGCGAACCTCACATATTTGGGGTGGAAAATTTTTTAGTGGTACGGTTTTTGTGCTAGTCATATAACTCCTATCCGTGAGACGCTCATTAAGATCAAAGTTTCACTCCTATGTGTTGTAAAAAATTTTAAATTTGGCACTAAAATTACCTTAACAAGTATTTCTCTCAGTTTTATTACACATCTATTATTAAACAAACAAAAATCAAGCGCAATTGTATTCTCTAAAATCGTACTTTTACCCTCCCCTTACACTTAAGATGAACATTGTCCCCAATGTTCAAATAATAAGATGTAAAAGCAAAAAGTAAAAGAATGAAATCAAATACTCCCCTGATTCGCTCAGTGGATAATGAAATTACACGGTTAAATCTTCCTCCAAAGAGAATGTTGAAGCTCCATGACTAATGCATCGCCACAAGCTTGATTCCAAAAACATCTCCTTGTCCAAAATAACCTGTTAAACCTGAGAAAACAAACACGAAAACCTGCATAACATCGGCGGGAAAAATCTATATATAAGGATATAATGCTTGTGGAATGATAATTTTGCAGATTCCTGGAGATTATAAGTTGGAGATTTTAATAAAACTTTTTATGAAAACAAAACTTTCAAAAATTTCTGGAAATTAAATCTGACGCCGTCAGGTTATAACCCCTGACGCCGTCAGAAATGACCTGACAAAAATTTTCATTTTTAGTTTCCGGAAAATTTCTGGAAAAACCTTTACCTTACTTCCTGGAAATCCTGCAAAACATCATTATGACTCGATACAAGCATTTGACTCAAACAAACACTAATATGTATGCTAATTTATTATTATTACGATTCATGTTAATTTGTGTTCTAATAAACCGATTTAGATTTCCCTTACACTTATCTTTTGCAAAATACCTTTATATGTAGTTAAGACGAAGTTAAAAACAACATAAAGCATTTTCACAAATTAGTTTTTAACATGAACCAATAATAATAAAAATTAAACACACATACGGAAACAAATAAAAACAAACAAACAAATAAATAAACACACAAAGCAAATAAAGCAAATAAAGCTTGGGTTGCCTCCCAAGAAGCGCTTTTCTTTATTAACGAGTCTTGTAGCTAGACTCTAAGTCACGGGGTCTACGTTTTTCCGTTTTGCTTCTCAATTGCCCCCCTAATCATCCTAACAACCTCCATATCAATTTTGTATTTAGGTCCAAGGTTTAAGCAATCTTTATAATAAAGGCTTCTCCTATTCCAAACATGGTCCATGCCTTTTTCTTTATCCTCTTCATTGATGTCCTCAATCGCACCAATGTTGTCCATGTCAAATCGAGGCACAAAACGAAACTCATTAACCCGATAAGGCATCCTATATGTGATCCTATCTATGTGATTAGAAAACTGAACCGTGCCTTTCAAACGGTCATACCTTAAATTGGATGCTTCGATAAATGGCTTACCTAACACAACGCGAGATAGGCGGCAGTCAACAACACTTGCCATATCTTCTAAAATCATGAAGTTGGTGACAAAGGTAAAGCTCCCAACAAGGATATGTATATCCTTAATTCTTCCAACGAAGTTACAAACTCCGCCTGGACACTTGGGGTCCATCCTAGGCTCAAGTGGTGTGTTCATGATTTGGCTATAGAGGCCTGAGGACATAACGTTGATTGGGGATTCACAGTCAATGTAAGCATGCTCAACGTATTGGTACCCAATCATACATGGTATCTTCACATTCCCGGGATCACCTCTCTTAATCTTTGGGTCAATTCTAACAAAAGGTGGTCGAGGGTTATCAACTAGGTTGTTATAGTAAGCAATCTCCTCCTTAGTGGGGTATTCATTGAAATAATCATCAAACCTAGGATCTACCTTCACTTCCTCAATTTTCTCAATCAACTTATCAACCGTAAGATTATTACGTTCTAAGTAATTATCTGAGTATATGGCGGTCCCTAAGTTGTTCAAAGCATAATCAAGCTCTATATCAATCATTCTACTGAGCTCCCTGAGCTCACTAATCTCATTCTCAAGTTGGCTACGCAACAAAGCCACTTCGCCAGGTGTAAGGGGTGGATTCGCGTTTTCCATAATGGCAAACTGAATAGTCAATGAAAATCTGTTACGAACAAAAGCACAAAGAAAATAGATAGAGTAAAGAAAACCTAGAAAAATAAAACAAAAATCTCACTAGAAAGGAATCTAGTGAGTAGACCTAATAGAAATAAAAATTCAACCTAAACAATAACTATTCCCCGGCAGCGGCGCCAAAAACTTGATTGCGTGGTTTTGTAACCTTACAACAGGTTTTACCTCTCGAGGGATCTCAAGAGGCTTACAACCCCACCAGGCAGTGTACCTGACCGATGTAGTATAGTGTAGTGGTAAGTACGGGGGATTGATCGTTCTCCACAGGGAATAGTGTTCGTTAGGTATGAAAGGCTACTCTAATTAGGTCTAAGGGTTGAGGAAGATTCTTTTTTATGTTTTTATAGTTTTTATGAAAGCAAGTAAAATCTCGGGTTTGAAGGAGTGGGCGGAATTAGTTGCTAGTCAACTAACCCAAAATTACTACGAATGCAAATAAAATAAATAACTGAAAATAAAATGTGGTGAGAAACTTATGTGTAGAGAAATGTG
The DNA here is from genome assembly GCA_021014915.2 of Artemisia tridentata subsp. tridentata. Taxonomy (NCBI): domain Eukaryota; kingdom Viridiplantae; phylum Streptophyta; class Magnoliopsida; order Asterales; family Asteraceae; genus Artemisia; species Artemisia tridentata. Next base: position 355,132,779 of record CP139509.1, on the reverse strand, counting down.
TTTACTTAGATTTCCTTACTCCCTAACTATCTTTTACCGGTTAATTAGTGTGTATTAGTCGCGTGGATGACGGGTGTATTCCTTAATACCATTCGTGGGGTGGCGTACTTACTTCCCCAACTCTACAAGCTCCTACTTCACTCCTATGTCGAGCCGGCTAGGAAGCTCCTAACATGGGATCACTAGAATTCGCTTGTGCATTAAATACAACCATAAAAACCTTTAGTACGCATTTGGTTCATGTTTCTTAAGACGTTCAAGCAAGTTACCGAATAGGAAGTTAGCCAGTTTTCTTAAGCCTAACATAGATAAACAATCATCCAATACAACTAATAACACACTAACAACCAATAATCAATAACTAGGTTTCATTAGATCTAAGCAAACACAAGATAAATTTAGCCTAACATGTTAAACAAAAGACAAGAATAAGATAGAATCAAACAACACATAGACATATTGAATGATTAATTGATAACTTATCTTTCAATGAAACATGGAAGATCTCAAGGCAAAAAGCCCTGAAAAAGTAGCTGAATTCGTCCTAGGGTTTTATCCCAAAATTCCACACACTAAGCTCTCCTTAATGACAAAAGATTAGAAAACTATATATAGATTTTTGGATCTGACGGCGTCACCTTATGGAGTGTGACGCCGTCACCTCGCCGCTTCTAGGGTTCCCGGACGACCTTCTTGACGCCGTCCCTCTTTAGCTCTTCAAAAATCCATTCTGGCTTATCAAGGCTTGACGCCGTCGAACCATGAACGTGACGCCGTCCCCTTATGATTTAAGCCGTGACGCCCTTGATCAAGTTAAAGCGTGACGCCGTCAGAATTCACATGCTATTTTCACTGGCTTATCATGAGTAAATTTCACGTCCAACTTTTCTTGCCAAAGCATGACGCCGTCCAGAGTAAATTGTGACGCCGTCAAGAGTAACTTTTAGCCGATTTTTGAGACTTTGTCGTTTTCTTCACTTTTATGCTCCAAAAACGTCCAAAATGCCTCCTTTTCCAGATTTCTCCTCAAAAGTACCTAAAATGACAAAAGGAATGATTTAGGGCAATATTTGATCAAATAAATACGATTTAAGGCTTAAATGACCCCCTAAAAGCGGTACACTTTTCGCTTCATCAATGATTCCAAATTCAACAAATTATTCATGACGGTTTTAGAATCAGCAAGAGAACGAACATGATTCCAACGACCTTCGCGACTAAAAGCTCGTTCTCGCTCTTAGCTTCTGACAATTGTGAGGCCATTTAAACGATTGTGCTGGATGACGTGGCAAGCATGTTCTCAAGAGCATATATCCTTGAATTTCTTGCACCAGGTGACATTGTTTCAGAACAATGGTTGCAATAACCCTATGCGAAAGATCAGTTCATCCAAAAAGCAAACAAAGGGCTGAAAAAGCTAACTCTAAAGTCTAAAGTAAACTATGACATTAAAAAAAGTGTGTCACACCCCCAAAATCGGGTCCAGCGGAAGCTTACACATCGCTGGGGTGCAACTCAATTGGTATCATAACACAAGTGTAAAGAACGGTTTTCACATCAATCATTTAGAATATATTTGAGAAGTCAAAAGTGTTAAATTTACATTATGAAAAGTGGTGCGGAAGTTGGCCCATAAAATAAGTTAAGCGGTCCCCAAATGTTTTATCAGAGTCTTCTATGACCATGCCATGCCCTGCCAAAAGCCTCCAGTAGTGTGCTATTGCTTAGTTCCTGAAAATACATGCTAAAGTGTCAACATGAGGTTGGTGAGTTCATAGAGTTTGTTTAACAAATAAAGTATTTGAAATAAGATTTTCCCAGCAAAGGCATTGTAAATCCACTCAGTTGCAAATCCCGCCCATAACAAAACTTGCAACCTGTGTGTTCACAACCCACTGCTAACATATAGTAAAAGTAAGGCATGAGTGTATACGAGGTGCGTTCTATAACACTAGAAGACCTTATGCTGCTCACTAGGAGACCTATGTTTGGCTACCCCAAGTGATAGATACTTAGGTCTGTGATATGTTCTGTACGGCTACCCCAAGTGTTAGATACTTAGGTCCGTGATATGTTCTGTACGGCTACCCCAAGTGTTTGATACTTAGGTCCGTGATCTGTTCTGTACGGCTACCCCAAGTGTTTAATACTTAGGTCCGTGAATTGCTTTCAAGAATAACGCAAATAAGTTTAACACAATCATGTATGTAAGTAAGCAGTTTAAGCATGTATCTCCCCCAAAAGTTCAAAACGTATAAAGTAGGGGCTATGAAACTCACCTGATATGATAGCACAATGATCACAATGTATAAGATGAAAATAAGGCTCGGTCTCTAACCGCGACCTATTATGAAAGATATGATCTAGCGTAAGCAATGATACAATGCTACACATGCAAATACGTATGTTAACGATACCACTCGTTAGTTTTGAAAATAATGTTTATCGTCGAAAACTACATTTTTGACGTCTCGGCGAGTTATGAACTACTTTTCGTGTAAATATGTTGAAACGGTACTCCACGATCATTGTTTGGTGTTTTATCGGTTAATATAATGTTTTCGTCGCAAAATAACACTTTTTATAACTTGTGAAAATATGACCAAACGGCCTCGCAAAACTAGTCGCAAAATATTGTACGTTAAGAGTTAGGAATAGAACTTGACGTTTTTGAAATCCTTGTAACATAATCTCAATGTCGACTCATTTGACTTTTGATCATACGCGCCTCGATCATATAGAAAATCGGCCATGAACTTAGTGACTTGCTAGTTTCACACTTAGAAAATATATGTGTTGTAATGCTGTCAAAATAAGTATAGTTCGTCGGCTTTTCAAAAATTCATATCTCGGTCGTTACAAGTCCGTTTTCAACGTTCTTTATATCCACGCGCTCGTCATAACATGAACTAACATATTTTCAGTAGCTCAGCCCTCCTAGATCACGTCTAACGCCTCGTTTTGTCCCTTGAAGTTCGGCAATCAGCATGCCTTTTCTGAAAATAATAGTTTTTGTCTTGTAACTTTTAAAAAATCATATCTCCTTCGTTATAGACTCGTTTTTGTTCATTCCGGCGGCCATAGTTTCGTTTTTGAATGTATTTTCTAAATCTTTGGTCCAAAGTTACACCCTAGCCCCTGAGTTTCCCACGTTTTGCAATTAGGGACAGCAACTTTCTAATAGTGTCTAAAAATGAATTTTCTAGTTTATAACTTGTTCAAGTCCACTCCAATCAACTTCAAAACAACCCTTAATCTACCATACACCTTCTCAAAGGGTCATGGGGTCCTAAACATCCTAAACTATAGTGGTTTTCATGAGGATGTTAGTGAAAGTTATAGATCTAGTGATTAGGGATAGTTTTAAAAAGAAATAGTACCATTAACATAGGTATCTTGCATTTTTAACTAAAACCTCTTGAAAATACATGATCACATAGATCAAATGAAAGGAAAACATGAAAAATAAATGTTCTTGAAGTTACTTACAATATAGTTGAAGATTAAAGAGATTTGGATGATAACTTTGGGGTTTTTATTGCAAAACCCTAACAAAGATCATGTAATGGACTAGTAAATTACTTGTACTCAAAAATTTTATGGTTCTTCCTTCTTGTTCTTGTTGTGCCGTGAGAATGGAGAGACAAAAGAGATGAGTTTGTGATTTTTTTGTGAAAAAGAAGCTAGTTTAGGCTTTATATAGTCCAAGGGCATTTTGGTAATTTCAATGAAAGGGTATAATGGTAATTTCACTATATTTTCGAAATATCTAGATATTTTTGAGAAAATATCTAGATATTTTAGGTTGGATATTTATCTTTGACATACGGAGTGGGTTTTGGTCCCGTTAATTGCTAACTGTAAGTCGTAAAGTCACAAAACTTAAAACCGGGTATCCTAAAATTCCTAAATTCATGAAAATGTCACGGAAGGTGGAAAACATATATTTCTCTTTTTGGTAATGTTGTTTGGACATATCGGGATGCCTAAATGATGTTTAAACCTTAAAGTAAATCTCGGACACGGTTTCGTGATTCTTGCAGAAATTATCCGACGAGTGCCAAAATCTCGGGTTATCATTAAAATAGTTTAACTTACGAGAATATGAAATAAAAATTTTGGAATGAATAGTGCCAGTGAATAGTAAAAATGAATAGTAACTCGTGAATAGTAAATTGTCGAGGTTCGGAAAAATGGCCTGGAATTACGAGTTGTGACAGTCTCCACCCGTTAGAGGAATTCAGTCCCTGAATTCAGCTCACTCGTTCTACGTACGTACGTTCTCATGGTCGGGTTTGATGGGGGTAAACTTTCCCATTATCGAGCGTAGCCCTCAAAAGACCTCTAGGTAACCGATTTTTACTTAATCCCACAACTCATCAAACAAGAACTGTAATGGGATTAGGCTAAATCGGTTTGAGGTTGTCGATTCAAATTTAATCTCACAACTCATCAAACAAGAACTGTCATGAGATTAAACTGAATCGGCTCGGGTAACAACTTGACTATTAGCTTGATTTTCGCAACTCATCAAACAAGAACTGTCACTAAATCAAGCTAGGAAACAAGTTGTCAGAAAGAATGGATTCAACATCCTAAAATGAGGTCTTTTGAAAGTTTGGCTCGATAATGGAATTGCTTACACCGATCAAATCAATCTGGACATAATTCTATTATAACTACTCTCAGTATTGCAAAATTCATCTCTGAGTCGAACATAGGTGGTCAGGCTATGTCCCACTGTCCCGGGTCGAATATAGATGACCAGTCTATATTCCACCGAGGTTCAATGAATTTTGGAATACTCAGATTAATTATAATAATACTATGTCCTTCACATGTAAAGGGTGGTTCAAAAGACTAAGGCAGGTGATCAGGCTTGAGGTCGAATGATGAAACTACGTAAGGAAAAGGTGTAACGCTGCGACGTGCATGATATGTAAGCATACTTATATGGAATACAATTATAGTAATCAACGAGAGTAAGTGAGTATAATCTATCTGGCAATAAGATACAAATCTCATTAAATATGTCAGCAACAAAACACAAATGAGGCATCAGCTTGGCAGGCAGGCACGTGGCGGTCATAGGGTTAAGTTTTTGTAAAAGTAGCTATAGTTTAGGTTTTAAAATTACCCAATTCTCTATAGCCTAGTCTCTGATACCAATCTGTCACACCCCCAAAATCGGGTCCAGCGGAAGCTTACACATCGCTGGGGTGCAACTCAATTGGTATCATAACACAAGTGTAAAGAACGGTTTTCACATCAATCATTTAGAATATACTTGAGAAGTCAAAAGTGTTAAATTTACATTATGAAAAGTGGTGCGGAAGTTGGCCCATAAAATAAGTTAAGCGGTCCCAAATGTTTTATCAGAGTCTTCTATGACCATGCCATGCCCTGCCAAAAGCCTCCAGTAGCGTGCTATTGCTTAGTTCCTGAAAATACATGCTAAAGTGTCAACACGAGGTTGGTGAGTTCATAGAGTTTGTTTAACACATAAAGTATTTGAAATAAGATTTTCCCAGCAAAGGCATTGTAAATCCACTCAGTTGCAAATCCCGCCCATAACAAAACTTGCAACCTGTGTGTTCACAACCCACTGCTAACATATAGTAAAAGTAAGGCATGAGTGTATACGAGGTGCGTTCTATAACACTAGAAGACCTTATGCTGCTCACTAGGAGACTTATGTTCGGCTACCCCAAGTGATAGATACTTAGGTCCGTGATATGTTCTGTACGGCTACCCCAAGTGTTAGATACTTAGGTCCGCGGTATGTTCTGTACGGCTACCCCAAGTGTTTGATACTTAGGTCCGTGATCTGTTCTGTACGGCTACCCCAAGTGTTTAATACTTAGGTCCGTGAATTGCTTTCAAGAATAACGCAAATAAGTTTAACACAATCATGTATGTAAGTAAGCAGTTTAAGCATGTATCTCCCCCAAAAGTTCAAAACGTATAAAGTAGGGGCTATGAAACTCACCTGATATGATAGCACAATGATCACAATGTATAAGATGAAAATGAGGCTCGGTCTCTAACCGCGACCTATTATGAATGATATGATCTAGCGTAAGCAATGATACAATGCTACACATGCAAATACGTATGTTAACGATACCACTCGTTAGTTTTGAAAATAATGTTTATCGTCGAAAACTACATTTTTGACGTCTCGGCGAGTTATGAACTACTTTTCGTGTAAATATTTTGAAACGGTACTCCACGATCATTGTTTGGTGTTTTATCGGTTAATATAATGTTTTCGTCGCAAAATAACACTTTTTATAACTTGTGAAAATATGACCAAACGGCCTCGCAAAACTAGTCGCAAAATATTGTACGTTAAGAGTTAGGAATAGAACTTGACGTTTTTGAAATCCTTGTAACATAATCTCAATGTCGACTCATTTGACTTTTGATCATACGCGCCTCGATCATATAGAAAATCGGCCATGAACTTAGTGACTTGCTAGTTTTACACTTAGAAAATATATGTGTTGTAATGCTGTCAAAATAAGTATAGTTCGTCGGCTTTTCAAAAATTCATATCTCGGTCGTTACAAGTCCGTTTTCAACGTTCTTTATATCCACGCGCTCGTCATAACATGAACTAACATATTTTCAGTAGCTCGGCCCTCCTAGATCACGTCTAACGCCTCGTTTTGTCCCTTGAAGTTCGGCAATCAGCATGCATTTTCTGAAAATAATAGTTTTTGTCTTCTAACTTTTAAAAAATCATATCTCCTTCGTTATAGACTCGTTTTTGTTCATTCCGGCGGCCATAGTTTCGTTTTTGAATGTATTTTCTAAATCTTTGGTCCAAAGTTACACCCTAGCCCCTGAGTTTCCCACGTTTTGCAATTAGGGACAGCAACTTTCTAATAGTGTCTAAAAATGAATTTTCTAGTTTATAACTTGTTCAAGTCCACTCCAATCAACTTCAAAACAACCCTTAATCTACCATACACCTTCTCAAAGGGTCATGGGGTCCTAAACATCCTAAACTATAGTGGTTTTCATGAGGATGTTAGTGAAAGTTATAGATCTAGTGATTAGGGATAGTTTTAAAAAGAAATGGTACCATTAACATAGGTATCTTGCATTTTTAACTAAAACCTCTTGAAAATACATGATCACATAGATCAAATGAAAGGAAAACATGAAAAATAAATGTTCTTGAAGTTACATACAATATAGTTGAAGATTAAAGAGATTTGGATGATAACTTTGGGGTTTTTATTGCAAAACCCTAACAAAGATCATGTAATGGACTAGTAAATTACTTGTACTCAAAAATTTTATGGTTCTTCCTTCTTGTTCTTGTTGTGCCGTGAGAATGGAGAGACAAAAGAGATGAGTTTGTGATTTTTTTGTGAAAAAGAAGCTAGTTTAGGCTTTATATAGTCCAAGGGCATTTTGGTAATTTCAATGAAAGGGTATAATGGTAATTTCACTATATTTTCGAAATATCTAGATATTTTTGAGAAAATATCTAGATATTTTAGGTTGGATATTTATCTTTGACATACGGAGTGGGTTTTGGTCCCGTTAATTGCTAACTGTAAGTCGTAAAGTCACAAAACTTAAAACCGGGTATCCTAAAATTCCTAAATTCATGAAAATGTCACGGAAGGTGGAAAACATATATTTCTCTTGTTGGTAATGTTGTTTGGACATATCGGGATGCCTAAATGATGTTTAAACCTTAAGGTAAATCTCGGACACGGTTTCGTGATTCTTGCAGAAATTATCCGACGAGTGCCAAAATCTCGGGTTATCATTAAAATAGTTTAACTTACGAGAATATGAAATAAAAATTTTGGAATAAATAGTGCCAGTGAATAGTAAAAATGAATACTAACTCGTGAATAGTAAATTGTCGAGGTTCGGAAAAATGGCCTGGAATTACGAGTTGTGACAAAGTGAATTCAGCAAAACCTTAAAGGTGAATGCTTTGATATATTTGCTTCATCCTTGAGCTCTGCTACCTCTTTAGCCATTTTTAATCTCCTGGAATTTCAAAACCATAACAATAGTTCAGACAACAATTTAATATTATTTAAAAAAACATGTATATTTAATAGGGTTTTGTAAACTTACTCTTCCTTTTGATGCTCATATTTGCAATGTACTTCATGCACATGCGCCGTAACCTCAAGCTCGTGGTCAGTTGCTTTCAACAGTGCCTATTTAATAACGTAAGGTTATATATACTAGCATAACAACATTATTTATGCAATTAAACTTTATGTAATTCGTGTAATATACTCAGATCCCAGCTCATTTATTATACTGTACCTGAACTCTAGTGCCACTGCTAAAATCTTTTGGCATTGCTAATGGGACCTTAGTCTCTAAACAACAACCTTACAGCTTTTCAACATTCCGATGATTGATTTGAGTTAGAATGACAACTTCGTTAATAAACTACTCAATTTGATTGTCATCTCTTGATTTTTTTATGGCTACGATATTTCCATTAGGTAAGATTCCTTTATATACTGTCCCATAGCCATCACGACCAAGAATCCTATCGTCAGAAAAGTTTTTTGTTGCGATTTCTAACTCTTCGGTAGTCAATATCTTTGTAAGCTTTTTTACACTGCATCCCTCATTCGAATCAATTTGTTGTTTCAACAACATGCCACCATCTTTTAGGAAGTATTTTTCTCTCAATTTAATGACCTTTCTTCTCTGGTGATTAAAGTACAGCCACCTGATTCAGATGAGTATAGATAAGAATCCAAACCCCATTCCTTAAATAAAACACATAAGTCATTAGTTACCACAAAATATTATTATTTGACATTAATGAAACTGAAACCAATTTAATTATCTAAAAAAAGAGCTTGATTTTTCTCACCAATAGGCAACTTGATTACTGGAGATTTGGAATTCTTAACAATGCAACCTCTCCCATCCTTTCTTCCATCTCCCTCATATCCTCAAAGGCATGAACAAATAAAACTTCTAGGAAGATTATCTACATAGCAATTATATAAAAAATTTAAATACACTCAAATCATATGAATTAATAAACTTCATTGCTTTCCCGGCCTTTGAGTGTTTGCATAAGAAAGAGCTTGACATTTTGTAGATTACTGGCTATGAAAAATGTTACTAACCTTGACAGCCAGGAGAAAGATACGGATTGCCTTCATAACCATTCTTGCAGGAGCATCCATACCCTCCATTTCCACCCTTAAAATCCACATAATCACTATTATTTTGACAATGACAATTAAATGTGTTTCTATACTCGTTACAGGTCCTACTTCCAATAAACCAATTAAGTACCACTGGAATGGTCTTAATTGTTAGATCGAAAAAATCAGGATCTGTAAAATCTGATGCACTACGAAACGTAAATGCATTTTGCTCTCCAAGGAAAGTGTAGCTGCATTTGTCAAAAGCCCGGATTTCAGTGTGATTATCTAGCGTACTAAGGGTCAGATCTCAGTTAAGGTATATCAAACACTTTACTGCAATGCTTAAGCTTATTACTGTACCAACTTATGGGGTCAATAAACCTTTTAGATAATCACCTCCATCTTGACATATGATCCGCTGATGATATTAAGTTGTTAAGCTAAAGTCGGTTGGGGTACTGAAAACAGGTTATTGTGTATAATAGGTTATCCTGGTGCCTCAACTATAAGTGATGAGGGCTTGCCAAAGAATGATGTTGGATGGTAATTCAGTTACGACAGAAAGTTACATTTGATGAATACCGTATGTTCCTCACACGGCCTGAAAAGAATGTAATTATCAAAATCATCATAAAAGGAACATATATAATTATAATATGTAAGATCGTGTACCAAATTCTGCTTATCAGCCAAGGATTCTTGTTCTCGTTCCCGATGCTCCCCATTTGTTTGTTGGAATTTGTGAGGATGCGGGTTTATTCCTGCTGCCTTTTGAGTAGCAACTCTTAGCTGATTGTTACCATATTCATGTAAGCAAAAAAAAGGAGTCGTGTGATCATGTATAAATTAAAAACTTTGAAAGGGATATTAAACATCCAATAAACGCATTAATATGTTGAAGTGACATGCAAATCAAGAAAATAACAATGTCAAGCATCATATCAGTGGCCTGATTTTTAATTAACTGTATCCAAAACAGACAATAAGTCCTACCTGTTGTGCCCTCCCTCTGTCCACCGGCGTATGCTCAATTAACTTTGACAAGTTGCCCAAACCTACAAAATATTCAATAAGAAAAGACACACTAAAACACCTAACAACAAAGAATTTCATGGATTACATAAATACTCGATAGGAAAAAGATCACACCTGGGTTGACTCTGAAGGATCTTCAAATTTAAAACCCTAAAATCATGATAGAGTTTTCTTCATGGGGAGAGTTTCTAATGATTAGGGTCTTTCTTACTTTGGCCATTCATCTTCATTAGCTGACTAAAAAAAATAGACATATGCAGTTAAATCCAACTTAGAGTTTTGAGCAATGAAAACCAGGAAAATTAGTAGACCAATCCAATTAGGGTTTGCATTGATTTAATCCAAAGCATTTTATTCTTAAAATTGTAGCAACAAATTCAATATTCTGGAAGAAAAAAATCGTACCATAATAGCTTAATTAGTGAGAATGGTGATTTTTTATTAGAATATGAGTTTAGGGTTTTTGATAAACAAAACATATTAAAAACTTCGAGAATTAAGCATCAATTTAACAATGTCATTATTGTTTTTAAATGTCTAACATAAAAACATGTCTGTTCCACTGGTTGAAGCACTTGTTTGTGGATGTAAAGACCCAGGTTCGAATCTTGTAATGGACTGAATTTTTGAACACTTTAATTAATCCGAATTTTAGTTGATTAATAGTTGCTTAGGTGGACTAAATGTGATGACATGGCTTTTAATGACAATTAAATGGCAATGACGTGGACTTATGTGGCATTATCTACGTGTAACGCCTCCTGTTATATATAATGTAGAGATATATAAGTTTAAGTTAATAAGAATAAAATAGTTAGTGGATGATTATATATTTAAGAAAAAATGTAAGCTATGTTTCATTTTTGTCTTTTAGTCAGGTTCAATAGAAAAATAAGTTCAGTGTATATTTTTGATGAAGATCGGGCATGGCCCATGTATACGATGTAATTTTTTTAGAGAATTTCATATGTTGCAAAACCTTATTTAATCATTAGAAGGAAGGTTACAAATCTCGATTTAATATTAAAGTTTGGAAAAATAAGTCATAACGTATACTAATTCCAAAATAAGTTACTAGTATGTTTATATCATGTTATGTTTTTAATGGGTTCTAAACCATTAGAGTCTATAGATCAGAATATAAAATAACACTTTGTTTTAAAACACGTTATGTTTAAGCACGTGGAGCGTAAGTCGAGTCAATAAGTCAAAATAAGCCGGGAATAAGTCGAGAAATAAGTACAAAATAAACAACACCAAACACTACGCAATTCCAATTTAATCCAAAACCTTGTTGTCTAATAGGTTTTAAAATTGTAATTGAGAGCAATTAAGCACCAAAATCAAACGCATATGACATTTTCCATACATCCCTCGACACACACTCACAACACAAGACCCGAACTCAAGACCAAACAACCCAACCTCTTCTAATCTTTTGACTTACAAGTTGAACTTGAATGTGAACTAGGTGGAACAAATGTCATTCACTGTTAATTGAGACAAGGAAGTGAAACTAGTAACCCTCACTGTTGGGCTGTTTTGAGTTTTCGATCGGGCTTGAGTGGGCTTCGACCTACAACCATACTTGGCCCACACAACACACCCCAATCCAATTCACGCTTAACTCAAATTCATTAGATTCAAAGTTAACCATTTTTAATTTTGTTTTGTTGGAAAAAGTAAGTAGACACTTATAATGTCTTACTGTTGGGGTTCGACTCACATAACACAAAAACCAAACGCACCCTTCTGTGACTTGAGTGAGCCTCGACACAAACACAAACCAAACCACAACTAATCTAATGAACCCAAATCCTTTTGTTCTTGAAATAGTTTAGCACAAACAACTTTACACCCCACTGTGACAATGGGGTCTCGACACACAACTAAAACCCAACACAATCTTTGCTTCACCATCAATTTATTCCAACATAGTATACCTATAAGTAAAAGATAAGCTAAAAAATAAAAGAAGCAAAATAAATAAATAAATAAGCACGTTTAATCCATTGAGCCAATCTAGGTTTTTTTTTTTTTTTTTTTTTTTTTTTTTTTTTTTTTTTTGCCACACAAGGTTAACTATCAACAATAACACAAGAAAAGAAAATGTAAATCATTTCCTGAACTGAATCAATCGTTCGACACAACTAACCAAAACAAGGTTTCCAACTTTATCAAACCCGATCAAAATAACAACAATAACAATCTTTAACAGGAATCAATAATTTATAGGATGGGAAAGAATTAGTAAGACCTTAACAAGAGAAGTGGTGACGTCGATGAAGATGAAAATCAAACAACCTAATCGACTCCGAGCAAAACCCAATCAGCCGATTGCAAATCGAAACACTTTGAAGACCTTATCTTGTGAAGACTTTATTTGAGTATGTGAGTCCACTGATCTTCGAATGGTCTTAAAAAGGGATCAAAGAGGAAGGTTTTTGACATGCCTTTGAGCTTGGGTGTTGATGAGTATGAGTTTTGATCTAAGCTCACTTTCCATCTTCAATCTCCAAAACTTTAACGTGACCTTGACCTTGGGAGGAGGAGATGAAACCGACTTGAGAGTCTGGTGAAGAGAGAAAGGAGGGAGAAGAAAGCGATCTATCCTCTATTGACTTTGGAATCTGATAAGGCGATAAGAAAAAGGCAGTGGGGCGGTTGTGGTATATTAAATAGATGGTTACGTTAAATTTTATTTATACCCCGTGTATTCCGTTTCCCGTTGAGCTAAAGTGTAAACGCGATACTCCGATTTGGAAAAAATTCAAAAAATAAATTTTTGTGAACGTTCCTATAAAAGTAGTATACAAATAAAATTATTGACCCTGAGAAATAAATATAAAATTTCAACCATTACTACTGTGATGTCGGTATGTGTGCGGTTTCGTTTGTCAGGTAAAACAAGATAACCACTCGTTGTTGTGTTTTACTCATCAGTAAATGTCAGTGAATATTTAATTTGTATTATTTGTCAAAAATAAATAGTAGTACTATTAAAATAATAGCCTGAAAAATTGCGGGTTGTTATAGTCTATCAACCTTAAAAGGAATCTCGTCCTCGAGATTCAGTTCGTTCGCTCTACTGACGTACATTGTCGTGGTTAGATTTGATGGACAACTTTTTCATTCTCGAGCTTAGCCCTCAAGTGACCTTTAGTTAGTGGATTCTAACTTAATCTCACAACTCCTCAAACAAGAACGGTCATGAGTTTAAGTTGAACAGATTAAGTAACAACTTGATTCTATCTTGATTTTTGTAACTTATCAAACAAGAACTGTCGCTAGATCAAGCTAGGAAACAAGTTGTTAAAAAGGAAGATTTTAACATCTTAGATGGAGGTTTCTTGAAAGTTTGGCTCAAGTTTGGAATGGTCTAAGCCAAATCAAATCAACGAATAGTGGTGATTTAGATTAGCAAGAAGGCTAGAAGTTCAATTAAGGCTTATGACGTTAGGTCTCACATTAGTCATTGTCATGAACATGAGAGGGAACGAAAGTAAATCCTATACTAGTACCAAATAATACTGAAACAGAGTGGTTGTTCAAAAGAATGTACCCGTCACGATGGTTGGGTCCTAGCGGGCTTCCTTGGTGCCCAGAAAGTATGCTCGACCCCGAGCTGGGCTGATATTGCCTCCACGGTTTGGGTCATTTCCATCAACCACTACAACAAGATTTTGGTGATCCTGCACTAGCCTCTGTGCCCTATTCAACCTAGGACACTTATTCCAAAGGTGATCCGGACTCCCACACTCGTAACATGTCAGCCTTTGTTCTTGGTTTTCATTTTTGTTTCGGCAATTCTGACTAAGATGGCCCGTCTGTCGGCATCTATTGCACCTTGGGCAGTCTCCTGAGTGTTGGAGGTTACATCTTGTACACTTAGGATGTGGGCCTGCTTACCCTCTGCGTTCCTAATTTGTTGCTCCATAGTTTCTGGCTACTCGTTGCCTCTTATCCTGCTGGTCCGTGTCTCGGCTTCCTTGCTGATCCTCCTGTCGCTTTCGTCCACTATCGTTTCCTTTTATTAGCCCACCGGACCTGATCACATCATTTGTCAAGCGGTATGCCATGCCTACAGCGTCTTGAAGCGTGGTTGGTTTAGATGAAGTGACATCCCTCCTGATTTCAGGGATCAAACCCCAAATATATCAATCAATCAGCTTCTCCATAGTGGAGACCATGTGAGGAACCATTTTGGTCAGCTCGTGGAAGCGGGTCGTGTATTTGTAACTTCTACTCCCACCATCAAATGGTTCCAAAATTCTACTTCCAATTTCTGCACTTCGTCTTTTCGGCAGTACTCCTCAGTTAGTAATTTCTTGAATTCTACCCAAGATAACCCATTTGTAACTTCTCTTCCTCTGGTCTGTAGTTGGTTGTTCCACCAAGTCAATGCTCGACCTTGGAGTAGTCCCGAAGAGAACTGAACCTTATCTCCTTCAGCAGATTTAGTGATGCTGAGTTGCGCTTCCACATTCTCGAACCATGATAGCAGGCCAATGGAACCCTTGGTGCCATAAAATTCCTTTGGCTTGCATGCCATGAAAGTCTTATAGCTGCATCCCTGGCTATTGGTCGAGGTACCAGCTCCCTCATTGGTTCGTCCTACATCAATGTATGCAACAATCTTGTTAGGATCTCTGGGAAATAAGAGTTTAATTGTTGCTGCCGATAGTGTTAAGCTGGTTCCTGCCGATAGCTTTAGTTCCTGCTGAAAGCTCATTGCTGCCGACAGTGTTATCTTGTTCCTGCCGATAGTGTTGTTGCTGCGGATAGTATTATTTGTTATCCGTATATTTAGAATGTTTGTTAAGATTTATTTTTAGAAGAGATTGTTGTTTATCTCTTCACACGTTTACTTGTAGAACGGATTAGGGTTAGGTCATCTTGTTAGTATAAAAGATATATCCGTCTATGAGTTTATGTACACCTTTAACGTTTTCAATATTCAAGAACACAATTCTTAGTTCATAGTTTGATCCATAGAGGATCATTGTTCGTTTAGAGTTTTCTTCTTTATAATACTTGCTGTTTAGTTTCCGCATAAACGCTTGTATTGCATACAGAGGTTCTTGTTTATACCAAGCTCAATCAAGCTCGAAGTACTCGATCCTACAAGTGGTATCAGAGCCTGGTAAGGATCTCTGATAAAGAAGGAAACATTGTTGAGTTGTCTTTCTTGAATCTTTTAACAATGTCGCTGTTGTCGGGTGATAAATTTGAAATGTCTGCAATGAAGATTAGGAATTTGTTTCAAAGTAAGTCTGTGGAAATGCTGACTGATAAAGGTGAATCCTTTAATACAAAAGAGAATATGGAAGAATATGCTCTGTTGGGATTTCCATCTCAGGTACAAAGATGTAATTCTGCTTGTCAAGAATTGTACTCAACTCTTAATAATGAATATGATGAAATGAAATCTAAGTATAATGAATACTTTATTAAGGTTCAAGCTTATGACAAAGCAGTTAAGACATTAGAAAAGCAAAAAGTGTGGTTTCAAAAGAATCAGTTAGCTTATGAGGAAAAGATAAAAGTTTTAGAGAGGGACTTGAAAAACACCACTAATGATCTTAAATATTCCGAGTCTCAAAAAGCTAAGGTGGTGTTAGAGAAACAGGAATTGCAGTTTCATCTTGACAACACCTTGGCTAGGTTTGATACATGGAAAGATTCATCTAAAAACCTAAACAAGTTAGTTGATAGCTCTATGTCTACAAAAACTAAAAGAGGTTTAGGGTATGGTAATCTGATAGGGGAAAATCAATACTATGATCCTAATGAATATAGTGTCTTCAACCCTGAACCTGTGGACTACCAAATGCCTGTTAAATATGTGCCTGAAGGAGGAATGAATGTTGTTCCTCCACCTAGCTATCAGAGGAGTCTTTAAGCCTGTCCCTATTCATTCAAGCCTTGACCTTGACTCAGATGAGTCACACATGACCTTTGGCAAAAAGTCAAAAGACTTACCTAAACCTGATGACTTTGTCTCCTGTTCCTCAAGTGACAAGTCATCAGAAGCTGAGTCTAAAGACTTTGTTTCATGTGACTCAAGTGAAAAGTCTATCACACCCAAATACAAGAAGCCCTTTAGTTCAACTAATGATAAGTCTACTTCTAAATCAGCCTTTACAGACAACAGCTCAATTAATTCATTTGAAAACAAAAGTGTCTCTAGTTCCACTAGTGATAATAGTGTCTATATTAAGAAAAGTTGTTGTAAACATAAGGCTGTTAGGAAGAAGACATGTTTTGTGTGTGGCAGTAAGTATCATCTAATTAAAGATTGTGATTATCATGAGAAAAGAATGAAAGGTGTGCAACAACAAACCAGTTCATTGTGGAAAAATGTTAAACAAATACCACCATATGTTCCACATGCAGCAGGAATGAACTTTTATAGAGGTCCCGTTCCTGGTGATAGACCTGTTCCTGCTGGTACCTCTGTTCCTGCTGATATTCAGAGAACCATTTCTGCTGGTTCATCTTCATATATTCAAAGGGATTTCAGACCTGCCTATAATAATCACATCTTTGGAGGGGGAATGGCTTATTCTCCATGGTATCCTTGGTAATTGTCTTGTTTGGTTTATCATGTTGTTGTAATTTTGGTTGCTGATTTATATGGTTGCATCAGCCTAAGGGGAGGCTAATGCTTGTATGCTTGTAGTTTATCTTGTTTTCTTTCATTTATGTTTTGTTTGTGTTTCTCTAACTTTGTTTTGTAGGTTTTTCAGTATCTTTTGTTAGTTAACTTTGTTTTGCAGCTTCTTAATGCTTGGGATTAAAGCTAAACACAGCAATTTTCATTCATTCATAAGGGAGATAAGTACATTCAGTTGCTGGTTACAAAAGATTTCGAGTTTCAAAAGCTACTAGTCAACTTCATTCCAACCTTCTAACATCAATCTACCTAAACCCTATCACCTATTCCATCTTCTCTTTTCCCTTACCCAGATTGTCAGGCATGAACTTCTTTCCTCTCTGGCGACAAATCTCTTCATAAACATGGGGGATTGCAAGTGCCAAGATCACTAGCAGTGGTTGTCTCTGCTTAGGGGGAGGATTTGAAGAACTTGAGGCAGTTGGCCTTTGCTGAGTTCTAGAGCGTGTCCTTGAAGTTGGATGGATTGGTTGTGAAGTAGGGTTACTGGATTGTGGAGCTGGATGGCTTGATTGTGGTATTGGGGTGCTTGATTGTGAAGCAGGTTGGGTTGGCTTGGGAGTGGTTCTGGTGAGATTCTTCCTTTGTCTTGGATCTTTGCCTTCACGTTGTCGATTGTGTCGACTTCTAGGGTTTGATTTTTCTCGACTTGAACCTTCTTGATGTTTAGCCTTGCCTTTTGGTACCGGTACTTTATAGAAGGCTGCGGTTGTTCTCTCCATCTCTTCAGTAAGCAGAGCAACTGTCTTCTTCATCTGTTCTCTGTCCTCATCAGTTAAAGGAAAATTGGGAGGGAAAGTCTCCCATTCACCCTGACAATACACCAAAGACTTCAACTCTGATGAATCTTCATCATCAGAGCTAAAGTATTCAAATGAAGAAGGGGTAGATGGAAGAGGATCAGATGAATCCTCCTCAACCTTGGCCTTACCTTTGGTTTTAGAGGATGATGCTGTTTTGGGGAAGTAGTTGTTCCATCCTGAGTCACTAGAGGAGGAAGAATCTGATGAGATTTCGATGATTGGATGTTTGGATGAACTCATAATGTGGCTTGTGTTTTGGAGATTTAGTTTGATCTGTGATGATAAAGTTATGTGATTTGAGGGTTATATAATATGGAGATTAGTGCGAATTTATTGGTGGTTGGTATTGTGATTTAATTCGGGTAAGTTGTTCTTAATGACTAAGTTGGAAGGTTGACTACGGTCAAACCAACTCATTGCTGCCGAATGGTCAAAGATCTTATTGCTGCCGATTGACCAAGTGTTACTGCCGATTGGTCAAACCTTCTCAATTTAATTGGTCAATGTTACGTGCAAAGAATTGCAGCAATTTAAAGTGATATTTTTGGCAACACAACGCATAATTGCACTTCTCTCATCTCAAATTCTCTAAAACCTATCGAACCCTAATTTTCCCATTTCAAACCCTAAATCATTTCTACAACGCAATGACAACAACTCTTCGTTACAAGGATGATCATAACAAGGTGGCTTATTTGGAGTCTTCTTCAAGAAGTGTTGGTTATGATGAAGTTCTAGCATTTCTTCGTGGGTCATCTATTCGTTATGCCCTCACTTATTGTCCAGTGACGGTATATGATTCATTGGTCAAACAGTTTTGGAGGACAGCTAAGGCAAGACACATCGTGGGAAGGGAAGTTGATATTGTTGCTACCATTGATGACCAAGAAGTGATTGTTACTGAGGAGTTGATTCGGGTACAACTTCAATTTACTGAGGAGCAAGGAGAATATGATCTTTCAAGGCAAGACATTATTGATGGTATGGCAGCTATAGGGTATCCTGTTGCTGGAAGTTGCACTTTCTTGAAAAGTAAGTTGTCTCCTCAATGGAGGTTTCTGATTCATACTTTACTTCAGTGTCTGAGTGTTAAGACAGGTGGTTGGGTTCAATGTCCAAGTCCTATTGCATCTGGTCTAGTTTGTTTATCTCAGGGTAGGATCTTCAATTGGGCAAAATATATTTTTGATGGAATGATTGAGAATCTCAGTAATGGTAAAAACAGATTTTTGATGTACCCTAGATTTCTTCAAATCATCTTAGGTGTTCAGACCATTAATACATCCCCTAAGATTATCAATAGGTTGACTGCCAAAATGTTTGCCCTCATGAAGATGAACTTTACTGGGCAACATTTGCCTTTGTTGCCTCATATGTTACTCAACCCTGATCCTGCTGATATCCCTGATCCTGCCGACAATCCTGATCCAGCTGATAATGTCAGTATCTCACAATCACTTAATGCAACTGAGCAAGAGACTTCAGTTGCTGCTGATGCATCTGCATCTGTTACAGCTGATGATCCATTACCACCATCACCCAGACCAGTGACACCCACACCTGAGCCTAATGACAATGTTGAATCTAATGATCAGACCATCTCAGCTGATACACCTATTATCCAGCCATCTCCTTCTGTGGATTTACCTTCTTCTTCAAGGCTTTCATCACCTAGTCCTACTAGGCAGCCATTTAGTTATGACACCAATGCAGGGGAGGGATTTAATGTGTCTCCACCCAGAGTCAGTGAAGCTCCTAATACTTCAAGTGTTCCTGCTGGTGGAACTGAGGATGCTGTTGATCTCACCTCTATGTCCCAGTTACTTGACAGATCTGTGAAGAAAATTGAGGCATTGGAGTCAGAACTTAATGAGACAAAAAGGATTTTTAGTGAGAAAGTGAAGAATTTGGAAAAGGAGCTCAGGGATTCTAATGAAGCTTTTAGTAGAACTATCCAAGAACTAAATGAAAAGATCAGCATATTGGAGGGTAGTCATGTGCAAAAGAAAAGAAGGGTAATTCTTTCTGAGTCTGAGGAAGATCAGGATGATATGATATTTGATGGGCTTAATGTTCTAGCATCTGTTTCTCTTGATGGTGCAAATACTGAAGTACCTACAACTTCTGAGCACAACATCACTCCTCAGGCACAGGTCTCCACTGAAGCAAGGACCACAGCTGCTGATGTCTCCATTGCTACTGATGTCTCCATTGCTGCTGATGTCTCTGCTGTTACTGCCGATGTTGAAAATATTTCTTCTGCATCTAAGGCTCCTGTTACTACTGTTGGAAGTTCATCTGTTGCTGCTGAAAGTAACATCATTCCTCCTGAAGCAACTGAAAATGATGAAGAGATAGCTGCAAAGGTGCAGGAACAGGAAATTGCTGCTGAAGAAGATAGATTAGCTCAGCTTGCTCAAGATGAAGAGCTTGCAAGACAATTGTCTGTTGATGAGAAGAATGTTGCTGGGATTATAAATAACCCAAGTTCAGATGATCCTTCTTCAGAAGTGTTTAGTGCACAAGTTGAATATTTATTGAACACTGACATGATTATTAGAGCTCATGGGTTTATGGTTCTTCAAATGTCAGAATTGGATTCAGATGCAAGGTCAGATCTGCTCAAGGCATTCATCTTAAAGAAACAAAGAGCAACCACTTGGAATGAATTGATGCACAGGATCAAGGAAAGACAAAGGTTAGGATATAAGATGCCCACAAACAGAGATAATATCAATTTTATGAAGGTGTATTTGAAGAATGAAGCTAACTACAAGATCAGTGACTTCAAAGGTTGGCCTGAAGGTGCAATTCAAAAGTTGTTCCTTGATACTTATGCAAAGCTCAACTCTTTAGTAGACACTGATATTTCACAAAGCAGGAAAAGAGTGTCTTCATCTTTAGAATCTGATGCAGCAAAGAGAATGAAGTCTGGAGAAGGTTATCAGGATGCTTCTTTCAATGCTCCAAGTTCTAATGTTGATGCATCTGAGGTACCACAAGAAGATCTTGTTCCTGCTGATCCTCCTACTGCTTATGTTTCTGTCTCTGCTGAGCCTTCTGTATCTGTTCCTATCTTTCAATATGGTCTAAGAACAAGGCAGAAGAGTCATTCTTTCCACTCTTCTTCTGTGGATATTCTTGAAGTGGATGATCATGATTTGATTGAGGTTGCTTCTGAAAGTGATTCAGAGGGTGACTCCATTCAGTCTTGGGGTCATATTGCTCATTGGGAGCTTAGATCTACTACTGATGGTGATGTCAATGTTTGGTTTTCTCTTGATGGGACAGTCAAGTTCTTTACATTTCTATGGGAGATCTTGGATAGGGTTGAAAGAAAATATTTGGAGCATCTTTATAAGATAGTGGATAATCATTATCAATCTCATACTCCTACTGGGATTGGTCTGCTGCTTTGGGGAGATTTACAAGTCTTGATGAATAAATTGGATGGAGACAAGGCTAAACTAGTGTGGGGTAATCAATCATCATGGAGAGTATTTTCTTGGAGATTATATCCCTATTCCAATGTTCATGTTGTGGAACTCACCTCTGGCAAGTTCCTAACTATGTTTGTGGATATTGCTTATCCCCTAACTGAAGGAGTATTAAAGAGAATGCTAACACAGAAGGTCAGAGTTCCTAAGCATGCTATAGGAAATGATCTAACCACAGCTGAACAATTGGTTAAATTCATCAAGGATCAAATTGCAGCTAAGGGATCATCAGCTTAAGGGGTGAATTGCTCATTAAGGGGAGGAATGCAGATTAAGGGGAGGATAAAGCTCAAGGGGAGGATTGTTCTTGTTGTTGTTGTATATTTTCTATCTTTCTTTCTTATTTTTGTTTCTTTTCTTATTTTCTTTTGGTGTGTTTCTTAGTTTAAAAAAAAAAAAAAAAAAAAAAAAAAAAAAAAAAAAAAAAAAAAAAAAAAAAACTTTTTCTTTGTATATTTTGTGTGCTAATAAGTGGTTTTGAGCAACACCTTGCAGGTACAGTGTTGGTGTTTACACTTGCACAATAAATGGTGCTCAACTCACCATGTCTTACAGACAAGAAAGAGTTGACTCACCATGAGGGTACGGCTCTGGTGTGATTATCAAATCCGTTGATAGCTGTAATAGCTTG
The DNA here is from genome assembly GCA_021014915.2 of Artemisia tridentata subsp. tridentata. Classification (NCBI taxonomy): domain Eukaryota; kingdom Viridiplantae; phylum Streptophyta; class Magnoliopsida; order Asterales; family Asteraceae; genus Artemisia; species Artemisia tridentata. Next base: position 355,110,979 of record CP139509.1, on the reverse strand, counting down.
CTCAAAGCTATAGGGTACTTCAACTCACCCATGATTTGTTTCTGAGAGTTGAAAATGGTTCTCAATTCACCATGGATGTAACCCTTATGGGATCCAAAGGATTGGATAGTCCACAAAAGTATGGTTTGTGGTAAAGACACTTGGTATCCATATTTGGTATTCAATTCACCAAGGTTTGCTGTAACCTAAGAATTGACTAGTCCTGAGCAAACGGCTACAGGTAAAGACAAGTCAAATCCGTTAATAGTTGCTGATTTGCTAATAAATCAGATGGTTATCAATGTACCATGGTCTAACACACCTAAACATTGGCTACTCCAGTAGTGATGGCTATTGGTAAAGAGACATCAAATCCATTAATTTTCAATGATTCACCTCTCACAGGAGTTAACACACCTGGATGTGATGAGAATAGTATGAAACTTAAAGTGATTTGATGTACATATTGTCATAGTAGCAGCCAAGTTCAAGTGAAAGTAATGGTGACCAGTATACATGTTTTGAAGAAGATTTCTTGTTCCTGCTGAACTATTGAAGTTGCTGCTGGATGCTATAGAAGCTGGAATCTTGCAAGTTATGGATGTTGCTGCTGGTTACTTACAATTGTTGCTGCTAAGTCGCAGTCCTCAAGCCTGAGAAGTTACAAGCTTTATCACATTGGAATCTTGCAGGTTAACCTAGTCAACCTCAAGATTAGGGGAGGATTGTTAGGATCTCTGGGAAATAAGAGTTTCATTGTTGCTGCCGATAGTGTTAAGCTGGTTCCTGCCGATAGCTTTAGTTCCTGCTGAAAGCTCATTGCTGCCGACAGTGTTATCTTGTTCCTGCCGATAGTGTTGTTGCTGCGGATAGTATTATTTGTTATCCGTATATTTAGAATGTTTGTTAAGATTTATTTTTAGAAGAGATTGTTGTTTATCTCTTCACACGTTTACTTGTAGAACGGATTAGGGTTAGGTCATCTTGTTAGTATAAAAGATATATCCGTCTATGAGTTTATGTACACCTTTAACGTTTTCAATATTCAAGAACACAATTCTTAGTTCATAGTTTGATCCATAGAGGATCATTGTTCGTTTAGAGTTTTCTTCTTTATAATACTTGCTGTTTAGTTTCCGCATAAACGCTTGTATTGCATACAGAGGTTCTTGTTTATACCAAGCTCAATCAAGCTCGAAGTACTCGATCCTACAAATCTGGGTGAGGAGATCTGCCAATCCAGCAGCACTATCTCTTGGGCCTTCATTATTTATGCTTCCTGAACATGTGTTCCTTGTAGTCATGATTCTACAATAGACCAAAAACATTTGGTTGTGTGAGTTATACATGGATGATGGCGGATGATGTTGCGGGACAACGACAGTTTTGAAGACGTAGTGATTGTGACACGACGGGAACAAAGACGTGCTTAGTCTATCAGGTCATAATGTAGCAAGGGAGAAGGCATATATATGAATATATCTATATAAAGTACAGTAACATAAACGGGGTCGTTCGAACATGATATGCATACACAAATGACTAATGCAATTCCAGGTGATCAGACTCTTAAGACCCGACCAAAACATAATCCGAGACTACTACTCCCATCATTGCATGATTTTTCCCGAATTAGGCATAGGTGATCAGGCTATGCATAATTGAGGAGTAACGATGCAATGCTCGGACTAGTCAATTCGTATGATGTTCGATGTTTAAGAAAACTTTATTCTGGTTATAGTTGCGATTTTTATTTTAGAAAAACCGGCATTCTCTATAACCTTAGGCTCTGATACCAATCTGTCACACCCCGCCGAAGGCGAAAACGCGGGGTGCGACGAAATCAATATACATCGCAAAAGAGATATAGTACAATACCATAATTAAAATTTAAGGAAACAGTACATTAATACAACATTGTTTTAGCTAACAACGGCCATTGAAACATATAATTTTGTTTCCAAAAGATAACATTTTATTTCATCCAACTAGACATGATATATGAAGAATCCTTTATGCTAATGTCTTCATAACATATACTTACTGGCGTTCACCTAAAATGCATGAGAAAACGGGTCAACTATGAAAATAGTTGGTGAGTACACAGGTTTTATACAAAAGAAGTCCAAGGTTTTTGAGAAAATTCCATATGGTAGAGGTAGTGTCAAACCATTCAGTTACATGTCCGGCCCATACAAGACTTGTAACCTATGGTTTCACAAACCATTGCATAGAAAATTGTACATTTTATAATCAAACACACATGTTCATCAGGTTCACATTCAAAGTACCATGTATATAATAAAGTACGCGGCAAAGCCCCTAAAATAAATAATATGCATTCCCTAGACAGGGGAACGAGAGGTTAGCCGACCTCTAATAGCGCTATCTATACTACCTACTGCTCCGCACAAGGGAGCCGTACGAACGGTACGTATAAATTGGAGTGCGAACGGCAAACCAATCGGGGACTAACAATGTGAATGTACGAACAGTACATCATAACAACTATTATATACTATTAAGTCATGACTGCTCCGAACAAGGGAGACTTAAAATTTGGGTGCGTACGGCACATCATAAGTTCAAAACAAGTCATAAGTTCAAAATGTATCTTAAGGTTCAAAGTTAATTTCAAAGAGTTCAGGTAAAAATATAAGTCATAAGTTCAAATAAAAATACAAGTCATGCATTTCACCCCAAATAAGTAAAGCGGTAAAAAGGGGACTGTGAATACTCACCTCAAGTAAAACAGTCTGAATAGAGTAAGGTTAAATAGTATAAGTGTGCAGCTCCAACACACGACCTTGATTAGTATGGCAAGTTTAGTTTATAGTTTCTGGTTTAAGACTCGATGAAGTTTAAATAAGTTTAACAGTTTTTAAGTGTTAGTTTTATTGTTGTTTGTTTGGCAGCGTTTAAGTTTCAAACAGTTTTTAAGTGTCTGTAAGTATTGGCTCTTGAAAAAGTGCATAAGTATGTTGATGTGCGTGTGTATTGCTCTAATTCTTTTATATCCACGGCAGCGGCCCAAAAACTTGGTGTGCACGTGATGTCGTTGTGGTTTTAGCAGTATTAATGCCTACTCAAGTTTTAAATTTATATTTAGCCGACTTATCAATAAAATACACACTTTAACGAGCAGTGTACCCGGTCAGTATGAATATAATGGTAAGTAGAGTGTCGATCACTAAGAGTGGAACGTATTATCTAGTTATTCTAATCAGTATTTTAATATCCTAGGTTAGCTATACAAACCTAATCTAACGCAAGGGGGTTCGGCCTGAGAGACTGGCACGGTTTGGTTATGATTAAATAGAAAACTAAACTAAACTAATGAGCACGAATCAGCGATTAGCACACACGTACACAGATAGATACTCGAGACAATAAGAAGACCTGTCCTGATAATTAAGTAGCTTGTCACTTGTTTTATTGCTAGTTTTATATGAAGTGTATATAATTAACCCTTTTTCGTTGGCTCTAATCTTATCGGCGAGTAAACCCTTAATGATCACTTATGTCTATCCCACTATCCTAGAATATTGAGCATTTGTGATGCCCACGTTTCGTATACGCTAGAATAGATAGGCGAGGAAGGGGCATGGAGACCCAAGCAATGCTCAGCTAGACACAGAGGTTACCAATGCACTAATAAAAGTCACCAAAGACATCAACATATAAACTTTAATTAATGGGAAAGCAATTTTAAGGGGTGCCCATGATTTTCCGTAGTCACATGGAATCGGCCCATCAATCCTGATGAATTAAAGTGTACCAATGCAATAAAACAAAACTACTTAATGAATTGAATACATGCAGGACCTTCTTACAGCTCTTGTATCTTCGTTTAGGGTGTGTCTTGTGCTGCTAATACGTCTGAATTCGTCTGGTATCTTGCACTGTCCAACCTAAGCTCGGTGTCTAAAGGATCTCGAAATTCGTCTGGCCTTGGGGTATTTATAGTTTCTGTCTGAGGGTTAGATGTGGCGCATAGGATAAGTAGATGTGGCGCATTGACTTAACTTCGCGTGGGGTCCAAGATTAATATATCCAGGAATATTCGTACACCGCCATAAGATGCGGCGTAACTCCATTTCTCTATGCGGCGCATGTCCTTTGCTGTCTTGGATTGTAGCTTTTGAAATCTTGATAGTGATGCGCCGTATGTAATAAGTATGTTGCGGCGTATCTGGAGCAGAATGATCTTGATCTTGTATATTTCAGTAGACTCTTAACATCTTGCTTGTTTTGCTCCATAATTAGTCCAAAATCGCCAAGTTTCACATAATACTTGTTTTTACCTAAGAATTACAAAAGTAAACATTAACGTATCAATTCTCATATATAATATAATAAAACAAGTCAAATAAATAGGATAAATGATGATAATAAAATGTACTTATTTGAGTTCATCATATGTATAAGGTATGTAATTAGACTTTAAACAAAAACATGCTAAAAAAAATTTTAAATTTTGATATATTAAGCCCATTTTAAGCATATTTTGAAAAAGTTTAGGACAAGTAAGTGTTCTAATTCTCCAATCCCCCCACTTAAGTTAAACAACATCCTCGTTGTTTGTATCAAAGATTAAAAACTGGAAAATAAAAGAATTAGAACAGAAAAACTCCCCTGAGATTTGCTCGGTATGATCCTCCATTATTCGTATAAGAGCAAAAATCAACTTTCTTGTGGATGAGAACGTTTAAGCTTCATAGATGATGTATCCACAGGAATGCAGGAATCTATAATACCTTAAGACTTTAACACACCTGAGTTAAGAAGGTTCAAACTTGCATAATACATTAGTAGTTAGTAAAAAATAAAACTTAAAAAAAAATTAAAATGAAAATCATCAGGTCAGTCGATACACCGTATCTTATGAAAAAAGATACGCCGTATCGAGCCTAGAATAAATACGAATCAGAATAAAAGATGCGTCGCATCCTTAACCAGGGATGCGCCGCATTAAATAAACTGACAGAAAGTTTTAAAGTCAAAAATAAAAATGCAGAAAATAAAATAAGATATGACCAGTGCAAGTGATGCGTCGCATCTATTATGGAGATGCGCCGCATCTTCTGCAGGTCTGACAGACTCGACACAGAACAGAAAAGTAAAATTTTTTCTTCCGGGTTGTCTCCCGGTCAGCACTTGTCTTTATTCCAGAGTCTTCAAGTTAGACTCACGTTCAGCTCCTTATTTTGTTCTTGCGAGATCTTCCATCTCAATCTCTCTCTTAGTTCCATATTCAAGTAACCAAACATTCTTTCCGCTAATTGGAACATCCTTGACACTAATCCGCCTCTAGTAGTTATTCCATTCTGGTCGTGCCTTTGGAATAAAACTCCTTTAATCACCTTCGACAATTGGTGCACCTCAATCGTGAATTCTCTAATCATATAGTTTTGTTCTTTCAGCAACAGTCCATTGATGAAAGTTTCGACCTCATGATGCTCCTTATCACATTCGTGGGCGAACTTAGATACAATCTCATTGATTGTAAGTTTAATCCATGGTCCTCCGAACCAGCTTGGGAAAATATCAATCATGATTCCTGAAACACAAAACAAATAGACTTCGAAGTAAAAAATTTCTAAGAGACAGGAAAGATGATTAGAATTTTCTCCGTTCGGGATAAATAAAAGTTACTGATATCTAAAGACGATGCGCCGTATCCTATAAATAGGATGCGCCGTAACTTATAATCGTTAAAAATAAATCAGACTTTTATTCAGAAAACAGATACGCCGCTTATGAATTAGAATGCGCCATATCAAGTTTAAAATTATCAAAAATCGATTATCTTTATTAAAATTAAATACGTCGTATTAACAAAAGCTAATGCGCCGTATTTTCGTTAAGTTTCAAAATAGAAGATTTTTGATTTAGAAGATGCGCCGTATCAATAAAGATCGATGCGTCGCTTTTGTTTAATAATTCGAAAAACTGTTTTTAATTTAAATAGAAAATACGCCGTATCTTTTAAAACAGATGCGTCGTATGGCATTAGGGTTTAGAAAAATTTCTTATTAAAAACAGAATACGCCGTATCTTGGGGAAAGATGCGTCGTATTGAATTTATTAAACGCGTTGTATTTTATAAAAATTAAACGCAATACGCCGTATCTATGAAAATAGATGCGCCGTATCGTTTGTATCAGCACAGTACAATGATAGCAGAATGCAGAAAAATAGAAAAACAAAAAAAACTAAAATAAAAATAAACAAAAAGAAACAAAAATTAAAGAAAATAAAAACACACAAAAACAGAAAATATGCAAATAATACAATGAATGCAATTTATCTAATATACAACGGGGTTAGCGGTTAGAATCTAAAAATTAAAAAGAAAAACCTAATTAAAATACTAATCAAATTAACAGATAATAACAATTCACTCCCCGGCAACGGCGCCAAAAACTTGATGTGCGTGTGTATTGCTCTAATTCTTTTATATCCACGGCAGCGGCCCAAAGACTTGGTGCGCGCGTGATGTCGTTGTGGTTTTAGCAGTATTAATGCCTACTCAAGTTTTAAATTTATATTTAGCCGACTTATCAATAAAATACACACTTTAACGAGCAGTGTACCCGGTCAGTATGAATATAATGGTAAGTAGAGTGTCGATCACTAAGAGTGGAACGTATTATCTAGTTATTCTAATCAGTATTTTAATATCCTAGGTTAGCTATACAAACCTAATCTAACGCAAGGGGGTTCAGCCTGAGAGACTGGCACGGTTTGGTTATGATTAAATAGAAAACTAAACTAAACTAATGAGCACGAATCAGCGATTAGCACACACGTACACAGATAGATACTCGAGACAATAAGAAGACCTGTCCTGATAATTAAGTAGCTTGTCACTTGTTTTATTGCTAGTTTTATATGAAGTGTATATAATTAACCCTTTCTCGTTGGCTCTAATCTTATCGGCGAGTAAACCCTTAATGATCACTTATGTCTATCCCACTATCCTAGAATATTGAGCATTTGTGATGCCCACGTTTCGTATACGCTTGAATAGATAGGCGAGGAAGGGGCATGGCGACCCAAGCAATGCTCAGCTAGACACAGAGGTTATCAATGCACTAATAAAAGTCACCAAAGACATCAACATATAAACTTTAATTAATGGGAAAGCAATTTTAAGGGGTGCCCATGATTTTCCGTAGTCACATGGAATCGGCCCATCAATCCTGATGAATTAAAGTGTACTAATACAATAAAACAAAACTACTTAATGAATTGAATACATGCAGGACCTTCTTACAGCTCTTGTATCTTCGTTTAGGGTGTGTCTTGTGCTGCTAACACGTCTGAATTCGTCTGGTATCTTGCACTGTCCAACCTAAGCTCGGTGTCTAAAGGATCTCGAAATTCGTCTGGCCTTGGGGTATTTATAGTTTCTGTCTGAGGGTTAGATGCGGCGCATAGGATAAGTAGATGCGGCGCATTGACTTAACTTCGCGTGGGGTCCAAGATTAATATATTCAGGAATATTCGTACACCGCCTTAAGATGCGGCGTAACTCCATTTCTCTATGCGGCGCATGTCCTTTGTTGTCTTGGATTGTAGCTTGTGAAATCTTGATAATGATGCGCCGTATGTAATAAGTATGTTGCGGCGTATCTGGAGTAGAATGATCTTGATCTTGTACATTTCAGTAGACTCTTAACATCTTGCTTGTTTTGCTCCATAATTAGTCCAAAATCGCCAAGTTTCACATAATACTTTATTTTACCTGAGAATTACAAAAGTAAACATTAACGTATTAATTCTCATATATAATATAATAAAACAAGTCAAATAAATAGGATAAATGATGATAATAAAATGTACTTATTTGAGTTCATCATATGTATAAGGTATACATGATGAATAAGTCTTCGTTACAAAAGTATACGAAAGACAAGGTATGGGAAGTAATCACAAGTAAAGTATTTGCGAATAATAGACGTCGTCGGAAAATATAAAAGTGTAGTTGACTAATAGTATATATATAAATAAGTTTAAGTTAATAAGAATAAAATAGTTAGTGGATGATTATATATTTAAAAAAAATGTAAGTTATGTTTCGTTTTTGTCTTTTAGTCAGGTTTAATAGAAAAATAAGTTCAGTGTATATTTTTGATGAAGATCGAGCATGGCCCATGTATACGTTGTAGTTTTTCCCGAGAATTTCATATGTTGCAAAACCTTATTTAATCATTAGAAGGAACATTAAAAATCTCGATTTAACATTAAAGTTCGGAAAAAATAAGTCATAACGTATACTAATTCCAAAATAAGTTACTTGTATGATTATATCATGTTATGTTTTTAATGGGTTCTAACCCATTAGAGTCTATAGCTCAGAATATAAAATAACACTTTGTTTTAAAACACGTTGTGTTTAAGCACGTGGGACGTAAGTCAAGTCAATAAGTCAAAATAAGCCGGGAATATGTCGAGAAATAAGTACAAAATAAACAACACCAAACACTACGCAATTCCAATTTAATCCAAAACCTTGTTGTCTAATAAGTTTGTAAATTGTAATTGAGAGCAATTAAGCACCAAAATCAAACGCATATGACATTTCCCATACACCATTCTACACACACTCACAACACACGACCCGAACTCAAGACCAAACAACCCAACCTCTTCTAATCTTTTGACTTACAAGTTGAACTTGATTGTGAACTAGGTAGGACATATGTCATTCACTGTTAATTGAGACAAGGAAGTGAAACTAGTAACCCTCACTGTTGGGCTGTTTTGAGTTTTCGATCGGGCTTGAGTGGGCTTCGGCCCACAACCATACTTGGTCCACACAACACACCCCAATCCAATGCACCACGTAACCCAAGTTCATTAGATTAAAAGTTAACCATTTTTAAGTTTGTTTTGTTAGACAAAGTAAGTAGACACTTATAGTGTCTTACTGTTGGGGTTCGACTCACATAACACAAAAACCAAACGCACCCTTCTGTGACTTGAGTGAGCCTCGACACAAACACAAACCAAACCACAACTAATCTAATGAACCCAAATCCTTTTGTTCTTGAAATAGTTTAGCACAAACAACTTTACACCCCACTGTGACAATGGGGTCTCGACACACAACTAAAACCCAACACAATCTTTGCTTCACCATCAATTTATTCCAACATAGTATACCTATAAGTAAAAGATAAGCTAAAAATATAAAAGTAGCAAAAAAAAAAAAAAAAAGAAAAAAAAAGAAAAGAAAAGATAAATAAGCACTTTTAATCCATTGAGCCAATCTAATTTTTTTTCCTTTATTTGTTATTTTGTCATACAAGGTTAACTATCAACAATAGCACAAGAAAAGAAAATGTAAATCATTTCCTGAACTGAATCAATCGTTCGACACAACTAACCAAAACAAGGTTTCCAACTTTATCAAACCCGATCAAAATAACAACAATAACAATCTTTAACAGGAATCAATAATTTATAGGATGGGAAAGAATTAGTAAGACCTTAACAAGAGAAGTGGTGACGTCGATGAAGATGAAAATCAAACAACCTAATCGACTCCGAGCAAAATCCAATCAGCCGATTGGAAATCAAAACCCTTTGAAGACCTTGATCTTGTGAATACTTTATTTGAGTATGTGAGTCCACTGATCTTTGAATGGTCTTAAAAAGGGATCAAAGAGGAAGGTTTTTGACATGCCTTTGAGCTTGGGTGTTGATGAGTATGAGTTTTGATCTAAGCTCACTTTCCATCTTCAATCTCCGAAACTTTAACGTGACCTTGACCTTGGGAGGAGGAGATGAAACCGACTTGAGAGTCTGGTGAAGAGAGAAAAGAGGGAGAAGAAAGCGATCTACCTCTATTGACTTTGGAATCTGATAAGGAGATAAGAAAAAAGGTAGTGGGGCGGTTGTGGTATATTAAATATATGGTTACGTTAAATTTTATTTATACCTAGTGTATTCCGTTTCCCGTTGAGCTAAAGTGTAAACGCGATACTCCGATTTGGCAAAAATTCAAAAAATACATTTTTGTGAACGTTCCTGTAAAAATAGTATACAAATAAAATTATTGACCCTGAGAAATAATTATAAAATTTTAACCATTACTACTGTGATGTCGGTATGTGTGCGGCTTCGTTTGTCAGGCAAAACAAGATAACCACTCGTTGTTGTGTTTTACTCATCAGTAAATGTCAGTAAATATTTAATTTGTATTATTTGTCAAAAATAAATAGTAGTACTACTAAAATAATAGCCTGAAAAATTGCGGGTTGTTATAGTATTCATCTTCCTGTAAATAAATGTGGGCATGTAATTGTGGTTGTAACTTGAGAATGGTTCATATTCATCATCCTCCCCATTCAATTGCAGCAAATAAATATTGCCATAATGTGGAGCTGTGAATTGATTATTTTGCTTGAGGCAGTCCCAAATTCGCTTTATGCCATACATCATTAACACTCCCACATTTATAAAGGGACTGAATTTTTTAATATATATTGATATTGTATAGATATTACCGTAATAATCTAGCTTACTATATGACATAATAAATTTCAAGATTGTCATCTACCAACTTTTCAGTAAATATTAAATGTGTAGAGAGAGTTATCCCTCCATTATTTCTAGTATAGACATAACTATGTTTAAAATCCTATAAATTATTATTTATCACTTTACACATTTGCATGCTTTCCCTTATAAAAAATGGCCCAATTTTTTGCTTTTGCATTAAATTTTATCAAAAAAAATTCTAAAAGGTGTATTGGTCAATTCTCGAGGCACTCTTATTATTATTTTTTTAATGTTGTAATTTAGTATGCATTTTAAAATTCTTTTGATTTATATGTGTATTTTTGCATTAAAAATTATAATAACTAAAAATATATAATAAAATGAAGTGTTAAATGTTGTGAAAAATAAATTAGTAAAAGTTTGTAGTGTTTAAAAAACACATTAATGACCTTAAAGAATTAAGAGAAAAAGTCATCCTTAAGCTATATATTGTATAAATATTACAGTAATAATCTAGCTTATTATATGACATAATAAATTTCAAGATTGCCATCTACCAACTGTTCAATAAATATTAAATGCATCTAAATCCAGATCACATTTAACTTGTATATATACCTTCACATTTTTCTTCACGAAAGTAAGTCATTCAAAAGTTACTTTTCTTCATTGAAAGTTCATTAAAGAGGTCTTGCTATGAAGAACGTATCCATTTTAGTCTTGTTTCTTCTTGCAAATGCATTCGTTTCTTTAGGTACGGTTTTGTTTCCATTGAGATAGTATATTTTTTCATTTATTCACAAACATATACGGAGTTATTCTTATTAATCATGTAAACATATTATATTATTTGCCCATCATTGCAGGAGATGTGATACCCGAGGAAGCGAATACACTATGCCATAAAAGCTGGCCAATGTTTTGCTTTAAGCTAGTGTGCGACCAGAAATGTAAACGAGAATGGGATGATAGCTCTACTGGAAAGTGCAAGAATGCTTTTAAGTGTGAATGTACTAAAGAATGTCCTCATAACTAATATAGTATGAGAGTCATATTTGAAAATTTACAATAGTGTTGGAACAACATTAATTAGGTCTCCTTATATTTTAATGATGACAAATAAAGTTTCGAAACACATAAAATCACAAACGTTAGCAAAAATCCTCCCGACCCAATAACTGGGCCAGGCACGCTGCCGGCGCTCCGACGCGCCAGCCCACTGTATTGGTCGGGATGAATTTTGAAAGTCGGCTTTCCCCGTAGCCGATAAATATGGATCTTTCAATACACGTATGAATATGTTATGTGCTTCATTGGGAACACTCGAAACGAGTTTTAGAATTAGAGGGGTCCAAATTTACACCCTCTCATTTTTGGCAAAACGTCAACTCAAGTATTTTGATAAACGCCTCTTGCCAAGGCTTTTCTAAACCTAGGGGACTTATATATTTCCCGTGACATCAAGTGAAAGTATTCATATGGCCATAATCCGTGTTTACGTCTTCTCTAATCACGTAACGGGTTTACTCCCTTATTGGTCAAACTGAGTCAAAGGTCCCTTTGCGTAAACGCATCCTTTCCCGTTAGGGGATATGCTTTACAATGATGCAAAGCACTTAGCTTGTTTGCATCAAGGTGATTATTGATTACGTCGAGTCGTGAAAATTCACGTATTATGAGATTATGAATACTCGACGTTGAGTTACTTGAGATTATGAGTAACCTTTGATTTTATCATCCAACACAACCCATAATCATCTTTGTCAATTCTTTTCTTCCTTAATGACAAAATGATTAAACCTTAATCACTCCTTTGATTAATCTCTACACCAAACCAATACTCCTACCATTTCAAATTTCTCCCGAATCTTATCCCCAACATTCCCTAATATTCCTTGTACTTGCATGTACTTCTTGTCCCCTACATTCCCACAAACATTCTCTTCACCACATTCTAATCCAACCACTAAGATTTCACCACCTCATCATCTTCCTCATCCAACCCTTCATTTCAAACAAAAATAAACCTTCCTCATAAACCACCTCACTTCCCATTTCTAACATTCAAAATTCAAATTTTGAATCCAACCCAAAGGCTCCCCATCACCTCACCATCCCATCATTATCCAACTCATTCTTACACACATACAACTCACTCCCTCACATACAACCTTCCTCACTTTTTCCCTCACTCTCTCAATTCAAATTTGAATCCAAACATAGGCTCCCCATCACATCACTCTTACACATCCAACTCACAACCTTATCTCTATCTCTCTCACACTCCAACAACTATATTTCAAATTTGAATTTCAAACCTTAGACTCCCTTCCATTACATCACCTCTAACTTACCCAAACTCATCTCAACCCTTCATCTCCCCTTTCTCTCCAAGCATAGGATATTCTCTTTACCCAACCATGCTTACTCATCCAACTCAACCATGGTTCCTTCTCAACCCAACCTCACTCTGTCACTTCCTCTCACACATTTGAATTTCAGATTCAAATTCTTCCCACTCTCTATCTCTAACATACACACTTGCTTTCCAAGCAAAGGAATATACCATGACATATTTTTTCTCTATTTTCTATGCCATGTGAGGAATACCCAAACTACCCCTATCCAATTATCTCTTCTATCTTTCTCTCTTTGATAATTGGTTTTCACTTAATGTAACCACCCATAATTTTCCAGACTGATTGTTAATACTAAATTATATTTATTATTTCCTAAGTTTCACTTTCGGACCTTTCCGAACTTATTTGAATAAAATACGAGAAGGTATCTCGTGAAACGTGAAAACCGCCCATAATGCGTACCGGCACAACCGTAACTCGACAAATATTTTAATGTGATTTTATACTATTTATGATAAAATAGTCGTGTAAATACTCATTTTTCGTGGAAATATTATTCTGAGCGCAATGGTGTAATCTCGTGACTTAAATCAATCGTTTACTAGTCTAAACGTGTCCCGAACCACATATTGACAAAGACACAACAAATTACAGTTATGGTCCCTGAACCAAATTTTCACTGCCGCCCCTGTCCCTAGATCGGCCTTGTTTTGTTGTGGTCTTGTTACAGTCGCCTCTACCCTAAGCCTTGTTTTGTTGTGGTCTTGTTAAGTACACTACTGAGACAGCCAACTGATTGCTAGTAGCAATCAACATCCTCCTTCAGAGTCGTACTCCGAACTTGCTAAACTTCCCATTCGGCAGAGATTCTACGCCCGACAGAAACCTTAAGACTTTAAGGAGTAACCTGAACTGCGTTCTTTGAAACAGACACCAGATCCTTCACTCGTCTCTCGGGAATATCAGTTCTCTTTGCTACCCTCTTATAAATTAATAAAGCATGTCGCTAATACCATACAAACTATTTTCGATTATTCTACAGACCATATTGCGGTAACCCTACAAATGTTTTACTGCTACTTTATAAAATCAAAATTTCGACCTTACAACTATTTTGAAAACAACGAATGGTTCTCGTTTTATAAACTTTTTTACAAATCATTTCACAAGTTATTTTATAAACCGATTTGTTGCCTTGCTACTATATCACAAACTAAACTATAGTTTGCTATTATTTTGCTAATAATAAATTGTTTTCCCATTACTCTATAAACTGTAGTACAACCCGTTTTATAAACTATTTTGCAATCACCCGGTGTTCTATCCACCCACTTGGAAAGCATTTATGTTACCACCTCTTGGTACTGTTAAAGTAAATTGAATACTTATGTTAATGAAATCCGCCTGGTATTAAGCATCGAACCCCACTCAGCCATGACAACTAAACTCTGTCCTTAAATAATTAAAACTTACGTTGACGTACATACCCGACTACACCTTCTTCTATGATATTCCTATCGTAAGGACCTTCCCTTCAAAAATGTGTTTATATCAAATCATAAAATTCGTAGTAATAATAATTTTTCTAAATTCCTCAAATTGATGGGTTAAAATTTTCCTTGTCAAACTTTATCAGGACTTTTGCAAAGTGACTAAACGTTAACCCTCGTGAAATTGTTTCATTTACACCATATTTCAAAAATCCATTTTACTAAATTATAAATCTTTAGGAGTTACACCGCTTTACATAACTATTAGTTTCAAAACAAATGGACATTTAAATGCCTATTTTGGGTCAAATTCGTATAGACACTCACTCAAATAAAATTTTCAAACAAACTTTTATCAATTCCTCTGAGAAGGAAAAACACACAACTCCGGATCAAACCTTGAAAACCAGTCATCATGTCATTTTACCACTCTAAATCAGAACATGTTGAAACTTCGTGCCACTAGGGAATAGACCATAGCTGGGAGTAGGACCGAGACAATTTGAGGTGCCCACACTAGCAAGATTGTGAAGTATCGTGAAGCTATGACTAGAACTGCCATCCTATTAAACTTACTTCAGGAATCATTGTAACTCACCAAATCACAAAAAGGGGAAACCAATGGTAGACAACCTAGGTACCATCCCACAAAGAAAGAGAAACCTTTAAACCATCTAGTAAGACCCAAATATGTTGTGAGTACCAGCATCTCTTCCCAGACACCAATTTATCAGATAACATAAACTGAAATCCGAGACGGATTTCGCGTTAAGGAGGGTAGACTATAACCACCTGTAATTTTCCAGACTGATTGTCAATACTAAATTATATTTATAATTTCCTAAGTTTCACTTTCGGACCTTTCCAAACTTATTTGAAAAAAAAACGAGAAGGTATCTCGTGAAACGTGAAAACCGCCCACAACGCGTACCGGCACAACCGTAACTCGACGAATATTTTAATATGATTTTATAATATTTATGAGAAAATAGTCGTGTAAATACTTGTTTTTCGTGGAAATATTATTCTGAGCGCAATGGTGTAATTCTCGTGACTTAAATCAACCGTTTACTAGCCTAAACGTGTCCCGAACCACATATTGACAAAGATACAACAAATTACAGTTATGGTCCCTGAACCAAATTTTCACTACCGCCCCTGTCCCTAGATAATTACACTTTTAGTCCCTCGTGGGGTATAAAAGAAGTGAAATTAGGGTTTCTCCTTATTATTCATACACACATTTCCACTCCCTCTCCTCTCTCTAGGTTTTCGGCGCCGCACCGCCGTTCCGATCAATTTCCGGCAACCTCCGATCATAAATCTTTTTAGCCAAGCACGTAGATCGAAGCCTTTATACCATTTCTAGATAGTTTGAGACCAAGAGGAGGCCGTATACTAGGGTTTTGAGTATCACCACCACTACTCAGCCGGCGCGCCACCTACGGCGCCGCCTCCTGTCACCTGCTGCCGTTGTGACGCTACCATCGAGAAGAGATCAAGAAGGAGATCGTTTGTTTGATATGGATTTTAGTGTGATGGTCACGATTAGGTTATGTTTTGAAGTTTTTTTCTGGTTTGTGTTTTTCATCACCACCGTCACTCCCCTCTTGTCATCTTTTGCTCTCCTTGTCACTTGGTAAGCACACGACATCCCCACCACCTGTCTTTTTTAAAACGGAGCATATATATAATAAATTATTAATAGTTTTCGTGGATATAAGAAACGGTTATTAAGGTTTTTTCATCGTTTTGTGGATTAAAATGGACTTAGAAACGTTTTTATTTAGATTTGGGTGGTAAGAAAGCTAAGGATGTTTGTTTTATTATTGTGGGTCTCGGATTGGGTTAAACCCGACAAGGGTTTGGAGCGGGTTTTGTTAGTCCATTAGTTTTGGTCACGGATTAAATTTGGGATTACTTATTTATTTGTTTTTGGTCTCAGTTTGATTAATGGGTTGATATAACTATTGGTTTTGGTTTGTGTCATTGACTGTGTTTGTTGTTTCGGGTTAAGTTCAACGAGACACCCCCAAAGGGTGTCGAGTACTTGTTGATCTCGAGTTGCAATAGGAAACACCAGGAGGGTGTTTTGTTTATTCCGGTTAAAGTTAATAATAGAAAAGGGTGTTTGCATATGCGTGTGATGCGTGTGTTTATTTGTGTGTGTCAGTCACAATGGGATGCGTTTGTGCTAGCAGCTGGGTTAGGATAAAGGATAGTATTAGGGTACGTTTAATTTGGTATTATTGTCGGTCAAACCCACAAGGGTGCATTTTGTTTGTGTATAGATTGTCAAAATGGGGTTATAAACCCATAATCATTAAAAACGGTTTGGGTTTGTGTAATAAAACAGGCCACAAGGCCCAACTGCTTTTAAGGGTGTGTTTGGTTAGAATAATAAAAGTATGTTTGGTTATAAAATGTTGTGTTAAAATATAATTGACTATCGAGTTATTTTGTCTTGACATTGGTGCTCTTGATACGTTTCGGTTACTCTTGGGAATAATACTTGGATACGGACTAAACATATACTTAACGGACAAAGTGTAACAAACTATGACTCGAATCATTTGGACAAATCATTGGACTTGTATCGAATCATTTGGACAAATTATTAGACTCATTAGACTCATACCGGATCTAAAATACTAAACCAAAACTTATTAAACTAATAACAAACTGTAATACTTGATAACTAATAGATATTCTAATAAGTGGGAGTTATTATTATTATCAGTTTTTTTCACTACGGACTTGTCGGGATATATTGTTTGAGAATTGAGTTTTTATTAAGTCACGATGACTTGGAAACGTTGTATAAACGGACGCATCATGCCGAAATTTCTAGAACTTTCTAGACTTATACCTTGATTTCAAAAGCCTTTTATTTGTATAAAACCCGACAATGATCTAAACTCATAGTGTTATTAACTTGTAAACTTTTTACTAATTGATATTCTAATTTAAGTTGACTTATAAAACTTAAATTACCTTTTCAAACTTAATTAACATTTCCAAACTATTTGGGATTATGGGGTAAATACCGAAACGTACAAGTTGACTTATCTTAATGACGTGTTTCTTTGTCGTCGTATTTTGAATCCTCCTTACCAATCCTTTCTCGACTCAAGTTTCCGTCAGTACTTTTCTCGACTATGTCGTTATCTATTCCTTTTTGACGTGTATATACTTGAGTCCTCGTCATCTTGACTGTTCTTTTATTACTTCCTTTATAATATATTGGGATATATATTATACATGTCCAAACTATTTAGAATTATTGAGTCTATGTTTCTTACCACCACACGAAACGTTGATACTAAACTTTTTACAGACATTGATACGAGTAATCCACGAAAACTAGGACGCTTGTCTTTTGAAACTCTTTTACTTTACGAGACGTATTATGAGATAGCTATATACATATTAGGTTGTGCCGATCCGGTACCGTTGTGCCTATACTCTCGATACCGTTGTGTTTTGATCTTGATGTCAGTTGTGACCGTTGTGATATTTTGCGTTGCTGCATACTGAGGTGAGTTCATGGCCCCTACCTTTACTTGTTTTATAAATGTTTTGGGGGAGAATACATGCTCGTTTTTAATTAACTCAATGCTTGTTTATACTTAAACCCACTACTTGTTCTTACTTGAAAACATGATTTATTTACTTATCGCACACTGGATTATCTTATTCTGAACACAAGTGTTTAAATAATATATGTGAGTTTATAGCCCCACTTTACCTATACTTGTTTTACAAACCTTGGGGTGAGAAACATGCAAAACATTTTCTGGACCACAACCAATACTTTATTTTCTCAAAACTATTGCGTAGTTAGCCTAAGCCCCTGAACCCACTTTTATGCCCACCTTCATGAACCGTTAATTCCTGCTAGGGAGCGCAATTGATATAAATAGATCTATTGGGGTGACTCCCCGTTCGGTTGGCCAGACGTATCAATGCGGGCGTATACCAAGTCGGATTACGAGTGTATTGGGTTAAACACTCGCTATAGGCCCCTATTATTATTATTATTATTATTATTATTATTATTATTATTATTATTATTATTATTATTATTATTATTATTATTATTATTATTATTATTATTATTATTATTATTATTATTATTATTATTATTATTATTATTTATGTGCTACATTGTAGCGCACTGAACTGTCGAGCTTCGGTTGCATGAACTTAGTGCTAGCGTAATAGACTATTTTATTTTGTGTGACATTATATTCGTTGTAATGGTCACACACCCTACTCATGGTCCACATTTTAAATTTTACTTTAAGATAAACTTTATTGTCATGACATTGTGAGCGACACAATGGTCACAAAACTTTATTGAATTCACATTATTTTTACTGATTTATCATAAACCTATGAACTCACCAACCTCGTGTTGACACTTTTAGCATGTATTTTCAGGTTTAAGGCGATAGCCCTGTTGTGGAGGCTTTTGGCATGGCATGGTGTAACACCCCCAAAATATCGCAGTGGAATGTAATATCGTTGGGGTGCTACTTATTAGTACAACAGTCATAATCAAAGAAAACGACTCTAAATGAGACGTTTTAAAAGTTTATCATTCGATTAAAATATAACATCAGAGTTACAAGATGTCCCAAATAGTTTTAGAATACATAATATGTAAGCATGAAAGTATTTAAAAGTTTATCGAATGATATCAAGATGCAAGCCATCAAAACATTCTCCGTGCGACTTCGTCCTTGCCAAATACCTTAAGGACATGAGATAAAACATGCAAAAGGGTCAACACAAAGGTTGAGTGAAATTCACAGGTTTATAAATAATTAATGGACCACAAGATTTCAGAGTTAAATTAATAATTGCAATAAATACAATTATGGGTAAATAATTATTGCTTTAAGCTCATGACACTCAAACTGACTGAAGGTTCATAGAATGAAACAATGCCCTGAAAGGTAAATTGTCATTTTACCTAAATTTTAAATATAGTAGGTTCGGTTGCCTATCCGGTCAACACAAACGGGATTCGTCAATCCAAATAGGCCTATTCACAATATTCATGTTCACTCGCAAGTGATTAATGGTTCATGATACGTTAGGGTCTTATTTTGGCAATATCGGTACTTTTAGCAATAATGTGTTCTGATAAGCATACAGTTTAAAGCACTTGTGTCCAAATTGTAAAATAGCATGTATCTCCCCCAATGAGTTTATAAACAGTTTAAAGAGTTAAAGTGGGGCTATGAACTCACCAATGATAAAGTAGTAGAAGAAACGGAAAGTGTGCACGTCGAGAAAAGTCGCGAAAGTCACAAATGACCTAAATAAAATATAACACAACTTAGGCTCGGGGAAAATAATATGTGACGCTTATACTCAAGTTTTCATACAGTAAATAAACTTGTAATACCCCATGGTAATATAGTTAAGAGTTTTATAACAAGTCGTGGTTCGAAATGATATTTATTTATGTTTATACGGGTTAATGTTTCAAAGCTGTTAGAAATTTGATAAAATTTCCGCACGAATCGGGTCGCCATTTCTAAACCGTAAAGGGTAAAAATATGAGTTTTATATGCTTGGAAAGGTATGAATCTTTAAATATCAAAAATAGAGGCCTCACTCAACTGAGAACTTCATATCAAGGTTGAAATTACCAATTTACCCATTTGTCTCTATGCAGTTAATTCCAACATCCAGTTAGGCTTAGGAAAAAGGGTTGATCTTTTGTTCTACAGGTTTAATGGTCACAAGGCCTGTGGGAAAAGTTTCCTACATGTCTTATCTCAAACTTTCATGTTTTGACAAGCATATAGTTCTTGGTAAAATTTAGGAGTAATAGGCCTTTCAAATCTGACATACACTTCTGGACTACTTTTAGTGTGGATTTTCTCAAATATTCCTCGGAATGAATTAGGACATGAGGTTTTTAGAAAAATGACCCTGAGACATAGGGCTACATCCCTGTATTTTTTTTAGGTTTAAAACTTACTGAGGTAAAAAGGGTGTGTCATTTTTCCACTTGAAAAATCTAGACTGATTCATCTTTTAAAAGTCATGACTTTCTTGGGCTCCTAAGCTAGATCTAGCGTATGAAATGTAATGACCAACCATGAAAAGCTCCTATGTATCTAAATATTACTTATTTACAGAATTATAATAGAATTTTACACAAATATTATGGGTGTTTAACATGTATATCTTTGGTGAAATAGATCTATAATTACTAAAACTCTTACGACCTTGCATAACTCATCAAGAATCAAGCTTAGTTACCTATCTAACTCTTATTTTCCTATGACCACTTGATCAAATCATCCAAAATAATCAATGAAAGTGTTGTATACTTCTATCCGAGAAAACTTTCAAATAATTAAAGAGGTGATTAAAATAGTTAGAGAATCCTACCAAGATCACTAAAACCTTTAATCTTTCACTAGATTTGGACTAGAAAATCAAACACCATGGGTGTTCTTGGCTCTTGGATCTCACGGCATCAACAAACAAGGGAGGGAAAAATATGGTTTGCATGGGTTGGAAATGAGAACATGGTTTGATATAGTGGTTTTTGTGAGGTGTTATACTTGGATGAGATATGCATAACACTTGTCCATTTTGTGGACAAGTGTAATATTTTGTGAGTGAGTGGCGTCAAGAACAAAGGGGGGGGGGGAGATTAGTGGGTTGATGTTGTTTTAAATTTGGGTTATAGTGTGTATTGAGGTATTAGTTTGGTCCCGGTAATTTACAACGTGGAGTTTTAAAGACACGAAAGTTGAGTAAATATCAAAACATAGTATATTTTGTAAAAATTGTTGCATTTGGTTTAAAATGAGTAATTTTGGTGTTTCGTGTATTTTTCGAGCCTTTCGGGGTGTTATAACATCGTTAAAGCTTAAAACGCGAGCCAAAAACGCGTAAAATGTAGAAAGTGCACACTTCGCGTAAAAATGGAAAATTAAATTATTCCATATAAAAATAAGTATGTGGGGGAAATAAAATCTTATAAACGGGTAAACTGGGCATAGTCTGAAGTAATTTAAAGTTTAAATGTACGCAATATGACGTACGCGAGTAACTTTTCCGGTAACAGCTAATTTACTTAAAATAAAATAATTTAAGTAATTTAAAATAGTAAAAATAATGACCTCAAAATTATGAATTGTTACAGTACCTCATCCTAAAAGGGGAATCCCGTCCCGGGATTCAGTTCGAGTTAGATGGTGATGATGTGTTGGTGAAGAGATGAGGATATTTCTGACGTATCTGGTCTTCTCTTTCCCAAGTGTATTCTGGTCCTAGTCGAGAGTTCCAACGAACCTTGAAAATGGGGATGCAACTTTGCTTTAGCTGCTTAACCTCTCGGCCCATAATTTCTATAGGTTCTTCTATAAAGTGCAGTTTGCCATCAATTCGAAGCTCCTCCAACGGAATGACAAGACTCTCTTCTGAAAAACGTTTCTTCAGATTCGAACGTGAAAAGTGTTGTGAATTCCTTGAAGCTCTTCTGGTAGTTCTAACTTGTACGCTATTGGTCCAATCCTAGCTAGAATCTTGAATGGTCTGATCTAACGTAGACTTAGCTTCCCACATTTCCCAAAACGTATCACGCCCTTCCCAAAACTTTGAGTATGTGGGGGAAATAAAATCTTATAAACGGGTAAACTGGGCATAGTCTGAACTAATTTAAAGTTTAAATGTACGTATTATGACGTACGCGAGTTAATTTTCCGGTAACAGCAAATTTACTTAAAATAAAATAATTTAAGTAATTTAAAATAGTAAAAATAATGACCTCAAAATTATGAATTGTTACAGTACATCATCCTAAAATGGGAATCCCATCCCGGGATTCAGTTCGAGTTAGATGGTGATGATGTGTTGGTGAAGAGATGAGGATATTTCTGACGCATCTTGTCTTCTCTTTCCCAAGTGTATTCTGGTCCTCGTCGAGTGTTCCAACGAACCTTGAAAATATGGATGCAACTTTGCTTTAGCTGCTTGACCTCTCGGCCCATAATTTCTACAGGTTCTTCTATAAAGTGCAGTTTGTCATCAATTCGAAGCTCCTCCAACGGAATGACAAGACTCTCTTCTGAAAAACACTTCTTCAGATTCGAAATGTGAAAAGTGTTGTGAATTCCTTGAAGCTCTTCTGGTAGTTCTAACTTGTACGCTATTGGTCCAATCCTAGGTAGAATCTTGAAGGGTCCGATGTAACGTAGACTTAGCTTCCCACATTTCCCAAAACGTATCACGCCCTTCCCAAAACTTTGAGTATGTGGGGGAAATAAAATCTTATAAATGGGTAAACTGGGCATAGTCTGAAGTAATTTAAAGTTTAAATGTACGCGTTATGACGTACGCGAGTTAATTTTCCGGTAACAGCTAATTTACTTAAAATAAAATAATTTAAGTAATTTAAAATAGTAAAAATAATGACCTCAAAATTATGAATTGTTACAGTACATCATCCTAAAATGGGAATCCCGTCCCGAGATTCAGTTCGAGTTAGATGATGATGATGTGTTGGTGAAGAGATGAGGATATTTCTGACGGATCTTGTCTTCTCTTTCCCAAGTGTATTCTGGTCCTCGTCGAGTGTTCCAACGAACCTTGAAAATATGGATGCAACTTTGCTTTAGCTGCTTGACCTCTCGGCCCATAATTTCTACAGGTTCTTCTATAAAGTGCAGTTTGTCATCAATTCGAAGCTCCTCCAACGGAATGACAAGACTCTCTTCTGAAAAACACTTCTTCAGATTCGAAACATGAAAAGTGTTGTGAATTCCTGAAGCTCTTCTGGTAGTTCTAACTTGTACGCTATTGGTCCAATCCTAGGTAGAATCTTGAAGGGTCCGATGTAACGTAGACTTAGCTTCCCACATTTCCCAAAACGTATCACGCCCTTCCCAAAACTTTGAGTATGTGGGGGAAATAAAATCTTATAAAGGGTAAACTGGGCATAGTCTGAAGTAATTTAAAGTTTAAATGTACGCTTATGACGTACGCGAGTTAATTTTCCGGTAACAGCTAATTTACTTAAAAATAAAATAATTTAAGTAATTTAAAATAGTAAAAATAATGACCTCAAAATTATGAATTGTTACAGTACATCATCCTAAAATGGGAATCCCGTCCCGAGATTCAGTTCGAGTTAGATGTGATGATGTGTTGGTGAAGAGATGAGGATATTTCTGACGGATCTTGTCTTCTCTTTCCCAAGTGTATTCTGGTCCTCGTCGAGTGTTCCAACGAACCTTGAAAATATGGATGCAACTTTGCTTTAGCTGCTTGACCTCTCGGCCCATAATTTCTACAGGTTCTTCTATAAAGTGCAGTTTGTCATCAATTCGAAGCTCCTCCAACGGAATGACAAGACTCTCTTCTGAAAAACACTTCTTCAGATTCGAAACGTGAAAAGTGTTGTGAATTCCTTGAAGCTCTTCTGGTAGTTCTAACTTGTACGCTATTGGTCCAATCCTAGCTAGAATCTTGAATGGTCCGATGTAACGTAGACTTAGCTTCCCACATTTCCCAAAAGTATCACGCCCTTCCCAAAACTTTGAGTATGTGGGGGAAATAAAATCTTATAAACGGGTAAACTGGCATAGTCTGAAGTAATTTAAAGTTTAAATGTACGCATTATGACGTACGCGAGTTAATATTCCGGTAACAGCTAATTTACTTAAAATAAAATAATTTAAGTAATTTAAAATAGTAAAAATAATGACCTCAAAATTATGAATTGTTACAGTACCTCATCCTAAAAGGGGAATCCCGTCCCGGGATTCAGTTCGAGTTAGATGGTGATGATGTGTTGGTGAAGAGATGAGGATATTTCTGACGCATCTGGTCTTCTCTTTCCAAGTGTATTCTGGTCCTCGTCGAGAGTTCCAACGAACCTTGAAAATATGGATGCAACTTTGCTTTAGCTGCTTGACCTCTCGGCCCATAATTTCTACAGGTTCTTCTATAAAGTGCAGTTTGTCATCAATTCGAAGCTCCTCCAACGAAATGACAAGACTCTCTTCTGAAAAACACTTCTTCAGATTCGAAACGTGAAAAGTGTTGTGAATTCCTCGAGCTCTTCTGGTAGTTCTAACTTGTACGCTATTGGTCCAATCCTAGCTAGAATCTTGAAGGGTCCGATGTAACGTAGACTTAGCTTCCCACATTTCCCAAAAGTATCACGCCCTTCCCAAAACTTTGAGTATGTGGGGGAAATAAATCTTATAAACAGGTAAACTGGCATAGTCTGAAGTAATTTAAAGTTTAAATGTACGCATTATGAGTACGCGAGTTAATTTTCCGGTAACAGCTAATTTACTTAAAAGAAAATAATTTAAGTATTTAAAATAGTAAAAATAATGACCTCAAAATTATGAATTGTTACAGTACCTCATCCTAAAAGGGGAATCCCGTCCCGGGATTCAGTTCGAGTTAGATGGTGATGATGTGTTGGTGAAGAGATGAGGATATTTCTGACGTATCTGGTCTTCTCTTTCCCAAGTGTATTCTGGTCCTCGTCGAGAGTTCAACGAACCTTGAAAATATGGATGCAACTTTGCTTTAGCTGCTTGACCTCTCGGCCCATAATTTCTACAGGTTCTTCTATAAAGTGCAGTTTGTCATCAATTCGAAGCTCCTCCAACGGAATGACAAGACTCTCTTCTGAAAAACACTTCTTCAGATTCGAAACGTGAAAAGTGTTGTGAATTCCTTGAAGCTCTTCTGGTAGTTCTAACTTGTACGCTATTGGTCCAATCCTAGCTAAAATCTTGAATGGTCCGATGTAACGTGGACTTAGCTTCCCACATTTCCCAAAACGTATCACGCCCTTCCCAAAACTTTGAGTATGTGGTGGAAATAAAATCTTATAAACGGGTAAACTGGGCATAGTCTGAAGTAATTTAAAGTTTAAATGTACGCATTATGACGTACGCGAGTTAATTTTCCGGTAACAGCTAATTTACTTAAAAGAAAATAATTTAAGTAATTTAAAACAGTAAAAATAATGACCTCAAAATTATGAATTGTTACAGTACCTCATCCTAAAAGGGGAATCCCGTCCCGGGATTCAGTTCGAGTTAGATGGTGATGATGTGTTGGTGAAGAGATGAGGATATTTCTGACGCATCTGGTCTTCTCTTTCCCAAGTGTATTCTGGTCCTCGTCGAGAGTTCCAACGAACCTTGAAAATATGGATGCAACTTTGCTTTAGCTGCTTGACCTCTCGGCCCATAATTTCTACAGGTTCTTCTATAAAGTGCAGTTTGTCATCAATTCGAAGCTCCTCCAACGGAATGACAAGACTCTCTTCTGAAAAACACTTCTTCAGATTCGAAACGTGAAAAGTTTTGTGAAGTCCTCGAAGCTCTTCTGGTAGTTCTAACTTGTACGCTATTGGTCCAATCCTAGGTAGAATCTTGAAGGGTCCGTGTAACGTAGACTTAGCTTCCCACATTTCCCAAAACGTATCACGCCCTTCCCAAAACTTTGAGTACGTGGTGGAAATAAAATCTTATAAACAGGTAAACTGGGCATAGTCTGAAGTAATTTAAAGTTTAAATGTACGCATTATGACGTACGCGAGTTAATTTTCCGGTAACAGCTAATTTACTTAAAAGAAAATAATTTAAGTAATTTAAAACAGTAAAAATAATGACCTCAAAATTATGAATTGTTACAGTACCTCATCCTAAAAGGGGAATCCCGTCCCGGGATTCAGTTCGAGTTAGATGGTGATGATGTGTTGTGAAGAGATGAGGATATTTCTGACGCATCTGGTCTTCTCTTTCCCAAGTGTATTCTGGTCCTCGTCGAGAGTTCCAACGAACCTTGAAAATATGGATGCAACTTTGCTTTAGCTGCTTGACCTCTCGGCCCATAATTTCTACAGGTTCTTCTATAAAGTGCAGTTTGTCATCAATTCGAAGCTCCTCCAACGGAATGACAAGACTCTCTTCTGAAAAACACTTCTTCAGATTCGAAACGTGAAAAGTTTTGTGAAGTCCTCGAAGCTCTTCTGGTAGTTCTAACTTGTACGCTATTGGTCCAATCCTAGCTAGACTCTTGAATGGTCCGATGTAACGTAGACTTAGCTTCCCACATTTCCCAAAACGTATCACGCCCTTCCCAAAACTTTGAGTATGTGGGGGAAATAAAATCTTATAAACGGGTAAATTGGGCATAGTCTGAAGTAATTTAAGGTTTAAATGTACGCATTATGACGTACGCGTGTTAATTTTCCGGTAACAGCTAATTTACTTAAAAGAAAATAATTTAAGTAATTTAAAATAGTAAAAATAATGACCTCAAAATTATTAATTGTTACAGTACCTCATCCTAAAAGGGGAATCCCATCCCGGGATTCAGTTCGAGTTAGATGGTGATGATGTGTTGGTGAAGAGATGAGGATATTTCTGACGTATCTGGTCTTCTCTTTCCCAAGTGTATTCTGGTCCTAGTCGAGAGTTCCAACGAACCTTGAAAATGGGGATGCAACTTTGCTTTAGCTGCTTAACCTCTCGGCCCATAATTTCTATAGGTTCTTCTATAAAGTGCAGTTTGTCATCAATTCAAAGCTCCTCCAACGGAATGACAAGACTCTCTTCTGAAAAACACTTCTTCAGATTCGAAACGTGAAAAGTGTTATGAATTCCTTGAAGCTCTTCTGGTAGTTCTAACTTGTACGCTATTGGTCCAATCCTAGCTAAAATCTTGAATGGTCCGATGTAACGTGGACTTAGCTTCCCACATTTCCCAAAACGTATCACGCCCTTCCATGGCGAAACTTTGAGCATAACTTTGTCACCCACCTTAAACTCCAAAGGTCTACGTCTCACATCTGCATAGCTTTTCTGACGGCTACGAGCAGCTAACAAATAGTTTTTGATCTGCACTATATTTTCTATTGTTTCTAGAATCATCTCTGGACCTGTGAGTTGGCTATCCCCAACCTCATTCCAGCAGACTGGAGATCTACATTTCCGCCCATAAAGAGCTTCGAAAGGCGCAACCTTGATGCTCGCGTGATAGCTATTGTTCCAGGAGAATTTGACTAACGGCAAATGTCGATCCCAGCTACTTCCAAAATCAAGCACACACGCCCGTAACATTCCTCTAGAGTTTGTATTGTTCTCTCACTTTGACCATCTGTCTGTGGGTGGTAAGCTGTACTCATATCCAAATTTGTATCCAAGGCTTTCTGGTGTGACCTTTAGAACCGAGAGGTAAATCGACTATCTTTGTCTGATATGATTGATATTGGCACTCCATGTCTATAGACAATCTCTTTTAAGTATAGTTGGGTGAGCTTCTCCATGCTGTTGGTTTCTTTTATTGGTAGAAAATGAACAGACTTGGTCAAACGATCTACAATGACCCAAATCGAATCATATCCACTTGGAGTTCTAGGAAGTTTGGTGATGAAATCCATGGTGATTCATTCCCATTTCCAAATAGGAATATCAGGTTGTTGAAGTAATCCGATTGGCTTTTGATGCTCTGCTTTCACCTTTGCATATGTTAGACACTTTCCAACATAGGTGGCGATCTTAGCCTTCATGTTCGGCCCCAATATAATTGTTTCAGGTCGTTGTACATCTTGTCTAATCCTGGATGAATAGAGTATTTGGATTTATGAGACTCGTGCATGATTAAGTCTCTCAACCCACTAAATCGTGGCAACCAAACACGTTTATCAAAGCACCGGGTTCCGTCAGGTCGAGTCTTAAATATCGGTTTGATCCATTTTCTCAGATTTTCGGCTTTCACATTTTCTTCTTTCATTGCTTCCGCTTGAGAATTGAGAATCTGCTCGGGTAATTTAGTGTGAACCGTCATTACTAATGATCTGAAACTCAATGGTTTTGCCCTTTCCTTTCGGCTTAAGGCATCAGCCACTACGTTTGCCTTCCTAGGGTGATAAAGTATGTCATAATCGTAATAACTCAGGAGTTCAATCCACCTTCGTTGTCTCATGTTAAGTTCCTTCTGGTCAAGGATGTATTGGAGACTCTTGTGATCAGTATACACTGTACACTTCGTACCATACAAATAGTGCCTCCATAACCTAAGAGCAAAAACTACAGCACCCAACTCCAAATCATGGGTTGTATATTTCTCCTCGTGTACCTTGAGTTGTCGCGAAGCATAAGCTATAACTTTTTTTCTCTGCATCGGTACCGCACCCAAACCATTGAGTGAAGCATCACAATAGACCACAAACTCCTCGCTTCCTTCAGATAAAGCTAAAATTGGCGCACTACAAAGCTTAGGCTTTAAGATTTGAAAGGCTTTTTCTTCTTCTTCACCCCATTCATACTTCTTGTTCTTTTGTGTCAGATTTGTTAAAGGCTTTGCTTGTAAAATCCAGATTTTCTGAACGCGTAAAATACCTAAAATACCCTTAAATTTTGAATTTTTGAGGAACGTATAACCTAAAGTATTTATGTGCTAATACTTGAGCATACGCGACTTGTGGAACCTACCACTTAAGACTATACTTATGTTATGCCATGACACATTTACATATACATTTTTTTGTCACGCCTAATATAGAGTATGGGTAAATTATGTTAAGGTGCACAAGTGAACCAAGACTTGAAACATGACTACATACATGATTGGAGATATACATGGTAAGGCTTTAATCTAAATCCCACTAAATGTGCAAGTTACCATTTTGAATAAAATACTTCACATGTTTATCTTGTCAATCAAATAATGCTCAAATCCCTTCCTTTTCGCAAAGGTTACTTCCACCGTTTTATATTATATACAAGCCTATCAAATTCACTTATCTCATTGCCTCGTGCACTATATACTCGAGTTATATTATATTATTTACATACCACAACATCGGTGCCTACCTCCTAATTCCTCTCATCTATTAAACGAGTTTTTCATATAACCCAAACTCATTCGCAAAACCCTAAAACCTTATTAAGATCGACAGCCTTCATTGCTTTCAGAAAACTCGAATAGTTCGAAGTGTATAGCTATGGTGTGATCGTAGGTTGGTGATAGATCTTGCTGTGACTGGTTTGTGATCGTATGGCTGGAGGGTTTCGCTCGGGTTGAAGGTTTTGTTCGTTGTCCTTGCGTCTTTTGCTTCCATTCGTCCTTGAGGTATCCCTACGAATCGTTCTTATGTTTTACTAAGTTCGACACATGATATAAATAAACGTATAAGGTTTGTAAAACTGGTTTATCTGTTTCGTTAAATATGAGAATACGATTGAAAATGAATCATTAATATAAACGACTCATAAAGTCGTGAATATATGAACCATGGTTGTGTCGAATTCATTAGAGAACATAAAGTTCAGGGGATTAAAGCGTTTTTATACGACATCCAACGCAAATAAAATAACACAGGCAGTCTATAAAAACATTGTCATCATGAAGATTTAAGACTTAAAGTATGGATATTACAAATTGATTTCTTTTCTTTACCATAAGATACAAAAATACGCTGCTACAACAATAGAATAATAACGTTACTATGGAGGCTGTATTGTGTCGTAGACTGTGGTGGCTTGATGTAGTGCCTCGCGACATCATATGTCGGGTCAAAGGTGGTCGCGAGTTGTGACTAGGTTGGGTCGACTGTATGGGTGAAAGGGTATATTAAAACATACTAAAAAAAAACTGATATTGTGTGTGATTCATGTGCATGTAAAGCTATCACAGAATGAGTCGAAGGCAAGGGCATAACTAGGGTGTGAGTTATGATTTTATGTGTCGTGTATGGCGGTGAAAATGAGTCGAGTGGCACGGGTAAACAATGACTTGTTTTGGTTGTTTGATATGTCGAACTAGGGGGAAAACAAGGGTTTATTTGGGCAAATGTTGGGTCGTGGTGGTTGCTGTTCAACATGGGGTCTGTGATGAGGTTTTTAGCCTTGCATGGAATACAAATTGGTATGGTGGGTTGTAGGGTCTTATGGGCTAGCGAGGGGCAATGGGTACATGTGCACGATTGCAAATCAGTCAAGTTTGTTTGGTCACTGTTGTGTTTCATATGCACGTTATGGGAGTGGATTGAGTCGTATCTATGGCTGTCTATCAAAGGATTGTATTTTCTGTGTAAGATATGTGTGTCGCATGTATGGAGGTGAGTCAAGTGGGTTTTAAACAAAAATTAAGTTGTGAAGGCAGGTGGGTTTTTTTTTATATTTAAAATAGCATTTCTATGTCACACATTGATATTTCAACCATGATTTAAGTGATATGGTTCATCCAATCAGTACCTAATCATTACAAAACTTTTGAAACCAATTCAGCATAATAAATTGAATGAACTTGACGAATGTAGAGCAACAACCTCAATAATATATCTAGGGGTGATTATAGCCAAACGCACGCATGCCACAGATTATAAAAATGGCTAGGCATAGGGCATGTGATGGTCTCATTTTATTATGGTAATTGGTATCCAGTTACTTTGTACACATACATTTTAATAAAAGTCTAAAACCAAAATTATCATATTAAACCCTAAAGCTTATTTAGTTGTCATTTATAAGCATAAGGTATCAAGATACTAATTCGGAGAAACGTACTAATTACAAAATCGTACTAATTCAGAAAAGTTACTAAAAATGGAAAGCCGACTAAAATCTGATTTAAAATAAGTTATTAATCAGACGATCATAAATTCGTGTAGATTCGCTGAAGATGGAGTTTACTTCCGATCTTTTCATTTCTAGTGTGTGTTTCCCTGGCGGTTTAAGGTACAGATACTCTGCCCTTTTTCAGTAAGGGTTCTCATATGCCATATATTGATTTTGAGTTATGATTCAGTTAAGATTCCCCAAGCCATTGCTATGTTCCCTTGAATGAACCTTCGATATTACTTTTGATATGACTTTGAGATGTAGCTTTTGATATATGACCTTGAGCTATGATTTTGAGACATGACTCTTAGTTTGATACCCGAGCCATTTTGTACTTTCCTAGCCAGGAAGGTAAACCTGGCCATGTCTGTGATGCACCACTGGCATGACTCCTGTGTGGGGGAGTGATTTCTCACACCGTCCCTTTTATATTATCTGCCGGCTACTTGACTTTGAGATTGACTTTGAGTTTGGGGGGCGTATGGATTGCAATCCTAGGCATGTTTTGTTTAGTGGATTTAACTATGACTTTGAGTATGACTTTGAGTATGACTTTGAGGTGACTGGTGCTGTGTGCAATACACGCCTTTCACACCCCTGGGAGCTGATCACTCCACTATTATGATACATGAGGACACCCCTCATATTATCTGGTTGCCTGAGAGGTATCCCCTCTGATTGTGAGATTATGACTTTGAGATTATGATGTTGAGATTATGACTTTGAGTTTCTGGGCTCGTGGTAGATGACTATCCTACTCTTCTCTTATTATCCATTTATTTCTTTTATACCTTATGACATTCCCATTGCCCATATTATATTTCTGTTTCGTTATTCTTTGCTTTGTATATGTATCTGTTCACTGAGCTTTTTAAGCTCAGCCGCACGTTTTCTTTTCGTGTGCGGCAGGTAATAAGCAGGACAACGGGTTTGGGTATGAGTGAAGAGACTTTTGGACTTAGAAGACTTTGATAGTGTTCTGAAGTAGAGACCATTAGAAGGAGTTGCTTTTGCAGACTTAGTGTTTAGTTTTGTTTCCGTTGTAACCATGTAAATTTCTGAATTTCATTTGTAACCTTTGAGAATTTCTGTATTACTTGAAATGTAAGCTTTGTTTTGATCTGATGTGAAACCATTAGTGTGAC
Organism: Artemisia tridentata subsp. tridentata; assembly: GCA_021014915.2. Taxonomy (NCBI): domain Eukaryota; kingdom Viridiplantae; phylum Streptophyta; class Magnoliopsida; order Asterales; family Asteraceae; genus Artemisia; species Artemisia tridentata. The sequence continues at coordinate 355,078,862 of CP139509.1, read as the reverse complement.
ATCTTTATCCTTTTTGGGTTGGGGTGTTACATTGCTATAGAAGCGAAACCCTCAATGAACCTCCGGTAGTATCCAGCCAGACCTAAAAACTGATGAATCTCTGTAGGTGTTGTAGGTACTGCCCAGTCTTTAACGGCTTCGATTTTAGCAGGATCGACGTGTAAACCTTCACTGTCAATCACATGCCCAAGAAATTGTACCCTACGAATTTAGAATTTGCACTAAGAAAATTTTGCATACAATTTCTCATTCTTGAGCAATTCTAAAATCGTTCTCAAATTCCCTTCATGTTCTTCTTTGATCCTGGAATAGATCAGAATGTCATCAATAAAAATGACCACAAACTTGTCCAAATAGGGTTTACACACCCGATTCATGAGATCCATGAATATCGCCGATGCATTGGTCAAACAAAAGGCATTACCTGGAACTCATAATGGCCGTAACGAGTTCTAAAAGCCATCTTTGGAATGTCTTCTTCCCAAACTCTGAGTTGGTGGTAACCTGAACATAGGTCAATCTTTGAATTATAGCTGGAGCCTTGTAACTGATCAAACAGATCATCGATCCTCGGTAATGGATACCGATTCTTTATTGTCAACTTGTTAAGTTCATGGTAATCAATACACATTCTGAATGATCCGTCTTTCTTTTTCACGAATAAGACCGGAGCTCCCTATGAAGAGGAACTTGGTCGAATAAATCCCTTATCTGTGAGTTCTTGCAGTTGATTTGACAACTCTTGCATTTCTAATGGGGCTAATTTGTAGGGTGCTCGGGCCACAGGTGCAGCTCCTGGAGCCAAATCAATCTGGAATTCTACTTGTCGAATCGGTGGAAGTCTAGGTAAGTCTTCGGGATAATCACGAGCAATGTGTACATCTTCAAGTCATTTTTCTTTTGGTTTCTTACCGGTTATGTGAGCTAGAGAGGCATAACATCCTTTCTCGATGTACTTTAGGGTTTTGATACAGGAAATGATGTTTAGTCGGGTTCCACTCCGATCGCCACAGATAATCAGAGTTTCATAGTGAAGAGGAATATGGACAACCTTCTCGCCGCAGATAATTTTTGTTTGATGTTTGGATAGCCAATCCATGCCGATGATTACGTCAAAACTACCGAGTTCTACGGGCATAAGGTCTATTTGGAAAGGATGGTTTAAAAGGTTTAGGGTACAGTTTTTAAGTACAACACTAGTATCTACTAAATTGCCATTAGCCAGTTCAATACTATATGCGGTGTCTAGTGTAGTTGGTGTGATATCAAGTAATGGAGCAAATGTAGTAGATACAAAACTCATGTCGGCACCCGAATCGAATAGAACTTTAGCGTACTGATCATTGATTAGAAACGTACCCGTGACGACATTCGGGTCTTGATGAGGTTCTCCGCCTCCCATCACATAAGCTCTCCCACGAGCTCCTCCGACCTGTTGACCCTTGTTCTTGGGACATTCGTTCTTGTAGTGTCCATTTCCTCCACATCCGAAACAAGTAATCATTGGCTGCAAGTTGCTTCCAGTAGTAGGGCCTCTCCTTCTGCAGTCCTTTGTTTGGTGTCCTATTTTCTGGCAACTCCTGCACCTAACTGTGCAAGGACCTGTGTGATGCTGCTTGCATCGATCACAAAAGGGGTAGTTTCCAGCATAGCCTCTACCTTCAGCCGGGGCAGCAACATAAGCCCTAGCAATCTCCTGCCTTTTATTCTGTTGGTTATGGTGATGGTTGTTACGGTTTTGGATGTTATTGTGGTTGTGAGGGTTGTTGTTTCTTTTGTCGTCATTCCACTTACACTTGTTGTCATTGTGGTTATTGATGAGTGTGTAAATACTCATCATTTTTATACCCATTTAGACTAGAAAACGACAAAAAACACCCAAATATTACTGCAGATATCCTTGTTTTGTGTTTTTATTTGTTTCAGGTACAAAGGATTGAAAACGGAGCGAAAACGGGCATTTTTGGATCGACTCGACAACAATTGTGCAATTTGATCAAAAGTCAAAGTCAACCCCAAAAATACCAAAATGACACAAATGGTCCTTGGAATTAATTTTCAGATTTTGGCTGCCTAGGTCCCTGGATTCTCAGTATTTACAAGAATGGTCCCTCAAAGTTTAAACCCATTTCATTCTAATCCTAAACCAATAATTACCCAACCCATTTTATCCTATCCAATAAATAAACCCAGCAACAAACCAACCCAACCCATCACTAAACTTTACCACAACCCGTTTCTTTTTAGCTAAAACAAAACAGGTTGACCCGGTCAACTATCCTTCCCTTTCCCCAAAATCCCGCCAAAACCAACCCGTACACCATCACCATCACTTTCCCTTCTCCCCATAACAATACCATGTCCTCCCCTGACAAACCCTACTTCCCCCTCCTAGTACTCCTCACGTGATACCCATTTCCACGCTGGCAATCCGAGTGGGACATTTTGGGCGCCAAAGTGATTTAAAGGCTGAGATTCATTCCAAGTTTAATCCAATGGTGGGATTTAATCCCAAGAAGCACAGAAGCTATTCCAAGACTGTTTCTCTCACATAAGAAACACAACAAGAAAGAGAAGACCTTAGTTAGTTTTAGTATAAGTAGTTTAGTCATGGTAGCTTAAAAAAGCAGGTTTTATTTTAGCTTAATTTTAGGTAACTTTTAATTTTCATTGTTATTTTTACTTCCAGTTATGTAATTTAAATTTTCAGTTAATGCAATTTCATTTTTCCTTAAAGTCAACGATAGTCAACCTTTGCTTATTGCTTATTCTCTGTGAATTTATTCTCAGTTGTTATTGCTTGTTTAATCTCAATAAGGCTTTTAATTCATCTGTCTTTAGATAACTTTGCTTAAATTGGCCTTGCTTAGTTCCATGAGCAAAACAGTCAAGTATAAGGAGTGTTTGGTTTATGGGTGAAAACGGGTCAAACTGGCTTTCTACTGTTCATATGCACTTTGTGTTAGCTTAATTTTGCTTAAAATGAGTTAAAAGAGGATTTTGAATTCCCATAAGCTGTTTTGAGGATTTCTCTTAGATAGAGTTGATTATTGACATTTAAGGTTCTAGTCTGCACTATACAGCTTATTGTAGAAATAAGCTGTTGAGCACTTTACTTTTGTCATTTCTGAATCATAGTTAGTCCTAGAATTGGTCCTCCATAGGTTTTGAGTTTTGTTTGTTCCATTTGTTGTCTGTAGTCTGAATCAGTTTCCCTCTCTCAACTTAGCTTTTCCTTTTGCTTATTTACAGCTTAATTTATTGTCATTATTGTCTGAATTTTTGTTTCCTAGATAAGTAGCACTATAAGCTTTATCTGTTTGAGCTTATTGTGGAATTTAGAGCTCTTTTGAGAGCTTATTTAAGGTCTGCAAATAAGCCTCAGTTGAACTTAGTTTGCCCTGCACCAGATTTTTGTCCTATTTCTCAGCTTATTTTCTGCTTATTTATAAGCCCTCTGAGTCTGATTTTTGGGTTACTAATTCCTTGATAGCTTGTCTTTCCATTTTTTAAGTGTCTTTAGTAGTGCTTATTGTTTAAGCACTTTTGTATAGGCTCTAAGTTACCCCATAAGGACTGAGGCTGCCCTGTGCAGTCAACAGCCCTCAGTTGGCTTCATTGAGCTTATTTAGTGCTAAATTGCTTAGTATTGTATCTTGTTTTGAGGATTTTATATAATTTAGATTAGACTTAGCTCAACTTGGCTTATTTCAGTTGCACTTAGCTTAGCTTAACAGTCATTTGCCTTAATTAGATTTTGGTTATTCTCTATTCCTTGAGCCCACTGATCTGTTCATAGCTGAATTCCCAGCTTATTTGTGTCTTTTGAAAAATGTTGTAGTTAGTGAATTAGCTTTTGATCATGTGCTTATTCAGTTTGTTTAAAGAAAAAAATAAAAAAATGATTTTCCAAAAAGAGCACCATGGGACTCGAACCCTGGTCTCTCTACTCACACCACACACACACTACCACTCTGCCCTTGGGACTTTTTCATTTTAATCATGCAACATTAATTATTTAACTAGCCTTTGTTTCATATAGCTTATTTCCCATTTTTGGCTTATTGCAGCTTATCCAAATATGCTGGCATGTGTTTATTATTTTTCTTAGGACTGTTTTGTCATTAAGTAATTTCATAAAAAGTTTCATAATTTTCGGAATAGTTTTAGTATTTTTAATGTATTTTTCTTTTTAAATTTGTTTTTAATTCGTATTAAATTAAATAATAATTAGAAAAATGTAATTCTTTTTTGTAAAATTTTATTTTGTCTATTAGAATGTAGGAAAATTAAATTTTCATCCGTAGGGTTAATTTTTTTAGATTGTTACGTTTAAGCTTGTTTCCCGATTTTAATTCGCGTTTTCTTTAATTTAATTTTTGTTTTCCTAGACTCGTAACCAAAAGTGAACATCCTTATTTCAAGCATTTTAATACCAAACCTCATACGATATCCTCTATTGCACGCCTCGTTGGGACTACGACCCGGGTATTCACTTATCCGGTATATTTCTATCGATTGTCGCGTCGAACCGTCGCGAGTTGACTTTTCTTCGTGAGAGGTTTGACTTGTGACGCGTTTCACGCGATATCAAAATGGCGCCGCTGCCGGGGAGGTGTGTTGCGACAATATCGTTACGGTTTGACGATTAGTGACTTGAAGACCCTTCCTCGTGAAGTTATCGTTTTCTTCGTAAATATTTTCTTATAAAAACCCAAAAAGATTTTCTTTTCAAAATTTATTTTTCCTTTTTCTTTTGTGTTTTTCAAAATGTTTCAAAAATCCCAAAAAGATTCTTCTTATCCCTCTTATCCGTTTAATTCTTTCTCCCGTACCCTCTAAACGTTTAATTCTATCTTCTTAATCCTCTTTATGTTTAATTCTGATGGAATCATTAATTCCTTCCGTCGGTTGTGGAGAGCCGCTTTTCGGTTTACCGTGTCGTTGGTGTACGTGCGAACGATGTGGTAATGATATTCGGAACGGAAGTTGTTTGTTTTGCGGTTCGAGGAATTCATTTGCTTATGATCCAAATCTAAATTCTTTCAATGAACCGCCCAATTTTTCCGACTACCCTCCACAATCCCAGCCGTCTCCAATCAATCAGCATAATTTCTTTAATTCTGGAGATCCGTCGGGGGATGATTCACAATGTGAGCGATGTTTCTGCAAAGGATGTGGGTTTACCTATGGACTTTGCATGTGTTGCACTTCTGAAATCGAAAATACATTCAATTATTCAAATTTTGAAAACGATTTCAACCACCTTCCTCAGAATTCTTTTGAGCAAGAACCATGCTATCAAAGTTTCAATGATACATCGTTCCAAAATGCTCTAAATATTCCTTGTGCAAATTGTGGGGGTCTTCATGACGATTATCAATGTCAGCCGCGGGATCAAGAACCAAATCCTTGGTATAATACTCCCGGTTTTGACAATGTCCAACCCCTACAGTATTCCATCATTCATCCTCATGAAAAATCTATGGCAGAATTGCTAGCCGAAGAACGAGCAGCGGAAACGCGTGCCAAATTTCTTAAGGCTGCCATTCTCGATGAAGATGATGAGGATACTATTCAAATAAAGGAATATTATGAGAATTCTTCAACTGCAATCACACCTGTCCAGAAAAGGCAGGAAGACAAGAGTATTGCAGAATTGCTAGCAGAAGAGCAAATGGAACGTATAAAAGCCATTTATGCTAGCAATATTGATGAGGAGGACGACGAGGAGAGTGTTATTCCTTTGAGCAATATTATTTCTCAACTCCCTCAGTCTATTGCAATCACATCCATCTTGCCGATTATGGACTCCGAGGACTCTCTCAATATGGGGGATGAGCATCTTAACACTATTCCTGAAAAGGAATCGGACGAATTCATAAAGTCTAGTGTTGAGAACCTTTTCCCAATCCCAAGTGAGTCTGAGGATATATCATACAGTGAATGTGATTGGTCTTATTGTGATGATGATCCTCTTGACATTTGTGAGGATACTTTCGGGATTTTCTCTAACCCTCTTTTCAAATCAAACGAGGATTTTTCCTCTAGTGATGACGAATCACTTTCTGATGAGGACGTTCTAGATGAAAGTATCGAAGTCTATTCAAACTCTCTTTTTGAATTTGATGACGAGTACTTTTCTAGCAAAATAAATCCTCTCTTTGATGAAGAGTTAGAGAACGATGAGGTCAAGGACTCTATTAGTCCTAAACTTGATGATATGACCTCAATTCTTGATCCCGAGATTCATGAGGACATTCTTTCTCCGACATATGTGACCTTGCCGTTTGAGGATCGCCATTATATTGACGTCACATATGTCATTCGAGTTTTTCTACCTTTCCTTTCTTAAAAGGTAGATTGTCCTTTTATTCACTCGTTTGGGAGTGAAGACAAAGTTTTTGACCCCGGCATCCCCAATTATCATTCTTTTGAGCCGGGTGTATCTCATCGGAGTGGAACTTTCATGTACTTCAATGTTTATCCAAACATTTCGAATGAAAGTCCGATGGAGATTTTCATTTCCACATGCTTCCCTAAGAACAAATGAATTCGGGGTCGAGTCAAGCTAGTGACTCGGTTAACAAAAACATTAGCATCACATGGGTGACAACCCATGTTTCTGACTTCTTTCTATTTTCTGACACTAAGTGTGGGGGGATGCCTCTACTGTGCTTTGTTTTGTGTGTTGTTTGCTCTTGTTTGCAGGTTTCCCTTAGATCGTGATGATTGATGCGCCTGTTTTCAATCCAGCCGCCCAATATCCGATCTTTTTACTAACGTTTATCTAGGGATATCTTTTCAACCTTTTTTGTGAAAAATGGAGATTTCTGTTCCATACTTGGCTATTAGTATTACCTTTTTACGTTCTAAGTGTCGGCATAATAGCCGGTACTTTGAATATTGAGGGCAATATTCAATTCTAAGTGTGCGGGGAAATTCTCTCGAATTTTGTCACATGTGTACCTTCTAGTGCCCTAGTACCCCCGTTTTTGACCAAAATTTTAAAATTTTGTCATATTAAAAAAAAAAAAAAAAAAAAAAAAAAAAAAAGAAAAAGAAAAAAGTCATCAAATAAAAGTGTTTAGTCTTGATTAGGTTAGAACAAAGGGAATCCCGACTCTGCTAGAGTGTTGATCTAGCTGCTTCCTTAATGTTTAGACTAAGTTTTTACGATTTGTGCAAATGAAAATGCTAAGCGTAGAATAGTTGGTTTTCTTTAGAGCTTATATAAGTAATCTATGGCTTTTCCTCCCAGAAGCTCCTAATCTGACTAAAGTACGTGCTGTTTTCAAACGTTTGAACGTTAAAATCATTTTGTTATGCAAAACAAATTTTTATACAATTTTGATATAGAGCCCGAGTTCAACTTTTTATTTTAATTTTTGAGAAAGCATATATATATATAAATAAATTAAAAAAAATAGAAAAATGAAAAATGAAAAAAAAAAATGATGAAAAAGAAAATGGAATGATATTGCAAAATGCAATAAGTTTTGATGTTGCAAAAATAAAGATGTATGTGTTAATAAATGTGGGAAAATTGCTTTCTCTTAAATTTGAATCGGAAGTTGAACTAGGATTCGTCAATTTTGTCATAAAGGTTAAACGGTAATTTAGTAGATTGTTGATTTCAAAGACCCCGAAAGCTCCGGTATTATTCTCTGTGAGGTGTCAAAAGCCTGGTCACCTAAAACCAACTGGTTTGGGATGTGCCGAGAAGAAAGCCGTTACATGGAGTGATCTCATCTTTGAGTCTCTAACCTCTAAATGGTCGTTTGTTGTTATCTAGTTAAGTATTTAATACTAGCTTAGTGGGAATATCCAAAATCTTTGAAATCGAAATTCCGCTGATTCCGGTACTATTCTCTGTGGGGTGTCAAAAGCCTGGTCACCTAAAACCAACTGGTTTGGGATGTGTCGAGAAGAAAGCCGCTACATGGAAAAAGCCCTTTTCGATCCTTAGATTTTCGAGGTTCCCGGTAAATTAGTATTTTACTTAAACAAATAACAACCATAATAAATGTCGATTTTTGCGGTCAAAATTTTGAAAATGAGCACAGTCACCTAACTTGAATAAATTGTGGGAGTGAAAAGTTAAGTTTCGGCTTACATAGATTATTAGTATAAGTAGTGTTAGCATTTTACAAAAGCATTTGCACATTGAGTTTAAGCTTAGTTGGGAGTATAAAAAAGAGGATGACGATTACAATTCCCTGGAGACACCCATTTTGTGTGAATCCCGTTCCATGATACCATTTTTGGAAATCAAGCATGTTATCTATTTTTGTTCTAGTTTAAATTTCTTGCATTTAATAAAAAGTCGAAACGGGGTATACTTGGTAATATTTTGATCCTTTCATTACTTCATATGATCGGATTGCTAGGGACTAGCAATAGTTTAGTGTGGGGGAATGATGAGTGTGTAAATACTCATCATTTTTATACCCATTTAGACTAGAAAACGACCAAAAACACCCAAATATTACTGCAGATATCCTTGTTTTGTGTTTTTATTTGTTTCAGGTACAAAGGATTGAAAACGGAGCAAAAACGGGCATTTTTGGATCGACTCGACAACAATTGTGCAATTTGATCAAAAGTCAAAGTCAAAAGTCAAAGTCAACCCCAAAAATACCAAAATGACACAAATGGTCCTTGGAATTAATTTTCAGATTTTGGCTGCCTAGTTCCCTGGATTCTCAGTATTTACAAGAATGGTCCCTCAAAGTTTAAACCCATTTCATTCTAATCCTAAACCAATAACTACCCAACCCATTTTATCCTATCCAATAAATAAACCCAGCAACAAACCAACCCAACCCATCACTAAACTTTACCACAACCAGTTTCTTTTTAGCTAAAACAAAACAGGTTGACCCGGTCAACTATTCTTCCCTTTCCCCAAAATCCCGCCAAAACCAACCCGTACACCATCACCATCACTTTCCCTTCTCCCCATAACAATACCATGTCCTCCCCTGACAAACCCTACTTCCCCCCTCCTAGTACTCCTCACGTGATACCCATTTCCACGCTGGCAATCCGAGTGGGACATTTTGGGCGCCAAAGTGATTTAAAGGCTGAGATTCATTCCAAGTTTAATCCAATGGTGGGATTTAATCCCAAGAAGCACAGAAGCTATTCCAAGGCTGTTTCTCTCACATAAGAAACACAACAAGAAAGAGAAGACCTTAGTTAGTTTTAGTATAAGTAGTTTAGTCATGGTAGCTTAAAAAAGCAGGTTTTAATTTAGCTTAATTTTAGGTAACTTTTAATTTTCATTGTTATTTTTACTTCCAGTTATGTAATTTAAATTTTCAGTTAATGCAATTTCATTTTTCCTTAAAGTCAACGATAGTCAACCTTTGCTTATTGCTTATTCTCTGTGATTTATTCTCAGTTGTTATTGCTTGTTTAATCTCAATAAGGCTTTTAATTCATCTGTCTTTAGATAACTTTGCTTAATTTGGCCTTGCTTAGTTCCATGAGCAAAACAGTCAAGTATAAGGAGTGTTTGGTTTATGGGTGAAAACGGGTCAAACTGGCTTTCTACTGTTCATATGCACTTTGTGTTAGCTTAATTTTGCTTAAAATGAGTTAAAAGAGGATTTTGAATTCCCATAAGCTGTTTTGAGGATTTCTCTTAGATAGAGTTGATTATTGACATTTAAGGTTCTAGTCTGCACTATACAGCTTATTGTAGAAATAAGCTGTTGAGCACTTTACTTTTGTCATTTCTGAATCATAGTTAGTCCTAGAATTGGTCCTCCATAGGTTTTGAGTTTTGTTTGTTCCATTTGTTGTCTGTAGTCTGAATCAGTTTCCCTCTCTCAACTTAGCTTTTCCTTTGCTTATTTACAGCTTAATTTATTGTCATTATTGTCTGAATTTTTGTTTCCTAGATAAGTAGCACTATAAGCTTTATCTGTTTGAGCTTATTGTGGAATTTAGAGCTCTTTTGAGAGCTTATTTAAGGTCTGCAAATAAGCCTCAGTTGAACTTAGTTTGCCCTGCACCAGATTTTTGTCCTATTTCTCAGCTTATTTTCTGCTTATTTATAAGCCCTCTGAGTCTGATTTTTGGGTTATTAATTCCTTGATAGCTTGTCTTTCCATGTTTTAAGTGTCTTTAGTAGTGCTTATTGTTTAAGCATTTTGTATAGGCTCTAAGTTACCCCATAAGGACTGAGGCTGCCCTGTGCAGTCAACAGCCCTCAGTTGGCTTCATTGAGCTTATTCAGTGCTAAATTGCTTAGTATTGTAGCTTGTTTTGAGGATTTTAGATAATTTAGATTAGACTTAGCTCAACTTGGCTTATTTCAGTTGCACTTAGCTTAGCTTAACAGTCATTTGCCTTAATTAGATTTTGGTTATTCTCTATTCCTTGAGCCCACTGATCTGTTCATAGCTGAATTCCCAGCTTATTTGTGTCTTTTGAAAAATGTTGTAGTTAGTGAATTAGCTCTTGATCATGTGCTTATTCAGTTTGTTTAAAGAAAAAAATAAAAAAATGATTTTCCAAAAAGAGCACCATGGGACTCGAACCCTGGTCTCTCTGCTCACACCACACACACACTACCACTCTGCCCTTGGGACTTTTTCATTTTAATCATGCAACATTAATTATTTAACTAGTCTTTGTTTCATATAGCTTATTTCCCATATTTAGCTTATTGCAGATTATCCAAATAAGCTAGCATGTGTTTATTATTTTTCTTAGGACTATTTTGTCATTAAGTAATTTCATAAAAAGTTTCATAATTTTCGGAATAGTTTTAGTATTTTTAATGTATTTTTCTTTGTAAATTTGTTTTTAATTCGTATTAAATTAAATAATAATTAGAAAAATGTAATTCTTTTTTGTAAAATTTTATTTTATCTATTAGAATGTAGAAAAATTAAATTTTCATCCGTAGGGTTAATTTTTATAGATTGTTACGTTTAAGCTTGTTTCCCGATTTTAATTCGCGTTTTCTTTAATTTAATTTTTGTTTTCCTAGACTCGTAACCAAAAGTGAACATCCTTATTTCAAGCATTTTAATACAAAACCTCATACGATATCCTCTATTGCACGCCTCGTTGGGACTACGACCCGGGTATTCACTTATCCGGTATATTTCAATCGATTGTCGCGTCGAACCGTCGCGAGTTGACTTTTCTTCGTGAGAGGTTTGCCTTGTGACGCGTTTCGCGCGATATCCGTTACCTCTCTGAACAGTCCCATTCTTAACCACCTGGTCCAAAAGTCGTTGTGCTATATTGATAGCTTCATCAAGTGTCTGGGGGTTGTATGATGTCACATTCCCTCAATGCTTAGTGGTAACCCTCCAATAAAGTTCTCCAACAGTGTCTCATCATCCGGAACCTTGTGGGGGCACAAAACTCTCAGCTCTTGAAATCGGCGAACATAGGTCGTGAGATCATTTCCTTTTACAGCAAGATAGTAAAAATCGGTTTCCAACTTCTTTATATCACTTTGAGAACAGTACTTCTTAACCATTTCCTTTTTGAATTCCTCCCACGTGGTACTAAACGCTTTCTCAAGTCCAACTTGCTGAGCATAGGAATTCCACCATGACAAAGCATGTTCCTCAAGTATACCTGTTGCATAATTCACTTTACAATCTTCAGAACATCTGCTTCGTAGAAACACGGACTCCATCTTTTCAAACCATTGCGTTAATCTAACTGCTCCTTCTATTCATTTAAAAATGCTGGGTTTGCAATTCATGAATTCTTTATAACCGCAGCCTTGCATTGGTGCACCTCCTGCACCTCCCGTGGTACCAGGTCAATTCTGTTCATATGCCGCCATAGCTGCGGCTACACGCTCGGTTATGATTTGTTCCATATTAACTTCGTTTGACATGGTTCTATCAACACATGAAAAATACAAAAATGAATAAGTAGTCATAAAAAAATCAAAATCACTACGTGAAAATGATAAAATAATGACATCAATAATCATGAAAACATCATAAGGTAGTAAAGAATAACATCACAAAATAGCATGATAATTATCATATACAATAGATTTAATACTTGCTGCATTGTTCCACAAAATATGAAAGTCAAGTACAACTGTCAGCATTACTTCTACTAACTGAGACTCTCAGTTTAGTATTAAAATAACCAAAAGCTAGTCTAATGAAGCTAATCTAACTAGTACTACTGGCTAGCCCTACTAGCCTATCGTACACTGCCCCAAAGCGCTAAGACGCTCCTCCATCCTGTGCAAAAGCAGTAATGTTGAAATCTCACTCGCCTCTCTCGACACCAAGCGAGTCTGTAACTCCTGAACCTCTGCCCTAGACTCCTGTAGTGATGCTCGCAACTTCTGAGTCTCCTATCGGGACGCCTGTAACTCTAGCTGTAATCCATGTACCTCAGTCCTAAGTGTATCAGCTCGATCAGCTCTGGCCTGTTACTCGAGAATCGATGTGTCATGGACACTAATCATATCCCCAACATACTCTGACTCATCTGCCAATGTCTCGATCCGATCCTCCATAGTAGTCACCTGGGGGTGTAATGCAGTAAGAGTCAATGTAGTATCAATCTGATCATCGCACACAACATCCACCCTTCGTACCAACGAAAGGGTCCTAGTCTGAATGATGTCGTGTCGCTCTCCTAACCATGCTATATCACCCTCAATAGTACGCTCAATCCTTATAGCAGCGTGTTGAGTCCTCTCAATCCGGTCCATCCTACCATGAATAGCTACGATCTCCTGCTGGTGTTGTATCTCTGTAAGTGCTGAAGATGACTCACCAACCTCATAAGTGCTATCAGAAAACATAGATGGTGCAAGTATAGACTTGCCACGATAGTCTGGCAACATAGTAGGGTCAATCTGAATAGAAGTAGCAGGTGGTATCACAGATGCAGGTGCAGCGTGAGCAACAGTCCGTGTGGGTGTAACTGGTGCTACTAGCCAGGCCTCAACCTCTTCGTCTATCCACTGATCCCCGAAATCCATCTCATGATCCTCCTCTGGATCAATATCCATATCCATCTCCTCCTCTGACTCCTCTTAGGACAACTCCTCCTCATCAAAGACAGGAGCACCAGGGAAGTCAAACACGTGATCTGGCGATAGTGGTGCCTGCTCAAGTATCTCTGGTAAGGGCTCGGGTACGTAAACTGGGGAAGTTGGTGCTGACATAATGCCCTGCAATCGGCATTATGAGGTCAATTTTCGTAAAAAGTTTATATAAATAATCTTTTATATAAAGAAAATGGTGATCGAAAGTAAATCAAGTATATAAAAATATCCTTTATATAAGTGTTTATATAAATAATCTTTATATAAATACGTGTGTATATAAATATTTATATACGTGCGCGTATATATAAATATTTATGTAAATACGTGTGTATATAATTATTATTTATATAAACAAGTGTAATAGTGTATAGGATAAGTGTACGGAGAGTGTAAGTGCACGGAGAGTGTAAGGCAATGCAAAGTAAACTAGTTAAAATATAAAGAGTGGTTATAGTCTAGGTCTAAAAATGTGACCTGATTCTCTATAACCATCGCTCTGGTACCAATCTGTAACACCCCCAAAATATCACAGCGGAATGTAATATCATTGGGGTGCTACTTATTAGTACAACAGTCATAATCATAGAAAACGACTCTAAATGAGACGTTTTAAAAGTTTATTATTCGATTAAAATATAACATTAGAGTTACAAGAGGTCCTAAATAGTTTTAGAATACATAATATGTAAACATGAAAGTTTTTAAAAGTTTATCGAATGATATCAAGACGCAAGCCATCAAAACATTCTCCGTGCGACTTCGTGCTTGCCAAATACCTTAAGGACCTGAGATAAAACATGCTAAAAGGTCAACACAAAGGTTGAGTGAAATTCACAAGTTTATAAATAATTAATGGACCACAAGATTTCAGAGTTAAAATAATAATTGCAACAATTACAATTATGGGTAAATAATAATTGCTTTAAGCTCATGACACTCAAACTGACTGAAGGTTCATAGAATGAACCAATGCCCTGAAAGGTAAATTGCCATTTTACCTAAATTTCAAATATAGTACATTCGGTGGCCTATCCGGCCAACAAAAAAGGGATTCATCAATCCCAATAGGCCTATTCACAATATTTGCGTTCACTCGTAAGTGATTAATGGTTCATGATACATTAGGGTCTTATTTTGGCAATATCGGTACTTTTAGCAATAATGTGTTCTGATAAGCATACAGTTTAAAGCACTTGTTTCCAAATTGTAAAATAGCATGTATCTCCCCCAATGGGTTTATAAACAGTTTAAAGAGTTAAAGTGGGGCTATGAACTCACCAATGATGAAGTAGTAGAAGAAACGGAAAGTGTGCACGTCGAGAGAAGTCGCGAAAGTCACAAATGACCTAAATAAAATATAACACAACTTAGGCTCGGGGAAAATAATATGTGACGCTTATACTCAAGTTTTCATACAGTAAATAAACTTTTAATACCCCATGGTAATATAGTTAAGAGTTTTATAACAATTCGTGGTTCGAAATGATATTTATTTATGTTTATACGGGTTAATGTTTCAAAGCTGTTAGAAATTTGATAAAAATTTCGCACGAATCGGGTCGCCATTTCTAAACCGTAAAGGGTAAAAATATGAGTTTTATATGCTTGGAAAGGTATTAATCTGTAAATTTCAAAAATCAAGGCCTCACTCAACTGAGAACTTCATATCAAGGGTGAAATTACCAATTTACCCTTGTGTCTCTATGCAGTTAATTCCTGCAACCAGTTAGGCTTAGGAAAAAGGGTTGATCTTTTGTTCTACAGGTCTAATGGTCACAAGGCCTGTGGGAAAAGTTTCCTACATTTCTTAGATCAAACTTTCATGTTTTTATAAGCATATGGTTCTTGGTAAAATTTAGGAGTAATAGGCCTTTATGATCTGACATACACTTCTGGACTACTTTTAGTGTGGATTTTCTCAAATATTCCTCGGAATGAATTAGGACATGAGGTTTTTGGAAAAATAACCCTGAGACATAGGGAAACATCCCTGTATTTTTCTTTTAGGTTCAAAACTTACTGAGGTAAAAAGGGTGTGTCGTTTTTCCACTTTAAAAATATAGACAGATTCATCTTTTAAAAGTCATGACTTTCTTGGGCTCCTAAGCTAGATCTAGTGTATGAAATGTAATGACCAACCATGAAAAGCTCCTATGTATCCAAATATTACTTATTTACAGAAGTATAATAGATTTTTAAGCAAATATTATGGGTGTTTAACATGTATATCTTTGGTGAAATAGATCTATCATTACTAAAACTCTTACAACCTTGCATAACTCATCAAGAATCAAGCTTAGTTACCTATCTAACTCTTATTTTCCTATGACCACTTGATCAAATCATCCAAAATAATCAATGAAAGTGTTGTATACTTCTATCCAAGAAAACTTTCAAATAATTAAAGAGGTGATTAAAATAGTTAGAGAATCCTACCAAGATCACTAAAACCTTTAATCTTTCACTAGATTTGGACTAGAAAATCAAACAGCAAGGGTGTTCTTGGCTCTTGGATCTCATGGCATCAACAAACAAGGGAGGGAAAAATATGGTTTGCATGGGTTAGAAATGAGACCATGGTTTGATATAGTTGTTTTTGTGAGGTTTTATACTTGGATGAGATATGCATAACACTTGTCCATTTTGTGGACAAGTGTAATATTTTGTGAGTGAGTGGAGTCAAGAACAAAGGGGGGGGGGAGATTAGTGGGTTGATGTTGTTTTAAATTTGGGTTATAGTGTGTATTGAGGTATTAGTTTGGTCCCGGTAATTTACAACGTGGAGTTTTAAAGACATGAAAGTTGAGTAAATATCAAAACATAGTATATTTTGTAAAAATGGTTGCATTTGGTTTAAAATGAGTAATTTTGATGTTTCATTTATTTCCCGAGCCTTTCGGGGTGTTATAACGTTGTTAAAAGCTTAAAAAGCGAGCCAAAAACGCGGAAAATGTAGAAAGTGCACACTTCGCGTAGAAATTGAAAATTAAATTATTCCATATAAAAACAAGTACGTTGGGGAAATAAAATCATATAAATGGGTAAACTGGGCATAGTCTGAAGTAATTTAAAGTTTAAATGTACGCATTATGATGTACGCGAGTAACTTTTCCTGTAACAGCTAAGTTACTTAAAATAGAATAATTTAAGTAATTTAAAATAGTAAAAATAATGACCTCAAAATTGTGAATTGTTACACATGGCATGGTCATAGAAGACTCTGATGTATTTGGGACCGCTTTATTTCTTTTATGGGCTTATATTTCCGCAATATTTTTGGAATGCTGTAAACAAAATGATTTTGAATATGAAATTTCTTTTAAACGGTTGAGGTAAAACCGTTCTTTGTATTTTGTGTTGTGATACCAATTGAGTAGCACCCAAACATGTATGCTTCCGCTAAATCAGATTTTGGGGGTGTTACACTTAAACACTTCACAAAATGATTTTTCATGAAATGACTATTTGAGTTGGTTGACCTTGAGGATGAATAATGTTAAAGTCAAAGTGTGAAGTACAATTGGGAGTTTAGCATGGTTGGGTAGTTAAAAGACCAAAGTCCCAAGAAAATTCAATCCAGGTTCTCAATTGGGACTTTGGCCTATAAATACTCACCCTTGCCTCTTGTATTCCTCACCCTTTGCCATTATTCTTTCTCTCTAAATTCTTTTCTCTCAATCCTCTAATTCTCTCTTGTGTTCTTAATCTATCACATAACATTCTTTGAAAGAACACATATTCTTGCAAGGTAAGAATCACAAGAACCTAATCCACTCTTTTGATTGTGACGAGGGTCTTCTTCTCTATACCCTTTCTATTACAATCGAGTCTCTAGGTTAGGTTAGGGCTTGATTGAACAATCAAACATTTATTCATTCGATTTGGTTGTAAGGGAAGTCTTGTGTCGAGGTGACCAAGCCTAGATAATTGGGGATCTAGTTGGGGTTTGATACTTCCGGTAGGAAATCTTTGTGGTTGTGACAAATGGTAATTTTCCCACTAATATTTTAATAATAAATGTCAATTTATTATTACTCAACTGTGAAACTAAACATTTATGTGTTTACATATATATTACGGGAAGCAAACCCGCATGCAGTAGCGTACAATAACTCACCAAAACTATTTAAATTCATCAATAAAAGTGAATTTACAGTTTATAGACACCAACATAACAAAAACGAGAGGTTATCTTGTTTTTCCTGAAAACTGACACCGCACGCGTACCGACACCACATTAGTAAAGGTTAAACTTTATAATTCATTTTCAGAGTTAGCAAATTTATTTTACATCAGTATTGTAAAAACGGCTCCAGATTTATATTTTTCACGTTTACGTGAAACCGAGGTACCACAATTTTACCTCAGCTCGACAGAACACGGGGTATACACAATACATTATATAGTCAAAACAAACAAATAAAAATTTCCCTTCCCACTCACCCACATGGTACAGTATTCCCTATATCTATTTTTCTTCTTTATCCTGCTTCTTCTTTCTCCTTTTCGATCTCCACAACACACAAGACCATCTCCTTTTTTACTTCTGCTTGGTGAAGAAACCCAGGATATCCTATCCTCTTCTCCCATCGCCATCTATAGCTGATCTATAAGTGCTTTTTGCACTTCCCCAAGCCTTGTCGACACTCTAATCCGCTCCTAAAGGGGTCAAACATCCTCGAGATCAAAGAAGGGAGAGGGATATTAGCCAAAAATGGCGGAATCCATCCCTTAGAAGATCAAAAGTGAGTCAAGAAATTTCCATGAATTGTTCCATAAGACCACCGATTCCAGGAGAAGCAACCACACCAAAACCCATCTTACCTCAATCATATATCTTTATCGAAGGTTCAAGGAAAAGAAAGGGTGTGTGGAGTGCTTGGAACTCGGGTTGGACTCTTGTCTTTTAACTGTAATCGACTCTCATCTTCCTTGTAAGGTTAAATTCATCTCATTTTGGTTGTCATTCGCTTTTGTTGTTCTTGAAATTCTGCGTATATATTATTTTGTTGTCGATATGAATTTTATAGTTAATGAGTTGGTTGAATGATGTGTTGTTGTGGTGTGGTTAAAAGAAATTTTGAAATTTAGAACTAGTGTAACTCGATTAAGGATCGGTTTTGGCTCAAGAACATAGTATATATGTCGATAAAAATGGTGTTTGGTGTCTCGATAATCTCACTCAGTCGACCCTGAACCGAATGTGGTGATTGGCAATCTAAGAAAGAAACGTTTAGGCTAAGTCGAGCTTGAGTCATTGTGGCTAGGATTGTGTTAGATCGATGTGTTGTAGTCAAGTTCACATCTTGTTCGGCTTTGTTTATCCACATATATGTCCCAGCGAATGGTGTTCATTAGGATTCGGATCATTGTGTTTGCATTAAGAGTTTTGATTAGTCAAATTGTGGTCTAAAACGTGTTCACAAGGTGTTTGTAATATGGTCGAATGGGGTAAAATTCATACTAAAATATGAGTTCGATCCGGGTGAAGTGTTAGTACGCAAGATTTGCGTTTACAGTCGTTTTGGCTTGCCCTTGTACACGATACGTGAGTTGAGTTTTACTCTACTCAAAGGTAAACCGAGAGCTCGTGGTCTAAGTCATGTCATGTGGTCTTCGATATTTATTCAAGATTATATCTTTTAGGTGTTTTCTTGAGTCATTGGTCTAGATAGCCTCGAACTCGCGTGTAAAAAGAGGTTCTAGTCATATGTTGTTATGTTGAAACCGAGAGACTTTGTGTTATGATCACAAGGTTCATCTAAAAACTCGGTTAACACACACTTTTTGCTTTTGTTTGAGTCGACCATTTGGTCGTTAGCAACACCTATTTGGGTGCGCATTTCATTAGTCTTACAAAGGCGTAAAAATAAGACCAAAACCCTTGTAAATCAAGCCTTGGTCGAACTCAAGTTCGAACCATTTTCTTCCTCCAAAGGCTGCTCCAATCGAAAATATACCAACTCCCTTACTGCTTCTAAAACTTATGTACACTGGAATTTGAATCCCTTAAGTGGGCTGGTGTAATAGTCCATCAAACCAACTCCTCTTGAGTCCTTATAAATAACCAAAGATTGGGCCGAACCCCATGTGGAAATATAAGGCAACAGGCCGCTGGTCATTGCAGCCCAAGGAGGGTGAACAAAATTCGGTCTGCTTATTATAAAGCGTGGGCCACAGCCCACTCCGTCACGAACATAAATATTTTGGCAACTTTGGAATAATCCGTCCCGAATTTACTAAGTCGTGGTCATTACCGTACAAATAGTCGTTAAAGAAAATCATTACAACTTTATATTAAAACACCGCAACTAATATTGTTTCGTTACATGTCATAAAATAAGCACTCGATATGCATATAAATATATCACTCGGGACAATTTAAATACCCAACGTGAGTTTATTTACAAAAGCTTAAATTGTTGTAATGAAAAACATATTTTCATACTTAACGATATATACAAACCACTTGAAACACTGAAATGGGAAATATAAACAAATTTATTGTTTACATGGCATATTACTCGAAATTATTTTATCAAAACTTATTTAAGTCCTTAGATCATGAAACGGTTATTTTACAAACACAAATTTACAATTTTGTTAAAAAATGATTTCTTGCATACACGAATTATTAACACGTCGTGAAATAATGTAAACCATGATGAGAACTTTTTCAAACGTAACATTTCTTTACAAAGACCATATGTATATACGAATATATATATACACACATACACTCACTCAATGAAAACGTTTCCATATGTCGTCAACATTTGACACGTGATAATAATTGTCCTCCGTATGTAATCTCCCGATTTCTGTCAATCCGAAGGTTTCCTTCGTTTTAACCTTTCTCTAAAGAACACTTGTACACTTACAATGATCCAACATCTACAAATGTTAAAAACATTGTTCCAACTTAAATGCTGCCACACCAGCAACAACAACATGAACTCTTTAAAACATTTGGAATTCTTGAATTCGAACTGTGAACTAAAATAAACCTTACTAATCTAGGTCGCGTGTCGGTGCTGAACTCTGTCTGAACAATTTTTTGATCTGACTGCTATTTATCAAGGTGAGTTTATAGCCCCACACTATTTAAACTTGTTTTACTATTGGGGTGAGAAACATGCAAAAACTATTTTAAGGACCAAACTATTGTCTATGCTATTACGTGGTTTAGCCTAAGCCCTGTTATGTCCCTCTATGCCTAACTCATGAACCGTCAATTCCTGCTGGGAAGCGCGAGTGTTATAAATAGATCTATTGGGAGTAACGTCCCCGTTTGGGTTGACCGGATAGGCAAACGAACGTATACCATATCGAAACTACAAGTGTCTGGGATACACACTTGCCGGGCCACTGATGTTTAACATGCTTCTAGAGCATGCACACAAGTTATAGCTTCGGTTGTATGAACTTAGTGCTAATGTAATAGACTGTATTTTTATATGACATTGCATGGGTTGTAATGTTCATATGCTAAACTCCTGGTCCAACTGCTTATTGATAAACCTATGAACTCACCAGCTTTTTGTTGACTTTTAGCATGTTTTTCTCAGGTGTTTAAGCTGACTGATATGACAAGGTGGTGGCAGGGCAAGGGTCATAGACTACTATCTGAATATTGTGGGTTTTTTTATTTATTATGACTTGGTTTTGTCTGGGACAACTAAATTTGTGGGCCTCACTTTATTAACTTAAAACGATGTTGAAACAATATTTTCATGATTTAATGAATTGAAACGGAGTATGTATTCCGTTCTTTATTACCTTGTGTTGTGATTATCAATTTAGCAGCACCCCAGGACCCGAATGCTTCCGCAAAGCCATATTTTGGGGGTGTTACAGTGGTTAAGTCGAATCACGAGTCCTTTAGGGTGGTTTCCGAGGGCAGAATACCGTTGGTGAGTAGCTCTTCTTAGTGAGCACCGATCTTTATGCATATCGGTGGAGTGAAGTTGTAATGGTTTGTAGTCCTCCGAAATGATTATACTTAGTGAATAGTATAGTGTCGTGGATTCGCAACTGGACATACGGATGGTATAAACCCCCCATCCCAAACCAGTATATATCGTAGTGTCTCTCTACTTACTTTATATATGTAACACCCCCAAATTTCCGCAGCAGAACAGTATTGTCAAGGGGGTATTACTTCATAATATAGATCAAGGTATAGAAAACGACCTCTAAATGAGACGTTTTGAAATGTTACCATTCGAATTGTTAAAATCAGAGTTAATACAAAGGTTCCAAAGTAAAGTTACATAAAAGTTTTCAAAGTGTATCGAATGATAAAGATAAGATATGAGTCCCCGAAGTATGCAATGACTCTAAGATCCATGCATCCACTATCGCCTTAATAACCTGAGATAAACATGCTAAAAAGTGTCAACCAACGGTTGGTGAGTTCATGGAGTTTAGTTTAAAATGTAAAGCATTTGAATAAAGATTTCACTGCAAAGGCATTGTAAATCCACTCAGTCCCAAGCCCCACCCATACAAGACTTGCAACCTGTGTGTTTACAACCCACTGCTAACATAGTATGAATATCAAAGATTTCCCCTGCAAAGGCATTGTAAATCCACCCAGTCCCAAGTCCCGCCCATATAAGACTTGCAACCTGTGTGTTTACAACCCACTGCTAACATATGAGTAGAATAGATGTGTATACGATTACTTAAATAAAATCACACGAAAGAGTCTATGCATAAGCTACACATACTGGGAGCCTACTTCCCAAAGGTTTACTGGGAGCCCACTTCTCAAAGACAAGTGGGAGCCTACTTCCAAAGACTACTGGGAGCCTACTTCCCAAAGACGACTGGGAGCCTACTTTCCAAAGACAAGTATAAAGACGTATCGTATCATAAAAGTATAAATGTTTGAGTACTTGCAACACAAAGCAAATCATATAGTTGATAAACGAGTAAATTATTTCTAAACATGTTAACAATGCATAATGTATCTTGACTACTAATGCAAAATGTATTAAAGTACTTGTAAAAGTAAATGAATATAGTTGAGCATGTATCTCTCCCAAGAGTAAATCAAAACGTATAAAAGTAGGGGCTATGAATACTCACAGTAATATGTAAAGGTTTAGAATACTTGTAAAAGTAATTGAAACTAGTTAAGCATGTATCTCCCCCAAAGAGTTAATAAACCATTAAATGATAGAAATTGTGGGGCTATGACTCACCTTATCTGTAAAGGTCAAAGTGAAGTTATGTCAAAAGTATCACGGGAAAGGCTCCAACACACGACCTGAATAATAGGGAAGTCTGAGATTTCGATGGTTTAAGATTGACACGATGTGAATAATGATTGTGGAAAAGTGTCGGATAACGGATTGGATTGTGATGTGAATGAATGATATGCTTAAAATGTTTAAAGCTCAAAAATAATATTATATATAATATTATCATGTTTTTATGTTTATTGAATCAGTAAATATCGTTTTCTCGAAATTTGGTGGATGATAAGTTATGCTTGTTTGTTAAAAGTTACGTTACGTAAATATAAACGTAACATTTGTTAAATAAATAAAGTGTACGTATCAAAAAATGGATTTTAAGTACAAAAAGGTATAAAACATTAGTGAGATAATAAGTAAAATTAAGATACTGTATGGTCCTTGTAGTTTCATGAAATTTGCACATTTAACCCTAACAGTGTAATATTTGCACCGTTAGTCCTCGGTTAAGTAATATTTATTTTATAAGTCCAAAAAGGTTCAATTATGACATTTTATGGTTCATAGTTAATGTTTTAACCTTTCCTACCCATAATTTACAGAAATGACAGTTTAGTACTTATTTTTCCGAAAGTTACACTTTTGACCCTAATAGTAAACATGTTTTGCAAAACAAGTCGAAAATGTACAAAAATAAGGTGAAAAGTATTCCGAAAGTTTTAACAACTTTAAAAAGCTTATTCAAGTTTAGGAAACTGCTTATTATTCGAAAAGAGCTTATTTTCAACTTAATGGGCTTTTTATTGAAATATTCAAAGCCCATTAAGAGTTTATGATCCGAGGGGTTTTAAACGAGTTTGGGCCTGAATTTGGGCTTAATTTATGGTCCTGAAAATATATTCCAATTGCTTATTGCCCAGCTTATTCTAATGTGCTTATTAGGCTTTTAAAAGTCCAATCGATATACATATGTTTTTAAAACTGTGTTCGACAGCCATAAGCTTGATCGAATAAAAGGGTATCAAATGAGATTATTAGTGGAAACTTAAAACAACAATTTAATAAATGAGCTTATGGAGAATTGAGACAAGCTATAAAATTGATATGGTGTATATATGATCCCTTAGCCCATTTCTTATCGATATAACTGATGCGTGCGTGCGAGTGCTCTAATTAATACCCACGGTATGTCGTTGTGGTTTTAGCAGTATTCAAGTTTTAAATTTATATTTAGCCAACTTATCAATAACACACACACTTTAACGAGCAGTGCACCCGGTCAGTATGTATATAATGGTAAGTAGAGTGTCGATCACTAAGAGTGGAACGTATTATATAGTTATTCTAATCAGTATTTTAATATCTTAAGTTAGCTATACAACCTAATTTAACGCAAGGGGGTTCAGCCTGAGAGACTGGCACGATTTGGTTGCAATTAAATAATAAACTAACTAATAGGCACGAATCAGCGAATAGCACACACGTACACAGATAAATACTCGAGACAATAAGAAGACCTGTCCTGATAGTTAAGTAGCTTGTCACTTGTTTTATTGCTAGTTTTATATGAAGTGTATAGTTCGATGCAACGCACCGAGATTAAGTCCTTTCTCGTTGGTTCTAATCTTATCGGCGAGTAAACCCTTAATTATTACTTATGACTATCCCATTTATCTTTCTTCCTACTTTTCTACAGACGATAGAATGCATAGGTGATCTAATAAATAGGCGAGGAAGGGGCATGGCGACCCAAGCAATGCTCAGCTAGACACAGAGGTTATCAATGCACTAATAAAAGTCACCAAAGACATCAACATATAAACTTTAATTAATGGGAAAGCAATTTTAAGGGGAGTTGAAGTGAATGATAACATAACACAAGCCCATCAATCCTGATCAATTAAAGTGTACTAATACAATAAAACAAAACTACTTAATGAATTGAATACATGCAGGACCTTCTTACAGCTCTCGTATCTTCGTTCAAGGTGTGTCTTGTGCTGCTATCACGACTGAATTCGGCCTAGGGCTTCTGTCCTTCGAATATCGTACCTCCACAAAAGTCTCTTAAAGTCGTCTGACTTTGGGGTATTTATAGTTTCTGTCTGAGGTAAGATGCGGCGCATCTAATAAGTAGATGCGGCGCATTGACTTAACTTCGCGTGGGGTCCAAGATTAATATATTCAGGAATATTCGTACACCGCCAGAAGATGCGGCGTAACTCCATTTATAGATGCGGCGCATGTCCTCTTGTATCTTGGATCGTATCTTGTGAAATCTTGATAGTGATGCGCCGTATGTAATAAGTAAGATGCGGCGCATCTGGAGCAGAATGTCTTGATCTTGTACATTTCAGTAGACTCTTAACTTCTTGCTTGTTTTGCTCCATAATTAGTCCAAAATCGCCAAGTTTCACCAAATGCTTGTTTTTACCTGAGAATTACAAAAGTAAACGATTAAGTATCAATCCTCACAGATAATATAATAAAACAAGTCAAATAAATAGGATAAATGATAGTAATAAAATGTACTTATTTGAGTTCATCAAATATCCCCCCAATTGAACTTTACTTGTCCCCAAGTAAACCTTAGAATTAATCTTATGAAAATGTATCCTAAAAGATATTAGGATTTATTTTTATATTTAAGCATGTATTCATTTTTGTCATAATCACACAACCAAACACTTAATGAATTAGAAGTAAAATAAAATAATTCGATAAAAGCAAATCTAATCGTTTAACTGTCCAGTCGTGACGAATATTCTATCATAAGCTTGGCAAGTATACACATCTCCCCCACTAAAGCCAAGGAATAACAAGTCTAAAGCGGTAAAAAGGGTTTTGAGGCTTAAGGGTTAATCATTCTCATCTCTATCGATCTCAAATTCCAGAAAAGGCGACAAAATCACAAATACATGATCGAATCCACGAACACGATACTTGTAATTGCTCAAATCCTTAACTCGAATAGGCTAAAGATAGGTCCAAATTTTACCAATAATATTATATCAAAATGTGCGACAAAACCCCGAAACTAATATAATCCGGAATGTCGAAAATAACCCCGAATTTAAAATCTTGAGAACATACGAATATTATTTAAGTGACAATTAACCTAAGTTTAATAAACAAATAAAACCTTACAATATACAAAGTTGAAAAAAAAAAAAAAAAAAAAAAAGAAAAGAAAAGAAGATAAGTATGCCGCCCCCCCCCCCCCTTGAACCAAAACAAGGCCATGTTCATGATTTGCAAATAAATGGTAAGTCTCTAATTGATTGATAATCCTTCCTAAGTTAACACAAACCCAATTTTCGGTTATACTTATCCCCATATACCGATCTTGAAATCAAAAAAAAAAAAAAAAAAAAAAAAAAAAAAAAAAAAAAAAAAAAACCCTAGCAAACCAAAATCTTCGGCCTTCATCTTTCTTGCTGCTGCCACGCCTCAAAAACCACCCAAGAAGGCTTCAAATCTTGTTCCTAATTCGTGTTTTATCATCACAAGGTAAGTCCCTAAAATCAACGATGATCCATTCGAATTTTATGCATCAAAAACTAATCAAAACAACCATGTTTTCTTCCTTTTGGGCTGCTGTCTCGACGCAAGAAGAAGGGGAGAAAAAGAGAGCTTCGTGTGGTTTTGTGATTATCGTCGTGTTCGTGTTCTTCGTGGTCTACGAGGGTATTGTATCCCCTTATTTATTCGATCTTTGTTTCTTGTGTTTCTTTTGATTTGAGTCGAATTAAACACAAAACTAACCACATGAAATCAAAGAATTAACAAAACCCTAAAAACGTGTATGTATGAATCGGCTGAGTTTTGTGTGAAATAATTCGTTATGATTATGTTAAATATGTTATAGAAGGACCTAATATATGTTATGGACTCAACCAAAATCGTTTGGAGTGAAAAACTAATGATTTGGATGGTAAAAACCTTAAAATGGATATGTTGCTGTGTGGACTGATTCTGAGTTCGAATTTTGTTCAACTTTAAACGGCTGTAACTTTATGATGGAATCGAGTTTTTGAGTGTTTTAAAATCCCAAAACTAAGTTCATTGAAAGAGCTATCTGGGAAAATTTAGTTTGTAATTTTTAGAGGCCTGGAAGGGTACTTTTTGATTTTTAGAAAATTATGTGTCTGATCGGATTTGTGAGTCTGGAAAATTAGTCCGGGTTTTTGATTTTTAATTTTCAAACCGTGTCGAGTTAGGAGGAGTCCTTTGAACTGGGTAATCTATAATATGTATACTACTTCTTGGAATTTTTATAGATTTTTGTGAATTTTTCTTAAAGGGTTTCTAATTGATAACTTTTCGTATAGTAAAATTACTCAGAAATCTGGACGAGTTGAGAAAATGGATTTTTAGTACGTACCTATACTATATAATAAAATCTGGAAAAATTTGATAAAATACTTTAGATATATGAGCATCTCTGGGAATTTTTGGAAATTTTAATACTGAGTTCTTATACGATTTATAATTTATGGAAAACCTGACAAATTCGTACTTAAAACTGTGTGATGTTATAAAAGGGTAAAATTGTGAACTAAAGGGTGTGATGTGTTTATTGTGTAACCTAAAGGGTGTAAATGGATATTTTGCTAAAATCAAAGGTCATAACTTATAAAATCTGTAACTTGATGATATTTTCATATTATACCCTAAACTTATGATAATTACCTAATGAACCCTAAATTATGAAAACTACTATATGAACACTAAAACTTTGTAAATGACATTATGAATCCTAAGATATGAATATGATCATCTCTAATCCTTTAATTTGAAATACGAGAACGTTAATGATCAAAGTTACTTAACATGGAATGAGAACTAAAATGAAACCTTTCGATGATATGAAACTTAAGAGAACTTATGTGTATTTGTAGATCGGGTGAAGAGGGAGTGATCATCCATCCCTATTCTTTTGTTGCCTTGATATTTGGTGTGCTTTTTCGAGGTACGGATATTCTGTCTTACTCTAAGACGCGTTGCTTCGTACATTTATGCTTTCCCTTTTCAGTAGGGATATTTCTTATGATTCGATGACTGCTATGATTCCCTTTTGTTTGATTCTTGGCATTTCATTGTATGACTGCCATTCTTATATGATTCATTCTGACATTTGTTTAAATGTCTCTGCTGTGATATGATTATGTGTTTGCCATGATTTGTTGAGATACACTTTCGTTTCTCTTGCTATGCTTTGACTTTGATTATGATTTGGTATGATATGATAGATCTGTGCTTGAGCTTAACTAGTTCTGGAGGTACCAGGACCATGTCTAGGATGGCACCCTAGGCATGACACTCCCGTAGAGGTGTGATAGATCTACGGCGTTCCCCCTTATGTGTATGTATTATTTGTGATCACTATTGGCCATTTATGTGTGTGTGTGACCAGTCTAGTACTGGCATACATACTTTTGATGGGAGCGTATGGATGCATCCTAGGATTTATGTGTATGTATGATTATGGTGACCAGGTGGTGTGTGCCTTACACTCCTTCTCACACTTTTGGTACTTAGAGGTCTCCCCTCTTCGTACACTGATATGATATGATATGATATGACATGATATGATATGATTTGACGGATTTTGTATGGAGTTCATATGGCACATCCTTATATGACATTTTCCTTATTTCCATTTCGTTCTTATATTCAGTTCTTATTCAGTTCTCATGTACTCTTAACTTTTGATATGCTTTGATTCGTATGACTTATGACTTATGACTATGTTTTCGTATCTTTCTTTCCTTCGTTGCTTATGCTTATTTACTCTTATGATTTGTTATTCGTATATATCCGTTCACTGGGCTTTTTAAGCTCAGCCGCATTTCTTTTCCTGCGGCAGGTTTTTAGTAGGAAGCTGGGTATGAGTGGAGATTATCTTTGACTTAGAAGCTATTCCGGATTAGAGATGACTAGAAGAGACGATATTTTGACTTAGTAATCTTTGTAATTCATTTGTAACCCTTGTAGTTTCAGATTTTCTCTTTGTAACCTTTGAAATTCGTTTTGTATTATTTAGTCATATGCTTATGTGTGCTTTGATACGTCACCATAACGTGATACTTCTACCCTTATTGGGTTGGGGTGTTACAATTATGGTATCAGAGCGACAGGCTGCGACTTGTAATGCATTTACCCTTGACCTGTGTAAGTTTGGGACCACTACGTTTCCATTGTAGGCGCTCATAAGACGACCTTTGAGAAATTTATTTAGGATTCCCCATTGGAACATAAGTTATAACCGGTGAGGAATGGGTAGACTAGGACATCTATGTAAGTAGCATTGCTTCCGCATTACTCTGATTCGTGCTTATGCCTTTAGATATGCCTTGTAAGAACATTTGTTTCAGAAGCTATAAGGTTTTGCAACCTAAGCTTAGTAACCAAGTAAGATTGGAATGCCTTAAGAACCGTATGGATGCCTTACACAATTTAGGTTTCACTTCCTGATTTTGACCTCCAACTCCGAGTTGTTTTGATAAACAGTTTGATACCTTTCTGACCATCCTGAAGGTCATTCAACCGTTATGTGTTTGACACATTATGTGAATTCATTACTTATGCTGGATATGGAATGTATCATCTGATACTACTTGAATCTGCATAACCCATTGCTAATCCTATGCGAACTCTGATAATTTTTGAACCACAGATATAGGAAGATTTGTTTCCTCCCTTAGTATGACCTGTGAAGATATTGGATAGACATTAGGCTGCTCGTTTGACGCGATCTTTTCCTTCGTATTTTGATCCTGACGTTTGCTTTGTCTTCAGTGTTCGTTTTGATCCCTATGTCCGGGTTAGTCTGAGTAGAAGAAGTTGTGGGACCAGGTTCCATCTCCTCTATGTGTTGACGGTGAGAAGTTTCGTCTGCGTGATCGTGTTATAAGGCGTTGGATGCCGGTTTCTGTTGTAGTGTGATTGGACGTCGGACGAAAGAGTGTCCGAAGTGAATGGTAACAACCGTAAGAATGAGAATGATTGACAGCAATCTGCCGAGGTTCGAGTGTTTGCTCTGACCAGGGACCAGGCTGCTGATACATCAAGTACCATTTCGGTTATTCCTTACTTATACGATCGTGCGGCGTGGTTTTATTTGATATGAGAACGACATACCATGTGGTGTTCTTTTGCTTTTCCTAAGCACATTAAGTCCCCTCTGCATTATTAAATTGTTACTCCTAATTCTATTTCTATGAGAATCTTGTGACTATCCATCACGAGTGTAGATTTTCGTGTTCGGTTGAGGATGTTTGAAGATCAACTTCATTCTGCTAATCTGATTCCTTTGGGAATGTTTGATTCGATTCTGGTAATGTAATTGTTGACTGAGCATTGAGATGCTAACCATAGTTATGATTTTGTCACCTCTGACGACTTATGAAACTCAGACTCCATGCCCAGGTTTCTGACCTGGCATACTATGATGATCACCTTGCTTTGAAATTTCGTATATTAATCCCTCGCGTTTGTGAAGATATTCCGTTTGATGTAACTCGCTCGAGAGTTTTCGATGATGAATTGCGCGATGTATTCTTTGATGGACTACCAAGATTTCCCCTCGAATGTAATTGTTTTGATCCGTTTATTAGAATGTGTTTTGTCCCGACTTGAGGTAGACTGTGATTGCAATAAAGGCATGTGTATATGATGCAAGTATTATGACGTCTGGCCAGCGTGATAATAGTTACATCATATACCTTGAATTTATTGGAGTCATAGAATGTCTTGAGGAGTGCCTGAGGTCAGTATGTTATTTGAATCAGAACTCTATCCGTGTGTAAGCGACGTTTTGCCTGTTTCCGAAATCCCTTACGGACGACATACGTTGAATGGAGAGTATTGAAGGACCTACTTCTAGGAAGTGGTTTATCCGTCTGTGTGCATCTCTGTGTTGTGTTTCAGTTTGGTTATGAAGAAGGATGATGGTGGTATGAGGTTGTTCTTGGAATTCTGGAATCTTAGTAGCATGATGATTAGGACTGATATCGTTATCGATGATTTATCTAATCAACTTCAGGGTGAAGTTTTCTCTATGATAGATTTGTAATCTGACTATGTCATTTTCATGTGAAGGAGCAAGATGTTCCTAGCATTGATTTGTATCCGTTATAATTTCTATGAGCATGGTGATGCCAATCGTATTGGCTACTGCTCCGACTATTCTTGTGAGTTTGACGAATCGTGTATTTCATGAATGTTTGGACAATTGTCATGGTATGACGATTTACTATATTCAGGGACGAAAGAGAACCACGGGAATCATCCTTGTATTTTGGTGAAGAATTTCCACGTCAGAAGAACTCGAAGTAAGTTTCTTGAACAGTATAATTTTGGTAGGGATGAAGAATAAGTTGGAGAACTTTTGGAAATTTTAGAGGGATTTTGTTTCTACGTGAGAAGAAGTTCAGCTATGTCCTTAGGTTATACGGAAAGATTGCTAGTGATGCATCTATGCAGATAAACCGTGGGAGGCGAACTAGACTGAAGATTGTTTATGACGGTTGTGAAGAAGCTCAGGAGCAAGGTGGTGGAATTATGATCTATGTAGAAGATTTGAATGAAACGGTTATGCTCGAAGCTCCCCGTTCTTTTCGCTCTATACATATTAGTTGTACTATTATGTAGAGACTTGTAGCATAAATGATGACGGGATGGTATGACAACGGATGTGAATTACTTTGATGGCAAGTGTCTAGCATGTCAACAGATTGGGAGTTAGCATCAGCGTGTGAGTGGTTTTCCTCATTTTAGATGTTGGTATGAAGACGTGGGATATAAACTGTTAGCAACTTTGTAACGGGATTTATGCTCACGTTGGGAAGAACAAACTGATGTAGGTTGTAGTGAATCGTTCAACTTGGTGGCTCACTTGGAAGATCGGCAGAGATTTAATTCAACAGAAGATTATTCAAGCTCCTTGGCGCACCTGCAGTGATCGTGTCAGAAAAACCGAGTTTTGTTTTACACTTCCAGAAGAAATGCAGAATACCTTCAAGATAAGCTCAAGATTTTATGGCAACTACTCACCTTCAAACGGATGGACCGACAGAACAGCTATGTTGAAATTGAAGATGTATAGGACGGAGAGTTTGACAAGTGTATTGACATGATTGAGTTTGCCTACGGAGATGTAGAACACTTTTGGATTGGATTAAGTTGGAGATTCCTGGTTTGAGGCCCGGAATTGATTTCTGTGATTGGTGAATTAGTTATCCTTGTGGAAGAAAACCTTGAATGGTTGACTATGAAATTTGTATGTTTCGTGCGATATCCCCGTTGTGGAGAGTTATGCATTTTAGGCGTATGAAGAAGATCTGAGTCACGAATGCGTTAATCCTTTGAGTCGTTGTTTTCCATACGACTATTCGATCTATTCCGTTATGCCCTCCGATACGTTTCGATCCTCTGTTATGTGCTTAGTTTCTCGCCTGTACGACTACGATAACTCTTTGATGTGTTTCATCCGTATGATTATTCGATCTATTTTGTTTTGTTTCTTATGCATTTCGACCCTCCGACTTATACTCTATTGATCGTCGGTACGACTATGCTAACCATCTCATTATGCGTTTTGATATAAGTTAATATTTCGAGTTATACTCGAGTGATCATCCGTACTATTATACTATCTATCTCTTATAGAACTCTTGATACTTTGATGATTCGTCACGTGCTTCATTGACCGGTGGTACGTTCCTTAGTTCGATCAGTATCTGGTTGGAAATGATGAGAGCTTCTATAATTATGCGCTAGTTCCCTTTTCGTTAAGAATCTGGACTGAGTTGATGAGATTTTACTCTTTAGTACTACCTTCGTATTGCTTTCAGGCATGAGTGTTTCATGTATCTCTGTGTGAGATTTAAACCGTTATCCGCTACATTGATGCTTCGTATTCCTTGGAACGAATTTGTTGTGAATTATGAGAGCCTAGGGCTTTTCTATGATTTTGATCAGGTTGGCGAGGTATCTCATCGCTTGGCGTTACCTCCCCATTTATTCTTCGTATGCGATGTATTCCACGTGTCACTTCTTCGTGAGTATGAGTAGTATCCGCCTCACGTTGTGTTTTGCCCATTCGATTGGATTCGGGAAAACCTTTCGTATAGTAAAGAACCTGAGGCTGTTTAGGGCATCAGGAAAGAGTCATGAGAACTAAAACCATTCCGTTCGTAAAGATTCTTTGGAAGAACCATCCTGAGAGCGAGGCTACTTGGGAAACCGAAGAGTCGATACGATCCGATTATCCGCATTTCTCTTTTTGATTTGGTACGTATTCATTTCGTTATTGCTTTCGATTTCGCATTTCATTTCGACTTCGCACTTCAATTTTCGAGGACGAAAAATTTTTTTTAAGAGGGGAAGAGTTGTAAAACCCCGAAACTAATATAATCCGGAATGTCGAAAATAACCCCGAATTTAAAATCTTGAGAACATACGAATATTATTTAAGTGACAATTAACCTAAGTTTAATAAACAAATAAAACCTTACAATATACAAAGTTGAAAAAAAAAAAAAAAAAAAAAAAAAAAAGAAAAGAAGATAAGTATGCCGCCCCCCCCCCCCCCCCCCTTGAACCAAAACAAGGCCATGTTCATGATTTGAAAATAAATGGTAAGTCTCTAATTGACTGATAATCCTTCCTAAGTTAACACAAACCCAATTTTCGGTTATACTTATCCCCATATACCGATCTTGAAATCAAAAAAAAAAAAAAAAACCCTAGCAAACCAAAAACTTCGGCCTTCATCTTTCTTGCTGCTGCCACGCCTCAAAAACCACCCAAGAAGGCTTCAAATCTTGTTCCTAATTCGTGTTTTATCATCACAAGGTAAGTCCCTAAAATCAACGATGATCCATTCGAATTTTATGCATCAAAAACTAATCAAAACAACCATGTATTCTTCCTTTTGGGCTGCTGTCTCGACGCAAGAAGAAGGGGAGAAAAGAGAGCTTCGTGTGGTTTTGTGATTATCGTCGTGTTCGTGTTCTTCGTGGTCTACGAGGGTATTGTATCCCCTTATTTATTCGATCTTTGTTTCTTGTGTTTCTTTTGATTTGAGTCGAATTAAACACAAAACTAACCACATGAAATCAAAGAATTAACAAAACCCTAAAAACGTGTATGTATGAATCGGCTGAGTTTTGTGTGAAATAATTCGTTATGATTATGTTAAATATGTTATAGAAGGACCTAAATATGTTATGGACTCAACCAAAATCGTTTGGAGTGAAAAACTAATGATTTGGATGGTAAAAACCTTAAAATGGATATGTTGCTGTGTGGACTGATTCTGAGTTCGAATTTTGTTCAACTTTAAACGGCTGTAACTTTATGATGGAATCGAGTTTTTGAGTGTTTTAAAATCCCAAAACTAAGTTCATTGAAAGAGCTATCTGGGAAAATTTAGTTTGTAATTTTTAGAGGCCTGGAAGGGTACTTTTTGATTTTTAGAAAATTATGTGTCTGATCGGATTTGTGAGTCTGGAAAATTAGTCCGGGTTTTGATTTTAATTTTCAAACCGTGTCGAGTTAGGAGGAGTCCTTTGAACTGGGTAATCTATAATATGTATAATACTTCTTGGAATTTTTATAGATTTTTGTGAATTTTTCTTAAAGGGTTTCTAATTGATAACTTTTCGTATAGTAAAATTACTCAGAAATCTGGACGAGTTGAGAAAATGGATTTTTAGTACGTACCTATACTATATAATAAAATCTGGAAAAATTTGATAAAATACTTTAGATATATGAGCATCTCTGGGAATTTTTGGAAATTTTAATACTGAGTTCTTATACGATTTATAATTTATGGAAAACCTGACAAATTCGTACTTAAAACTGTGTGATGTTATAAAAGGGTAAAATTGTGAACTAAAGGGTGTGATGTGTTTATTGTGTAACCTAAAGGGTGTAAATGGATATTTTGCTAAAACCAAAGGTCATAACTTATAAAATCTGTAACTTGATGATATTTTCATATTATACCCTAAACTTATGATAATTACCTAATGAACCCTAAATTATGAAAACTACTATATGAACACTAAAACTTTGTAAATGACATTATGAATCCTAAGATATGAATATGATCATCTCTAATCCTTTAATTTGAAATACGAGAACGTTAATGATCAAAGTTACTTAACATGGAATGAGAACTAAAATGAAACCTTTCGATGATATGAAACTTAAGAGAACTTATGTGTATTTGTAGATCGGGTGAAGAGGGAGTGATCATCCATCCCTATTCTTTTGTTGCCTTGATATTTGGTGTGCTTTGTCAAGGTACGGATATTCTGTCTTACTCTAAGACGCGTTGCTTCGTACATTTATGCTTTCCCTTTTCAGTAGGGATATTTCTTATGATCCGATGACTGCTATGATTCCCTTTTGTTTGATTCTTGGCATTTCATTGTATGACTGCCATTCTTATATGATTCATTCTGACATTTGTTTAAATGTCTCTGCTGTGATATGATTATGTGTTTGCCATGATTTGTTGAGATACACTTTCGTTTCTCTTGCTATGCTTTGACTTTGATTATGATTTGGTATGATATGATAGATCTGTGCCTGAGCTTAACTAGTTCTGGAGGTACCAGGACCATGTCTAGGATGGCACCCTAGGCATGACACTCCCGTAGAGGTGTGATAGATCTACGGCGTTCCCCCTTATGTGTATGTATTATTTGTGATCACTATTGGCCATTTATGTGTGTGTGTGACCAGTCTAGTACTGGCATACATACTTTTGATGGGAGCGTATGGATGCATCCTAGGATTTATGTGTATGTATGATTATGGTGACCAGGTGGTGTGTGCCTTACACTCCTTCTCACACTTTTGGTACTTAGAGGTCTCCCCTCTTCGTACACTGATATGATATGATATGATATGACATGATATGATATGATTTGACGGATTTTGTATGGAGTTCATATGGCACATCCTTATATGACATTTTCCTTATTTCCATTTCGTTCTTATATTCAGTTCTTATTCAGTTCTCATGTACTCTTAACTTTTGATATGCTTTGATTCGTATGACTTATGACTTATGACTATGTTTTCGTATCTTTCTTTCCTTCGTTGCTTATGCTTATTTACTCTTATGATTTGTTATTCGTATATATCCGTTCACTGGGCTTTTTAAGCTCAGCCGCATTTCTTTTCCTGCGGCAGGTTTTTAGTAGGAAGCTGGGTATGAGTGAAGATTATCTTTGACTTAGAAGCTATTCCGGATTAGAGATGACTAGAAGAGACGATATTTTGACTTAGTAATCTTTGTAATTCATTTGTAACCCTTGTAGTTTCAGATTTTCTCTTTGTAACCTTTGAAATTCGTTTTGTATTATTTAGTCATATGCTTATGTGTGCTTTGATACGTCACCATAACGTGATACTTCTACCCTTATCGGGTTGGGGTGTTACACAAAAAGGGCGACAAAATCATAAATACATAGCCGAATCCATGACTACGATACTTAAGATTGCTCAAATCCCTAATCTCAATAAATCAAAGGTTTGGTTGGATAAAGAATAATACAGGGTATGGATAATATTTGGGATATAAATTGGTGTAAAAATGAAAAATAAACAAAACAAATAAATTAAAATCCTAAGTGTGGTTAATCACTATCCCAACCATCCCATGAATAAGACTCATATCACTGAATAACTCACGCGAGTTGTGTGTCGTATTTGAGAGAAAACGAGTCCAAGTAATGGTGAGTTGATCGAGTGCTATAAGAGTTTTAATAAAACTTATAAGACTTGGATTTGGCTTGTGAATAGTAACAGGCCAAGAAAATTGGGCCGAGTTATTAAGTGATCCATTTGGTTTATTTGAGTGTTTTTTATTCGTCGTGGTCCGCGTGTGAGCTCGTTCCAATGTATCATGAATAACGTAACAACGTTTTTTATTAGAATGTAATAAATAAATTTTCAAATTTTGCTCGGAAAATGGTTAAGTGAATAGTAATGGTGTGCTAATACTAGATTAATGCTGACTAATGACTAGGGAATTCTACGGGTTGCTACAATATACTTTAGTTGTGATCGTGTTAGTTGTTGTTGTATAAACCACTTGGTGCTCTTTGAGGCTTAAAGTTTTTAAACATCCAAAAAGCCGAAGAGACCGTATTCACCACCCCTCTACGGTTCTACAAATAGGTTAATATTGTAAGTTCTCTTTTTAAGTAAAAGAAAATTATTGAATACCGGCTTTAAAGACATTTTTATTTTATATTATTCGTTCTATTTCTTTCTATCAATCTTTCTAAGTTTAATTGACAAAGTTGAAGTGGTGAGGATTAATGTTAGTTAAAGTTTTGTAAAACTGTAAATTAGAGTCATCAACTATCTTAAAAACACCAGCTAATATACTTTTAAAATAAATTGTTATAACTTAGAATCATAAGTTCATTGTTGTTGCAAATCTTTGCTATATAATTATAGATATATAGAACTTAAAAACAAATCTTATCGATAGAGTCTCACTATTTTTCATCGGTTCAATCGAATGTAAGAATAAATTTTGATAAATAATGGCATCATGCAACACTACATATTAAATATAGAAATATATATATACATATATATATATATATATATATGTATATATATATATATATATATATATATATATATATATATATATATATATATATATATATATACATGTATATATATATAAATATATATATACATGAGTATAGAACTGGTTCTACCCGGCGGTTTAACCGGTTGAACCGATAACCCGGTAAACCGACGACTAAACTGGGTCGATAAAAAAATTGGGTTTTAAAACATTGTAGTTGACCAAAATAAACTCTGCCATTGCATTTCATAATTAATGCTTTTGCTAAATATGAATCAATATGAACAGGGTCGACCTATGGCTTTTGGAGGCCCTGTGCGAGAACTACAATGCACTGAAAATTACAATGTATGCCTCGAACATAAACACTTTATGCATATATAAAATGAAAGGTGCAAAGGTAGTTTTAGCAAGTCTATTCAATATAAAATTTAAAGGCAGATGATCTAAATTGATCACATTGATAGTATGAACCACTTTTTAAATCCTCTTCGACAAGACATAATATATTCAGTAATGTTTTCTAAAATATTGGGTTGAAACTGTCATTTTTGAAAGCATTATACACTAGTTTGGAGAACAACTAAACAACTAAAATAAAAGTGGAAAAACTTGAAACTATGGGTGTAAACAGAAAATAACACAAATATATCATCTTCCTCACCCGCTCCATCAAATCTCTATCGTCTGTCTTTGGATGTTTTTGGAAATCACTTAGAATAATTACTCTTCTTCTTACCCTTTGAATAAATTAAAACATCTTAAAGTTTTTGAACACATTCCAATAAGTTTTATGCTAAAAATCAAACTAAACGAGCACTGGTGGCTATAACTACACCAACTACAGAAACTTCTATCAAGCATTCAATCAGTCAATCTCAATGACAGCCCCGATTCATGGACTTGGGCCTATGACTCTTCTGGATCATACACCGTGATATCCATGAAACAATTACTTGCCAAAGCCAGCTTCGGTCCAAACCATTGGATTTTTCCATGGAACAAGCACGATCCCTTAAAGACCAACATACTCGGCTGGAGATTGGAGATGAACCGCCTTCCAACCAGAGACCTACTCCAGCAGCGCAACATCCCATTACCCTCAATAATCTGTCCGCTTTGCAATATCCATGAGGAAACCTCGCATCATCTTTTTATCACATGCCCTTTGCTGATAACCTATGGTCGTTTTTGCTATCACGGAGTAAGATACCATTGAACAAGCCTCCCCATGCTAAAGCTCTTTTTGAGGTACATAAGGACTCCACAATCATTTCCAGCAAATCGAAATACATCAGCTTGATAGTCCTCTCCTATGTTTGGACTATTTGGAAAATCCAGAATGAATGCATTTTTTCCAACAAAGACCCATCAATCCGATATGCCACGAAAGAACTCAAATCCACAAGTTTCCTTTGGTTATCAAACCGAATGAAGACACCCCGAATAGATTGGTCTCAATGGTGTAATTTTAATTTCTAAATACTTGTTTTTGTACTTCTCTTTCTAGCATCTTGCTAGCCTTCATCAATAAATTGAATGTTCAAAAAAAATGAGCATTGGTGGCTATAATTATGGCGTCCCTACAAATTTAGAGGTTATGTGCGGTCGACCACCTCACACATGCTCAAATCCGGTCTTGAATATGAAACAATTTTAAATGGCTTTTGTCGATGTTCTCATTTACAAGGTGTCTAGTTTCGACGATTTTTTTTTTCAAAATTTTTGCCTAAAAAAAATCACATGTGATTGAATACTTTAAAAATCACATGTGACTTGTAAAATATAACAAATCACAAGTGATTTTATATATCAGAAAAATAACAAAGTGTTGTTCCCTTAACACGCTTAGAGTTAACTAGAAAGTTAATCTATTTGTGTTTATGACTAATACAATGTAATGATTCTTTCTATCAGTTAATGAAACGTAAATGTAAAAACACAAAGTATTTTTCAACGTTTAAATTCTTATTAGAAATGAATCAAAGAATCTATTACCCAAGTGTTTTGCGGAACAAACACTTGGGATTGAATAGACAAGGTATGGTGTCTCCTATCTAAACTCAAGCTATGCTTAAGTGGTAACAATATGCCTCACTGAGCTATCTCAAGGACTGGTTACTCTTTGTAGGAGAGAAGTTGTTTTGCAAAAGCCTAAGGCTTTCAATGTACAAAACACACTTAACTTCTCTCCTATCTGAACCTATTTATACACAAGTATAAACGAGTAAAAGTGATTAAAAATACTTTAAATTGTTGAGGAAGCGTGTCTGACCATTACAACAGTAATTGTAATTTCCAAGAACCAATAGGAATGGACTAAAAGTCTTTAGGAGTGTTTGGTCTGACACTCCATGACTTTTAGCCGTCTTTGGAAAGGTTGGTATTTGACAAGATAAGAGTGTTTGGTCTGACATTCTTATCTTCTCAAATACTTCCCACTTATTCCCGCCTTTATTTCAGGCATTGGTTTCTTCAGTCTTCAATCACTTATTGTTGTTGAGGAGACTGGGGTTCAGTGAGTTCTTGTCCAATACTCACTGAACCATCATCTTCTTCTTTGGCTTAAGTCCTGCTCAGGGAGTACCGCCTACCTGAGTAGTGAATCCTTCTTCTTGAATTCGCCTTAAGCATCCTGAAGATGACTCACTGAGTGACTGTTCACTCAGTGACTTGAATTGTTCTCGGTTTAATTAACACTTAGTTAATTTATGTCCAAATCTTGTTTTAACGACTCTTGGGTACTGAAGGACCCAACAATCTCCCCCTATTTGGATATAAATTATGCTTAAGTGTTTTTGATCAGTTATGAGTGAGCTAATGACTTCTTCTCATACTGAATGTACTAGAAAGTAAATAAGGACACTGAAATAATAAAAACATCATATTATTAATATTATTACAAGTCCTAACAAAACTATACATAGTACAGGGATAGTGATGTTGGCGGATTCAGTCAAACTTATACCCTAAGGCTTCAAGCTTTGGCTTCTTGGACTCAAGCTCATGTTGATCAGGATGCTCTTGAATCTTTGTTCTCAGGTCTTGACAGAACCTCACATTCTCAGGAGTCTTGATAGGTGAGGCCATCATGAGGAAACCCAACATTGCCTTGATTCCTGATTTGTCAATATCACTCCATCTTTGGAAGGCTTGGTCTCCAAACTCATCAGTGAAGAATAAACCTCTTTCAGGTTGTTCGATGACCAAGTTGTTCTTGTTGGAACTCCTTCAGGGAGGGCTTTGTTGCAATCCAGACCAGGGACCTTGATCTCAGGCTTAGCTTCAATCTTCTTTCTCTTTCTTGAGGAAGACTGAGAGGGTGCAGGTGGTTGTTGGGCTGAAGCAGGGAGAAGTGAAGAAATGCCAAGTTCCTGAGGAGTTTCTGCCAATTTTTCATACCTTAGACTCAGGGACTTCAACAGACCAGGGACCACAACATTTGACTTTTTCGCTATTATTGGACCCAATTCATCCAATTCAGTGATCCCGAAGTCAACGAATCTAAAGGGGTCATGAACCTCAAAGATTCTCTTGTCAGCACTTCTGTAGACAGTAACAACTGTAGGTTTGGTGTTTTGATGAATCTTGACATCAGTGATTGGTTCTGGCTTTAACCTGTTTGTCATGACCCATTGATATCTTCTAATCCTGTTCTGCCTAATCTCCTCAGTCCTTTTCAACTTTTCTTCCCTCTTTTTCCTGACAGTAATCATCTCAGCAGTCTGAGCTTTCACAAAGGTCTCACCACCCTTTCTTCCAGCAAGTTCTTTAGGCTCAAGACCTATCTTCTCAGCCTCTTCATGGACCACCAGAATAAGAGCAGCCTTGGTCGCCTTTTCTTCTTCGGCTGCCTTCTTCATTGCCTCCTGTTTCTCCATATGAGCTTGGACTTCCTCATTAGTAAGAAGTTTAATCACTCCATTGACCTCATAAGGGACCCTGACTGGCTCATCAGGGTCTTGCCTTCTTTCCTTGGAAGCAGGAACCAAGATTGTAGGCTCAGGCTCAGTGGTTGTGAGGATACCTTTGCCTTTGTCCTGGTGTGATGAAGATGGGGTTTCTTCAGGATTCTCCCCCTCAGTGTGAAAAGGAGGTTGTTCTTCTTCAGTGACTTTGACTTTCTCTCCCTCAACTGTTGCTTGACCCATAGTGAGAGCAAGAGTTGGTGCGCTCACTGAAGTTGAGGGAGCCTGACCTTTGAAGGCCTGATAAATCTCAGTCATCATTGACTTTATGTCTGAGGTGTCCTGCTGAAGAGTTGAGACTTTAGCCTCAAGAGAAGCCTAAGAAACCTCCATTGCAGTCATCCTTGGCCCAAGATTCCGAGCCAAGGAAGAAGAAGAATTTGCCAAAGATGCCATGTGGGACTCCATAAGACCCAGGGAAGACCTGATGGAGTCCACTTTAGAGCTGAATCCCTGAAGATTTGAGGAGGTCAGCATGTTTACCAGCTCAGCCACCTGAGTAGATTGTTGCTGGTAGGTCTCAGAAGCCTGAAGAATTTTCCTGTTAAGCGCAGGGTCATCTTTCACTGACTCTTGAATAGTTTCAACGCTCTTTTGTAAGTTGGTGAGAGACTCGTTGAACATTTTAAGATTGTAATCAAGATTTGTCAGGGAGAAGGAGATAGATGACTTGTGCTCATTTACATCATCATGATAGGATTCCTCCTCACTCTCTTCCTTGAGCTCATCTTCAGAATCTTCAGAATCAAGAAGAGCCTGAATATCCCCCATAGACTCAATCTCAAAAAGGTTAACCGGCTCCTCTTTATAAAAAGACTTGCCTTGGTTTTGGCCAGGTCCTGACCCCGCCATAAAAACTGATTTGGTTTTATCAGCCTGGCTAGTCATAATAACTGATTGCTCAGCCTGACTTTTGGGGGCAGTTCCTGAGAGAATGGATCCGCCTGAGGTGGTTGTGGGTTCCGTATCAGCGGGTGGTTTATATCCCTCTGAGTCTTTGTCCCCCTTAGCGCCTTCAACTACTGACGGGTGTTTTTCAGTAGTATCACTAGGCACTGATTGTGAAGATTGATGGACCCCCTTCCCATCAGGATTGTACTGTCCTTTTGGGGATTTAGGATCCTGAACTCCCTGAGATCCTGAGGATGATTGCTCAGGAACGTTAACGGGATGTGATTGGTGATGGGTCCCCTTCTCAGTGGAGTAGTGCTGCCCCACCGAGGATTTAGAACCCTTTTCTCCCTCAGGAACTGATTGTGATTTGTTAGTTCCTTCATCGGGATGTGAATGGGTGGTTGTTCCTGACCCTACTAACTTGTGTATGTCAGTAGGGACATGTGGAAAAGGTTTGCCCGAGGACACTGAGGATGATTGCTCAGTGCCCTCCGCTGGCCTTTGTTTTGTGGTCAGGGGGGTCTTTGTAGTGGGTGTCTCAGAGGTCTGGGCCACATTCAACCCCTTTTTAAGGTTGAGTTGGTTCTAGGCATCAGTCTCAGTGACGAGTGGTTTGGGTCTAACCACTTTACTGGACTGACCCTTCTTTGTCTTCTTCACCTTCTTTGTCAGTAAAGGTATTGGAGAAATAGTGATCTCCCCCTGAATGACCACTAGCATGTAGTCAGTCAGGACAATGGGTTGTACCTCAGTGATGCCACTAGTGAAATTGGTCTTACGTAAGATGTCAGGTTTCGTACCTTCGACGTCAGGCCTCACATAGTCAGAACCAAGGAGGTCCTGAAGCACACAAGAAATAAACCTAGGATAAGACAAGTGTTTTTGCCTAGATTTTCCTGAGAGCTTAGCAACAAGGTCACGGAAGATTATACCTCCGATATCTATCTTTCTACCCTCCAAGAGACTGAACAACATCAATTGTTGTGATGAGTTCAATTGCTCAGTGGAGGATTTATTCCCCCCAAGGACCTGAATGACGAATGTCATCAGGATCCTCCAGACTGGGGGAACCAGGTTTTGACAATTGGAGCCTTCTCCAATA
The DNA here is from genome assembly GCA_021014915.2 of Artemisia tridentata subsp. tridentata. Classification (NCBI taxonomy): domain Eukaryota; kingdom Viridiplantae; phylum Streptophyta; class Magnoliopsida; order Asterales; family Asteraceae; genus Artemisia; species Artemisia tridentata. The sequence continues at coordinate 355,036,006 of CP139509.1, read as the reverse complement.
AGGCTCCAGCGGACAACTTAGGACGTTTAGGGTCATGAGGTCCCAAGAAGATCAACTCTCCCTTAACCTCTTGGTCAGTCGGATTGGGCTCAAAAGCCTCAGCAAAATCAAGACCAGTGGCCTTGATGAAGCCATTGTAATCCAGGGAGAGAGTCCTTCTCCCATTCATCACTGTGAAAGTGATGATGGATTCTTTGGTGTCTTTCGGGCTAGTAGCCACAGCAGTACACCAGAATTCCCTTAAGTAGTCATAGTAGATGACTGAGAGGGTCATGGTAAATGCTTTTGCAAGAAAATAGTTTTGAAGATATTTCATGACATTCTTGTAAGCATGGAACTTTTGTAGATAGGAAAAGTTTCCCACCACATTGTTCTTTGTGAGGTCTACGCCCTCTAATATGAAATCCACATTAGGGGCGTATGTGATAGCATTAGAAGAAGCCATTTGTATTGGTAGGTCAGGGTTAACAAATGATTCTGGGTTTCTAAAGCCTAAGAACACACACACAAGATTTAGTTTTTAAAAGAAAAGGGAAAAATTTTGCTTAAGATTTCTAAAAAACATGTGTGTGTTGTTTGTGCATGGGGTATTTATAGGGAAGAGAAGTGGAGGTAATTTGGGATTAAGGATTTTATTTATTCAAAAGAATTTTTGGAAACTGTTTTGAATAAAATGTTTTGGGATCCTCATTTAATGCCACCACTCCACTTTCCCTGGTTTGGCGCAACAGTCAAGGTGAACAGTTGAGCAGTTCTGCAAAAGTGTAATTTGCAGAGATGAGTCATCACATATCTGTAATGTGATTGGAGAGGCATTTAATGCCAAGTGGGAATGTGGGGGCCCAGAGGTGGAAGCCAGAAAGGCAAAAGAACAAATATTCTTATATTAAATAAGAGTTCAGTTACCAACCTCGGACATTTACTAACTAGATACTTAGAGCATTTAAGTTAGTATTTAATGTCTCTTGAGGACCCTGAATGACTTTTCATTCAGTGAACCTGATTGCCAGGACTTGGGTTTAGTCACTGATGGTTCTAGTGTTCAGGAATTTGGGTTTAATTCCTGAGGTTCAAAGGTTCAGGAACTTGGGTCTAGTTCCTGAGGACCAAGAATTCAGGAACTTGGGTTTAATTCCTGAGGATTAAGGGTTCAGGAACTTGGGTTTAGTTCCTGAAGTTCAGTGACCTTTCTCACTGAAGAACACATTGAGTCAGGGACTTGGGTTATCAGAATTTACACATATTTGGATGGAATCAATCAGTGGACTGATTCTCAATATCCAACATTCCTAGTTCAGCTTTCAGTCTGGTGAAAGTTGGTTCATCCAATGGCTTGGTGAATATATCAGCTAGCGGATATTCAGTAGGAATGAAGTGTAATTCTATGTCACCATTCATGACATGGTCCCTGATGAAGTGATATCTAATATCAATGTGTTTTGTTCTCTGATGAAGAACTGGGTTATTTGAGATGGCAATTGCACTTGTGTTATCACAAAAGATGGGAACCATCTTGTACTGAATTCCATAGTCACTGAGTTGACTTTTCATCCAGAGTACATTTGCACAACAACTTGCTGCTGCAACATATTCAGCTTCAGCTGAGGACATGGCAACTGATTGTTGCTTCTTAGCACTCCAACAGACTAGTTTTCCACAAAGAATTTGGCAGGAGCCTGAGGTGCTTTTCCTGTCCGTGTTGCATCCAGCATAGTCAGAATCTGAGTATCCTTTAAGATCAATGCCTGAACATTTTGGATAATATAATCCAAGGTTTGGAGTACCTTTCAGGTACCTGAATATCCTTTTCACAGCAGTGATATGAGTTTCTCTTGGGTCAGATTGATATTTGGCACATAAGCAGACTGAGAATTGGATATCAGGCCTTGATGCAAGTAAATACATCAGTGATCCTATCATTACTCTAAAAAGAGTTTGATTCACTGGTTTTCCAGTAAGATCAGGACCAAGGTTGTTTGGGGGTACCATGGGAGTCTTGACTGAGGCACAATCACTGAGCTCATACTTCTTCAGTATGCTTCTGACATACTTCTCTTGACTGATAGAGGTTCCTTTATCAGTCTGCTTGATTTGTAGACCAAGGAAGTAAGTCAGTTCTCCCATCATGCTCATTTCAAATTTCTTTGCCATTAGTTTTTCAAACTGTTTGCAAAGTTTATAATTTGTTGAGCCAAAGATGATGTCATCAACATACACTTGTACAAGTATGACATCATTATTTGTCTTGTAGATAAACAATGTGTTGTCTATCTTGCCTCTGGCAAATTTGTTTTGGATTAGGAAGGCTGAAAGAGTCTCATACAAAGCCCTGGGAAGATCATTATTTGTCTTGTAGATAAACAATGTGTTGTCTATCTTGCCTCTGACAAATTTGTTTTGGATTAGGAAGGCTGAAAGAGTCTCATACCATGCCCTGGGAGCTTGTTTCAGTCCATAAAGGGCTTTGTTAAGCTTGCAGACATGGTCAGGAAACTCATGGCTTTCAAATCCAGGAGGTTGCTGAACATAAACTTCTTCTTTCAGTGAGCCATTTAAGAATGCACTTTTAACATCCATTTGGTACACCTTGAAGTTCATGTATGTAGCAAAAGCAAGGAAGATCCTGATGGCTTCCATCCTTGCTACTGGTGCAAATGTTTCTTCATAGTCAATGCCTTCTTGTTGATTATAGCCTTTGGCTACAAGTCTGGCTTTGTTTTTAATGACTATGCCATTTTCATCAGATTTGTTTTTAAATACCCATTTCATGCCATTGGCTGAGGCTGCTCTCAGTTCAGCAGCCATGCTTCTTGTGAGCATGCCTTCAGTAGGCTCACCAATTATATTGACAAGTTCTATATCCTGAGACCTAGTCCAACTGTCCTGAGGTCTTGGAAACTGATTAGAACTTGTAGAGGCCTGATGGGTAGGATCAGGATCAGACACATGATGTTCTTCAGCATCTTGAGTGTCTGAGTGGGTTGACTCATCACTGAGATTGTTTAGTACCTGAGCACTTTGTACTGACTGAATGAATTCATCAGTATTTTGTGCTTCAATAAACTCAGTGATGGTTGGGTAAGGAAGGTTGTGGGGAATGATGTAATAGGAGATGTTAGCATTTGCATGGTACTGAGTGGAAGGGCCATTATCAGTATGATGTTCATCAGGAGGGTATCTTGATGATTCATCAATACATATCTCTTCCACTAAATTTTTAGAGACACTGATTGCATTAGTGCTCTCATCAAAGGTAACATGAAATGTTTCCTCAGTATGCTGTCTCCTAGTGTTGAACACCCTGAAGGCCTTTGAGACAAGGGAGTATCCTAGGAAGTATTGATCCGTGCTGAATACACTTATAAATAAATGCAGACAGCGGATACGCGTGAGTAATTACAAATCACCCCTTTGTGAAAAAGGATACTTGCAAAAACTCACGTTCGTGTGTAGTGTGAAACCAGGCAAGTGATCACCTGGGTCGTTTCCCAACGAGGTGTGAATGGAAAACTGTGAAAAGCTTTGGATTAGAGTGATTGATGAATCAGATATTTTTGATTTTGCTTTTTAACAATTCTAAATAACAAATATGCACAATAAAATTAAACGCGAATTAATTAACCTAAAACGCGTAACGGAAAAACTAAAATGGGACAAAAACTGAAATTTATAAAATTTAAAACCTAAAAATGTAAAATGACTTAAAACTTATTTAAAAATTTAAATTATATTTTTTTACTTTTTATTTAATTATTATTAATTATTTATTTATTTAATTACTTATTAAACTAATTTAAATTATAAAAAAAATACTAAATGAGCAAAGAAAAATCTAAAACTTTTTATAAAAATATTATTAAGTAAATAGAAGCTAAGAAAATTATAAAAATGAAACTTACTTAATTAAAATTTAAAAAGATAAATTCTATTAAATAGAAGCTATCACTATATTTCTATTTTTGGTTTTTCTTAAGGTCTAAAAATATAATTATATTTTTCCTAGATTAAAAATGACAAAAGAAAATTATGAAAATTGGATTTATATTTTTTTGATTATTATTTTATTTATTATGATTTAATTACTATTATAAACTAATTAAAAAGATTAAAAATATTAAATGACTTAGGAAAATTATGAAAAATTCTGAGTAAATCTAAATTATTATTAGAAAGCTAGGAAAAATAAAAGTGGAAGTTATTTAAGCCTGATAAGCAGATTTGGGCTAATAAGCAGTTTTGCCTATAAGCCAAAAATAAGCTAAAAAGCTAGGAAAATTACCAAAAGCTCAGGAAATGTTTAAACAACTATTTAAAGCATAAAACAACTTGAAAATATAAATAAGCACAAGTAAATAGCAAGATTAGCACAAGCACAGAAACAAAACTTATGCAGAAAATTCAGAAAATAGCCCAACTTGCAGACTAATTTAAGCTGATAAATAAGCAATAAAGATGGAATATTATGGGGGCAAAACTTAGCCTATACTACTGGCAATCTTAAAATCCTAAAAGCCCTATCAGAAACTACCCAATTGATGTCCAATTTTGCTAAAGATCAGGTGGCTCAGCTGAGGGTATGCTGATTTTGGTCAGTGTTGTGCAGAGTTGCACAGATGTGCACAAAACAAATAGGAGACAAACTAGGCTTTTGTGGACTGACTAAATTTACTAAATAAACTTCAAAAATGCCAAGTTAAGGGTCTGAATGAGCTTGTGGCTATAACTAGCTTGTATGAGCTTGTTGAGGTCTGTTTTGATCACAGGTTACTCAAGCTTAGACTTTCTATCTAAAAAGCTGATCAGAGGTTGGGAATGGCTTCTAAGGACTGAGAAAAGCTTGTACAAAAGTGGGCTTGTGGTCAATCTACAGTAGCATTGGTTTTGCCTATGTGACAGTGTTAAACCAAACACCCCTTAATGGGTGCTGTTTAGGTTTTTTGAACTGAACATGGTGATATTAAGCACTAATGTGAACTCTAATGATACTACTGAGTATATTAAGCTATTAAAAGTGACTAGTAACTGAAAAAGAAGCAATCTAATTAAGCTAGCTTATTTAAGTTATTTTTGGTTTTTCTAAGTTTCTAAGTAAAATAAAGGTAAGTACTGATTAAGACTGATATGACCGATGAAATATGATCACAAAATACTGATAAGCTGGAAATAATAACAATAAGATGAAATAAGCACTTAAACAGTAGAATAGAAAAATAAAGAAAAATATAGAAAAAATGAGCTTACAACTGTGAAGTAATGAAACAGAGAAAACTGATTAGGAACTAACTTGGCTTGTCATTACCAAGCTTAATACCCCATTCCAGCTTAATCACCCCAACTTATCAACCCAGTACAGCTTATTTCCACTTCTTTGACTTTATTTGACTTTTGTTGTTTTCTTGAGTTAAGGCTGAGTTAAACTAAAATAAACTCACAATAAGCTATATAAGCTTATATGAGATTATTGAAACAGAGAATAAGTTATATGATCAATATTAAACTTGATTCGAATTACACAGGAAACATGAATTTTTATTTAAACTTAAGATAGAGTACAAAGCTTGAAAACATAAAGATTACTGAACTAAATTAAACTAGAATTACAACTTGAAACTACTTTTGAAACTGAAATAAACTTTAACTAATTTTTTACACTATTTTTGGTCCTAATCTACTGACAAAGTATTCTTCTGTGGCTTCTTCTCTTTAAATAGCAATCCCAAATGCTTTCTCTCTCCATTCCGAACTAATCCCACCCATTTAATTGGGTTGAAGTGATCTCAATCGTTCATGGCCATTTTGGCGGGAAAAGTCATCAAGTGGGATTTTAACCTGTGAGGTGGAAGAATGCATTAAATGCACTTGGCTTTGTTAGGTAACGTGTTTGAGGAGAGGGAATGAGGTGGTGATACAGCTGTGGATGGTGAGGTGGGGGGATAAGGTTGCAGAGGTGAGGTGGTTTTGGCGGTTTAAGGGAAGGAGACGGGTCAAACCAATGTTTGACCCTGGGATATTTAATAAAAAGTGTGGGCCGGGTATATTATTTATGGGATTGGGCTTGGATTTATGTAATGGGTTGGCTGGGTTTAGTAAATAGGTGGGTTGGGTATTGGATTTAAGGATTTGGATTTAATGGGTATTTGTTTGATCCGGTTAAGCTTTTAAATCACAAGGACTAAAATTGCAAATTCTGAATTCTTGAAGGGTTAAACTTGGCAATCTTCCAAAGTTGTTTCAATGGTTAATTTTGCCAAGTATGCATAATATGAGGATCAATTCTGTCATTTTGCATAGTTGAGGGACTAAACTTGTAATTTTATGAAACTTTGCACCAAAGGACTTATTATGTAATTTTATGATTCTTAAAGGACCTTTGATGACTTTTCCTGTTTTTAGAATAACCAGGGACTAGTTTTGACAACTTTTGAAAGTTGAGGGACTGAAACTGCCAATTATGCAAACTTTGTTTGTTTTCACTTGTTTTCAATCATTTTGCATTTGAAACATATAAAAACACAATCCAATGATAATTTCAGTATTATGATGCATTTTTGCATGTTTTTAAATGTTTTGGCAGCCTAAATGTGACAGAAATGATGAGTATTTAGACACTCATCAATCCCCCACACTAAACTATTGCTAGTCCCTAGCAATCATTTATGAAGTTTTAATGGATTTTATCTCTTTACCAAAAGCCATTACTTCTGGAGTAGCCAATGTTTCAATATGTGATACTTTGGTACAATGATAACCAAATGATTTTGAGCAAACCATCAGCTGCCAACGGTTTTGATTTGTCTTTACCAAAAGCCGTTTGCTTCTGGACTAGCCAACTCTTAGATAAATTATAACTATTATCTTTGGTGAGCTGATTACCAATCATGGTTTTTCACTGCCTTTACCACAAGCCATAACCTTGCGGGCTAGCCAACTCTTAACTTTTAAAGATATGGTGAGTCGAATACCATACAATTTTCGGCAAATTGTAAGCCATCAACGGATTTGAGACATCTTTACCAAGAGCCATTTGCTCTCGGATTAGCCAATCCTTATGTGGGTTAGACATGGCGGACTGATAACCATTTATTGCGTTCTAAGTGAGAAAAAATTTTAAAATTTTGGCCAAAAATGGGGGTACTGGGGCACAAAAAGGTACATATGTGAACAAATTCGCCAGAATTCCCCCCCACACTTAGAACTGAATATTGCCCTCAATATTCAAAGTACCGGCTGTTAAACCAACACTTAGAACGTGAAAAGGCAATAATAATAGCCATTATATATACACACATTTTTTTTTTTTTTTGAAATGAAAATATATACAACATGTGGGGTATCTCCCCCACACTAGGGTGTTAGAAAAGAGAAAGAATACAGAAATATGGGTGAAAACCCATATGGTGTGCTTAAGTTTTTGATCACCGAGTCACTAGCTTGACTCGACCCCGCATTCATTGGTTCTTGGGGAAGCAAGTGGAAGAAACCATCTCCATCGGACTTTCATTTAAGATGTTTAGATAAACATAAGAAAGTTCCACACCGATGAGATTTACACAGACCTGGCTCACAAAATGATAAATGAAAATGCCGGGGTCAAAAACTTTGTTCTCATTTCCAAACGAGTGAGGGAAAGGACAAGCTACCTTATAAGGAGAAAAAGGTAGAAAGACTCGAACGACATATGTGAAGTCAATATAATGGCCATCCTCAGAAGGAATTGTCACATATGTCGGAGAAAGATCGGGATTATCAGTTGAGGTCACATCATGAAGTTTATGGATAATAGAGTCCTTGACCTCTTCGTTTTCTAACTCTTCATCAAAGAGAGGATTTATTTTGATAGAAAAGAATTCATCATCAAATTCAAAAAGAGAATTTGAATGGACTTTGAGACTTTCATTTTGAACTTCCTCATCAGAAAGTGACTCGTCATCACTAGAGGAAAAATCATCATTTGAATTGAAAAGGGGATTAGAGAAAATCCCGAAAGAATCATTGAAAAGAGCGTTAGAAAACGTCCCGGAAAAATCATCAGTAGTGTCAAGAGAATGATCACTACGAGAAGAACCATCACTTTCACTGTCCGATATATCCTCAGACTCACTTGGGATTGGGAAAAGGTTCTCAGCACTAGACTTTATGAATTTGTCCGATTCCTTTTCAGGAACAGTGCTAAGAGGCTCATCCCCCATAATAAGAGAGTCCTCGGAGTCCAAAGTAGGTGATTTGGATGTGGGTGCACTAGACTGAGGGAATTGAGAAACGGTATCATTTAAAGGAATAGCACTCTCCTCCTCGTCGTCTTCATCAATACAAATGGCTTTTATATGTTCCATTTGCTCGTCTGCTAGCAATTCTGCAATAGTCTTGTCTTCCTGCCTTTTCTGGACAGGTGTGATTGCAGCAGACGAATTCTCGCAAACTTCCCACATAGAATCGTCATCATCGTCATCGTAAATGAAAGTTTGAAGATATTTGGAACTTATTCTAGCTGTTTGTTCTTCTTCAGCTAGAAGCTCTCCAATGGTTTTCTGATGATGATCTTCTTGGGTATTTTTAACAGCCAAATCATTAAGTGTATCCATCATATTTTGGAGTTTTTGAGATACACTTTCAAAAGATTTTTCAAAAAGGAGATGGCTGAGGTTGAATCATTTGATACTGTGGAGGCTGGTCATGACAAGAATAGTTGTAATTGTTACAAGGGACCTGCTCATAGACAAGCGGGGACCTTGTTTGACAATCAGATTCATAATGTGGACTACCACAGTACTCACAACAATACATTTGTTGTGACTGATTCTGTGAAGCATATGGATATTGGTCATACCCGAAAATTTTGATTATATGGATCTTGTTCATAGACAGATGTATTTCCTGCTTGACAATCAAAACTTGAGTGTGGACCTCCACAATGTTCACAAGGATCATTTGGCATATTTTGAAATGATGTATCATCGAAGTTTTGATAACACGGCTCTTGCCAAAATGAATCCTGAGAAGGGGTACTGAAATCGTTGTGAAAATCTGGATAATCAAGTGTGAATGGCTGATAAGTGCAAAAACATTGCTTACACTGTGAATCATCCCCCAACGGATTTTCACACATACAACAATTAAGCTGAGTGGGTGAAGATGGCTGAGGTTGTGGAGGGTGTTCGGGAAAACTTTTGATGGAATTAATGATGGAATTAAGCTCTCTTTTACGGGCTACTTCACACCAATGACAAAATCCTTCTGGTGCATACTCTCCACACTTCTCACACTTACACTTGGAACAACGATTATTATCATCCAGCGGACCTTTACAATTACAACAGTTATAGTCTCGCGACGACATGAGAATTAAATATTAAGGAGGGTTTAAGAAGATAGAATCAAACGGATAGAGGGGAAAGGGATAAAGAATCAAAAAGGGCAAGAGGGGATTGATGAATATTTTTGGGTTTTTGGTTTTTTCAATTTTTTTTCAACAAGACCAAAGCAACACAAGGAAATTTAACCTTAAATCAACCAGCGTACGGTAGCTCTCTGACTGAAAAACGCACAGAGTGGCGGAGAAGCAAAGGTGGGCAATTAATGCTCCTTAAAAACCCGCTTCTTTCAGTTCGACAATTTAATGTCAAACTATCCTTAAACCTCCGTTATAGTTTGTTTATCAATCAAAGGTGAGCCGAATTCGCAAGCGACACAAAGGCAAGTTTTAATCTTAGGTTTGGGAACTTATTATGGTCGTACCCCCAGTTAGGTAGTACTCTGTCTTGATTTTCGATGGTAATTTTTTATTATTTGTTTTTTATTAAAGAAAACGGAAAATGTTTTTGGGTTTTTAATTTTTTATATGATAATAATAATAATAATATATATAGAAAAGAAAAGAAAATATTTTTTTTTATTTTATATTGTTTTTGGGAAATAGGAACTTCTAGAAGAAGGATCTCGAATCACTAATCGCTAAAATTCTTCACAATAGTCGCAGCACACCTCCCCGGCAGCGGCGCCAAAATTTGATCCGTGCTGAATACACTTATAAATAAATGCGGACAGCGGATACGCGTGAGTAATTACAAATCACCCCTTTGTGAAAAAGGATACTTGCAAAAACTCACGTTCGTGTGTAGTGTGAAACCAGGCAAGTGATCACCTGGGTCGTTTCCCAACGAGGTGTGAATGGAAAACTGTGAAAAGCTTTGGATTAGAGTGATTGATGAATCAGATATTTTTTATTTTGCTTTTTAACAATTCTAAATAACAAATTAAAACAAATATGCACAATAAAATTAAACGCGAATTAATTAACCTAAAACGCGTAACGGAAAAACTAAAATGGGACAAAAACTGAAATTTATAAAATTTAAAACCTAAAAATGTAAAATGACTTAAAACTTATTTAAAAACTTAAATTATATTTTTTTACTTTTTATTTAATTATTATTAATTATTTATTTATTTAATTACTTATTAAAATAATTTAAATTATAAAAAATACTAAATGAGCAAAGAAAAATCTAAAACTTTTTCTAAAAATATTATTAAGTAAATAGAAGCTAAGAAAATTATAAAAATGAAACTTACTTAATTAAAATTTAAAAAGATAAATTCTATTAAATAGAAGCTATCACTATATTTTTATTTTTGGTTTTTCTTATGGTCTAAAAATATAATTATATTTTTCCTAGATTAAAAATGAGAAAAGAAAATTATGAAAATTGGATTTATATTTTTCTGATTATTATTTTATTTATTATGATTTAATTACTATTATAAACTAATTAAAAAGATTAAAAATATTAAATGACTTAGGAAAATTATGAAAATTCTGAGTAAATCTAAATTATTATTAGAAAGCTAGGAAAAATAAAAGTGGAAGTTATTTAAGCCTGATAAGTAGATTTGGGCTAATAAGCAGTTTTGCCTATAAGCCAAAAATAAGCTAAAAAGCTAGGAAAATTACCAAAAGCTCAGGAAATGTTTAAACAACTATTTAAAGCATAAAACAGCTTGAAAATATAAATAAGCACAAGTAAATAGCAAGATTAGCACAAGCACAGAAACAAAACTTATGCAGAAAATTCAGAAAATAGCCCAACTTGCAGACTAATTTAAGCTGATATATAAGCAATAAAGATGGAATATTATGGGGGCAAAACTTAGCCTATACTACTGGCAATCTTAAAATCCTAAAAGCCCTATCAGAAACTACCCAATTGATGTCCAATTTTGCTAAAGATCAGGTGGCTCAGCTGAGGGTATGCTGATTTTGGTCAGTGTTGTGCAGAGTTGCACAGATGTGCACAAAACAAATAGGAGACAAACTAGGCTTTTGTGGACTGACTAAATTTACTAAATAAACTTCAAAAATGCCAAGTTAAGGGTCTGAATGAGCTTGTGGCTATAACTAGCTTGTATGAGCTTGTTGAGGTCTGTTTTGATCACAGGTTACTCAAGCTTAGACTTTCTATCTAAAAAGCTGATCAGAGGTTGGGAATGGCTTCTAAGGACTGAGAAAAGCTTGTACAAAAGTGGGCTTGTGGTCAATCTACAGTAGCATTGGTTTTGCCTATGTGACAGTGTTAAACCAAACACCCCTTAATGGGTGCTGTTTGGGTTTTTTGAACTGAACATGGTGATATTAAGCACTAATGTGAACTCTAATGATACTACTGAGTATATTAAGCTATTAAAAGTGACTAGTAACTGAAAAAGAAGCAATCTAATTAAGCTAGCTTATTTAAGTTATTTTTGGTTTTTCTAAGTTTCTAAGTAAAATAAAGGTAAGTACTGATTAAGACTGATATGACCGATGAAATATGATCACAAAATACTGATAAGCTGGAAATAATAACAATAAGATGAAATAAGCACTTAAACAGTAGAATAGAAAAATAAAGCAAAATATAGAAAAAATGAGCTTACAACTGTGAAGTAATGAAACAGAGAAAACTGATTAGGAACCAACTTGGCTTGTCATTACCAAGCTTAATACCCCATTCCATCTTAATCACCCCAACTTATCAACCCAATACAGCTTATTTCCACTTCTTTGACTTTATTTGACTTTTGTTGTTTTCTTGAATTAAGGCTGAGTTAAACTAAAATAAACTCACAATAAGCTATATAAGCTTATATGAGATTATTGAAACAGGGAATAAGTTATATGATCAATATTAAACTTGATTCGAATTACACAGGAAACATGAATTTTTATTTAAACTTAAGATAGAGTACAAAGCTTGAAAACATAAAGATTACTGAACTAAATTAAACTAGAATTACAACTTGAAACTACTTTTGAAACTGAAATAAACTTTAACTAATTTTTTACACTATTTTTGGTCCTAATCTACTGACAAAGTATTCTTCTGTGGCTTCTTCTCTTTAAATAGCAATCCCAAATGCTTTCTCTCTCCATTCCGAACTAATCTCACCCATTTAATTGGGTTGAAGTGATCTCAATCGTTCATGGCCATTTTGGCGGGAAAAGTCATCAAGTGGGATTTTAACCTGTGAGGTGGAAGAATGTATTAAATGCACTTGGCTTTGTTAGGTAACGTGTTTGAGGAGAGGGAATGAGGTGGTGATACAGCTGTGGATGGTGAGGTGGGGGGATAAGGTTGCAGAGGTGAGGTGGTTTTAGCGGTTTAAGGGAAGGAGACGGGTCAAACCAATGTTTGACCCTGGGATATTTAATAAAAAGTGTGGGCCGGGTATATTATTTATGGGATTGGGCTTGGATTTATGTAATGGGTTGGCTGGGTTTAGTAAATAGGTGGGTTGGGTATTGGATTTAAGGATTTGGATTTAATGGGTATTTGTTTGATCCGGTTAAGCTTTTAAATCACAAGGACTAAAATTGCAAATTCTGAATTCTTGAAGGGTTAAACTTGGCAATCTTCCAAAGTTGTTTCAAGGGTTAATTTTGCCAAGTATGCATAATATGAGGATCAATTCTGTCATTTTGCATAGTTGAGGGAGTAAACTTGTAATTTTATGAAACTTTGCACCAAAGGACTTATTATGTAATTTTATGATTCTTAAAGGACCTTTGATGACTTTTCCTGTTTTTAGAATAACCAGGGACTAGTTTTGACAACTTTTGAAAGTTGAGGGACTGAAACTGCCAATTATGCAAACTTTGTTCGTTTTCACTTGTTTTCAATCATTTTGCATTTGAAACATATAAAAACACAATCCAATGATAATTTCAGTATTATGATGCATTTTTGCATGTTTTTAAATGTTTTGGCAGCCTAAATGTGACAGAAATGATGAGTATTTAGACACTCATCAAGTATCCATCATCAGCTTTGGCATCAAATTTTCCTAAGTGATCCTTGTTATTATGAATAAACACTAGACACCCAAAGACATGAAAGTAGCTGATGTCAAGGATTCTTCCCTTGAATAACTCATAAGGAGTTTTGCTATGTCTCTTGACAATGATGGATCTGTTTTGTGTGTAATAGGCAGTCTTTACTTCATCAGTCCAAAAGTGTTTGGAAAGGACTAATCCATTTAGCATTGTCCTAGCTGCTTCAATGAGTGTTCTATTTTTCCTTTCAGCCACCCCATTTTGTTCAACTGTGTAGGGTGAGGAAAAATTTTGGGAAATACCTTTCTCATCACAGAAACATTCAAGTTCATAATTTTTGAACTCTGTTCCATTGTCAATCCTAATCTGTTTGACTTTGATGTCATTTTGATTTTCAATGTTCCTGACAAAGGACATAATTGTTTCAGTTGCCTGACTCTTTTTGATCAGGAAGTGTACCCAAGTGTATCTTGAGTATTCATCCACAATGACCAGAGTATACTTCTCATTGTTAATGGATCTAGGACTAATTGGTCCAAATAGATCCATATGGAGAAGATGTAGGCAGTTCCTGATGGAAAAGTTGGTTTTGGTTTTAAAGGATGCTCTGCGATGTTTACCTTTTTCACAAGCTGAGCATGGTTTATCCTTTGAAAACACAAAAGATGGTAAGCCAAGGACCTTGTTTTGTTTCACAAGGTTGTTTACGTTTTTGAAGTTCAGGTGGGAGAGTCTCTTATGCCAAAGCCAGTTGAGAGTATCAGTAGCCTTGGTAAAGAGACAAGTTCCATTCTGAGTCAGACTGGACATGTCCAACACATAAACATCATGTCTTCTTGGTGCAATAAGGACAACTTCCTTATTAGCATTGAAGATGATTCCTTGTTTATCATCAAACTGAACTATGTATTTAGCATCACATAGTTGACTGACACTTATCAAATTGTATTTAAGACCATTTACATAAGCTATCCTAGTAAAGACTATACCATTGCAGTTTACTGAACCATAACCTTCAGTGAGACATGATGAGTTATCAGCAAATATCACTTTGGGTCCTGATTCATCAACATACTTGTGCAGATACTCCTTCACACCAGTCATGCTCCTTGAACATCCACTATCTAGATGCCAAACAGGATCCCTGGCATGTTTCTGCACAAATAGTAAACTGGGTTAGTTCTTTCTAGGACTCCACTTCTTGGAGGGCTTAGCTTTGGGGGTCCTTTTATATATTTACAATTGATTTATGGTCAGTGGTGTGGTGGACTGAGCTACCAAAAATTATGCATTTGATTGTAGATGTAGACTCAGTAGACTGAGAGGCTAACTTTGTCATACCTCTTCTGGCCTGAATGGCCTTATCACCTCCTGAGGTGTCATGAGTGGAACTTCCACTATTTTCACAACAATTGTCAATTTGATAATCCTTAGGATGGTGATCATTGAACCCACAGTAAGGGCAAGGTGCAAAAGGTTTTGCCTTTTGTTTCTGTTTCTGTTTAGAATCAGAAGGGTAGTTTAAAGACTGAGCTTTAAGGCTTGCCATCTTTGATGTGACTGAGTGTGTTTTATGATCAGAGGTCCTATGATCATCTTTTTTGCAAATCATGCAATAAAGAATTCTATAGCAATCATCAGTGATATGATTGGTATAGTTACACAGTTCACATCTTTTCAGGGGTTTTGTGGGTTTGGGTTTGGTCTTTGAGGAAGCTGGTTTTTGTTCCTTCTTGGATTGAGAAGGTTTCTCAGAAGATGCAATCTTTTCACTCAGCTTCCTGACCATTTCAGCCAATTGATCAAATTTTGAGTCAGGGCTTTGGGTTATTACTTCAGAAGGGACTAAAGAAGATGAGTCATCAGTATTTACTGAGACTTCAAATGTTGGTCTTTTCAGGATTGTTTTTCCCAATCCTAACCTCTCCTTTGGAGAGTGTTAAGAGTAGACCATTGGTGGGAGGCCTAAGTTGGGTGCAGCACCCTAAAGGGTATTCAATAGTGGGAGTGGTGGATATGATTCTGATTCAGACTCATTTACTGACTCAGTATTACGGAGTTGTTCAGTGAGTTCAAGCTTACTGAGTTGTTCAGTAAGTCCAAACATATTTTTCAAAGCCTGACTTTCAGGAAGCAAGATCTTTCCAGTCTCAAAGTTTGGTAACTTACTGACTGGGTTGTCCCTGACAATCCAGTCATTTGACTTGGGAAGCATTTCTTGCTCAAATGATATGCCAGCTGGAACAAAGGTCAATTCACTGGGACTTACATAGGGGTTAACCATGTGATGGTCAATTCCTATTATTTTCCTAGGGATTAAACCCACAGTATCAAAGACCTTGGGGTTCTTTTTGGTCCAGCGTTGGATGGCAACTTTTTCTTTTGTTAAGTTCAGTTTGTAGGGCTTAGTTTTGTTTCAAAATTTCAGTGTTCTGAATTTGTAGAGTAATTGTTTCTAATTTGGCTTGCTTCAGTACAAGCAATTCATCTCTACATTTATTCAATTCTGACACTATGCTGTTATATTTTGAAAACATGTTAAGCCTTTGTTCCTCAACAAATTTAAGATCTACACAAATATAATTCATGTAAGACTGCCAATCAGAATCATCATCCATAGAAAGTAAAGTGTTTACCTTCTTCATGGTGATGTTTACCCACTCTCCATTCCTTGCATGGCTTTTCCCAACAGCCACTTGATCACCTTCAGAGAGTGCCATCAGTGCACTTACTCTGATTTCCTCATCTGAGGATACCTCTTCTTCATCCCAATCATAAGCTTCAGCTACTAAAACCTTGTTCTTTGTCTGAATAGGTTTGGATGTTTGAGCAGCCTGAGACATAGAGGGATTAGTTTCAAGAATTGCAAGTTTAGCCTTGGCTTTCCTATATTTTGCTTCAAAGTCTTTTTGACCCTTGTTTTGAAATTGTTGGGTCGACTGAAACATTCTAGGTTGAAACTTGCTAGTTCCTGAGGAGCTATTTCCTGAAAATTTGTAAGAGGGTTCTGAGGTGGTTTTAGAATAACATTCCCTAGAAAAATGACCCTTTTTACCACAATTAAAGCATTCAGTGGTTTCATTTGCTTTTCCTTTTGAAAAGTTGGACTGGTTTCTTTTGATGAAACGTTTTGAACTAGCAAGGAGTGCCCTCTCTTGGAATTCCATGTTTAAATCTTTTAAGTACTCATCACTAGTCCTTTCATCAATTTCATCCTCAGAATCCTCTTGAAAGTCCTGCACAACACCATTAGTATAAAAAGCAGTTGATATGGGTGTGGAGGTCAAGGCCTTTTTGGACTCAAGAGCTTTTGAGTCAGGGTATCTCGTTGAGATTAATTTGTCTTCATAGACAAACTTCCCATAGATCTCAGGGAGCTCAAGGGTCTGAATGTGATTAGCATTCCTCAGGCCTTGTGAGAAGTTTAGCCACTTCTCAGGGAGACTGTTGACAAAGCCAACATTTGTCTCATGCTTAGACAAAACTACACCATCATTTGATAGTTCGTTTATCAAGGTCTTGTATCTGGTATAAGTCTGAGAGAGACTTTCAGAGTCTTTTACCCTGAAAGTATTATACTTAAGTTTCAGGTCCATGACCTTATTTTCCTTGGTATCTGAGGGACCCTCAAAGCTATTGACCAAGTCATCCCAAGTTTCCTTGCCTGTTGAACAGTTGATGACTGATTCCATTATATCATCAGGAAGACATGATATAATGATGCTTTTCAGGCGTTGGTCTTGATTGACCACCCTCCTCTCATCAATGGTCCATTGAGCCTCAGGCTTGTTTAGCCCTTCAGCAGTCTTTGGGACATAAGGACCATCTTTGACACAAGTGATGTAGTATGGTTCCATACCAGTCAAGTAGCAAAGCATTCACTTTTTCCAATTGCTAAATTTACCAGCTTCAAGTCATGGGGTAACAGCTGAAAAGCTTCCACCCTTTTTGTCGACTAGCTGGGGCACATTTGCATCAGTCATAGTAGGATCTTGGTTTTAAAAACCTTGAGCACTCTTCGTTAATTTTGAAAGATTTTATAAACCAGAGGCTTGGATACCACTTGTTGTTCCCTTAACACGCTTAGAGTTAACTAGAAAGTTAATCTATTTGTGTTTATGACCAATACAATGTAATGATTCTTTCTATCAGTTAATGAAACGTAAATGTAAAAACACAAAGTATTTTTCAACGTTTAAATTCTTATTAGAAATGAATCAAAGAATCTATTACCCAAGTGTTTTGCGGAACAAACACTTGGGATTGAATAGACAAGGTATGGTGTCTCCTATCTAAACTCAAGCTATGCTTAAGTGGTAACAATATGCCTCACTGAGCTATCTCAAGGACTGGTTACTCTTTGTAGGAGAGAAGTTGTTTTGCAAAAGTCTAAGGCTTTCAATGTACAAAACACACTTAACTTCTCTCCTATCTGAACCTATTTATACACAAGTATAAACAAGTAAAAGTGATTAAAAATACTTCAACTTGTTGAGGAAGCGTGTCTGACCATTACAACATTAATTGTCATTTCCAAGAACCAATTGGAATGGACTAAATGTCTTTAGGAGTGTTTGGTCTGACACTCCATGACTTTTAGCCGTCTTTGGGAAGGTTGGTATCTGACAAGATAAGAGTGTTTGGTCTGACATTCTTATCTTCTCAAATACTTCCCACTTATTCCCGCCTTTATTTTAGGCGTTGGTTTATTTAGTCTTCAATCACTTATTGTTGTTGAGGAGACTGGGGTTCAGTGAGTTCTTGTCCAATAATCACTGAACCATCATCTTCTTCTTTGGCTTAAGTCCTGCTCAGGGAGTACCGCCTACCTGAGTAGTGAATCCTTCTCCTTGAATTCGCCTTAAGCATCCTGAAGATGACTCACTGAGTGACTGTTCACTCAGTGACTTGAATTGTTCTCGGTTTAATTAACACTTAGTTAATTTGTGTCCAAATCTTGTTTTAACGACTCTTGGGTACTGAAGGACCCAACACAAAGTGCAAGTGATTTTGTAGGCGGAAATTTTACTAATAAGAAATTAACAAATCACGTGTGATTTTTCAGGGGGAAAAAAAAAATAATTTTGAAAAAAAAAATAATAATAAAAAAAAGAAAAAAAAAATCGTCGAAAGTATATAGAAGTGCATGTTATAGAAAGATAATTTAATTATCGTCGCGATGGTGTATTTTTCGTAGCTTGAAGATTTACCGTTTGCAAGATCTTTTGTTTTAAAATAGAAAAAGAAAAGTGAAAATTTGGGGTTTTTTTTTTTTTTTTTTTTTTTTTTTTAATGAAAAAAAATAGATGGATAGGATTCACCCATTTTTTATTTTGAAGAAAAAAATGTTCTTTATTGATCTCACCTCATGTTAAGTATTAACCACCGGATTGGTATGTTTTTAGCGCCAACAAATACAGTAAAACATCTATAAATTAATACTCGATAAAATTAATAATTTGTCAAGTCCCAACTTGGGAACAGTACAAATTTGGAAACCAATAGATAAAATAATGAGATAATAATTTTTTTGAAACCCCATTGTATATATATATATTGGTCCCAACGAAATTATAAATTAATAATTACTAAAAAATTTCACAATTTCTTCAATGTCTTGAACCTCGTAACATTCATTAGTATACATTTATTAATTTCTTCAATGCCTTGAATTCATAAAATGTTAATTGAAACTTGTTTTTATAATTTATTTTTCATCTTTAACTAGTATACATTGTAACTATTATATTGGATTTAGAAATTTAAAGGTCATACCTCTTTAAATTAATAAATTATTAATTTAACGATATAACAAGTTTTCAAGCTTCATTCTCTGCCGGTTCCAATCTTGTTTTTTGCTTGCCTCAACTGGATAAATTCACTTCGAAATTGATGTCGGAGGGTTTTTCCTCTGTTCGGGACGGCTGTATTTGTCGGACGTTTTCTAGGAACGTACGGCTGCCCCAGAATTTCCACCATCATAACTTGATTCTTACTTTTAGTCACTTTAATCCTGATTTATCGAATGAGAGTTTCGAAGAGAAAGAAGAGTTCTTTTCCGATATAATAATATATCGCTAAATTAATAAAATATCCTGGTCCCAACATCATTAATTTATAGAGGTTTTACTGTAAGTATATTATGGATGAGTTGAGATCAATATATATCCATATTCTTCGTAGATCCAATGAACTAATCGCAGTTATTCATTTTTTATCAAAATTAATTAAAAAAAACACTTTTCACCCTTTAAAATATATATATATATCTTACAAAAGATAAATCGTTAAGCGACAAAAAATACACAATCGCAACGAGAATTTTTTTTATCTTTAAGTAGACGGGCACTTCGATATATTTTAGACGAACCTTTATTTTGCAAGTTTTGTTTTGGTGTTAAAATTTGCGTCTTGAAAAATCACATATGATTTGTATGTTAGGAATTGGTGTTTACCAAAGTATATATATATATATATATATATATATATATATATTATATATATATATATATATATATATATATATATATATATATATAAGAGTTAATTTCATAAATGGTCCATGTGGTCTGTCGGGTTTAACGGACCACAAGGAAAGGATCCGTTAAAAAAAAGTAAAGGGACTATATCCGTTAAACCTGACAAACCACAAGGACCATTTATGAAATTAACTCTATATATAATATATAATAGTATGAAAACCGACCAAACGGTCAATTCGCTCTCTAACCAAGAGTGAAAATCCCAAGTGGTCGAAGAAAAGTCAAACTATATATATTTTCCGGAAGTATTAGATATTCCCGGGTCGTTTATGTCCTAACGAAGTGTGAATGGAATCTCGAATTCGGTTCGTGATCAGGTGATTTGTATAAGTAAGATATTTTGGAATTATGCTACTTAAAATAGAATACGTAAACAAAGAAGTAAATAATAAGCACATAAAACAAGAAAACAAAGCACAAATAAGTCCTAACGCAAACTAAACTAAAAACGGGCACTTAAACGGGAACGTAACGGGCCTAAAAACCTAAATTATCAAATTTAAACCCTAGAAATGCAAATTTAATTTCCAAAAGTCGTAAATGATTAAAAATAATTTTAGAAAAAAAGAATTATATTTTTTTTATTTTTATTTTATTTATTATGAATTAAAAACACTTTTAATGTAAGAATATTATTAAAAATACTAAAATTAATAAGAAAAATCTAAAATTTTTAGGAAAAGTACTTTAAACAATAAGGAATCTAGGAAAAATAAAATTGGAGCTACAGCTTATAGGAATCAGCTGGAAATAAGCTGAAAAGGGTTAATAAGCAAATCTAAAAAAGTTGGTTAAGTCAATAAGGAATGCAACTATGAAAAATAAAACGGAAAAGACCCAAGGGCGCAGTGGTTTGGTGTGTTTGTAATATGGTTGAGGCTGGGTTGAGGTCCAGGGTTCGAGCCTGGCTTCCCCAGCTTCCTATATTTTTATTTTTGCAAATTTTCTTTTTGAAACTTTTAAATAAGCTGGAAATGAAGACTTTTTGTGAAAGCACTATTTTTAAAACTTATAAAATAAGCTGGAAAAGCTGATTAATGTGTGCCTAAACACACATCATTGTCGTATCGGAAAACATGCTAAAATGGACTAATAACCATGAAATATGTTAAATTATATTGCAAATACGTTTGGAATGTGTTATTATGCCTTGAAGGTACAACGGTTTGAAAACAAAGCAAAAACGGTGACTTTTGGATGAGTTTCAACGACGTTTTTGCATTTTACGAGGTTCAGACGAAGTCAAAAAAATGCCCCGAGCACACCATTGGAAAGAGCACGAAAAAACGAGTCCGGGGGTATTTTTATTTTATTTTGAACCGGTCCATAACTTATGAAACGCCAGTCCAAATCTTATATGAACCTTTACTAAATCTGGACAGTTCAAAATGTGGGTTATATATTAATTTTTGCATATAAACACTTGAAGCTACGCTTACCCCAGTGGTAAGCATGCTTTACCCATACCCGGCCACCCCGGGTTCGACCCTCAGCTGAGACAAAACGGAGTATTAATACTCTCCGTGCCACGTGGTACCACCTCAGTGGACCACGTGGCACCCGACCGACCCGATTTCCCTGACCCGACCCGGCCCTGACCCTGTACGTTGACCGGTTGACTTGTTGCCCGCCACGTGGCATGCTACATCGTCAGGTGGGACCCCCAGCCGCCATGTGGCAGCATCTGACTGGCTTATTTGTCGCAGTTGGCAGGAGACGGACCAATAGCAGCATGACACATGTCACTTATGACGCAGCTAGTGACGTAGTACGAGGAAGAATCTAGATAAGTGGCTGGCCAATCGTGTGATGACACGTGGCATGTGTGAGCTGTATTTGGGAAGGATCTAGACCAAGAGAAAGGGAGCTGCAATATATATATGGGATATCCGGATCATTAAAGACATACAGTAGCTTAAAAATTAGGTAGAGTAGGAGTAGAGTAGTATTATTATTTAGGAGTAGGAGTAGTTTGTAGCTTATTATTTATTGTAATTACTAGCTTATTTCAAGTGCTTATTTGTAACAACTTATTTCAAGCTTAATGAAGATGTTGAAGTTATTTGAAGATTTTGAGTGCTTATTTCTCTTCTTCTTCTCATCTTTCTTTTATTTTCTTTTTCTTTTTCTTTTCTCTTTTATCTAATAAGCCATATAACTTATTAGCTTTTTGTGGTTTATTAGATTGGCTTATTTGTGATAAGCTCTCTTATAGCTTATTCACTTTAAGCCCTTTTTATATCTTTTTATCTTTAATAAGCTTAACCTTATAGCTTATTTAGAGATTATTTAGATTAGGATTTTAGATAAGCTTTTCCATAAGCTTATTCAATAAGCACTTTTTATTTACTAGTTTTCTTCTCTAACCTTCTTTATTACTAGTTTTAAATAGTCTTTTTATAAAAAGTTTTAATCTTTATTAGCTTTTAGTGCTTATTTCATATAAAGTTTTCACCTTTATTAGTTTTCATTACTAGTTTTAGATCTATTAGTTTTTTAGCTTATTAGGTTTAATACTAGTACTTCTAGATCAAGTTAGCTTTTCTATAGCTTATTTGATCTAGTTTAGTTATTTAGATTGCTTATTCTTAGCTTATTAATATTAAAGTTTAGTACTTTTTAAATTAATAAGCTTTTCCATAGCTTACTTTATTCATATTATTGCTTATTTGTTATAATCCTTTATAAAGTTTTGATTTTTATGGCATCCATCCTACATCTAAGGCGAGGAGCTCAAGTGTCTTATAAGCTAAACTTATTTTCTAAAGTTTATAGCTTTAAAAGCGTTTATTAAACTAATTAGTGAATAAAGTTTTCAACTTTATTCACTATTTGGTAAAATGGAAGCTACTAAAGAAATAATCTTTAGTGTTTGCTTTAGTTTTATAAGATCGGGTGGTTTAATTCGTCTCGTTGCATAGATCGGGTTCTATTCTCTTATCCTTTTCACTTTTAGTTAAGTAGTTTATTAATATGAATATGTTTGTTGGATTATTTGTTTATGTTAGCTTAATGATTATGATTAGTGAGTAGATTTCTTTTATATTTGTTAAGTGGTGGTGATTTGAGACTTAAGTGTGAATAAGCTTTGAAATTGTTGGTCAATAATCTTTGGTTACTCGGATTGAGTTTTGGTTGTTTTAACGGGCAAAAGCCGTTAAGGTAATTAATTGAATCTAGTAATTTTACCTAGATAAAAAGAAGTATTTTCAATATAAACCAACGTTGTGAGAAAATATTCCTTTTTAAACGGGTATCAAAGGTTGTTAATTAACAATTTCCAGATTATTTTTAGGTCTTTTTAGTTGGTTGTTTTAACGGGCAAAACCGTTAGGATAATTGATTATTTTGATCTAATAATTTTTACCAAGAAAAATAAATAATTGTTTTCAAAATAAACCAACGTTGTGAGAGAATAATTTATTTTGACGGGTATTAATTAAACGGACTTAAACGATAATTCACACTTAATGATCTTTTCACCACTCTTGACAAGCATATCTTTTAATATCATATTCTTAGCTTAATTTCATCGTCATTAGTTGTAGATTGCCATTTAAATTAGTTTTAATTTTAATTAGTTAAAATAGTTTTTAAAATCTCTAAAAACCAAACAAAAAACAAACGACAATCAAGCATATTAAAACGAAAAACACAAACGTAATTTTCGATTCAAATCTCGTCGAGGAATACGACTCCGGAAGTTCAACTGTCATTTGTCCTCAAGTGACTTTAGTTCTAACGGGAATACAAATATTAAAACTGCCCCGTGCTACAATCGAATCACTGATTAAGAAAACAGTTACTTAGAAACTAAAAAGAAACTTAAAAGCTAAAAGGGCAAACTTATTGAATAGTACAAGCTTCTATAAGCTTGTGCTTTTCCCTAATAAGCTTCTAAAACCTAGAATCTAGACTGAACAAGCAAATCTAATCCTAAATAAGCAATTCTAATCAAGCAATAAGCTTAAAAACTAACTTAAGCTAAAAAGCACAACTGTTATGAAAACAGCCTGATAGGGCACCTTTAAGCTTCTAAATAAGCCACTAAATCAATAAGCTAGTATTCCAAAATCATAAAACAACAAAGATCACACACCAAGGAACTCATAAAATCAAATTCAGACATTTTGAATCAAAATTTGTGCTTAAAAACTAGCTGATAAGAAGGACAATTTAGACACTGTGAAAACGTAGAGGGAGGGGTGAATACGTTGCCGTTTTAAAATCTTATTTCTTCTTGTATCAAATATCCCATTAAGCTTGTTGTAATATGAAAGATGCCAATTATAGTTTATTACTAGCATATACTAAAACACATTGTCACACAAATATAACAATCAAGTCACAACACAAGCAATCACACAATGCAAACATAAAAGTAAAGCAGTAAGTAAAAGAAAGCGCAAACCGAACACGATGATTTATAGTGGTTCGGTCACGGAGCTCCTCTCCGCCCTACTTGTAACACCCCAACCCGACAAGGGTAAAGATATCACAATAACGGATTCATATCAGATCAAAACAGAGCATACATCTACAGTAATACAAAATCTCAAAGGATTACAATTGAAATACTGAATCTACAAGGTTACAATGAAAACTTTCAAAACTAATTCTAGATACAATGTCTTCTATCCAATTCTAATCCAGAATAGCTACCAAGCCTTCTAAGTCCAGAGGTACACTCTCACTCATCCCCAGCTTCCTACTAAAACCTGCCGCAGGAAAAGAAATGCGGCTGAGCTACGAGAGCTCAGTGAACAGATATATAGATGACAGAAACAATAACAGATAACAATACAGAAACAAATCCGAAATACAGATTATACAGATACTGAATTAGAGTGAAAGAATAGGAAAGGAATAAGGGTAAAAGAAAAGAAATGAGAAAGAGATAATGCACAAACCAGGTTTAGGGAAATACAGAAATCCATCACGAGCCCAGAGATAACAGATAATATCATAACAGATTAATCATATAATAATCCAGAGGGGATACCTCTCAAGTAACAGATAATATGAGGGGTGACCTTATGTATCAATTGGAGTGATCAGCTCCCAGATAATGTGAAAGACGTGTATCGCACACACCATCAGTCACCAGAGACATATATAACAGATAACATAATAACAGATAACATAATAACAGATAACAGAAATCAGATCAGAACTAGGATGCATCCATGCGCCCCCTGTGGCCAGAAACTTCTTAACACACCAGATAAAATAAATCAGGGACGGGACAGGTCATCACTCTCCTGCCCTAGAGTCATGTCATCGGTGCATCAATGACATGGACATGAAACCCTCATGCCTAGTGATTGGCTCGGATATCAGACTGTGGTCAAGGTCAGATGTCATATAATAAACGGAGTCACATCTAAGGGTTCATGGCAGAAGGGTCATGTCAACAATTCAGATTAAGATAATAAGGTTTAAATCAGAGTTTATCAGATTAAGTTTAATATCAAAGCTTAAGTTCAGATTTAAAAGGTTTATTTCCAATAGTCCAAAAAGTATATCAAAGGTTAATGATTACAAATTTATAGCAATAATCCATTTCAGAAGTTCTTGTCAAAAGTTCATTTAAATCAATCATTTAATAATGGTTTTCATTGAAATGATCTTACGAAATAGTTTTCATAAAAATGGTCTTCCAAAACGTTTAGTAACTTCCATTTCCAAGTGGTATCGCTTCTTTTTAAAATAGCTTTTCTTAAACAGTTTCATATGTAGTTTAATAGAGGTTCAAAATCATTTAGGTTCAGATAAGGATCTAACAGGTTAAGGTTTACCAAAATCAAATAAGAATTTACAACAGATAGATCAGGTTAAGGTTCAGAACAAGGTTCACAGATCAGATTCAATTAAGACTCACAAATTCAGGGTTCAGAACAAGAGATCAATCAGAGTTCAGGAAAAAGGTTCAGAATACAAGAATCATAGCAGAGGTTCAAACAAAAGGTTTAAGACAAACAGATCACAACAAAGATCCACAACAGAAGGGAACATAGCAATGGTATAGGGAATCCTAATAAGGAAAATGAAATACTGAGAGAAAAGGGAAAGAAACACCCTTACTGAAATAGGGCAGAATATCTGTACCTTATAGCACAGCAGAAAATCAAACAAACACAGAACAATGATCAGGACTTCTCCTTCTTCACACCTAAGGAAGAGGAAGACAGAATTACCACAGATTCTTATTCAGATTATTCCTTTTTGTTTATCTCTTCATTTTATGTACTTTCTATTTTTAGTAACTTTCCAGATTTAGTAAGTTCCCATAATTAGCAGGTTTTCCAGAATTAGCATATATTATCATTTCAGATTAGGTTTAACCCTTATTCAGAGATTATTATGGAATACAATACATTTTATCAAGTTACAGAAGTTTAGGGTTTTAAATGACAATTATACAAAGTTTAGGGTTTTAAATGTAACTTCATAAATTTACAAGGTCATTAGTGAAAATACTTTAAGTTACAGAATTATATGCTCACTTTATTCAGAATTACCTTCCATTCCCTTAACTTTCACAATTTACAGATTACACCCTTTTAGTTTCATAATTTACAAAATCAACCTTATAATTTCATATTTTACAAATTAAACCCTACAATATCCATAATTACCAACCAAGCACATTATATTTCAAATTTACAGAATATACCATCAGAAGTTAGTACTTTACAGATTTGACCCCTCAGAATTTAGAATTTACATATTTAGCCCTTTAAGTTTACAAAACATATATATTAAGTCATAATTCATAACAATTACATAATTAGCCCAAAAATCCTCAAATTTACACAACAACCTTTTTATATCAGTATTAACACAAAACAACTTTAGAATTCCAGATTTACACTTTTGGTCCCTCACTTTTAATTAATTCCAATTCGTAACCCTAATTTGCCAATAATTCATTATTATGAAAAATTTACACTTAGGACCCCAAAGTTATATTTTTCCCACACTCTTACAGATGTATATGATCTTACAAAAATATCCCAGAAGTTTTAAAGTTGACAAAACAGGTCCTTTTACTTTTATCTTTAAATCGGTAAGACTTTTTAACAACAAATACAAACCCTACTTTTCACCAATCATTGAACCATCATTTATTCATCCTTAAAACACATTAAATGCTCAGATTCATGCCCAAGAAAACAAACCCTAGAAGCCACAATTTTTATTTTATGTGTTTTCTTAATTTTCACAAAATCCGGTTTATCACAATAATTCACCACGTTAATTTTAGGCCTCCAAAAATCAAACTCATATTTTTCCCAGATCATATTACTCATAAGGAACCCACGAAAAATAGTTAACATGCCCAGAAAATTCGTTCAACATATATTACATATTTACGTATGTTTTAGACATTAAAATTAACACGACATGATTTAGGCTATTATAATTCGATCTATCATTTTTCCCAGGTCTAATACATCATAAGAGGTCTAAATAAAATAGCCATCATGCCCAAAAATTCGGATTTCATATATTTGTGATTTACGTGTTTTATGACCATTATATTTTCATACGCATAGAATTAGCATGAATGGATCGATTTACATATTTTATATGAGTTATATAACATCTAGAGATCACAGGAAAATTTCCATATTAATTTTAACATGTTTGGTTTAGTCGCAAGAATTATTACCTTGATTTAGAGCAATTCGACAAGAAACCAAGAATAAGAACGAACCAAGGAGAAAACGCAGCAACCCTTAATTTTCCTAGCTTCCTTGCACCTCCAATAACACCAAAAAAATCTTTGTTCAAGCCCAGAATTCTTGTGCTTGATTTGGTCGAATTATTTTAGATCGCTAGGGTTTTATGTGATTAGTCGGTTTGGTTTTTTGAGAGATAAAATAAAAGGGATTTCATTTAACTTGTGGAAACCGACCTTGGGGGGGCAAAATCTGTATATTCGGTGTATAGGATCAAAATAAATATTGGGTTGATTTAATATAATTCTTTCCTTAATTTATATTAGCTATTATCTAATTAAAACATTATATTTATTTAATTTGTAATTTTCGGAATTTTTAAAATAAATGTGTATGATTTTTTTTTTGAACATTTAAAATGATGAACATTGTCCCAGAAATTATTTTGTTTCAGATATAGTTCGATTTCAGATGTTTTGGAATTATTTCGGAATTTTATAAGTTGTTTAATAAGGTTTTATATTATCAAGGGTAATTTGGTAATTTTACGGGTTATCTGAATTTCAGGTATTACACTACTCCACTCCTCGAGTATCCAACTCGAGAGTTACTTCACTAGATCAACAAGCTCCCTTCTTGGCGGAGAAAACCTTACAATCGTCACTTACACTTTTTCCGGTACAAAGCTAAATACCGGGTTCTAGTTCGAGGTAGAACCAACCTGACGTCGCTTATACAATTTCCGACACTAAGCTAGATGTCGAGTTCTTTTACAAGGGTACAACCACTCCCGCTATGTTTTATGGCCCAACATAAAAACCTTGTGTTTTATGGCACAAACACATAAACCATCTAATCTAGTTTGGTGTTAAGATTGTGATGCAATGATGTTTACAATGATGATCCATGACATAAATGTCTATTGCATATGAATGACTAATCTAAATGAACTTCCATTGATAGGAAGCTTCCATTGGATGAAGATCACAAGTTCCCTAAGCTTGTTGTGATGGATCTTCATATATGCATGCATGTGGAATGTACTTCTTGAATAAGAAGTCTTCAAACATTGAGGATGTCAAGTGGCCTTGAATCTTCATATGTTGATATGCTTTGATGGATGATGACTTCAAGATCTCCAAGCCTTTTGGTAGATCAGGAGGTATGCTATGCTTGTGGTGGATGATGACTCAAGATCTCTGAGCTTGCTTCACATGATCATTACGGTAGTATGCTTACAACATAATGAAAGTTAGTAACATTATGATCATGATGATAAGGGTGATTAATGTATGTTCCTACATGGTTAACTACTTATCTAAGTGTATGCAAAGGGGTAGAGAGAATGTATGTTCAAGTGATAAGTAAACATGAATGAGTGGCCTGGTATTTATAGGCAAATAGATAAAACAGGCCACGGATTGGGCGGAACCAAATCAAGGGTTCCGTCCCTTATGTGATTTGGTTCCGCCAGTTCCCTGACAGCAAATCTTCAAATATCTTTCCAAATCTATCCAAGATATTATCAAATCTAATTCTTTGCTTGAAGATCTTTCCATGATATTCTCAAGATCTTCAAGATATCCTAAAGATATCAATGTAATGTATGCAATGATGTCATTGTACAATTTCCATTTTTAGAATTAAATTGTAAATGAATGTAACATGTATATAAATAAGTAACTTGTATATACTAGCTAACTAATATATGTTCACCAAGTTGTATCATGTTAGTTTATGTGTTACTAAAGATGTTAAACTACTTATGCTATTATGTCATTAACATCATTTTCATGAGTAAGCACATTTGTCTTAGTTTGACACCTAAAGAGTACTTATTCTATTAAAGTTAGGAAACATGATGTACAAGTAAAGGTACTTTTATATGCAAAATGTAAAATGAGGTTCTAAGTAGAATGGTTAAGCTTTTAAAATACTTAATGACCTAACCGTATTTTAAACATTCTAAATGGTTTGTTAAGGGTTTGATCATGATACCACATAACAAACATGTACGAACCTGTGTTGTATCATACGAGGACTTGAGAAGTCGAGAGGTGTTGAATGTATGTTGAGACAAAATAAGATTACAAGTAACTTGTACATTTTACGTTATGTATCAAGTTACTATCGTAATGTTTGCACTAACAGACACTTTTTGGTTTTTCTGATTTTTGACAAAAACTTGCAGACTACAATTTAAGCTAGAAATCTGATTTAAAAGACCTAAAAACTTATCAAACTAAGCTAACTTGATTATCAAAAGCTACTTGGACAAAAAATAAGCTAAAACAAACCCTTATGGAACTTATGCTGATAAATCAGCACACATATCAGTTGTGTGCTGAATCAACTTTTTGAAACTGATTTTTTGCTTTAAAAGCCATTAGATTACTTGACACTTGAACAAATTGGTATAAAACTTGACTAATTTGAACTAAGAAACTTCAACTCAAGAGACCTTTTGATGAACTTATCAAAATAAGCTAACTCAAACAGCTTTGGACTATGAAACTTTGAAAACTTAACTCAAAGCTATAAAATTTGATAAAACTACTTCAAACTAATCCTAAAATATTATTTTAACTATTTTTAAGCTAATTAAAAGTGGACAAAAGGACTAAAACTTAAGTATACCTAGCTTTTGGCTAAGTCTGCTAAACCAAACACTCCTTTAAAACTTGAAATGACTTTTAAAAACCGAATTAAACTATAAACTGGTAAGATTTGAACAAAAACTGATTATTATGTCTAAATAACTAATTAAAAGCTGTATTGACTAATTAATAAGCATGTTAGCATTTAATTTATAAATGAAAAGTGATGGTCATTTGTAACATTATAACTTGTGTGTTGCATGATTAAGTTAGTCTAGGAAGTGGGCTTTTGTTAGGTAAAATGTTAGAATTATCTAAGTATATGTACAATTCACAAAAGCCTAATCCAAGCCCACCTAAGCCCTTTAGGGCGTCTCATAGGTGATATAAATCACACACTCTCACCTCATTCACAGTGGGTCCTCATTGCAAAAGGTGAGAGTGTGTGTTTCTAATATTTGTGTTTGTTCTCTTTCTTTGAAGCTAATAAACCATAAGTTATACGATCCATACTCTTCAACTTTATCTTGTTCTTGTTTAAGCACCTTCGATATATACGTTGTTTGTATGATAAAGATAGATTTGAAGCTACAACAAGTGGTATCAACACGCCATACATCGAGGTAGGAAGTTGTTTGTGCTCGGTTTGTACTCAAAATCTACCAACTGTTGCGTTTTTGTTTCATAAAAACGTGACTTTTTGTGTTTTTCTTGGAATCGTGCGCAACTTTCAAGGTTCAAGGTTGTGTTTGTTCTTGATTTAACGAGTTGGTAAGTGATGATTTGCTAGTTCTTTTGTTGAATCTTGGTTTCAAGGTTGGATTCTTTGTTGTTCTAAGTGATTAGATCGACTAAAGTTTTAGAAGATGTTGTAAGATTTGTTCTTGGATCTTGTGTATAATTCTTGTGTAAGAATTATTGACAAGAGTGGGTAAAAGTGGTTAGATCTTACAAGAGTTGGTAAATCAGTGGATAAGGTCCAAAAAAGTCAAGAGTTGGTAAACTGCTTCTTTTCGAAATTTAAGTCTTTCGAAATTGGTTGGCGTTCGAAATTGATAGGCTTTCGCAATTCAAGGCTTTCGAAATTGGTTGGCTTTCGAAATTGGTAGGCTTTCGAAATTCAAGACTTTCGCAATTGATCGAATCCTTTCGCAATTCAAATCTTTCGCAATTGGAAAAGTTCTTTCGCAATTCCCAGCTTTCGCAATTCATAAGCTTTCGCAATTGGGGCAATCTTTCGCAATTGGAGCAGCCTTTCGCAAATCAAGCAGTTTTCGCAATTGGCAACTTTGGTCCTCGCAATTGATCTAAACGTCCAACAACTTAAGCAAACTTTATAAAGTTGATTCGAACGTAATTTCTTCAACACCAAAAGTGAACTCGGTATTTTCTCACTTGTATAAGTGTGCAAAATACTTCGACAATTGGATATCTACTATTTTGTATAAAATAGTTAGATTTTTATATAAATTACGAATTTATATAAATTAGATAAATTCTATCTAAATTGAAATTTTGCCATAATTTATATAAATTTTGGTCTAAACTGAAATTTCTATAGAAATTGTCATTTTATCTAAATTGTAATTTACATAACTTTTGTCGAAATTGTGATCTTTTGATCTTGTCTAAATTATAGTCTAGTCAAATTTTAGTAACTTTACTTAATTTGTTTCGTTTATCTCAATTGTCATCACTTCAACGATCATCAACAGCGAACCAAGACCTCACATCAACATCAACCAAGTTTAACTGTCAACAACAACAACTCCTATTTCGTTGAAACGATCCTTCATCAACTTTATCAAACAAAACATCAACGATGACTACTCAACAAGACATTCATGCCGTCGGTGCAGAAAACCGTCCTCCAATGCTAGAAAAAGGTGGTTATCTTCCATGGATGAGTCGTATGCTACGCTACATGAAAACGAAGCCTCAGGGTCAAGGCAGACTCTTGATTAACTCCATCAAGAATGGTCCATTCAAGCCTCGTCAGATTCAAGTAACAGCTGGAAATCCAAATGCAACACCTCCCATTCCACAGACCTTCCGGGAGCAAAAGGAAGAGGAATACACAGCAGAAGATTGGAAGCAAATTGAAGCTGATGACTTGGCAATGCATTTAATCCAACTTGGTTTACCACGAGAGATATTTTGTGCCGTAGACAGTTGTGAAACTGCCTATGATATGTGGGAACGAGTTAGAAGGCTTTGTCATGGCACAGAAATTGGTCAACAAGACATTGAAAACAAGCTTCTAACTGAATGGGAGAAGTTCACATCCACTCCAGCTGAACCAATTGAATCTTACTACACAAGGTTTTGTACTCTCATGAATGAGTTTATCAGAAACAAGTTGACACCAACTCAAATTGTTCAAAACATCAAGTTTATCAACAACCTACCAGAGGAATGGGGACGATATGTCACTATTGTCAACCAAACAAAGAACCTTCACCAGGTGAACTATGATCAGCTTTATGATTTCCTAAAGCAAAACCAGGAGGAGGCAAATGAAGTCAAAAAAGAGAAGCTTGCAAAGCAACATGATCCTCTTGCACTCCTTGCTCAAACACCTACACCTGCAACAGTAATTACACAACCCTCTTCATCCTCAACACAGAACTTCATGCAACAACAATATATTCCGCAACCACAATTCTACCCACAACAACAACAAGTCATCCCACAACAACAATACCCGCAATACCCAGAACCAGAAGTTAATGACAATGATGAGTCCACTGCTGCATTGACTCAAGCATTTGCTTACCTAACAAAAGCATTCCAAGGACGCTACTCCACACCCACCAACAACAATCAAAGAATCTCATCGAACACTCGGAACAAGCAGATTGCACAGCCGAGTTTCAACATGGGTCAGCAAGGACAACTGGTTGGATAATATGGGAATCAGCAGGGATATGCTCCTTGATATCAGATGGGTAATCAGAATGCAGGGCAGTATGTTAGAAATCAGATGGGTCAGTATGCAGGGAATCAGATGGGTCCGATTGTTGGACATCAGAGGGGTCAGAATGCTGGGAATCAGTTTGGGAATGTTGCTGCTCAAGGGGCTGGAAATATGAATCAGGGTAACTTGATAAAATGTTTTAACTGTCAGGGTGTCGGTCATATGGCTAGGAACTGTCCCGACAAGCCGAAAAAGAGGGATCCAGCTTATCTGCAGAGAGCGTTAATGTTGGCAAATAAGGAAACGGCTGGGTTACAGTTGAGTGCAGAAGAGAATGACTTCATGGCTCTTATGGATGATATGGAAGACCTTGAGGACATTGATGCAAACTGCATTTTCATGGCCAATCTCCAGGAGGCTAAGTATGACACGAAATCTGAAACACCTCCTGTGTATGACACCAATGCAGTATCTAAGGTACCACCATTCACTACATGTCATAATAATGAAATGTTTGATATGTTGACTCATGATGAATGGCATCCTGCGACTCTAACATCCAATTATGATACATATATGGACACGCCAAGTTGTAGCAATATTAATTTGGCAACTCCTGATATGGATTCTAATGGAGACTACGAGTCCCAGCATGTTGAGAATGATGAGGAAACACCTGCATTTTTTGAATCATTATTGCATAATTGTAGTGTTGAAATTGAGAACGTTAAAACGGTCAATCGCGATGTTAAGGCCGCGAATGAAAAATTGACCACTGAGCTTGAGAGATATAAGGTGAATCAACAAGCTTTTGAATTTAATAACAAACGACAGTCAGAAATTGAAATTGGTTATAGAGACTCTGTGTTAAGAGAAAAACATTTGCAAATCAAATATGACACACTTGATGTTAATTTGAACATGCAAATTAAATCTTTAAACAAGGAAATTTCTGAATTAACCAACCAACTTTCTAAACAAAAATCAACTTGTTCTGATCTTGAAAAAGAGAAGAAAGAGTTGAATGCAAAGTTTTCAAAACGAGAAAATGATCTTCTTAATGTGATCATTGACAAACAAGAAAGCATTAAAAAGTTGGAAGAATTGCTTGTAAAAATGGGTCATTCTGCTCAAACTCAAAATATGCTTCTCAACGATCCAAACCCGATTTTACATACAAAGAAGAAAATGACTATCGGTTGTGAAAACCCTTATAATCTCAAGAAAGCTCAGCAGTATCAGAATGTGTTATATAATGGTAGTGCGCTAAATGCTTCACATGATCCTCCCGAGGTTCATGATTCTTATGAAACGATAGAGCTTACTGAACAGAGTAGAATCAAAATGAAACAAATGAACCGAGAAATTCAACCAGTTGATTATAATAAGCTTAATACAGATTCTGGCGTTCATCTTGTTCAAAAAGAGTCTCCACTTTTTTTCAAAGGACCAGTAGCTGTCGCAAGACGAAAAGTTGTTTCAAAACATCTTTCTTACATCGAACAAATGTCCTCTAAAAACACTTGTCACACAAGTGAAGCTAGACGATATTTGGATGATCTTAAACAGCGAGTTGAAACGCTTCAAAGTATTGTGGCATCCAAAATAAACAGTAACTATAATGACTGGTTTTCAAGTTTTCATACTGAACAGAAAAAGATGTTTGAAACAGAAATCACTCCTCATATCACTGCAATTTATTCGGTAGTTCAAAATGTTGAAAACAATATTTTGAAAGAATCAACTGATTTTATCAAGGACCACAAATCCCTGGTGAAAGAAGCTAATGAAAACCTTGATCACATCAAACTTTTGGAAAAACACAATGACATTCTCTCTGAAGTAGCTCTATCGACTGAAATTATGTCTCTTATTTACCAAACATATTCTGTGGAAGATGATGAAAGACTCCGAGCTGAGACTTCCGAAATTGTTGTAAAATATGAAAATGCTCTTGCTAAGATTGAAAAACAAAATGTCACATATTTTAAACAACTTGATTCGAAAAAGGAAGAATGCAAGTATGACAAATTGTCGTATGAGCGTGCTTACAAGAATTTGAAAGAACAAAATGATCGTTTGAAGTCTCAGGTGGACAGTCTAAAAAGGAAGGGTGAGGAAACTAAGTTTGCAAAACCAGCAACTTCGGAACAACCAAAAATGCAAATTTCTCAAACTGTTCCAAAGGTTGATGTAACAAATGATTTGACAAAACCAGTCACTCCAACATCCTTACCTAACCAATGTGCTGATAATGAGAAAGCTGTTGTCCAAACATCAAATGTAATAGCGCCTGGCCTTTATAGCATTAGTCCCACTACTGCATCTGCCTCTACATCTAAAACATATAGGGCGATAGACAAAAGTAATAAAGATAAGTCAAAGGAGTCTAGGAATGCTACAACAACATCTCAGGACAACAACATAAATTCTAATGCGTGTGCCTTACCTTCTATAAGATTAGAAAGCACCTCTAGGGGCAGACGAAAGCCTAGGAGCAATACCAGGAACACTAGAGTATCGCCTGTCTCTGAGAGTGAATGTAAGAAAGTAGAAGACCACCCTAGGAATTTAAAGCTTTCGAATAAGAAACATATGTCATCTGGATGTAATGTTAAGACTTCTGTATCTAGTGCTTGCAACGACTCTGTTTGTTTAATGAAAAAGAAACCTTTTTTCTAAAAATGCTTGTGATGATATTGTTTCTGATACTGTGAATATGAATGATATGCCTAAATAGAATGAGGTTCCTTTAGTAACTAGGGCTAAGTCTAGATATATTCAAAGACTTATTGCAAAAGCTAGGAAAACAACTAGTAGCCTATTGCCTAAGGACCATCTTAAGTTTTGTGCCTGGAAACCAACGGATAGAATGTTTACACTTAAGAATGGCAAATTAGAAATTGTTCCCAATGAAAATGTGGAAAGCTTCTCTAATTGTGATTCACTTGGTACCTCTAACCCCTTGGAACCAAATGTTAAACGGTTTCCATATACAAAATCATCTGTTCTTCGCAGGTCATTGAAATTTGTCTTTGGATCGTCGACTCAGGTTGCTCCAAGCACATGACCGGAAATCTGAAGATGTTGATCAACTTTGTATGGCAGTTCATGGGAACTGTACGGTTTGGGAATGATCATGTTGCAGCTATTCTGGGTTATGGAGATCTTCAGTTTGGAAACTACTTGATCACTCGGGGTTACTATGTCAAAGGGTTGGGACACAATCTGTTTTCAGTCGGGCAGTTTTGTGATGCAGATTTAGAGGTTGCATTTAGGAGAAACACTTGTTTTGTCAGGAATTTGGTTGGGAATGATCTCTTAATTGGGAATCGTGGCACCAATCTCTATGCTATTGACATAAACCAAATGGCCTCTTCATCTCCAATTTGTCTCATGACAAGAGCATGCGAAACAAAATCCTGGTTGTGGCATAGACGTCTGTCCCATCTTAACTTTGACACCATCAACAAGCTTGCCAAAGACAACATCGTCAACGGTCTCCCAAAGTTCAAATACACCAAAGAACACTTATGTCCATCCTGTGAGCAAGGCAAGAGCAAAAGGGCAACATATAAACCTAAATCCGTACCCAGTTCGGTTGATAAGTTACATTTGTTGCATATGGACTTATGTGGCCCAATGAGAGTTGCAAGCATAAATGGGAAGAAGTATATTCTTGTAATCGTCGATGACTATTCAAGATATACATGGGTAAAGTTTCTGAGGTC
This sequence comes from Artemisia tridentata subsp. tridentata, assembly GCA_021014915.2. Lineage (NCBI taxonomy): Eukaryota > Viridiplantae > Streptophyta > Magnoliopsida > Asterales > Asteraceae > Artemisia > Artemisia tridentata. The sequence goes on along the minus strand of CP139509.1, from coordinate 354,999,225 downwards.
AAAAGACGAAGCACCAGGCATCATCATCACCTTTCTGAAGCGAATTCAAGTCTTACTTCAAGCTCCAGTTAGGATAGTAAGAACTGACAATGGCACGGAGTTCACTAATCAGGAGTTAAGAACATATTTTGAAGAAACTAGAATTACTCACCAGACATCAGCTGTTCAAACTCCACAGCAAAATGGGGTAGTAGAAAGAAGAAACAGAACTCTTGTGGAAACTGCTCGCACAATACTGATTTACTCTAGTGCACCGTTATTCTTATGGGCTGATGCTGTTGCCACTGCTTGTTTCACTCAGAACCGATCCCTAGTTCATCCAAGATTCAATAAAACCCCGTATGAACTAGTGAACAACAGAAAACCAGATATCTCTTACCTTCATGTATTTGGTGCTTTGTGCTATCCAACGAACGACAGAGAAGATTTAGGGAAGTTGAAAGCTAAGGGTGATATTGGAATCTATATTGGTTATTCAGAAAACTCGAGGGCATTCAGGGTGTATAACAGGAGAACGAAAAAGATTATTGAGACGATGAATGTGAAATTTGATGAGATTTCACAGATGGCTTCTGAGAGACTCGCTCTAGAACCCGTGCTTAACCCAATGGCTTCTAATCGTACCGGATTAGGACCCGCTCCAAATAGTCAGACTTCTAGACATATCAATTCAGGACTCGTACCCCAAGGTGCTCAATCAACTCACACAGAAACACCAACAAATCAAGAACTGGATAATTTCTTCGAGTTTATGTATGATGAGTACTATGGTGGCGCTTCGATACATGCATCTAAACAACGATCCACTACACCCGCTCAAAATCAACAACCACCACCACCACCACATCAAGATGCATCTACAACATTCGAAGCTGGCGCACCAACTCCCTCCACATCATCAACATCTACTCCACTAACTCCAGTAATTGAGATTGTTCTACCAAGAGTTGATGAGCAAGAACAAAATGATGCTGTGTTAGACGAAGAACCATTCAAAAACCCGTTTGGAACGGATTATGCTGAATCATCTTCAAGGTTACATGAACCGTCTAACACGCATTCGTCAAATCCAAGGTACCCTTCTACGTTACAGTGGACAAAAGACCATCCAATAGAACAAGTTATTGGTGAACCTTCAAGGCCAATTCAGACGAGAAAACAACTCCACACTGATTACGACATGTGCATCTACGTCTGCTCAGTCAGTCTGATAGAGCCAAAGAACATTCGGGAAGCAATGGTAGATAATGCTTGGATTGAAGCGATGCAGGAAGAACTTCTCCAATATCAATTACATGACACATGGGATTTAGTTCCAAGAACAATTGACAAACTAGTCATTGATCTTAAGTGGTTATGGAAAAACAAAAAGGATGAAGAGATGACTGTAATTCGCAACAAAGCTCGTCTCGTAGCCAAGGGATTCAGACAAGAAGAGGGGATAGATTTTGAAGAGTCATTCGCGCCAGTAGCAAGGCTTGAGGCAGTCAGGATTTTCTTAGCATATGCAGCTCACAAGAACATCACGACTTATCAGATGGACATCAAGACAGCTTTCTTGAATGGGACTCTGAAAGAAGAAGTGTACGTGAGCCAGCCAGACGGATTCATTGACAAAGATCATCCAGAATACGTCTACAAGCTAAAGAAAGCTATATATGGTTTGAAACAAGCCCCACGGGCGTGGTATGACGAGTTATCATCTTTCCTACTTCATAATAACTTCACCAAAGGAACAATTGATCCGACCTTGTTTTCAAGAAAATTCAAAAATGACATTTTGATTGTTCAGATTTATGTGGACGACATAATTTTTGGGTCCACTAATCCGACACATTCAAAACATTTTGAAAATCTCATGAAAAGCAAATTTGAAATGTCCATGATGGGGGAACTTAAATTCTTTCTTGGTTTACAAATACATCAATCCCCTCGCGGTATTTTTATTAATCAAGCTAAATATACTATTGAGATTTTGAAAAAACATGGTATGGATAATTGTGACTCTGTTGGTACACCAATGGTCACTTCACCAAAAATAGGTGCTGATTTATTTGGGAAACCCATTGATCCAAAGAAATATCGGAGCATGATTGCAAATCTCATGAAAAGCAAATTTGAAATGTCCATGATGGGGGAATTAAAATTCTTTCTGGGATTACAAATTCATCAATCCCCACGTAGTATTTTTCTTAATCAGGCTAAATATACAATTGAGATTTTGAAAAAACGTGGAATGGAAAATTGTGACTCTGTTGGTACACCAATGGTCACCTCACAAAAAATAGGCGCTGACTTATATGGGAAACCCATGGATCCGAAGAAATATCGGAGCATTATTGGTTCTCTCATGTACTTAACTGCTAGTCGTCCCGATATACATTTTGCTGTTTGTTTATTAGCACGGTTTCAGGCAAGACCTACCGAACTTCACCTCCAAGAGGTTAAACGGATCTTTCGGTACCTACGAAGAACCATTAACATGGGACTTTGGTATCCAAAGGATTCGGAGTTTACACTAATAGCATTTTCAGATGCAGATCGTGCTGGTTGCCAAGTTACAACAAAGAGTACATCAGGCGGAGCACAATTCTTGGGAGAAAAGCTAGTAGGCTGGTCATCAAGGAAACAAGACTGCACTGCACTATCAACCGCAGAAGCCGAGTATGTGTCTTTATTTGCATGTTGTGCCCAAGTTCTATGGATGAGGACACAACTCACAGATTATGGCTTCTCTTTCGACTGCATACCTATGTATTGTGACTCAAAAAGTGTCATAGCCATCTCGTGCAATCCAGTTCAACACTCGAAGACCAAGCATATTAGAGTCCACTATCACTTCATAAAGGAACACGTTGAGGAGGGTACTGTTGAATTATTTTTCGTGAAGACTAAATACCAACTCGCCGATCTATTTACTAAAGCCCTCCCAAAAGAGCGGTTTGAAAACTTAGTTCGTCGAATTGGAATGCGAAGCCTAACTCCCGAAGAGTTAGAAAGTCTTCTCAAATCTTGTTGAATTATCTCATCAAGCTTCGCATGTAAATATTTTTGAAAAACAAAATACAAAATTTGAAAAACCAACAAAAGCAAAATATAAAAATAGAAAATTTTCAAAAAGACAAAAACGATAGAAAATCAAAAAAACCAAAAATATTCTTCTCACGACATGTCTCTCGTATAATCGATATTCTGTACGTATCTAGAAATGTCATTCAACAATGATACGGGCATGTACAGATGCTTGAGCGAGAGTTCATTTAAAATTTTTCTAAAACATGTCGTTTCTCAAAATTTTCTTCATAACGGCTTTCGTATATTTCAGTACGAAACCCGCGCTACATTGATGACTTCTGATTATTTCCGATCAGGACTAGTAATGTTAATCGCAAAAATAAAATCCTTGAGCACAAGGATCAAGATCTTTCAAAAAGATTTTTCAAAATATTTCTCAAAGTTCTGTGCTCAAGACAACTCCCTCCTAAACCCTTCAACCGATTTTAAACTTAAATGTTTAAAAATATGCTTTGTTTAAGGGGGAGTAAAGACAAAAAGTTCCAATTTTCATGCTCAAACCCGTCTCTCTCTCCAACAAGTTTTCAATTCAATCTTTAGATATCAAAATTATCACTACGTGCTATTTTTGAGGGGGAGATTAGGTATAAGGGAGAGAAGACGTGATTAAATGTGATCAAAAAGTAATGTCAGTAAGTCGAGCTCTTCAAAAGACTCAGCATGAACACTCGAATTGACGAAAAATAAATGTCCGTTGTCGAAAAGACTTGTCCGGGACGGGTAATAATTTCAAGCTGGTTATCCAGTGATGTAAGCGTGTCTCGCAAAGGACTTGTCTGAGTAGAATGTACCAATTCGAGAGATGATCTCTTAATATGACCGGGACGGGTAATAACTTCAAGCTAGTCTAACTAGTGATGTAAACGTGTCTCGCAATGGTCATATTAATTGAAAATCGATCATTTCAAATGTGCGAACTCTACCCAACATGTGCATTTTACTTTAAAAATGCATGAGCACATGTGAAGGGGGAGTATTTCAGAAAATACAAAACTCTTGAAGTGTTAACCAAAATGTGTTTTATTCATAAACACTTTGAGAGATTTTCACAAAAGGTTTTATGGCAAGTGATCAATAAATCTAGGATAATCATGGAGTAATATGGTGATTATGGTTAGATTTATGTCCAATGATCCGCCAGAGCCGGAGGGATCTACCCAAGGACAATTCCAATAGACTAGAATTAGAAGTCCTTAGGTAAGATTGAAAAAAAGAGTAAATGAGAAAGGAGAAAGAAGGGGTTGAAGAATTAAAAAGAAAAGTTTAATGAAAGGGTGAAAAGAAATAGCCCTCCATGAAAACTTAGGTCAGAAAACGGTTCAATACATTTGCTATCGGTTATCACAAGTTGATACAGATATTGAAGACAAGACGTCATGGACCCAGTGACGCATTGCACCACCCCTCCTAGCCACTCAGATATCTCTTAAAAGATATTTGTTTATTTCTCACGGAGAACACTGCATAATCTATCGACCTCTCATTCCAAGATGTGTTGATATTGAAAAGGTGGCACTCTGCTCCACGCCTCCGATGACTAAAACTAAAACGCACATTATCGAGTCTAGAGCCACGAGATTCAACAAAGATCTCTTAGGAACACTTCCAATAAAATACACTTGTGTTCACCAAAAAGGACACAAGTTGTAAGAGTCTTGATGAGATCTTCGGATCTTGCCTTATGTCATGATGGTTACTCGCTTCAAACGGTCTATAGTCTTGAAGTGATAATTCGGTATACTTCAGAGGCTCCCAAAGGCCTTGGTAAAGATTAGAGAAAGTTTTCACACTATGCAATTAACGATCTCAAAATATGAACCTATAATCGCTGGATGATTTATTGCTAACTGTTTTATTTAGGTACTGACAAAAGTCCATTCACCATCATCACACGTTTCAACATCTACGACGTCGACGCAACTGGACAGAAGATGTTGATCAAGGCATGAACGACCAAAAGACGATTCTTTGAAGATCACATTGCTTAAAGAAACTAGGAACAATGACTATTCCACAGCAACATACAAAGTTAAAGACAACAAAGGCGAAAGACCAATCACTGGGAGCATCATTGAAATGACCATCCCTTAGGGGGAGATTGTTAGCATTTAATTTATAAATGCAAAGTGATGGTCATTTGTAACATTATAACTTGTGTGTTGCATGATTAAGTTAGTCTAGGAAGTGGGCTTTTGTTAGGCAAAATGTTAGAATTATCTAAGTATATGTACAATTCACAAAATCCCACTCCAAGCCCACCTAAGCCCTTTAGGGCGTCTCATAGGTGATATAAATCACACACTCTCACCTCATTCACAATGGGTCCTCATTGCAAAAGGTGAGAGTGTGTGTTTCTAATATTTGTGTTTGTTCTCTTTCTTTGAAGCTAATAAACCATAAGTTATACGATCCACACTCTTCATCTTTATCTTGTTATTGTTTAAGCACCTTCGATATATAGGTTGTTTGCATGATAAAGATAGATTTCAAGCTACAACAAATTAATAAGCACTTCACCAATAAGCTAAGGCTTATTGGTGTTTTGACAGTTTATAATGAAAACATACTTAAACTAAATGAATTTTAAAAGATCTAAACTAAAACAGAACTTATTAAGCAACAAACAAGTATAAAAGCAAATAATAAGCAAGTAATAAGGCAGAATAAGCAGATCTAATAAGCTGAGAAAAAAATAAGCAGTTTAAAGCTAAAATTGAAGATTACCTTGATCCTAGCTCAACAAGGATCAAATAAGCTCGAGGAGCTACTCTACAAGCTCCAGTTTATCAGATGATAAGCTGGTAAGACCCTATAAGCCCATTCATTTCTGGCTTATCTACCAAACTGCTTATCTTGTACTCAAAACTAAAATTTTAAACTAAACTATTTATAAAACTGACCACAAACTAACTAGAACTCAAACAAGCTATTGAGCAGCTTGTTGAGTATAAGTGAGAGTATAAGAGCTTATTGGACAGCTTATTCAACCGAATGAAAACATGATAAAAGCATTAAGTAAATTTGAAACACAATTTAAGGTAAACTAAACTTTTTTTAAAACTTAAAAGGATTACAATACTTAAAATGGAAATTACAATATTAAAAAGCAATTAAAAATACAATAAGCAGTAAATAAGCTAAAAACTAAAACGTGTAAAAAAAGATGATATTGTGAGGTGAGGAGGGGTCCTTTTATAGCCAGCTTCGGATGCTTCTAGGGTTTCTAAGGAGCTTCTATCCATTCTAATCTCGTCCCTTCATTGATTTCCCATCATTTGCAACCCTTGGATTGAGTGCCAACAAGCTTCGACCAATAAGATGCTCTCGGATTGCCAGCTTGGCTTCAAATGGTGTAATTCCTTGTCAGACGTGTCAGCTTCTAGAAGGTGAATGGTACATAAGGTATTTTAATTGATGTGAGTGAGTCAGGGTAAGTTTGGAGAAGAGGGTGAATAGTAAACCTGCTATTCGCGCCTTTTTTGACTGGTTTGACCGGGTTTTATTATTGTTTGACTTGGGTAAAAGGGTGGATGGGTACGGGTTGTGGTTATTGGACTGGATTTGATTGTTTTTGGATTGGGTTTATTTTGGGTTTGGTTTAGTTATAAAAAGGAATTAACGGGTGTTAGGTTTAGGACTTAGTTTGCAAATGTTTAGGACTAACTTTGCAATTGGTCTAGGACTTTTGGTGAAATAGATTTAACAATTAAGTTTTAGGTTTGGTATTTTGGTTTAGGCATAATCCAAAAATGTAAAAATCCATCCCCGGCTCTGGCTTTTCACACTCTTTCCAATCCCGTGCTCGGTTTTGTCCGTTTTGTCTTTTTTTTTTTTCCTTTTCTCATAGCCTTTACTTGCACGTACACAAACACAAAAACAAGCATATATATGGCATTTATGGTTAGTTTTTGTCTTTTGAATCCGTTTTTGATAAAGAAAAGGTATGTGATTTAACACATACCAAGAATCACATGTGATTTCACAAATCACATTTGATTTCATAAAATCACATTCGATTTGAAAATAGCAAATCACATGTGATTTCTACAGACGTAAATTTCAACACTTACAAAAAAATGTCGAAAAAAAGTTCCTCGAAAGTATATGTGATTTCTACAGACGTAAATTTTAACACTTACAAAAAAATGTCGAAAAAAAGTTCCTCGAAAGTATATGTGATTTCTACAGACGTAAATTTTAACACTTACAAAAAAATGTCGAAAAAAAGTTCCTCGAAAGTATATAGAAGAGTCCCTCTATAGAAAATAGATGATCTACATTAAACTTTTCTCTATTATGGATAGGATTATCTAAAATGATAAACGTGTCATTTAGATGTGCCAAGTTCTATTTAGAAAAAATTAATTAAATACGAGGGAAAAAAGTGTTCTTTATTATACTAAATGGATAGATTTTTAGATATTCATACCATTTAGTTTAAACAAATCAAAAAGTTTGTACCGGTTCTTTTATATTAGAAAGAAAAATGATTGTTGTGCCTATTAATTATGCTTACAAATATATAATACAACTGTACAAATACTTTATGCACTAGACATGTATTTAGACATGTGTTATAGGTCAAATAGCATTATTACTCTATCAGAAAATTATGATAATTTCACAAACTTGGACAATTGTAATGTATTAATTCAAGCTTCTAGGTTTCAAAATTTGAAAAAGAAAACAATGCATGATGCATTTAAGATATTCTAAATTATAACATGATTTTTATTTATTTATTTATTTTATTTTATTTTATTGTAATTTTTATGTGAATCGAGCAATTCTTTTTGACAAAACACAATTTATACATTTAATACTGCTCCATCCCAAATTATAAGTCTTTCAATTTGTACAAAGTTTACTAAAATCCAACAAACTAAACTTTCACCAATCAAATATCTTCTCTCTGCACAAAAATATTTTTTGATTGATTGAAATAAGAAAATAAACATATATAATAGGACAACCAAAATAACAAAATAGACATATAATTTAAAACATAGGGAGTAACACAGTAAGACTAAGGCCCCGTTTGGTTCGCGGAATGTTTTTGATATAATTGGAATCTGTCAATGAAATTGGAAAATGAAAGAACTGAAATGTTAAAGAATTGGAATTTACAAAAACTAACGCGTGTTTGGTTGGAAGAAAATGAAATGTGAAAAAAAGTATATTAAAATATTTAATATACTAATAGTATTAAAATAATAATAATAATAATAATAATTATTATTATATTAAAAATAATATTACTAATAATAATAATAATAATAATAATAATAATAATAATTATTATTATTATTATATTAAAAATAATATTAGCTCTCGGTCTGGGATCTCGGCTCGCAAAGAGGTTGACATTGGCCTTTGTGGAGAAAGAGACAAAAGCTTACGCCCAGCCGATGTATTGCTCTATTCTTGGGACGGTGGACAGGACGTGTGTGTCGATTTGACAGGGTCGTCTCCTTTGACGCAATCGAGTATGGTCGATTTTGTGCCAGGACGGGTGGTGATTGAAGCAGCACAGCGCAAACGCGTCAAATATGAGAGCAAGTGTGCTAATATTGGATATGGGTTTCTTCCCTTCTCGTTCTCCTCCTTTGGGGAACTCGGGAAGGATGCAGTGGCCCTACTGAAACGGATCCAAAAGTTCTCAGTAACTCAAGACATCGGCTCGCGAGCTGCTGTTCATATTTTTAGTAGGGTTAGCTTTACAATAGCTAGAGGAGTGGGAGCCCAGTTAGTATCTCGGCTCCCCTCTAATTTCTTGTAAATCCTATGTTTTCTAATGAAAAAAAAAATAAGAATAATAAAAAAAAAATAATAATAATAATAATAATAATAATAATAATAATAATAATAATAATAATAATAATAATAATAATAATAACAATAATAACAATAATAATAATATTATTATAATGAAGTGATGTTTTATAATAATAATAATAATAATAATAATAATAATAATAATAATAATAATAATAATAATAATAATAATAATAATAATAATAATAATTGATTTTTGATGATAAACATTGATAACGCTCAAATTGTACATGTTTTTAGGAGCGTTATCGTGGATTTTATGCATATATATTGATCACTTTTATGAACATATGGTACTTAATGAAGTATAATTTGTATTTTAGGTTCATGGAAGCTCACGACAAAGAAAACCAAGAAAAAGACGAAGAAACGATCAATAAACGAAGATTTATGCATATACGAAGAATTCCCGACAAAAGCGAGTCTCTTGTAGTATATTCAAGAAGATAAAGTCATAAAGTTGTCAATCCAAAGACTCAAAAATAAAGCACAAGAGGGAAAACGAGAAAAGAAATGCAGAAAATAAGCTAAAACGAAGAAATAATGGAAGACTCGTTGTTCCCGACACACCTCCACCATTTTGGCCATAATTTGAGCATACCTACTCAGATTTAGAAGATTCAAGCGGCCACGGAACCGGGAGAGAAGGATCTACAACTTTCTTGTTTATCATTTTTGACGAAAATGCTCCATCCGATCGGTATTGGCCCGCAACCAATTCGGATGGAGCTAACTTTTTCATCCATCCGAACGGTATGGTCCCGTTTCTGATCGGATGGACCAATCTTACCTTCCCAAGTTGTTTTTAATGCATTATTAAGTGTCATTAAGCCCCAAGCCAGATCACTTACCAATCCGATCGGCTGTGTTTGGCAAAAGTAGCAGTAGCTGTTTTCTAAATAAAAACGTTTGGTAACATAGCTGTAAATATCCACAGCTCTTTTAAATATCCACAGCTTCAAAAGGAAGCATTGGGAAAAAAGCTTTCTTTAAAAATTGCTACAACTCATTGCACCCTTACCAAACGAACATCAAAAATAAAAAAGCTCATTCTCACCGCTCATTGCCCCAAAAAGCTCCAAAAAGGTCCGCGCCAAACATAGCCTTAGTGCCCAAGTTTCATACTTAGAGGCTAAGAGTTGATTTCTACTATATATATGAGTGCTTAGGCTTAGTTTTCATTGTGAAATTCTACCCTCCACCCTTAAGGACGAATTTTCACCAACTTATCTCTCCCAAAAGACCACCAACCTCTGCCATTTTCAGAAGAATGCTCAAACACATGGAAGAAGGTGTTGGGTATTATTTTTCGTCTTGGTAGAAAGCGTATAGTTGATTGGAGGCTTGAAGGTTGCTATAAATCCTTTACCTTTGCCTATTGTAATTCATACTTTGGGTAAACCTTGTTACTTTTATATTTCATTATGTTTATGATTACCATGATTGTTGAATCTTTGTGTTTGATTGAAATAACCATGGAATAGTTTTGTATACTTGTTTGGATATTATGATAACTTGTGATAAATGAATATTTGGATATTTGTAGTGTTGGTTTGGAATATGATGATAACATCATATTTGGTTAAATTGGAACTTGTCTTGTTTATTGTCTTGATTAATCATTGTTGAGTCTAAATGTCGAAAGGGTTCTCAATAGTGGTTGATTTCAATTCATTAGTCGACGAATGTTTTGGTCTTGTACTTTGTGACGATTGTATGAGAAACTTAATAAACATAAGAAGTGAAAGTTTAATTTAGATTAAGGGTCGAAAGGTGTTGGGAACTCGTCTTAGATTATTGAAGTATCGATCATATTATGTAATAGGTTGCTTAGGCCTTTAGGTTAGTTTTAAGCTACGGCCTGTGTAGAAGGCCCATGGGCCGTGGCCCAGTACTTGTTTTCTATTATGGGCTGCGCCCCATTTCTATTGTTACACTATAAATACCCCTCCCTTTGAAGGGAAGGGGTTGTTGTTTAACGCATTATTCATTTTCATTATATTTAAGTTTAACCTACATTTCTCTCTCTCTTAATCTCTCTCAAGTATAACAGTAACCTCGTGTGATATTAATATTAAGACCTAACAAGTGGCTTCTGAGCAAAACAGCTTAGGACCCGATTCTAACTATCTGAACTTTCCTGATCAGTCAGCTGCACCACTGTCTCTCAACCGCAAGGACTTGGAAGATTTGTTTGCTCCGCTGTTCGATGATTCGTTCATTAGTCGTGCTCCCGAGGTATCCACCAGTTCCGCTGCCAATCCTGTTAATGAACAGGTACCTGATACACCAGCAACGACTACAACAGTTGCTACAGACGCACCTCCAACGAAACCTTCATCATCAGCAGATCAATCTGCTTCTTATCCTGCGACTGCAGTTGTCGATCCTCTTACACCTTCTGAAGTACCCACACCATCAAGTTTTGACGGAGACACACTTTTCAATCCATTTGCTCCGGCTCCTTCCATTCCAGATACTGCTGAGTCCTCAATGAGCAATTTGGATCCGTCAAACATGCACTAAAACTTTCAACACTACCCCTTAACCCACAAGTGGACTAAGGATCACCCATTAGTGAACGTGATTGGTAATCCAGATAATCCAGTTATGACACGAAAGAAACTCCAAACGGACGGTGAAACTTGCATGTATGCACTCACCGTTTGTCAAACCGAACCGAAAAACATTAAGGAAGCTCTCACTTATGAAAATTGGATTGAGTCAATGCAAGAAGAACTCGATCAATTCAAACGTCTAGAAGTTTAGGAATTAGTAGAACGACCAGCTGGAGTTTACATTGTCGGACTTAAATGGATCTAGAGGAATAAGTTGGATGCTGATGGGACAGTTATTCGTAATAAATCTCGCCTGGTAGCTAAAGGATACAGTCAAACAGAAGGTATCGACTTCGAGGAATCATTCGCACCAGTGGTAAGACTTGAAGCCGTTCGTATGTTTCTGGCATATGCAGCTCACAAGAATATCACTGTATATCAAATGGATGTGAAGACGGCGTTTCTGAATGGACAACTCCGGGAAGAAGTGTACGTCACACAACCAGACAGCTTTATCGACCCAGAACATCCGAAGCATGTTTACCAGCTCAAGAAAGCCCTCTATGGCCTTAAACAAGCCCCGAGGGCATGGTACGATAAACTGTCAGCATTCTTAATAGCTAAGCATTTCACAAAAGGTTATGTTGATCCAACATTGTTTATATAAAAACACGGGGCGGACGTCTTAATTGTTCAAATCTATGTGGACAATATCATTTTTGGTTCTACACATAAGAAATACTCAAACACTTTTGCTAAGTTAATGAAACAAAACTTTGAGATGTCCATGATGGGTGAACTGAAGTTCTTCTTAGGACTGCAAGTTCATCAATCACCCCGGGGTATTTTCTTAAGTCAGTCCAAATATGCTCAAGAGATTTTGAAAAAGCATGGCATGACAAGTAGTGACACCTATAATACACCGATGTCTTCATCATCCCCTAAGCTGGATGCTGATTTACATAGGACACCAACTGACCCTACCAAATACCGTAGTATGATTGGGTCACTCATGTATCTAACAGCCAGTAGACCAGACATAGTATTTGCCACATATCTTTGCTCCCGCTATCAGTCTATACCAACTGAACGACACCTCTCTGAGGTTAAAAGAATCCTTCGATACGTAAAGGGAACCATTCACTTGGGGATCTGGTATCCGAAGGATTCTGGCTTTGAACTAATTTCCTTTTCAGACGCTGATCATGCAGGATGCTTAGTCACAAGGAAAAGTACCTCTGGGGGATTGCAATTCTTAGGTGACAAGCTTGTATCTTGGTAGTCAAAGAAGCAGGATTGTACATCACTGTCGTCAACTGAATCCGAATACGTAGCCATGTCGGCATGCTGTGCTCAAGTCATCTGGATGAGATCACAGCTGATGGATTACGGATACGTTTTCAACAAGATTTCGATGTATTGCGACTCCAAGAGTGCCATTGCTATTTCGTGCAACACCGTTCAGCATTCCAAGTCCAAGCATATTGCTCTTCGTTATCACTTCATCAAAGAGCATGTGGAACAGGGTATCGTAGAGCTTTACTTTGTGGGTACAGAATACCAACTGGCCGACTTATTCACCAAAGCTTTGCCTCATGCAAGATTTGTGGGATTAGTTCACCAGATTGGTATGCGATGCTTGACTCCAGAGGATTTAGACAACTTTCTCAAACAAAGCTAAACGAGTCGAACATCATGGCCATTGTTTTGTAAATATTCTATTACTAAAATAAAAAATAATAAAAATAATAAAAAATAATAAAAAAAATCCCATATTTCATCTTTACGGGTATGCAAACGTTTATTCGAATCAAAATTTGTTCTCGTCATTTCAAATCTAATCAATTTTAAATCAAGACCAAATTTTGAGGGGGAGAATGTTTTGCATATCCTTTGTCAAATTCTTCATCATCATCGTGTATATTAAGTTCTCATCAAAGTGGATAAAGGTGTTAAGAATGTTAAACTTCAAGGGCGGTTAGTGTCAGAGTAGCATAAGTTTACCACTTTAGAACCAAAATGTGAACTAGGAAAAGAGTTAAGGGTCTAAAAGTGTCAAAAGTGCAAACTTAATAAATTTTTATTTTTCTCGAAAACTCAATTGTAAGTGTTAATCATATTCAGTTTAGTAGTCTAATTACTCGTCTAAATTATTAGTATGTTTCTGTGGTTCAATTTTCCAATTAGCGATCTAGGGTTCATAGGTCGGATTTGGGGATTTCTGGGTTGTTATGTTTCAATCTAATTGTGTTAGCTCTTGGTCATAAAAACATGTTTAGGAATGAGTTGTCACTGCTTAATTGTTCTGTGTAACTTCAATTGACGTGTGTTGAGATCCTTTTGGGTTCTATGGCTCGAATTAATGACTGGCAACTAATGAATCTATGTTTCTGTGATTTTATTGGTGGGTTATGAGTGGTTATGTACTGTGATTATGCGCCTAAGTGTTTATAACATGAATCTCATAGATGATCTAAGTCGAATAATTGTATGAAATAAAAGTGTCTGTGGAAATTTATGTGTGGCTTGTTATGGATATCTGGGTGTTTAATCATGATTAGGACAGTCTTAGGATGTTATTTATTCATAATGTGTTGCCTGTACATGATCTGAATGAGAACTTGCTTTGTTTGAATGTTGCCGAGTAAGTAAGATAATCTCCGAGTTAGGAGATAAAAATTGGTTACTTATGAATGTTAAGATGAAGGTTACCGAGTAGGAATGATTTTCTCCGAGTAAGGATGATGAAAATTAGTTACTTGGAATTTTTTCTTAGAACTTTCCGAGTAAGTAATTTTTGTCTCCAAGCAAATGAAGAAAATTAGACTTTCCGAGTAACCATAATCCTTAACTTTTCCGAGTAACCTATGTGGACCATTTTTCCAAGCAAGCCAAATACTCCGAGTTAGGAGGATTTTATATTGTTTCCGAGTAAGGAAACTTGTAGTCTCCGAATTAGACTAGATATTTTCAATTTTAGTTTAAATCCTCCGAGTAACTAGTTGTTTTTCCGAGTAACTACTGTTTTCCAGACTTAGTCAATTTTTGTGTATAAGTTCAGTAGTTAAGAGTGTTTTGCTGATATGTGCTGGTGTGATATATGTGATTGCTTGTTTAAACTATGCATGTTATCAATGATTCAGTCTTCCTAAGTGAAACATCATATTAGTTAGATTTAGATCATGTAACATGTCACTCACACTAACATAAATATACACTCTCTTTTGTGTGTTTGTTTGTGCTTATGTTGTACAGGATAATCATGTCTCACACTTCCATTACTAGAGGAAATTATCCCAGAAGGGGATGAGCGCCAGATTAGCAAATCCAATTCCAGAGCGGATTTTGATGACCTATCATGTCACAAATCCTGTAAGATAAAGGTAGAAATCCTGAAGCGACACTTCGTCAATCCCGTCATGACAAAGTCAGCCAGTGTACCAGAGGTGTACATGCACCAGTTCTGGCACAAATTGTTTATCAGCAAAGATACTAAGACGATGGCAATAACCGTTAATGACAAGAGAATCAAGTTCGGTGTCAACACTCTTAGGGCTATTCTTGATCTTCCTCCACCTGAGTCCATTCCCAATGGAACCTTTCGCAAAGATCCCACCTTTGAGCAAATTGTTGAAAATCTGAAAATAATTGGCTATGACGAAGACAGCGAGGACCTCACCTCTAGCTCTAAGGTCGACAGAAAATACATTCCACAACCTTGGTTGACACTATTCACCATCATCAGTCACTGCATAACTAGCAAAGAAACAGGATTAGAGCACCCTAGACTTGAACACCTCAAGTTCTTTCACGGTGTAATTAATTTGCACCACGTGGACTTTGCTCAATACATCTGGACTGATATGATTTACCAAGCCAAACAATTTTCCCAGAAGAAAGCCTACAAGGTGCCATTCCCTCGTTTCACCAAGCTGATCATATCCTATTTCATGGAAAAGCATCCAGAGATAGACAGACGCCCATGCGAGAACTATCATACGAAGAGCATAGATCACAAACTCACAAGTACCAGGATGCATGCTACCAACACAACCAAACAAGGATTGAGGATTCCTCTAATGTTGTTGTTTGAACCAGTTAAGGAAACTGAAGCCTATGATTGGTATGATGAAGCTGAAAAAGTTGGCAAAGTTGGTATAACAGTTAAGAGAACTAAGGCGACGAGAGGTAGAGGTCGCGTAAGAGGTAAAACTGTCATTTCCTCCTCCTCGCGTACCAAAAAGATCACTCGTGAAACGAAGAAGAAGTTAACACTCAGAGATGAATCTTCGGAAGAGGAAGAAGAAGAAGAACTCGTAGATCTGAGGGAGGAACGAAGGAAATCGATTGTAAAGTTCACATCCGAACTGGCTAAAGGTGATAACGCTTTGGGCAAAGGCAAGGGGAAATCCATAAAGATGACTGATACATCCTATGAGCAACTTGACCCGCCAACGACTAGAGATGAAGAAGAAGAACAGCTCAGAAGGGCCACAGAAGAAAGCAAGGCCAAATTTAAAGCTGATTAGAAGAGACAAAGGGGAATGGAACAGGGTGAAGGATCCGCTTCACGACCAAGGGATGATCAATCGGAGTCACAATCTGAAGAGGACTCGGAAGCTACACATAGTCAATCTGCTAGTAGTTCAGATGCTGAGTCTGAGAATCAATCCGAATCAGAACACGGTGACCAAACAGCTTCAGACTCGGAATCCGATGAAGAAAAGGACGAGAATGAAAAGAATGATGATGAAGGAAAGACCATGAAAGACAAAGATGCTGAAGATGATAAGGGATCAACAGATGATGAGATGAATGACGATGAAGGAAACACTGAGAATGTCAAGAATAATAAACATGACGAGGAATCCACAGATGATGAAAGTAGTGAAGAGACAGATGTAGAAAGTGGTGATGAAACAGGTGATGAAAGTGATAAAGAAAATGAAAACCGGGGTGACGATAGAATACCTACCCCACCAGTGAACCCATCACCAGAAGCTGATACTTCTAAAACCAAAACACCGTCTCCAATTACTGAAACCACAATAAACACTCCACCATCACCCGCACCTACTGAACCACTACCTGGCAACAGTGATCTGAAAGTGATAAAAGAGCAGCTCGAAGCTCTACAAAGACAAGTGGAGGCACAGCAGACCGTAATTGATGAGTTCAAAGGTTACGATATTGAGAAAGCATGTGATCACTATATCAGTAACACCCTGCCTCAACGGATCAGCGAGCATCTGTATGAGACAATTCCAGGTCTGATGAAGGAGTACGTGAAAAGAAAGCTGGATCGCGTGGTGGCTAATCGACTTTAAACCACGTCCGTGACACTTTAGACTTTACCGTCGAATCCTCCAGTTGCATATCTCAAAGAAAATTTGCTAGAAGGTGTCGCAGATGATCCAAATGAGAAAAAGCTTATTCGAGCATTGATTAACTCAATCAAGAGAGCTGAAAAGAAGGGTAAGACCTGAAAGCAAGACAAACCCACTAAACGTCGTTGGGATGATCCTGACAAGGACGATCAGGCCAAGAAAAAGGGAAAACGACCAAGAAAAGAGGGCACTTCTACAACCCAACCTACTCCTACCGTTCAATCAACCGGCACTGAGGGGTTTGTACCTCAAGAGACGGGTGTTTTTGATGACACCGAACCACATAATGACTTCACAATGGAACAACATGATGCTGATATTGCTCCTCCTAAGTTCACAACTGTTCCTGCACCACCAGCTAATGCAGCTTTGATGCCTGCACCAGAATGGGTCAACCCAGATGCTGCGAAGCACACATGGTTTGAACAAATGGTGGATGCATACCCTGATACTCCTGATTATGTTCTTACTAACGGATCTATTGTGGGCTATACAAAGCGCCTAAAGAAAGTAATGTGGGTTCAGCAGTTAGAGCTTTCTGACATTGTCAAGGTTTGCGAAGCTGGTTTTACAAAGTTCAAGACAATCACCACATCACATTTGGAGTTCGAGTATAACTTGGAACAGGTTGCAAGGGCAATGTCAGAGAACATGAATTGGGATGTTGCTGGCTCCTCTAATATTCGTGATTATTCAAAACCTCTACCTCTTATCGGACCCTCTCACAACCTACAGATACCTAAGGCACACTTCTTCAATAAAGACTTGGAGTATCTGATCTATGGTAATACAGACCCTGAAAAGTGGTATGCTACATCCCTCACTAAGTGTCCGGCAGCTTCCTACGTGATAGATGTTTTTGAAGAACACATGGACAAGTTATTTGTTAAATAAGTTGAAGAATATAACGATGATGTTGTTCTCGGTATCTATCACTGGCCAGATATGCGGAAGTGGTTCTATAAGTGGAAGCTTACAAAATCGTCTAGAACTTATGTGTTTCACAAGAGTTGGATACTATCTATCACCAGTGCTGAAACTGAATCCAAGTATGGGTATAACTTCCTTACGAAGATCACCGTAAGAAGACAGGATGGAAAGGAATACACCTTCAAAGAAGCTGATTATCCATATCTGAATATCAAAGACATTGAAGATATGTATCTCCTTAAGATTCAAGGCAAGCTTGAGCATTTACCGAGTCGTCTTCAGTACGACATCATCAACTCTATTATGCTTTACATCCACAGTATTGTAATCAGACAGAGAGTTGAGGATGTTCATCTTGGGGTAGAAAGTTACCAGACGAAGTTAAATCTGGTCAAGCCTAATCTTCGACCGCCAGGGATCGTAGAAAAGACACCTTATACTTTTGGTGACAGACCATTTGGGTTGGTATATTGATGAACTCAAATAAGTACATTTTATTATCATCATTTATCCTATTTATTTGACTTGTTTTATTATATTATATATGAGAATTGATACGTTAATGTTTACTTTTGTAATTCTCAGGTAAAAACAAGTATTATGTGAAACTTGGCGATTTTGGACTAATTATGGAGCAAAACAAGCAAGATGTTAAGAGTCTACTGAAATGTACAAGATCAAGATCATTCTGCTCCAGATACGCCGCAACATACTTCTTACATACGGCGTATCACTATCAAGATTTCACAAGTTACAATCCAAGACCGCAAAGGACATGCGCCGCATAGAGAAATGGAGTTACGCCGCATCTTAAGGCGGTGTACGAATATTCCTGAATATATTAATCTTGGACCCCACGCGAAGTTAAGTCAATGCGCCGCATCTACTTATCCTATGCGCCGCATCTAACCCTCAGACAGAAACTATAAATACCCCAAAGTCAGACGAATTTTGTATGCAAGATACCATACGTACGAGTACCAAACCAGAGACGAATTCAGACGTATTAGCAGCACAAGACACACCCTGAACGAAGATACAAGAGCTGTAAGAAGGTCCTGCATGTATTCAATTCATTAAGTTGTTTTGTTTTATTGTATTAGTACACTTTAATTCATCAGGATTGATGGGCTGATGTCATGTGACTACGGAATATCATGCGCACCCCTTAAAATTGCTTTCCCATTAATTAAAGTTTATATGTTGATGTCTTTGGTGACTTTTATTAGTGCATTGATAACCTCTGTGTCTGGCTGAGCATTGCTTGGGTCGCCATGCCCCTTCCTCGCCTATCTATTCTAGCGTATACGAAACGTGGGCATCACAAATGCTCAATATTCTAGGATAGTGGGATAGACATAAGTGATCATTAAGGGTTTACTCGCCGATAAGATTAGAGCCAACGAGAAAGGTTTAATTATATACACTTCATATAAAACTTGCAATAAAACAAGTGACAAGCTACTTAATTATCAGGACAGGTCTTCTTATTGTCTCAAGTATCTATCTGTGTACGTGTGTGCTAATCGCTGATTCGTGCTCATTAGTTTAGTTTACTAATTAATCATAACCAAACCGTGCCAGTCTCTCAGGCTGAACCCCCTTGCGTTAGATTAGGTTGTATAGCTAACTTAGGATATTAAAATACAGATTAGAATAACTAGATAATACGTTCCACTCTTAGTGATCGACACTCTACTTACCATTATATTCATACTGACTGGGTACACTGCTCGTTAAGTGTGTGTGTTTATGATAAGTCGGTTAAATATAAATTTAAAACTTGAGTAGGCATTAATACTGCTAAACCGCAACGACATACACGCGCATCATATATGTAAGGGATAAAAGGTCACCGAGGTTCATGGGTTTTCAGGAAATCCACAAATTTGGTGATGAGACTTTGGTACGTGTCAAGTCCGAACTTGAAGAGATTTTGAATAACCATAGAAAGGAGCTGAGGGTAGGGTGGTTGAGGCATATGTGGTGGACAAGAAATGACGTCAAACAAGCGTACAAGTTCATCGACCGCATCGAACGAAGGCTTAAGTTTTGTGAGCGGATGAGGAGATTCGATAGTTATGTGGGTGGACGTCTAAGAATTCCTAACATTCTTACCTTCCGACGTCCTGAATAAACTAATGGTATCTTTGGGTTATATTTATCTCATTCTTTCATCATGTGTTGATATTGCTATGGCTTGTGCACACATAACAGTGCACAACCCGTACTTGTAAAGAAAGGACCCTGAGGTACGCTTCAGTGCCTCAATCCTGATCAAAGGAGCGAAAGCTTCTTACTTATGAGTAGAATTAACCAGAATTTTTCTCAATTTTTCAAAATTCTGCTTATAAGGACAAGTATTCCCTTGTTAAGGGGGAGTATTTGAAACTAAATCTTTGTTCTGAATACCAAAAGTTCTTGAAATTCTTCCTGTTAACCTCAAAAAGAGCATATTTTAATCAAAAGTTTAACAAAAACAACATGAGTATGCTATTTTTGAGGGGGAGAATAAGTGATGATTAAAATATGGTAAATGTAAAATTGTAATCTCACAAGAGCTCGACTCAGAATTAACCCTCGAATTGCTGATAGCTAAAGTCAGTAGTCGAAAAGACATGTTCGGGACGGGTAATAATTCCAAGCCAGTTTATCTGGTGATGTAAACGTGTCTCGCAAAGGATATGTCTGAGTAGAATGTACCGATTTCGAGCGATTTTCCTTGAATATGATCTGGACGGGTAATAATTTCAACCTAGTTCTACTAGTGATGTAAATGTGTCTCGCAACGATCATGTTCATTGAAAATCAATCAATTCAAAAGTGCTAACTCTACCCGACATGTGCAAATTTACCTTATCTACTTATAAGCACATGTTAAGGGGGGAGTATTTCTGAATATCACAAAACTCTCAAAGTGTTAACAAAATATGTTTTCACAATCATAAACACTTTGAGAGATTTTCAAAAGGTTTGGTTTATGGCGATAATAGGTTAGTCATGAAGTTATAAGGTGACTAAGGTTAGGAAAAACCGTCCTATGATCCGCCAGAGCCGGAGGGATCTACCCAGGGACAATCCCAATAGTTTAGAACTAGAAAGTCCTAGGTATAATGAAAAAAGGAGAAAAGAAATGAAAGGAGAAAGAAGGGGTTGAAGAATTAAAAAGAAAAGTAAAGAAAAGGGTGAAAAGAAATAGCCCTCCATATGATCAACCTTAGGGCAGAAACCGGGTTCAATAAACCTTCTAGCCACTCAGGTGTCTCTCAAAAGACACTTGTTTCATTTCACACGGAGAACCCTTCATCATCTATCAACCTCTCACTCCGAGATGTGTTGATATTGAAAAGGAGGCACTCTGCTCCACGCCTCCGACGACCAAACAAATATGCACAAATCGAGTCTAGAGCCAAGAGATACAACAAAAGATCTCATAGGAACACTTAGCATTACACTGGATGTTCTACTTTTATGGGCTCCAGCTGTAAAATTAAGAAGAGTCCTTCACAGATCTTAGCAGTCTGCCGAGAACATTCATGAGAGAAACCACAAATGTGATTCTCAGTGATTGAATGGAAATCCTGCCAGGGTCAACATCTAACAGCCCTGACAGCAGGTCACTTCGGTAATTCCTAGTGGGTTACGCTTAGTGTTAGTTCCAAAATGGTCTATAGTCGTGGGGTGATCTCCAGCGACTCACTGAATCGTAGGTGCACTTCGGTGTGTCTGTGTAAGCTCTTTCGGGGGTATCTGATTCAGAACGGCCTGGGTTGGGATTAGAGAAAGTCTTCACACTATGCTGTTGACAATCTCGAAGTCCAAACCTGTAAGTACCGGATGATTTATTGCTAACTGTTTACATGCAGCGAATCATGGAGACCGAAAGTTCCACTGACATCAGTTCATCATGCTCATATCCCGATGAAAAGTCAAAGATCAAGCAGAACAACATTTCACAAGTCAAAGATCAAAGCTTATGAAGTAGGTATTACTTGATACATGAAGAACTAAAGTCAGAAGACATATGAGCATGGTGGAAAAGACACAAAGACACTAGAGTTAAAGAATGTCGGTGGAAGGCAGATCCTTATGTTACCATATCACTTAGTCAAGAACAAAGTACAAAGATCCAAATGATGTCGAAGCCTATGAAGCAAAGATGACGTCAAGCAACCTCGATGATCAATACTTAGAGGGAGATTGTTGGGAACTCGTCTTAGATTATTGAAGTATCGATCATATTATGTAATAGGTTTCTTAGGCCTTTAGGTTAGTTTTAAGCTATGGCCTGTGTAGAAGGCCCATGGGCCGTGGCCCAGTACTTGTTTTCTATTATGGGTTGCGCCTCATTTCTATTGTTACACTATAAATACCCCTCCCTTTGAAGGGAAGGGGTTGTTGGTTAATGCATTATTCATTTTCATTATATTTAAGTTTAACCTACATTTCTCTCTCTCTTAATCTCTCTCAAGTATAACAGTAACCTCGTGTGATATTAATATTAAGACCTAACAAAAGGCATCTTTTGAATATGTGTTCTAATCATTTTTCAAGTAAATGAAACTTCACGAATTAATAACAACAAAGTCTAAAGTTCGAAAGGATTCTTTCTTGTTATAGGCATAAGGCTCATGACATGACCATTTGATTGAGGCTTATACATATTTGATTTATAAAACACTAAATTATTATTGGTTCTAAAGGTCGTAAGGATTACTTTTGATAATATGTTTTCCAAACTAACCATCCTAATATCCATGTGATCATTTGTCCAAACATGTATGTTCTTTGTGTGATTGTTCTTATATTGCTTTTCTTGTTGGTTTGATCTGTGACAATCATAACCATCAACTTGTTACTTGCTTAAACAAACAAACGACACTTGAGTGCAAGCAAGTCTCTTGGGACGACCTTGACTTACCAACCCCAATACTACATATGACTAGGGTATACTTGCCCGAATGTGTTCCTAGTTAATCGGTAATTCTTGTTTATAAATTTAAAGCTTCGATGGAGCGCATCAAGTTTTTGGCGCCGCTGCCGGGGACTTGTTTTGCACTTGTTTGTTTGTTTGATTGTCTTCTTGATTGATATATTGTTTGTTTTCTTGCATGATAATTTCGGCATCGTCACCATCAAGTTTTTGGCGCCGCTGCCGGGGATTTGGTTTTTGTTCTTAGGTGTTTGTTTGTTTGCTTGTTTGTTCGTTTCCTTGATATATTGATCGATTGCTTGTTTGCTAATTTGTTCGAATGCTATATTGCTCTTGCTCATAAATGATTGTTTCTTTGTTCTTGTTTGATTGCTTGCTTGCTTGTTTTCTCATGATGATTGCTTAATTGCCTCTCTTGCTCTTTGTCTAAAAAAATTTCTCATTTCTCATAATTGCTTAAATGATCTTGGCTTAAAAATCAAATTTTTTGATGTTGGGATTTCGTTTCATGTGTTCTAAAAATACGCATTTAAAAGTTTGTTAAATATGCTCGAAAGTGTTTGCGAAAAAACCACCCAAACCACTCCAACCGATCGGTCACCACCCGTAACCGATTCGCTTGGATGCTTTTGAACCAAATTTTTTTTCTAGTTTGTGTTTTTCTTGTTTTGTGAGTTTTATATTTTATATGTTATGTGATCTCTTGCATGTCTCTGTGTTATTTGTTCGTGTTCTTCTTGTTTGGATTAGTTTCATATTAATTTTGAATAAGACTATCTTGTTTTAGATTGTTTTATTTTGATTTGTGTTACGTGATTAATTATGTTTGCTTGCGTCTATGTGCTTGTCATTTTCTGTGATCGTGCTTTTATTTTCTTATTTTTGTTTTAAGTGTCGTATTATGTTCTTGATGTTCTTCTAGTACATATGTGTTTATGTGTTTTATTTACTTGTGTCTATTTTCGTATTCGTTACCTTATGTATTTTTGTTTTATTTTGTCAATAAAAGTTTATAACTGAAACTTATTAAAAAAAAAAAGAAATTTGGTCACCAGAGTGCCAACCGAATCGGATGGAATCCATGCCGATCGGTTGGAGCTCTCGGTAAAAATTGGCCCAAGGGAAACCAACCCAACCGATTGGTTAGATCCTCTGACCGATCGGATGGACCAATCGGTAAAAAAAAAAATGTTATTTTCATTTTTCGTATTTTGTTCTTGTGTGTTTGTGTTTAGATCGAATAAGTTTAAATGTCTTTTGGTTTTTGCAAGAGCATAATTTCTTTTATTCTACTTTAATTTGTTTTTCTTTTTTTCATTTTAAATTTTGTTAATTTAGTACGTTGTGAATAAATAAGTACTTGTTTTAAAAATAAAAATGTTTTGAACTTTGTGGGTATGTTCACTGAAAACCCTCACGAGACTTCACTCGTCCGCTCGGGCCACCGAGGGGTTTAAAAGGCTTGTTGCATACGCTAAATGCAACCGTGATGCCTACGAAAGTGAGTTTTAGAATTTTACGAGTTTTTTTTTTTTTTTTTTTTTTTTTTTTTTTTTTTTTAGTTTAGTTTATTTTTGCAGATTTAATAAGCTCTTGGAGATTGGATTATTGGTGATATTATACTTGGTGTGGAGATGTTTTGTTGAATGAGAAATTGATTGATCTCATAAGCTTATGCTAGCATTTGCTTAGCACCTTATCATATGGAGTTCGATCGCGATTTCTTATCCCGGGAAGTTTCATTTCTCTTGGACTATTTATTTATTTATTTTCCCAATTTTACATGCTTTGAAGTTAATTTTCATTACATTTTGGACAATGCTTAACTTAAGTGTGTGGGGAAGTAAATAGAAAAAATGAAACTACTTTTCAAATTTATAATTTTTGGGGCCAATTTAAAATTTTGTATACTTGTTTGCCCTTGTGATCTAATTGTTTTCACGCTTTTAGGATAATATATTAGAATAACTGGATCAATCCACTGGTGAAATCTGTAATTTTGAAAAATTGAGATGTGTCCAGATTAATATTGCAATCCATTCTGGGATCGATAACATTTGCTAGCACATATTATAGCCCTTTCCACTAATATGTGAGGATTTGAGCCTGTTTCGTATATAGCATACATCTTTTATGCTTGGATCTTTTGCTATGAGTGTGCCGGTGATTTTATTTATTCTAGAACTTGTACTTGTAAATCATTACCAGACCGCAGTAAGATCACATTCGTGTGATATAAGTGTATTTGTGTGATAAAGAGGCATCCTTAGGAATAACACCAAATGGCCATCCGTTTACAAAATAATTTTTGCTAACCACATCGGTTAGTTAACCTCGTATTTGGAACCCATTTGTTAGCGTTTATCTTCAGCGCTAGATACCCTTAGTTCACCCTCCGAACCAATCCTTTTCATTAGTGTTACATCTAGAAAAATACAAAAATATTTTACACTTTAAACCTTAGCATAACCCTTAGTCGAAATCTCAATGGTGGTTGCTAGTTGCTTGAAATGTTGGATTGTTTTTTATGATTGATAGTTAGCAACACTTTTCCAGTTGTGTGTGCCATTCCGACAAAGACGAAGGATGCATACTTCTTATTTGTATTTTTGTGGTGTATGCTTATACGAAGTGTGGGGGGGGGGGAGATGTGTATGTATGAAGAAGAAGAAAAAAAGTATTAAAAAAAAAGAAAAAAAGAAGAAGATAAGTCATCGCAACTATAAGGTGACAATTATAGCCAATGTGCTATATATGAAGATGAAGAAAGAAAGTTATGTGATATGTTGTTAGCCAATGAGCTAAATATGAGGAATATTATTATGGTGAATCGATGTATCGATATGGGAAAGTTCAAAGAAGAGGAAGTTGTTAACTATAATCATTTACGGGTTTGCGGTTTGTTCGGTAACTAGCAACAATAGGACTTAGACTTGACTTTATTTTTCTTTCAAAACCAATTTCATAAATACTCCCATGCCTTATCCCTACCCTTACCAAATTACTTTATTCGTTGTTAGCTTTCGAGCATCCGGATATAGTGATGGCTTTGTGAAAATATGTAGTGCATTAATATTTTAGTGACCAACCGGTTTTTGAGTGATCGAATGACGCGCCAGCGATCTAGTGTGTATTTTGGTGACCATCCGTTATGTGAATAGCGCGCCAGCAATCCAAGATATGCCCTAGTGACCATCCGTTGTTCGAGTAAATCAAGAATTCGCGCTAGCGATCTAATATGTTCTTGTATGAGATATTTAAACATAAGCCTGGTACAACCTCGAAGCATGTAAATTACAACCCGAATAAAAGACCTATTTAGATGTTTACACTTGGCGCTTACGCCACGTCGGTGGAGTTTTGTTTCTTGTACAAGCCTATGGTAATAAACGGATCATAACTGAGCAATGAGTGTGATTTCTCTTATATATAGGCCTTTCTATCTCTTGTATTCATCTTCTTGTTGTACTCTTTCTGAGTAAGGCCCCGCTCTTTCTAATAAAAAAAAAGAGGGGCGAAGCGCCCGGGAATCCTTTATTCTCAATCAAGATGCCTCAAATGCATAAATTCACTTCGAAATTGATGTCGTAGGGTTTTTCCTCTGTTCGGGACGGCTGTATTTGCTACCCAAAGACTTAAATGAATAGCCATCGTTGTTAAGAACAACCGAGATCCAATGAAAATCGACTATTTCAAGAGACTTTTGATTTCTCTAATATATACTCCACTACCTAAATAAATGAGTGATTGAGTGAATTATACTTCGTTTCTTTTTCGTGAGGTGTTTAGAAATGTTACTCAAGCAAGAAAATCTATGGGTATTGTCATACATCTCGGTTTTTCACCATAACGCTTAAAAATGATGAATTGTATCTTGTACTTGTACTTGGTAGATTTGCATCATAATTTTTATAATTATTTTTCATGCACCATGTGGGATTTATTTTTCTTAATATTTCCTT
This sequence comes from Artemisia tridentata subsp. tridentata, assembly GCA_021014915.2. Lineage (NCBI taxonomy): Eukaryota > Viridiplantae > Streptophyta > Magnoliopsida > Asterales > Asteraceae > Artemisia > Artemisia tridentata. Next base: position 354,972,545 of record CP139509.1, on the reverse strand, counting down.
GAGGGCAAGCAAACCCTTAAGTGTGGGGGATTGCGCTCATTTTTTTTTTTTTTTTTTTTTTTAAATTCGATATTTCAAAAAAAATCAAAATTGTTAAAATTTTCTTTTCGTTTTGTCATTTAGGTATGAATTTCGATTTTTCTTTTTCTAGATTTGCTTGAGGGCAAGCAAAGTTCAAGTGTGGGGGAATTTGATAACGCTCAAATTGTACATGTTTTTAGGAGCGTTATCGTGTATTTTATGCATATATATTGATAACTTTTATAAACTTATGGTACTTAATGAAGTATAATTTCTATTTTAGGTTCATGGAAGCTCATGACAAAGAAAACCAAGAAAAAGATGAAGAAATGATCAATAAACGAAGATTTATGCATATACGAAGAATTCCCGACAAAAGCGAGTCTCTTGGAGTATATTCGAGAGGATAAAGTCATGAAGTTGTCACTCCAAAGACTCAAAAATAAAGCACAGGAGGGAAAACGAGAAAAGAAAAGAAGAAAAGAAGCTAAAATGAAGAAATAATGGAAGACTCGTTGTTCCCGACACATCTCCACCATTTTGGCCATAATTTGAGAATACGAACTCAGATTTAGATGATTCAAGCGGCCACGGAACCGGGAGAGAAGGATCTACAACTTTCTTGTTCACCATTTTTGGTGAAAATGCCCCATCTGATCGGTATAGGCCCGCAACCGATTCGGATGGAGCTAACTTTTTCATCCATCCGATCGGTATGGTCCCGTATCCGATTGGATGGACCAATCTGACCTTCCCAAGTTATTTTTAATGCATTATTAAGTGTCATTAAGCCCCAAGCCCGATCACTTGCCTCCATTTACTCTATTTCCTGGTATTTTATGACACTTAGTGCCCAAGTTTCATACTTAGAGGCTAAGGGTTGATTTCTACTATATATATGAGTGCTTAGGCTTGGTTTTCATTGTGAAATTCTACCCTCCACCCTTAAGGACGAATTTTCACCAACTTATCTCTCCCAAAAGACCACCAACCTCTACCATTTTCAGAAGAAGGCTCAAACACATGGAATAAGGTGTTGGGTATTATTTTTCGGGTTGGTAGAAAGCGTATAGTTGATAGGAGGCTTGAAGGTTGCTATAAATCATTTAACTTTGCCTATTGTAATTCATACTTTGGGTAAACCTTGTTACTTTTAAATTTCATGATGTTTATGATTACCATGATTGTTGAATCTTTGTGTTTGATTGAAATAACCATGGAATAGTTTTGTATACTTGTTTGGATATTGTGATAACTTGTGATAAAGGAATGTTTGGATATTTGTAGTGTTTGTTTGGAATATGATGATAACATCATATTTGGTTAAATTGGAACTTGTCTTGTTTATTGTCTTGATTAATCATTGTTGAGTCTAAATGTCGAAAGGGTTCTCAATAGAGGTTGATTTCAATTCATTAGTCGACGAATGTTTTGGTCTTGTACTTTGTGACGATTGTATGAGAAACTTAATAAACATAACAAGTGAAAGTTTAATTTAGATTAAGGGTCGAAAGGCATATTTCGAATATGTGTTCTAATCAATTTTCAAGTAAATGAAACTTCACGAATTAATAACATCAAAGTCTAAAGTTCGAAAGGATTCTTTCTTGTTATAGGCATAAGGCTCATGACATGACCATTTGATTGAGGCTTATACATATTTTATTTATAAAACACTAAATTATTTTTGGTTCTAAAGGTCGTAAGGATTAATTTTGTTAATATGTTTTCCAAACTAACCATCCTAATATCCATGTGATCATTTGTCCAAACATGTATGTTCTTTGTGTGATTGTTCTTATATTGCTTTTCTTGTTGGTTTGATCCGTGACAATCATAACCATCAACTTGTTACTTGCTTAAACAAACAAACGACACTTGAGTGCAACCAAGTCTCTTGGGACGACCTTGACTTACCAACCCCAATACTACATATGACTAGGGTATACTTGCCCGAATGTGTTCCTAGTTAATCGGTAATTCTTGTTTATAAATTTAAAGCTTTGATGGAGCGCATCAAACATAATGAATTCCATGGAATTTTTAACATTCCTCACATTTTGCTATGGAATGTTGAATTCCACAAAAATGAGATTTTGAAGGATTTCATTCCATTCTATTTGCCAACCAAACACGTTAAAGAATGGAATTCAGATTCTGAATTCATTGAATCTGCCAACCAAACACGTTATGGCTCCATCAGAATCCTGAAGATTCCGCGAACCAAACGGGGCCTAAGGGCCCGTTTGATTTGTAGACGGGTTTAAGATTTGGATTAGGATTAGGATTTGAATTTAGATTTTGATTTGATGTAGAAAAAAGAAAATATATTATAAAATGATAAATTATTATTTTATAAATCTATATATAAAATTAATATTAAATTAATTATATTTTAATATAGAGAGAAGGGAGAGATAGAGAGAAAATTTTAATTGGAACCACTATATTATCAAAAGTAGGCTAAAGATGGCTACTCCCCTAACTTTTAGTTATGCCCATATTTCCAGTATTCACTTCCAAAAGCAAACTGTGAAAATTGAAACAAACAATGGATTTGACTTTTATCCCACTAAATCTATCCTAAACCAGGAAACCAAACTGCGCCTAAAGGTGTGTGGGTTTTAGCAATGTGAAATGGTGTCATATCCCAAAATCCTTGTTTGGTATCATAACTAATCATAATGTAATGAAATGGGCTCATTGCTCATAAACTGATTCTATACCTATGGGTGCCTTTTGTGTGATCCGTGTACTTTTTATTCTTCTAACTGGACAACAAAATTAACATTTTTTTTTCTAATCAATACTCCTACTTCTCTCCTATTTATATATTTTCAGCCTCTCATATTATCTATAAATACTAAACCACGTTGTCGTCGAGACTAAAAAAATGATCGGTTAGAATAAAATAATATTTTTGTTCGGGCCTTTTTGATGAGTCCATTAACTATTTCGTTTTGGATCTGCTATGTAGCTCACGCTGCTAATGCTCAGGCCCAATTTGGAACTACCAATATATCATACTATTGCTTGCCGACGTTGACATCTTCAGCAAACAACACCGACTAAAAAATCGGCTTATCCAAATCTCTTCAACCGACTCAGATAATGAAGAAGACGATCGGAGGTTCTTCCCTGGATTTGCGCTACATATCATTCTCAAATCCCTTTTTATCTTTTCTTACCAACATTCTGGAAACCTATCTACTTATCTCCAAAATTCGTCCCTTCCACTTATCCAACCGCTTATCAAAACCAGATTAAAAAAAAAAAAAAAAAAAAAAAAAAAAAAAAAAAAAAGGATTCCAGAACCGGTTATGATTCAGAGACACAAAACAAAGGTCTGCCACACCCATACTTCATGCATGTATTAACCTTTTATTAAAAGCATGTATACAGCTCTTAGGTTGCTTGGACATGGCTAAAGCTAAATACTGATTTTAACCCTAATTTTACAGTTTTGATAACAGGTTTGACTTCAACGGCTGACTTGCATCAACAATAGCATCATCCTACCGCTATTACGGTAATCAGTTTCTCTACGTTTTAATTATTTATTTGTTTATGTGACTTACGAGTGTTTGGATTTTTTTTTTTTTTTTTTTTTTTTTTTTATTATTATTATTTTTTTTGTTGTGATTTCAGGGTGTTTGGAGTGAATCTAAATTGTGTTTTTTATGTGGTTATAGTCACTCTGGGTTTCTGATAAATTGCAGTTTGTAGATGTTCATATCGATTTTTGGAGAAATTATGATATGGAATATATATATATATATATATATATATATATATATATATATATATATATATATATGTATATACTAGACTTCAAGGCCCGCCCGATGGGCGGGCATGACTTGTAATTTTATTTTGTAAGGTTTTACGTATTATGAAACCATTTTTAGGGAGCCCGACGTGTGGGCATGATCTATAAATTTAATTTCGATGACTTTACTTATTATGAAATTATTTTTTAAGGATTTTTTTGTATGGGTAATCGACATTGGGCCCGATGGGCGGTCATGGTTTGTATTTTTAATTCGGATGACTTTACTTACTGTTAAACCATTTTAAGGTTTTTTTAAATTCAATTTTGATTGTTGTATTTATTATGAAACAATTTTTTAAGGACTTTTGTGTAGGAGTAATAGATATTAAGCTATATTTAAGGAATATATTAGTATCCGTATAAACATGCAAATTATATACAGTATATCTCTACAGCTTAAAACCCTAATATCACGTTCGTTCATAATATACTTTTTCTCCAAACCCTAATTTTATCTTTTACTCAGCCTTTTTTTTCCTCAATTCTCTCAGGCTCTTCTTTTTGAGTGTGCAGGTTTGAGAATACCAGGTGTTCTTTGGAAGTAGCATGCTAAGTTTTCTTATAAGGTTTTATAAATTTATTTTAGTTTATTTGATCCATTATAAGGTTTTGAAATAGACTTCAAAGCCCGCCCGATGGGCGGGCATGACTTGTAATTATAATTTTGATGGTGTTAGTTAGCGAAAAATTATTTTTAAGGACACCAATTTCGTTTTATTTTGTTAGGCTATTGGTTTAAGGTTGAAAATTTTTAAGAGAAAATTAATAATTATTTTTAAGGGCGCCGATTTCATTTTATTTTGGTAGGCTATTAGTTTACGGTTGAAAATTTTTATATTAAGTTAATTATAATTATCACTGTTTGAAAAGAAAATATATATTTATAGGGTTCTTTTTGGTGTGTGACATGGTATTATTACTTTGGCTGATGAGCTATTGGCAACAGATCAGATTTTGATTAAGCCCCAACGTCCCACGCTGGTGACACACCCAATATCAACTTGCAGATTCATAAGCAAGGTGTATAAGCCTCCAACTTTGGGCCTGGAAAACGAAGCGTAAGCATTAATAATATATACACTAAATAGTCATGATTCCAAATGGTATGCAATAACGTTAGATTATGATAAATTAAATGACCCTGCTAATGGCATGATAATATCTTTAACAAAGAAAGCAATAAACATGCATAATTTGTTCCTACTTTTATGTCTCTTTACATCTTCACTTCTTCCACCTTTCCTAACCTTTCACACAAATTAGCCTTTTTTACAATTGGATTCTATGACATTAATTTTACAAATTGATTGTTTAGTTTTGACTTTTATTTACTAATCATGAATCTTAATTTTGTTAAGCGGAAAAATCAAGCATTTCTATTAGTCCAAGTCAATTTAATAGACAATTAGAGTTTAGTCCAATTTCAAACTTCATTGTCTATATGTTATTGACGAACAAACACAATTATAAAACATGCTATTTTCTCAAACAAAAACCTATTTTATAAACATCTAACGGTGACTCTTACTACCATTATTCAAATCCAAATAGATTCATGGTACTCCTACTACCATAACACAACCCAAATAGATCCAGGATAGCAAAGCAAGCGAGCAACTAAACAATTTAAAATTTTAAAGCAAAATTTATTCACAAAAGGTGTACGTTAGCCAAAACACTTTAACCCCAAGTACACATAAAATACATATTTAGATGGACAATTAAGCATTGATATAGATGTCGAAGCCCGCCCGAGTGGTGGGCATGACTTATAATTATAATTTTTATGGTGTTAGTTAACGGAAATTCATTTTTAAGGACGGGGAGCTTAATTATTATTTTGATGGTAGTAGTTAACGGGAAATATTTTTTAAGGAAGGCTAGCTTGATATACATTTTATAAGTTAACGAAAAATAAGATATAAACGTATCATTTTTATATTGAATTAATTAACAATGAAAAATAACTGAACGTTAGCAATTATAAAACAATAAAAATATACAAAGCTCTTTGTAACAATATAATATATGATTTAAACAAAAATGTGAAATAAAGCTTCTTTATACATAACGTTTATAGTAGCATAGCCCGCCCGATGCGCAATAAGACGACCATGAAGCTGCCTCCAAACAAAAATAGTCACCTTTCTTTGGAATGCCTTTACATCACTTTATTTATAGATTTAATTATGGCATCTTCAAGTAGCTTGGCATCAATAAATGCCTTAAGATCCATTACCAAGAATCTGCAACTTCCGTTATACATGAGTAATTAACTTTTTATATAGACAAAGAAGAGTAACATAACTTATAACCAAAATATCATATAAAAATATATTAAAGAAGTAATTTTGTTTGGCCATCTTAACATGCCTCTTTTCCATTCTACATATAATGGAATACTTATGACGGAGGGTTAGATATGACCAATGCTTTAACCTGTTACCAAAAATCATATTTGAAAGTTCATCGTTTGACCCATTACCCCAACTATACCCAACATTGCACAACCTCTTAAAAGGATTACGCACACATTAGAGTAGTAAAACATGATTCTGGGAATTTTAACTTTTACATTTTGAGATACGATTGACACAAATTAAACTTTTCTATACCTTCAGGTCCTTGCTGAAGCCAATTTTTCACATCCACATACATTCAAAGTCTTTAAATTTCTTCAGTAACCACTAAGATACTCTAGAGTGCTCCGCTGTATGTGTTTTTATAAAAAGTGTATACAACATTTAACATTATTGAAACGTTTATTTGTAGACTTTTATAAGAATTTTTTTTCAGATATTGTTGGTACAATCGTAGCTATTGGAAAAATAGTGACAATGAACAATGCTGGTGGTCCTAAGATACGTAGGACAATTGTCGTTGAAGACGTCGAGTACGTATGTTTTATACATTCCCATTTTATTGCAATAAACCCTCAGAAAGTGGGACCACACCACCTGAGTCTTCCCAAGGCGACAATCAAGGTCGACTTCATAATCCTTGTGCACCAACAATCTCCTTTGCACTGGTTTCCGAATCATCTTCAAGGATCACCCTGAAACAGTAACTGCAGATGTGGCATATGTTAGTGTTAAGTATCTGTGTAGAATAAGTGTGTGGGAAGTGACGTGTGATTTTTTTTATCGTGTATGTATGTGTTTTTGGATACCTGTGTAGTTAAGATCTGGTCGTGCACCATATTCCTGGCACTGGCCGTGTGGGTGACCATCTGATAGTTTTTTCCCGTACGTGTGGCATTTGTTGTAATACCATCCGTTTGTGACGTCAACTTGCAGCAGAACAGCTTCTTCAGTGAATCGTGTGCCCTAACAATAGTTCATAATAATTAGCGGTGGTGTAAATTTGAGACTACTATTTTTATATGTGTTAGTTTTACCATCTGGCCTTCTGGGTTGATTTCCGATAATGTTTTCAGGGACACACGGTTCTTATATTTGTCTTCATCTAAGTTTGGACGGCAATATGGCTGAACTTGTAGTGGCGGCATTGGTCCTAGAAGTACATTGTACCTGTGAAACGCGGTAAAAATTTGTTATCATATGAGTGTAGTCTACATACTATTATTTTAAAGGATAATAGTGAGGTTAGGGTTTATGTAGTAATGTGTGGCGGGAGTAGCAGAGAGCTGTATTCATCATGAAGTTTGAGGCACATTTAGGAAGACAATACACATGAAATAAATGAGGTATGCGTTTTTAGTCCGATGTTTGTATACCTGCGTATGTTTTGGTGTAGCATGAACTGACAGCCACGACAATGGGTTGTTCTACTGCCATTTCCAGGTCTTGTTGAAAGCTTATGGCCATGTGATTCCACAGAGTTAATGTAACGCTGTTTCTGTTGCAAAATAGTAAGTAATGTGTAGCTTATTTTGACATTCTGGTAGTAATGAATAGGAAATAGAGTTTAGCAACTTTAGGTTTTGGAGTTCGATGTTTATGCGCGTCACTATATTGGTGGTACCATCTCCGGTTGTTCTTTCTCGTAAATAGTGTGAACGTATCCTATGTAATCTGCAAATAAATTTAATTATTTAGGAGTCATATGTTTAGGTGTTTAGGACTCTGAATATGGGTGGCATACCTGTTAAACCTGAGTCTTTGTCATCAGATATTTTACCCTGTTCATTGTATGCCGCGAATTCGAATTAATGCTCTGGGAAGCCATTGGCAGTTATTTGTGTATATTTACCAAAGAGTAACATAATTTTGTTGCTGAGTGTCTGCTGCCATCTTTCTGTTTTTTACATCCAAAACCTCTGATCAAATATGCTGAATCAAGTTGAATCGAATTATATTTCTGGACATCGATGAGCTCAATGTTGGCCTGCATTGCGTGCCCCTATAGTTATAGAAATGCAACTAATATCAACAAATTGAGGCGCATTTGCTGGCACTTTTGTTGTATAATTATATGGGCGGGAAATTTGTAGGTTACCCACAAGTACGACCATGGAAAGCTGTCTACTTCCAATAGTCACTGGTAAGGTAATATCAACATTAAAAAGCTACCGCTACTTAATTGCCTCAAGTGTCTTGTAGTTTCTGGTCAATACTATTAGTTTGTGTTGATGACTATTTCCACCTATTGTTCAACTTTTGGTTCCTTATCATTACCAACTTCTAACACACAAGTTTGGTGAATTTGGTCATGTTGATCACCAAGTATCTACTATGTTTCTCAATCAAGGGAAATCAAGATCAACAGAGTTCCAGTATAATTACTTGTATTTGGGTACTAACACTAACTATTCCTAATATACTACCTGGAACTGTGGAACATTATAGTGCTATTATGCATGATTTATTCAGTCAACAGATCTAACTCAATAGAGGTCCAAATTGAAGTTCATACTCCTAAAAGAAACGACCTAGCTTGGTTTTTTATGTGATACATCTATCTGTAGTTGTTTTTAGATTAAAGCAGTGACAAATAGTTAATGAAAAGACTGAGCATGAAAGGTTTATCATAAGAGCATTGACTTACGGGTGCCAACAATCAGTGATGATTCATGCAAAATCAGGATCAACAGTTTCTGGAATGTCAAGGTGTCAGTATTGAAAGCCAACAGCACCAACAACTTGCATTGAATTCATCTCTGTCCAAGGTACCCGTTATCTTAAATAGCTTTTTAGAATTTGACCCGTTATGGCTGTAACTATAAATCAAATCGACACATATTATCTCGCGGAAGGAGTTCCTTGGTACTACATTACCCTCACGTTCATGCTATCAGTCACATGGAACCCGGTCTACCTGCACGGGAATAGTGACTGGTCACAAGTCGGCATATTCACAATCGTGATGACTTAATTTGCTTTGCCGTACTCAGAACCTGAAGAAAAAAGTTGATCCCTATCAGTCACTACAAAGAAAGTAAGTATGGTACATGAAATGTTAGGAGCCCGCGTATGTTACCCTTCCTGCATAAATGTTGTTCTCGCCGGATCAGGAAGCTGTTGTAAGTTGACATTTTCTTCTTCAAAAGCTTGCATACAGCAACCATTTTCATTCTGTCAATAGTAATCATTGACTGCCAGGTATCATGATGGAAAGATAATTTTGTAACATAATTAAAATAAATTAAAAAATATTATACTCTAACTTGGAACATGTATGTGGGTTGCGTATAACTATTTCTTGCTGTAAATCAATTACAGACCAAAGAGCTGTCATCATAAATCCAAATCACAATCCACATTAGACACGCACAAATGCAATAGAAAAAAACGATTATATAATTAATCGGTGATTTTTATTTGTTACGGAAGACCCACAAAACCCACATCCAGGGGACTTTGTGCATACCTTACAACTGACCCTATCATTGTAGTGGACGTAGATGATAATGCTGAAGGTTGTGCCGTTGAACCACCTAACAAAAGGGACTGGTATACATGAAACACAAATGCAAACTTCCGTTAGAACCTAATCAATTCTTGCATATCATCATTCTTTCTAACTGCAACAGGATCCTAATAATTATGTTAACCCAATTGTTACTTGAGAAAACAAAAAATGAAGCTTGATTTATTAAGCTTGAAACTGGCAACTGAGTGAAGAAGAGAAAAGATTACCTTGTATCCAAAAGAACGTCTTCATAAGTCTCGTATGGGCCAATAGTAACATCCAATTTAGAGTCCGTAAGAAAATGAAAAATGCATGTAGTTAGAGCTATATAAAAAATAGCGATATAGTGTTGTGTGTACTGACCAATTCCATCCAGGCTATATCAGAGTCATACCATTTCGATCATAGCACCCATCACAGATCTTGATTTTAAAAGCTCTCTTGAACCCACTTGTGAAAAAGCCTCCAACGAGGGCTATAACTGATGCAAACAAACCAAGGCATAAATCTCTATCGCAGCTCGGGTTCCTGCTACTGCATATGCAGTTGATTTAGAGGCAGCTTGTGCAACGTATTCAACATTGCGAAATTCGTATAGAGAAGTCACCATAACATTTTAAGGATCATCCAACCTCTTAATAATCCTTCCATCACTCCCCACGTTTAATGCCATTGCACTTCTGTCGGTCACTTTAATTTGCTCCAACAGCTTTGGAAACAGTGCTGAGAGATGTTTAATTACGTTGGAAGAATGCACAAAATTCAGCCTGCTCGAAGTGAACTGCATCAAGCAACTCTTTTAGTAAGCTTCAAAACACAAGTCAATATTATTTTCATAAATATAAATCATTCATACACCTGAAGTATAGCTATCCAAAATGACCCATCGGGAGCAAGTTTGATGTTATCTGGAAATCCAGGAAGATTGTCAATAAAAATGTCGACCTTCCCTCTCATTTCTTCCTTTAGCCAGTACTTGAGGCACCTAAATCTGATACAGAAATTCGTCTTTAACATGTGTTATTTGTTTAGATTATAGTTAATTTGCAAATTTAACTCACTTCCATGCTTTAATTTGCAAATTTAACTCCTTTCATGACTTGGCCAAGTTCATCTAATCTTAACACATACCAAATATGCAGCCAACATACCAAATATCAACAGCAGTCGAGTAATTAGCAGCACTCAAAAGAACCTCAGGAGCCCTATACCAAATAGTCAAAATCTACAGCTAACATACCAAATATCAACAGCAGTCGAGTAATTAGCAGCACCCAAAAGAACCTTATAAAAAAATTGGGATTTGGGATTATCCTCAAATATATTAAAAAAATTATAGCTTATCCCCAAAAGAACCAAATATCTAATCTTAAAAAAATTGGGATTTAGGATTATCCTCAAATATAGGACCTTTGGCCTCACCTTATAGTGATCACTTTATATCTTTTTCTTTATCCTTTACCATGAAAACACAGTGAATGGTGCACACCAGAATAAAAGAGAGAAGATTTTTCCTTTATGCCAGTAATTGCTTATAACATTGGAACCCAATTGTTACTCGAGAAAACAAAATTGAAACTTCATTTATTATGCTTGAAAATGGCAACTAAATGAAGAAGAGAAAAGATTACCTTGTATCAAAAAAGAACGTCTTCATAAGTCTCGTATGCGCTAATAGTAACATCCAATTTAGAGTCCATAAGAAAATGAAAAATGCATGCAGTTAGAGCTATATAAAAATAAGCGATATAGTGTTGTGTGTACTGACCAATTCCATCCAGGCTATATCAGAGTCATACCATTTCGAGACTGATATACATCAGTTCATAAATATTTGTAAGCAAACGACTCTATTAGAAACACGTAACACAACAACAATAAACTCGCCATAAACTAATCTTAACACATACCAAACATGCAGCCAACATAAAAAATATCAACAGCAGTTGAGTTATTAGCAGCACCCAAAAGAACCTCAGGAGCCCTATACCAAAGAGTCAAAATCTGCAGCAATAAAATTCACAACTAAAGCATTGATTAACAGTTTTTTTAAGCGATTCCCAGAATTGCCACAGTAGACATGATACTGTATATTAGTGATACCCTATTAGTGTACTCCTTAAGTGGTACAGTAAAAGCTCGAGCAAGTCCAAAATCCGCTATTTTTAACATAAATGTCTTTCGGTCCATCAATAGCTTATGCGGCTTAAGATCCCTTAATCAAACAAACAACTGTAATGAGAACACAAATCCAAAATATTTTTTTCACGTTATAGAAAAAAGAAGATAAGATATTAGATATACCTATGCATATTAATACCACAAAACAATTACATAAATAGGCTGATAACAGAAATACCATAAAACCATACGTCATATCAGTAAACTATTACCTTGAAGACTTTGGGTTGAATGTTTTCACGAGATTGACGAAGTGATTACAATAACAAAACAAAACATGAAGATTATGATGAAGAACATATCATAACTTTATGCATACTTTTCTCGTTATTACAATTACAAAATTAAAATGCAAACTCGTAAAGAAGTTTCACATACCTTCCACCATGAGGACAACCATGAGTGTAGTACAACTAAAGCATAGTGGGCTAAGAAAAAGTGCATGCATCCAACCTGATGAAATCAATGGAAAACTGAAACAAAACAAAACATGAATATTATGATGAAGAACATATCATACCTTTGATAGGCTATAACTTTCTGCATTCTTTTCTCATTATTAGGGTTTTGAAATCGTAATGGGTATTACATTTGGAATAATATTGTGTGTATGTATAGATATAAAATCAACCGTGATTTCCTATAGATAATTATGGAATGGATTGAGAGGATTGTGAGTAATTTTAGGCCTATATTAATCTATTCCTTAATTATAGCTTAGCAATATCAAATTTTTAAGCATGACATAATTATTTTCTGTTGTAGATCACAAAAAAATGGTTGGTCCACTGGTTGAAGTATTTGTATGTGGATCAAATGGCCCAGGTTCAAATCTTGCAAATGACAATTGTAATTAAATTTTTAAATTCGAAATTTTCAATAAAATCAATATTGCTTAGGTGGCATGAAATTTGAAATTTTAACAAAATATTGCTTAGGTGGCATTACTGGGCATTACTGGGCAATCCTGCATTTGATGACGTCATGCGCATATATATATATATATATATATATATATATATATATATATATATATATATATATATATATATACACACACACACACACATACCAATTGTAGTGGAGCTGAGGAAAAAGTTGTGATTTTGTTTGGGGATCCGACTTCAAGGTACTCCTTAGAACGTGTTCGTCTATAATTAATTATGAATTGTGTTATTGATTGTAACCTATATGTTTCAAGTTTGTGAGTTTAAGCGGTTGCGTTTCCAAAAAAAAAAAAAAAAAAAAAAAAAAAAAAAATAAATAAAAATAAAGGTTATGCGTGTTGTTCTTCCAACCATAAAAATGAGTATTCTCGAAGGAGGTCAGGACTCATATTTCATGGGTCTTTGATGGTGAAAGCTTGACGGTTATAGCGTTTGGAGCTAGAGGCATTGGTAAAACGTACACAATCCAAGTAATCGCCAGTTCATTTTCCATGTTTTACACGTTTGTCTAGTATCAATTGATACGTGTAGCTTCAGTGTGTTAGACTCTTTTGATTATGTTATTTTGCAACCGGTGAAACAAAGACACTTGGTCATTGACGGTATTGCTTACTTTTGTATGTACAACTTTACGATGTAAATGTTGATGAATGATGAATAAAAATAGTTATACACTAATAGGAATGCAAAGTAAAAAGCGTAACTTATTTGGAAATGGATGTTGCATTCACAAACATTTTAGTAAACCATTTCGACTAACGCTACATGTATTTTTTGTTAGCTATTGGTGGCTTTGAAAGTGCAATATCCTCAGCGAATCACCATTTTAAGAGGAAATCTAGAAAGTACGCAGGTAGTTTGCATCTTCTCGCATTCATTAGTCGTACTTTTTGGTATTCATATTTTTATAACAAATGATCAGCTTGATTGGGCTGGGTACTTGGTAGATACGGGTTCGGATCAACCAAACAATTTTGAGTTGGGTTAAAAATAGGTCGGAATGGATTCAATAACGGGAATTTTACCCAATTAATCCTTTGGATATCATTGCAACCCAAATAAACCCATTTTAAGTAAATGGTAGTAAACACTGTAATCTTAGCACTGACATCTTTATAATGACCACATGAGATTTTTTTATTTTTTTTTACTTCAGGAGCGAAAATGAAAACCAGGAAAACTGTCATTTTCCACACGTATATCCAACGTTTGTTTACCCAAAGAAAATGGCATAGCGTCACGAAAATAAACTCTTCAAAGCTCGGTGCTTGGGAAAAGAAAGTTGGTACATGCTGTTTACACAACGTTTGTGGCGGGCTGAAACTCCGGAAAGAGGACATTCTATAGCAGTTGTCAACAACGAACAACAAAACCTGTTGATTCAGGGTATGTTAAATTATGAATTCATATATATAAAGACGGTTGTTTTATAAAAACGCTAGCAATCTCCCATATGCTATATACAACTATTATTTGATGTATAAAGAAAGTACTCTTAACAGGTACGATAGACTGGTGTTTATGTGTTAACATTGTAATTATATATATATACTAAAAGGGGGGAAACAGTAGTCTCAAAAGCAATGGGGCACTTAGTTGTGCTTCTCCCATTGGTTTGTATCTCCTTAGTGGGACACATGGCTTTGATAGATTGGGTATTTTGGGTTCCATGCACTATTTTGACAATTGTTTTTTACTATTTAGATACTGTAGCATGATCTACATACGTTTTCGCCTTCACTGTAGCAGGTATATCCGGCTTTTTTCCCCCCCTTTAGTTCTTTTTCCTCCTTTAGTTCTTAATCGTATTCTAATCCTCATCTTTGTTCTCTTGAATCTGCCATAATCCTGCACACACAAAAAAAGAAATAAAAAACATAGGGCATTTACTCAGGTCCAATGTATTGTTCTGCATGTTTGGTTCATTTTTTTTATTAACCAATTAGGGTTCCTTAATTTGGGGTTCTATATATGTACGATTTTTGACCTCTTTATGCTTGATTACGATTTAGTTTGTGTTAAGTCATCATTTAATTTAGATTTTTTTTTTTATTTTAGTTTTTAAGTGAAATTAGGGTTTTCTTAATTTGGCGATTTTCTTCATTTGAAAGGATATATTATCAACTCTATTACACCAACTAATTGAGGCACAACTAAGTGTTGGATTGTTTTTGAGGGAACTGTTTCCCCACATATATATATATATATATATATATATATATATATATATATATATATATATATATATATATATATATATATATATAATTTTTATGTGAAATTAGGGTTTTCTTTATTTGGGGATTTTCTTAATTGTGTTGGCTTGCTGCGCTAAGTGGAACGATGGTAGAGTGCGACAAATAGTTGCCTCATCAACCTCCACGTGCGCAAACACGGCACATTATCAACTTTATTATACCAAGTAATCCAATCTCTTTTTTGATATTAGAGTGGGGGTGTTTTATGTGTGTGAGGTTTCGACTTGCTTTTATCCACTATGTTTTAGGCTGGTATTCTTTTGACCGTGATAAGTATAATGTTTTGAGATTCACTATTGTCATTCATGTGTGTTTGCTGGGTTGTTTGATAAGCATTGATTGTAATTAATTAGTATCCTTTGCACTTATCCTGTGTTTTTTTTGTGGGTTGGTTCGTTGCAGGATACTAATGGCCTATGATGATTACCTGCTCTTTGAATCAAATATTATCGGTAATAGGAAGTCTGAACCCGTATCTTGGCAGGGCAATTACCGGATGGCGTGATAGCATACTTGCTATTATGCAACCGCTTTTATCTGCAGCCATGGTGGAGTTCAGGTTTTTTTTTTTTTTTTTTTTAACTTTTTTTCCAATTACAAATGTGAGCCTAATTATCTATTGTATCAGTTTTGTGAGTTCGAATTTTTTAATGGACTCTATTTTTCCAGGATAATAATGGGCTATGATGATTACCTGTTCTCTGAATCAAATGATATTGGTAATAGGAAGTCTGAACCCGTACCTTGGCAGGGCAAGTACCGGATGGCGTGATAGCATACTTGCTATTATGCAACCAATTTTATTTGCAGCCATGGTTGAATTCAGGCTTTTTTGACCCTTTTTCGAATTACAAATCTGAGCCTAATGATCTACTGTATGAATCAGAAGACCAGCACTACTATGATGGACGGCCAAGTTACAGATCGAAACACTGGATGGCATAATTATGCAACCGTGTTTGTTTCCGTCAATCAACATTGTGTACCATAGCAGCTATATCTGTTCTTCAGCCTCCAGGTGTTGTGATACATTAAATGAGGGCTACAATGTTTTTGTTTCCTTATGAAGTTATCTATCTTTTCTTATAGTTTTTACCATTGAAAGATTCAACCAGAAGCTTTTCTTCGTGCTGTTTGTTCTTATCAAATTGTCATCATTCCCCAGGAAGTTTTGGTGGGTTGGTTTGTTCCAGGATATTAATGGCTTATGATGATTGCCTGTTCTCTGAATCAGAGACAAACCAGTGGGAGAAGCACAACTAAGTGCCCCATTGTTTTTTAGGGTACTGTTTCGCCCCTTTTAGTATATATATATAATAGGAAGTCTGAACCCGTACCTTGGCAGGGCAATTATTGGATGGCGTGATAGCATACTTGCTATTGTGCAACCATATTTATTTGCACCCATGGTAGAATTCAGACTTTTTTTTAACCTTTTTCCAATTACAAATATGAGCCTAATGATCTGTTGTATCAGTTATGTGGTTTCAGACTTATTAGCAGGATCTATTTTTCCACGCTGATTATATGGGCTATGATGATTACTTGTTTTCTGAATCAAATGATATCGGTAATAGGAATTCTGAATCCTTAGATTGGCAGGGCAATTACCGGATGGTGTGATAGCATAATTGCTATTATGCAACCGCTTTTATTTGCAGCCATGGTGGAATTCAGGCTTTTTTTTTTACCCTTTTTCCAATTATAAATCTGAGCCTAATCATCTACTGTATCAGTTCTGTTACATTTTTGTCGTTTCGCTGTCTCTCAGTTCATTTAGCATGTTCCAACATAACTACAACAAACAAATGATAAACATTGCTCTAATTTTTTTTATGTGATACTCTATTATCATCATGCATTATTGTTCGCTCATCATTGATCCTCTCTTACTACTTACTCTCTTTGGAGCACAATTTTTTTTGTTTCACTGTATTTCAGTTCATTTGGCATATTGGTACATAACTAGAAAAAAGAAGAGATAAGTATTACTCTAAATTTTTTATGCGATACTCCAATGTAAAATTGCTGCATTTGTATATCCATGCTTATGATATCTTAAATTTACAGGGTTAGTCAACTGCGGTACACGAATGTCTTTAGAATATTTTTTACTGCCAGTAGCTTTTTTATATTGAATAACCTGACTGCATACTATGGAGGCAAGCTAAGTATAAAAAATAGACAGAATATCAATGATGGATGTACCGACACCAAACATAGCTATTACTGAATTCGCATGGTGTGTGCATCCATCATTGATACTTTGTCAATGTTTTTGTATCCCTCAAGTTTTCACGTTCACCTACCGCAATACATTATGCTTCAACTCAGATCAAGATCGGTTGTTGGTCAACTGTAGGTCGTTACCAGTTTTATTTGCATTTATTTTCCTAGAAAACATCATTCATTGCTTTACTTAGGCCATGGCTATGATGATTCAGACGTATTCTATGAGACTAATGAATTGGGTACTCGAACATTGTAACCGTCGCTTGGCATGGCAACAACTGGATGGCATCATTATGCAACGGTTTTCCTTTGCAGCCATGGGCGATCATACATCTTTTTGACCCTGTTTAGTTATAAAATCTGAGCCTAATAACTGCCTTTGTATATGCATGATTATTGTATCTTAAATTTATAGTCTTACTCCACTGTAGTATATGACCGTCTTTTATGCCTCTTGGCAGGTTCAGTGCTACAAAAGGTTCAGTCGAATGCATTTAACCGTAAGAGCAACCACATATGTTGTACATCGCATGTCAATATTAGGAAATGAAGACTATCTGGTATTCTTTATTTTTTGATACTAACTGTTGATGCTCTGTGTCTATCATGGTAATTTTTTTTTCGCATATTCATAACTGTAGTTACACAAAAGGCCCTGATCAACAATAGGGTACAATTCTAGAAGATAGATGAGAAACATAAGAGAATGGTGTGACAAGTGATTTGGTGCAAATTACTTCTTCGCACCATCCTCTTTTGTTTCCTATCTATCTTTCAAAATTGAACTGTATTGTTGATCAGGACCTTTTGTTGACCTGCAGTTGCGAATATGTGAAAACAAACTTAGCATGACAGACATAGAACACCAACTTTTAGTATCGACAAATAAAAAATACCAAATAGTCTTCATTTCCTAATATTGACAAGTGATGGACATCATCTGTGGTTGCTCTTATGATTAAATGCAGACGACGGATTATCAGAACCTTTTGTACCACTGAATCTGCCAAGATACATAAAACACGCTTGTCTTTGACATTGGTCATGTGCTTAAACTTTTTAACAAGCTACTATCTTTTAGTCGAGTCAAAGGAGTTTTTTTTTTTTTTTTTTTTTTTTTTTTTTTTTGCTGGATATCTATATAATGCATGAGGAATATACCAGGCAATGATAAAAGCCATTACTATTTCCTATTTTGGGAAGTGTAGCTTACCCTAACCCGTACGTTTGCATAATTATCAGATGGCACCGAGTATGGGTGGCATTTCTGTAATCGCTGAATTGAGTCTTATTATGTATATTATCATCATGCATTGGAACTCAATTTTTTTGGTTTCGTAGTGTCTCAGTTCATTTCCCATGTTGCTACATAACTAGAATAAACAAAAGATAAGTATTTCTAAAATTTACATACTTAATCCATTGTACTACATGAGTCCACTTATATTTGTTTCCCCTGCTAACGGGTTTTATATATTCAACAGGGTAATTGCATACTATGGAAACAAAGTAAATATCAAAAATTGACGGAATATCAACGATGGATGTACGGAAACCAAGCCAGCCTATTACTGTATTCACATGGTCTGTGCATCCATCATTGATACTTTGTCAATATTTTTGTACCCCTCAACTTTTCGTCACCTACCTCAGCACATTATACTTCAACTCAGATCAAGATCGGCTGTTCTTCAACTGCCATATATATACTTCGTATGTTTACCTTTCAAACGTATAGAATTTAATTTTAGTAAATTTGAATTGGAAAATTATAGATTCTATGGCCATAAACTTACATATTAATATGTGTTCATGGGATTTTATTTGTAGTCTTTAATAGTAATCAATTATTGAAATTTGATTTTGTCAAATTAATTAAGAGGTTCAAGTGAAATTTAAATGAATAGATGCATACAGAATCAACGTATGTGAAATACTCTGATATATTTTCCTTTTTTTATTTATTTTTTATTATTTTATTATTTTTATTTTATTATTATTATTATTATTATTATTATTATTATTATTATTATTATTATTATTATTATTTTATTTTTATTATTATTATTTTTTTGGATATCTATGTAATGCATGAAGAATATACCAGGCAATGATGAAAGCTATTCTGTAATTGCTCACCTGAGCCTTATTATATATATTATCATCATATATTATCTTTTAACCAACAGTCATCCTCTATTACTGCCTACTCCCTTTGGAATTCAAAACTTTTTTTGTTTCACAGTGCCTTGGTTAATTTGGACCTATTTTCTGACACTAATGAATTGGGTCGTCAAACATTGTAACCATAGCTTGGCATGGCAAAGGTCTATCATATAAAGAAGTGAGTTTGTAAAACTTAGCGAAAAATTATAGTTGTGGATTCTATAAAAGTGTTTCCAAGAGAAGTTGAAAGTAACAAGTTATGTATTAGGTGCCCACATTACTTAGTGGATGAATGGTTTAACTTAATAAATGAGTCTGGAATTTCAACATAGTTACCCATTCTAAGTTCCCATACAGTTCCTTTTGTTATTTCAACAATCTAGCAATTCGCCTGGTGCAGGCCTTTGCACAAAGGAAGTTGAAACAACAAAAGGAACTGTAGGGGACCTTAGAAGCGTTGACTATGTTTCCTGTTGAATTCCATTCTTTTTTATGATCTAAAACCAGCCATCTACAAAGTAATGTGGCCATACACAGCTTGCTACATTGAACTTCACCTTGAAAACCTCAATTATTATGGCACATCTATCTAACAATGTAGCTGGGTTCCATTGGTTAAATTGACCGAGTTCCCTAAAACCATTTGTCTATCAATCAGACCAATGGTTTTAGGGAACTCGGTCAAATTAAGCAATAGAACCCATATACATCGTTTGATAGATGGGCTCTAATAATTGAGGCGTGTTGATTGTGATAATGATATAGTGTGTATTGTTCATGACAGACCACACTCCTTCATTATCCCATTCAACACGGGTTCTAATACTCACATGCTTTTCTAGAATCAACAAATTTTTCTTTGGCACACCTTGGTACTTTGAGCTTCCCATCGAAAACCCATTCCTATGTCACTGTCATTGCAATGGGTTTGGCGCAAACCTTTGCACATATTTCATCGACATGGCAATGGGATTTCGAGTGGAGCCTCAAAGTACCAAAGTGTGTCGTGGTACGAACAACGATCACATGATTACAACCAAGATGGTTGGTCTGACCTTCCCCTCGAATTCCTTTTGGTATTTGAACGGCCTATCAATAGGTCTGGTGCAGACCATTGTTTAAAGACCATT
The DNA here is from genome assembly GCA_021014915.2 of Artemisia tridentata subsp. tridentata. NCBI lineage: Eukaryota > Viridiplantae > Streptophyta > Magnoliopsida > Asterales > Asteraceae > Artemisia > Artemisia tridentata. The sequence continues at coordinate 354,951,907 of CP139509.1, read as the reverse complement.
TAAATAACAAAAGGGATTTGAGAGGGAGCTCAGAGTTTCCACCTATGATTATTAATACCTCTTTTCTAACACAGATTAAGTAGGTTGGCAAGCATTCAATTATTCCGGAGAATTCTGCATCCTGGTAAGGACCTGTGAAGACATCTTTTTTTAATCTATTCTTACCGCCGGAATCAATAAATGACTATTACAGAATCAACTTTAATCCCGTTGCATGCTATATTTTCAGCATTCAAAGATGGCACAGGAGATAACAAGAATCCAAAGGCGTTCGATAAAAAAATCAAGATCTTCCTGGACTCTTTTGTTTTGTACTGGTACATATAATTTGCCGATTTATTGCTTTTACATGTTCATTTATACGAGATTGCATATGAGTATAAAAACAAATAAATTTTCATGCTAATAAGGTGTCACAATGGTTTCAAAGATCCAACAACGTTGTTTGTTTTATGCATGACATTTATTTTCCTAAAACCGTCATTCGTTGGTTTACTTAGGGTAGGGCTATGATGAGTGTAACAACCTGTAAAAATCCCCTATGATTTGTAAATGTTAATTATGCATTAAATTACTATTACTGTTCAATTACCCATTTTTACAAGGAAATTTAAAACTTTTGTTTATTTACTGTACACTAAAATTTCGTGATTCACAAATTATGGAACAAGCTCACACACGCATCACACAAATTCAAAAACTCACAACTAAACCAAACGGACCCTCATACTTATTCTAGGCCCAACAGACTAAATCCTTAGCCTGTTACTATTCATGGCCCAATCCAAAAACTTTTCATTACTTCTTTCTTTTCTTACGGCTCGACATACAATCACTTGCCCTCGTTTATTCCTTAAATCGACACACACATTATACCACATTATATACCACTCGAATCCTCACATTCCAAATAATTCCCAACAGAGAACAACAAACCTCAACTTCTAACTCGAACCTTTAATGCATGAACTAGACCCAAAGTAAACGTCACTCGCAACATATAACAACTTACACAATAATTCACCACTATTAATAAACTCGATCTAAATTTACTTTTCCTAACTCGTTTGACTTCCCATAATCAAATATAAGCCCAAGGGTTCATTTATCATCCTTTTTCCACAATGTGACAAGTTAAATTTATTTTGGACCCATTAAAATAAAATGTACGATACGTATACACTTTCATACTTATACATTTCAATACATGATCAAGTTTATACCCTCCTAATTACTTATGGGACACGAATATGTATTTATTAGCTCTTATCCTCTACTGAGTACGTTATCACCGCCTCTATGATCCAATCACATTCACTTGTCTCGTTTAATACTTACATATGTATACGTTTTTTAGTTTCAATCTCTTTCCCATTAGAAACGCCCTCCACCTTATGCTTACTCACCATAACTAGTAATAGGGTACTCATGAGATTCGTATTTTATCCTAATCCCTGCTAAACGTCCCTTCCAAACTCCAACTTGCACCATTTTTATCACTCATCTCATGCATATACATGCATGTACCATTCTCATTCTCTCATCCTCTCACACGTAAAAACTCTCACACATACTTGTATCCTTTGAAGCATCCACCCCCTGCTCACGTCGTTTGAAGAAGATTAAGATCATTCACCAGCATTTGAACCCACTTCTCAAACGTAACAAGCTACCCCAGCTCCTTGGTGATCGATCACAAGAGCTACAACCCCATTCCCTTTGTTCTTGATCAATATCGAACATATAACCCACCTCAAAAGGTGTTGTAAGTCACCCTTAATCCTTTTTCTATTCCCTCTTTTAGTTAAAATCGTTTCATATATTGCACATATTCACTTCGATCATATATTTGCATCCTTTCAGTTCTTTTACGTTTTCTTTAGTTCATATCACGTGTAAACATGACCACCCAACCTTTGGGATGGCTAGTGATCAAAAACAATTACATCAAGTTCACTTTCATGCATCATCTCGTATATATATCACGCACATACATACTTCCTTTCTTTTATTAAAACGTTATCTATTATTCGTTGTACGTATATAATAGTTGCCACCTTGATGGATGGCTAGGAATCATGATTACATTTCGTTTTACTCATACTCAATCCCTTTAAACGCTTAACGAATCATTATCATACGTATGCTAAGTCACGAATCTTAGAACTCACAAAATATAAGTTATAACTATTTTTAGAGCGCATGATGTTAACTAGATTTGGCCTCGTAAAAATGAATACGTACACTGGACATATAGATCTTTTTGGTTCGAACCCATTCTTGTTAAGTTAGGCTAACAAGCTACTAGAAAACCACTTGGTCATAAGCTCGTAAAGACCCTTTTAAAATCCCATTTCAATCGTTACCCGAAATCGTTTTATTATATGTATAATGTGTTGGGCTTTTAAAAAGCCCAATAAGCAATCCCAAAAAAGCCACGGAATAAGTACTTTAAAACAATTTTTAGAATCCTATTATAAGCCCAAACCAAGGCCCAAAATCATTTTCAGCCCATCAGATCGTTTATTCTTATTGGGCCTTAAACATGTCGCATTAAAGCCCATTAAGCCAAAATAAGCCATTCGATGAAATAAGCAGTAGCCATAAGTTCGAATGAGCTTAATAAGGTAGTAGAAACCTTCGGAATTCATAAAATACAAGTTTGGTAGATTTTGGACCTATTTTGCAAACTAAAGTCACTATTAGGGACTAAAACTGTCACTTTTGTAAAATATGGTTGAAAACTGTCAAAACAGTAAGTTAAGGGTAGAAATGGAATAAACAATAACCTTAAGTCATAAAAAGTCATTTTTGAATAAGTTGGACTGAATATGTAAATATTTTATAAGATAAGGACAGATTTTGCAAATCTCTCTCGGTTAGGGTTAAAAATGTAACTTTCAAATACTTAAATCCCAAAATGCTATTTTGATAACTTTAGGGTGCAAATTGATCAAACATTAATCACAAGGTCTTAAAATGGTATAATTTAAAGCTTTTGGATTAAAAATGAGAAATATACTTTATCAAGGACTTATAGTGCAAATTAAACCTCGTTAGGGTAGAAACTGTAAAGGTAGAAATGATACAACGACCAAACTTTAATTAAACTCATGCATATTCATTTCATGCTTATATTTCACATATCATTCACTTGCATAATTTTTACGATATGTTCAATATTTAACTTATAACATTTATATTACATATAACCAAATTTAACATTGACGTTTATAAAAAACGCGTTTTAACAAATAACTTAACTATTTTTCAAACCACTTTCGAAGAAACGATATTTATGATTTAAATAACAAAAAAACAGGATAATACTATATATAATACTAGACTTCAAAGCCCGCCCTATGGGCGGGCATGACTTGTAATTATAATTTGGATGGTTTTAGTTATTCTAAAATTATTTTGAAGGAAGTTTGTTTTATTTTATTTTTTAATATCATAATTATTACCGCTGAGTGCTGTAAAAAGCTCCACACCGATCCTTGCATAAAAGGTATCTATTTTTTTTTTCATTTATGTTGGCTTATTTTTCTATAGCGAAAGAAGGGTGGTAAATGACTTGTATATAAATATCGTTGTTGCGGGTTTTTTGCTTCATCATTACGCAGAAAGAAAACTCAATCAGTGTTGACAAAATTTTCATACCTGAAAGTTATTATTGTCAAGAACTCATATTTTATAATTCATAAATGAAACTACCATGTTACAAATTTGGTTTCTAAAATAGAAACTAACAAAAGATGCATACAGTTTAAATTATGTCGAAAACTAAGCACTTTCCAAGCGTGAGAAGAAACAAAATTTGTGTTTTCCGTTCGGGATGACATACGCATCATGTGACTCTTGGTAGAAATATCAGTTGCATAATTTTTTTTTCCCTGGGAGCTGAGCAGCCCATGAACCAACATTTTCGAATCCCTAAAAAGCAAACACAATTAGTATTAAGAGTTGCATTAACTAAAAATCTACCCAGCCTACCTTTAGCTTTAGAATACTTTCAGCATTTTTGATGCATTTCTTTATTAGAAGGGCTGATAAAGTAGGCTTTTACCTTAAGATCTTCAAATTCTATCCTTAGAGCCAATGCGATAGGGTTCTACTAAAAAGGTCTTTTCTATAAGGAGATACGCACTAGCTATACTCAAAATGAATGTTATTAAAACAGAACCATACCATATTTTCTTATATTTTTGGCACGTCTTCTAGTTTAAAAGTAATATATCACCATATAAAAAATATGTCAACTTACCTCAAGCATGTAGCGCTCAAGTCAATGCAAAAGCCACAATGAAGATCCACATTGCTCAAGTGTCATGTCTTTTTAAAGGTGGTCATCTGTTATTTTAAAAAAATTCCAGTCCTTACTTCCTAATACACATAAAGCAAGCTAAAATGGAGTGTTTGGATTAGCTTTCAAAACTTTTAATTGAAGTAGAAATGCCAATTCTTGCTTCCTAATACACATAAGATCATTTTTTTAAAAACAATTCATATGATTACACCCAGATAACAGCCAATGAAATTCGATAGAAAAATTAAAATAAGAAACAATGACTATCTAATAATAGTTAAAGCGTGAGCATATGTCAATGTTGGATGACATTCGAGACTAATTAAGAAAAAGATACTGATCTAAGAGGGTGTTAAAGATTGCATTTTGAATATTCAGATTACTTAACTCATATACTAATTAGTACTATAATTACTTACTATTACAAAACATAATGATCAGATATTATTTTCAAAGGCAATCCCAAACACCCTTTGAAGAATAAGGATTACATTACCTATTACCAAGGAGGTGGTGGAGCCAGATGATGAGGTCTTCTTCATCGGCGAAGAGGCTAATTCCGTTCAGCAATGCCTTTCTGGAATGTATTACAAAATGCCTAGTTGGTGACTGAGTAGAAACTGTGTGTATGAATTCACCTGCAAATAAAAATCCAAAGATTATGACGGTTGTAGAGTTGGAAATTTTAACCTATTATACAACTTGCCCTCATAATTTTAGCAACGGATAGTGACATGATACATCTTCGTAATGAAAAAAGATTGTAAACATGACTTCTTCTTTTTTTTTAAAATCTTTCTGGCAAAGGAAGCTTCTTTTCCTATTGCTACTGGTCTGAAGAAATTAAACCAACGGCATCAAATGCAAGCTCTGGTAAAGTTTCATACTTAATGAGAGGATGCACGATACACTATAAGGTTGTTAGACCTTTGTTGCTTTGTGTGTGTGATATATTGAGTTAATATGATTAAGTATGCGGAATCTACTTAATCACACTTAGAAGGTTATTTTGGTTATGGAAATGGAACAGTTATGTTTGTTATTTAACAATCAACAATGAAAGCTTATCACCAAACGATTCAATATTATTCAAAATAATACGAGTGATCTTCACTATCACTAGGGTTACAAAACCTTGAATCTTATGTTTCTATGACTTATGATATTGTTGTGTTTGTTCTATGTTCTTAACAGTTATATTCTAAGCACTTAATTAGTCACACACATATCTAAGCTAAGATCTCTCTTTTATAGTCCAAGAGAGATCTTTACAATATTGTTAAGTCTTGTCAAGACTTGTTGAACTACTTGCTAGTTTATGTGAGTCAGTAACTAAGATACAACATGTATCTATATTTACAACTTGTTCTGTGAATATAACATAATGACTGATCACATGGGGTAAGATATTATCTACCGTGTTTACAACATGTATCATTGCTGCTAATTGTGAGCTTCTTCCCCGTCCTTTGATAGAAATTCTTAGCCCTCATGCTAAGAAGAGATATTTGCCATTTTAGGTCCATTTCCTCCAGATCATCATCATTGATCTCTTGGAGGTCTTCATGAGTTAACATGGACCCATCATTCTTGCTTGTGAGAAAAGCACAACATGTTTTCTCATCCAAAATACCCATGGTACTGCTTGATGAACTAGCAGCACCAACACCATCATCAACTTTCACCCCTTCACTTGATTTTGAGGTACTAGGAGTTGACATAAATGCCATGTTCCCAGTATTAGAAATAGTACCTCTATTTTTCTTCAAATCTGGCTCCACGATCTTAAAGTTGCTATACAAATCTATCAGTTCCATTGTATCAAGGTCTAGCTTATTCTTCCAGACAACAACATGTATAGCCCACTCTTCTGGTAAGCTTATCAGAAATTTTGAGTTTAAATCTTCTTGAGATATTTCAACCCCAAGAATAGCAAGTTGGCTCACAATATTCTGAAGCCTATTAAACATATGGTCAAGAGATTCATTGTTGGTAGAGGAGAAGTTTTCAAACTGCTGCTTGAGCAGTGTCTTGTGGGTTTTCTTGGTGGCTTCATTCCTACCATACCTTGCAATAATGGCCTCAAATAATGACTTGGCATCTTTGAACTTGTTGAAGTTTAAAAGTTGATCATTAGGAATGGTCATCATCAGCATGCTTCTTGCCTTTAAGTCATTTTTCTTCTTTATTCTGTCTTCTGCAGATGTTGGCTTTGTCTGCAGAGTTGTCACCACTTTGCCATCCACTGTTGATGTAGTGGTTGTAGGCTGGTAAGAGTTTCCATCTTCAATGATTTCCCAAAGTGCATAGTCTTGCACTTGGAAATATTGCTCTATCCTCAGCCTCCACATCTCAAACTCATTCTGTTTGAGCATGGGTAGTTTTGCAGCAACATTTTTCTGAATAGATTCCACGTCCATTCTTACTTCTTCTTATTCTAAATCAACTATATCAGTCAAGCTCTGATACCAATTGAGAGGATGCACGATCCACTACAAGGTTGTTAGACCTTTGTTGCTTTGTGTATGTGATATATTGAGTTAATATGATTAAGTATGCGAAATCTACTTAATCACACTTAGAAGGTTATTTTTGGTTATGGAGATGGAACAGTTATGTTTGTTATTTAACAATGAACAATGAAAGCTTATCACCAAACGATTCAATATTATTCAAGATAATACGAGTGATCTTCACTATCACTAGGGTTACAAAACCTTGAATCTTATGTTTCTATGACTTATGATATTGTTGTGTTTGTTCTATGTTCTTAATAGTTATATTCTAAGCACTTAATTAGTCACACACATATCTAGTCTAAGATCTTTCTTTTATATTTCAAGAAAGATCTTTACAATATTGTTAAGTCTTGTCAAGACTTGTCGAACTACTTGCTAGCTTATGTGAGTCTGTAACTAAGATACAACATGTATCTTTGTTTACAACTTGTTCTGTGAATATAACATAATGACTGATCACATGGGGTAAGATATTATCTACCGTGTATAATTGACTTTAGTACACTTATCCATCCAGCAAGCAGACTTAACATTCGAAGAGCAGACTTAATTTTGGTACTCACCAGAATTAATCACTAGACTTAACCACCAGACTTAATATCCAAAGACCAGACTTAACCAGGTACCAACCAGACTTAACATTACAGCAACCAGAATTAATCACTTAAGAGAATTTCCCAATTCTTAATCTTCAGAATATTTAATTCCCAACACTTAATTACGAGTCTTAGTTAGGTTGTATTTGGTTACAAACAGGTCAAGTAAAAGAGCTGGCTAAAATGGAAAAAGGTCAAATGGGTTGAAAGTCACGCATAGAAAACTTTAACATGCATAAAACCTCAATAATTTTTGTTCAAAGATTTAGATTATCAGGGTAAGAATATCGTTTTGGCTCTTTTTTATATATGGAAGTTCCTCATAATGAATAAAAAAAAGTAGTCACGGGTTAACCATACCCACTCGTCTTGCCATTTCTAACTTTCACTACCAAAAAGACATACAACACGCATACCTTAACTATATCCCTCAGACTTGGTTTACCATTTCCATAGATTCCTATAACTGAATCAGCATAGACCTGGTATTCCTACAAAAACATATTTGGAAATAAAGGCATTTATATACGAAAATTTATATAATGAATGCAGTACTTGGACGAACCTGACGACGAGTGACAGTAGGGTCAAGCATAGGCTTTATAAGGAAGCTATAACCGTTGGATACATAATGGAGAAAGAATGAAAACCTAGCGAAACTACTAACATAATTTACAGTCAAGCATAGGCTTAGGGCAGCTATACAAAAATTTCTATTAAATGGTGAATAACGTGACCACGTGCAGTGACACATAAACTATAAGATACATATTACATAATGGCGAAAGAATGAAAACCTAACAGAACTACTAACATGATTTTCCCATACAAACTTTTCATCATAATTATTAAGCACGGTCTTCAAGAAACTTAACATATAAATATTATCCTTAAGACTTTTCTCTAGCACGATAAGTAGATCAATTTCTATTAGCTATAAATTGATAAAATAATCAGCATGAATATATAAAACAGAAGAATACTTGCCTCACCAATGCTATTTACGCCTCCATTAATTGTAAAACGGAGGTCTGGAAAGTCACGAAGAAGTGCATAGTAGAACTCGTATCTGCACAATATAAAGCCATAAACATCATGTCAAGGCCCAAGGATATAGTAAAAGAATGAACGTGAAGGTGTTTCGGTGTTACGACTTTAAAACATTTTGATATCCTTTAGAAAAACCTATTAATACTCTACTTAACGTTTTACAATTAAGAAAAGAAAAAGGGAAAAAAAACATGAGCAGATCAAGATTATCTGTTGACTGAGTTACATACTTCAGGGGAGGAATTTTCCTATTATCAGCAGGGTTAATTCCATTCAGCAATGCCTTTCTAGAATGTATTACAAAATGCCTAGTTGGTGACTGAGTAGAAACTGTGTGTATGAATTCACCTCCAAATAAAAATCCAAAGATTATGACAGTTGTAAGTGTCCTAAAAATGGTAGTTCATCTTGCTTTTGCCGAATAAAGTCTGTTCTACTTTGCTCGATGCTACAGTATGCAGTGACAGCATACTGTTGAAATAGTCGACCTCCCCGAGTCTGATTATAAACATCATAGCAATGTTTCAAGCAAATACAAATATCAAAACACAATAAAATCCAATACCCAATTAACCTGAACCGATTAAGTGAAGCTTTATATACATTTGATATATGAATTTCCTGTTTGAGCCAAACATTCTGTGTTGTGTAGTAAACTGATCCAAACAACTCTTCATTTACATTTTAGTGTTCGAAAGAAAAAAGGCTCAAAGGATTTTATTTTTTCTGCCTTCCTTTAATAAGAGCAAAGTATAAAGAACCTATGACACATTATTTTATAACTTCAGAACTTTGAGACAGAGCTATCTTCTGAGCATTCAGTAAGCTCTCCCAAAATTCAGTTCTTTTATATATTAGTCCATAACCCAAGATATAAGCTGATCCAAACACCCCCTGAAAGGAGCAATGGATTTGGTCTCACATAGGTTGTAATATTGCAGTTGAATATAAGCTGATCCAAACACCCCCCAAAAGGAGCAACAAAATTTGGTCTCACACATGATGCAATACTTTGCATTTGAATGGTTTTTAGACACCAATGAAACTCTTCTGACACCAAACATGATCCAGTTCAATGACATAAAAAAAAAAAAAAAAAAAAAAAAAAAAAAAAAAAAAAAAAAAAAAAAAAAAAAATACTTCATGTATCAACATATAACCACCTCTTCAATCAACTTAATTATCATCCAATTTTGTTTCCTAAGTTCATACTAATTTGTTCAAAAATGCACACACTCATGTTAAACATGTTCTGTAAGGAACCATTAGCAAATTCCCTAATAACATTAACAACCGCACGATAACATACCCATTAGGAAACTAATGATCAGCTAAAATCAAATTTAAAACTAAAAGTGCAAAATGTTATTTGTGACTGGAACATATGTAAAATACAATTCATACAAAAATGATTTATAGTGTGTCAGTTCGCTGTTCCAAACACCAATTTTGATTAACTGTAGAAAACCAAATTTCTAATCATTGATTAGTAAAATCTTATATTTCAAAATGAAAGTTTGTGGGTAAATGCATCCCGTACCTGACCCACTATGACCTGTTACCCAACCCGCACCCTCCTGCCACCATTGGTATATAATCAGTGCAATTCAATAGAGTTCTGAATAGGTAGTCTGAACCTCCATCTCTTAATTCAAGAGCCTCATAGATACCTGCAGCACATAATCACATACATATCATACAACTACGTATCCAAATAGCACGATTACGTAAATACGTGGTAAATGAGATCTTACCGGTGGATGCACCACTGGGAACAGCAGCTCTGGCCAAAGGTCCATCAGAGAGAGTAATATCAACCTATAGTCACATATTATCCAGACGTAAATGACTTTATTTCACACATAACAAATGAATATTGACAACTACAGCTGTATTATGTTACCAAGATAACCTGCTGCATTGGCGCCTCTATTCGTGTAAAAGGAATGGAGACGATGAATAAGGCGAAATCAGTGTTGGAGTTGCCTCCTTTCTATTACCTCCTTCAGTTTTGTAAGTAGCACCTCTTGCTCCTCGAAAGTAAGGCTTCCTAATATCTGTTAAATAAAGAAAATTGGGTTATAACATAAGTGTGTTAATTTGAAACTAAAAAATTATAATTTTTTACCCATTTCACAAAAAAGCAAAAACAATTTTAGTACATTAATATTCTAAATCTTTTTTAATGAAACTGTTTAGGACACTGTAAGGGTATTAAAATGGACTATGGATAACTTTCAACCCATTTGATCCGTTCTCCCTTTAGTTCAAATTCAGTTGACCCAGTTAACCCGTTGAAGATAATACTCAACCCATTCATGAGTAAATAAGCCAGAATTGACCCATTTTAGCTATAACAAATAGGATACCAGAAAGTAGAATACCTGTTCCAAGAGGAACTTAACAGGTTAACAATATGGGATGAAAAACGACTGATGGTAGATGTAAGAGAATACAACCATTACCATCTACAAGCATAATACTGTATTTAACATGTCAAAGTCCCTATTTATAGAGTTTCATTTATTAGGAAAAATTGTGTTGTTACTTATATGGAAATATCAACAGTCAGTACATTACCTGACAATCCATTCTATCAGTAAAGCCACCATGTCCTTGAATACTACCACCGAAATCCTAAAAAAGTTAAGAACATGTTAATACACAAGGGCGAGTTCCGGTTTCAATCATAGCAACCATCACAGATCTTGATTTTAAAAGCTCTCTTGAACCCACTTGCGAAAAAGCCTCCAACGGGGGCTATAACTACTGCAAACAAACCAAGGCATAAAGCTCTATCGCAGCTCGGTTTCCTGCTACTGCATATGCAGTTGATTTAGAGGCAGCTTGTGCAACGTATTCAACATTCTGATACTTTTTCGTACCCTTCCTTGACTCCGTAAAACTCAACACGTCATCACAATCATCGGCTAAAACACTTGAACTGGTCTCGGAAACATTAGCTCTCGATTCACCCTCACCCTGCAAACAAAAACATACCAAAAATTTCAGAACGGGTCAGCTTAAATTTGGGTAGTTTTATCTGTTAAAACATCTGTTAAAACGTATGCTATAAAAAAATCAAAAATTTACAAACCTGGTTGTGGATTAAGAAAATATTGTGAAGCTGATAAACACACGCAATCCTTTTATTAAATTAACAATTACCAAATACTTTGGTTGCTATAGAACATGGACTAATTGATATTTTTGTTTTTTGTTTGTGTCTAAATGAGAACTTGATAATAGCTAATGAACAAAAGGATACAAAATCTAACAAAAAAGGGACAAATAATGTGTGCTGTTGTTCTGTGTTGTTACCTGCGTAACAACTCTGTTCCTCACAGACTTGTGATGCTCTGGTGTACGATATAACTGATTTGAAAAAGCACGAAAATGGGGAAAAAGTTTTGATTAGACGAGATTATATTGTTCTCTTGAAACAATAATGTATGATTTTTATTTAAAAGAAGTACAATACACGATTTTTAGGCATGATATTTCTCAACAACTTTAACTCGTTTAGAAGAAAGCTTTTGTGTTTCGATTTTTGATTCATGGCGAGCTAGACTTGCTTAAAACATATCTAGATATTTTGTTTAGTTCAAGATACATAAGACAAACTTATATGATTCAGAAAATGAGATACATAAAATATTATTTTATGCATATTCATGAGAAAAAAAATCTATAATATATCTTTGGGGGTGTTTGGGGTTGTTTTGCAGAACAGAGTTTTCAACAAGCAGGTCTCAACTTGATGTTTCAAAATTGCAAACAATTACCTTTTGTGTAAATCGTTCATGAACACTATTTTTGTGATATTTATGTTTTGCAGACGCACTAACAATCAGATAATAACCCCCAGAACGCAATCCCAAACACCCTCTTGGTGTTTTCAACAGATACATACACAATCTTATAATCACAATGTAGTTTTACATAAGCCTACAGTCGTGTATGATGGATACACATATATGGCCGTTGATTTTGTATGTGTGGGAACATCAGTAACTGTAACATATACAGACAAATCTAATTTCCCACTTCATAATGCAAAACATCAAACTTCCTAATTTATCAAGAATCAAAATTATACAACTATTTAAAAAATCACTGTTTTTAAATAAATATCATACATTAGAACGACAACTAAAAACATCCACAACAATCAAAGAATATGTACCTGTTCCAAGATTCAAATAGCTAAAATGAAGATGAAACAGGGGATTTTCCGGTCATGGTACATTTTATTGTAGCACCCTGCACCAACCACCGTGACTTTTCTCTTCTGATATCGCAGGGTACATCATTGGTCAGTGCCGGTTCCCTTTAAAACTCTGCAAGTAAAAATGCATATCAATTAGGACCCACACATAAGAAGGGCACGCATAAGGCACCATGGTTAATTTAATATCCATTGCAAATAATACTATGCTTCCTCTTTTGTTTGGCATTCGGTGTCAAATGTAGGCTTAACACAATTCTTTTTGTGTGTTTGCCTATCTCCTTCACAGCAAATGCCTTGCCATATTTCCCGTACATAAAAGGCTTGATCCCATGCTGCCTTTTGTAATGTGTCTCAAGGGTTCTAAAATCTTTGAGTGGTTTAGCCCGTGGATGATCAATGTTATTTTGACATCCTGGTGCCCTTCTTACGACGATATTGAGTCATAAAAAACAACTATTCTTCCATAAAACTCAAATTAACCAAAATAAACTAAACCCTAACACGAGTTTCCATTAAACCCAAATAAAGATCTGTGTTGAAAACAATACCTGTGATAGGCGAAACGAATGGCATTCGGTGTCAAATGTAGGCTTAACACACTTCTTTTAGTGTGTTTGCCTATCTCCTTCACAGCAAATGCCTTGCCACATTTCCCGCACATAAAAGGCTTGATCCCATGCTGCCTTTTGTAATGTGTCTCAAGGGTTCTAAAATCTTTGAGTTGTTTAGCCCGTGGATGATCAATGTTATTTTGACATCCTGGTGCCCTTCTTACGACGATATTGAGTCATAAAAAACAACTATTCTTCCATAAAACTCAAATTAACCAAAATAAACTAAACCCTAACATGAGTTTCCATTAAACCCAAATAAAGCTCTGTGTTGAAAACAATACCTGTGATAGGCGAAACGAATGTGAAGGTATAATGTATGAAGCTGTAAGTCTCTAACTCAGTGGTCTGAAAAAAACTAACAGTAACATGCATTTTGACCATATATAATGTTTAAATCAATCCCTGCTCGACGAAAACAAAGGCAAACGATAATATCTCAATCAGCTATATTCTGACAAAACAGAATATAATACACCATAAAATGATTAGACCGATCAATACACACAGTTTTACACGAAATTGCAGCAAACAAATTCAAAAAAACTTGATTACCTTCTTTAAAACAATGGAATAAGCCAATAAGCACTTAGAGGGTGTTTGGATGACAACTTCTTCCACAATTTGAGTTTAATTCTCACAGTAGACACCAACATGATTCTGTCTCATATATGAATACAATATATAAGCACTTAGAGGGTGTTTGGATGACAACTTCTTCCACAATTTGAGTTTAATTCTCACAGTAGACACCAACATGATTATGTCTCATATATGAATACAATATATAAGAAATTTCAAAGCTATAATTATGGGTAGAGCATAACACATGAAGATCATTAAAGCATGTAGTAAATAATCAATGATAAATTACTTTAAAAAAAAGAGCAAATTTTAATACCTGTGAGTTGTAGAATTTTAATACTCTCATATTCTCATATGCTCAAGTGTTCCCTGAGTATGAAGCCAATACATGCATCTGATATAACAATTATGATAACAAATAAAAATATCAGTTACAATAAAGTGTGATCATGATGTTCTGAACAAACCATAATAAGTCACTTATTGTTATTAAAACATAGGCACTTATTTGTATTTTAGGTTAGAGAGAGGAAGGTTATGTGTGTTTTGCGACAAACTAATATGATCATAGTAAAATAAAATAAATAAATAAAACCTCATGAGAAAACTTAGCATGCTACTTCTAAAGAACATCTGGTATTCTCAAACCTGCACACACAAAAAGAAGATGAGCGTCAGAGAATTGATGAAAAAAAAAGGCTGAGCAAAAGATAAAATTAGGGTTTGGAGAAAAAGTATATTATGAATGAACGTGAGATTTTTTTTACGTATATATTTTGATAATGGTTACCTAACTTTTCAGGGATTCTCCTAATTATCTCATATAATTGTTTGCATAGGTTTATAGATTTGGGCTTGCAAGATATAATCAAAAAATGTGTTGGTCTAGTGGAAATCAACTTTGTTGATGTTACCAACACCTTAAGTTCGAATCTTGCAAGTGGCAAATTTTTAAAATTATTTCCGAATTTTTAATAATTTTGGATTAACATACAAGTTTTAATAAAAATAAAAATAAAAAAAAAATAATTATGGAGAAATTCTGCCTACATGGCATGATTACTGGGCAATTCAGCATGATTACTGGGCAATCAGCCTGATTACTGGGCAATTGCATTTGATGACGTCATACGCGTACTGTTATATATAATATGTAGATTATTTTTGAACTTTAAGCATTTTAAGCACATCATTCATCCTCATCACAAACCACTTTGTCATCCGATACCTTTTAAATCATTATCCGCATTAGGCCAAAATCGTCAAGATCTTAGACTTCCTTATTTATTATTCAGGTCGTGTGTTGAAACTGTTCCCATAATACATTTTGATATCACGTTATCTTTTCCACTACATTCAAGGTGAGTCCTAGCCCCACTTTTATCTGTTTAAATAATTTTATAAACTCTTTAGGGGAGATACATGCTTGTTCTACTTATGAATTTACTCGTTTTACCTTAAAGATTTTACTCTGTTGTTACTTCATCCCATTTGCTGATAAAACATAACTTTTGCCTTTACATGCTTAAGTACCATAAACTTTTATGAATTTCTATGAGTTCGTATGCCTTCATTTAAAAAATTTCTTTTCTATCTCTTCGGGAGATACATATTATTAAACAGAACGCAAGTATTTTTCTGTATGCTTTACCTGACTGATATTGCCTAAGTTACCGATTATTGCCTTTATTTAAAAGTCCCTCCCATCATGAGCCATTAACCACTGAGGTGGACGCGAATATAGTGAACATATCTGTGAAGGTTGACTGCCTGTTTGAAATATCTAGAAGGTGGCCTTAATTGCTAGCTAGATAGGTTCAGATACACTTTATTTGACTTTGAAATAGGAGTTTGGCAATATCCTATAGAGGGCCATAACTCAAGCCATTAATTTGGATTGTTCTGACCGTCTGTGCGGTACTGTTAAGTTTTGAGTGTCATGAGGCTTAGACCAATATATTGAATTATAAAAAGTACCGTAGTCATGATACATTACTGTCGGGTCTGCGGAAACGTAGCCCCTTTTCATTTAAACTTGAAACTTGTGTTAAACCCTTATGGATTTACTTGATATTTTTGACCCATTTAGGTCAACTATGAACCATGGCATATTGCAACGAAACCACTATTTATTTCAGTACTTTTAAGCATGAAACTATTTCAACTGCTTTTCTTGTGAACTCTATGAACTCACCAACCTTTGTGTTGACACTTTTAGCATGTTTATCTCAGGTATATTATGAAGCATTCAAGACACGGAGAGGGCATTAAAACCAAGGATTTTTGGTGTCAAATAAATACTGTCATTTATGTCAAACTTACTTTTGAGAAATCTTGAGATACTGAAATTCTCTTTTTACATCTATATTTCTAAATAAATGACAAGGACTTACAAAACGTCTCTTTTGAGTCGTTTTCTGTGATTATAACTATGATCCTACCGGTAATACCCCTATTGAGTCTTCCGCTGTTAACTCGAAATTTAGGGGGTGTTACAATGAGTAAAACCAATTTTCTAAAACTAATGAATTGGGTACTCAAAGATTGTAACCATAACTTGGCACGACAACGACTGGATGGCATCATTATGCAACCATCTTTGTTTGCAACCATGACTGGTCATACATCTTTTTCACCCTGTTTTGTTATAAAATCTGAGCCTAATAACTACCTTTGTATATGCATGATTATGATGCGCGCGTGATGTTGCAGTTTAGCAGTATTAATGCCTACTCAAGTTTTAAATTTATATTTAGCCGACTTATCACTAACACACACACTTAACGAGCAGTGTACCCGGTCAGTATGAATATAATGGTAAGTAGAGTGTCGATCACTAAGAGTGGAACGTATTATCTAGTTATTCTAATCAGTATTTTAATATCCTAAGTTAGCTATACAACCTAATCTAACGCAAGGGGGTTCAGCCTGAGAGACTGGCACGGTTTGGTTATGATTAAATAGTAAACTAAACTAATGAGCACGAATCAGCGATTAGCACACACATACACAGATAGATACTTGAGACAATAAGAAGACCTGTCCTGATAATTAAGTAGCTTGTCACTTGTTTTATTGCTAGTTTTATATGAAGTGTATATAATTAACCCTTTCTCGTTGGCTCTAATCTTATCGGCGAGTAAACCCTTAATGATCACTTATGTCTATCCTACTATCCTAGAAACGATAGAATAAATAGGCGAGGAAGGGGCATGGCGACCCAAGCAATGCTCAGCTAGACACAGAGGTTATCAATGCACTAATAAAAGTCACCGAAGACATCAACATATAAACTTTAATTAATGGGAAAGCAATTTTAAGGGGTGCGCATGATATTCCGAAGCTACATGACATCAGCCCATCAATCCTGATGAATTAAAGTGTACTAATACAATAAAACAAAACTACTTAATGAATTGAATACATGCAGGACCTTCTTACAGCTCTTGTATCTTCGTTCAGGGTGTGTCTTGTGCTGCTAATACGTCTGAATTCGTCTCTGGTTTGGTACTCGTACGTATGGTATCTTGCACACAAAATTCGTCTGACTTTGGGGTATTTATAGTTTCTGTCTGAGGGTTAGATGCGACGCATAGGATAAGTAGATGCGGCGCATTGACTTAACTTCGCGTGGGGTCCAAGATTAATATATTCAGGAATATTCGTACGCCACCTTAAGATGCGGCGTAACTCCATTTCTCTATGCGGTGCATGTCCTTTGTTGTCTTGGATTGTAACTTGTGAAATCTTGATAGTGATACGCCGTATGTAAGAAGTATGTTGCGGCGTATCTGGAGCAGAATGATCTTGATCTTGTACATTTCAGTAGACTCTTAACATCTTGCTTGTTTTGCTCCATAATTAGTCCAAAATCGCCAAGTTTCACATAATACTTGTTTTTACCTAAGAATTACAAAAGTAAACATTAACGTATCAATTCTCATATATAATATAATAAAACAAGTCAAATAAATAGGATAAATGATGATAATTAAATGTACTTATTTGAGTTCATCAAATATCCCCCACTTGAACTTTACTTGTCCCCAAGTAAACCTTAGAATAAATCTTATGAAAATGTATCCTAAATGATATTAGGATTTATTTTTATATTTAAGCATGTATTCGTTTTGTCATAATTGCACAACCAAACACTTAACGAATTAGAAATAAAATAAAATATTTCGATAAAAGCAAATCTAATCGTTTAACTGTCCAGTCGTGACGAATATTCTATCATAAGCTTGGCAAGTATACGCATCTCCCCCACTAAAGCCAAGGAATGACAAGTCTAAAGCGGTGAAAAAAAAAAGTTTGTTGGTTAAGGGTTAATCATTCTTCTTAATCTCTATCGATCTCACATTCCAAAAAAGGCGACAAAATCACAAATACATGATCGAATCCACGACCACGATACTTGCAATTGCTCAAATCCTTAACTCGAATGGGCTAAAGATAGGACCAAGTAATCTTCACCAATAATATTATATCAAAAAGGGCGACAAAATCATAAATACATAGCCGAATCCACGACTACGATACTTAAGATTGCTCAAATCCCTAATCTCAATAAATCAAAGGTTTGGATGAAGAATGATATAGGGTATGGATAATATTTGGGATATAAATTGGTGTAAAATGAAAAATAAACAAAACAGATAAATTAAAATCCTAAGTGTGGTAAATTACTTTCCCAACCATCCCATGAATAAGACTCATATCATTGAATAACTCACGCTTTAACACTTGAAACACACACTTTAGGTAGACACGAATTATACTCAACAAGATCTCAATCAAAGAATAACCTTAGTTGGCGTTCCCATAACGGCCAACTCCCATTCAATCCATAAATATAATATACAACAAATAATGGTGATATCTCCCACTTAATACAAAACTTTACATAAGTTGGTTAAAACAAACTTCCAACTTTTCCTTTTTCTTTTTCTTTTCTATTTTTTCAATTTTTTTTTTTTTTTTTTTTTTTTTTTTTTTTGACATCAACATATATGTGTAAAATTTCATAACTTTTCTATCACTAATTTTTCCGGATAATTTTTCCATACTTTTCATACTTTCAGAAATAACTGTAATAGCGAAAGTAGTAAACACACGAAAAATAAACTCAAAGATATACAATATTTACTTTCATACCAATTGCATTGTGCAATTTCCCGACCTAACCAAAGATAATGAATTACGCACGCGAACACAGGTAATGTAAGGAAACACACTTTGCCTAAAGCAATTAACCACCACGGATTTTAATCTACAGGGTAGGCTAAGGTGTAAGGGTGTAACGAAACATTATAACAAAGGTGTAAGAAACGAAAGGAATGGCTCTGAGTGTTTTTCTAGGGGTATCTTACTCTAAAAGTGAGAGTAACAAAGGGTTTATATGGTGGTTAACTAACCAGTGTAGTTAGTTAATATCACATAACATATAAAGGCTATTTGGGTGTAATCCTAGAAATTTACCAATTTAGACAAGTCACTCCAATTATATAAATAATACTTATTATGGTGGTCTCGAATAGTATACAAGCCAAGTTCTAAAGTTTACAAGTCACCGGCACACTCATAGATTTGTGAATTTTGAAAAGTTCACAATTTTTGAAAATAATGTTATGTGTGCAGCTATGTAATTTAGACTTTAAACAAAAACATGCTAAAAAATTTTAAATTTTGATATATTAAGCGCATTTTAAGCATATTTTGAAAAAGTTTAGGACAAGTAAGTGTTCTAATTCTCCAATCCCCCCACTTAAGTTAAACAACATCCTCGTTGTTTGTGTCAAAGGTTAAAAACTGGAAAATAAAAAGAATTAGAACAGAAAAAGTCCCCTGAGATTTGCTCGGTATGATCCTCCATTATTCGTATAAGAGCAAAAATCAACTTTCTTGTGGATGAGAACGTTTAAGCTTCATAGATGATGTATCCACAAAAAAATTGCAGGAATCTATAATACCATTAAGACTTTAACACACCTGAGTTAAGAAGGTTCAAACTTGCATAATACATTAGTAGTTAGTAAAAATAAAACTAAAAAATTAAAATGAAAATCATCAGGTCAGTCGATACGCCGTATCTTATGGAAGAAGATACGCCGTATCGAGCCTGGAATAAATACGAATCAGAATAAAAGATGCGTCGCATCCTTAACCAGGGATGCGCCGCATTAAAATACTGACAGAAAGTTTTAAAGTCAAAAATAAAAATGCAGAAAATTAAATAAGATATGACCAGTGCAGGCGATGCGTCGCATCTTAGGATTGAGATGCGCCGTATCTTCTGCAGGTCTGACAGACTCGACACAGAACAGAATGTAAAAATTCTCCGGGTTGTCTCCCGGTCAGCACTTGTCTTTATTCCAGAGTCTTCAAGTTAGACTCACGTTCAGCTCCTTATTTTGTTCTTGTTACGTGCCATCCTTCTTCTTTCATCCGAAAGATGTTCCCGTATAGCTCCGCAACATTTTCTTCCGTTCGACTTAATCTAATATATTTTTTGGTCTTCGTCGCAACATATTCCTCATCAGGTCCCAAAGAGTATTTGATGACTTTAAATTTTTCAGAAATTATCATGGGTGGGTTATTATAAGTTATCCCAAGTAGTTGACATTTTCTTTTGATGAATTCTTCTTCGTCTCTATCAACAAACTTGAAATAAGGATCCTCATTCAAATAGTCATCAAGTTCATCAATCAATTCTCCTCGCGACTCATCGTTATTATCATAGGGATCATAATTAACCACGTTAAAGGATTGATAATAATCTTGAATCTCATCCCACTCTCTTTTCAATTCCCATTGCAAGCGTCGACTAAGCCTTGAGTAATCATCAAATTTACTATGCACCCATTCCCAGAAAGTAGTATTCGATGCTCCCTTTAGTTTTTTTAAGTATTTGATTCTACCTCTTTCTTGTAAAGCCTCTGTTCTACGAGGGCAGTCTTCAACTTTTTCATACCAATCGTCGTCTTCAAAGTATACATCGTTTCCAACCCGTTTCATACCAATTATACTTCCCCCATTGCAGGTTCCATCATTCTTATAATCACAGGTTGGCCATTCACTACTTCCATCCTTGAAACGGATAGGTTTACAAGTGTGATCAATATGCCCAAATTCCCATGGTTTATCCCAAACCCATGGTATTTGGTCATTCCATTCGTAGTACCAGGTGTTTTTGAACTCATCATAAGTTTTGAATCCTGGTAGATCTCCAGTTAGCACATCAGCGTCGATTTGAAGAAGGTAATTAAATTCTTTGAATTGTTTGCACAAGGGTGTCTCATAATTGAGCAGATCAATGTCTATGCTGAATAATTCTTCAATGCCTTCCTTGATTGTTGAATTGTCATCTGACGATCCATTGTTGCTTTCTACTTCCTCATCTTCCCCTCTCATCCAATATACCCATAACACATCTTTAGTAGCTCGGTCCATGATCTTATGGTTATTGAACTTACTAGCTAACCAATCTGAAAAATCAACATTGTTAGGATCGTAGTTAACGTCAAAGCTAGTATTACCAATCATTTTCCTCCTTATCTCCATGAACTCATTAAATTGTTCTTTAAAGCTTCGTGTCAACCATGAAGTCACAATCCGTTTGACTTCATTCGTAGGAGCAAATTTGGGATCACCGAATTTAAGTTCAAGCCATTCTTCTAAAGAGATATCCATCAACCTTACCAACTTTTTATGAAACAGTATCTCCGATTCAGCATAAATTCTTTCATCATCCAGATTGCTTTTATCAAGTCCCCAATACTGTTCGGAATAAGGCATATGAGAAATTTGTATAGGTTGGACTTCATAGCTTTTGTTGCTTGATTTGTTGACTGCATTTGCTGAGTTCATGTATTCAATTTGGAATTTCCCATCTTTTTCTTCGATAGTAGTCCAAGTTAATCCTTTAGATTCAATGATGGGCCATAAGAGTAACAATTCATCTTCAGTGTAGCTCATTAGTAAATCATAAGAGAATATCCCATCTTCAATATTGCATAAGCGTTTGAATTCCATATAAGTAGCTTCAAGAGGAGATTCCCAAGAAAATAAATCGGCATCAATTGTGAGTACATTGAAGTTGACATCTTCATAAACTTCCACTGAGTAGACGGGCATGTTGGTTTGAGATAGTAAAGCATCGATCGTAGGTAAGTTGCTAGTAATAGCATTGAAATTTTCGAATGAATCTGAAAGCAAGAGTTCCTTTTCCAATTCTGAGCTTTTAGTAATGCTTAATGCTGGGAACTTGCTCAAGCTAACTTCATAGTTATCACACTCGTCATCACTTTCCAGAATCAACGGCTTTTTGGTGCGGGACTTTTCATAGTGCTTATCATTCATAGGTGCCTTAGCAAGATATCCGTTCATTGACATATCTTCCATAGCAAAACCTGTCATCATAGGCAAAATCATCAGTAGGATCTGTTTGCTAGAAGAGAAATTAATGAATGTAGAAACGAATATAAAGAATAAAAATGGCTCATATATGCCAACGATGCGCCGTATCCAGAAGTTGAATATGCCGTATCTTATTACGTTAAAATTTAATCAGACTTTTATTCAGAAAACAGATATGCCGCTTATAATTTAGAATGCGCCGTATCCAGTCAAAATTATCAAAAATCGATTATATTTATTAAAATTAAATGCGTCGTATTAACAAAAGCTAATGCGCCGTAGTTTCGTTACGTTTCAAAATACAAGATTTTTGATTCAGAAGATGCGCCGTATCGACAGGGATCGATGCGTCGTATCTGTTTAATAATTTGAAAACTGTTTTTAATTTAAATAGAAAATACGCCGTATCTGTTAAAACAGATGCGTCGTATGGCGTTAGGGTTTAGAAAAAATTTCTTATTAAAAACAGAATACGCCGTATCTTGGGGAAAGATGCGTCGTACTCGAATTTATTAAACGCGTTGTATTTTATAAAAATTAAACGCAATACGCCGTATCTGTGAAAACAGATGCGCCGTATCGTTTGTATTAGCACAGTACAACGAAAGCAGAATGCAGAAAAAATAAAAAAGAGAAAAACAAAAATAAAAACAAATAAAAAGAAACAAAAATTAAAGAAAAACACACAAAAACAGAAAATATGCAAACTATACAATGAATGCAATCTATCTAATATATAACAGGGTTAGCGGTTAGAATCTAAAAATTAAAAGAGAAAAACCTAATTAAAAATACTAATCAAATTAACAGATAATAACAATTCACTCCCCGGCAGCGGCGCCAAAAACTTGATGCGCGTGTATGTCGTTGCGGTTTAGCAGTATTAATGCCTACTCAAGTTTTAAATTTATATTTAGCCGACTTATCACTAACACACACACTTAACGAGCAGTGTACCCGGTCAGTATGAATATAATGGTAAGTAGAGTGTCGATCACTAAGAGTGGAACGTATTATCTAGTTATTCTAATCAGTATTTTAATATCCTAAGTTAGCTATACAACCTAATTTAACGCAAGGGGGTTCAGCCTGAGAGACTGGCACGGTTTGGTTATGATTAAATAGTAAACTAAACTAATGAGCACGAATCAGCGATTAGCACACACGTACACAGATAGATACTTGAGACAATAAGAAGACCTGTCCTGATAATTAAGTAGCTTGTCACTTGTTTTATTGCTAGTTTTATATGAAGTGTATATAATTAACCCTTTCTCGTTGGCTCTAATCTTATCGGCGAGTAAACCCTTAATGATCACTTATGTCTATCCTACTATCCTAGAAACGATAGAATAAATAGGCGAGGAAGGGGCATGGCGACCCAAGCAATGCTCAGCTAGACACAGAGGTTATCAATGCACTAATAAAAGTCACCAAAGACATCAACATATAAACTTTAATTAATGGGAAAGCAATTTTAAGGGGTGCGCATGATATTCCGTAGTCACATGACATCAGCCCATCAATCCTGATGAATTAAAGTGTACTAATACAATAAAACAAAACTACTAAATGAATTGAATACATGCAGGACCTTCTTACAGCTCTTGTATCTTCATTCAGGGTGTGTCTTGTGCTGCTAATACGTCTGAATTCGTCTCTGGTTTGGTACTCGTACGTATGGTATCTTGCACACAAAATTCGTCTGACTTTGGGGTATTTATAGTTTCTGTCTGAGGGTTAGATGCGGCGCATAGGATAAGTAGATGCGGCGCATTGACTTAACTTCGCGTGGGGTCCAAGATTAATATATTCAGGAATATTCGTACACCGCCTTAAGATGCGGCGTAACTCCATTTCTCTATGCGGTGCATGTCCTTTGCTGTCTTGGATTGTAACTTGTGAAATCTTGATAGTGATACGCCGTATGTAAGAAGTATGTTGCGGCGTATCTGGAACAGAATGATCTTGATCTTGTACATTTCAATAGACTCTTAACATCTTGCTTGTTTTGCTCCATAATTAGTCCAAAATCGCCAAGTTTCACATAATACTTGTTTTTACCTGAGAATTACAAAAGTAAACATTAACGTATCAATTCTCATATATAATATAATAAAATAAGTCAAATAAATAGGATAAATGATGATAATAAAATGTACTTATTTGAGTTCATCAATATGCATGATTATCATATTTTTAATTTACAGTCTTACTCCACTTTACTAGATGACCATCTTTTACGCATCTTTCCAGGTTCAGTGGTACAAAAGTTTCTGATTGTCGGTCCCCTGCATTTGACCATAAGAGCAAATACAGATGTTCTACATCGTGTCTCAATATTAGGAAATGAAGACTATCTGGTATTTTTTTTATTTGCTGATACAAATAGTTGATGTTCTGTGCCTATGATAGTTAAGTTTTTTCCGCATATTCATAACTGTAGTTCCACAAAAGGCCCTGATCAACAATAGGGTACAATTCTTAAAGAAATATGAGAAACAGAAGAGCATGCTGTGACAAGTGATTTGGTGCAAATTACTTCTTCGCACTGTCCTCTTCCGTTTCCCATCTTTCTTTCTTAATTGAACCGTATTGTTGATCAGCACCTTTTGTGGAACTGCAGTTGCGAATATGCGAAAACAAATTAACTCTCACAGGCACAGAACATCAACTTTTAGTATCAGCAAATAAAATATACAAGGTACTGTCCATTTCCTAATATTGACACACGATGTACATCATCTGTAATTGCTACTATGGTCAAATGCAGACGACGGGTTATAAAAGCCTTTTGTACCATTGAACTTGGCAAGATGCATAAACGACAGTTGTGTTTGCCATTGCACATGTCGTTAAACTTTTTAACAAGCTGCCATTTTTTCCGTCGAGTCAAATGAGTTTTATATAATGCGTTGGAAACTTTCAACTGAAGACAGTGAATCCTTATAGATGCATCAAGGCATCATATTACTACCCTTAAATTTACTCTGTCTATAAAGTAATATCATTTTTTTCTAAATGGTACTTTAACTTCATTCATAGTATACAGGTATAATTTCAAAGGCTTTATGACAAACCCATCTACAGACTACAGTAACTACTCCCTTTACCTTTGCAGCAGATGTTGTAACCAGGTATGAAAATAATACTTTTCGATTTCATTTTAATGAAAAAGCCAAAGCAGTCAACTTTATCCTGCAGCATGTTTTCGACAACACCGCTAGAGATCAAGGAACAATCAAAATAATACAAACAAAGACAGGTACCAACATTTGAGTTAACAATTACTCTTATTTAAAGATAACATATGCAAATACAAATACTAACTACTTTGTTTGTAAAAAATAGGAAAACCATCAGCAATCCTCACATTAACAAATCAACAAGACGCAACCAAAAAGACAAACGAGCACAACATATGAACGTCAACAAAAGGTCAGTTACACAATTTAACTTAACATAAACAATAATTATTATAACAGCTTACAAACCACTCACATAGGCTCCAAATAAACATTACGACAGCACTCATAATAAAACTACATACAGACACATAACTGCAACTACAAGCACCAACATGAATAACGGAACATAACCAGCAGCAATTCCCTTCGCTTCTATCCACACAATCAGAAATCCATTAGACCCCTTAGTTTCTGAACAAAAATCTCCTTATCACGACCACTTAGCTCCAACTCACCTGTCATTATGCGCATTTGCAAGACCTTTTGCTCATCTTTTCTCTGTACCTCTCTAAGGTACTCAGCTGTTTTCTGCGCATAAATGTTTCCAACGGTATTTAGCTCCTCAATAAAAGCTGACCTCTCACGCATTACCCCAACAAGCCTACCACATAGCTCATTCATCTGTTGTGCCATTTGGATGTCCTCAATTCCAGATTCATGACAGTATAGAACTAACATTTCAGGCCAATTATTTGAATTAGCCTCGATTCTAAACTGATCACACATAGGACGCCTAGACATGGTTTTTTCTTACTTCTTTGTCACAAATTGGAAACTGAATTGTGATAATGATCTTACGCCATACCTGCCTTAAATAGACAAAGAAAACTCAAAAACTAATTTGCATATATATATATATATATATATATATATATCAATGTTGCAAAAATCGTGAATCGGTAGCCGGGCGGTCGACCACCCTGCAGCGAGTAATCGGCCAAGGCGGGAATAATCGGTGATTAATCGGATTGGCATTTTTTGCATGTTTTGGGTATTTCTGGAGACCAAACTAAAGATCGTAACTGATTACAAGCCTACTATGTTTCCAAACCTCAATAAAAGGCTCCAATTATGATTATGAGGCTTATTGTGCATTATAAGTGAAATAAACGATCCCCAAATTAAGTAGAATGCCTAAATTTTCATTTTTTTAAACCTGACCGATTTGGCCGATTTTTTGGCCTGACCGATTTTTTGGCCGATTTTCACTATTCTACAAGGTACTGGGCCGATTAACGATTAATCGGCCGATTCAGTCGATTTTTGCAACATTGATATATATATATATACATTTATTTTTTGTCCACATGCATATCATGCAGCAATTTGATTTATTGCCATCATACACCTATTGAAAACAATAATTGGCATATACCATGCCTGCCAAACATGAACAACAGATTTTTTTTTATACCCATTATAGGCATTGAACATACCTACACCTACTGTACTGTTACTCCTTTCAATTCATTAATGCTATCATCCAAAAGAACCCAAAATTATTGCCTTGGAAGCTTTATAAAGTGACAGAAATAATAGATTCCCTACTATTTGTTCATTGTGCACATCTTAATTATTGTATATACATAATATAGTCTGAATACCAATTATTGATACCTGCTTTGAACAACCAAAAAAAATATAATAAAAACCATTTACCTGCATTTTTACGGATACACTAACTATGCAAAATAGAAATCATTTCCAGTTATTGTTGAATACAAATTTGTTTTTCTAATTTTCATTTAAAAATTACCTTTCCCTACATTGTTTCATGCCTGTTGTATGCAGCCAGTTGACGACAAAAAAAAAAAAGCATACACGCACCTGATGACGCGGAAAAAAAAACAGATTTAAACCAGATGGCCATTCTTAGTAATTAACCACAACCACTCCCATGCATGTTCTTTCATTTTCTGAATTTCTATTCACCATTTTTTTTTTTATTTTTTTTTTAATATTTGCGTAGATATAAAGTGCAAGTTTCGGGTAAGGCAAACTGGCAAATGGAGCTGAACATATATTTACCATATGGTATCCCAAACACTCCTGTGCATTAGACACCAGGTACAAAACATTTGGAAATTTTTGCCAGTTGATTACATATACCTGTTACAATTACATTCATACCAGCGTGATGGTTAAATAGTATTCGTAATATGGAAAATCCTTTTTTTTTTTTTTACTTAATTTTGTATGCTCTAAAATGCACCCCTTTGTTATTAATTGGACTTACCAGATGATTGTCTATGCTACAAACTTGGCCTTGAACTTACTGGATTCAATTGTACAATGATAATATATCTAAGCTACAATTGGCAGAGCATTAACCTTATATGACGTCGGGAACAAAACAGAAACAAGTAGCATTTTATTACATAGATGCATACATAGATGCATATTACATTATATAGATAGATTCATACATAAATGCATACTTCATTCAAAAAATAAAATGATACATTCTTAACAAAAGACAGTGGTGGGAATACTTCAAGTAAGAGTAATTTTCCCTTTCCCTTTGGCTGTCATCTTTGCATAAATCTCCTTGGTTGGAAGCCCTAGGACTTGAATCCTTTTGCCAGTTTCCTTGGTTGGAAGCCCTAGCACTTGAATCCTTTTGCCAATCATTGAAAGACCTTGAGTAGTGACATGAGGATTAACAGAGGTTGAAAACTTTTTTGCAACGCCTACCAGCTGTACTATTTTTTTAGTTGTACTGTTTTTTGAGACAGCAGATGAGGTTGAATACCAACTAGGAAAATAGCTAGACCATGGTGAAGAAATTTCATCAGAAAAGGTTGAATCATTTGAAGAAATTTCAATGATTTCTGGCTTTGAACTCATTTTTTAGAACTTTGGAAATATTTTATATTTTTAATGGAAGTAATTTGTGTACTAATGGGTGTATGATGTGAATTTAAAGCAAATCCTACCCATGTATTAAAGTAAAAGTTAATGCCATTAATTGATAGGTTGGTGTACTCATTTATTTACATGCTAAAACTTCTACCTGCTTTCTCTTATATACTCTAGATTTATCACATTTGCTTTAATTTCTCATGGTAATGTAAGATGCAGGTTGTTGTTGGACCAAGATAATGGTCAGAAAAACAGATATTTGATCACACCAATTGTGCACACATTTGATAGTGACACTTAACCAGAGAATTTCATGTTTTCACAGACATACCAGTGGTTATATTACTCGAGATGAATTGGAACACGCCACAACATCTTTCAACGGTTCAGACTAAAAGAAAGCAACAACCACTGAAATTGTGCCTCAAGATAAAATTATTGAGATCAGTGATGGTTCAGACTTTGAACATGTTGTACCACCATTTGACAAGGAAAAGAAGCATCGTGGGAAACCAACAGCAGTTAAAACATCAGAAGAAACGGCAAAAAAAAATGCACCTGCTGCTGCTCCATCTAACAAAACAGCTGCCGAGTAGAAGCAGATTACTAGAAGGCTGAAGGCAGTAACCTTAAAAACATCACCACAGAAGAAGGTAACAAATATAAGGTCACCAGGAAGATGCACCAATGGGTCTTGGGGAAGCAAGCAGTGAATTTACAGCATCAAAAACCGGACCACAAAGGCCGAACAAGAGTAATAAATTGGCAAATGTTAATACCATACTAATTGATGAGTTTCATATTGTATACCATTTTTTTTCTATGTTAGGATCATTAATTTTCAATTGGCAAATGTTAATACCATACTAATTGATGAGTTTCATATTGTATACCATTTTTTTTCTATGTTAGGATCATTAATTTTCTACTCACAATAATCCGAAAACAGGAAAATAATTACTACATACTATTAGCAACGCACTTTCGTGGCAACGCGCGAGCTACCCAGCTCGTTGTAATTATAAACAGGGTGATAATGAATATGAATAGTATTGCTGTAAATTACCTTTTTGTTTAACATATGAAGATTTAACATGTTATTAACCCCAATTGCCTAACACAACATTTATAAAAAAAAATAAACCCGCCCACCAGCAACCGGCCAGTTAACACTGTCCGGAAACAGCTGCATCAACAGTAGGTACAAAACTATACTGCAAGACCATTCCGAAAACTCCCGCCGCAACGCGGCGGGCGCCTTTCTCCTTGTTTTAATATAAAATACATATAATTTATATAAAATATTTATTCTCCTTCGTCAATACAAATATATCTAAAAAACACACATTTGGAATAAAAAATATAAAAAAAACAGATAGTCCAATTTAACATGAAGCTGGATAACAACGTTAAATGTAACTTTAATAAAAATCAAAGTGGAAACATACACAATAATCTAAATCGTATAAGACTCAATACAGGTTTTTATTAACCGGCTGATCATCAGTCGAAAATCGGACCGGAGCGGACCGATTAAAACCGAGATCGAAATTGTCAAAACCAAGACCAAGACTAAGACAAAGACTGAATGTGTTCGGTCCGGTACTTCAGTCGGTCTGGTCCAAGAAGGCAAAATGGTCGGTTTTCGGACCGGACCGAGACCGAAATAAGGAAAAACTCGAGACCGAGACCGAACCGCTAGTCTTTCGGCCCGGTCGGTCTCGATCCAGTCTCGGTCGTCCATTTGCTCAGCCCAAAATAAAAAAAAAATTGCCAGAGGTTTTCGGACCGGACCGAGACCGAAACCATGTATACCAGAGGTGGCAATTTTTGCCCAAAATAAAAAAATTGGCTAATTTTGATTACTTTGTTAAAGATTTGGACACATTTAGCCCCCTTTTTTTTTTATTTTTTAAATGAGCACATTTAGCTCATTGAAAAGTTAAATGAGCACAACGGGCACATATTTTCTCTCAATTAAGGAACATTATAATCGTTTTTTAAAAAAAACTTATATATATAATATATTTAATTTTTTAAATATAAATGGGGTATTACATGTGTAAGAAATTTATTTCTATTATTTTTTATTTTTTATAAAACGATTTGTGTAACATATGCCCAATTTTAGTCCATATATTTGTGTTACAAGAACTACTAATACTCCAGATCCATATATTTGTGTTTTCAAAAGGCTAATTCACTGAAAACAAATCCAATAATAGTCCTGGTGATGTGTTCGATACTTCAAACCTCTAAATTTATGTTATTACACGTTTTCTTCATATGTGTTTTATTAAAGATTCAGTCCAATTAATATCAAAGTAAAAACAATTATAACCAATCGATTTCTTTATTACCAATAACTTCATTAACCTTTAATTGATAACTAAACAAAAGTTAGAATAAAATATAAAATTGTAGCGACTTGTTCGAGGCCAAGATCAAAATCAAGTATTTGACAGGCACGGAGAATCGCTTAATTATGTTATTGCCAACCTTCAATGCAATTTTTCGACATTATTTTTACTGGCGATATTGCTCTGCAAATTGGCTTTTGTTAACTTAAGAAAAAAACAAAAATGGTTCAAAGCATCACAAGGCAACCTGGTTGAGTTGAGAAACATATACTCCTCGACCAGGGTTTCCCTGTTTAAATTAATGATATGAACCAAATACAAAAGGAGGCAGAGATATGAGCAGAACATGTTTGTAATGATGTAAGGTTTGGGGGTATATATAAGGGAATGGGCTGGTGTGTGTTTTGGTTAAAGGGAAACCCTAATGGGCTGAAAAATTCGACTGTTGGGAAAAAGTCCAAGTGTCCAACTTTTGTGGTTGTGAAATATGGTAAACAGAAGGATCGAGAAGTGTTGCGATTTATTTCTTTATCTCAAAGTTTTTATCTTTTTTACCCATTAGTCCTATCTAAAATAAAGATAGTTTTGCTTAAAATTTAAAAAAATTAGAAAATGAGTAAAAACTTTAAAATACTCTTTTAAAACTTACATTTCTTTTTTTAAAGATTCACAAAATGTTACCTTAAAACCATTTTTAAACTCCATATTATATACTTTACTTAATAATATTCTTCACAAACTTTTGAGTTAGCCAATATTACAATACTACATTTAAATTTGCACATGGTTTTTCACTTTGTGTTGTCCTCACAAAAAACATATTGTATGTAATTATATGGTACATACAAATAAGGTAAATTATTTTGTTAGACCTCATCTATAATTCGACAACTTTAAAATTGTGTCAAAATGATATATATACTCTATACAACATCTATATTAAAAGTATAGAGAAAACATATTTGCTTGAAACTTAAAAAACGAGTAATGTTGTAAGATTAGAAACTATTTTCTTTTAACTACACTTACTTCACACTCATATATACATAGAAAGAAAATTGTCACACATAAATTGTAAATATGATACATCGCCGACACTAAGCGCGGGCAATCGTCTACTTTTATAAAAGAATTAACTTTAAAGTATTCTAGACCAACTACTCATATGGTTTAACGAGTTCTTATGTTTCGCGCGTAACGACGGGTGTAAAAACATTCATTTCGATAATTAGTAAATAAAATATAACTAACAGTAGTACGTTTTTCCAATACAAATTGTTAACAATAATAAGAAAATATGATGTAAAAGATTAAATATATAAAGTTTAACAAGTTTAAAAGTTAACAATTAGTTTGTTAGTTTAGAGGTTAATCTTTTGCAAAATCAAACTTTAAGGGGTGGTTTTAACAATTATCTAACAGATTATTATTCATTTAAAGTAAATCTATTTTGGTAAATCTATATTGCTTATAAAGAGTGAATGTTTATTTTTGAAATCTTAAACCTTGAAAACTTAAATTATGTAGTGTGCTTAAATTACATTTAAGTATCACTTAATACATATGAAGTTTGATCAATTTTAAACTTGACAACTTTACAAAGATACACACTACTACCTCCGTCCAAAAATAAGTGTCCAATTTGACTTTTCAGAGTCAAACTATTTCAACTTTGACCTTAACT
This sequence comes from Artemisia tridentata subsp. tridentata, assembly GCA_021014915.2. NCBI lineage: Eukaryota > Viridiplantae > Streptophyta > Magnoliopsida > Asterales > Asteraceae > Artemisia > Artemisia tridentata. Next base: position 354,919,434 of record CP139509.1, on the reverse strand, counting down.
ATTTTTGTGGGTGTTATATAATATTTGATGTAAAATATATGAATGAATTGAGTTTTAAGTGTATTTTTCAATGGTATAATTTTCATCAATTATTATATAACACAAAAAAAATATTTAGAGTCAAAGTTGAACCAGTTTGACTCTAAAAAGTCAAACTGGACACTTATTTTATGACGGAGGGAGTATATTAATTTTAAAAAAATACGCGCTTTGTATTTCAAAAATCATACACTTTGCATTAAAAGTCGAAACAGAATCACGATTTCTGAAGTATAATTATTTACCTTTATACACCGTCGATTTGCGCGGATATACGTCTAGTGTTAATTAATATATAAATAAATGTGTGATTTTGTCCTTAACTATGAAAAAAATGCATTAGTAATGCCTTTTATTATAATCCGATTTATCCAAAAAGTACCCCTGCCTTCCATACTTTTTAATGAAACCAAACTAGTGGTTTTAATTCACTTAACAAATGATCGTGTTGATTCATGTTTGTAAGTCGTTTAATCATAAATAGTAACATGATATTAATGGGGTGTTTACTTTTCATTTAATGAGTGGACCCGATCCTTTAATTCATCTTAATGGGGAGGTTTACCAAAATCTCTCTCTTTAAATTAAGTGGCTAATATGTTAATATGCCCAAGCCACTTGATTTAGTAAATAAGCCCTAAAATGGTTTACAAACAGCGACTCTCACACCAAGTGTAATAAGGGTCTTAGTACCGCGGTTGTCCCCTTCCACCACCAGGTTGTCTCTAGTACTAAAACACATCATTGTTACTGTACATAAAGCTTACCACTTAAACTTTAAACTGAAACGTAAACCACCATTGTTATAGTTTACAAAAAACCATTAAAGAATATGAAACTTACAAGTTAATAATAATAATAATAATAATAATAATAATAATAATAATAATAATAATAATAATAATAATAATAATAATAATAATAATAATAATAATAAGAGTAAACTACATTTTTGGTCCTCGTGGTTTACCGGGTATAACGGTTTTGGTCCAATAGTTTCATTCGTATCGGATCATGTCCTATTTTTTCTGACCCGTAACGGGTTTAGTCCAAATTTAACATTCCCGTTATCTTTGACCGTTAACTCGTTTAGTTGACTAAAATTTGAGGGCAAATTAGTCATTCCTTATCAATCCTCTTTATATAATCTTCCCTTCTCTTTTCTAACTCACTTCCAGTGAAGCCTAAATCCAAAAACACGCATAACACACAACCATGGTTCATTGTCCAAGGTGCCATTCGAGAGCAATTGTTCGAACAGCATGGACTGATATTAATCCAGGAAGGCGTTTCTATTGCTGTTCTAAAAGGGTAAGATCTTAATTTTGAGATCTATGAAATATCACATACTTTCCCTAATTTGGTGATGTTTTTGATTAGGGCACAAATTGTGGTATTATTGATTGGTACGACCCACCAATTTGTGAAAGAGCTTGTCAGATTATTCCTGGGCTTTTACGAAACATGAATGGGTTACAAGCTAATGTTGCAAGATACCAAGGTGAAGCAAGAAGATTGAAGATCATGTTAGGGTTTAGTTGGTTGGTTTTTGTGTTGTATTTTCTTCTTAAATGAAGTTGGTTGTTGTTGGTTTGAAGTGACTTGAATGTCTTAGATAATGTTAGTAGGTCTTTTGTGTTTTGGCATCATATCTAATGCAATGCTCTTTTGACTTTTCACAAGATTTGTTGTTGTTGACTTATAACATGTCAAATGGGTAAAATTGGGTTGTTTTTAGTTGTAAAACCAATGACACAACAATGAACAAACAAGTCTTAAACACACTGCAAATAAGAGACACACTACAAATACCAAACAAGTCATAAACATATTGATAATAGTCTTACACATAACCAAAGTCATAATACATAACCAAAGTCATAATACATAACCAAAAGTCATAATACATAACCAAAAGACATAATACATAACCAAAAGACAATTCTTAAAACACATTAATCTCCAAGCTTTCTTTTCCCTTTGCCACTTGGACCTTCAGATGGTTTTGTTGCAGTGTTAGTAGCTTTGAGAGGTGATAGTCTGCTTGCAGTTGTCTTGGAAAACTTGAAATTTGAAGATGCAGTCTGAGATTGGACATTTGCAGACTGAGATTGAACATTTGCAGACTGAGATTGAACATTTGCAGAATGAGATGGCACCACATTTGCAGTCTGAGATTGAACATTTGCAGACTGAGATGGCACCACATTTGCAGTCTGAGATGGGGCAACTTGAGATGGTGTAGACTGTGTTGCTCTTTGCCTTGACTGTGATGGTCTTTTTGTGGATTTTTTTGCTTGTGTTGGTCTTTGGCTTGACTGTGATTGTCTTTCATTAGGCTGAGACTCTCTTCTACCTTTACAAGATCTACTATTGTGACCTCTCTGATGACATTTCACACAAGTAACAGTTTTCCCTGCCCTACTCAGTTTACCTTTCTTCACCATTCCATCATACAACTCTGCAGCACTCTTCTTTCTCTTTTTTGGAGGCCTGCCAATGGGAGGGTGATAATCTGGTGGGACTATAACTATAGGGCTATCTGATGGAGGCCACATATCTTGACCAGCACAAGGGTTGATCTTAAAACTATACATTTCCTCCCATGTAGCTAGCCAATAACTTGGGCGTACCCATGACTCAGGAATACCAGGTTCCAAACCATTCTCTGCCATGTTCCAGATAGATGCCACTCCATGTTTGCATGGCATCCCAGTCAAATCCCATTTTCTACAAGAACAAGTTCTTTCACTCACATTGACCACACATTGGTCACCATGTGGACCAGATACTTGATACAGATCCCCACCATTCCATGTAACATCATATTTGGCAGCTTCTTTCTTAATTATATCAAACATTCTAGTGGCAACAGGGTTAGTGGACCAGTAGTCTTCCTAATTACATTTTGAACTATCACAATCCTTTTCATCAAATAGTGTCTTATAAACTCAAGGCATGTAATTATAGGCTTATCCCTTCCATCCAAAAGTTGTCTGTTTAAAACCTCACACATGTTGTTCAAAAGAACATCACAATGAGGTCTTGCTGCAATTAGAATGGTCTAAATATGAATTTTGACTGATATGAAAGTATGCAGTATCAAATGATAGTATGCAGGAAGAATTATACTTACGAGAAAAGTGGGACCTTGCCCAATGCTGAGGAGGAATCAGTTTTAACCAATCATACACCTCCTTGTTTGCTACCCTAACTTCGTCCATGTTTCTGTTAAACTGTGGTATGGTAGTTGCAGTTGCACATCTCCACAATAGATCCTTAAATTGTTGTCCTCTCCATTGCAACTTCATGTTATCATAGACATGCTTCAAGCAATACCTATGTTCTGCTGCTCGGAACAACTCTGCCAATGCTGGTATAATGCCCTAAAAAGAATTAAATGAGTTAAACACTTTTGCACAAACAGGAATGTATATTTTGTAGAACAAAATTAAACATGAATGGATACCTTTTGCATGTCTGTAACAAATGTGAAGTTTGAATTTCTGAGCAACTCCAAGTCATCTCCAAGGCACTCAAGAAACCAAAGCCAAGATTGCTTAGTTTCTGACTCAACCACTGCATAAGCCAAAGGATATGTTCCATTATTTGGATCCACACCTACTGCTGTTAAGATCTGACCAGGAAATGGCCCAGACATAAAGCAACCATCAAGGCCTAAAAGATCTCTTTTTCCAGCTTTGAATCTACTTTTCAAAGCCCCTAAACAAACATAGATTCTTCTAAACTTCCTTGTCTGACTATCAGGTACAAAGTTTCTTTCAACATCAATCTTCACTGTTGTATTTGGGTTCTTTTCTTTCAACTCTAAGCAATATTGTCTCAACTGAGCATATTGTTTAGTGTGATCTCCAATCACCTTATGTTCTGCCATCTGCTTTGCCCTAAAGATCTTCTGTTTTGACAAGCCTAATTCATACTTCTTTGATAGTTGATCTTTGAGAGCAGAAAGGGGTATTTTAGGATTTGGTCTGATTGTTTGCTCAATCTCTTTAGATAGAAATGTAGCTGTACACTTTGGGACAGTCCTGGATTTAAGGCAAGTGTGGATATCTTGAAATATTTTTACATACCATGTGCCTTCCCCCTAGGTCTAGAACAATGCAATAACCAAGGGCACTTTAATTCCCCACCAACCGTCTTTAACCCTTTTTTTGTTGACTTCTTTTTGGAATCCACACCACTTGGACCTTCACTTACACTTGGGCCTTGACTGTTGCCTTCACCCAGCCCATCAACATTTGGCCCACTATTAGAAAACTGAGGAATAATACCTCTGCACTCTGCTCTTCCCCTTACCTTATCATTTTTAGTCAAATATATTTGCCTCCTCTGCTCAACTGAAATTCTTGTCACCATTTGTTTTATCAACTCTTTGTTAGCAAATGTTTGACTAACATAAAAGTTTTCAGTATAAAACTTACCATCTACAGACTTGTTAGCTTTTCCCAACTTCCTCAAAGCTTTCTTCCTCTCAGCCTCATCATCATCAGAATCAATATCACTATCAAAATCATCAATGTCACATTCCTCATATTCCATGTCAACATCAGCATCTACTTCCCTAGGATCTACCTCATCAGAACCAACCCATTCTACACTAGGATCAGTGTTTTTTCTAAACATTTCCATGTCAACATCAACATCATTAATCATATCATCTAAATCACACTCAAAATCACTGTCTTCAGTGTCATCACTACCTTCACTACCATCATTTGAATCAACCTCATTATCACTACCTTGACTACCATCATTTGAATCAGCCTCATTATCACTACCTTGACTACCATCATTTGAATCAGCCTCATTATCACTACCTTGAATGTCTTCTCTAGCATCAGTAGTTTCATTAGGACTAGTTTCATTGACAGGGTAAGAAAACAGAGGATCAAACTCATCAACATTAACATTCCCCTGTGTGTCTACACCAATATTAGCATTCTCTAAATCAACATTTTCCTGGTTTTCAAGGTCTATTTCTATAACATGGCTATCAACTGGATGGTCAACAAATACCTCCATTAGTTTGAACTTATTCACATAGCTTATCATATCCAACACATCAACATCTTTGAATAATGGTTCAAGCCCTTTATCTAAATCTTGTGTAGGTCTTTTGAAATACACTTTCATTTTAGGATTCACATAACCTAACTCTTTTAGCATACCTGAGACTTCTATGACTGAAAACCCATCTGCATCAACATCATCAAACCAGTCCGCATCACCACCTCTGTATACACGTCTGGGAGCCCTAGTTCTTTTTGGACCAGGAAAATTAGTGAAATTACCTCCATGGTTGATTTTCAGGGAAAAAAGATTAGGCTCATTCTCTGTATCAAAAAATTACAACAAACGATCATCAAACATACATTCCTTTAAACAAATACAAAACCAAATACAATATGCAAAAGACCAAAATGACTTACTATATTTCACGTATGGATTAAATGTGGCACCTTTTTCTCTCAACTTCCAAGTTGAAACCATTCTTGGGGGGAAATCAGTGATCAAAATTAGGGTTTTGACTTATCAGTGATCAAAATTATTGATGGGAGTGATTAGTGAATGAGAAGTTAGGTGGATGATTTTTGAGGGGAGTGAGTATTAATTGGACTGATCAAGTAGTCAATGCCTAGAGTTTATAGCGGGAAACATTAAAAGACTTATATGTCCCTGGAAATATTAGTGAATCACAAGTTTACGGTCACATGCGTGTCACGTGAGGGCAAAAGATAACGGGAATGTTAAATTTGGACTAAACCCGTTACGGGTCAGACAAAATAGGACATGATCCGATACGAATGAAACTATTGTACCAAAACCGTTATACCCGGTAAACCACGAGGACCAAAAATGTAGTTTACTCTAATAATAATAATAATAATAATAATGGTCTTAACCTGGCGGGGACATGCATAGAACTGCCATCCAGGATTAACACTGTTCCAGCAAGTTTTCACCACAGCTCGTCTCGAGCAACTACAACACAATATTTTCAGATTTAATGATAAGAAAGGTAAAAAGATAAGATTTTTGGAAAGAGAAAAGTTTAAGGATGAGTGGTGATAAAAAGGAGGTGACTATTTATAGGGAGATGATACACTGTAGCTTGTCAGGTGGTAGATGCGGTTAACAATTACTCAAAATTAATTAATATATGAAATGACTATAATGCCCTCAGAGTAAAAAGAAATGTAACGGTACATACCAGAGGTTAACTGAGGGATAACAGTTAAAGGAACTTTGGGTGATGAAAAACATGCAAGTAGGGACTTCCGGTGACAAAAAAAACTTTCCAGACTCAACATGATAGTTTGGTACAAGTTTAGAAACGAACAATGTATTTTACTCTTAATAAAATTAAAAAATGTAGCTTTTCTTAAAGGAGAGAGTTGAACTTGGTCCATTACAAATTATTTTTGAACCAGGTCCTTTTAAATTGAAAAAATCATCCTTGTGGTTTGGTCAAATTGCATGTTTGGTCCGTACTGTTCATTAAGTGCAAAAATGGTCCGGATTTGGCACTGTTTCATTCACTTTTGGTCCTTCCGCATTGCAAAAATCGTCCGTGTGGTTTGGCCAAATTGCACGTTTCGTCCTTGTGGTTCGGAGGACGAAGGACCAAAAGTGAATGAAACAGTGCCAAATCCGGACCATTTTTGCACTTAATGAACAGTACGGACCAAACGTGCAATTTGACCAAACCACAAGGACGATTTTTGCAATTTACAAATCATTTTTGAACCATGTCCTTTTTACTCATTTATCATCCCAAGCTAAAACCAAGCACTTCGGCCAAACACACCCGTATTCCACAAATTCCATAAGTTATGAGCGAAAACTGACTGTTAAACCCTCACATAAACCCACCCGCATTTCACACCCGTCTTCATCTGGCTTAAGGTATGAATTCTATTCATGTATATCATCACAATTTAATCTTTCCTCATACCCAATCTAGCTGTAAAAACACAAACAAAATAACTAGCTAGTTTAGAAATTAGTTTTTGGTGTACAAGACCCGAAAAGCAAATAATTTGTTAGATAGTGTAAAGGGTTTTAGGTTATGTATATGAGGGTTTCATTTCAAGAAAATGGTTGAAAAATAGAAAATGAATGTCTTATGTGACACTCTTTTAGGTGTGAAATAGTACCTGGGCCAAAAGGTGTCTTTGTTCTCTTTTCATTTGTGTTCTGTCGTGGTAGGTCGTGATCAAATTAAGGTGCGTGTTAGTGCTATCTGGTTTTGATGATGGAAGATTTACAGCGGGTACTGTTACGTGACTATAGTCTATCAATTTCAACACTTCGGGATAAAGGTTGCTGCCTCTTCACCGCTCAAGATTTCTCTCCTGGTGAGTTGGGTCTACCTGCCAACATATTTTTTGTCCAGTTCGTTGAATTTGTGAATAATTCATAGACTAAATATGATCACATAAACTATTGTTAGAAAAGGTATGATAACTGAAACAGGACAAACGTAGAAGAAGTTTTTATGCTGAAAAAAACCCTTAAAAGTAATGATCGTAGGTATCAAATAAGGCAATATAGGAGGTTGTAAACACTCACACTTTCGGGGGCGACTTCCACCTTTTGACTCGTTCTCATTTTAGCTGAAGTTTTCATATATTGCCAGCTCTAATCTGCATGGAAGAAGACACGAAACATAAACACTTGAAAGCAAATAGGTTCTTGATTTGTGCCTAAAACAAGAACACCACTTGGTCTTATCCCATAGAGATATTCGTGCAACCCAGGCATATGGTCGAATAGTTTCTATTGGAAAGTGATAACATGATTTCAAGTGATATCCGGTACTCATTGATTATCAATACCCAACTCGGAACACCGAAAAGACACCAACAATCAATAGAAACTATTTAGTGATAATCAATGGCTGCTGCTATGAGGCAAATGGCTGCTAACTTTTCCAAATTGGAAAAGTTTGAAGGTGTCGATTTCAGAAGATGGCAAAAGAAGATGCACTTCTTGTTGTCAAGCATGAGTGTGGTGTATTTGTTGAGCACACCTATTCCTGATGAATGGGATGATGCAACTGTGGAGGATATCAGGAAAAGGAGCAAGTAGGAGAATGACGACTACATTTGCAGAGGTTTAATCCTCAATGGTATGTCTGATCCTTTGTTTGATATTTATCAAAATGTGGAATCTGGTAAAGAACTATGGGATTCCTTGGAAGCCAAATATATGGCTGAGGATGCATCAAGTAAGAAGTTCCTTGTAAGTAATTTTAACAATTACAAAATGGTCGATTCTAGACCTGTCATGGAACAATACAATGAACTTCTTAGTATACTTGGTAGATTCACACAACACAAAATGAACATGGATGAGACTATTTCAGTCTCTTGTGTCATTGATAAACTCCCTGAATTAACTCTTGTTGAGTTGGGCAGTCATTTGCACATTGAGGAATCACTCAGAGCGCAAGACAGTGACAAGCCAAAGAGTAGCAATGCTACTGGTCCATCAGTTGTCAATATGGTGGAGCATAACAACTCCACCAGGTACAATGACAACAAGGGCAAACGTAAACATCAGGATAACACCAAAGCTGATCTTAACAAGAAGCCAAAAGCTACTTGTTGGAAGTGTGGGAAACCTGGACACTTCAGAAAGGATTGCAAGGGTGTTAAAGTTGGCAATAAAGCCAATGGATCAGGCACAAGTGGATCAGGGAATGGTAATACCAATTCTCTGAAAGGTCAGAATATATTTAATAAGTCTTTTCAGATTTATTATGTTACATATATAACTGAGGCATACTTTGTGCAGGATGATGATGTTGCTGTTGTTCCCTTAACACGCTTAGAGTTAACTAGAAAGTTAATCAAATCATGTTTATGACTAATACAATGTTATGATTAATTCTAACAGATTAATGAAAACGTAAAAGTAAAAAGCACACAAGTATTTTTCAACATTTAAATTCTTATTAGAAATGAATCAAAGAATCTATTACCCAAGTGTTTTGCAGAACAAACACTTGGTATTGAACAGACAAGGTATGGTGGTGTATCCTATCTAAACTCAAGCTTTGCTTTGAGTGGTAACAATTTGACCCACTGAGCTATCTCAGGGATACGTTACTCTTTGTAGGAGAGAAGTTGCTTTGTAAAAGTCTAAGCTTTCAATGTACAAAACATACACAACTTCTCTCCTTTTGAACCTATTTATACACAAGTATCAAAGAGTAAAAGTGATTAAAAAACTACAACTTGTTGAAGCAAGCGTGTCTGGCAATTACAACAGTAATTGTCATTTCCAAGAACCAATGGGAATGGACTATAAAGTCTTTAGGAGTGGTTGGTCTGACACTCCATGACTTTTAGCCGTCTTAGGGAAAGTTTCTTCCTGACAAGATAAGATTTGATCTTATCTTAAACTCTTCCCAAATCTTCCCGCCTTTCTTTCAGGCGTTGAGTTCTTCAGTCTTCAATCACTTAATGTTGTTGAGGAGACTGGGGTTCAGTGAGTTCTTGTCCAACACTCACTGAACCATCATTTTCTTCTTTGGCTTAAGTCCTACTTAGGGAGTACCGCCTTCCTGAGTAGTGAATCCTTCTTCTTGAATTCGCCTTAAGCATCCTGAAGATGACTCACTGAGTGACTGTTCACTCAGTGACTTGAATTGTTCTTGGTTTAAGTTAACACTTAGTTAATTTGTGTCCAAATCTTGTTTTAAGTATTCTTGGGTACTGATGGACCCAACAATCTCCCCCTATTTGGATATAAATTATTCCTAAGTGTTTTGATCAGTTATGAGTGAGCTAATGACTTCTACTCATACTGAATGTACTAGAATGTAAATAAGGACACTGAAATAATAAAAACATCATCTTATTAATATCATTACAAGTCCTATCAAAACTAAGAACAAAAAGGTAGTGGTGGTATTCAGGCAGATTCATCAGTTCAACTTAATACCAAGGGCTTCAAGCTTAGACTTCTTTGACTGCAGCTCATGTTGGTCAGGGTGCTCTCGGATTTTTCTTTTCAGTTCTTGACAAAACCTCGCATTCTCAGGACTCTTGATTGGTGAGGCCATCATGAGGAAACCTGATCCGTGCTGAATACACTTATAAATAAATGCAGACAGCGGATACGCGTGAATAATTACAAATTACCCCTTTGTGAAAAAGGATACTTGCAAAAACTCACGTTCGTGTGTAGTGTGAAAACAGGTAAATAATTACCCGAATCGTTTCCCAACGAGGTGTGAATGGGCAACTGTGAAAAGCTAGGATTAGAGTGACTGATGTGATTGGATATTTTGGATTTTGCTTTTTCTAATAATTCTAAATAACAAATGAAAAACAGATATACACAAGAAAATTAAACGCGAATAAAAATAAACTAAAACGCGTAACGGGAAAGCTAAAATGGGACTAAAACTGAAATTTATGAAATTTAAAACCTAAAAATGTAAAATTACTTAAAACTTATTTTAAAATTAAAATTATATTTTTTATACTTTTTATTTAATTATTATTAATTATTTATTTATTTAATTACTTATTAAACTATTTAAATTTATAAAAAATACTAAATGAACAAAGAAAATTCTAAAACTTTTTCTAAAAATATTTTTAAGTAAAAAGAAGTTAAGAAAATTATAAAAATGAAAATTACTTAATTAAAAAATTAAAAAGATAAATTCTATTAAATAGAAGCTATCACTATTTTCTATTTTTGGTTTTCTTAAGGTCTAAAAATGATATTATATTTTTCTTAGATTAAAAATGACAAAAGAAAATTATGAAAATTAGAATTATATTTTTCTGATTAGTTTTCTATTTATTATGATTTAATTACTATTATAAACTAATAAAAAAGATTAAAAATATTAAATGACTTAGGAAAAATCTGAAAAATTCAGGATAAGTCAAAATTAATATTTAAAAGATAGGAAAATTAAAATCAAAAGTTATCTAAGCCCAATAAGCAGATTTGGGCAGATAAGCAGTATGCAAATAAGCCCAAAATAAGCTAAAAAGCTAGAAAAATTACCAGAAGTTCAGGACTAGCTTAATACACTATATTAAGCATAAAACAACTTAATTCAAACGGATGATCCCATAAATTAAGCAATTGAGCACTTAAGCAGATGCAAAATTAAGACAGAAATCTCAGAAAAATGCCAAATAGCAAGGCAGATTAAGCAGTTCAATAAGCCCCTGAGATGCAATCTAATGGGGGAAAACTTGAGCTAGTACTACTGGCTATTCAGAAAACCAAAAAGCTAGGCAAGAGCTTATCTAAATAAGCCACAAATGGGGAAAGTTCAGCAGCCAAAAACACTCAGTATGCACTGAGTGTTCTGATGTGCAGAGTTTGTGCAGAAGTGCACAAGCCAAAGGACTGCAAACCAACTTATGTGGCTACTCTAATTGGACTCAAATGAACTCAGAAAAGCAATGAAAAAGGACAAAATGCGCTTTTGGCTATAAATGGCTTATTTAGACTTATCACAGCCTAAAATCAACACAAAGAACCAAAAATTTGATTTTATACTTAAATAACTTATTAGAACTTGAAAACAACTTATAATGGCTTATAAAAGCTAGATCAAAGTTGGGGAAATGGAAAATCTACAGTATAAGCTAGTTTGACTGGTTTGACTGAGTTAAACCAAACAGCCCTTTATAGGGTGTTTGTTGTGGATTTTCAAAAAAACAGATAAATAAACTTATGATTGCTGAATTTTACTGATTAAATAACTTATAAACAGTATAATAAGCAACTTTTAAAACAGAATCAAGCTAGATAATAAGCTATGCTAGATTATGCTATTTTTGGACTTTTTGACTATTTTTTTAGTGAAAATGAACAAAAGCTAATAAACCACTGATACAACAGATGAAATATGTTAAGAAACTAGCAATAAGCACATATCAACAATAATAAGCTATTAAAAAGCATTAGTACAGTAAAATGCAAAATTTGTGAAACTTAGCAAAATGCTTACAACTGCTATGGATAATGGAACAGAGAACAAGGACCAAGAACACTCTAGCTTGTTCACACAAGCTAGAAAACCCCAAGAAAAGCTTCCTGAATTAGCTTATACTCCAAATAAGAGCTTATTGCCTCAGCAGTTGACTTTCATTGACTTTTTCTTCTTTCTTGAATTAGATCAGGATTAAACTAATATAAGCTTATTAAAAGCTATTCAGAGCTTATGTAAGCTTAAAGGAACAGCAATTAAGCTTTTCCAAATAACATTAAACTTAATACAAATTACAATAGAACTTGAAATTATAAAGTGACTGAAATTAAATGCAAGATGTAATAAAATGAGATCAAAATGACTGTAAATGACTTATATTGATTACTGGAAATGAAAATTACAATAAAGAAAGACAATTAAGTAAAAACGATTTAAATAAAAATTAACTACTCTCTTATTTCCTATTACATTGTTCTATATATACAAAGATAAAGTGGGAAATCCTTAGCCGACATCCTTGATCACATCTGCACCCTTGAATTATCTTCAATTGATCTGAGCCACTCAAACTGATTTTGGCGCCAAAAGTGGTAGTAGTGGATTCGAGCAGGTTATTGCAATTAATGCATTTTGTGGAGGTGGAGAAGAAGCTTTTAATGCATTTGTTTTGTTAGGTAAGTGGGATAGGATGGGGGTGGTATTGCAGAGAAACTAGGGGTGATGGTGGTTTTGGCGGGTGAGTTGGGAAGAAGACGGGTCAAACTTTAGTTTGACCCTGGGTTTAAATAAAGGATTGGGTCGGATTGATTTAATAAAAGGGAGTTGGGCTGGTGGGCTTGGGTTATTATTTGGGTTGGGTTGGGTAGTGATAAGGGATGGGTTTTATTTTTAGTTTAGGGTCCGGTTGGTTTGTATAATAAACACAAGGACCATAGTTGTATTTTCTGAATTTATGAAGGGTTGAGTAGACAATTTTCCAAAGTTATCAAAAGAGTTTATTTTGCCAATTATAAATAGCACAAGGGTAATATTTGATAAATTCCAATTTTTAAATACCCGAGGACTAGTTTTGCCAATTTTGAAACTTGAGGGGTAAAAGTTGTCATTTTTAGAAAACTTTCATCCAGGGATTAAAAGTGAATATGTTTGATATCCCAAGGACTAAAGTTGACTTTTCTTTCATTTTAAACCTTCAGGGACTAAATCTGCCAATTTGTGAAACTCCAGGGACTGAAAGTGACAATTATGCAAACTTTGTTCGTTTTTCACTTGTTTTCAATCTTTTTGTTCCTGAGTCATATAAAAACACATTTTATGATATTTTCAGTATTTTGAAGCATATCTGCATGTTTTTAAATGTTTTTGCAGATAAAATATGACAGAAATGATGAGTATTTAGACACTCATCAATCCCCCACACTAAACTATTGCTAGTCCCTAGCAATCATTTATGAAGATTTAATGGATTTTTCTCTTTACCAAAAGCCATTACTTCTGGAGTAGCCAATGTTTTAGTATGTGATACTTTGGTACAATGATAACCAAATGATTTTGAGCAAACCATCGGCTGTCAACGGTTTTGATTTGTCTTTACCAAAAGCCGTTTGCTTCTGGACTAGCCAACTCTTAGATAAATTACAACTATTATCTTTGGTGAGCTGATTACCAATCATGGTTTTCCCATGCCTTTACCACAAGCCATAACCTTGCGGGCTAGCCAACTCTTTACTTATAAAGATATGGTGAGTCGAATACCATACAATTTTGGGCAAATTGCAAGCCATAAACGGATTTGATTTATCTTTACCAAGAGCCGTTTGCTCTCGGATTAGCCAATCCTTATGTGGGTTAGACATGGCGGACTGATAACCATTTATTGCGTTCTAAGTGAGAAAAAAAAAATTTAATTTTGGCTAAAATGGGGGTACAAGATGGTACATTTAATCAAATTCGCTAGAATTCCCCCCCCCCCACACTTAGAAATGAATATTGCCCTCAATATTCAAAGTACCGGCTATTATGCCGACACTTAGAACGTAAAAAGGAAATATTGCTAATAGCCATTTATTTTATATACACACATTTTTTTTTTTTTTTTTTTTTTTTTTATTTTTTTGACTGTAAATATATACAACATGTGGGGCATCTCCCCCACACTTAGGTGAGACATGGGTGAAAACCCATATTTTGCTACTGTTTTTATTAACCGAGTCGCTAGCTTGACTCGACCCCGAATTCATTGGTTCATGGGGAAGTAAGTGGAAGAAACCATCTCTATCGGACTTTCATTCAAGATGCTTGGATAACCAATTGAGCATAAGAAAGTTCCACACCGATGAGATAAATCCGGCATTTAAACCAATGTTAGATGGACAATGCCGGGGTCAAAGGTAATATCCTCACTCCCGAATGAGTGAAAGATAGGGGAAATCACCGGGTAGGTGAAGGGAAGAAGAGAGATCTGAACAGCAATTAGGATAAGAACTTCCTCCTCAAGAATTGCATTTTCAAGTGGAGGAGGCAAGTCTTTAAACTTGATCTCAGGAAATTTGTCAGTTTTCTCATTATGAAGTTCAACGGGAGGGAGAGGAGGAGAATTGTCCTGATTTAACAATTTCTCAAGAAGAAGAATATCTCCCTCCAGATCAATCTCGGCGTTATCAATTCCTTCCAGAAATGAATCACACTTGAGAAAAGCCTCGATCTCTTCCAAATTGGAATCAATTCCCTCAAACGGAGTGAAAGAAGGGGAAGAGTCAGAAATGATAGGTAGAGAAGATGTGGTGGGATTACCACTCACAGAATTATGAAAATAACCAAGACTTTCTTGAGAGTACTCCTCTGAAGCAATGTCAATGACATCTATTCGGTTAACCGATGCAGAATTATAATTTGAGGAGTACCTCGAAGTTTGATCATGGTTAAAGGTAACAGCTTCCTTATCCACACGCAAGGTGATCTCATGCTTAAATACATCAATAAGAGCATGGCCCGTTTTTAGGAATCCTCTTCCAAGAATTAGAGGAACCTTTTGATCTGCGTCGAATTGAACAACCACAAAGTCAGCTGGAAAGTGGAACTTTCCTACTTTCACAAACACATCTTCGGCAATGCCGCATGGATGAGATATGGTTCGATCTGCAAGCTCAAGAGTCATGCAGGTAGGAGTAAGAGCCGGAAGAGAAAGTTTCTTCCATACTGAATGAGGCATCAGGTTGATGCTTGCACCTAGATCTGCTAAGGCATAGCATTCAACCATCCCTGGAAATACACAAGGTAGTAGAAACTTTCCAGGATCTCCAAGCTTCTCCGGAAGCTTTTTCAAGATAACTGCTGAGCAGTTCTCATTTAATGGAGTTTTAGCCATTTCAATCAGTTTTTCCTTGTTGCTCAATAAGTGTTTGATTGTTGATGCAAATTTGGGCATCAGAATGATAGCATCCGCAAAGCTTATGTCAAAATGTAATTCTTTAAAGATTTGAAAGAACTTGTCTATTTGTTGACTAGCTTTTTCACGGAGCTTTTGCTCATTTAAGCGCGATGGGTAAGGAATGTAAGGTTTGGATTTAGGGGCAATGACTTCAGGAGTCTCAACAGATTCAAAGACAACTCCTTGTTTAGATTTCTTTTGAGGGACAACCGGAGGATGGACATGTGCTGTACTTTGTAGGTTTGGAATTTGCACTTTGTCCGTTGTATCCTCCGTCTCTTTCTCCATTTCAAATAACGGAGGAGGAATAGGGCCAGAGGGCCCCTCATAAGCAGCACCACTCCGAGTGGTGATAGCTTTCACGAAAGTGGTATCTTCATCATCATCACTGTCATCAAGCACACTGACAGGAACAGCATTGAGCATCTCGGAATAATATCTGGCTGTTCTTTGCTCACTAAGTTTGGTTGACAAACTTTTAACCGTAAATCGTGATAAAGTAGGATCTATTCTTGACGGTTGAGGAGCAATTGTGGGTGTAGAATTTTGGATGACCGAGGGTTGGACGTATTTAGCACTTCCATTGTTAGTGGGCAGTACCCGGTCCTTTATCACCTTGAGTCCATCATGAGCTTTACCACTATGTGTAGTGACAGCTTTGAGTTCACCCCTTGGGTTCACAACAGTGTTACTTGGGAGACCTCCCGAGGTAGAAGGTGGATTGAGATGGTCCATGAGACTGGCAAACATATTCTTAACTTCGCTTTGAGAATGATCGATTTTGTTTGAAAGCTCAGTCCCTTGCTTGTGTATTGAGGACTGAAATTCATTCTTCAAATTAGAGATTTGATTTTGCATTGCCTTCATATTGGTCTCATTAACCTTGATGTAGCTATCAAGTTCATTCGAGAGAGGTCTTTGGGAATTAGGAGCTGAATACCCTTGATTACCCCTTTGGGGTGGGTATTGATTGTTCGGGGCATGATATTGATTCTGCGTGTTTTGCCCTCTTTGCTGATTAGGATTAATCCTATTTGGATTGTTAGGAGGAGGAAATCCGGGTGGTCCATGTTGATTGCTAGCACGGTAATTTGTTTCCACTTGAGGATGGTATTGGCCACCTCCTTGATTGGAAGATCCGGCTAAAGCTTTGACTTCAAATGCATTGCCATCGGTGGCAGTACAATTATAGTAAGCGTGAGGACCACCACAAGTAACACAAACTTCTACCTTTTTGATTTCAGCAGTGTGAGAAGTTTGCGGAGCGGACTCTTTCTTCTGTGTGGAGAAAACCAAAGCTTGAATAACCTTCGTGAGTTCAGCAAGCTGAGTATCAGTACTAGACTGACTCACGGGAGATGAAGTAGAAGGACCAGCACTAGCCTGAGAATTATATGGTCTGGCTCGTGCAGTGCGGACCTTTGACTTATTTTCAATGAGTGCAATGGCTTCCTTAGTAGATTTGCTCAGAAAATTACCTCCAGCTGAGGCATTAAGAGAATCTTGGTCAGATGGGTTTAACCCATTGTAGAAAGTGTCCATTTGCATTAAATCGGTGAAACCGTGATGAGGACATTTGCGGAGCA
Source organism: Artemisia tridentata subsp. tridentata (assembly GCA_021014915.2). NCBI lineage: Eukaryota > Viridiplantae > Streptophyta > Magnoliopsida > Asterales > Asteraceae > Artemisia > Artemisia tridentata. Next base: position 354,902,381 of record CP139509.1, on the reverse strand, counting down.
ATTCTTTGAAACGTTCCCATGCCTCTCCAAATGGTTCATCAAACCTTTGAGAGAATTTCATGATTTCATTTTTGAGATACGTGGTTTTAGAAGGAGGAAATAATTCATTCACGAATTTCTGAACCAAATCTTCCCATGTTGTTATTGATCGAGGGGGTTGTTTGTCAAGCCAAATCCGGGCTGCCCCATCGATGGAAAACGGGAAAAGAAGAAGTTTGATTGATTCCTCAGGGACATTTTTGCATTTGATGGTGGATGTGATTTTATTGAACCATCTAATGTGATCTTGAGGATCGTCCCTGTCAAAACCATAGAATTGCCGCTGGGTTACCAGGTTTATCAACCCAGTCTTAAGCTCAAAAATCTCAGCCACGATGGCTGGAACAACAATGGCATCTCCGTACCCATTGGTGGGAGCCTGGAGAAGCTCATTCATAGGGCGGTCTTCTGCCATGATGATAGTGGTTATGGGATCAGTACGTATCTCGAGTATGACTGACGGAGCAGAACGTCTACGACGTCTTCGAGGTATGTTTCCAAGCTCACGGAAAGGGCTTGATGACCTAGAAGAACGAGTGCGCATGCACTTTCCGCAAAATTTTCAATTAAAATCAAGATCGAGAAAAAACACAAGTGAACTTAAACCAATAATCAACAAGCGTACGGTAGCTCTCTAAAAGATAAACGCACAGAGTGGCGGAGAAGCAAATGTGGGCAATTAATGCTCCTTAAAAACCCGCTTCTTTCAGTCCGACAATTTAATATCAGACTATCCTTAAACCTCCGTTATAGTTTGTTTATCAATCAAAGGTGAGCCGATATTCGCAAGTGATACAAAGGCAAGTTTTAAATCTTTGGTTTGGGAACTTATTATGGTCGTACCCCCAGTTAGGTAGAACTCTGTCTTGGTACTCGATGGTGAATTTTATTGTTTGTTATTTATTAAAGAAAACGGAAAATGTTTTTGGGTTTTTAATTTTTTATATGATAATAATAATAATAATAATATATATAGAAAAGAAAAGAAAAAATATTTTTGTATTTTATATTGTTTATGGGAAATAGGAACTTCTGGAAGAAGGATCTCGAATCACTAATCGCTAAAACTTACACAACTGTCGCAGCACACCTCCCCGGCAGCGGCGCCAAAATTTGATCCGTGCTGAATACACTTATAAATAAATGCAGACAGCGGATACGCGTGAATAATTACAAATTACCCCTTTGTGAAAAAGGATACATGCAAAAACTCACGTTCGTGTGTAGTGTGAAGACAGGTAAATAATTACCCGAATCGTTTCCCAACGAGGTGTGAATGGGCAACTGTGAAAAGCTAGGATTAGAGTGACTGATGTGATTGGATATTTTGGATTTTTCTTTTTCTAATAATTCTAAATAACAAATGAAAAACAGATATACACAAGTAAATTAAACGCGAATAAAAATAAACTAAAACGCGTAACGGGAAAGCTAAAATGGGACTAAAACTGAAATTTATGAAATTTAAAACCTAAAAATGTAAAATTACTTAAAAACTATTTTAAAATTAAAATTATATTTTTTATACTTTTAATTTAATTATTATTAATTATTTATTTATTTAATTACTTATTAAACTATTTAAATTTATAAAAAATACTAAATGAACAAAGAAAATTCTAAAACTTTTTCTAAAAATATTATTAAGTAAAAAGAAGTTAAGAAAATTATAAAAATGAAAATTACTTAATTAAAAATTTAAAAAGATAAATTCTATTAAATAGAAGCTATCACTATTTTTCTATTTTTGGTTTTCTTAAGGTCTAAAAATGATATTATATTTTTCCTAGATTAAAAATGACAAAAGAAAATTATGAAAATTAGAATTATATTTTTCTGATTAGTTTTCTATTTATTATGATTTAATTACTATTATAAACTAATAAAAAAGATTAAAAATATTAAATGACTTAGGAAAAATCTGTAAAATTCAGGATGAGTCAAAATTAATATTTAAAAGATAGTAAAATTAAAATCAAAAGTTATCTAAGCCCAATAAGCAGATTTGGGCAGATAAGCAGTATGCAAATAAGCCCAAAATAAGCTAAAAAGCTAGAAAAATTACCAGAAGTTCAGGACTAGCTTAATACACTATATTAAGCATAAAACAACTTAATTCAAACGGATGATCCCATAAATTAAGCAATTGAGCACTTAAGCAGATGCAAAATTAAGACAGAAATCTCAGAAAAATGCCAAATAGCAAGGCAGATTAAGCAGTTCAATAAGCTCCTGAGATGCAATCTAATGGGGGAAAACTTGAGCTAGTACTACTGGCTATTCAGAAAATCAAAAAGCTAGGCAAGAGCTTATCTAAATAAGCCACAAATGGGGAAAGTTCAGCAGCCAAAAACACTCAGTATGCACTGAGTGTTCTGATGTGCAGAGTTTGTGCAGAAGTGCACAAGCCAAAGGACTGCAAACCAACTTATGTGGCTACTCTAATTGGACTCAAATGAACTCAGACAAGCAATGAAAAAGGACAAAATGAGCTTGTGGCTATAAATGGCTTATTTAGACTTATCACAGCCTAAAATCAACACAAAGAACCAAAAACTTGATTTTATACTTAAATAACTTATTAGAACTTGAAAACAGCTTATAATGGCTTATAAAAGCTAGATCAAAGTTGGAGAAATTGCAAATGTACAGTATAAGCTAGTTTGACTGGTTTGACTGAGTTAAACCAAACAGCCCTTTATAGGGTGTCTGTTGTGGATTTTCAAAGAAAACAGATAATTCAACTTATGATTGCTGACTTTTATTGATTGAATAACTTATATAGACTATAATAAGCAACTTTTAGAACAGAATTAAGCTAGATAATAAGCTATGCTAGATTATGCTATTTTTGGACTTTTTGACTGTTTTTTTTAGTGAAAATGAACAAAAGCTAATAAACCACTGATACAACAGATGAAATATGTTAAGAAACTAGCAATAAGCACATATCAACAATAATAAGCTATTAAAAAGCATTAGTACAGTAAAATGCAAAATTTGTGAAACTTAGCAAAATGCTTACAACTGCTATGGATAATGGAACAGAGAACAAGGACCAAGAACACTCTAGCTTGTTCACACAAGCTAGAAAACCCCAAGAAAAGCTTCCTGAATTAGCTTATACTCCAAATAAGAGCTTATTGCCTCAGCAGTTGACTTTCATTGACTTTTTCTTCTTTCTTGAATTAGATCAGGATTAAACTAATATAAGCTTATCAAAAGCTATTCAGAGCTTATGTAAGCTTAAAGGAACAGCAATTAAGCTTTTCCAAATAACATTAAACTTAATACGAATTACAATAGAACTTGAAATTATAAAGTGACTGAAATTAAATGCAAGATGTAATAAAATGAGATCAAAATGACTGTAAATGACTTATATTGATTACTGGAAATGAAAATTACAATAAAGAAAGACAATTAAGTAAAAACGATTTAAATAAAAATTAACTACTCTCTTATTTCCTATTACATTGTTCTATATATACAAAGATAAAGTGGGAAACCCTTAGCCGACATCCTTGATCACATCTGCACCCTTGAATTATCTTCAATTGATCTGAGCCACTCAGACTGATTTTGGCGCCAAAAGTGGTAGTAGTGGATTCGAGCAGGTTATTGCAATTAATGCATTTTGTGGAGGTGGAGAAGAAGCATTTAATGCATTTGTTTTGTTAGGTAAGTGGGATAGGATGGGGGTGGTATTGCAGAGAAACTAGGGGTGATGGTGGTTTTGGCGGGTGAGTTGGGAAGAAGACGGGTCAAACTTTAGTTTGACCCTGGGTTTAAATAAAGGATTGGGTCGGATTGATTTAATAAAAGGGAGTTGGGCTGGTGGGCTTGGGTTATTATTTGGGTTGGGTTGGGTAGTGATAAGGGATGGGTTTTATTTTTAGTTTAGGGTCCGGTTTGTTTGTATAATAAACACAAGGACCATAGGTGTATTTTCTGAATTTATGAAGGGTTGAATAGACAATTTTCCAAAGTTATCAAAAGAGTTTATTTTGCCAATTATAAATAGCACAAGGGTAATATTTGATAAATTCCAATTTTTAAATACCCGAGGACTAGTTTTGCCAATTTTGAAACTTGAGGGGTAAAAGTTGTCATTTTTAGAAAACTTCCATCCAGGGATTAAAAGTGAATATGTTTGATATCCCAAGGACTAAAGTTGACTTTTCTTTCATTTTAAACCTTCAGGGACTAAATCTGCCAATTTGTGAAACTCCAGGGACTGAAAGTGACAATTATGCAAACTTTGTTCGTTTTTCACTTGTTTTCAATCTTTTTGTTCCTGAGTCATATAAAAACATATTTTATGATATTTTCAGTATTTTGAAGCATATCTGCATGTTTTTAAATGTTTTTGCAGATAAAATATGACAGAAATGATGAGTATTTAGACACTCATAAATCCCCCACACTAAACTATTGCTAGTCCCTAGCAATCATTTATGAAGATTTAATGGATTTTTCTCTTTACCAAAAGCCATTACTTCTGGAGTAGCCAATGTTTTAGTATGTGATACTTTGGTACAATGATAACCAAATGATTTTGAGCAAACCATCAGCTGTCAACGGTTTTGATTTGTCTTTACCAAAAGCCGTTTGCTTCTGGACTAGCCAACTCTTAGATAAATTACAACTATTATCTTTGGTGAGCTGATTACCAATCATGGTTTTCCCATGCCTTTACCACAAGCCATAACCTTGTGGGCTAGCCAACTCTTTACTTATAAAGATATGGTGAGTCGAATACCATACAATTTTGGGCAAATTGCAAGCCATAAACGGATTTGATTTATCTTTACCAAGAGCCGTTTGCTCTCGGATTAGCCAATCCTTATGTGGGTTAGACATGGCGGACTGATAACCATTTATTGCGTTCTAAGTGAGAAAAAAAAAATTTTAATTTTGGCTAAAATGGGGGTACAAGATGGTACATTTAATCGAATTCGCTAGAATTCCCCCCCCCCCCACACTTAGAAATGAATATTGCCCTCAATATTCAAAGTACCGGCTATTATGCCAACACTTAGAACATAAAAAGGAAATATTGCTAATAGCCATTTATTTTATATACACACATTTTTTTATTTTTTTGACTGTAAATATATACAACATGTGGGGCATCTCCCCCACACTTAGGTGAGACATGGGTGAAAACCCATATTTTGCTACTGTTTTTATTAACCGAGTCGCTAGCTTGACTCGACCCCGAATTCATTGGTTCATGGGGAAGTAAGTGGAAGAAACCATCTCTATCGGACTTTCATTCAAGATGCTTGGATAACCAATTGAGCATAAGAAAGTTCCACACCGATGAGATAAATCCGGCATTTAAACCAATGTTAGATGGACAATGCCGGGGTCAAAGGTAATATCCTCACTCCCGAATGAGTGAAAGATAGGGGAAATCACCGGGTAGGTGAAGGGAAGAAGAGAGATCTGAACAACAATTAGGATAAGAACTTCCTCCTCAAGAATTGCATTTTCAAGTGGAGGAGGCAAGTATTTAAACTTGATCTCAGGAAATTTGTCAGTTTTCTCATTATGAAGTTCAACGGGAGGGAGAGGAGGAGAATTGTCCTGATTTAACAATTTCTCAAGAAGAAGAATATCTCCCTCCAGATCAATCTCGGCGTTATCAATTCCTTCCAGAAATGAATCACACTTGAGAAAAGCCTCGATCTCTTCCAAATTGGAATCACTTCCCTCAAACGGAGTGAAAGAAGGGGAAGAGTCGAAAATGATAGGTAGAGAAGATGTGGTGGGATTACCACTCACAGAATTATGAAAATAACCAAGACTTTCTTGAGAGTACTCCTCTGAAGCAATGTCAATGACATCTATTCGGTTAACCGATGCAGAATTATAATTTGAGGAGTACCTCGAAGTTTGATCATGGTTAAAGGTAACAGCTTCCTTATCCACACGCAAGGTGATCTCATGCTTAAATACATCAATAAGAGCATGGCCCGTTTTTAGGAATCCTCTTCCAAGAATTAGAGGAACCTTTTGATCTGCGTCGAATTGAACAACCACAAAGTCAGCTGGAAAGTGGAACTTTCCTACTTTCACAAACACATCTTCGGCAATGCCGCATGGATGAGATATGGTTCGATCTGCAAGCTCAAGAGTCATGCAGGTAGGAGTAAGAGCCGGAAGAGAAAGTTTCTTCCATACTGAATGAGGCATCAGGTTGATGCTTGCACCTAGATCTGCTAAGGCATAACATTCAACCATCCCTGGAAATACACAAGGTAGTAGAAACTTACCAGGATCTCCAAGCTTCTCCGGAAGCTTTTTCAAGATAACTGTTGAGCAGTTCTCATTTAATGAAGTTTTAGCCATTTCAATCAGTTTTTCCTTGTTGCTCAATAAGTGTTTGATTGTTGATGCAAATTTGGGCATCAGAATGATAGCATCCGCAAAGCTTATGTCAAAATGTAATTCTTTAAAGATTTGAAAGAACTTGTCCATTTGTTGACTAGCTTTTTCACGGAGCTTTTGCTCATTTAAGCGCGATGGGTAAGGAATGTAAGGTTTGGATTTAGGGGCAATGACTTCAGGAGTCTCAACAGATTCAAAGACAACTCCTGGTTTGGATTTCTTTTGAGGGACAACCGGAGGATGGACATGTGCTGTACTTTGTGGGTTTGGAATTTGCACTTTGTCCGTTGTATCCTCCGTCTCTTTCTCCATTTCAAATAACGGAGGAGGAATAGGGCCAGAGGGCCCCTCATAAGCAGCACCACTCCGAGTGGTGATAGCTTTGACGAAAGTGGTATCTTCATCATCATCACTGTCATCAAGCACACTGACAGGAACAGCATTGAGCATCTCGGAATAATATCTGGCTGTTCTTTGCTCACTAAGTTTGGTTGACAAACTTTTAACCGTAAATCGTGATAAAGTAGGATCTATTCTTGACGGTTGAGGAGCAATTGTGGGTGTAGAATTTTGGATGACCGAGGGTTGGACGTATTTAGCACTTTCATTGTTAGTGGGCAGTACCGGGTCCTTTATCACCTTGAGTCCATCATGAGCTTGTTGGAGTATGCTCGTGTCATAATCACTAATTATATGGCTAGACATATGTGAGCCTATGGGGTCACACACTTATACACAGAGACACCATTTTATAGATTGTATTTATCGTATTTACAATATATAAACGACTACGTAACTCGAGATCGATAACGGGCCATTAAATACTAAGTTAGACTTAGTGTTTTTGGACTAGGCCAACAACGGGCAAGCCCATTGTGGGCCCTTAATGTGGCCGGCCATATGGAAGGATTAAAGAGGATTATGGAGCTTGTTTAGGGGCTTTAATGTAAGATTGTAATTGATAAGATCAAAGAGATTTGGTCAAATCAATTATTAATCATAATTAAAACTCTCCTCCTTCCTCTCCTCCCCTCTAGGTCACGGCACAAACAAACACACCTCTAGGGTTTGTGTTTTTGATCTTTTCTTGATATAATCTAGTGTAGGTTGTTGCAAGAATTATTGTTACGGGGCCAAGACTAGCATCGTGTGGTGATCAAGGACGTGTAGTGTGGATACACATAGAGGAGATCAACCTAATTGATCTCTTGGGTTTTTATATACAAGTCGACACATACATATTGTAGGTGACTCCCGGATCACGCTTCAAAGGTATATTTCACTTGTTTATGTGTTTATTCTATTTGATTGATCATATGGCACTATGGATCCGTTGTATGGTGATGTTTATCCGCTGCGTTTATTTATGTAATATGATTATTTATTTCACTCATCACCTATAGTGGTATCACGAGCCATCATATGTTGTCATATGATCATCTTGTATGCGTAAAAATGGCTAAAAACGTTGTTTTTTAATGGATTTAAAAGTGTGATTTTAAAACAGCCCCTAGGGCTTGAATATTCTGAATATGTCGACTTAATTAAGGTCTTAAGATCTGGACTTTTTGATCCTATGGCCATTTGTTATGCATACGTTGCTTATTTACTTGATCGGTACCCGTAAAATGGCCTAAAAACGCGTTTTTTGGAAGATTTTTAACCCGATTTCAAATCAGCCCATGAGGCTTATTTTTCTGTGGTAAAATGGTGTTAAGAAGGTCCTAACATCAGTGGGGTTTGAGTCTTTGGCCATTTGTCACGCGTACCATTCGGGGTTTTAATTCTTGTTAATTATTTCTTCGATTCGTTGGCTAACAATTTATTTCTTGCTATTTATTTTGTTATCCATGGCAAATACATGCATGTTTGTCCATGGAGTTAGCCAACACCATGTAATAATCTTTATTTGAATGTATTATTATGTGTTCATATGCAAAGCCGATGAAAACCTAGACCACTTGTGCGTTGTGATTGTGATTGTTGGTTGGTTTTTCATGTTTTGGGGTTTGCCATTGTTTCGGCACTTTTGTAATGTATTTCAATTTTGGTTTTGCCAATGTTTGGGCATTTTACAGTAGATACAAAGTAGATTAGTTGTATTTTACTTTATATGTATTGTAAACAAGAGCTTGGAAGCAAAAAGTGAAAGACTGAAGAGTTGTAGACTGAAAGTTGCTGCTGGACACCTGTTGGGAAAACGTGATTACCTGCTGATTGGTAATGTATTTTTTTCTAAAATTTTTGGTGCAGGTCCACAAGACATAGGGCTACAACTTTGTCAACTGGGCCGAATCATGAGGAGGTGATCTTCCTGGGCTTTTGGGCCTTGCAAAACAGAAAAACTGGGCTGACAGAAACTGAAGTTCAAGTGCATAATGGGCCTTTTACTTGCTCATGATTGTCTTGGAGCAAGTGGGAGCCCTCCATGTGGTTGTGATATAAGTCCCTAGTTGACTCTTGGTTCTTGTGATGGCTCACAAGACCAAGCATAGGATTTTCATCGGTTGAGGCTTTGCATATTGTGGTTGTATGTTTGTTTGGTTGTTTTTTGTATGGTTGTGACTACATGAAAAACGAAAATTGTTTTCATAAAACTTAAAACAAAACATAAACCATTTTGAACTAAGGCTTATGATTTAGTTTAACTAAGTTTAAATATGATTTGAAACTTAAAATCATTGTTTTCTATATAAACAACACTTAAACCGGTTGAGATTGTTTGTTTATTTATTTATTTGTATTGTCCAAACTAAATAATAATCCATATAGGATATATATTAGTCTTGAAATGGACAACTTGACACACATAAATTAAAACAATGATTAGACTTAAGTTAAGAAAAGTTTTTAACTTGTTCTACGAAGAATGAATGCATGCTTCTTTCGTACACGTTTTTGATTCACATCAAAACGATTTACCCGTCAAAATTTAAGTCATGCCGTCCAATTATGAGAACACTTGCAATTACCTTTTAGCATCTGGTCAGACCTAGGTTGAATTGTAACCCAAGGTGACTATTTTCCATGGTCAGACCTAGGATTATTCTCACAGTTTTCAAATTGGATGACTTAATCGAGTAGTGTGGTCAGACCCTTACCCGAGGCAAAGATGGGACTAAACATGCCAGCTTGACACTAGTTGCTTGTTCACTAGTGCCATGAGTCCCATAAAGATCTAAGAGTTGCACATGTAATGCAATTGGTCGACGTTACCTACCTATTGAATCCACCATTTCTAGTAGATCAACTGCATTAATGGTCGAACCTCAATGAGGATCTTAGCCTTTTCGTAAAATTAATTGTTTTAATATGCTTAAACTTGGGTAGTTAATTTTAAAAAGGATTAATTATTGAAACTTACTAAAATTTGAACTTTGTTTGTTTTGTAGATGACAACTCCTAATCAAACCACGAACAACTTGTACATCAGATCAATTCTTGAAAAAGAGAAATTGAATGGTAACAACTTTTTGGACTGGTATCGCAACCTTAGGATTGTCCTTAAGGCTGAACAAAAGTTTTACCATCTGGAAGGGCCTCTACCTGATGCACCTCCTGCTACAGCTATTGTTGCTGTTCGCAACGCCTACTCTCGTAGGGTTCAAGAACAACAAGAAGTGGCTTGTCTTATGCTTGCTAGCATGACCCCGGAGCTCCAAAAGAACTTGGAGGACCTTCGAGCATTTGACATGTTGACTGAACTAAAAACAATGTTCGAGCAACAAGCAGAGCAAGAATTGTTTGATACAGTCAAAGCTTTTCATGCCTGCAAGCAGGAGGAGGGCCAAATGGTCAGTAGCTACGTCATGAAAATGAAGGGCTACCTTGACCAAATGGAGCGTCTTGGATACCCCATGCCTCAGATCCTTGGAGTGAGCTTGATACTGACCTCACTGTCAAAGGATTATGATCAGTTTGTGCAAAACTACAACATGCACAGCATGGGCAAGACCATTCCTGAGCTGCATAACATGCTGAAACTTGCAGAGAAAGGAATGCCCAAGAAGGCTCCTATGGTCCTAGCTATAAAGGAAGGACGAATCCAGAAGAAGAAGCCGAAGGCAAAAGGCAAGGGACAAGTGAAGGGCAAGTATAAGCTTTCTTATGCCCCCCAACCTAAGATCCCCCCACCTGCTAAGAAGGAGCACCCGGCTAAGGACACCCTTTGTCACCATTGTGGAAAGAAGGGGCACTGGAGGCGGAACTGTCCTACCTACCTGGAAGAGTTGAAGAAGAACAAAGCTAGCGCAGCTAGCACATCAGGTATCTTCACTATAGAACTCTATACTTTTCCTAACAAATCATGGGTATATGATACTGGTTGTGGCACTCACATTTGTAATAATGTGCAGGGGCTTAGGGGAAGCAGAAAGTTGAAGCATGGAGCTTTGAACCTGTACGTTGGTAATGGCAACCGTGCAGCTGTCGAAGCAATAGGGAGCTTTGATCTCATCCTCCCTAATGGTTTAGTTATTGTTTTAAATAATTGCCATTTTGCACCTACTATTACTAGAGGTGTTGTTTCACTTTCTCGTTTGAAGGATGATGGTTTCATCCATACATTTACGGATTTTGGCATTTCAGTTTCTAAGGATAATAATTTTTATTTTAATGCTATTCCTCGTGATGGTATTTTTGAAATTGATATGCGTGATTCTATTTCAAACGATAGTTCTATATATAATGTTAGCAATAAGAAATCTAAACATAATTTAGATTCCACTTACCTATGGCATTGTCGTCTTTGTCACATAAACAAGAAATGCATTACAAAGCTGCAACACGATGGGCTTTTAGAGTCAACCGACCCTGAGTCGTTTGATAAATGCATTTCTTGTATATCTGGTAAAATGGCACGAAAGCCCTTCTCCCATGTAGGAGAAAGAGCTGAAGATCTACTTGGACTCATACATACTGACGTATGTGGCCCATTTAGAACAACGTCAAGGAAAGGAGCTAACTACTTCATTACTTTTACTGATGATTTCAGTCGATATGGTTATGTTTACTTGATTAAACATAAACATCAAGCTTTTGAAATGTTCAAGGTTTTTCAAAATGAAGTGGAAAATCAACTAGGCAAGACCATAAAAGCTCTTCGATCAGATCGAGGAGGTGAATATATGAGTCTAGAGTTTTTAGATCATCTAAAAAGGTGTGGTATTGTCTCACAATTCACTCCTCCATATACACCACAACATAATGGTGTATCTGAAAGGAGAAATCGAACCTTGCTAGACATGGTTCGATCCATGATGAGTCTAACAACATTTCCAATGTCCTTTTGGGGTTATGCTCTAGAGTCTGCTGCACGCATTCTCAATATGGTTCCAACCAAGAAGGTAGACAAGACACCATACGAAATATGGCATGGGAAGGTCCCTAAATTGTCGTACTTGAGAGTCTGGGGTTGTGAGGCTCTCGTGAAACGAGACTCGCCTGACAAACTTGAGCCCCGAGCTATCAAGTGTATCTTTGTAGGATACCCAAAGGAAACGATGGGTTACTATTTCTACTACCCACCCGAGAACAAAATATTTGTTGCCCGGAATGCTGAGTTTCTTGAGAACCGTCTCATTTCACAAGAAGCAAGTGGGAGCAATGTAGACCTTGATGAAATTCAAGAGGAAGATGCACAACCTTCTGGTAACACTAGTGAGCATCAAAATGAGATTGAACATGAAAATGTTGAAACTCATCAAGATGCTGCTCCCATTCGTAGATCCGCAAGGATACCTCAAGCACCTGAGCGATATGGTTTCTATGTCGATGCTGAGGAACATGAGTTAGGGGATCATGGTGAACCCGCTAACTATCGAGATGCATTATCGAGTCCTGAACACGATAAATGGATCGAAGCTATGAATGCGGAGATGAAATCCATGAAAGACAACGATGTCTGGGTCGAAGTTGACCTACCTCCTAACGCTAAAACCGTTGGGAGCAAGTGGCTCTTCAAAAAGAAGACCGACATGGATGGAAAAGTACACACCTACAAAGCTCGTCTAGTAGCAAAAGGTTTCACTCAAACCTACGGGGTTGACTATGAAGAAACCTTCTCGCCTGTTGCAGACGTAAAAGCTATTAGGATTCTTATAGCCATAGCAGCGTACTATGACTATGAGATTTGGCAAATGGATGTCAAGACAGCTTTCTTGAACGGCCACCTGAACGAAGACGTTTATATGGTGCAACCCGAGGGCTTCGTGAATCCTAAACATCCAACTAAAGTATGCAAGCTTCAAAGATCCATTTATGGATTAAAGCAAGCATCTAGAAGTTGGAATAAGAGATTTGACGATGAAATCAAGAAGATTGGTTTCACTCAAAATCTCGATGAGCCATGTGTATACATGAAAACTAGTGGAAGTATAGTCGTGTTCCTAATCTTATATGTCGATGACATATTGCTCATGGGAAACAACATTCCAATGCTACAAGATGTAAAATCCTGGCTTGGAAATTGCTTTGCCATGAAAGATCTAGGAGAAGCTGCGTACATACTTGGAGTCAAAATCTATCGTGATAGATCAAAACGATTAATCGGCTTATGTCAAAGTGCATACATTGACAAAATCCTGAAGCGATTTAGGATGCAAGATTCCAAACGTGGAAATCTTCCAATGCAACCAAATACAGTATTGAGTAAAGCTCAAGGACCCTCCACACCTGATGAGGTGAAGAGGATGAAGGGAATCCCGTATGCTTCGGCTGTGGGATCCATAATGTATGCGGTTAGATGCACTAGACCAGATGTAGCGTTCTCTCAAAACCTAACGAGTAGATTTCAACAGGATCCAGGAGAATGTCAGTGGACTGCTGTTAAGAACATACTAAAGTATCTGCGAAATACTAAAGATATGTTTCTTATTTATGGTGGTGATGTCAAGCGTGATCTCGGTGTTACTTGTTACACTGATGCAGGCTGGGAGACGGATCGTGATGACACCAAATCCCAAACGGGATATGTTTTCATCATGAACGGAGGTGCTGTTGACTGGAAGAGTGCCAAACAAAGCACTATCGCGATGTCCTCTACAGAAGCTGAATACATTGCTGCTTCTGAAGCTGCTATGGAGGCGATTTGGATACGTAAATTCATTTCTGGGCTTGGCGTTGTCCCCAGCAATGAACGACCTATGGATATGTACTGTGACAATACAGGTGCCATTATCATAGCCAACAAACCAGGTGTTCAAAAGGGTGCCAAACATTTTCGTCGGAAAGTTCACTACATTCGAGAAGTAATCGAAAGTGGTGATATTCGTCTTCTCAAAGTTCATACAGATGACAACATAGCTGATCCTTTTACGAAACCAATGCCTAGTGCCAAACATGTCGAACATGCTAGGAGCATTGGACTTAGACCAGCTAGTAGTCTCATGTAGATCTGTATTTTTTTTAGTATTTGAATAATTGGAACGTTAAACAGTTTATATTTATAATGAATTGATGTACTGGTTATGATCGTTTTCATTTCATATCAACTGTGTTCTATATTTGCATGTTTAATCCATGAATAATTTAATTGTTCTAAAATTATCCATTGTCGGTTGACGATACGGGAGTATCATCAAATTAAGGCAAATGTGAGCGTGTTGGTGATTCATTTGCCAAACTCACATGTTGTTCATTGTGATGAACATTGGATTGACCCAACCTACGAGAATTCACTACATGGATCGTCGTCAATAGTGAATCTCGCAAGAGGTTTTGTCTCTTATCCTTAGACTTGAGATGCAAGCAGGTCTTGCATGTGTGGAATTTCATTCCTTGATATGGTTAAACGCTGTCCTGAATAAGGTAGTTATAAAGGCCATTATCAGGAGTGATATGAAGCATGTGAATGACACGTGTAGTCAAAACAGGATTTGTTCCTCCACATGTTATGGAGTTAGATACTATTGGGCCCCTCGATGAATTGAACAGATGTTTGTATGGCCGTACCCAACTGGGATTAAGATGAATCTTAAATCCACTTGGTAATCTAGTTCAATATCTATATCGAGAAACATAATAGTTGAACTATTAGAATGACTTTTGATCCATGTCTAATATTCAACACGGTATCTGTAACAAAAGGATAGATGACATATAAACCATCTGAAATGAGATGTTTAAGAAACTACCCTCACATATTTCTAGGGGCTTTGGCGTGTTGCTAGACGCTAACCATTGCTTGTATAATTACTTGATTATTATGACGTCGCAAGTGGGAGCTGTTGGAGTATGCTCGTGTCATAATCACTAATTATATGGCTAGACATATGTGAGCCTATGGGGTCACACACTTATACACAGAGACACCATTTTATAGATTGTATTTATCGTATTTACAATATATAAACGACTACGTAACTCGAGATCGATAACGGGCCATTAAATACTAAGTTAGACTTAGTGTTTTTGGACTGGGCCAACAACGGGCAAGCCCATTGTGGGCCCTTAATGTGGCCGGCCATATGGAAGGATTAAAGAGGATTATGGAGCTTGTTTAGGGGCTTTAATGTAAGATAGTAATTGATAAGATCAAAGAGATTTGGTCAAATCAATTATTAATCATAATTAAAACTCTCCTCCTTCCTCTCCTCCCCTCTAGGTCACGGCACAAACAAACACACCTCTAGGGTTTGTGTTTTTGATCTTTTCTTGATATAATCTAGTGTAGGTTGTTGCAAGAATTATTGTTACGGGGCCAAGACTAGCATCGTGTGGTGATCAAGGACGTGTAGTGTGGATACACATAGAGGAGATCAACCTAATTGATCTCTTGGGGTTTTATATACAAGTCGACACATACATATTGTAGGTGACTCCCGGATCACGCTTCAAAGGTATATTTCACTTGTTTATGTGTTTATTCTATTTGATTGATCATATGGCACTATGGATCCGTTGTATGGTGATGTTTATCCGCTGCGTTTATTTATGTAATATGATTATTTATTTCACTCATCACCTATAGTCCATCATGAGCTTTACCACTATGTGTAGTGACAGCTTTGAGTTCACCCCTTGGGTTGACAACAGTGTTACTTGGGAGACCTCCCGAAGTAGAAGGTGGATTGAGATGGTCCATGAGACTGGCAAACATATTCTTAACTTCGCTTTGAGAATGATCGATTTTGTTTGAAAGCTCAGTCCCTTGCTTGTGTATTGAGGACTGAAATTCATTCTTCAAATTAGAGATTTGATTTTGCATTGCCTTCATATTGGTCTCATTAACCTTGATGTAGCTATCAAGTTCATTCGAGAGAGGTCTTTGGGAATTAGGAGCTGAATACCCTTGATTACCCCTTTGGGGTGGGTATTGATTGTTCGGGGCATGATATTGATTCTGCGTGTTTTGCCCTCTTTGCTGATTAGGATTAATCCTATTTGGATTGTTAGGAGGAGGAAATCCGGGTGGTCCATGTTGATTGCTAGCACGGTAATTTGTTTCCACTTGAGGATGGTATTGGCCACCTCCTTGATTGGAAGATCCGGCTAAAGCTTTGAATTCAAATGCATTGCCATCGGTGGCAGTACAATTATAGTAAGCGTGAGGACCACCACAAGTAACACAAACTTCTACCTTTTTGATTTCAGCAGTGTGAGAAGTTTGCGGAGCGGACTCTTTCTTCTGTGTGGAGAAAACCAAAGCTTGAATAACCTTCGTGAGTTCAGCAAGCTGAGTATCAGTACTAGACTGACTCACGGGAGATGAAGTAGAAGGACCAGCACTAGCCTGAGAATTATATGGTTTGGCTCGTGCAGTGCGGACCTTTGACTTATTTTCAATGAGTGCAATGGCTTCCTTAGTAGATTTGCTCAGAAAATTACCTCCAGCTGAGGCATTAAGAGAATCTTGGTCAGATGGGTTTAACCCATTGTAGAAAGTGTCCATTTGCATTAAATCGGTGAAACTGTGATGAGGACATTTGCGGAGCAATTCTTTGAAACGTTCCCATGCCTCTCCAAATGGTACATCAAACCTTTGAAAGAATTTCATGATTTCATTTTTGAGATACGTGGTTTTAGAAGGAGGAAATAATTCATTCACGAATTTCTGAACCAAATCTTCCCATGTTGTTATTGATCGAGGGGGTTGTTTGTCAAGCCAAATCCGGGCTGCCCCATCGATGGAAAACGAGAAAAGAAGAAGTTTGATTGATTCCTCAGGGACATTTTTGCATTTGATGGTGGATGTGATTTTATTGAACCATCTAATGTGATCTTGAGGATCGTCCCTGTCAAAACCATAGAATTGCCGCTGGGTTACCAGGTTTATCAACCCAGTCTTAAGCTCAAAATTCTCAGCCACGATGGCTGGAACAACAATGGCATCTCCGTACCCATTGGTGGGAGCCTGGAGAAGCTCATTCATAGGGCGGTCTTCTGCCATGATGATAGTGGTTATGGGATCAGTACGTATCTCGGGTATGACTGACGGAGCAGATCGTCTACGACGTCTTCGAGGTATGTTTCCAAGCTCACGGAAAGGGCTTGATGACCTAGAAGAACGAGTGCGCATGCACTTTCAGCAAAATTTTCAATTAAAATCAAGATCGAGAAAAAACACAAGTGAACTTAAACCAATAATCAACAAGCGTACGGTAGCTCTCTAAAAGATAAACGCACAGAGTGGCGGAGAAGCAAAGGTGGGCAATTAATGCTCCTTAAAAACCCGCTTCTTTCAGTCCGACAATTTAATGTCAGACTATCCTTAAACCTCCGTTATAGTTTGTTTATCAATCAAAGGTGAGCCGATATTCGCAAGTGATACAAAGGCAAGTTTTAAATCTTTGGTTTGGGAACTTATTATGGTCGTACCCCCAGTTAGGTAGTACTCTGTCTTGGTTCTCGATGGTGAATTTTATTGTTTGTTTTTATTAAAGAAAACGGAAAATGTTTTTGGGTTTTTAATTTTTTATATGATAATAATAATAATAATAATATATATAGAAAAGAAAAGAAAAAATATTTTTGTATTTTATATTGTTTATGGGAAATAGGAACTTCTGGAAGAAGGATCTCGAATCACTAATCGCTAAAACTTACACAACTGTCGCAGCACACCTCCCCGGCAGCGGCGCCAAAATTTGATCCGTGCTGAATACACTTATAAATAAATGCAGACATCGGATACGCGTGAATAATTACAAATTACCCCTTCGTGAAAAAGGATACTTGCAAAAACTCACGTTCGTGTGTAGTGTGAAGACAGGAAAATAATTACCCGAATCGTTTCCCAACGAGGTGTGAATGGGCAACTGTGAAAAGCTAGGATTAGAGTGACTGATGTGATTGGATATTTTGGAATTTTCTTTTTCTAATAATTCTAAATAACAAATGAAAAACAGATATACACAAGAAAATTAAACGCGAATAAAAATAAACTAAAACGCGTAACGGGAAAGCTAAAATGGGACTAAAACTGAAATTTATGAAATTTAAAACCTAAAAATGTAAAATTACTTAAAACTTATTTTAAAATTAAAATTATATTTTTTATACTTTTTATTTAATTATTATTAATTATTTATTTATTTAATTACTTATTAAACTATTTAAATTTTAAAAAATACTAAATGAACAAAGAAAATTCTAAAACTTTTTCTAAAAATATTTTTAAGTAAAAAGAAGTTAAGAAAATTATAAAAATGAAAATTACTAAATTAAAAATTTAAAAAGATAAATTCTATTAAATAGAAGCTATCACTATTTTTCTATTTTTGGTTTTCTTAAGGTCTAAAAATGATATTATATTTTTCCTAGATTAAAAATGACAAAAGAAAATTATGAAAATTAGAATTATATTTTTATGATTATTTTTCTATTTATTATGATTCAATTACTATTATAAACTAATAAAAAAGATTAAAAATATTAAATGACTTATGAAAAATCTGAAAAATTCAGGATAAGTCAAAATTAATATTTAAAAGATAGGAAAATTAAAATCAAAAGTTATCTAAGCCCAATAAGCAGATTTGGGCAGATAAGCAGTATGCAAATAAGCCCAAAATAAGCTAAAAAGCTAGAAAAATAACCAAATGATCAGGACAGGCTTAATACACTATAATAAGCATAAAACAACTTAATTCAAACAGATAATCCCATAAATTAAGCAATTGAGCACTTAAGCAGATGCAAAATTAAGACAGAAATCTCAGAAAAATGCCAAATTGCAAGGCAGATTAAGCAGTCCAATAAGCTCCTGAGATGCAATCTAATGGGGGCAAACTTGAGCTAGTACTACTGGCTATTCAGAAAACCAAAAAGCTAGGCAAGAGCTTATCTAAATAAGCCACAAATGGGGAAAGTTCAGCAGCCAAAAACACTCAGTA
This sequence comes from Artemisia tridentata subsp. tridentata, assembly GCA_021014915.2. Classification (NCBI taxonomy): domain Eukaryota; kingdom Viridiplantae; phylum Streptophyta; class Magnoliopsida; order Asterales; family Asteraceae; genus Artemisia; species Artemisia tridentata. The sequence continues at coordinate 354,883,614 of CP139509.1, read as the reverse complement.
TACATTGAGTGCTGATGTGCAGAGTTTGTGCAGATGTGTACAAGCCAAATGAGTTCTACAGTACAAGCTAGTTTGACCTGTTTGACTGAGTTAAACCAAACAGCCCTTTATAGGGTGTCTGTTGTGGATTTTCAAAGAAAACAGATAATTCAACTTATGATTGCTGACTTTTATTGATTGAATAACTTATATAAACTATAATAAGCAACTTTTAGAACAGAATTAAGCTAGATAATAAGCTATGCTAGATTATGCTATTTTTGGACTTTTTGACTGTTTTTTAGTGAAAATGAACAAAAGCTAATAAACCACTGATACAACAGATGAAATATGTTTAGAAACTAGCAATAAGAACATATTAACAACAATAAGCTATTAAAAAGCATTAGTACAGTAAAATGCAAAATTTGTGAAACTTAGCAAAATGCTTACAACTGCTATGGATAATGGAACAGAGAACAAGGACCAAGAACACTCTAGCTTGTTCACACAAGCTAGAAAACCCCAAGAAAAGCTTCCTGAATTAGCTTATACTCCAAATAAGAGCTTATTGCCTCAGCAGTTGACTTTCATTGACTTTTTCTTCTTTCTTGAATTAGATCAGGATTAAACTAATATAAGCTTATCAAAAGCTATTCAGAGCTTATGTAAGCTTAAAGGAACAGCAATTAAGCTTTTCCAAATAACATTAAACTTAATACGAATTACAATAGAACTTGAAATTATAAAGTGACTGAAATTAAATGCAAGATGTAATAAAATGAGATCAAAATGACTGTAAATGACTTATATTGATTACTGGAAATGAAAATTACAATAAAGAAAGACAATTAAGTAAAAATGATTTAAATAAAAATTAACTACTCTCTTATTTCCTATTACATTGTTCTATATATACAAAGATAAAGTGGGAAACCCTTAGCCGACATCCTTGATCACATCTGCACCCTTGAATTATCTTCAATTGATCTGAGCCACTCAGACTGATTTTGGCGCCAAAAGTGGTAGTAGTGGATTCGAGCAGGTTATTGCAATTAATGCATTTTGTGGAGGTGGAGAAGAAGCATTTAATGCATTTGTTTTGTTAGGTAAGTGGGATAGGATGGGGGGTGGTATTGCAGAGAAACTAGGGGTGATGGTGGTTTTGGCGGGTGAGTTGGGAAGAAGACGGGTCAAACTTTAGTTTGACCCTGGGTTTAAATAAAGGATTGGGTCGGGTTGATTTAATAAAAGGGAGTTGGGATGGTGGGCTTGGGTTATTATTTGGGTTGGGTTGGGTAGTGATAAGGGATGGGTTTTATTTTTAGTTTAGGGTCCGGTTGGTTTGTATAATAAACACAAGGACCATAGGTGTATTTTCTGAATTTATGAAGGGTTGAATAGACAATTTTCCAAAGTTATCAAAAGAGTTTATTTTGCCAATTATAAATAGCACAAGGGTAATATTTGATAAATTCCAATTTTTAAATACCCGAGGACTAGTTTTGCCAATTTTGAAACTTGAGGGGTAAAAGTTGTCATTTTTAGAAAACTTCCATCCAGGGATTAAAAGTGAATATGTTTGATACCCCAAGGACTAAAGTTGACTTTTCTTTCATTTTAAACCTTCAGGGACTAAATCTGCCAATTTGTGAAACTCCAGGGACTGAAAGTGACAATTATGCAAACTTTGTTCGTTTTTCACTTGTTTTCAATCTTTTTGTTCCTGAGTCATATAAAAACATATTTTATGATATTTTCAGTATTTTGAAGCATATCTGCATGTTTTTAAATGTTTTTGCAGATAAAATGTGACAGAAATGATGAGTATTTAGAACTCATCAAAACCCATCATTGCCTTGATCCCTGATAGATCAATATCATTCCACCTCTGGAAGGCTGGGTCTCCGAACTCATCAGTGAAGAACAACCCTCTTTCAGGTTGTTCGATGACCACATTCCTCCTGAATGGAACACCTTCAGGGAGAGCTCTGTTGCAGTCCAGACCAGGGACCTTGATCTCAGGCTCTGCTTCAATCTTCTTTCTCTTTCTTGAGGAAGACTGAGAAGGGGCAGGCTGTTCGGCTGAAGCTGGAAGAAGAGAGGGAATGCCAAGTTCCTGAGGTGTTGCAGCCAACTTTTGACGTTCCTGAGGTTTGGCACAACAACATTTTGCTTCTTCTCAATTAGTGGACCCAGTTCATCCAGTTCTGAGATCCCAAAGTCTGCGAATCTGAAAGGGTCATGAACCTCAAAGACTCTCTTGTCATTACTTCTGTAGACAGTTAGAATTGCAGGCTTGGAGTTTTTATGAATCTTGACATCAGTGATTGGTTCTGGCTTTAACCTGTTTGTCATGACCCACTGATATCTTGCAATCCTGTTCTGCCTAATCTCTTCAGTCCTTTTCATTCTTTCTTCCCTTTTCTGCCTGAGGGCAGCCATTTCAGCATTCTGAGCTTCCACAAAGCTCATACCACCTTCCCTTTTAGCAAGGTCTTTTGCCTCAATCCCTATCTTCTCAGCCTCTTCTCTTGCAACCTGAATGAGAGCAAGCTTGTTCTGCCTTTCATCTTCAGCAGCTTTCTTCACTGCCTCCTCTTTCTCCATGTGAGCTTGAATTTCAGCATGAGTGAGAAGTTCCATCACCCCATTGATTTCATAAGGAACCCTGACTGGTTCATCAGGGTCTGGCCTTCTTTCCTTGGAGGCAGGTACCAAGATTGTGGGCTCAGGCTCAATGGTTGTGAGAATGCCCTTGCCTTTGTCTTGGTGGGATGAAGATGAGGTGGCTTCAGGATTCTCCCCCTCAGTGTGAGAAGGAGGTTGTTCTTGTTCAGGTTGTGGAGGTTCTTCAGTGACTTTCTCCCCCTCAACTATTTCTTGACCCATAGTGAGAGCAAGATTTGGTTCGCTCACTGAAGTTGAGGGAGCTTGACCTTTGAAGGCCTGATAGATCTCAGTCATCATGGACTTGATGTCTGAGGTGTCCTCCTGAAGAGTTGAGACCTTAGTCTCAATAGAAGCCTGAGAAGCCTCTAATGCAGTCATCCTAGGCCCAAGATTCCAAGCCAGGGAGGAAGAAGACGATGCCAAAGATGCCATGTGGGACTCTGATGCGTGGTTTTGCGACCTTACAACAGGTTTTACCTCTCGAGGCATCTCAAGAGGCTTGCAATCCCCACCAGGCAGTGTACCTGACCGATGTAGTATAGTGTAGTGGCAAGTACCGGGGGATTGATCGTTCTCTAGGGGAATAGTGTCGTTAGGATTGAAAAACTACTCTAATAGGTCTAAGGGTGAGGGAAGATTCTTTTTGTATTTTTTTATATATTTTTTTATAAAAGCAAGTAAAATCTCGGGTTTTAAGGAGTGGGCGGAATTAGTTGCTAGTCAACTAACCCAATTAACTACAATTGCAAATAAAATAAAATAACTGAAAATAAAAATGTTGTGGAACTTATATGGAGAGAAATGTGTTTACTTAGATTTCCTTACTCCCTAACTATCTTTTACCGGTTGATTAGTGTGTATTAATTGCGTGGATGACGGGTGTATTCCTTAATACCAATCGTGGGGTGGCGTACGTACTTCCCCAACTCTACAAGCTCCTACTTCACTCCTATGTCGAGCCGGCTAAGAAGCTCCTAACATGGGATCACTAGAATTCGCTCATGCATTAAATACAACCATAAAAACCTTAGTACGCATTGGCTCATGTTTCTTAAGACGTTCAAGCAAGTTACCGTATAGGAGGTTAGCCAGTTTTCTTAAGCCTAACATCGATAAACAATCATCCAATACAATTAATAACACACCAACAACCAATAATCAATAGTTAGGTTTCATTAGATCTAAGCAAACACAAGATAAATCTAGCCTAGCATGTTAAATAAAAGACAAGAACAAGATATAATCAAACAACACATAGACATATTGAATGATTAATTTATTACTTATCTTCAATTGAACATGGGAGATCCAAGGGTATAAAACCCTTAAAAGTAGCAGAAAAATCGTCTTAGGGTTTCTCCTCACAAAGTTGCACACTAATGACTAAAAATTATGAGAATATATATAGAAAATCAGATCTGACGGCGTCACGTTATAGAGCTGACGCCGTCACCTCGCCGCGGTTAGGGTTTCTTGATGGCCTTCTTGATGTCGTCCCCTTTTAATCATCCAAAATCCTCTCTGACGCGTCAAGGGTTGACGGCGTCACAATGGTGCTTGACGCCGTCACAGGTACTTTTCAAGCCGATTTTGAGACTTTGTCGTTTTCTTCACTTTTATGCTCCAAAAACGTCCAAAATGCTTCCTTTTCCAGATTTCTTCTCCAAAGTACCTAAAATGACAAAAGGAACGATTTAGGGCAATATTTGATCAAATAAATACGATTTAGGGCTTAAATGACCCCCTAAAAGCGGTACACTTTTCGCTTCATCAAATACCCTTACACTTGAGATTTGCTTGTCCTCAAGCAAATGCGCTTTTATTCTAATCAAAATACAAGTTAGGGGTCATTTAACGCTAATATAAAAGTAATTACAACAAATAGTCGTTCCACTTTAATCATAATAAGCATGGAGATTACACACTAGCACCTCACAAGTAGTGTTTAGATACTCACATCTCTCAGGTGTCATAAAAGTATATCTCATAAATGAAAATGAATAATATCTCTCACTACCTGTCATAGCAAATAGATTACCATAGGCTTGGGAAAGGATCAAAAACCTCCTCCACTAGGCGTAAGCACCTAAGATAAACTATCAAAGAGGGCTTATAAACGGGTTATAACGTTAGGTGTAGGGATATGATAAACACGGTTTTGTTGGATAAAGGATATTTTACTGGTGGCGAGTTAAAGATCTTGATTAATTACATGTACAATATGGCGTTGCTAAGCCAAGACTAGACTCGACTTAAGCTAGTGAAAAAAAATAACAAAAAGATAAAATAAACATAAAATGAAACGGGATGGTAGTCCGTATGTTTTTTCTACTTTTTTTATTTTTTTATTATTTTTTTTTTTTATTTTTTTTTTTTTGCATACACTCTTGCCCTACCATCCAAAATAATACATCGTAGGGGGGTTGTATCCCCCTTACACTTGGACTTTTACATAACTTTACAATTAACTATTCTAATGACTCGAATTAAGATAATCGAAACACTTGGAGTACTTTTAAAATATTTAGCACATATGGGGGTAATAATGTTGTTCTTCCCCATTACTCCATTACACTAGTACTTTACCTATGAGTCTCAATCGTCCCAAAACAATATGTACCAGGATATGTCTTGACTTAGCAACCATGTAATCAATTAGATAATTAACTTGGGGTTTAAACAAATGTTGTCACAATAATGCACTAAAAATGAGTGCATACAAGGTAGGCTAAGGCGATTTGGGTGTACATTTAAGTGGGGTGTAACCAAATTCTTACTTTAAGTAAAATGCTTAAAGTTAGAAACGAAAAGATAGGCTCTGAGGGGTGTACTAGGGGTATCGTGTACTAAAAATGAGTAAAACGCAAAGGGTGTGGGAGAATTACTTGACCAATGTAGCCAATGTAATTATAACAAAAACACAGGTGTAAAACAATGGGTTAATCCTAATGCCTCTTATCATGTAGTAAATCTAACTACACGAATGTAGTCTCACTTGTGGCCTCGGAATGGTCCTAACGCAAGTTCTAGAATCTAAGTGCTACCTTTACACACATCATAGCATAAATGCTTTTCCTACCAATTCTAGGGGCGAACCTCACATATTTGGGGGTGGAAAATTTTTTTAGTGGTATGGTTTTGTGCTAGTCATATAACTCCTATCCGTGAGACGCTCATTAAGACCAAAGTTTCACTCCTATATGTTGTAAAAAATTTTAAATTTGGCACTAAAATTGCCTTAATAGGTATTTCTCTCAGTTTTATTACACATCTACCATTAAACAAACGAAAAATCAAGCGTAATAGCATTCTCTAAGGTATTGTACTTTACCCCCCCCCCCCTTACACTTAAGATGAACATTGTCCCCAATGTTCAAATAACAAGATGTAAAAGTAAATAAGGTAAAAGAATGAAATCAAATACTCCCCTGATTCGCTCGGTGGATAAAGAGGTAACATGGTTAGATCTTCTTCCAAGGTAATGTTGAAGCTTCAAGACTAAAGCAGCACCAAAAGCTAGATTCCACATACATCTCCTTGTCCAAAATAATCTGTTAAACCTGAGAAAACAAACACGAAAACCTGCATAACATCGGTGGGATAAATCTGTATAAGGATATAATGCTTGTGGAATGATTATTTTGCAGATTCCTGGAGTTTATAAGTTAGAGATTTAATAAAGCATTTTATGATTCCGGAAGAAAAAAAAAACTTAAAAAAAAAAATTCTAGAAAACTGTTCCTGACGCCGTCAGAAGTGATCTAACAGATTTTTCATGTTAAGCTTCCGGAAAATTTCTGGAAAAACTCAATCCTTATTTCCTGGAAATCCTGCAAGATATCATTATGACTCGATACAAGCATTTGACTCAAACAATTACTAATATGTATGTTAATTTAATATTGTTATGATTCACGTTCATTTGTTCTAATAAACTGATTTAGATTTCCCTTACACTTATCTTTTGCAAAATACCTTTATATGTAGTTAAGACGAAGTTAAAAACAAGATAAAGCATTTTCACAATTTAGTTTCGAACATGAATCAATAATAATAAAAATTAAACATACATACGGAAGCAAATAAAATCAAACAAACAAATAAATAAACACACAAAGCAAATAAAGCTTGGGTTGCCTCCCAAGAAGCGCTTTTCTTTATTAATGAGTCTTGTAGCTAGACTCAAAGTCCTTTTAACCTATGTAAGTGAGATCGTCATCGAGGACATCTTTAGGGTTAAGCTTGGATTGAAGTTTTCTATTGGTCCGCATAGTACAATATATCTTTTCAAACCTTTCTCCATCCGGGTCATACAATGTCATCTTAATATGCCATGACCCATCTCCATCTTTGGGTGGTTTGTCCCAATCCCACTTATGATCATTGTCTTCACATGTCCACCTATTCATCCCTAGGTTAATTGGCAAAACTCCTAGGAAATCAATCATCTTCCTAAAAACTAGAGGGTTTTCAAATGGATCCAATTCGGTGTCCCTAGCCAAGAGTTGTTCTACCGTATGTGTTCGGCTCACAAAATCCTCTTCTAGGTAAAATGGGCGTTGGGGTCCTATGAAGTCTCCATCGATCCAGGGTCCATATCTAGATGGTCTCCTATTTAATTCTAACCAATGGGGTGTTGGTTCCTCACTAGTATCATAGGCATGTTTCTTCACATCATAGACTGACCAAGTATCACCTTCTCCTACCGCTATCTTAGATTCCTTACAATCAATCATAGCACTAGCGGTCGCCAAAAATCCTCTACCTATCAACAAGGGGCATGTAGGGTCGCTAACCATATCAAGGACGTGGAAATCGGCTAAAATGGTTAGTTTTCCTATGTGTACTAACACGTCCTTGATTACTCCAACCGGGTAAGCAACACTTCCATCCGCTAAGCCTATTATTACCTCGGTTTCTTCAAGTTTCCCTAGTTTTAGAGAGGTGTGGAGAGGTAACGGAAGTAGGTTAAGGCTTGATCCAAGATCGGCTAATGTGTCATAAGCCTCCGAATTACCGATCTTGCAAGGTAGAACAAATAAGCCCGGATCATCTAACTTCTTAGGTAGTTTGTTTTGAACGAAGGCGGTCCCTTTGTCACCTAACTCGAGCTTCTTCTCATATTTTTATAAGAGGGCATTATAATAGGGGGCTCGTGCTAATACATCAATAACCGGACGTTCAAGGTGAAGCTCCTTGAATTCTTCGTCAAGGTTTTGAGTGGGAGGTGTTTCAACTATGTTGTTGACCAATTTAGTGTTGGATATCATAACTTCTTGGTCATTTTGAACGACTTGGGTTTGTTTGAAACACGAGCTCATGGATTTGACCGAATAATATTGTGGACAAGAACTAGGAGACGAAACCGATGAAATGGCGTTGACGTTTAGTTTCGGGTTCTTGACTGTGTTGCTAGGGAGTGCTCCCATTTCTTGGTCATTGAGGGCTTTCAACAAAGTGTCAATCTTATTGGTCATCTCGCTTTTTTTTGTTTGAAATCGGCTTCAAACTTTGCTAAACGAGCTTCTTGAGATGTCACGAAGTTGGACATCAATCCTTCAAGATTATTGGTACTACCATAATTGGAAGGATTGTTGTTGAAAGTACGGTTCGAGGATGAACCGCTTGATTGGAAACGATTAGGTGGGTTGGAAGAATTGGTTTGTTGTGCGTTTTGGTTTTGTTTCCACCTAAGGTTTGGGTGATTTTTCCATGAGGGGTTGTATGAATCACCGTAGGGGTTTGGCTCGGGTTTGAAAGTGTACCACTTGTCTCCCGCTCCGTCGGTACGCGAGGATGCGTAGTCCGCAAAAGCTTGTTCGGGGAGTTCCATGCAATCACGAGTGTCGTGGGGACCACTACATAACTCACACGAAGAAGTGATTTTGTTCACTTGGCTTGAAGGTTTAGGAGCCTCGTAGGATTTCATAAGAAACTTGACTTGGTCTTCAAGTTCTATGATCCTACGGTCGGAAGTGCTTGAATTGTTCGAAGGCAAAGATATTGCCTTGACCGTTTTATCCAAATCACGGGGATCATTCCAACTTTCGTTGTCATAAAGAGCAAGATCTTCTAGGAGAGCCCATGATTGTTCCGCACTTAGATCACGTAGCTTACCACCGGCCGATTGGTCAATGGTTTGCCTCGTGGAGAGATTGATGTGGTCATAGAAGATTTGGACTTGGAGCCAAAGTTCTATGCCATGGTGAGGGAGTTTTTGGAGTAAGTCCTTGAATCGAGTCCATGCCTCGTAGAGGGTTTCGCCTTGACGTTGTTGGAACATCAAGATATCATTCCTTAGCTTGGTAGTTCTTCCTGGTGGGAAAAACTGAGCGAGGAAACGAGTGGTGAGATCATCCCAAGAGGTGATGGATCCTGCGGGTAGGCGCTCTAGCCATTGACTAGCTTGGTCCCGCAGAGAGAATTGAAAGAGACGCAGTCGGGTCGTCTCTCGAGTGGCAACATCAAGGTCTATGGAATCAACGATTTTGAGAAAGTCCTTGAGATGTTGATTAGGATCTTCGGAACGAAGTCCATGGAATGCGCATCCGCTTTGCACCAAACGGATGGTGTCGGATCGCAAGGGAGTGAAATTGGCTCCTTGAGTAAGCTCAATGGTGTTTCGATAGCCATGGTGGCTAGGACGGGAGTAGTCTCCTAAGGTACGGGCTCTAGGAGGTGGGTGTTGTTGTGGTGGAGGGTTGTTGGGATCGAGGATTGATGAACTCAAATAAGTACATTTTATTACCATCATTTATCCTATTAATTTGACTTGTTTTATTATACTATGTATGAGGATTGATACTTAATCGTTTACTTTTGTAATTCTCAGGTAAAAACAAGCATTTGGTGAAACTTGGCGATTTTGGACTAATTATGGAGCAAAACAAGCAAGAAGTTAAGAGTCTACCGAAATGTACAAGATCAAGACATTCTGCTCCAGATGCGCCGCATCTTGCTTATTACATACGGCGCATCACTATCAAGATTTCACCAGATACGATCCAAGATACAAAGGACATGCGCCGCATCTGATAATGGACATACGCCGCATCTTCTGGCGGTGTACGAATATTCCTGAATATATTAATCTTGGACCCCACGCGAAGTTAAGTCAATGCGCCGCATCTACTTATTAGATGCGCCGCATCTTACCCTCAGACAGAAACTATAAATACCCCAAAGACCAGACGAATTAAGAGTTCCGAAGTTCGACAGAAGACCGAAGTACAGAAACCCTAGGACGAATTCAGTCAAGGCAGCAGCACAAGACACACCTTGAACGAAGATACAAGAGCTGTAAGAAGGTCCTGCATGTATTTAATTCATTAAGTAGTTTTGTTTTATTGTGTTAGTAAACTTTAATTCATCAGGATTGGTGGCTTGTGTAATGTGACAACGGAAAGATTGCACTCCCTTAAAACTGCTTTCCCATTAATTAAAGTTTATATGTTGATGTCTTTGGTGACTTTTATTAGTGCATTGATAACCTCTGTGTCTAGCTGAGCGTTGATCGGGTCGCCATGCCTCTGCCCTCGCCTATGCATTCTATCGTCTGTAGAAAAGTAGGAAGAAAGATAAATAGGATAGTCATAAGTAATCATTAAGGGTTTACTCGCCGATAAGATTAGAACCAACGAGAAAGGACTTAATCTCGGTGCGTTGCATCGAACTATACACTTCATATAAAACTAGCAATAAAACAAGTGACAAACTACTTATCTATCAGGACAGGTCTTCTTATTGTCTCGAGTATTTATCTGTGTACGTGTGTGCTACTTGCTGATTCGTGCCTATTAGTTTAGTTTATTATTTAATTGCAACCAATCGTGCCAGTCTCTCAGGCTGAAACCCCCTTGCGTTAGATTAGGTTGTATAGCTAACTTAATATATTAAAATACTGATTAGAATAACGAGATAATACGTTCCACTCTTAGTGATCGACACTCTACTTACCATTATATTCATACTGACCGGGTACACTGCTCGTTAAGTGTGTGTGTTATTGATAAGTCGGCTAAATATAAATTTAAAACTTGAGTAGGCATTAATACTGCTAAACCGCAACGACACATCGCACGCATCAAGTTTTTGGCACCGTTGCCGGGGAGTGAATTGTTATTATCTGTTAATTTGATTAGTATTTTAATTAGGCTTTTCTTTTTAATTTTTTAATCTAACCGCTAACTGTGTTGTGTATTAGTTAATTTGCATTCATTGTATTATTTTGCATATTTTCTGTTTTTCTGTGTTATTTGTTTTCTTTTATTTGTGTTTATTTTCGTTTGTGCTTTTATTTGTTTTTATTTTTCGTATTTTCTGTGTTCTGCTATCGTTGTACTGAGCTTATTCAAACGATACGGCGCATCTGATTTCTCAGATACGGCGTATTGCGTTTAATTTTTATAAAATACAACGCGTTTAATTAATTCGATACGACGCATCTTTCCCCAAGATACGGCGTATCTGTTTTTGATAAAAAAAATTTCTAAACGTTAACGCCATACGACGCATCTGCTTTAGCAGATACGGCGTATCTATTATTTTAATTAAAAACAGTTTTCGAATTATTAAACAGATACGACGCATCGATCTCTGTCGATACGACGTATCTTCTGAATCAAAAATCTTATATTTTGAAACGTAACGAAAATACGGCGCATTAACTTTTGTTAATACGACGCATTTAATTTTAAATAAATATCGATTTTTGATTATTAAAATCTGATACGGCGCATTCTACTTTATAAGCGGCGTATCTATTTTCTGAATAAAGTCTGATTAAATTTTAACGATTATAAGATACGGCGTATCCAACTTTTTGGATACGGCGCATCGTCTGCAGATATCAGTAACTTTAATTTTTCGTATTCCGTTTTCGTTGTTAATTTTCTGATATATTACTTTCTTGAGCATACCCTACTGATATTTTTGTGTTGATTTCAGGAAGTGCATGACCAGGAGTTCTACGAAGAACTTGATTCAACCTTTCGAAGATCCTGAACGAGTCTTTCATTCGCTTAAAAGGCTTTTCAACACAAAAAGCTTTGATACTTCAAGTTCATTCGAGCTTGATTATTTTTCTGAAGAGAAAGAGGAAGAAGAAACAGAAACAATGGGCGAAAACATAACTATGGAGGAATACATGAACAAAACCCGTGCTGATTACACTTCAGGAGTTGCTAGACCAAAGTTTGATGATAAGTCAAAGTTTGAATTGAAGGGTCAGTTTCTCAAGGAGCTAAGAGAAAATGCTTTCAGTGGATTGGAACATGAGGATGCTAATGAGCATGTTGAAAAGGTCCTCGAGATTGCGGATTTGTTTACTTCAGAAGGAGTCACTGACGATCAAATCATGCTAAGAATCTTTCCACTCTCGCTAAAAGGAGCTGCTAACAAGTGGCTAAGGAATGAACCTGCTAGTTCAATCACTAGATGGGAAGATTTGAAGAGCAAATTCCTGAAGAGATATTGTCCACCTGCTAAGACTGCTAAAAAGATGGAGGCTATCAACAGTTTCAAGCAAGAGCCTGATGAAACTCTTTATCAAGCTTGGGAACGATTTAAAGATTTACTGGTAAAATGTCCTCAACACTATCTAACCCCTATGCAGGAGATAATATTGTTTTATCAAGGATTGGACGTGCCTACTAGACAAATCTTGGACGCTAAGGGAGCTGTGCCTCAAATGAGTGCAACCAATGCTAGGAAAGCTATCCAAGAAGCTGCTGATCATTCTCAAAAATGGCACGATGGGACCTCTACTAGATCTAAGAGCAGCACTAATTTTGACGGGTTTGCTGCTATTCAAGCTCAATTGGATAAAATTAGTAGAGAGATGAAGAAGCGTGATGAAAAAGTGTATGCTGCCCAAGTTGGATGTGAAAAGTGCGAAGGACCTCACTACACTAAAGATTGCCCGAATAAGAATGAAAGTGAGACGTTTGAAGAAGCATATTACACCCAATTTGGACAACCATTCCGACCTTCAGGAAGATTTAGGGAAGCCACCCCGGGATTCTATCAAAAGAACAACTTTAATCCCGCTTATCAAGAAAGGAGGCAGACTTTAGATGACACTCTAAAGCAAATTATGGCCGATACTGCTAAAAGACATGAAGAGAATACTGCTATGATCAAAGAAATCCGAGCTTCAACGGACACTACTATAAGGAATCAAGGAGCTTCGATCAAAGCATTGGAACAACAAATTGGTCAAATGAGCAAAGTTCTTCAAGAAAGGGGATATGGAAGTTTACTTAGCTCAACCGAAACCAACCCAAGAGATCATGTCAAGGGCATAAGCACCACTGAAGAAGTCACTCCTAACATATCTGTAAGATCGATGAATGGTAATGATAGTGCAAGACCCGAATTTTTCTTTAATTCTTCAATCAGTTTAAGGAGACTACTAAAAGAGAAGACAAAGATTGAAGAGGAGATCAAGGCTACAATGAAAGAAGAGAGCTCTGCAACCGACTTACATGCCTTGCCTCATAAAGAAAAGGACCCAGGAAGTTTTACCTTACCTTGTTCAATTAATAATATAAATTTCAATAATGTGTTAGCTGACTTAGGAGCTAGTGTTAGTGTTATGCCTCTTAAGACATTCACTACTCTAGGACTAGGAAAATTAGCACCAACTAAGTTACTTATTGAATTGGCTGATAAAACGGTAAAACGACCTGAAGGGACTGCTAATAATGTGCTAGTTAAGATTGAGAAGTTTATTTTCCCTGTAGACTTTGTTATATTAGATATGCCCGAGGATGTTAAGATTCCTTTAATCCTTGGAAGACCTTTCTTGTCTACTGCCCATGCTAAGATTGATGTATTTAAAAGAAAAATCTCGTTAAGGGTAGGGAATAATAAACTAGTCTATAAGTGCCAAGACCCTGTTAAAAGCATAATTAGAGGTGTCTATGTGCTAGGATTAAGAGAGCGTATGGACCTCGATCTTGAAGCTAGGCTTATGGGAGAAACATTGATTCAAAACAACTCAACTAATCCTAATCATGAGAACTTTGAGGAATTTATTGACCTTAATGTACCTACCGAACTTAGACGCGATGTTGTTAATGATTCTGATGATGAGTGGTATGATTGCATAGTAATTAACAAACGTAGGAGAATAGTTGAGAAAACGAATTTGAATAATGATGTGTTTATTGAACTACCACCCCACCTTGCTTATTTATGCCTATATGATAATAAGAATTTCCCGTCTATCATTTTGTCATCTCTGCCCGAAAGGGACAGAACTTTGTTTATACAGATATTAAAGAAGAACGGCGTGGAAATTAAGGACGAGCAAGGAATGTTCAATATTACTGAATTGGCAATGAGGGAGCGCGATGTTTCCGACTCCTTCAATGATCGATATTAATAAGCTGAACGTGAGTCTAACTTGAAGACTCTGGAATAAAGACAAGTGCTGGCCGGGAGACAACCCGGAAAATTTTTATTATTCTGTTCTGTGTCGAGTCAGTCAGGCCCGCAGAGGATACGGCGCATCTCAATCCCAAGATGCGGCGCATCTCCTGCACTGGTCATATCTTACTTTATTTTTCTGCAATTTATATTTTAACTTTAAAACTTTTTATCAGTTTATTTTAATGCGGCGCATCCCTGGTTAAGGATGCGACGCATCTTCTATTCTGATCCGTATTTATTCCAGGCTCGATACGGCGTATCTTCTTCCATAAGATACGGCGCATCGACTGACCTGATGATTTTCATTTTTAATTTTTATGTTTTATTTTTCCTAACTACTAATGTATTATGCAAGTTTGAACCTTTCTTAACTTAGGTGTGTTTTAAAGCCTTGGTGGTATTATAAATTCCTGTATTTCCTGTGGATACATCAAATATGAAGCTTAAACGTTCTAATCCACAAGAAGATGATTTTTGCTCTTATACAAATGGAGGATCATACCGAGCAAATCTCAGGGGAGTTTTTCTGTTCTAATTCTTTTATTTTCCAGTTTTTAACCTTTTATACAAACAACGAGGACGTTATTTAACTTAAGTGGGGGGATTGGAGAATTAGAACACTTAACACTTACTTGTCCTAAACTTTTTGAGAATATGCTTAAAATGCGCTTAATATATAATAATTTAAAATTTTTTAGCATGTTTTTGTTTAAGATCTAAGTTACATAGCTGCACACATGACGTTATTTTCAAAAATTGTGATTTTTCAAAATTCACAAATCTATGAGTGTGCCGGTGACTTGTAAACTTTAGAACTTGGCTTGTATACTATTCGAGACCACTATAATAAGTATTATTTATATAATTGGAATGACTTGTCTAAATTGGTAAAATTCTAGGATTACACCCAAAATAGCCTTTATATGTTATGTGTTATTAGCTAACTACACTGGTTAGTTAACCCCCATATAAACCCTTTTGTTACTCTCACTTTTAGAGTAATATACCCCTAGAAAAACACTCAGAGCCATTCCTTTCGTTTCTTACACCTTTGTTAAAATGTTTCGTTACACCCTTACACCTTAGCCTACCCTATAGATTAAAATCCGTGGTTGGTTAATTGCTTTAGGCAAAGTGTGTTTCCTTACATTACCTGTGTTCGCGTGCGTAATTCATTATCTATGGTTAGGTCGGGAAATTGCACAATGCAATTGGAGTGAAAGTAAATATTGTATACCTTTGAGTTTATTTTGCGTGTGTTTACTACTTTCACTATTACCGTTATTTCTGAAGTTATGAAAAGTATGGAAAAATTATCCAGAATTATCATTATAGTGATGTGGTGAAATTTTACACATCTATGTTTATGTAAAAAAAAAAAAAAAAAAAAAAAAAAAAAAAAAAAAAAAAAAAAAAAAATCGAAAAAAATGAAAAGAAAAAGAAAAAAAGGAAGAGTTGGAAGTTTGTTTTAACCAACTTATGTAAATTTTTGTATTAAGTGGTCGATATCACCACTAGTTGTTGTATATTATATCTATGGATTGAATGGGAGTTGGCAGTTATGGGAACACCAACTTAAGGTTTATTCTTTGATTGAGATCTTGTTGAGTATAATTCGTGTCTACCTAAAAGCGTGTGTTTCAAGTGTTAAAGCGTGAGTTATTCTATGATATGAGTCTTATTCATGGGATGGTTGGGATAGTGATTAACCACACTTAGGATTTTAATTTATCTGTTTTGTTTATTTTTCATTTTTACACCAATTTATATCCCAAATATTATCCATACCCTATATCATTCTTCATCCAAACCTTTGATTTATTGAGATTAGGGATTTGAGCAATCTTAAGTATCGTAGTCGTGGATTCGGCTATGTATTTATGATTTTGTCGCCCTTTTTGATATAATATTATTGGTGAAGTTTGGACCTATCTTTAGCCTATTCGAGTTAAGGATTTGAGCAATTGCAAGTATCATGTTCGTGGATTCGATCATGTATTTGTGATTTTGTCACCTTTTCTGGAATTTGAGATCGATAGAGATTAAGGAGAATGATTAACCCTTAAACCTCAAAACCCTTTTTACCGCTTTAAACTTGTTATTCCTTGGCTTTAGTGGGGGAGATGTGTATACTTGCCAAGCTTATGATAGAATATTCGTCACGACTGGACAGTTAAACGATTAGATTTGCTTTTATCAAAATATTTTATTTTACTTCTAATTCGTTAAGTGTTTGGTTGTGTGATTATGACAAAAATGAATACATGCTTAAATATAAAAATAAATCCTAATATTCTTTAGGATACATTTTCATAAGATTTATTCTAAGGTTTACTTGGGGACAAGTAAAGTTCAAGTGGGGGGATATTTGATGAACTCAAATAAGTACATTTTATTACCATCATTTATCCTATTAATTTGACTTGTTTTATTATACTATGTATGAGGATTGATACTTAATCGTTTACTTTTGTAATTCTCAGGTAAAAACAAGCATTTGGTGAAACTTGGCGATTTTGGACTAATTATGGGGCAAAACAAGCAAGAAGTTAAGAGTCTACCGAAATGTACAAGATCAAGACATTCTGCTCCAGATGCGCCGCATCTTGCTTATTACATACGGCGCATCACTATCAAGATTTCACCAGATACGATCCAAGATACAAAGGACATGCGCCGCATCTGATAATGGACATACGCCGCATCTTCTGGCGGTGTACGAATATTCCTGAATATATTAATCTTGGACCCCACGCGAAGTTAAGTCAATGCGCCGCATCTACTTATTAGATGCGCTGCATCTTACCCTCAGACATAAACTATAATACCCCAAAGACCAGACGAATTAAGAGTTCCGAAGTTCGACAGAAGACCGAAGTACAGAAACCCTAGGACGAATTCAGTCAAGGCAGCAGCACAAGACACACCTTGAACGAAGATACAAGAGCTATAAGAAGGTCTTGCATGTATTTAATTCATTAAGTAGTTTTTTTTATTGTGTTAGTAAACTTTAATTCATCAGGATTGGTGGCTTGTGTAATGTGACAACGGAAAGATTGCACTCCCTTAAAACTGCTTTCTCATTAATTAAAGTTTATATGTTGATGTCTTTGGTGACTTTTATTAGTGCATTGATAACCTCTGTGTCTAGCTGAGCGTTGATCGGGTCGCCATGCCTCTGCCCTCGCCTATTTATTAGAACGCCTATGCATTCTATCGTCTGTAGAAAAGTAGGAAGAAAGATAAATAGGATAGTCATAAGTAATCATTAAGGGTTTACTCGCCGATAAGATTAGAACCAACGAGAAAGGACTTAATCTCGGTGCGTTGCATCGAACTATACACTTCATATAAAACTAGCAATAAAACAAGTGACAAACTACTTATCTATTAAGACAGGTCTTCTTATTGTCTCGAGTATTTATCTGTGTATGTGTGTGCTACTTGCTGATTCGTGCCTATTAGTTTAGTTTATTATTTAATTGCAACCAATCGTGCCAGTCTCTCAGGCTGAAACCCCCTTGCGTTAGATTAGGTTGTATAGCTAACTTAATATATTAAAATACTGATTAGAATAACGAGATAATACGTTCCACTCTTAGTGATCGACACTCTACTTACCATTATATTCATACTGACCGGGTACACTGCACGTTAAGTGTGTGTGTTATTGATAAGTCGGCTAAATATAAATTTAAAACTTGAGTAGGCATTAATACTGCTAAACCGCAACGACACATCGCACGCATCAAGGATATTACCACCTTCCATGATGTCGGATGGTAATGGTTACGAACAAAGAAACGAAGAAAAAAGATAGACTAAAGAAAACCTAGAAAAATAAAATAAAAATCTCACTAGAAAGGAATCTAGTGAGTAGACCTAATAAAATAAAAATTCAACCTAAACAATAACTATTCCCCGGCAACGGCGCCAAAAACTTGATGCGTGGTTTTGCGACCTTACAACAGGTTTTACCTCTCGAGGGATCTCAAGAGGCTTGCAATCCCCACCAGGCAGTGTACCTGACCGATGTAGTATAGTGTAGTGGCAAGTACCGGGGGATTGATCATTCTCTAGGGGAATAGTATCGTTAGGATTGAAAAACTACTCTAATAGGTCTAAGGGTGAGGGAAGATTCTTTTTTGTATTTTTTATATTTTTATAAAAGCAAGTAAAATCTCGGGTTTTAAGGAGTGGGCGGAATTAGTTGCTAGTCAACTAACCCAAATAACTACAATTGCAAATAAAATAAAATAACTGAAAATAAAAAGGTTGTGGAACTTATATGGAGAGAAATGTGTTTACTTAGATTTCCTTACTCCCTAACTATCTTTTACCGGTTGATTAGTGTGTATTAATTGCGTGGATGACGGGTGTATTCCTTAATACCAATCGTGGGGTGGCGTACGTACTTCCCCAACTCTACAAGCTCCTACTTCACTCCTATGTCAAGCCGGCTAAGAAGCTCCTAACATGGGATCACTAGAATTCGCTCATGCATTAAATACAACCATAAAAACCTTAGTACGCATTGGTTCATGTTTCTTAAGACGTTCAAGCAAGTTACCGTATAGGAGGTTAGCCAGTTTTCTTAAGCCTAACATCGATAAACAATCATCCAATACAATTAATAACACACCAACAACCAATAATCAATAGTTAGGTTTCATTAGATCTAAGCAAACACAAGATAAATCTAGCCTAGCATGTTAAATAAAAGACAAGAACAAGATATAATCAAACAACACATAGACATATTGAATGATTAATTTATTACTTATCTTCAATTGAACATGGGAGATCCAAGGGTATAAAACCCTTAAAAGTAGCAGAAAAATCGTCTTAGGGTTTTTCCTCACAAAGTTTCACACTAATGACTAAAAATTATGAGAATATATATAGAAAATCAGATCTGACGGCGTCACGTTATAGAGCTGACGCCGTCACCTCGCCGCGGTTAGGGTTTCTTGATGGCCTTCTTGACGCCGTCCCCTTTTAATCATCCAAAATCCTCTCTGGCGCGTCAAGGGTTGACGGCGTCACAATGGTGCTTGACGCCGTCACAGGTACTTTTCCAGCCGATTTTGAGACTTTGTCGTTTTCTTCACTTTTATGCTCCAAAAACGTCCAAAATGCTTCCTTTTCCAGATTTCTTCTCCAAAGTACCTAAAATGACAAAAGGAACGATTTAGGGCAATATTTGATCACATAAATACGATTTAGGGCTTAAATGACCCCCAAAAAGCGGTACACTTTTCGCTTCATCAGACTCCATAAGACCCAGGGAAGATCGGATGGAGTCCACTGAAGAGTTGAGTCCCTGAATATTTGAGGATCTCAACACAGTTACCAGCTCAGTCAACTGAGAAGTTTGTTGCTAGTAAGTTTCTGAAGCCTGAAGAATTTTCTTGTTTAGCTCAGGGTCATCTTTCACTGACTCTTGAATAGTGTCAACGCTCTTTTGTAAGTTGGTGAGAGACTTGTTGAACATCTTAAAGTTGTAATCAAGATTTGTCAGTGAGAAGGAGATAGATGACTTGTGCTCATTTACATCATCATGATAGGATTCCACTGATTCCTTCAGGTTGACATAATGAACAGCTGCTTCAGTGTGCTGGTCAAACATTTCTTCAGTCAGACCTTGGAAGAGAGCCTTGTTGGTCTTGAGCAGGAACTTGACCAATTGTCTCTCAGTGAGAGGAAGAATGTTGTCATACTTGCTGAGGATGTTGTCAGTATCTGAAGAACCAGCAGCTTCAGATTCTGATTCTTCACTTGGATGTGGAGATGACTGATGTGATTGTTCAGGTTGTACATCAGTTTCCATATCCTCACCAGACTCAAAGATTTCTTCCTCACTCTCTTCCTTGAGCTCATTATCAGAATCTTCAGAATCAAGAAGAGCCTGAACATCCCCCATATACTCAAACTCAAAAAGGTTAACCGGCTCCTCCTCATAAAAGGACTTGCCTTGGTTTTGGCCAGGTCCTGACCCCGCCATAATAACTGATTTGGTTTTATCAGCCTGGCTAGTCATAATAACTGATTTCTCAGCCTGACTTTTGGGGGCAGTTCCTGAGAGACTGGATCCGCCTGAGGTGGTTGTGGGTTCCGTATCAGCGGGTGGTTTATATCCCTCTGAGTCTTTGTCCCCCTGAGCGCCTTCAACTACTGACGAGTGTTTTTCAGTAGTATCACTAGGCACCTTTTGTGATGGTTGGTGGTCCCCCTTCCTATCAAGGTTGTACTGCCCTTTTGGGGATTTAGGGTCCTTGACTCCCTTGGGTCTTGACTGTGATTTGTCAGTACCTTCATCGGGATGTGATTAGGTGTCGGTCCCCTTCTCAGTTGAGTAATGTTGCCCAACCAAGGATATAGGACCCTTTTCTCCCTCAGGCTCTGATTGTGATTTATCAGTGCCTTCATTAGGATGTGAATGGGTTGAGGTTCCTGATTCCAATGACTTGTTTATGTCAGTGAAATAATGAGGAAGAAGGGGTTTGCCCGAGGACACTGAGGATGATTGCTCAGTACCCTCCGTTTGCCTTTGTTTTGTGGTCAGGGGGGTCTCTGTAGTGGGTGTCTCAGAGGTCTGGGCCACATTCAACCCTTTTTTAAGGTTGAGTTGGTTCTGGGCATCAGTCTCAGTGGCGAGTGGTTTGGGTTTAACCACCTTACTGGACTGACCCTTCTTTGTCTTCTTCACCTTCTTTGTAGGTGAAGGTACTGGAGAAACAGCGTTCTCCCCCTGAATAACCTCTTGCATGTAGTTAGTCAGGGCAATGGGTTGTACCTCAGTGATGTCACTAGTGAAATTGGTCTTATGTAAGACGTCAGGTTTCATACCTAAGACGTCAGGCCTCACATAGTCAGAACCAAGAAGGTCCTGAAGCACGCAGGAAATAAACCTAGGATAAGACAAGTATTTTTGCCTAGATTTTCTTGAGAGCTTAGCAACAAGGTCACGGAAGATAATACCTCCGATATCTATTTTTCTACCCTCCAAGAGACTGAACAACATCAATTGTTGTGATGAGTTCAATTGCTCAGTGGAGGATTTATTCCCCCCAAGGACCTGAATGACGAATGTCATCAGGATCCTCCAGACTGGGTGGAACCAGGTTTTGACAATTGGAGCCTTTTCTAATAAGGCTCCAGCGGACTCCTTAGGACGTTTAGGGTCATGGGGTCCTAAGAATATCAACTCTCCTTTGACCTCTTGGTCAGTAGGATTGGGCTCAAAAGCCTCAGCAAAATCAAGACCAGTGGCCTTGATGAAGTCATTGTAACCCAGGGAGAGGGTCCTTTTCCCATTCATCACTGTGAAAGTGATGATGGATTCTTTGGTGTCTTTTGGGCAGGTAGCCACAACAGTACACCAGAATTCCCTCAAGTAGTCATGGTAGATGACTGAGGGGGTTTTGGTAAATGCTTTTGCAAGAAAACAGTTTTGAAGATATTTCATCACATTCTTGTAAGCATGGAACTTTTGTGGATAGGAAAAGTTTCCCACCACATTGTTCTTGGTGAGGTCTACACCCTCCAATGCGAAATCCACATTAGGGGCGTATGTCACAGCTTTAGAAGAAGCCATATTTGTTGGTAAGTCTGGGTAACAAAGATGGTTGGGATTTCTTAAAGCTAAGAACACACACACTATTAGTTTTGAGAAAAAATGGGCAGAATTTGCTTAAAATTTCTAATAGACGTGTGTGTTGTTATTTTGGTTGGGGTATTTATAGGGAAGTGAAGTGGAGGGTTTTTTAGGCATTAAGCGGATTTTATTTATACAAAAATAATTTTTGGAAACTGTTTTGAATAAATGTTTTGGGATCCGCATTTAATGCCACCACTCCACTTTCCTTGGTTTTGCGCAACAGTCAAGGTGAACAGTTGAGCAGTTCTGCAAAAGTGTAATTTGCAGAGATGAGTCATCACATATCTTTAATGTGATTGGAGAGGCATTTAATGCCAAGTGGGAATGTGGGGGCCCAGAGGTGGAAGCCAGAAAGGCAAAAGGAACAAATATTCTTAAATTAAATATGAGTTCAGTTACCAACCTCGGACATTTACTAACTAGATACTTAGAGCATTTAAGTTAGTATTTAATGTCTCTTGAAGACTCTGAATGACTTTTCATTCAGTGAACCTGATTGTCAGGACTTGGGTTTAGTCACTGATGGTTCTAATGTTCAGGAATTTGGGTTTAATTCCTGAGGTTCAAGGGTTCAGGAACTTGGGTTTAGTTCCTGAGGACCAAGAATTCAGGAACTTGGGTTTAATTCCTGAGGGTTAAGGGTTCAGGAACTTGGGTTTAGTTCCTGAAGTTTAGTGACCTTTCTCACTGAAGAACACATTGAGTCAGGGATTCAGAATTTACACATATTTGGATGGAGTCAATCAGTGGACTGATTCTCAATATCCAACATTCCTAGTTCAGCTTTCAGTCTGGTGAAAGTTGGTTCATCCAATGGCTTGGTGAATATATCAGCTAGCTGATATTCAGTAGGAATGAAGTGTAATTCAATTTCACTATTCATGACATGGTCCCTGATGAAGTGATATCTAATATCAATGTGTTTTGTTCTCTGATGAAGAACAGGGTTATTTGAGATGGCAATTGCACTTGTGTTATCACAAAAGAGGGGAACCATCTTGTACTGAATTCCATAGTCACTGAGTTGACTTTTCATCCAGAGTACATTTGCACAACCACTTGCTGCTGCAACATATTCAGCTTCAGCTGAGGACATGGCAACTGATTGTTGCTTCTTAGCACTCCAACAGACTAGTTTTCCACCAAGAATTTGGCAAGAGCCTGAGGTGCTTTTTCTGTCCATGTTGCATCCAGCATAGTCAGAATCTGAGTATCCTTTAAGATCAAGGCCTGAACATTTTGGATAATATAATCCAAGGTTTGGAGTACCTTTCAGGTACCTGAATATCCTTTTCACAGCAGTGATATGAGTCTCTCTTGGGTCAGATTGATATCTGGCACATAAGCAGGCTGAGAATTGGATATCAGGCCTTGATGCAAGTAAATACATCAGTGATCCTATCATTCATCTAAAAAGAGTTTGATTCACTAGTTTACCAGTAAGATCAGGACCAAGGTTGTTTGGGGGTACCATGGGAGTCTTGACTGAGGCACAGCCACTGAGCTCATACTTCTTCAGTAGGCTTTTGACATACTTCTCTTGACTGATAGAGGTTCCTTTATCAGTCTGCTTGATTTGTAGACCAAGGAAGTAAGTCAGTTCTCCCATCATGCTCATTTCAAATTTCTTTGCCATTAGTTTTTCAAACTGTTTGCAAAGTTTATAATTTGTTGAGCCAAAGATGATGTCATCAACATACACTTGTACAAGTATGACATCATTATTTGTCTTGTAGATAAACAATGTGTTGTCTATCTTGCCTCTGACAAATTTGTTTTGGATCACGAAGGCTGAAAGAGCCTCATACCATGCCCTGGGAGCTTGTTTCAGTCCATAAAGGGCTTTGTTAAGCTTGCAGACATGGTCAGGAAACTCATGGCTTTCAAATCCAGGAGGTTGCTGAACATAAACTTCTTCTTTCAGTGAGCTATTTAAGAATGCACTTTTAACATCCATTTGGTATACCTTGAAGTTCATGTATGTAGCAAAAGCAAGGAAGATCCTGATGGCTTCCATCCTTGCTACTGGTGCAAATGTTTCTTCATAGTCAATGCCTTCTTGTTGATTATAGCCTTTGGCTACAAGTCTGGCTTTATTTTTAATGACTATGCCATTTTCATCAGATTTGTTTTTAAATACCCATTTCATGTCAATGACTGAAACATCTTCTGGACATTTGACCAAGGTCATTACCTTGTTTCTGTCAAATTGTTCCAGTTCATCATTCATGGCTTGAACCCAACTTGGATGTTTTAGTGCTTCCTTAACACTTTTGGGTTCAATTGTGGAAATGAAGTCCACAAATAGGCATTCATTGGCTGAGGATGCTCTCAGTTCAGCAGCCATGCTTCTTGTGAGTATGCCTTCAGTAGCCTCACCAATTATATTGACAAGTTCTATATCCTGAGACCTAGTCCAACTGTCCTGAGGTCTTGGAAACTGATTAGAACTTGTAGAGGCCTGATGGGTAGGATCAGGATCAGACACATGATGTTCTTCAGCATCTTGAGTGTCTGAGTGGGTTGACTCATCACTGAGATTGTTTAGTGCCTGAGCACTTTGTACTGACTGAATGAATTCATCAGTATTTTGTGCTTCAATAAACTCAGTGATGGTTGGGTAAGGAAGGTTGTGGGGAATGATGTAATAGGAGATGTCAGCATTTGCATGGTACTGAGTGGAAGGACCATTATCAGCATGATGTTCATCAGGAGGGTATCTTGAATATTCATCAATACCTGTCTCTTCCACTGAGTTGTTAGAGACACTGATTGCATCAGTGCTCTCATCAAAGGTAACATGAAATGTTTCCTTAGCATGCTGTCTCCTAGTGTTGAACACCCTGAAGGCCTTTGAGACAAGGGAGTATCCTAGGAAGTATCCATCATCAGCTTTGGCATCAAATTTTCCTATGTGATCCTTGTTATTATGAATAAACACAGGACACCCAAAGACATGAAAGTAGCTGATGTCAGGGATTCTTCCCTTGAATAACTCATAAGGAGTTTTGCTATGTCTCTTGACAATGATGGATCTGTTTTGTGTGTAACAGGCAGTCTTTACTGCTTCAGTCCAAAAGTGTTTGGAAAGGACTGATCCATTTAGCATTGTCCTAGCTGCTTATATGAGTGTTCTATTTTTCCTTTCAGCCACCCCATTTTGTTCAGGTGTGTAGGGTGAGGAAAATTTTTGTGAGATGCCTTTCTCATCACAGAAACATTCAAGTTCATAATTTTTGAACTCTGTTCCATTGTCAATCCTAATCTATTTGACTTTGATGTCATTCTGACTTTCAATGTTCCTGACAAAGGACATAATTGTTTCAGCTGCCTAACTCTTTTTGATCAGGAAGTATACCCAAGTGTATCTTGAGTATTCATCCACAATGACCAGAGTATACTTCTCATGGTTAATGGATCTAGGACTAATTGGTCCAAATAGATCCATATGGAGAAGATGAAGGCAGTTCCTGTTGACATAAATAATGCCTAAAAACATTATTCATATCTCTATGTTTTAATGATCACAAAATATAAACTCATTAAACATAAACTTATCAAATAAACAAGTATTTAGTTGTAAATATTCACTTCTACAACTTAATCACTTAAGGTATGAATAAACAAGTGCTTAATGCATTATATGATCAAAGGAACATTTTCTTAATAACTAGATTTTTTATAAAACATCAAAAACATTTTATATATTTTTGAAAAACATTTTTGGCATTAAATAAAAATGTTTAATCTTTTATAAAAATATGAATTCAAATTTTTAACCAAAATCAGTTAAAATGTTCCAGAAAAACCTTCCCCACAAAAGGACAAAATTGGCCAACGGACAGAAGGGGCGGCCCCCTTAATTTTACTAGGCGGCCCCCTTAATTATTAAGGGGACCGCCCCCGCTCCAGTAGACCTCCAACTGTCCAATTTTTCTCCTATAAATACCAGCCTTCTCCTGGACTTTTACTCACCTTTTGCACACTAAAACTTTCTGTTTTAAATCACATTTCATATCTTCAAAATCCTTTGATCATATAATCTTAAGCTTTGGTTTCTAAGTGATCCAAGCTTCCTCCATTCAAGTGCAAAAGAAGAATACTCCTTCAACAACTAAAGAAGAAGTATTGCAACTTAGATACCTAAGTTGTTTGTGTCATCACATATATTTGTATATAAGTTGTGTATTGTTATTAGATAGTTGTGTGTATATTTATTTGGGATAGGTTAGTGTGTAAGTAGAGAAGTTGTGTTGTTAAGGTGTGTAAGTAGTGAAGGTGTGAAGAAGTAGTAGTGAACATAGGTTGTGGTTAGTCGTGAAGTGTCGTGAAGAAGTTGTGAAGAAGTCGTGAAGAAGTCGTGAACTAGTCGTGAAGAAGAAGGTGTGATTAAGTCGTGTTTAAGGTGTGAGATTGGTTCTAGCTACGATTAGAACTCGACATCTAGCTTTGTGTCGTTAAGCCAGTGTAAGCTAAAGTTGTGTAAAGGTTTTCTCCGCCATAAGGGAGCTTGTTGACATAGTGAAGAAAACTCTCGAGTTAGGTGCTCGGGGAGTGGAGTAGGGCAAGGAAGGTGTCCTTGTAGCCGAACCACTATAAATCTCTTGTCTCTCGGTTAGATCTTTCCATCTCTAGCTTTCATTTTATTTTATTACCTTACTTGCATTACTTAGTTATATTTACTTATATACGTATTGTTCATATTGTTCAAGAATTGAGATCACATAAATTCGAATCTAAGTTTTAAAAAGAAAATAAAGTTTTCACAATAAATTATTAAAAGGGCATAAAACTATTCAACCCCCCTTCTAGTTTTCCACAATTGGTATCAGAGCCAGGTGAAACAAGATTTTTAAAATTAACTGTATTTTAAAACTTGAAACGATCTATGGAATCTTTAAAATATTTAGAAGGGCAATCTATGCAAAGACCACCACTATTTGAAAGTGATGGTTTTCTTTATTGGAAAAATAGATTCGAAACTTATGTGAAATCAAAGGATCTTGATCTTTGGCATGTTATTACCTATGGTGATTTTCCCCCTATTCAATATAATATCCAAACTAAAATAGATGAAATTGTACCTTTTGAAAAACAAAATGATGATTTAAAAAGGAAACTAGCAAAAAATAATGAAGCTAAAATGGTCATTTATAATGCGTTACCACGCAAAGAATATGAAAGAATTTTTATGTGTCAAACCGCAAAAGAAATTTGGGATTCTTTACTAATCACTCACCAAGGTAATAGTCAAGTCAAAGATAATAAAATAGATCTTCTTGTGCAACAATATGAACAATTTACAATTCCTGAAGAGGAATCTATTGATAATGCATTTGCTAAATTTAACACAATCATCACAAGTTTAAAAGCACTTGATGAGACTTTTTCTAGCAAAAATTGTGTAAGGAAATTTCTTAGGGCATTACATCCAAAATGGCGCGCGAAGGTCACGGCGATTGAAGAATCAAAGAACTTGATGACGTTATCACTTGATGAGCTTATTGGCAACTTAAAGGTCCATGAAGAAATTATAAAAAGGGACTCGGAAACGGTCAAGAGCAAGAAAGAGCAAATCAAGTCTCTCGCTCTAAAAGCCAAAAAGGAACTTAGTGATGATGATGATTCAAGTGACGAGAGTGAAGACGAAGAATATGCAAAGGCCGTTAGAGAATTCAAGAAATTCTTCAAGAGACGAGGAAGATTCACGAGACAACCACGAGATGAAAGAAGATCGCTACAAAGAAATAGAAATGATAACTACGGGAAAAGAAAGTGCTTTAGATGTGGAAGTCAAAACCATCTCATTGGCGAATGTCCAAAGCCACCGGGTTATGATTACGAAAGCGCATTTGTTAGTGGAACATGGAGCGATAGCGACAAAGATGAAGCAGACAAAGCAAAAGACGAAAAGTGCCTTGTAGCTCAAGCCACCGATGAAATATGTCTAGGAATAAATTTGGAGCCCGACGAATGGATTAAGGATAGCGGATGCTCGAAGCACATGACGGGAAACCGGAAGCTATTCTCCTCCTACAAGGCATACAACGGAGGTAACGTTATTTTCGGTAGTGATTTTCGTGGAAAAATCATTGGCAAAGGTACGATCTCTCAAGACTCCCTAACTATTGAAAATGTTGAGCATGTAGATAACTTAACATATAACTTGCTTAGTATAGGACAAATATGCGATAATAAGTGTAGGGTTACTTTTACAAGTAAAGATAGCGAAATAGTTAAGGACGGAAAGGTCATAGGTAGAGGAGTTAGGAAAGGTGGCGTATATGTTATGAAACTAGGAAATAAACCGGAAGATAAAATATGTCTAGCAACCTTAGATGAAAACTCTACATTGTGGCATAGAAGATTAGGTCACGCAAATATGCAATAAATACAATCCCTAGCCTCTAAAGAATTAGTTAGAAACTTGCCTAACCTAAGATATGACCAACACTTTTGCGATGCATGTAAAATAGGAAAGCAAGCACATGCTAGTCACAAAGCTAAGAATATAGTCTCCACTACTAGATGCCTAGAATTATTACACATGGACCTTTTTGGTCCAACCGCTGTGCGAAGTTACGGAGGTAATCGTTATACCTTAGTAATTGTAGATGACTATTCACGATACACGTGGACTAGTTTTTTAAGTGATAAAACCGAAGCCTTTAATAAATTTGAAATATTTAGTAAAATGATTCAAAATAAATTAGGATGTTCTATAGTATCAATTAGGACGGACCATGGTCGGGAATTTGATAATGAAGTGCAATTCGGAAAATATTGTGATTTAAATGGGATATCTCACAATTTCTCCGCTCCTCGCACTCCACAATCAAATGGGGTAGTAGAAAGAAAGAATCGAACCTTACAAGAAATGAGTAGAACAATGCTAAATAAACAATCTATCCCACAAAAATTTTGGTGCCATGCCGTAGATACATCAACATATATAATAAATAGAGTCTCAATTAGGAGAATATTAGGAAAAACCCCATATGAGTTATTAAGAGGTAGAAAACCTAATCTAAATTACTTTAGGGTATTCGGGAGCAAATGTTTTGTTCTCAATACAAAAGATTACCTTACTAAGTTTGATCCTAAGTCGTACGAAGGAATCTTTCGAGGGTATCCACAAAATAGTAAAGCATACATAATACTTAACAAACACACTATGAAAGTAGAAGAGTCCTTAAATGTAACATTTGATGAAACTCCACCACCACCTAAGACATTGCCCCTAGAAGATGATGACCTAGTTGAAGAAGAAGCTATTAAGGTTAGTAAAATTAAACCCTTAGGTGATGATAATGAAGATATAATATTAGGTGAAGACGAAATAGTTAATGTTAAGGAATCTAAATCACACCCGTTAGATAATATAATAGGAAACTTAAATCAAAGAACCCTTAGATCATAAGCTCAAGATAAAAATAACTTCTTTTGTTTCCTATCAACTATAGAACCTAAAAATATAAATGAGGCATTAAAAGATGAAAGTTGGGTTATGGCTATGCAAGAAGAACTAAATCAATTTAAGACTAATGACGTTTGGGAACTAGTCCCAAATCCCATGAACATGACCATCATAGGAACTAAGTGGGTTTATAGAAATAAGTTAGATGAAAATGGAATAGTTACTAGGAACAAGGCTAGGTTAGTTGCCCAAGGATATAATCAACAAGAAGGAATAGATTATGACGAAACTTATGCCCCCGTAGCTAGATTAGAATCTATAAGAATACTACTTGCCTATGCATGCGCCCTAGATTTTAAGTTATTTCAAATGGACGTGAAAAGTGCATTCCTTAACGGTTTTATCAATGAGGAGGTATACGTGGCACAACCTCCAAGATTCATTGACTTCGCAAAACCTGATTATGTTTATAAACTCAAGAAAGCTTTATATGGACTCAAACAAGCTCCCAAGGCTTGGTATGATCGATTAAAGGCATTTCTTATTAAACATGATTATTCCATGGGAATGGTAGATAACACTCTTTTCACGAAAAAGAAAATCCCAAATCTCATCATTGTCCAAATATATGTCGACGACATTATATTCGGATCGACTTGTCAGGATATGTGTGATGAATTCGCCAAAATTATGCATGATGAGTTTGAGATGAGTATGATGGGTGAACTTAATTTCTTCCTAGGATTACAAATAAAACAATTAGAAGATGGAATATTTTTTAATCAATCTAAGTACATTAAGGAAATGCTTAAGAAATTTGGATTAGAAGACGCTAAGCCCATGAAGACACCAATGTCTAAGGAAGTAAAACTCACAAGAGATGAAGAGGGTGAGTCCGTAGAAAACACTAAGTATAGAGGAATGATAGGTAGTTTACTATACTTAACGGCAAGTAGACCGGATATCATGTTTAGTGTCTGCCTTTGTGCTCGCTTTCAAGAGGATCCCAAAACCTCTCACCTAGAAGCGGTTAAGTGTATCTTCCGATACATTAAAGGCACTATACACTTAGGATTATGGTATCCTAAGGGATCGGGCATAGAAACCATCGTCTATGCGGATTCGGATCATGCGGGAGACTACGTGGATAGAAAAAGCACTAGCGGAATTTGCACGTTAATGGGATGTTGTCTAACATCTTGGTTCTCGAAGAAGCAAACCACTCTTGCTATTTCTACCACAGAAGCCGAATATGTAAGCGCTGGAAAGGCATGTCAACAAGCACTATGGATGAAACAAGCTCTCGTAGATTATGGCATTAGGTTAGATGACGTCCCAATTATGTGTGATAATAAAGGTGCTATAGATTTAAGTAAGAATCCCGTTCAACACTCTAGGACTAAACATATAGAAATACGCCACCACTTCCTCCGCGATAACGTTCAAAAAGGAAACATATCTATAGAAAAGGTTGCATCGGAAGATAACTTAGCAGACATATTCACTAAGCCCCTTAAGCGTGAACTCTTTAACCACTTACGTTTAGGCCTAGGAATGATGGAACAAATTGATTGAATTTTCTGCAAAATTTTTTTTCCAGATGGGCGGACCCCTTCATCTGACTGTAAAATTTTTTTTGTTTCCTCTCATCTGAGTCTAGGAATCTGTTTTGCACAAAATAAAAGATTGGGATATTTCTTTGCATAAACATATTTATAAACAAAACCCAATCTATTTTCTACAAATCATTCTCACATCTAGGAAAACACATTTTTCTTACATTGTTGAATAATGCTAAAAACATTTTTTCATGCATAAAGATCTCACATGAATTGTCAAAGTATATAATCTAATATATACATCTTTGATATTCATATATTGAGCAAAATCAAATCAAGGAGACCTTGGATTGTTTCTTAGGAAATTTTTGCATTTAGGAGTCAAAACAATCACATCTCCACATTTGTTGCATATAGGCACACACTAGAACAAGCTTATTAATCACATCCTCACAATTGTTCCATCACCTATTCCCCATTAGTTTCTAGTGCCTTTGCTTCATTACCCTTGCCTTAGATGATTAGATTCCTTAATTCTCTTAATTGCTAGACATTAATTATTGCTTGCTTATTCATTTGTCTTATATGCCATGCATGCTTAATATGTTTTTCTATTGCCTCAAAGAGTGGGACTTGCCTAAAACCAAAAGCTCAAAACATAGCCATCCTCACCTATTTCTGCAGAAAAACCCATTTCTGGAACCCAGAAAGGTACCAGATGGGCGGCCCCCTTAATTCATAAGGCGGCCCCCTTAATTATTAAGGGTACCGCCCATAATTAAGGGGACCGGCCATCTGCTGGACGGGTTCAGAGAATCTTTTTCTGCTTTTTAGCCCATTTGATCCTATACTTCCCCAAATTCACAAACACATTTTGTCCTAATCACCCAACAAGCCTATTCATTCCTAAACAACACAAATTCTCCACTATAAATAACCCCATATCTCACCACATTCAATCATCTCATCATGTCTTCTTCAATCAACCCAAAACCTAAAACCTCTAAGCTAGCAAGGATGACCTTAAAACCCGGGTGGAAAAGAAAACCTAACCCTCACCACAAGCCCATCACAACTAGACAACCAACACCTCCATCATCATTCATCCCCAACTACTCTCCAAGATCACAACCTCACTCCATTGAACCATTTCACAAACCCTACCATTTTGGCCAAACATCCACATTCATTCCAAACTACTCACCTAAACCTCAAACCAACTTCAATGGAATACTTGAAAACCCTCATCACCTTGGTCAAACATCAAACCTTTCACCCCAATACCATCCATTTCCACCAAATAAGCAAATCCCCATTCATGAAAGACAAAAGCTTCATGAAGAGATTAACCAAATCCATGATCTTAATGATCTCCTTGCTATGCACCTCACACAACGCAACAAGGGACAACCTCCATCCTCACCTTACTCAAATTGCCTACCCCACTCTCTTAACTTGGATCAAGTTACAAACCACACCCACTATTGCCCTTGTTGCATCTTCCTTCAAAAACAAATCCTCCACCTAAGTGAAGATATTTCTTGGATCGAATATCTACTCACTCGTCCCTATCTCATTCCTCCACTACAACGATATAACATCAATGGATCCGCTCCATTTCCCTCACCATCACATAACTAAAACCCATCCACATGCTTTCCGCCTCAAAATAAAATCCCTCACCCTTTTGTGTTGTAAGCAAGTCCAATCGCTCTCTTTGGCAATATGAGAAGCATTAGTATTTCTAATTTTGTTGTAATCATTATGTTTCAAGTATTTTATGTAATGTAATGATGATTCATATTTTATATGATCATCTTGAATGTATTAGTTGGTTGTTCTAAATATTTTTGCTATGTATATGTATCTTGTGTCTCCTAACTTGTTTTTGCAGCCAAGATTTCCATAGCTCGTCTCCTTGGTGCCCTCGAACGAGAGGGAGTAACCATCAAGGGGGAGTTCTCGTCCCGACAAATTTTGTTTCTAAAACTTGTCGGCATAACCTTTTTGATTCTACAAAAAGGGGGAGAAGTGAATGTAAACTCACTAAATACTTGTCCAAAAATAAATTTTTGGATTTAATAAGTTTAAGTTTTGTAATCATCAAAAAGGGGGAGATTGTTGACATAAATAATGCCTAAAAACATTATTCATATCTCTATGTTTTAATGATCACAAAATATAAACTCATTAAACATAAACTTATCAAATAAACAAGTATTTAGTTGTAAATATTCACTTCTACAACTTAATCACTTAAGGTATGAATAAACAAGTGCTTAATGCATTATATGATCAAAGGAACATTTCTTAATAACTAGATTTTTTATAAAACATCAAAAACATTTTATATATTTTTGAAAAACATTTTTGGCATTAAATAAAAATGTTTAATCTTTTATAAAAATATGAATTCAAAATTTTAACCAAAATCAGTTAAAATGTTCCAGAAAAACCTTCCCCACAAAAGGACAAAATTGGCCAACGGACAGAAGGGGCGGCCCCCTTAATTTTACTAGGCGGCCCCCTTAATTATTAAGGGGACCGCCCCCGCTCCAGTAGACCTCCAGCTGTCCAATTTTTCTCCTATAAATACCAGCCTTCTCCTGGACTTTTACTCACCTTTTGCACACTAAAACTTTCTGTTTTAAATCACATTTCATATCTTCAAAATCCTTTGATCATATAATCTTAAGCTTTGGTTTCTAAGTGATCCAAGCTTCCTCCATTCAAGTGCAAAAGAAGAATACTCCTTCAACAACTAGAGAAGAAGTATTGCAACTTAGATACCTAAGTTGTTTGTGTCATCACATATATTTGTATATAAGTTGTGTATTGTTATTAGATAGTTGTGTGTATAATTATTTGGGATAGATTAGTGTGTAAGTAGAGAAGTTGTGTTGTTAAGGTGTGTAAGTAGTGAAGGTGTGAAGAAGTAGTAGTGAACATAGGTTGTGGTTAGTCGTGAAGTGTCGTGAAGAAGTTGTGAAGAAGTCGTGAAGAAGTCGTGAACTAGTCGTGAAGAAGAAGGTGTGATTAAGTCGTGTTTAAGGTGTGAGATTGGTTCTAGCTACGATTAGAACTCGACATCTAGCTTTGTGTCGTTAAGCCGGTGTAAGCTAAAGTTGTGTAAAGGTTTTCTTCGCCATAAGGGAGCTTGTTGACATAGTGAAGAAAACTCTCGAGTTAGGTGCTCGGGGAGTGGAGTAGGGCAAGGAAGGTGTCCTTGTAGCCGAACCACTATAAATCTCTTGTCTCTCGGTTAGATCTTTCCATCTCTAGCTTTCATTTCATTTTATTACCTTACTTGCATTACTTAGTTATATTTACTTATATACGTATTGTTCATATTGTTCAAGAATTGAGATCACATAAATTCGAATCTAAGTTTTAAGAAGAAAATAAAGTTTTCACAATAAATTATTGAAAGGACATAAAACTATTCAACCCCCCCTTCTAGTTTTCCACAAAGATGTAGGCAGTTCCTGATGGAAAAGTTGGTTTTGGTTTTAAAGGATGCTCTGTGATGTTTACCTTTTTCACAAGCTGAGCATGGTTTATCCTTTGAAAACACAAGAGATGGTAAGCCAAGGACCTTGTTTTGTTTTACAAGGTTGTTTATGTTTTTGAAGTTCAGGTGGGAGAGTCTCTTATGCCAAAGCCAGTTGAGAGTATCAGTGGCCTTGGTAAAGAGACAAGTTCCATTCTGAGTCAGACTGGACATGTCTAACACATAAACATCATGTCTTCTTGGTGCAATAAGGACAACTTCCTTATTAGCATTGAAGATGATTCCTTGTTTAGACCATTTACATAAGCTATCCTAGTAAAGACTATACCATTGCAGTTTACTGAACCATAACCTTCAGTGAGACATGATGAGTTATCAGCAAATATCACTTTGGGTCCTGATTCATCCACATACTTGTGCAGATACTCCTTCACACCAGTCATGCTCCTTGAACATCCACTATCTAGATGCCAAACAGGATCCCTGGCATGTTTCTGCACAAATGGTAAACTGGGTCAGTTCTTTCTAGGACTCCACTTCTTGGAGGGCTTAGCTTTGAGGGTCTTATTAACATTTTCAAGTGATTTATGGTCAGTGGTGGAGTGGACTGAGCTACCACATATTATGCATTTGATTGCTGATGTAGACTCAGTGGACTGAGAGGCTGACTTTGTCATACCTCTATTGGCCTGAATGGCCTTACCACGTCCTGAGGTGTTATGAGTGGAACTTCCACTATTTTCACAACAATTGTCAATTTGACAATCCTTAGGATGGTGGTCATTGAACCCACAGTAAGGGCAAGGTGCAAAAGGCTTTGCCTTTTGTTTCTGTTTCTGTTTAGAATCAGAAGGATAGTTTAAAGACTGAGCTTTAAGACTTGCCATGTTTGATGTGACTGAATGTGTTTTGTGATCAGAGGTCCTGTGATCATCCTTTTTGCAAACCATACAATAAAGGATTTTATAGCAATCGTCAGTGACATGATTGGTATAGTTACACAGTTCACATCTTTTAAGGGGTTTTGAGGGTTTTGGTTTGGTCTTTGAGGATGTTGGTTTTTGTTCCTTTTTGGATTGAGAAGATTTCTCTAAAGATGCAATCTTCTCACCAAGCTTCCTGACCATTTCAGCCAATTGATCAAATTTTGAGTCAGGGCTTAGAGTTGTTACTTCAGAAGGGACTGAAGTTGATGAGTCATGAGTATTTACTGAGACTTCAAGGGTTGGTCTCTTCAGGAAGGTTGTTCCCATTCCTGATCTCTCCTTTGGAGAGTGTGGTGAGAAGACTATTGGTGGGAGGAATACGTTTGGTGCAGCACCATGAAGGGTATTCAGTGGAGGAAGTGGTGGGTATGATTCTGATTCAGACTTATTCACAGACTCAGTATTACTGAGTTGTTCAGTGAGTTCAAGCTTACTGATTTGTTCAGTAAGTCCAAGCATATTTTTCAAAGCCTGACTTTCAGGAAGCAAGATCTTTCCAGTCTCAAAGTTTGGTAACTTACTGACTGGGTTGTCCCTGACAATCCAGTTAGTAGACTTGGGAAGCATTTCTTGCTCAAAAGATATGCCAGCTGGAACAAAGGTTAATTCACTGTGACTCACATTGGGATCAACCATAAGAGGGTCAATTCCAATGGTTTTCTGAGAGCTTAATCCCACAGTGTCAAATACCTTGGGGTTCTTTTTGGTCCAGCCTTGGATGATAGCTTTTTCTTTGTTAAGTTTAGTTTGTAGGGCTTGGTTTTGTTTCAAAATTTCAGTGTTCTGAATTTGTAGAGTTATTGTTTCTAATTTGGCTTGCTTTAGTACAAGCAATTCATCTCTACATTTATTCAATTCTGACACCTTGTTATATTTTGAACACATGTTAAGCCTTTGTTCCTCAACAAATTTAAGATCTACACAAATATAATTCATGTAAGACTGCCAATCAGAATCATCATCCATAGAAAGTAAAGTGTTTACCTTCTTCATGGTGATGTTTACCCACTCTCCATTCCTTGCATGGCTTTTCCCAACAGCCACCTGATCACCTTCAGAGAGTGCCATCAGTGCACTCACTCTAATTTCCTCATCTGAGGAGACCTCTTCTTCATCCCAATCATAGGCTTCAGCAACTAAAACCTTGTTCTTTGCCTGAACAGGTTTGGATGTTTGAGCAGCCTGAGACATAGAGGGACTAGTTTCAAGAATTGCAAGTTTAGCCTTGGCTTTCCTATATTTTGCTTCAAAGTCTTTTTGACCCTTGTTTTGAAATTGTTGGGTCGACTGAAACATTCTAGGTTGAAACTTGCTAGTTCATGAGGAACTATTTCCTGAAAATTTGTAAGAGGGTTCTGAGGTGGTTTTAGAATAACAGTCCCTAGCAAAATGACCCTTTTTACCACAATTAAAGCATTCAGTGGTTTCATTTGCTTTTCCTTTAGAAAAGTAGGACTGGTTTCTTTTGATGAAACATTTTGAACTAGCAAGGAGTGCCCTCTCTTGGAATTCCAAGTTTAGATCTTTTAGGTACTCATCACTAGTCCTTTCATCAATTTCATCCTCAGAATCCTCTTGAAAGTCCTGCACAAAACCATTAGTATAAAAAGCAGTTGATATGGGTGTGGAGGTTAAGGCCTTTTTGGACTCAAGAGCTTTTGAGTCAGGATATCTCCTTGAGATCAAGTTGTCCTCATAGACAAATTTCCCATAGATTTCAGGGAGCTCAAGGGTCTGAATGTGATTAGCATTCCTCAGGCCTTGTGAGAAGTTTAGCCACTTCTCAGGGAGACTGTTGACAAAGCCAACATTTGTCTCATGCTTAGATAATACTACGCCATCATTTGATAGTTCGTTTATCAAAGTCTTGTATCTGGTATAAGTCTGAGAGAGACTTTCAGAGTCTTTTGCCCTGAAAGTATTATACTTAAGTTTCAGGTCCATGACCCTGTTTTCCTTGGTATCTGAGGGGCCCTCAAAGCTATTAACCAAGTCATCCCAAGTTTGCTTAGCTGTTAAACAGTTGATGATTGATTCCATTATATCGTCAGGAAGACAAGATATAAGGATGCTTTTAAGGCGCTGGTCTTGATTGACCACCCTCCTCTCATCAATGGTCCATTGTACCTCAGGCTTGTTTAGCCCTGCAGCAGTCTTAGGGACAAATGGGTTATCCCTGATACAGGTGATATAGTAAGGTTCCATACCAGTTAAATAGCAAATCCTACATTTTTTCCATTTGCTAAATTTTCCAGCTTCTAGTCTGGGTGCAACAGCAGAATAGCTGCCACCCTTTTTATTGACCATCTGGGGTACATTAATATCAGCCATAGTAGGATTTTGGTTTTAAAAACCTTGAGCACTCTTGGTTAGTTTTGAAAGATTTTATAAACCAAAGGCTCTGATACCACTTTTTGTTCCCTTAACACGCTTAGAGTTAACTAGAAAGTTAATCAAATCGTGTTTATGACTAATACAATATTGTGATTAATTCTAACAGATTAATGAAAACGTAAAAGTAAAAAACACACAAGTATTTTTCAACGTTTAAATTCTTATTAGAAATGAATCAAATAATCTATTACCCAAGTGTTTTGCGGAACAAACACTTGGGATTGAACAGACAAGGTATGGTGGTGTCTCCTATCTAAACTCAAGCTTTGCTTTGAGTGGTAACAAATTGACCCACTGAGCTATCTCAGGGATACGTTACTCTTTGTAGGAGAGAAGTTGCTTTGTAAAAGTCTAAGCTTTCAATGTACAAAACACACACAACTTCTCTCCTTTTGAACCTATTTATACACAAGTATAAAAGAGTAAAAGTGATTAAAAAACTACAACTTGTTGAAGCAAGCGTGTCTGACAATTACAACAGTAATTGTCATTTCCAAGAACCAATGAGAATGGACTATAAAGTCTTTAGGAGTGGTTGGTCTGACACTGCATAACTTTTAGCCTTCTTAGGGAAAGTTTCTTCCTGACAAGATAAGATTTGATCTTATCTTAAACTCTTCCCAGATCTTCCCGCCTTTCTTTCAGGCGTTGAGTTCTTCAGTCTTCAATCACTTAATTTTGTTGAGGAGACTGGGGTTCAGTGAGTTCTTGTCCAACACTCACTGAACCATCATCTTCTTCTTTGGCTTAAGTCCTACTCAGGGAGTACTGATCCGTGTGTGAGTATATATAAATAATTATAGTATCGTGCACACGTGACACTTTGGGAAATGACAAGTCAAACCTTAGGAAAAGTAAAACTTGCAAAACCCGTGAATGTGATGTGTGTGATACCGGGCAAGTGATCACCCGGGTCGTGTCCCAACGAGGTGTGAATCGAGGATTTCGTTTTAGGTTCGTAATTAAAATGCTTGATGATTGGATTTGGAGATTATTTGGTGTTGTGGTGTAATTACACAAAGCAATGAAACGCAAAAGGTATTTAAAACTAAAAACGCACGTTTTAATTAAAATTAACGTCAACGCGCAAAAAATAAAAGTGAAATCTAAAAATATTAACCCTACAAGTACCGAATTAATTTTCCTACACTCTAAATTATAAAAGAAAATTTTGGAAAAAAGATTTGTATTTTTCTGATTTTTATTTAATTTTCTACGAATTAAAAACTAAGTTTAAAAGAAAAATTAATTAAAAATACTAAAACTATTCTAAAAAATCTGAGAAAATTATTATAAATACTTTATAACAAACCTAAGCTAGAAAAAATAAAAAGACAGAAAGACCTTATTCAAATAAGCAGTAAATAAGCAAACAGTTTGATTAAGCTTAAATGTTGAAAACCAGGTTAAATAAAAACTATTGCTAAGGTTAACTGATTAAATGGCTAGCACAGTTGGTGAGGCTTTGGTTTTGTGAACCAAACAAACCAGGTTCGATTCTAGCTTACTACACTTTTTAAAACTATTTTTTTTTTTTTTAATTTTCTTTGAACAAACTAATTAAGTACTAGTTAATGAGCAATATTGATAACTACAACTTAAACTGAATACCACGAATAAGCTTATAAATAAGCCAAAAAGTTCAACAGTCTGCTTATGCCTATGTGCAGGGCATATGGTGGTCGACTAGGTGTTTTCGAGACCGATTTTAAGTACTTAGATAAGCCCTAGTGTGAGATACCAGATGCTAGGCTTCAAGACAGTACTACTAGCTTTTAAAAGGAACAAAATTCGAACCATGAGCTTAATTGAATAAGCTAAAAAGTAGCTTGAATCAGCTACTAATGAGACTGCTACTCTAGTGTAACTGCTATGCTAAAAAAATGGACTGCTATGTTTGACTTTGTGAACTAGGCTAATACAACTATAACAAACAATAAGAATAGGATATGAGGAACCTGTAAAATGAGGAAAAGGACCAAAAATAAGCTTGAGCTTATAAGAGCTTAACAAGGCAGTTTGACTGCCTTGTTTCTGCAGTCCCAACTCCCAACCTTGCAATCAACTCCAAATCAAC
Organism: Artemisia tridentata subsp. tridentata; assembly: GCA_021014915.2. Lineage (NCBI taxonomy): Eukaryota > Viridiplantae > Streptophyta > Magnoliopsida > Asterales > Asteraceae > Artemisia > Artemisia tridentata. Next base: position 354,843,924 of record CP139509.1, on the reverse strand, counting down.
AAGGTCCTGCCAAAAATGACTCGAACAATATATTTTAAGATCAATCAAAGGTGACCCAATGGTCAATGAACAGTGTGGGTCGATTTTGACCCACTTTCACCCTAAAACCAAACACCCCTTTAAGTTTCTGAAATGAACTTTAACACTGGAAATAAACAAAACAACTCAAAATCTTGACTTATTATTGCTTAAATAAGTTAATGAAACTGAGAAAAGCAAAACTCAAATTAAAATAAGCTTTAAATAAGCTACTTTCTAACTTAAGCTAGTTTGACTGTTTTTGGAATTTTGAATGAAAACTGGCTTTAAATGATACTGATGAACAATTTTACTTGCAAGAACTCTCAACTAAATAATGAACACAGAAAAACACAAATTAAGCTATCAATAAGCTACGCTACAGTAGTTTGACTATATTTTTGACTTTTTTGTATTTTTGAAATTAAACTGAGTAACTCTAACACAAGCTTACAAAAGCTACAAGGAGCTTAGATAAGCTTCTGTGAGCTTATATAAAAGGTGACAGAAACTAGTGAATGATCTATGATACTAAATAACTTAAGTCGAATGAAAGAAAAACTTGAACTTTTGATTGAAGATGTAAACGAGTACAAAGTTGTGAAATTAAGAACAAGTAAACTAAAAATGACTTGAAATAACTGATGAAAGCTTGAAATTACAACTGGAACTAAATTAACTAAGAAAACGATTTAAGACTTAAACTCACTGCCAAATTGGCTTACAAGATGTCCTATTTATATTAAAATGCTAAATGCTAGGGTTCTTCACTTGTGCTTCTTTGGAGTCCTTTCTCAGCCATTGGATTAAAGATTGGTTGATCACAGCCATTAAAATCACTTTGGCGCCCAAACAATCCCTCGGATTGATGACCTGGAGGAGGGGGGAGGTAAAGTGTTACTGGGTTTGAGGAGTAGGGTGGCTAGTAGGTTATGGGGAGGTGGAAGAGGGGACAAAGATGTTGGAAAGGTACTGTTCTTGGGGAATGGTGGAGGTTTGGGCGGGAAAGGGATAAAGAAGAAGAAGGGAGTTGACTTTGGGGTTTGACTGATGGTTAACTAAAAATACCGGGTTGTGGGTTTAACTTTCTTTTTGGGCTTTAGGGTATTTATTTGTTAAATTGGGCCTGATGGGTTGTAGTGATAAAAGGGTTTAGTGAATTGGGTAGTGGGTTAAGGGTTTATTATTTGGATTGGATTGGTTTGGTGGGGTTTATTAAGGGTTGGATTCAAAAGGTTTAATTAGTTTTAAAGTTTAAAGATTTTAAACTTCAAGGACCATTTGAGTAATCTTCTGAAAATTGGAGGACTAAACTTGCACATCTTCCAAAATACACCAAGAGTAATTCCTGCCATGTTTCAATAATCCAGGGACCATTCATGATGTTTGCAATTCTGAAAGTGCAGGGACCAAACTTGTAATTTATTCAAACTTTTCACCAAAGGACTAAATATGATATTTATGATTTAGAAAGGACCTTTGGTGATTTTTCTGACAAAACAAATGCTTAGGGACTAATTTTGACAAGTTTTGAAACTTGAGGGACTGAAACTGCCAATTTTGCAAACTTTGTTCGTTTTTCAACTGTTTTTAAACATTTTGCATTTGAAACATATAAAACACAATCCCTGGGATATTTTCAGTATTTTGATGCATTTCTGAGTGTTTTTGAATGTTTTGGCAGTTCAGATTAGGTAAAAATGATGAGTATTTAGACACTCATCAATCCCCCACACTAAACTATTGCTAGTCCCTAGCAATCTTTTATGAAGTTTTAATGGATTTTTCTCTTTACCAGATATCCATCATTTCTGGAGTAGCCAATTGTTTTAGTTCAAGTAAGAACCTTGGTACAATGATAACCAAATGATTTTGAGCAAACCATCAGCTGTCAACGGTTTTGATTTGTCTTTACCAGAAGCCGTTTGCTTCTGGACTAGCCAACTCTTAGATAAATTATCAATATTATCTTTGGTGAGCTGAATACCAATTATGGATTTTCACTGCCTTTACCACAAGCCATAACCTTGCGGGCTAGCCAACTCTTCACTTTTAAAGATATGGCGAGTCGAAAACCATACAATTTTCGGCAAATTGCAAGCCATCAATGGATTTAAGACATCTTTACCAAGAGCCGTTTGCTCCTGGATTAGCCAATCCTTTTGTGGGTTAGACATGGCGGACTGATAACCATTTTATTTCGTTCTAAGTGAGAAAAAATTTTAAAATTTTGGCTAAAATGGGGGTACTAGATGGTACGTTTGATTAAATTCGCTAGAATTCCCCCCCACACTTAGAACTGAATATTGCCCTCAATATTCAAAGTACCGGTTGTTAAACCAACACTTAGAACGGGAAAGGGAAATACTAATAGCCATTTATTTTATATACACATTTTTTTTTTTTTTTTTTTTTTTGAAAATTTTCATATATACAACATGTGGGGCATCTCCCCCACACTTAGGTGGTAGAAAATAGAAAGAAGTCAGAAATATGGGTGAAAACCCATATGGTGCTTGAGTTTTTGATCACCGAGTCACTAGCTTGACTCGACCCCGAATTGAATTGAGTTGATTGGTCCATCGCGAAAGTTTGGAGATCCGGGACAACCATGGATGGTATGTCCCCTCCAAAATAATGCTTCAACCTATGACCGTTCACCTTGAAGTTTGGTCCGTCATTTTGAGATAACTCGACAGTACCATAAGGAAAAACTTTGGCAACGGTGAATGGTCCAGTCCAACGGGTTTTGAGCTTACCCGAGAATATTTTTAATCTAGAATTGAAAAGAAGGACTCGGTCACCAACGTTAAAAACGCGGTTCTTGATTTTGGAGTCATGGATCTTCTTTGTCTTTTCTTTGTAGATCAAAGAATTCTCGTAGGCTTGATCACGAAGTTCATTTAATTCATTGAGTTGAACTTTGCGGTGATCACCCGCGGACTTTAGGTCGAAGTTTGCATGCTTCAAGGCCCAATAGGCTTTGTGCTCGAGCTCGATCGGTAGATGGCACGCCTTTCCGTACACAAGTTTGTAAGGAGTACACCCGATGGGTGTTTTATAAGCTGTACGGAAGGCCCAAAGTGCATCATCTAGTTTATCCGACCAAGACGCACGGTTTTCACCTACGGTCCTTTCCAAAATTCTTTTTAAACCACGGTTTGAAACTTCCACTTGTCCACTTGTTTGTGGGTGATACGCGGTAGAAAGACGGTGAGTGATACCGTACTTAAGCATGACTTTTGCAAATTGATCATTGCAAAAGTGCGTACCACGATCACTAATGATAGCACGTGGAGTTCCAAACCGAACAAAGAGAGTTTTCAAAAATTTGCACACTACTCGGGCGTCGTTGGTGGGGAGTGCTTTCGCTTCAACCCATTTAGACAAATAATCGACGGCCACGAGTATATACTTGTTCCCTCGTGAAGACGGGAACGGGCCCATAAAGTCAATGCCCCAAACGTCGAAGATTTCACAAACTTGAACGACGTTTTGTGGCATTTCATCTTTTTGAGAAATCTTCCCGTGACGTTGACAAGAGTCGCAAGATTTGACCAAGTCATGGGCATCACGGTAGATTGTGGGCCAAAAGAAACCGGAATCAAACACTTTCTTGGCGGTGTAGTTGGCACCATGATGTCCCCCCGTGGGTCCATTGTGGCAAGCCTTAAGAATTTCAACGGCTTCTTGGCCGTGAACACACCGCCGGATGACTTGATCCGCACACACTTTAAACAAGTAGGGGTCGTCCCAAAAGTAATGCTTCACATCTTTGAAGAATTTGTTCTTTTGTTGGGACGACATCCCTTTCACAACAAAGTTACCCGCATGGTAATTTGCAAAATCGGCAAACCATGGGATACTGGAATCACCACGAAAAGATACCACGTTAAGTGTCTCAAGAGGAAATGTTTCATTAATTTCCTTTTTCTCGAGCACACTTTGATGAGGATTCTCTAATCGGGACAAATGATCAGCAGCAAGGTTCTCGGCTCCTTTTTTATCACGGATGGTGATATCAAATTCTTGTAAGAGGAGAACCCAACGGAGCAATCTCGGCTTTGCATCTTGTTTTGCAAAGAGATATTTGAGAGCCGAGTGATCCGTATACACTATGCTTTTAGACAAGATCAAGTATGGCCGAAACTTTTCGAAAGCATACACCACGGCTAATAATTCTTTTTCCGTTGTGGTGTAGTGTGCTTGAGCTTCGGTCATAGTTTTGCTAGCATAGTGTATAGGCTGAAAATGTTTTGCTTTTCGTTGCCCCAAGACCGCACCTATGGCAAAATCACTTGCATCACACATAAGTTCAAAAGGTAGGTCCCAATCGGGGGCAACTAAGATCGGTGCTTCAGTAAGCTTTTTCTTTAGAGTTTGAAAAGCTTCAATGCACTCTTGTGAGAAAACGAACGGAGTTTCCTTTTCAAGGAGACGGGTCATCGGCCGGGCGATTTTCGAAAAATCTTGAATGAATCTACGATAGAAACCGGCGTGACCAAGGAAACTCCGAATACCCTTTTACGGTAGTGGGATGAGGTAGCTTAGCGATAACATCAACTTTAGCCTTATCGACCTCAATCCCACTCTTAGAAATCTTATGGCCGAGGACAATGCCCTCTTTGACCATGAAATGACTTTTCTCCCAATTTAGACAAAGATTAGTGTCTTCACAACGTTGAAGCATTTTGTCCAAATGGGAGAGACATGTGGTGAAAGAATCCCCAAAGACCGAGAAATCATCCATAAAGACCTCTATAGTTTTCTCGACCATGTCGTGAAAAATGGCCAACATACACCTTTGGAACGTGCCCGGAGCATTACATAAGCCAAAAGGCATGCGTCGGTAGGCAAACGTTCCATAAGGGCAAGTGAAAGTGGTCTTTTCTTGATCTTGCGGGTCAATGGGAATTTGGAAGTAACCCGAGAAACCGTCGAGAAAACAATAGTACTCGTTTCCCGCAAGTCTTTCGAGCATTTGGTCCATGAATGGAAGAGGGAAGTGGTCTTTACGGGTGGCGTCATTTAACTTTCGGTAGTCAATGCATACACGCCATCCCGTCACCAATCGAGTAGGAATCAACTCGTTCTCATCATTTGTAACAACGGTAATGCCACCTTTTTTAGGCACGCAATGAACGGGGCTCACCCAAGGACTATCCGAGATAGGGTAAATCAATCCGGCATCAAGGAGTTTAAGAACTTCCTTTTTGATAACCTCGTGAATTTTTGGATTAACCCTTCTTTGATGTTGAACCGCTGGTTTAAAGTCATCTTCCATTAAAATCTTGTGTGTACAAAATTCCGGGTTAACACCCTTAATGTCGGAAAGTTTCCAAGCGATGGCTCGCTTGTGTGACTTTAAAACCTTTATGAGAGCGGTTTTCTCCTCATCATTTAAATCTTTAGCAATTATGACGGGTAATTTATCGGTACCCTCCAAAAATGCATATTCGAGATGAGGCGGTAAGTCCTTAAGTTCGACCTCCGGTGGATCAATAGGATTCTCACTAGATGTGATTTCCTCATTATGAAGTTCTTTCGGAGGGAGAGATGATGGATCTTCATTAAGTAACTTCTCAATTAGACGAAGGTCTCCCTCCATGTCAAACACAACTTCATCAATTTCCGATTGAGTTACATCACAAGCTAAACAAGCTTCAATCTCTTCCAAAATGAAGTCACTTCCCTCAAACGGAGTGAAAGAAGGGGAAGAGAGAGCATTGGTATGGTCTGAAGAAGTGGGATTGCCACTTAGCACTTCATGAAAATATTCCTCGCATGTAGTATCAATGATATCAATTTGGTTAATTGACTCGCTATCATGCTTGAGAGGATATTTTGAAGTACTCTCAATATTTAAGACCAATTTTTCATCACCGACTCTAAGAGTCATTTCACCTTCGTAGACGTCGATTAATGCACGAGCCGTTTTCAAGAATGGTCTTCCCAAAATAAGGGGGACACGGGGATCGGCATCAAAATCGACTACTACGAAGTCAGCAGGAAAATGGAACTTGCCAACCTTCACGAAGACATCTTCGGCAATACCTTTCGGAACAGTAACCGATCGGTTTGCAAGCTCGAGAGTCATTCGTGTATCAGTAAGTTCCGGTAGAGAAAGCTTTGCCCATACGGAAAGAGGCATTAGATTGATGCTTGCGCCAAGATCGGCCAAGGCTAAGCATTCATCAAGCTTTTGGAAGTCACAAGGAATGAGAAATTTGCCGGGGTCTCCTAGTTTTTTGGGTAACTTCTTAAGAATCACCGCCGAACAATTCTCATTCAATGGAGTCTTTGCCAATTCCAACAATTTTTCCTTATTGCTAAGGAGACTTTTGAATGTTGAAGCAAACTTTGGCATGTAGAGAAGAGCATCCGCAAAACTAATATCGAAGTGTATCTTTTGAAAGATTTCAAGAAACTTCATCATTTGACTATTAGTTTTGTCACGGAGCTTTTGTTCATTAAGCCTCGAAGGATAAGGAATCGAGGGTTTAGAATTTGTCTTCGGAACATCGGGTTCCGGAATTGGAGATTGGACGACCGAAGGTTGGACATTTGCAGTACTTTGTGGGCTAGTAATTTGCACTTTGTCCTTTGTCACCTTGGTTTCTCGTTCCACTTCCTTCACCGGAGAAGGAGTAGGAATCGAGGGTCCATCAATTGTCTTACCACTACGAGTGGTAATAGCTTTCAATTCACCCTTCGGGTTTGGAATGGTATTTCCCGGGAGGGTTCCCGAAGTTGAAGGTTGATTCAATTGACACATGAGACTAGCAAACATGTTCTCAATTTTGCTTTGAGATTGATCAATCTTTTGATTTGTATTCTTAAGCTCATTTTTAAGTTCATGACCTTGTTTTGAAATTGAAGTTTGAAAATCATTTTTCAAGGTGGTGATTTGATTTTGCATTGACCTCATATTTGCTTCATTTGACTTGATGTAATTAGCAAGTTCGTTTGAGGAAGCAATCGGGGCTTGGTAATTCGAAGCTTGAAAGCCTTGATTGAAATTACCACCTTGATTTGGGTATTGATTGATCGGGGCTTGAAATTGATTTTGAACATTTTGCCCTCTCGGTTGGTTTTGATTGAATCTATTTGGATTGTTGGGTTGAGAAAATCCGGGTGGTCCATTTTGATTACTAACACGATAGTTCGGGTCAACTTGAGGACGGTATTGATTACCTCCTTGGTTGAAAGACCCGGATACCGCATTAACATCACAATGACTACCATCGGTGGCAGTACAATTGTAGTATGCATGAGGACCACCACAAGTGACACAAGTTTCTTCCACCGCTTTGACTTGAGTGGGTGAAGAAGTTTGTGGGGAAGATTGTTTCTTTTGCTTGGAAAGAACCAAAGCTTGAATAGCCTCCGTGAGTTTGTCAATCTTAGCATCGGTGCTAGAAGAACTCACGGGAGATGAAGTAGAAGGTGAAGCATTCACTTGAGAAACAACTTGCTTGCTTCGTGAAGTACGAACCTTAGACTTATTTTCAATGATGGCTAAAGCATCTTTAGTCATCCGATACAAGAGATTACCCCCGGCAGCGGCGCCAAAATTTGATCCGTGTGTGAGTATATATAAATAATTATAGTATCGTGCACACGTGACACTTTGGGAAATGACAAGTCAAACCTTAGGAAAAGTAAAACTTGCAAAACCCGTGAATGTGATGTGTGTGATACCGGGCAAGTGATCACCCGGGTCGTGTCCCAACGAGGTGTGAATCGAGGATTTTGTTTTAGGTTCGGGATTAAAATGCTTGATGATTGGATTTGGAGAATATTTGGTGTTGTGGTATAATTACACAAAGCAATGAAACGCAAAAGGTATTTAAAACTAAAAATGCACGTTTTAATTAAAATTAACGTCAACGCGCAAAAAATAAAAGTGAAATCTAAAAATATTATCCCTACAAGTTCCGAATTAATTTTCCTACACTCTAAATTATAAAAGAAAATTTTGGAAAAAAGATTTGTATTTTTCTGATTTTTATTTAATTTTCTACGAATTAAAAACTAAGTTTAAAAGAAAAATTAATTAAAAATACTAAAACTATTCTAAAAAATCTGAGAAAATTATTATAAATACTTTATAACAAACTAAGCTAGAAAAAATAAAAAGACAGAAAGACCTTATTCAAATAAGCAGTAAATAAGCAAACAGTTTGATTAAGCTTAAATGTTGAAAACCAGGTTAAATAAAAACTATTGCTAAGGTTAACTGATTAAATGGCTAGCACAGTTGGTGAGGCTTTGGTTTTGTGAACCAAACAACCCAGGTTCGATTCTAGCTTACTACACTTTTTAAAACTATTTTTTTTTTTTAATTTTCTTTGAACAAACTAATTAAGTACTAGTTAATGAGCAATATTGATAACTACAACTTAAACTGAATACCACGAATAAGCTTATAAATAAGCCAAAAAGTTCAACAGTCTGCTTATGCCTATGTGCAGGGCATATGGTGATCGACTAGGTGTTTTCGAGACCGATTTTAAGTACTTAGATAAGCCCTAGTGTGAGATACCAGATGCTAGGCTTCAAGACAGTACTACTAGCTTTTAAAAGGAACAAAATTCGAACCATGAGCTTAATTGAATAAGCTAAAAAGTAGCTTGAATCAGCTACTAATGAGACTGCTACTCTAGTGTAACTGCTATGCTAAAAAAAATGGACTGCTATGTTTGACTTTGTGAACTAGGCTAATACAACTATAACAAACAATAAGAATAGGATATGAGGAACCTGTAAAATGAGGAAAAGGACCAAAAATAAGCTTGAGCTTATAAGAGCTTAACAAGGCAGTTTGACTGCCTTGTTTCTGCAGTCCCAACTCCCAACCTTGCAATCAACTCCAAATCAACAAGGTCCTGCCAAAAATGACTCGAACAATATATTTTAAGATCAATCAAAGGTGACCCAATGGTCAATGAACAGTGTGGGTCGATTTTGACCCACTTTCACCCTAAAACCAAACACCCCTTTAAGTTTCTGAAATGAACTTTAACACTGGAAATAAACAAAACAACTCAAAATCTTGACTTATTATTGCTTAAATAAGTTAATGAAACTGAGAAAAGCAAAACTCAAATTAAAATAAGCTTTAAATAAGCTACTTTCTAACTTAAGCTAGTTTGACTGTTTTTGGAATTTTGAATGAAAACTGGCTTTAAATGATACTGATGAACAATTTTACTTGCAAGAACTCTCAACTAAATAATGAACACAGAAAAACACAAATTAAGCTATCAATAAGCTACGCTACAGTAGTTTGACTATATTTTTGACTTTTTTGTATTTTTGAAATTAAACTGAGTAACTCTAACACAAGCTTACAAAAGCTACAAGGAGCTTAGATAAGCTTCTGTGGACTTATATAAAAGGTGACAGAAACTAGTGAATGATCTATGATACTAAATAACTTAAGTCGAATGAAAGAAAAACTTGAACTTTTGATTGAAGATGTAAACGAGTACAAAGTTGTGAAATTAAGAACAAGTAAACTAAAAATGACTTGAAATAACTGATGAAAGCTTGAAATTACAACTGGAACTAAATTAACTAAGAAACGATTTAAGACTTAAACTCACTGCCAAATTGGCTTACAAGATGTCCTATTTATATTAAAATGCTAAATGCTAGGGTTCTTCACTTGTGCTTCTTTGGAGTCCTTTCTCAGCCATTGGATTAAAGATTGGTTGATCACAGCCATTAAAATCACTTTGGCGCCCAAACAATCCCTCGGATTGATGACCTGGAGGAGGGGGGAGGTAAAGTGTTACTGGGTTTGAGGAGTAGGGTGGCTGGTAGGTTATGGGGAGGTGGAAGAGGGGACAAAGATGTTGGAAAGGTACTGTTCTTGGGGAATGGTGGAGGTTTGGGCGGGAAAGGGATAAAGAAGAAGAAGGGAGTTGACTTTGGGGTTTGACTGATGGTTAACTAAAAATACCGGGTTGTGGGTTTAACTTTCTTTTTGGGCTTTAGGGTTTTTATTTGTTAAATTGGGCCTGATGGGTTGTAGTGATAAAAGGGTTTAGTGAATTGGGTAGTGGGTTAAGGGTTTATTATTTGGATTGGATTGGTTTGGTGGGGTTTATTAAGGGTTGGATTCAAAAGGTTTAATTAGTTTTAAAGTTTAAACTTCAAGGACCATTTGAGTAATCTTCTGAAAATTGGAGGACTAAACTTGCACATCTTCCAAAATACACCAAGAGTAATTCCTGCCATGTTTCAATAATCCAGGGACCATACATGATGTTTCCAAAAAATAATATTTCCCAGGGATCATTTTTGCAATTCTGAAAGTGCAGGGACCAAACTTGTGATTTATTTAAACTTTTCACCAAAGGACTAAATATGATATTTATGATTTAAAAAGGACCTTTGGTGACTTTTCTTACAAAACAAATGCTTAGGGACTAATTTTGACAAGTTTTGAAACTTGAGGGACTGAAACTGCCAATTTTGCAAACTTTGTTCGTTTTTCAACTGTTTTTAAACATTTTTCATTTGAAACATATAAAACACAATCCCTGGGATATTTTCAGTATTTTGATGCATTTCTGAGTGTTTTTGAATGTTTTGGCAGTTCAGATTAGGTAAAAATGATGAGTATTTAGACACTCATCAAGTAGCGCCTTCCTGAGTAGTGAATCCTTCTTCTTGAATTCGCCTTAAGCATCCTGAAGATGACTCACTGAGTGACTGTTGACTCAGTGACTTGAATTGTTCTCGGTTTAAGTTAAAACTTAGTTAATTTGTGTCCAAATCTTGTTTTAAGTATTCTTGGGTACTGATGGACCCAACAGTTGCGTGGTGGGTTGACTCTGGAGCAACAATCCATGTGTGTAAAGATAGAAGCTGGTTCAAGACCTATGAGTCATTGAATGATGGTTCTATTCTTCAAATGGGAAATGAGTCAACAGCCCTGGTGCATGGAAGAGGAAGTGTGGATTTAAGATTTAGTTCTGGAAAGAATGTTTCTTTGTCTAATGTTTTATATATTCCTAATATTAGTAAGAATTTGGTTTCTAGTAGTATTTTGAATAATTGTGGTTATAAATAAGTTATTGAATCTGATAAGTTTGTTTTGTCTAAACATGGTGTGTTTATTGGTTTTAGCTATTTGTGTAATCAAATGTTCAGGCTTAATATTGTTAATGATATTGGTAATTCAGCCTTTATGTCAACCTCTAAACTAAATGATTCAACCCTATGGCATGCTAGACTTGGCCATGTACACTTTAAGAGAATGCGAGATATGTCTAAGGATGGGTTAATCCCAGCCTTTGATATGGACACTGAAAAGTGTAAAACTTGCATGATGACCAAAATAACTAAGAAATCATTTCAAAGTGTTAAACGTGAAACTAAAGTTTTGGAGCTGATTCATAGTGACCTATATGATTTACATGCTACTCCCTCTTTGGGGAATAAGAAATACTTTGTGACATTTATTGATGATGCTTCTAGGTTTTGTTATGTTTATTTGTTACATACTAAGGATGAAGCATTAGATAAATTCAAAGTGTTTAAAACTAAAGTTGAATTGCAACAAGGTTCCCTGATCAAGAGATTAAGGACTGATAGGGGAGGTGAGTACATGGATACTCTGTTCTTTCAGTCTATTAGTATAATCCATGAAACAACTGGTTCGTATACTTCTCAGCAAAATGGTATCTCTGAAAGGAAAAACAGGGTACTAAAGGAGATGGTTAATTTCATGTTGTCCTATTCAGGGCTGAGTCAAGGGTTCTAGGGTGAAGCTATGTTAACAGCTTGCTATTTATTAAATAGGGTTCCCAATAAAAGGAACAAGATTACTCCTTATGAACTCTGGACTAAAAGAAAACCCAACCTGAACTTTCTCAGGTTTTGGGGTTGTAGGGCTATTGTAAGAATCCTTGATCCAAAGCAGAAAACTTTGGGTGAAAGAGGCATTGAATGCATCTTTGTTGGATATGTTGAGCATTCCAAGGCATATAGGTTCTATGTTATTGAACCTAATGAGTTTGTTTCAATTAACTCAATAATTGAATCAAGGGATGCAATCTTTGATGAGAATAGGTTCTCATCGGTCCCTAGACCAAGTCAAAGGATACCAAATGGAACTAATAACATTATTGGTGTTTCAGATGTCTCTGATGAGGTTGTGGTACAACAACCTGAACATGAGCTCAGAAGGAGCAATAGGGTCAGAACGTACCACAACCTGAACCTGAGCTCAGAAGGAGCAATAAGGTCAGGACTCCAAAGTCATTTGGACCTGAGTTTCAATTATATTTAATTGAAGGAACAAGGGATGAGGTCTCTGACCAATACTCCTATTGCTTCATTGTTGAGGATGATCCCAAAACATTTGAAGAAGCAATGAAGTCCCAGGATGTTGCTTTCTGGAAAGAAGCAATTAATGATGAAATGGATTCCATCATGGGAAACAACACTTGGGTGTTTGGTTGCAAATGGATTTTCAAAAGGAAAATGAAGGTAAATGGAACTATTAAAAAGTTAAAGGCTAGACTAGTCATTAAGGGCTTTAAAGTCAGGAATAGACTACTTTGATACTTATGCCCCTGTGGCACGTATCAGTACCATAAGATTGCTGATTGCTTTGGCATCAATTCACAATCTGATTATTCATCAGATGGATGTGAAGACAGCTTTCTTGAATGGTGAATTGGATGAGGAGGTTTATATGAACCAACCTCAGGGCTTCATCATGCCTGGCAATGAAAACAAGGTGTGTAAACTGATTAAGTCTCTATATGGACTGAAGCAGGCACCTAAGCAATGGCATCAAAAATTTGATGAAGTGGTTTTGTCAAATGGTTATCTTCTTAATCAAGCTGATAAATGTGTATATAGCAAATTTGATGAATCTGGTAAAGGAGTCATCATTTGCGTATATGTTGATGTGATGAGGCGAAAAGTGTACCGCTTTTAAGGGGTCATTTAAGCCCTAAATCGTATTTATTTGATCAAATATCGCCCTAAATCGTTCCTTTTGTCATTTTAGGTACTTTTGAGGAGAAATCTGGAAAAGGAGGCATTTTGGACGTTTTTGGAGCATAAAAGTGAAGAAAACGGCAAAGTCTCAAAAATCGGCTGAAAGTTACCTTTGACGGCGTCACATTTAACCCCAGACGGCGTCATGCCTTGGCAAGAAAAGTTGGACGTGAAATTTACTCATGATAAGCCAGTGAAAATAGCATGTAAATTCTGACGGCGTCACGCTTTAACTTGATCAAGGGCGTCACGGCTTAAATCATAAGGGGACGGCGTCACGTTCACGAGCTGACGGCGTCAAGCCTTGATAAGCCAGAATGGATTTTTGAAGAGCTAAAGAGGGACGGCGTCAAGAAGGTCATCCGGGAACCCTAGAAGCGGCGAGGTGACGGCGTCACACTCCATAAGGTGACGCCGTCAGATCCAAAAATCTATATATAGTTTTCTAATTTTTTGTCATTAAGAGAGAGCTTAGTGTGTGGAATTTTGGGAGAAAACCCTAAGACGATTTTAGCTACTTTTTCAAGGCTTTTTGCCTTGAGATCTTCCATGTTACATTGAAGATAAGTTATCAATTAATCATTCAATATGTCTATGTGTTGTTTGATTCTATCTTATTCTTGTCTTTTGTTTAACATGTTAGGCTAATTTTATCTTGTGTTTGCTTAGATCTAATGAAACCTAGCTATTGATTATTGGTTATTAGTGTGTTATTAGTTGTATTGGATGATTGTTTATCTATGTTAGGCTTAAGAAAACTGGCTAACTTCCTATTCGGTAACTTGCTTGAACGTCTTAAGAAACATGAACCAAATGCGTACTAAAGGTTTTTATGGTTGTATTTAATGCACAAGCGAATTCTAGTGATCCCATGTTAGGAGCTTCCTAGCCGGCTCGACATAGGAGTGAAGTAGGAGCTTGTAGAGTTGGGGAAGTAAGTACGCCACCCCACGAATGGTATTAAGGAATACACCCGTCATCCACGCGACTAATACACACTAATTAACCGGTAAAAGATAGCTAGGGAGTAAGGAAATCTAAGTAAACACATTTCTCTACACATAAGTTTCTCTCCACATTTTCATTTTTGTTATTTACTTTATTTGCATTTGTAGTTATTTGGGTTAGTTGACTAGCAACTAATTCCGCCCACTCTTTCAAACCCGAGATTTTACTTGCTTTCATAAAAATTATAAAAACATAAAAAGAATCTTCCTCAACCCTTAGACCTAATTAGAGTAGCTTTTCATACCTAACGAACACTATTCCCTGTGGAGAACGATCAATCCCCCGTACTTACCACTACACTATACTACATCGGTCAGGTACACTGCCTGGTGGGGTTGTAAGCCTCTTGAGATCCCTTGAGAGGTAAAACCTGTTGTAAGGTTACAAAACCACGCATCAAGTTTTTGGCGCCGCTGCCGGGGAATAGTTATTGTTTAGGTTGAATTTTTATTTCTATTAGGTCTACTCACTAGATTCCTTTCTAGTGAGATTTTTATTTTTTTTAGGTTTTCTTTAGTCTATCTATTTTTCTTTGTGTGTTTGTTCGTAATTTTCATTGACTCTTCCGTTCACCATTATGGAGAACGCGAATCCACCATACTACCAACCACGTAATTCACCCACTCCATATGACATCTTGATGTTTAAACAACATAAAGATGAACCTCTCTATGATGCATGGACTCGTTTTAAATATTTACTCCAAAAAGTCCCTCATCATAACTTCGATTTTTGGTCCCTAACTCAAATCTTTTACAATCATGTCGACCGACATGCCCAAAGGGACATTTACCATATTGCCGGCAGGGATCTTAGGGAATTAAGTGCTGAGAAAGCATGGGAAGCTATTGAAGAGTGTGCCCAATATTATTATATAGTAGACAACCCAACAAACGTTAGTACAAGTCAATTGACCACAAATTTCGAGGATCATGAAACAAGTTTGTTTGGGGATGAATATGTTAGTGTTGAGATACCTAAGTGGTTGTCATGTAATGCCATAGTACAAAACGAACACATAGGTGACCTTGATGTGATGGAGGATTTAGCCGAACATGATCACATTAATCAAAAAGACCTAGGTTTTATGATTGATGACGTTGAATCTCAAGAAACACATGATGAATCTTTTAGGCAATTTGTATATAGCAGTCAGAATATTGAGGATGATCCTTATGATTCGGACATAGAAGTTGAGATGCCTAGAGAAGCACTTGAGATACTTGGGAAAATGTTAGGGTTAGATCCTACTAAAACACATGATGAGGATATAGGTGATCTTGACATAAGAAATGATGAGGTAAGTAACATAAGCCCACCAAGTACCCCACAAGTCCTACCATCATTTGAGGCATACACACCACCCATGACTTACCCGGAAGAAGTAGAAGAGACTATAGGAACCCCAATAGAGGTAGAGCCCTTGGACCAAACAAAACTAGAAGAAATAGGTTTGAATACTTGTAGTCATAACCTTTCTTTTAGTTCTATGGAAGTTCCTAGTTTTGATGAACCGGAGCCTCAACCAAAACCGTTACCTAATCTTCCATCCTTAAATGTGAACTTAGGAATTGAATTAGGTCCCGATCCACCCATCAAACCATGTAGTCCGGGTAATCTTAAGTTTAAGGTAGTAGACATTAAGCCTTGTAGTGAGGAAGCTAATATAGGAGTGAACCATGACCTTACATACTTACATCACCCATTCATGATAGATCACAAGAAACACTATGGGTTTAAACCGGGTTTATTAGGTCAAGATGGATTCCCAACTAGGAATCTCTCGAAGTTGATAGAAGATGATCCCTTTTTAGGAGAAAACTTTAATTCACCCATTGGCCAAATTGAACTAGGTAAGGTTATGATGAAAGGAGCACACCCCTTTGAGCATATAATTCATCCACCACTCTTTCCTCATGTGGCATACTACTACCGAGCTGGTGTGTATCGCTACTATCACCCGCACTTAATCCTAAGTGTAGGGAAAACCTCCCCTTTATCCATTAAATAAGGGTAGAGTCAGGCTCGTGACTCGAACAAAAACAAGCGCTTATTGGGAGGCAACCCAAGCTTTATTTGCTTTATTTGTTTGATTGTTTGTTTATTTAATTTTATTTGTTTCCGTATGCATTTCTTATTCTTTTTGTTTACTGTTCATGTCTCAAATATAAATTGTGAAAATGCTTTATTTTGTTTTTAACTTCGTCTTAACTACATATAAAGGTATTTTGCAAAAGATAAGTGTAAGGGAAATCCAAATTTGTTTTTATGAACAAGATTGAACATGAACGATAACAATGAGATATAAGCATGCATATTAGTGTTTGTTTGAGTCAAATGCTTGTATCGAGTCATAATGATGTTTTGCAGGATTTCCAGGAAGTAAGGTAAAGGTTTTTCCAGAAATTTTCCGGAAACTTAAAATGAAAATTTTTGTCAGGTCATTTCTGACGGCGTCAGGGTTCATAACCTGACGGCGTCAGATTTAATTTTCAGAAATTTTTGAAAGTTTTGTTTTTAGAAAAGTTTTTATTAAAATCTCCAACTTATAATCTCCAGGAATCTGCAAAATTATCATTCCACAAGCATTATATCCTTATATATAGATTTTTTCCCGCCGATGTTATGCAGGTTTTTGTGTTTGTTTTCTCAGGTTTAACAGGTTATTTTGGACAAGGAGATGTTTTTGGATCAAGCTTTTGGCGATGCATTAGTCATGGAGCTTCAACATTCTCTTTGGAGGAAGATCTAACCGTGTAATTTCACTATCCACCGAGCGAATCAGGGGAGTATTTGATTTCATTCTTTTACTTTTTGCTTTTACATCTTGTTATTTGAACATTGGGGACAATGTTCATCTTAAGTGTAAGGGGGGGGGGGGGGTAAAAGTACGATTTTAGAGAATGCCATTGCGCTTGATTTTTGTTTGTTTAATAATAGATGTGTAATAAAACTGAGATAAATACCTGTTAGGGTAATTTTAGTGCCAAATTTAAAATTTTTTACAACACTTAGGAGTGAAACTTTGATCTTAATGAGCGTCTCACGGATAGGAGTTATATGACTAGCACAAAAACCGTACCACTAAAAAAAATTTTCACCCCAAATATGTGAGGTTCGCCCCTAGAATTGGTAGGAAAAGCATTTATGCTATGATGTGTGTACCGGTAGCACTTAGATTCTAGAACTTGCGTTAGGACCATTCCGAGGCCACAAGTGAGACTACATTCGTGTAGTTAGATTTACTACATGATAAGAGGCATTAGGATTAACCCATTGTTTTACACCTGTGTTTTTGTTATAATTACTTTGGCTACATTGGTCAAGTAATTCTCCCACACCCTTTGCGTTGTACTCATTTTTAGTACACGATACCCCTAGTACACCCCTCAGAGCCTATCTTTTCGTTTCGACCTTTAAGCATTTTACTTAAAGGAAGAATTTGTTTACACCCCACTTAAATGTACACCCAAGTTAATTATCTAGTTGATTACATGGTTGCTAAGTCGAGTCATATCCTTGTACATATTGTTTTGGGACGATTGGGACTCATGGGTAAAGTACTAGTGTAATGGAGTAATGGGGAAGAACATCATTTATTACCCCCATATGTGCTAAATATTTTAAAAGTACTCCAAGTTTTTCAATTATCTTAATTCGAGTCATTAGAATAGTTATTTGTAAAGTTATGTAAAAGTTCAAGTGTAAGGGGAATGCAACGCCCCTATGATGTATTATTTTGGATGGTAGGGCAAAAGTGTATGCAAAAAAAAAAAAAAAAAAAAAAAAAAAAAAAAAAAAAAAAAAAAAAAAAAAAATACGGACTACCATCCCGTTTCATTTTACGTTTGTTTTATGTTTGTTTTTGTTTTTGTTATTTCGTTTCTAGCTTAAGATCGAGTCTAGTCTTGGCTTAGCAACATTGTATAGTACATGTAATTGATCAAGATCTTTAACTCGCCACCAGTAAAATATCCCGTATCCAACAAAACCGTGTTTTCCTTTTCCCTACACCTAACGTTATAACCCATTTAAAAGCCCTCTTTGATAGTTTATCTTAGGTGCTTACGCCTAGTGGAGGAGGTTTTCGATCCTTTCCCAAGCCTATGGTAATCTATTTGCTATGACAGGTAGTGAGAGATATTATCCGTTTTCATTTATGAGATTTATTTTGATGACACTTGAGAGATGTGAGTATCTAAACACTACTTGTGAGGTGCTAGTTTGTAATCTCCGTGCTTATTATGATTAGAGTGGAACGATTATTTGTTGTAATTACTTTTATGTTTGCATTAAATGACCCCTAACTTGTATTTTGATTAGAATAAAAGCGCATTTGCTTGAGGACAAGCAAATCTCAAGTGTAAGGGTATTTGATGAGGCGAAAAGTGTACCGCTTTTAAGGGGTCATTTAAGCCCTAAATCGTA
Organism: Artemisia tridentata subsp. tridentata; assembly: GCA_021014915.2. Lineage (NCBI taxonomy): Eukaryota > Viridiplantae > Streptophyta > Magnoliopsida > Asterales > Asteraceae > Artemisia > Artemisia tridentata. Next base: position 354,825,447 of record CP139509.1, on the reverse strand, counting down.
TTTATTTTATCAAATATCGCCCTAAATCGTTCCTTTTGTCATTTTAGGTACTTTTGAGGAGAAATCTGGAAAAGGAGGCATTTTGGACGTTTTTGGAGCATAAAAGTGAAGAAAACGGCAAAGTCTCAAAAATCGGCTGAAAGTTACCTTTGACGGCGTCACATTTAACCCCAGACGGCGTCATGCCTTGGCAAGAAAAGTTGGACGTGAAATTTACTCATGATAAGCCAGTGAAAATAGCATGTAAATTCTGACGGCGTCACGCTTTAACTTGATCAAGGGCGTCACGGCTTAAATCATAAGGGGACGGCGTCACGTTCACGAGCTGACGGCGTCAAGCCTTGATAAGCCAGAATGGATTTTTGAAGAGCTAAAGAGGGACGGCGTCAAGAAGGTCATCCGGGAACCCTAGAAGCGGCGAGGTGACGGCGTCACACTCCATAAGGTGACGCCGTCAGATCCAAAAATCTATATATAGTTTTCTAATTTTTTGTCATTAAGAGAGAGCTTAGTGTGTGGAATTTTGGGAGAAAACCCTAAGACGATTTTAGCTACTTTTTCAAGGCTTTTTGCCTTGAGATCTTCCATGTTACATTGAAGATAAGTTATCAATTAATCATTCAATATGTCTATGTGTTGTTTGATTCTATCTTATTCTTGTCTTTTGTTTAACATGTTAGGCTAATTTTATCTTGTGTTTGCTTAGATCTAATGAAACCTAGCTATTGATTATTGGTTATTAGTGTGTTATTAGTTGTATTGGATGATTGTTTATCTATGTTAGGCTTAAGAAAACTGGCTAACTTCCTATTCGGTAACTTGCTTGAACGTCTTAAGAAACATGAACCAAATGCGTACTAAAGGTTTTTATGGTTGTATTTAATGCACAAGCGAATTCTAGTGATCCCATGTTAGGAGCTTCCTAGCCGGCTCGACATAGGAGTGAAGTAGGAGCTTGTAGAGTTGGGGAAGTAAGTACGCCACCCCACGAATGGTATTAAGGAATACACCCGTCATCCACGCGACTAATACACACTAATTAACCGGTAAAAGATAGCTAGGGAGTAAGGAAATCTAAGTAAACACATTTCTCTACACATAAGTTTCTCTCCACATTTTCATTTTTGTTATTTACTTTATTTGCATTTGTAGTTATTTGGGTTAGTTGACTAGCAACTAATTCCGCCCACTCTTTCAAACCCGAGATTTTACTTGCTTTCATAAAAATTATAAAAACATAAAAAGAATCTTCCTCAACCCTTAGACCTAATTAGAGTAGCTTTTCATACCTAACGAACACTATTCCCTGTGGAGAACGATCAATCCCCCGTACTTACCACTACACTATACTACATCGGTCAGGTACACTGCCTGGTGGGGTTGTAAGCCTCTTGAGATCCCTTGAGAGGTAAAACCTGTTGTAAGGTTACAAAACCACGCATCATGATGACATGTTGATTTTTGGCACTGACCAAAATCAGGTTGACCTGACAAAGGAATTTTTGTCATCAAGGTTCTCTATGAAGGACATGAGGGAGGCTGATGTTATCCTTGGTATAAGGATTAAACATGAAAGTAAAGGAATTTCTATCTCTCAATCTCATTATATTGAGAAGGTGTGGGAAATTTAATTACTTTGATTGTACTCCTGTGAGTACTCCTATGGATACAAGTGATAAGCTATGGATACAAGTGAGAAGCTGATGCCTAATAATGGTAAGGCTGTATCTCAACTTGAGTATTCTAGGGTGATTGGGTGCCTGATGTATGCCATGACATCCTAGTGCTCATCACTAGCAAGCAGTTCAGAGAGTACTGAAGTATCTGAAGAAGACTATGGATTATAGTCTCTCATATATTGGTTATCCTTCAGTATTAGAAGGATACACTGATGCAAGTTGGATCAGTAAAGCAAGCAGTTCAGAGAGTACTGAAGTATCTGAAGAAGACTATGGATTATAGTCTCTCATATATTGGTTATCCTTCAGTATTAGAAGGATACACTGATGCAAGTTGGATCAGTAACACTGAAGACAATTCGTCTACCAGTGGCTGGGTATTCCTACTTGGTGGAGGTGCAATTTCTTGGGCATCCAAGAAGCAAACTTGCATCACCAGTTCAACAATGGAATCTGAATTTGTGGCTTTAGCAGCTGCTGGTAAAGAAGCTGAATGGTTGAAAAACTTGCTTCTTGAGATTCCATTGTGGCCTAAACCTATAGCACCTATTTCTATCCGTTGTGATAGTGCTGCTACATTGGCTAAGGCTTATAGCCAGATGTACAATGGGAAGTCTAGAAACTTAGGTGTCAGGCATAGCATGATTCGTGAGCTTATCATGAATGGGGTGGTATCTATAGAGTTTGTTAGATCTCAACAAAATTTAGCTGATCACTTGACGAAGGGTTTGGCTAGAGACTTGGTTCTAAAGTCTGCTAAAGGGATGGGTTTAAGGTCCAACTCACCCAACTCCCTCCTGAGGAAACTTGGGAGCTGAGTTCAATGTGGAAAGCTGAACATTTAGTGGACTGGAGCACATGTTTTACAATCATCCCAAGGTTGTGCTCGGAACCTGCTGAAAAGGAGGATGAAGTCTTTACTTATTAATGGTTAATTTCTTTGAAAAAGTGCTAAGCAGGAGCATGAATAAAGAGGAACCACCTATGTGAATGTTGAAGTGTTGCCGCTTCAGGGAGCTTTGGACTTTTGGCTCTTACAACATTCATGAATTGGATATGGACACATGGCTTATTTAGTGTCAGGAGCGTTTAAGTGTTTGAAAGCTTGTGTGTGTTATCTTCAGGTATTCAGATGGGTTAAAGGGTTCAATTCTTAGAACACCCTGATTCTCGAGTATTTGAACGTGTAATGTACTAAGATGGGAATTCAATCTTCAAGATATTTTCATTTATGCACATGTTTTGTTTTATGTTTATTTCATGCAAAAGGAATTGTACTAAATTGGGGAGGTTTGTTGGAAATTTAGTTCAATTGAGGGATATGATCATGCTTTGAAATGGGTTTGGAGGTACGGAGTGTACACCCATTAAGAAGTGACTCTAATAGTGGTTGGGAGTAACTCATCAGAAGGTTCAATCCTTCAGGAGAGTTACTACTGCTAGTACTAAGTTAGTACTGCTGGATCAGAATTACTACTGCTAGTACTAAGTTAGTACTGACCTCCTCTTTGGAAGGCTGGTATTCTTACCGCTGGTCACCCCTTGTGGTTACCTATTGGAGCTGTTACCAATCATACATACCCATTTTCACATCTACCGGTCGAATTTCATAACCCACCGTGGAATAGTTTGGCACCTCTAGTTATCTATACTTATTTTATAAGAAGCCAACACTTATTTCAGCTTAGTCTGTATTTATGTTTTTCGGTTGACATTATGTGCATTATTCGTATACATGATAACATGAATGTTGATAAGTCTATTTATATATATTACAGGAGATATTGTATTTAGCGAAGAACCTTATGTTTCTGTGCCAAACAAAACTTCAGTGGAATCGAGATGCGATTGGTGCTTTGCATCAAGTAATGTAAAGAGATGCTCATCTTGTCACGTCGTATGGTATTGTGGGAGCAGATGTCAGGTATACTTTTTTCATAATGTCATCTTTCGTATATCATATTTTCTTAATTATATATGTTCTTAGTATATGATTTCATTGGTGGTCATATTAGAAATCCGATTGGAAGCTGCATCGTCTTGAATGTCAGCTGCTTGCCCATCTGGAGAAAAACAGATTAAGATCTCTTACACCTTCAATACGTTTGATGGTTAAACTTTACCTCCGGAGGAAGTTGCAGAATGAAATGGTGAAATTCTTTGCATATTATATTTAGAGTAAATTACATAAGTGGTCCCTGTGGTTTGTCGAAAATTTCACCTATCGTCCCTCAAACTTAAAAGTTGCATATATCGTCCCTATCACCTCCAAAGAATAACACTCGTGGTCCTTTTAGGGACGATAAGGTGATAGGGACGATATATGCAACTTTAAAAAATTTCACCTATCGTCCCTATCACCTCAAAAAAGGACCACGAGTGTTATTCTTTGGAGGCGATAGAGACGATATATGCAACTTTTAAGTTTGAGGGACGATAGGTGAAATTTTCGACAAACCACAGGAACCATTCATGTAATTTACTCTTATATTTATTATTGGTTTTTAATATTAATGTTTTGTTTCCAGACTGGTTGATAGTAAGTGGAATTCATGTTACATTTTTTTCGTTTTTTCATTCGCCTCTTCTTATTGCCAGGTTATCCCTTCTACTGCGATGGACAACTACAACCTGGTGAAGGATTTAGTATCTCGTATCCTTGTATATCTGAAATATGTTTTTTTTCTGTTCCTTTTTCAATCGGTTACGATAATATGCATTATGAACTGAAATATCTAATTTAACAGATTACTTTCTGGACCTATATGCACAGGTTTGTTAGAACTTAGAAGTATTGCACAACAAAGCTATTCATGTACCTGATTAAACAAACTACTACTTCTTTAAATGTATATTTTGCCCGTGCAACAAAAATATAAGAAATTAGACAAATTCTTACAAATAAAAAATTAACAATTTCTTACAACTAATAGCTGTGAGAATTACGAAGGGTGTGCTTTGTCTTTTTTTTTTTAGTAATGAAAACAAACCTATTTGGTAGTAAAGTTCTCTAGCAATATCCAATAAGATTATTTTCAACCTATTGTATAGTATCTGCTTTCACCTTTTTCTAATTTTCTTTCATATGTGATCTTTGTTTAACATGTCGTCATTGTCAGTTGATGGTATTTTGAAATTATCTAGTTTGGTTGTTCTCTTTAACATTATTTCATGAAGATATCTCAGAAGTTGAAGAGACGCAGAGGGTGTTGTATGCACAAATGGCAAGCCTTGTTAGTGTGATACTCCAGTGGCCTGGTCGATCTCGATATCAAAGAAATTGCAGAAAGTTTCTCGAAGGTACAATGTTTTAAAACTACTCTGACTACCTAAACATCCAATTTACAAATTAATTTTCAAACTTTGTCCCCTTGGTTTATATGTTCTCTGCATAAAATAATCCCCAGTAGGATGTTTCTTTTTGCCTAATATGTATATTTGTTTGAATGTGGTCCGATTTTTAATCAAATACAGCTCGCATGCAATGCGCACACAGTCTGTGACAGTGAGCTGATACCATTGGGAACGGGACTGTATCCTGTCATTTCCATTATAAATCACAGGTGACTTCATGCAATGGTATATGCACCTTGGAATTTATACTCAGATAGACTTATAAATGGTTTTGATCTTACAGCTGCTCTCCAAATGCAGTTCTGGTATTTGAGGGACGAATAGCAACAGTACGTGCTGTGCAACATATACCGAAAGACAGTGAGGTATGTCATCTAAGCTACCAACACTTAAGCTTGTACGAAAGACTGAAACTGAAACTACTGATGTGTCTGGTCCTGGAGTTCATAATATGGTTGGAGTTGAAAATCGAGAACGTGAACGAGAGATAAGGTCAAAAGAGATGTTTTTGGCATCACATCAGCGTGAAATATTAGTCAGGAGTGTATCATCTTCAAAGAGTTATAGAATTGTTATTTGGAAATTTTCAAAGAAATAGGGAGTACATGACGACATATACGACAAACATGATTAAGCCGAGATTATGTGTTGAGGATATAACATGTTAGTGTGAACATATGTCGGATAAATTATTTCTTTGATGTAGTAATTAATCTGATCTTGTAGACAGAGATTGTTTGATAATCTATATCATGGTTAACTTTGTTATCTGTCCCAAATTAGGCCTTGTTTATATCCCTTTTTTTCCGAATTAAGTGTTCATATCTTTAGTTTATCTGTCACGGTATTCCAATTTTCCATATGCTAAAGCACTTGTTTTTTGGTTCTCTGCTTTAGGTATTAATAAGTTATACAGAGACAGCAGGAAGCACAATGACTCGGCAAAAGGCTCCGAGGGAACAGTACTTCTTCACTTGCAGTTGTACCCGCTGCATAAAACTGGTATTTCCAAATGCTAGTTTTGTTGATCGTTTAACACTTTCCTCTTCCAAGTTCTGTTGAATGTTTATGTAATGCTTTGTCATCGTGGCTCTGTATTGAAGGGTCAGCGTGAAGATATTGAAGAAAGCGCAGTTCTTGAAGGTTACAGATGCGAGAATCACACATGCGATGGTTTCTTGCTTCGGGATCCTGGTATCACTCACCTCTTTAACGTGCGAGTCTGAAATTTGTTTCTAGTAGTGTTTATAATGTTATTTACATTGTTAAGCAGAGAGTAAGGGATTTAAATGCCAAAAATGTGGGCTTGTAAGGGACAAAGATGAAATACTAAAGATTGCTCGTGAAGAAAAAGCAGTGGCAGAGAAGGCATCTGCAACTCTTTCTTCTGGGTGTATCCTCTAATCTTTTGCCTAAATGTTTTATTATGCAATTTTTTTTAAATTGTTTTACTCACCTATGATGTAACTTGGATAAATATATACGTTAAGGATGCAGTTGATATTTATTTATCTAGGAAAAACGTAACTATATCTCAGATACCAAGGAAGCTCTTGAGATGTACTTGAGAGTTGAGAAACTTCAAGTGAAGCTTTGTCATTCCTTTTCTATCAATCTGTTGCGAACCAGGGAAACTCTCTTAAAGGTATGACACATTTCATTTTAAATCTCTAGCCCAGAGGTAGCAAAATGGGTGGGTTTGGTACAGGTCAACAAGGGTAATTTTCATGTGGGCTGTGCTCTTTTTTCCGAAATTATAATATCTATCCCAGTGTTTCAAATTTAATTAAGTACTATTCTCAAAGTAATCAAACATTTTGGATAAAAAGATTTGGAGGTTTCTATCATTAAAATGCACTTCTAAACTAATCATGTGTTTTCCTTGTTGACCCATCAGAGATATAACATAACTCGAACCGGCCGTTGATAAGTTTATTGGTTAACATTGCCACCTTTACTCTTGCTCCACTGAGAGCATTCAACAACTTAAATAACATTATATTCTGAGTTTGGTGGTTATATTTATGTCAGATACTGATGGAGCTGCAAGGTTGGAAGGAAGCGCTGGAATATTGTAGACTGACCATTCCGGTTTATGAAAGTATGCATCTTATTGACTGCATGAATTATTCAATGAATGCATCTATCATATCTGATTTCATTGCTACTTTGTATTGTTATTGCTCAAGTTCATATTTTTCAAGCAATTGCTGTAATGTGAGTATATTATTTGATTACAGGAGTATACCCCAAAATTCATCCTCTTTGAGGGCTGCAATATTTTACTTGTGGAAAGCTTGAATGGTACCTATTCTATCTGATTACAGGAGTATACCACATGACTGTATTCTGAGAATGAAAATGCTATCCTCAATTTGAAGTCGCATATGTTTCCTCGACTTCAATTAAGCTTTCTAGCTTTATATGAAAAATGAAATAATAGCAGAAATGAAATTTGTTGTGTATTTCATATTTTTAAAGGCTGACTGGGAAATTTGTGTTGAAATATGGCTATTTAACAAGCACGTGAACATTTTTCTATCCAAAATGATTTTCAAAAAAATTTGTTAACATGGTTATGTATTATGCAAAAAAATCCTGTCCATATCCATTACAGTTTAATGGGTTATTGGTGTGTAGAATCCTCATAAAACAAAAAGGATATAATGATAATAAATGTCAATAAATGGTGAATAATGTTTTGTGCACAAAGGCTCCTTATGTTATATTTGTTAAGATGGATAAGCTGATTGGTAATATGTGTCATTAACACATCAAGATTAGTTTTTACTTTATTTTTATTACCAACTTGTTTAACTATGTATGCAACTTTATTTATTTATTTTAATTTTAATTTTCCAGGTTACTTGGGCATACAAAAGAAGCCACTAAATCCCTTACACAAGCACTTGATGTATTACGCATCACTCATGGAACGACTACTCCGTTCATGAAGGATCTCATTGCTAAGTTGGAAGAAGCACGGGCCGAAGCTTCTTACAAGCTATCTTCCATAGATGATTGAAGTATGTGATATCATTTTTTGGTGTATATGTTGTTATCTCTTGCCTCTTTTATAAGGTAATCATATAATCTACGCTTTCTTCTTGTGTGCAAATTACATAGGCTGTAGTTTATTTCTCATGGGTCAGACATGTCAGACTTAAAAGGTTAGCTACAAATCAGTTTACATTATAACTTTTATAATCTTGTGTTTTTTTTTTTTGAACGGCGATAATCTTGATTGATGCATTAACCATTTGTAATATCCACAGAGAAGTGTTGACATGTCAGCCCAAACGGACTGTCCCGTCTAAACTGATATTCAACATTACCCTTTTTGACCCATTACCAAACCCGATGAGCTTGTTTGCTTGTTAGCAACTTACAGTGTAATGTAAACTAAAATGCCTAATATCTTTGATGTTTAACTATACATTGCAGTTTTGGAGATGATGAAAGAAACATTTACTGCAAGTAGCATGTCTAAACCCCGATGAGGTATCAGCTACAGATAATGTAAAACTTACTAATTTACTATATGTAGGTCTTGATACAAAAGTTGGGCGTTCCTTGTTAAGACTCCTATTCTCGTACCAATCAGATCTTAATGCTTGATGGAACCTGCGCACTAAGAAAAAGAACAAACACCGTTAGGCTTGTCGAGGGATTGTCTCCCCCGATTATCCTCCGGCGTGAGAGTAAGTAATCGAATTTAGGGTTTAGTGAAGAGTTAGGGTTTTTAGTGAGTCGTACCTTTACCGAGGGCTTGGGTGCCCTTTATATATATACGAAACCCTAGTAGGTTTCGTGTTCCCTACTCCTCGGCGCATTCGCCGACATCGGATATTTGGTATATATCCCCTTTAATTAGGAGATACTCCATATCTAATCCGAAAATAGCTTTGGGCTTGGACCTTGTAGGCCCCAGCCGTGTAACTGGTAGTCCAGTTAGCGCCATAGCGGCCCATACGTGGTGGGCTTAAGTATTTAGTATTGTTTACTAATCGGGTCCGTGACCCGGGTGTAGACTATACGTCATCATGTCCCCCCAGTCTAGTGTGCGCAGGGTAAAACCTGCGGATACTAGACTAAAGTCGTGTCGAAATTATTCCCCACGCGTACGCGGGAAGATTGAAAAAATGTACCGCCAAAAACGCACATATGATGTATCTAGTCCAAAAAAGTGCAATTCGGGTACCTTGGGAAGTGGAGAAGCTATCCACTTGTTCTGTACTGTTTCAGCTCCCAGCCACACGATTTGAGTTAGTGGGATACACGTGTCAGTCATCTGTGGTGGGTGGGAAAACTATATAAACTACCGCCTCCCTTTACTGTGATATCCACAGTTAAAAAAGCATATTTCCACCATTTTTACATCTTCAACTCCGCTATCAAGAACGAAAAATTTGAAGGTAATAGCGCTTGCGCACAGTCTGAAACACAAAATGGTCGCACAACTTCAGGATTTCACTTCTAACATAACCGAAGGTGAACTGAATCAGTTCACCTCGGACTACTTTATCCCTTTGGATCTGCGCCCAGAGGTGCCAGGTCCAAATGACACCATCGCTAATTTCCCCGTAGGGAAGGTAGGGTTATATACGCGCTTCTTCGAGTGGGCGAATCATCGCGTACCCATATCCGTGCTGTTGAGTGATATACTCAATTATTACGAGCTCCACATCTCCCAGTTGCACTGTATTGGTGCTGGGAAAATTGCGAATTTTGAGGTGAACTGTCGCTTGTTAGCGATTCACCCGACCCTCCAATTATTTCGCGCGTTCTATCACGCGACATGGTCAAATGGGTGGGTTACTTTCTATAAGCGCGTAGGTAAGTTACAATGCTACGTGAAGAAGGTAGATAAACTCAAGGACTGGAGAGAGAAATTCTTTTGGGTTGACGCGGCCGTTTTTCCTTCCAATTTTCAATTTTACACCCGTGCCAATATGCCCAAGGATGAGCGCCCCCCCGAGACGTGGTATAACGCGGATCATGCGGCGATTATTGATGAGAACCGCCTTCCCATCAAGCCATACCCGGAAGCGTTCCTGGTGCATATGGGCATCAGTCGCAACTACTTCGAGCATGAGACAGAGGTTCCCACATTCTTGGATGCGGATGGCACGGGTGGGTGCTCATTCTGTCGTCTTACTGTCGTTATTAGTGTAAGCGTTTCTTCGTTTTCCATACTTTATGTAACTTGCTTCTCTTTGTCTAATTTATACGCAGAGATGGATCTGTTTGCGGTTGTTAACTTGGAGGAACCGCGTTCTGTGGCAGTGGGGGTGCGTCCTCTGGGGGACGGTGAGAAGACCATTCTGGAGGCGACGGCCGGGCGTGTCGTGGACTTGGTTATTCCAGAGTCCGAAGGCTCACCTGATGTGGTGGTAGCTGTGCCGCTGCAGGGGGTGGCTCCTCCTGTGCAGGAGGTTCCTGACACTGTGCAGCCTCTTCCCAATGAAACGCTCATCAATTTGGAGGAGTCTGACAGTGAAATGGAGGAGCGCTCCTCACTGACGCGCAAGAGAGCGCATGGTGGTGATGGCGAAGGGCCTTCCAAGAGGCCGCGACCTGAGGCTGAGGAGAGCCCATCTTTTACCGAAGTGCAGATGAAGTAAGTATCTTAGTTATGAACTTTTGTCAAGTTGTACTTTTATTCTAACTTTGTTTCTTCGTGTCTTCAGTGTGGATGAGAAGTCTGGCGGTAGTACGTCCATGCCTGAGATTGAGAAGGACGTGTCCTCGTCTCCTCCCCCCATGTAAGTATTTTTTAGCAATCCCTTAGTATTTTGTATATGCTTGACTGTTTTTCGTGCGCTGACATTGCTTCTTGATCTTTCGTGCAGTAAACAGCCTGTGGAGGACGCTGGCGTCATAGATGGGAGTGCGCCCCCCGAGGTGAGTCCCTTTGATGTGCCTTCACCAAGGGGTATTGGAGAGGAGTTAAGTTCGTTTGACTCTACGATGGAGGAGCTGGCCTCCATCGCTGTGCGTCAGTCCGAGCTGGTGGCGCAAGCCAGGGTGTGCCAGTCCGAGGAAGTTTCTAGGCTGCAGGCGCAGTTAGCGTCTGTTCAGGCTGAATTAGCAAGCTCTAAAGCTGAGCAGCTGAGCTCCAAGGCTAAACTGGAGCGCGCAGAAGCGTCTGCGCAAAGGTTGGCGGAGGGGAAGCTCTTGGTGATGGCTGAGCTGGAGCAGGAGCGTGCTGCTGCGGACCTTCAGAAGCGTAATTCTTTATCGGCGCTGAAGTACTTGCAACAGAATAGGAGCAAGCACTTTGCCAACATTGAAGAGTTCCGTAGCCGTGTGGAGCTTGCGCTGAAGACGCAAGAAGAGAAGCTCCGCAAGCTCAGCATCGAATATGATGAGGAGCTATACCCTCATATGGTTCAGTACGTAGCTGAGCGCAGGTACATGCCGCTTCTATCTCTTTATAACTTGTGTATATTTGAGACCCTTATTAACACTTGTGTTATTTCGTAGGTGGTTGATCAGTCATGGTCTTCGCCTGGCCGCCATGTGTACGCTGGAGCATCCCGAGGTCACCACATCCTTTGGCAAGGTTGTGGAGTGCGCTATTGCACATGGTGAGACCTTGGCCGCAAACAAACTTGCTAAGGCCAAGTTGTTGACCGTGCCGCTTGCGGAGGTCCCTGGGTACAAGGCGGATGCCCGAGCTGAGCTTGTTGCTACTATGGAAGAGTTAAAAAAGCTTGAGCTTCCGCATATCGCTCGTTTGGAGCGTGATCAGGATCAGCCTATCAGCGTGATCATGGCGGGGCTCACTCTTCCCAGGCATCTGCAGGATGGTGCGGATCAGCAAGTGGACTTCTACTTGAAGCCTGATGTAGCGCTGTTGAAGGTACCCATTTTTGCTCAGCCTCGTGATATTCTGAATCCTTTCCGTATTGAGAAAGAGATTTCTTTGCAAAGGTCTCTAAATGCTCATGTTTCCAGGGTCGCAAGAAAGAAAGGCGCGAAAGGAAAGGCCATTCTGTGCGGCATAGGCGCTGCGCATCAGCCTAGATCCGATGGTGTGCCTGTTTCCGTGGCCACTGTTTCCCTTGATGATGCAGGGTTGTTAAAGCGGCTCGAGGATGCGAAGGAAGCGGCTATGAGTGGGGGCTCTAGCCAGCTAAGGCGTACATATAGCATTTAGCTTTTTTGTACAAGTCTTTTGTATAAACGTATTTCTATATATTGGAATTTTGCTGTTGTACTTGATGTTTTTACAACTTCCAAATATTTGCGTTTTTGAACTCGTAGTTCTTATGTATCCTTGTGTGAAGATATCTTTAAGTATCTAAGCGTACTTAGAAAAGAAAAATTATCACTATGTATGAATTTTCTTAAATAGGGACCGTAGTCGTGTATTAAATTTTTCCAACTTAATGAAAAGGAGAGAATCATAGTCGTCTATGTATTCTTGTAAGTTTACTTGTCGTATTGTACTTTAAGGAATCAAGAGTCTTGATTTCCGGAGTTGTTAAACGCGCACAGTGTGCCCTAGTGCGCATCCATCATGGGTTGCGTAAGGAACTTGCGCCAACGTCTTGAGCGCAAGGTGTTTAACAAGGATTCGTGATCCAAAGTTGATGGGTTTGCAACCCTCTTACTCAACGAGTTGTTTATTAGGTTTACTCATCCTTTCTGCCATCGTGGGTCTTAGTGTGTGCATGCACGCCATGTAGGCAAAATTATAACAATATTGAAACACGATAATGAAAGATGCAAACAATAGAGTTAAATGTGTTATGGAGTTAGCTAGAAACCATAACGTTTTATTAATACTTGCAAGTTTTGAAAAGAGAATACTTATCTAGATAATTCTTAAAAAATAAAATTACATGGATCTTTATTGGGGGCACTTTTTAAAGTGCGTGAGTGTCCATGTTGGGCCGTAGCCTGCTTTAAAGATAGCACCGCTTAAGGTTGCGGACGTTCCACGTTCGCTGTAGCTCATGTCCGTCCTTGTCGCGTAGCTTGTACGCTCCATTGCCAAGTGCTTCTATGACCTCGTAAGGTCCTTCCCACTTTGGTCCTAGCTTACCAGTGTCTTCTGCGCGGCTTGAGTCGTTTTCGCGGTATACGAAGTCACCTGGTCTGAATGAGGTGCTGCGTACCTTGGCATCATAGTATCCTTTCATTCTTGACTTGGCTTTCTCTTCGCGTATTGCTGCGCGTTCACGTCGCTCTTCCAATAGATCTAAGTCTATGCGCCGCTCATCATCATTGGTTGCCGTATTAACTTCCGCAGTACGGATGGTTGGCATTCCAATTTCAGCTGGTATTACAGCTTCTGTCCCATAGACCAAAGAGAAGGGAGTGTCCCCGTTGCTAACCTTGATGGTTGTTCGGTGTGCCCAGAGAACATGTGATAGTTCTTCTACCCATCTTCCTTTGTGTCTGTCCAGGCGCGCTTTGATTCCCTCACCTAGGCTTCTATTTGCGCGTTCAACTAGACCATTGGTTTGTGGATGAGTTACTGATGCAAAGTGTTGCGTGATGTTCAGCTGTTCGCACCAATCTTTGAACGGGTTATCACGAAATTGTTTTCCGTTATCTGAGATAATTTCACCAGGTAATCCAAAGCGACATACTATGTTGTCCCACACGAATCGTTTTATCTGGTTACCTGTTATGGTCGCTACTGCCTTTGCTTCGATCCACTTGGTAAAGTAGTCTATTGCCACAATAAGGAATTTCAATCCGTCTGCGGCAATAGGGAAAGGTCCAGCGATGTCGATACCCCATTTGTAGAATGGCCATGGCGATGTAATAGGCGTTAGTTCATGCTGTGGTCGGCGTGGAATGGGTCTGTGAACTTGGCAATCACTGCACCTCCGTACCAAATCTCGCGCGTCACGGTGCATAGTTGGCCAATAGTATCCAGACCTTAGTGCGCGCGCTACAATGGACCGTGGTCCTGAGTGCATGCTGCATGAGCCTGCGTGAATTTCTCGAAGTACATAGTCTGCCTGGAGAGGTCCAACGCACCTAAGCCATGGTTGTAGGAATGAGCGTCTATATAAGACGTTATCTCTAAGCTCGAATCGCTGCGCTGTGCGCCGTATTCTTCGAGCTTCCTTCTGTTCTTGGGGGAGTATGCCCTTGCTAATGAAGTCAATGATTGGTGTCATCCACGTAGGGCCTTCTTCTTCTATCACTTTGGATATTTCCATCTCTTCGATTGACTTATTTTTCATGGTTTCGACCAATACTTGTTTTGATAAATGTGCAAAGCTGGTGGATGCAATCTTGCTCAGCGCATCTGCTTTCCTGTTTTCACCCCTGGGAACCTGCTTGATGGTAAACCTATCGAAGTTCTGGATCAGAGATTTGTTTTTTTCGAGGTATTGGATCATGTGTTCCTCCTTTGCTACATACTCGCCTAACACGTGGTTAGCAACTAGCCGTGAATCGACGTTCGCTTCTAAGTTGCGTGCACCCATTTGAATTGCGATGCGTAGCCCCGCCAGGAGTGCTTCGTATTCTGCCTCGTTGTTCGTGGCTGTGAATTCAAAACGCAGTGCGTAGGTGAATTCATCTCCTTCTGGGTTAGTGAGAATAAGACCACCTCCTGATCCATCTACGCATGAGGATCCATCGGTGAATAGAATCTATGGTTCTTGAGGTTCCCCCTTGCTTGTCGCAGGTGGAGTGTCAGTATCTGGCTTCTCAATGATGAAGTCGGCCAATATCTGCCCTTTGATTGCAGTGCGCGGTCTGTATGATATGTTATGCTCACCCAGTAACACACTCCATTTTTGTAGACGTCCCGATGCGTCGGGTCTTGAGATAACTTGTTTGATGGGTTGGTCTGTGATAACAGCTATTGGGTGCGCCTGGAAATACCTGCGCAGTCTTTTTGCTGCAAACACTAAGGCTAGGACCAACTTCTCCATTGCAGTATAGTTAATCTCTGTCTTCTTGAGCGCCTTACTAACAAAATAAATGGGTGTTTGGATAGAGTTCCTGTCTGTCAGTAACACTGCGCTGACTGCTCCCTGGGTCGCAGATAGGTACATGATCAGCTCTTCCCCTGGTCGGGGCGCGACAAGCTTTGGGAGCGCTGCTATGTGCTATTTGAGCTGTTGGAAGGCTTCTTCTGCTTCCGCGGTCCACCTGAAGTCTCCCTTTTTTGTACACCTCTTGAGTGTTTTGAATAAGGGAAGTGACTTGTCCGCTGATTTAGATAAGAATCGGTTCAGTCCGGCTAGTTTGCCATTTAGGGACTGAACCTCCTTCAGTGTGCGCGGTGAGGGGAGGTCAATGACTGCTTGGGTCTTTTCTGGGCAAGGCTTGATCCCATCGGGTTCTATTAGATACCCGAGAAACATGCCTTCTGTAGCGCCAAATGTACACTTCTTGGGATTCAATTTCATGTTGATTCTCCTCAGTGTTTTGAACGTTTCCTCCATGTCGCGCACTAGTTCTTCCTCAGTATGGCTTTTGATGACAAGGTCATCGACGTATACTTCCAAGTTACGGCCTACTTGTTTCTCGAACGCAGTGTCTACCAATCGTTGGTATGTTGCTCCTGCGTTCTTTAGGCCAAAGGGCATCTTTGTATAGCAATAGACCCCTTGACTTGTGTGGAAGGCCGTTTTTTCTTCATCTTCCTCCGCCATTTGAATTTGGTGGTATCCCTTGTATGCGTCCAGGAAGCATTTGAAGGGATATCCACACAGAGATTCGATCTTCCAGTCTATCTCCGGTAGCGGGTAACAGTCCTGTGGACATGCTTTGTTGAGGTCTGTAAAGTCTACGCACAGTTTTCTATTTGAGTTTCGGAAAAGAAAGGAGAAAGGACTTTTGAAGCTTGCTGACTAGGGTTGGAAGCGAAATTTGATCTTATTCCTAACTTGGGATATTAAGTAAAATAACATCACTCATTGGCAAAGCATGAATTAGCCTTCGAGTTGTGGCTTCTTGTTCATCTTTCACTATCTGACCTTTCATTTCAGGTTCTCTTCTCTTAGTTTGTGTACTTCTTCCAGGATGGCTTTTGCGCGGTCTGGGGCTTGTCCGCGCTTTTTCTGTCGTATTGGAGGATATCCTTGTCGGATTTGCAGCTTGTGTTCCGTGATGGAGCGTGGCACCCCTGTCATATGCTTTGGTTCCCATGCAAAAATATCTAAGTTATTTTGCAAGAGTGCGCATATTGCTGATTTGCCTTTGTCAGACAGAGACCCGCCAATAGATACTTGTTGATCCAGGTAGTCAGGGTGAATGGCGACCTTTAGGTTTGGGACTTTGATTGCGCGCTGTTCGGGAACATCGCCTACGTCATTTGTCACTGCGTTGCATTCTTTGGGTGGTATGGTGGTATTGTAAAGAGTGACAATACCTCCTTCCACTGGGAACTTGAGCATCCCGTGCGCTGTGGATGGCACGGCGCGGATAGATGATATTCCAGGTCTCCCGATGATGCCATTGTACGGAGAGGGGGATCTGATTACCATGAAGTTCATCCAGGTGACTGTAGAGTGTGGTTTGTCACCAACTTCTACAAATAGACGTAATTGCCCCATGGGCCATATCTTCTCCCCTGTGAAGCCAGTAAGCGGCGTTGTAGCTGGAATCAACTGGCTCTGTATCTCAGGTCGCAGCTTCTCGAAACAGTGTTCATATATAATATCAGCGGATGCACCTCCATCTATATACATGCGACGGATGTCGTGACCCCCCGTATGTATTTCAATGGTAAGTGGATCCACTACTGCGTTGTTCGCAGTCAGGGAGGGGAAAGAAATTTCGTTTTCCTTAGAGAATCTTTGACTGAATTTCTGTCTTGTCGCGCGCTGCCATGGCTGTATCATGTAGATGATATCTGCCTTTTCTTTTGATGTCTCTTTCTTGGCCCCTGGTTTTGGTTTGTCTTTCCCTTCTCTGATGTTTTTTACGAGGTGGTCCATCTTTCCTTCCTTTACCAATTTATCAATCAATTGGCGCAGTTGGACGCACTCGTTGGTTGTGTGGCCTTTCTGTCCATGGTATTCGCAATAGCCATTCCCTGTGCGCCGATCCTCTGGGGTGCGCATTGGTGGTGGTTTCGAGAAGTTAGCCCCTTCCGTCGCGAATATTTCCTTTGGAGTTTTTGTTAATGGGGTGTACTTGTCGTTTCCCCTTCCACCGCCTTGAGTGCGATAACTCCTATTACGATTGCCGCTCTGGTCATTGGATTGTCTCCTTGACTCTTCTTGTAGCCTATGGTTCGAATAGCCTTTTTTGCTATCCGCAGCGGCTTCTTCTCCTTGGACGAAAGACCTCGTGCGCTTCATGAGTTCATCAAAGGTTAGGGGAACCTTATCGTTTAACTTTTTTATCAAATCTGGGTTATTGATTGCATTCATAAAACCCGATATTTTTAGTATCTCTGGACACGCCTTGACTTTCATGCATTCGTCCTTAAAGCGTTCCATGAAAGCACTTGTGGGTTCCCCTTGTCGCTGTTTAACCCTAGCGAGTTCGACAGGGTTTTTGGCGCACTTCTTCCTTTGAGTAAAGTTTAAGCGAAACGCCTTGCGCAACTCCTCAAACCCATCGATGCTTCTACGTGGAAGCTTGCTAAACCAGTTGCGCGCATTCCCTACTAATGTAGAGTTGAACATATGGCACCACACAGGTTGTGGCCAATTTTCGATAGTGGCCGCTGATTCGAAAATTTTTAGGTGATCATCAGGATCACCTGTTCCATCATATGTTTTGACGTTAGCAGGCATGCGCCTTTTCTTATTCTCCGAAAAATCGCTGATGCGCCTAGTAAACGCATCAACCTTTTGGCGACGCCAGGGAAGGGACATGTCTTCGTCTTCCTGGTCGCGGTATTTTCCTCTTGATTTCCAGTGTCCAGTCTCGCTGTCCGAGGAATCTCTTGAAGATGAGCGAACTCTTTTGTGACGCTTGCGTCGACTATCATCAGAGTCTGAGCTTGCTCCTCTGCGGCGCTTGCGCCGACTATCCTCAGAATCAGAGCTTGAGGGGCTTTCACTTGGGGAGCATCGTCGCCCAAGCCTGTCTTGGATCCTGCGACTGCCAAGTCTAGCGTGGACATTGGCGCGCCGTTCCCCGTCTTCATGCTCCTCCAGATGCTGAAAGTCGGCTGCTTCATCGTCCACAACCTTCCTTCCAATCCTGGCAAACACTGGTTGTTTGCGGCTATCCTTCTCGCGCCTTTCCCTTCGGTAGCGCGGTGGGGATACTTCGTGCTCAGGGTCGAAGTTGAGTCTGGCGTGCAGACTTTGGCTTGACCTCTTCTTTGCCTCCTCTTGCATGAGCGCAGCCAAGGCTTCGTAGTTTTGAGATACAAAGTCACTTGGCGCCAATTCAGGAGTGACTCCTTCTAGCGCGATGGAGTCTGTTTCCAAAACAAGATCCTTGTTTCGGATAGGCGCATTGGGAGGCTCAGTGAAGTTCACCTCTGGCATAGCGAGAGGAGTGCGTTGTGGGTCTACCGCGCTAGTACTTGTTGTAGTAGCATTGGTAGTCAGAATGGGCGGTTCTACTGGAGTAAGGAGCAAATCTGAGTACGCTCCAAAGCTTCTAGGCACACTGGTTGTTCCAGAGGTCTGCTTGGAGGCCGCATCAGTTTGTTGTTTCTTCCCTAGTAAGTCGTCATGCGATTTCTTCGCATGCGGAGTCCGCTCCTTTCCGTGTTTCGTCATTCCAGTTCTTGGTAAAAATCTTAGTGTAGGGTCCCACGGATGGCGCCACTTGTTGATACAAAAGTTGGGCGTTCCTTGTTAAGACTCCTATTCTCGTACCAATCAGATCTTAATGCTTGATGGAACCTGCGCACTAAGAAAAAGAACAAACACCGTTAGGCTTATCGAGGGATTGTCTCCCCCGATTATCCTCCGGCGTGAGAGTAAGTAATCGAATTTAGGGTTTAGTGAAGAGTTAGGGTTTTTAGTGAGTCGTACCTTTACCGAGGGCTTGGGTGCCCTTTATATACATACGAAACCCTAGTAGGTTTCGTGTTCCCTACTCCTCGGCGCATTCGCCGACATCGGATATTTGGTATATATCCCCTTTAATTAGGAGATACTCCATATCTAATCCGAAAATAGCTTTGGGCTTGGACCTTGTAGGCCCCAGCCGTGTAACTGGTAGTCCAGTTAGCGCCATAGCGGCCCATACGTGGTGGGCTTAAGTATTTAGTATTGTTTACTAATCGGGTCCGTGACCCGGGTGTAGACTATACGTCATCAGTAGGTCTATCAGAAGAAATCGAGCTTAAACCAAAATTGGAACTTGGGAACCGATTACCAAACTGATGTTTGTTGCTTTAGTCCATTCCTCTTTTAGCTAAAATATTAATTTGACACAAACATGAGTGAAATCTACCTACTTCGTAACTAAATGGGTCAACTTCCTACCACAACCTTCTTTAGCTGAGCTTATCACATGGACAGTTTTTTTTTTTCTTGCAGTACAAGAAGTTAGCATTCTGGTCATTGATAAACCAAACCTAAATGCATTTACAAGAATGTCATATTCTCCTGTGAGTCGTTTGTTGCAACTTAACCAAACACCATAAGTTAGTCAAGGGGGCACACTTTAATAAATTTTAGAAACTACATTATAAATTGGTACTTGGTGTGTGTGGGAGGGTAATACGGAGTATCTCATTAATAATGATCCCTCGATCAAGTCCTAACTACATGGTAATTACGGGGTTTTCAATGTTCAACAAGGTATCGGAGCGGATTTGATCCTCAGACCTAAGTTGTTGCCTCCTCTAGGACACCCTGTCAAACCCTACAGCCGTCGTTATTCATTTTCCTCTGAATAAAAAGCAAATTTTTGACATAAACATAAACCGCATATAGTTTTGGTCATAACTTTAAAACCGTTTGAAGTTAACTGACGCGGTTAGTGTCATTCGCTTTATTTTTCAATTATGTACCAAAACCTAACCAAAATCACCATGTACCAAAACCTAACCAAAATCACCATGTTTGACTACATGATACGCTGCCACGCGCCGTCGCTACAAGCCGCCCCAATATATTATTTTTGTTTTGTTTTAATTGTCTTACTTTTTGTGCTACGGTTTGAAGATTTATCTCTGCTTATTGTTAGATTTCTTCAACAACAAATTATGTTTGCTTTAGTGTTTTCATTTTTTTGCATGTTTATGTTTTTGTTGCTGCTGTTTGAAGATCTATTTCTGCTTGTTATCGGATGTCTTCATCAACAATGTATATTGTTGCTTTAATGGTTTTAGTTTTTAAACCCAATTCGAGCTTTCACGATTTCACCGCTCAGGGGAGTATTAGATAATAGATTAGGCTAGTATGCTCGTGTCCGTCTGTGGGCTTCGGTCCATTAAGGTTTAAGGTTTAACTGTAAATATCTCATTAATAAAACATAATACTTACGGGAAATTCAGTCCATTAAGGTTTAAGGTTTAACTGTAAATATCTCATTAATAAAACATAATACTTACGGGAAATTCATCATTAAACAAATCTAACAATGCAGTTGGTGTGCTAATATGGAGAGGACGAATAAACGCTTGCCCTTTGTAGTGTGGCTGAAACCTGAGAGTATGACAAAACACCTTACGCACTGAAGAACAATGTACATCCCCCTAGATTTCGAGGACACAATTTACTTTTGTACAATGGTTCTTTTCATTTCTTTCGAGCATCATGAGTTACGTTTTTATAAATGATCTAATTATTTAGCTACGCATATGCAAGTAGTGTCAAACAATAATTAAATTAGCTGTTATTTTTGAAACCTTGGATGCTTGGACCATGGTTCTTCAAATAATAGTCTAAGCTACCTTTACTTGTGACTTTGCGTTTGTGTTGATTTCCACTTTTAAAATCTTTTAATATACTTATACATGTGACGCATATGGACCACTAAACAAAATGAATTTAACAGTATATCATCCTTGACTCACCCATACAATAGCAAAAGTCAAAATACCATATCTTGAGCAACTTGATCAAATTATTTTTTGTAATCATAGTTTGTGACTTTTTGATCAACTCAATCGAGCTATCTAACCAAACAAAAACTTAGAAATGAAAGTTATTATTGTGTTTTGCCATAGCTCTATGTTAGTTTCATGTTTCTTGTGACATTTAAGTTACAACTTCCAGGTTTTCGGTGGCCTAGAATTCTTGTAAAAAATGTTATATCACTTTTAGGCTGTGTTTGATACATGCTGAATGGAATGGTTCAGCACTTAGTGCTGAATCGGTCAGCATTCCGGGTGTTTGATTTGTGCTTCTGAACGCTGAATGCTGAATCATTCCGACTGAATCATTCCACCTATAAGTTGATGCTGAATCATTCCGATTGTTGCCTTTTGTTATAAGTTGCTACTGAAGAACGTTGTAACAATTTTGTTATGCCCGTTTCTTTCATTCGGTTGCAAGACAAACACAAGTAACATAAACTAATGATAAAAATGGTAATTTTTTATCATTCAGATAAGTCATTCAGAACCGATATCAAACATACAATTTTCATTCAGAACCAAGTCATTCAGAGCCTTTGAACCATTCAGACTTCAGAATCATTCAGCACTAAATCATTCTGTGTTATCAAACACAACCTTTACACTCAGTTCTCAAGATTTTTTTTAGGGGAAAGTAAAGGGAAGCGAAGAAAAGGAGTGGAGAGGAGGGGAAGAAAACTGGTGTTTATTTTGTGTTCTTAAACTCAAATTAAAACAGAAGAAAGTGAAAGGAAGTCAAAACTTTATCTAAAAAAAAAACTTCCTCTTACAAAACATATTCAATTGTATGTGAATTTAGCTTGTTGGCAACATAGAGCAGATGACTAATATTCGTCAAGGGTAACTTTGGATCCAATAATTAACCCACCAATCGATGGATCTGAAACAAATCCAATATTTGGGTTATGGTTCAATATCGTGCTTCACTTCAGTGATGGATGGATGGATCTGAAAGTTTATTTGCTTCTCTAATCGATGATGGATCTGAAAGTTTGGGTTTGATGCTTCTCCAATCGATGATGGATCTGGGGGGCTGAGCCTTGAAGGTCTCCGGTTCGAGGCTTGCCAACGAGATTTTTCTCCTAGGCGAAGCGGGAAAAAAAGAGTGGAGTTTATTCGTTAAATGTGAAGATTCGAGGAAGGCATACTGTCCGCTTGTATGTCACTGTACGACTCGAATCACTAACTATTAATTAGTAGATCTTTAAAAAATAAAATCTTACTGTTTTCTAACGTAAGGGAACTTTCACATGAGCTATTTTTGTATGACAAAATAGAATGATAAATTGTTTTGCTCTTTTACTTTTACAATTTTATAGACAAAAAAATCATTCGCATAAGCGTGTCTTTTGTTTAGTTTTTTCTTGTCGGCTTTCCTTTTTGTTTTCTCTCTACTAGAATTTAGTAACGTATTTTTATATTGAGAAAAAAAAAATGAAAGATTAATTAATAATTTAACTAAGTGCAATTAGACTCATCTTTTTATAATTTAAATATATCAAAATACGTTAATCATTAGGCAAAACAAATGACACCGCTGTTAGGGGATTAGGATAAGCCCAAGCCCGGTTTGTGGGTTTAGGGTATTAGGGTTTCACTATTATAAATAGTGGATAATTAATAAAGATTAACCCACAAACCGGGCTTGGGCTTATCCTTGCCTCCACCGTAGCTGTCAATATGTTTGTTGGTCGATCGTTGGTTTATGTTTGATAATCAGCAGCTCGATGCGGTGGGATTTGGATGTAGCTGATTGTTTATTGAAGTGGTGAAGAAGAGAGTTGCCGCCGGTACGCTGACTGGCGGCTGCTGGCTTCTTCCAGTTCTTCTTTGTCTTCAATTTTTACCTCGATCTTACTTTGGTTTTATTCTCAACATCTTTAAACCGATGTATATCTGTTCTTGGGTATTTGTGAAGATTATTTTTGTTGGGCTTATAAAGAATAATTGTTGTGGGATATTGTGTCTAGTGGGGACATAAGGATAAAATTTGAATGGTTTACGTATGTATACTGTGGTTGAGAAAAAAAAAATTTTTTGACGCCAAATCTTTATGTTTTTCTTGAGAAAAACACGCCCCGTTTGTTCGGAAGGTTCTTTGGGGGTTGAAGTTTTAGAACCAACTTTCGTCTCAAGTTATAGTCATTTAATTGTTTGTTTCTGTCGAATCTAGGGTATTAATTCCCGAGACGACTTTTGTTGGTGTCGAATCTAGGGTATCAATTCCCGAGACGACTTTTTTTGGTGTCGAATCTAGGGTATCAATTCCCGAGACGACTTTTGTTGGTGTCGAATCAAGGGTTCTTATTCCCGAGACGACTGTTTGGGATACTTTGGTTTATCCGGTTTGTTTCGTTTTTGTGTCTGCTGCTGCTTGAAGATGTGCTTCCGCTTGTTGACGAACGTCTTCTTCAACAATTATTTATTAGTTTTACTTTATTGTTTATTAGCTTTTACTCTCCAGTCCGAGCTTTCGCGATTTCGCCGCTCGGACTGCGGGGGAGTGTTAGGGGATTAGGATAAGCCCAAGCCCGGTTTGTGGGTTTAGGGTATTAGGGTTTCACTATTATAAATAGTGGATAATTAATAAAGATTAACCCACGAGGTTTCCATTATCCTACAACCGCTGCGACGAGGATTTTATTATCTTCAAATAGACGAGCACTTTCATATATACTTTCAACGAAAATTTTATTTTCATTTTTTAACATATTTTTCAATATTGAAATTTGCATGACATAGTCATGTGATTTAACATTAATAGTGAAGTTCAAACACTAACATCTGTACTAAAATTGACATAACTATTTGTGTATAAATCTAAGACTTTTATAATTTTTTGCATTGTAGAAAACACATTCATTACTTTCCAACTATATATCACACATTGTATTATAGATTATAGGAGTTCATTTGTTAAACTTCTATAACCACATGTGAAAGAAATCACATGTGATTGAGATCGTGTGTGGTAAAAGTCACATGTGATTTATATGTTCGATTCAACTTTGACCAATTAACTGCACTACTACAAACTTCGAAACATAATGTGTTACATATGATTGGAAAACTACGAATGTCTAGTTTCCAGGAAAAAGAATGATGGAACTTTTAGGACTTTGTAGAAAAAGTTATGCTCATTTTTTAACATGTTTAAATATTTAAATATTTAAATTAGTGTTAAATCACATGTGATTTCTTATGCAAGTTAAAAAAAAAATAAAAAAAATAAAAAAAAAAATAAAAAAAGTGACAAAAGAATGTGAAAAAAGTGGAAAAAAAAGGTGGAAAAAAGTGGAAAAAAAGTTTGTTGAAAATATATCAAAATATCTGTCTATTGAAATATACTTAAATGCTCGTCGTGATAGTTTAATTTTTTTCGCTTAACGATTAACGGTTTTAAGAGATTAATTTTTTAAGAAAAAACGGGTCAAAATAGGCTTGTTATTATATACTGTAACGCACTTCTTTCTAACGATAAATATTAAAAGTTAGAAAACAATGGCTAACTTTTCAAAAAAGCACTTCCTATTGTCTTCTTCCTAATACGAACTTTGTGGAGGCTTTCTTCCCCTTAGACCTCGGAATTTTCTTTTAGTGCTCCAATCATGATTACTCATCATTGATTATTTATGATAAGTCAATTTCACAGTACTAAAATTATTTATAAGATGAAAAAAAAGTAGGCAGTTATAAAAACTAACGAAATTTTATGTTAGAACTATCATGTCTAATTAATTGTTATGAGAAAAGATATATCCTCTTGCTACTTGTTCCAACTTATATTTCTACTCACAGGATTCTGACAAATATCAGAATTTACAGTTTGCAGGCAGAGAGATAATGAGTGAAAGAAAAACATATAATATTTTTGTGTGTAGAACGATAATTAGATATATGGAGTATAATTTAAGAGGATATAACAAAGCTCAATTGTTATACCTAAATGTATGCCAAAACTGTATAACATGGTCCTGTTAGGGACAATAGCGAGATTCATTTCTTTTTACAAATAATAGACGACTGTCATTTCAATTTGAGCATATTAATCACAATTTTAGATGTCCTAATAATTTCTCTTGTATTAAAGGCCTACGATGGTGGCGTGGTTTGCAACAAAATATATGTGTCTTTTTTTCTTGTGCTTCATATATAGCTAGGCACCATGCATTCACATATGCACGTCCTCCTGTGATCTCCTCTAGCTTTTATGACCAAATCTGGACTTATAATAGTGAACGTTGAACTTATATCCATCATTTCCAACTAAAATTGATGATATGAAAGTAGTGCACGAGTACCCTTCTAATTAGGTCAAAAAGCAACCTCCACTAAAGAGTCGTCAAAATTTTGTTGTGTTTCTAAGAACGCCACCACTTGCATAAGAACAAAATCTTACTTGCATATTGTTTCATTGTGCACGATACACCAATATACATTATTCAACAAACTAATTTACTCATTTCTTAAAGATAATACCTTAGCAGCAATCGACAAAACGTTTTATTTGGCTCCCAAAATTTTATTCTTTCTATTTAAATTTGCTAATTAAAGAACCTATGCAGTATGTATGAACTTCTAAAACAAGATCATGAACAACAAACTTTAATTTATTCCCGCTGAAATTTGTTTAACTCTGTTAAAAGAGTTAACAAGTTGTATATTTTACTTAAACTAATGTTTCAAAGTGTATACGCAAAAAATAATCGTGTATTTCCACCCCAAAATAATTTAGAACCTTTTTAAGTAACTAAGTTGAAAGAACGCTTAAACCTCTAGGTGTCATAACACTATTAACATCAAAAAGTATTATCACCACGCCACCTCAACATTCACAATTTTAACACGAACACACTAAAATACCCCCTCACTCATAACACCATTAACACCAACCTTTTAGGACCTATAATTTTTATTTCCTTTTTCAGTTTTTAAACAAACTAATTTTTCATTCATTAAATAAAAATACAAATTATATAAAATTAAAAATAAAATTCAAGAAAGTAAAAAATATTACATAAAGTTTAAAAAAACTTTCTAAATATTAAAGGTATAAAAGTGAAACTTTTAAATATCTAAAAGGGTAAAAAAAAGTAATAATAAAACATATATCATCTTCATCCTCACAAAACACAATGTATCATCTTCATCCTCACAAAACAAACACACGCACACACTCTTCAATCACACCACACACTCCTTCAATCACACATACACACACATTTAAATCGAAAAAAAAAAAGCAAACACCCATCGCGTTGTCATGTTAACGTGCAACGAACGCCAACCCAACGTCGGCGAACTTGGTGTGGTAATGCTGGCAACGCTGATGCCAACTAGGCATAACACCGAGTTTGCCGTTACCACACCTAGAGCTCGTATAACACGTGTAATTAACTAGGTTTATAACTTTAGTATCTGTAAATTTGTTCTTTTTGTCTCATCTAATCATCATTCAGAAACATCTTATACTTTTAAATCTTTTATATAATAAGAGAAAAATGTTTTATTCCAATTATTCCTTTATTGATCAATAAGAAATCTTAATTTGAAAATCGAGTCATCCTATTAGCCAATAAAATTCAAAATTGTTCTGCATTTGGTTAAACTCATCTAAATTTCGTCCAGCAAAAAATATATATATATAAAACCACATGTATCAATTT
The DNA here is from genome assembly GCA_021014915.2 of Artemisia tridentata subsp. tridentata. Classification (NCBI taxonomy): domain Eukaryota; kingdom Viridiplantae; phylum Streptophyta; class Magnoliopsida; order Asterales; family Asteraceae; genus Artemisia; species Artemisia tridentata. Next base: position 354,798,763 of record CP139509.1, on the reverse strand, counting down.
TGTAAATAGAATAACTAAAAGAAAAAAAAGGTAATTAATAGAAATTTAATTGTTTAATTTTAAATAAAATTATATGGAGTTAATTGTAAACTGTAACACCCCCAATTTCGTGATACGCAACGGAATTCAAACTGGGTGTTACTCGACGGCACAACAGTTATAATAATAGAAAACGATCTCTAATTGAGTCGTTTTAAAAGATTTATCATTCGAATTTTATAAATATCAGAGTTTACAAAATGAGGTCCCAGTAGTTTTACAGTTTGTTAAATAAGTTTCGAATGATAATTAGATTTTAGCCTTCTATCAGTATCCGTGCCCCTCCGTACCATCCTCGTTCATTATGGACCTGAGATAAACATGCTAAAAGTATCAACACAAATGTTGGTGAGTTCATAGAGTTTATAAGCAAAGCAGTTGATTTCAATAGTTTCAAGTTTGAGTAATAATTGTAATAAATACAAATATCAATAAAATGAATCGTGGGCTACGTTGTTTTACACCCTTAGTTATCAGTTGAACACAAATTTCAAGTTTAGCAAACAGTGGGCCTCGTTGTTGCACCCATAAATTCAGTAGTGGTAGTACCGTATCATTACAGTACCATAATATTGGCCTAAACCTCATGACACGCAAATGTTAACAGTAGGACATCACAAGAGTGATGTAAATTACTAACATAATTAAATGAAGTAATAATGCCCTCGGGTAGGAGCTTGCCATATAACGCCCTAAAAATTGAATGACATTTTTTTTTTCAAATATTCATTTTGATTATATCCCAAGTTTAACTAAATAAATAAGTATTGCAAATATCGTTTGTTAAGATAATAAAATAAATGTATAAAAAGAATGGGCCGATTAATGTAGTGTTAGTGTTTAGGAGTTATTTTATTTACAAAAGCCCAAACACTTGCCCAATCCTAATCCAACCCAAACTAGCCCAACTATCCCTCCATATTATCACCCTAATCGACCCATAATCCCCCCATACTGCCAAACGACCGAATTTTGAGAAGAAAAAAAAAGAATCGATCTAGGGTTTTGGGTTTTCGAGCTTCGGTTAGTTTCATCTTCTAAATTCTTTAATTTTTAAGTTTTAATCTTTTAAACTAATTATGTTACTTGCATGGATGGAATTAGGGATTGTAAATTATGACTAATAATCTGTAATTTTGAAGTATATTGATGTTTAGAACAATTAGATTAAGCGTTTGTACGATTAATTGCAAGATTAAATTAGTTAGGGTTTTGTTTGTGAATTGATGTGATGCTGTCCAGAAATTGGGTCGGATTGAGGGATGTCTAAATTAATGATACCAACGTGTTTTTGCAAGATTTTTGAGGCTAAAACTAAATTTAGGATGTGTGCTATCTGGATATCAAATTTCATAATTTTTGGAGTTCGGGTAGGTGACTTTCTGATTTTTAGAACATTGGTTGTCAATCCTGAGTTTAGGAGTCTGAAAATTCAGCTGATGTTTTTGAATTTTAATTTCCAAACAGTAAGGAATTAAGAGGTCTCATTTGACAGGAAGAATTTTTAGGATGTATATGACTTACTGGAATTTTTGTGGATTTTTCCAAAGTGTTTTAATATGCCTTTTGAATGCATACTTTCTGGGTGTTTCAGCAGTTATTTTCTGGACAGTAGTGTAAAGAGAGATTTTATTGTGTACTTGTACTAATGAATAAAATATGTAAAAATTCTATAAAATACTTAAGATAGGTGTGTATCACTGGGTAAAATTATAGAATTAAATGAGCTTGTTTGAGGTGCTTTAAAAATTATAAGATTCGGACCTGAGTTATATAAGAATCCTGAATCATTAAATAAAACACTTATAAACCTAATTATTGGTGTATTGGACTGCTTGGTGTCATATTTTCCACCCCTCATGTCGACCTAATGATAATCTAAACAAGCCCTAAAATCTGTCTTAAATGATCATTAAATGAGGCGTGTGCAACCAGAAAACCTAAGCTGATTTGTGTAATTATTTTACAGATATGTAAAATCGGATAAATGGTTAGGGTTGGGTATGGTGCGTTGCTAATATGATTATGACTATATGTTAATATGATGTTTAATTTAGGTCTAGTAAATTTTGCGAACTCGTGTGCGTTGGAATAATTAAAACATGTTATATGATGGCCTAAAACGGATTTTTGGAATGGGCAGTTTTGAAAACCGAATTTTTGTGCATTACAACTCGAATTTCATAAGTGTTTAATACTGGTTCTTTTCATGTAAACTTATTTTAAGGTCTTAATTAAGTTTTCCAATTGGTTTGGGGTGATTTAGAGTTGATTGGGTTGTCTTTTCGAATTTTATGGAATCATATGTCAAACCTGAGTTTTGGGAACGTAAAATCATTCAATTCTACGATTTTTCATTTCAAATCTATAAAGATTTGAGAGCTCTCCTTTTACAGGTAGTATACTTCACATGTTTAGTAACTTCTGGAATTTTTGTAAATTTTTATGAAGTATATAAATGGGTTTGATAAACGTAAACTTTAGGGGTGTTTCTGCAGTTCACTTTCTGGACATGTTTGGGTAAATGATTTTTGAAATGGTGTTTTCACTTGATAATAAATTCTGGGAAAATTCATGTAAGCTCACAAGACATATAGGTACATGTGTAAATTTTTATAGCTTCTGAGTAAGAGTCTTAATGTGGTTTGAAAATTCGTAAAGTAGAGGCAAAAGTATACTAAAATCAGAAAATTTATTAAAGAACTTAGGTCTTTGTGAAATAATACCAATTGATGTGTCTTGAACCCTAAAGTGTACTTAATTGATAATTATGATGTAGTTGATCATATATTAACCTAAATTAGGTAATGGAACCCTAACCACATTAAATGAACACATAAGTATTAAATGATCCCTAATCCGTGTAGATTCGTTGAAGAAGGCGTGATGTTGTTTCCTTGTGTTCATTTTCCCGTTGCGTTCATTCCATTTGCTAAGGTACGGATATTCTACCCTTTCTCAGTAAGGGTTTCGCATTGACTCTTCGATCCTTGACTATATTTCATTCGTTATGATATTCGTTGGTGATTCCGTTTGATATGATACCATTTGATATGATTTCTTATGATATGAAATTTAGATCTATGTCATTTAATATGGCATTCATTCCAGTTAATATTCTTTTGTTTAAATATACTATAATTAATTCATTATGATGTAATAGCTTTGTTTATTCTGTTACCCGAGCTAACTAGTCATGGAGGTACCATGGCTGGCATGACACTATTTGTGGCTGTGTGATTGGTCCACGGCGTTCCCTTGTGATATGTATATTATTATTGAGCTCGTGCACTTATTTGCCATTTTGGTATGCCAATATATTTGTCAGAGTACAGGTGTATGGTGGTGTACATAACTTTATTTTGCAGGGAGCGTATGGATGCATCTTAGGTATGATTTGTGATATGATTATGTTATGGCTTTGTAGTGAATGGTGGTGTGTGCCATACACCCCATGCCACTTTTGGAAGGTCATGTCACCATTTGTTATGTTATGATATGATTATAAGCAGGTGACAAGTTTTGTAAGCTCATGGATAATTTCTTATGATTTGTTGCCTTCATTACCTTTCACTTAATTTATTATTCGTTTGATTCTCATGACTTGTGACATCTTGTTCGACAGATTCTTTTTGATTTCATTTCATATACTTATTTATATTCAGTTCATTATTCGTTTATATCTGTTCACTGTGCTTTTTAAGCTCAGCCGCATTTTCTTTTCCCTCCGGCAGGTATCAAGCGGGATGCTGGGATTGAGTTATGAGAGTAGGAGCTTTTAGATGACCAACCCAACCTTAGTGTCCCTACCTTTTGGAATTAGTTTATGACTTATATCTTGGTTATTTTATTTCATTTTAGAGTTGGATTTGATTTGTATTTCTTTAGAAGTCATTTTGTTTCATGACTTGTATTTATTTATTTAAGTCTTCCGCTTGCGTTTATTATGTTCTGATTGACACCATAACGTGACATTTTGACCCTTGTCAGGTTGGGGTGTTACATGCCAACTTCCTATTTAGTCTCAAATAAAGTGCATTTGTCTATCAATCCTGCTAGCATTATAGCTATCTATCCGGCTAGTACAAATGGGTCGTCAACCTCCAATAGATCTATTCACTATATTCGCGTTCACTCGCAAGTTATTAATGGCTCATGATATGAAGGTCTTTTTAGTGGCAATAGTGTAAGCTTAGGCAATATCAATCAAGATAGTATACAGAAAAATACTTGTGTTCAGGTTTGTAGCATGTAGTTCCCCACAAGTTTGGAAACGTATAAAAGTGGGACTATGAACTCACAGTAATATGTAAAAGTTTGGTGTACTTATGAGAGTAAAATCAAGTAGTTGAGCATGTATCTCCCCCAAAAATAGTACGAAATATTTGAAAATATGGGCCATGAACTCACGGTAATCCGTAAAAGTTTAAAGTATTTGTGAACGTAAATGAAAATAGTTGAGCATGTATCTACCCCAAAAATAATTCAAAACGTATAAAAGTAGGGGCTATGAAACTCACGGTAATCCGTAAAAGTTTAGAGTACTTGTGAAAGTAAATGAAAGTAGTTGAGCATGTATCTCCCCAAAAAGTAATTCAAAACGTATAAAAGTAGGGGCAATGAAACTCACAGTAATATGTAAAAGTTTAGAGTACTTGTGAAAGTAAATGAAATTAGTTGAGCATGCATCTCCCCTAAAAATAATTCAAAACGTATAAAAGTAGGGGCTATGAAACTCACAGTAATATGTAAAAGTTTAAAGTACTTGTGAAGGTAAAAGAAAGTAGCTGAGCATGTATCTCCCCCAAAGATAGTACGAAATAATTGAAAATATGGGCCATGAACTCACCTGATAGAACTGATATATTAATGGCAAAAGTGGGTATACTGAAATGAGGCTCGGACACTAACCGCAACCTAATATGAATAATGTGACTTAGATCATGAAATGATGTCGTGTATGCATTTTATGAAAGTTATATCACCCGTGCATGTTTGTTTGTGAGTTTGAAATGAAAATAATGTTATTAGATAACCTTTAACAATAGTCTGAAATATAACATTTTTGGACTTTTAACAAGTGTGTATTGTAACCACGATATGAACGTTTCAATAATATATAATTGAAAAAGTCTTCGACTCGACTAAAGTATGTAATCAAAATACTACAACTTCCGTGTATGATATTTTATCCAAAACCGCACCCAAAGTGCCTAAAATCCATGTCTAAGAAGAAATTCAGGTTACTATTCTCTATTAGAAATCTGTCAAAATAATAGTTTTCGTCGTTAACTTTATTAAGTCATAACTTCTTCGTTATAGCTCGGTTTTTAAAGTTCTACCTGTCTCCGCGAAGGTATTTCTCGGGGACTCAGTTTATCTCTTAAAGCTTGGTTTTACTACGGCAAAAATCTGGACAACACACTTATTATTTTCTGAAAATAGTTATCGCTAATAGATTTAGAAATATTCGTATCTCTTTCGTTATAAACCCGTTTATACTCATTCAAACGACCACGTTCTTGTTATAAAATCTATTTTCTATTTCTTTGAGAAAATCTTGTATAATAATATATTTTTCTGAAAATTAGAAATTTCGGCAGCGCTTCTGCGTACATTTTTAGAAATACATTTTCTAAACTAATCCGCTTGTAATAACAACACCAAACTAATCTATATTCCTCCACCAACTTCTTTCATAATTTTTATATACTCAAAATGGCCATATTAACATGATAAAAGTGTAGATCTAGTAAAAATGACTAAAAATGTATTAGAACAATTATAAACTTATATATAACAATAAACTTTGTAAATCAATAAAAAATGATCCAACACTTGCTAGTACTCATTTTTCTCATCCAATAATTATCTAGAACTTGTATATACTTGTTTTAACCATAAAAATTCAGAAACATGCTCATAGGTGATATATGTGATATAATGAGTTTAAGTATAATTTAAACTTAATAAATGCATAATTAAGTATAATGAACACATAATATACCAAATTAAAAGTATAGAAATTTATTTCTTACTTACTTGATATTAGAATGTTTTAGAAAGAAATTTAAACAATAGATCCCCAACGATGACTCCAAATTAATTTGTAGTTAGTTATAGCTTGAAAATGATCGAAAAATGCTTGAAATACTTGAAAAATGACTCCGTCTTTTTTCTTTTTCTTCCTTGGCCGAACACACAAGTAAAATGAGAGAGTTTTTTCTAGTGAAAATGGTGTGAAAAAAATGAACTAGTTTTCTTTCTATTTATAGTGAAAATTTATGAAAATATATAGATATTTTGATGAATAGTAATTAGATATTTCGATAAATAGTAAATATATATTTTGATAAATAGTAAATATATATTTATGAATAGTAACTAGATATTTTGATGAATAGTAAATAGATATTTTGATTAATAGTAAATAGATATTTATGAATAGTAACTAGATATTTTGGTGAATAGTAAATAGATATTTATGGATAGTAACTAGATATTTATATATTAGGAGTACATGATAAATTGTTTATGCATGAAAATCGTGTAGAAGCGTTTATTTATTTATTTAATGATCATAAATAAATAATAGGTAAATAAGAGTTGCAATCTTTTATACTTGATATGAAAATAATGTTTATTTGAAACGTATTTAAGACATGTTGGTGTTGGTGAGTACGTTTATTGAGAATGTGAGTTATGTCACATTAGTTTGTTGTTGTGATAAGATAAAATGATAAAGTTTAATCTTTAAAAAAAATTAGATGTAGAAAATGGATAAGTATTCTTTCATTAGAATATTAATACAAGTGGAAATTTACCGGTGGTTACAGTCTCACCCCCTTAAATGAAATCTCGTCTCGAGATTCAGTCCGCGTTAGATGTTAAAATCATGTTGACGATTAATTATGGTTTCTTGTGTCAATTGGTTTATAAAATAACTAGTGATGTATCTTAATTTGTCGTTTCATTGTACTGAATTTTCTCTGAGTGTTTTATCAAATAAATGTTTCTCCTGATTCGATTTAGGTTAATCATGTAAATAGGTGAGCAGGTTTGATTCTGGTTTCACTTGTGAAAATTTATAAGTTAGAATTATTTTACATGAGAAAATACTATTCCGAAGGTTAAATAGATTTTGGAAAAATTCATTTTGAATGAAAATTGTTATTTTATAAGGTTTATCATGTTTTGATAATTAGTCTTGAAAATAACATTGTTTCTAATTACTTGTTTTGTGAAAATTAAATTATTGACGACGAAAACTGTTTTTAACAATGAAAATTTTGGATGAAAACTTGATAAATGTAAAGAAAGTTGTTGAATTTCAGCTTTTGTAGTGATGAATCATTTTGTTCTTTTGTAATTTTTTTTAATGAACAGTAATTTCAAACGGTCATGAACAGTAGCCCAATGGCTATGAACAGTAGCCCAACGGCTATTTTTCCTTTTATAAATATCCCATTTTAATTTTCATTCTTTCACCACCCATATTTCTCTCATTAATTTTTCAAAATGCCGCATGTTGTTACCATTCTTGCGATTGTGTATGTTGTTGCCGCTGCTATCTACTTGGGCTACGTTCTAGAAGAACATTATGAATTTTTGGCCGTGGTGTTGGCGCTTCTCGTACCACTCGTGGTTCTAGCCATCGGCGTGGATAAAATATGGGGGTAATAGTATTGCGTTTGAAATAAGTCTTTGTTGTGTTTTCATGTAATCTTTAACGAATGTGTAAAAAGATTTGTTTGTTTTTATGCATAAGACCATGTCTTTTGATTCCGCGTTAATGGTTTGTTTTTATACAGAATATTCAAGGTGTTACATTCAGTCGTGGTCCTCACTCTCGTAGGCGTAGTGGTGTTTTTCATTAGCTTGGCGGATCAACCATTTGGCGATTCTATACCTTACTTAGTGGTCTTTGTAACATTAGCACTACCGATGCTAATTATATCGTTATGTATTAATATTCGTGGATTCTAATAAAAATTTACGTTTTGTGTTTTATGAATTCTAGTGATTCTCGAATTCATACCCATGTCATTTCAGATACAAATAAGCCCACTCATTTATAATTCATTACTTACATAGAGAGGCGTCCCAAACAATGTAAATAAGAAAATATAAAATTATGGTTCGGCGATTCATAATTTCTTTATTTAAATAAAAAAGCGTCCCTGTCACAAATCACAATTTCAGGTCATTTAATAAACCTCGACAATTTAATATTCACGAGTTACTATTCATCATTTACTATTCATTGATCACTATTTACTTTTCACTATTTATCATTTTCGAGGTCAGTTTGTGATTATGAGAAGCGTTAAAAAATTTTACTATTCATGAAACACTATTCATTCCCGGGGGAAACCACTATTCATGGACATTATTCATCATTACGTAAACTAGGTTTACGGGTATTCAAATGCGCGTAACCAGCATGGTTTAGCTGCGTATTCATGAAACATCATTAATGACACGTCATATAGACTAGAGTAGTCTAGATATCATCAGTAACATCATCTGCATAATAGGTCATGCACCGGTATGCATTATTTCAATTTACGTATGGTTATTTATTTAATAAACGTTACCACTCAGTCTTTACTACGAATAATATACCCGATACTCCCGACTATGATCCTAATATATATTCATATTCATTATAATGATATAAAAATTATATTATTAATTTACCCGGTGTTTTGAGACCTGTTGCTATATTTTCCGGTGTACGCTTATAACTACGTCGGATCACGATATCTTATCACGACAATTATTTTAACACCCGATTTTATCAGGAATGTAATTTCATAATTTTTTTACAACGTTGTCACATTTTATTTGGTACAGTTAAACCTTATTTCTAGCAAACTCGGTACCCGGTATCCCCTAAAACTAATAATATCTAGCATAATCATCCAAATCTCTTACATTTCACTTACACACTCCATCCAAGCCATACCATTGCGCCCCCCCCCCCCCCCCCCCATTCTTTTCTTACATATTTGACATTTTTTCACTAACTCTTAATTAATGTTAGTACCTTTGTCCAAAAATCTATCCAAGCTATAATTTATAACACCAAATAAACACATAGTTCATGTAAGTGAAAAACAAAAATTCTCTCTTCCTCTCTACTCATAACCCACGACCACAAGAAGAAAACAAGCAAGAACCAAAGATTTTTCAAGTTCAAGTATTAATCTAGTGTCCATAGTGTTCCTTGTTAGGATTTTGGAATAAAAATCCAAGTAAGTGTGTTATACATTTTTCTCAATCTTTTATACTCTCATTTGATATATTTTTCTAGTTACATTAGTAAATCATGCAAAGAATCTATGTTATGTATACCACTTTGTACAATAATACTCTTTAATCATGGATCTATAAATTTTATTAGTGACTTCAAGAGATCCACCATTTTTGGTGATACTTAGGACCCCATGACACCCTAAGAAGGTGTATGGTAGGATTAGATTAGTTGTGGAGTTGATTGGAAGTGGTATGATCAAGTTTGAAACTAGAAAAGTTATTTTTACAAACCCTAGAAAAGGTTCTGTCCAAAAACGTGTGATCTGGAAAACTCAGTAACTCAGGGGATATTTTGGCTTAAATATTCAGAAAATACTTTCAAAAAAAAAACCGTGGGCGCTTGAATGAGTAAAAACCGACTTACGACGAAGGAGATATGATTTTTCTAAGTTAGACGACGAAAAACTAATTTCTGAAAATTGCTTGCTGTTTTTCCGAGCTTCAAAGGACAAAACGAGACGTTAAACCTGATCTAGGAGAGTCGACCTACTGAAAACATGTTAGTTCATGTTTATACGAAGTAGCGGACAATATTTCACGGCTAGTTTTGCGAGGCCATTTGGGCATATTTTCTCAAGTTAAGAAAAATATTAAATTGCGACAAAAACCTTATATTTACCAATAGAAAACCAAACGAGGATCGTGGAGTACCGTTTCAAACTATTTACGCGAAAAGTAGTCTATAACTTAACGAGACGTCAAAAATGTATTTTTCGACGATAAACGTTATTTTCAACATTATCAAGTGGTATCGATAACATACGTATTTGCTTGAGTAGAATCATTTCATTTGCTTACCTTAGATCATATCACTCATAATAGGTCGCGGTTAGAGACCGAGCTTCATTTCATCATATCCACTATTGTCATTGCTACTACCATATCAGGTGAGTTTCCATAGCCCCGTTTTCAATTGATTACTTGATTTCTAAACTCTTGGAGGAGAATACATTGCACCATTTTTATATACGGACCAAAGTATCAAAATTTACTTACATTGCTTAAGTTACATCATTGCCCAGATTAAAGTCCCCTTTATTATCATGAACCGTTAATTATGGAAGTAAGCGAGAGTGAGTAAATAGATCTATTGAGGGTGACTCCTCCGTTCGGGTTGGTAGCGCCAACTAGTCATACGAACGCATTTCATTTCTATCATATTAGAGTGACTGGCATACACTCAGATGGGGCATTTCATTTCAGTCTAGCTTCGGGGTCATGAGCTTAAGAGCTAATGTATTATTTTTTTATGTGGCATTTTTTCAGACACTTCATATTTGTGGTTACCGTATAACATTTCATTTACATAAACCTATGAACTCACCAACATTATTGTTGACCATTTTTAGCAATGTATTTTCAGGTAATTAAGGTATCGCATGTTGGCTTGCATAAGGACATACATGGAGTCGCGGAGTCGACGCGTCTCACCATATATTTTATGCACTTATCTATCGTTTGATTTGTATGAACTTGATTTTCGTAAACATGAAACATCTTTTGGGACCAACTTTTGTAAACTCTAAATGTTTTAAATAATCAAACGATGTATTTTCTAAATGACACTTTAGGTCGTTCAATATAACTGTAACTGTGGTGCTATGGCAGTCACGCCCCTAGAATTCCATTCCGCTGCAAGTCACGTAATTTGGGGGTATGACAGATTGGTACCAGAGCAAAGGTTATAGCAAACTAGGTTGTCCATAATACCCTAGACTATAACTACACCAACATAGCATCTCATCATTGTAGCATAAGTGCATATTCATTATACATGCGATTTCATACATATGTCATTTCATCATAACCCACATTATGTAAATGCTTATTTACTTTTATTTCGCATCGATTGTCACAGAGATGTCTTCAAATTCGCACCCTATTGTTATTTCCTCGGATTCTGAGTCAGATGAGGTTTCCTCACTACCTTCCATTATACTAGAGTCGGTTACATCATCCTCACTACCCACTATCATTCTGTCATCAGTGGAGCCTACTCCACAGTCATCACCCGTGATGTCAGAGGCTGAGACCGAACCCTTCGAGGAGGGGGAAGTCGCGCCTACACCACCTGTGTCACCACCGATACGTCGTGGGCCTGCAGTTGTTCCAGTTATCTAGCCAGGAGAGTTTATACCTTATGGTCAGATTTACCGAGTACGCCCAGATGGACCGCGCATGAAGCGCACTGCTGCTAAGCGGGTTCGTCGTCCTATGGTTAGATCACCAGCTGCATTTGTATCATTACCACCACCATCATCAATTGCTTCAGGTAGCCATCCCATTGTGCCTACTAGATCCCATCCACTCAGACGTCGCGCGACAACGCGAAAGAGTGTTGCTTTCCGTACACCATTGTCACCATCATCACCATTACCATCACTATCATCATTGTCTCCATCATTACCATCTTTATCACCATCTGTGGTACCATCAGCACCAGTTCATCCCAGGGATCCTACTCCTATGTCCGACCTACCACTCAAAAAGCGAGCATGGCTCGACATTCCATCACCAGACACTACAAAGACGACAGAGACTGCACCACCCAGCAGATTCGAGGTTGGTGAGAGTTCGAGGGCTGCTGCTGCCAGATTACTTACTGCTGCTACACTTGACTCGCGACTAGATCATCTGCAGGGAGAAGTTGTCAGGGCATTAGGCCATATAGAGGAGATACCAGTGAGCCGGATTGAGGCTATAGAGGAAGAGATCGAGGGACTAGTAGTAGGCAGAGTTTCCATAGATGTTTCATACCAGGGATTGGAGGCTAGACAGTTGGAGAGTTCTGAGCGTATTACCCAGTTGAGGTAGGAGATGCCTGAGTTATTTGATAGGGAACAGATGTCCCAGGAGGAGCATCACCGCCAGGCAGGTGAGTTAGCTTCAGTTCAGGCTAGGATTTCAGCGTCAGAGAGTAGGGAGACTGATCTTCAGCTTCGAGTTCAGCACTTAGAGGAGATTTTTGTTGCTATGACTAGAGATCTCCAGAGGATTAGTCGTCGATTAGGTGGAGCACCAGGAGGTGCCTAGTGTTAGACTTTTATCATGTAGCTTGTACTGTTATTTTCCTAGTCTCGGGGTGTGGGACATAGTTTAGAACTTGTTGTCTTTTGCTTGTACAAACAAATATATCAAGTGTGACTCTACTATGCAGGATTTGTTGTGCTATTTTATGATATCGGTCAACACAGACTAAAATTTTCATGTGTTATATTCATGTCGTTGTGATTATATTTATGATATTTTGTGGATGTTTCTCATTGTGAATTCATTGTATTTATACATGTTATAGTTGTATTTATACGTGTTGTGGATGTATATACATGTTGTGGTTGTATATATTGTGTATGATGATCATTTCTATTGTGAGTACTCATTGTTGTTATCTTTTGTGATTGTGAAGAATCACGCCACCCAAAAGAGGTACTCCCGCTATGACACCCGCCCAAATCAGGAAGCTTGTTGCCGACAGTATAGAGGCAGCACAGGTGACTGAAAGAGCTGCCGTAGCTGCAGCTGCTGCTGAAGCCGCTTCGCGGGCAGAAACTACGGAAGCCGCAGGACCAACTAGCAATGGAACTAACGGACGTAAATGTACATACAAAGACTTCAAGAGTGGAGATCCTCTGAAGTTCAAGGGCATTGAAGGGGCCACTGCCATGATTCGTTGGTTCGAGAAGATAGAGTCTGTGTTTCTCCTATGCAACTGTCCAGAGGAGTACAAAGTAAAGTTTGCTACTAGTGCACTTGTTGAGGAAGCTATGTCGTGGTGGAATTCCTATACAAAGCCCATGGGAATGGAAACTGCTCACAAACTTACATGGGATGAATTCAAGAAATTGCTGACAAAGAAGTTTTGTCCCCGCACTGAAGTAAAGAAGTTGGAAACAGAGTTTTATGAGCTAGTGACAGCAAAAAATGATATCGAGACATATATCAGGAGGTTTCAGGAGTTAGCCGCATTGTGTCCAGCTATGGTTCCAGACAATGAGAAGCTGCTAGAAAATTTCATTGGTGGACTACATCACAGCATCCGTGGAGATGTGATTTCTTTTGACCCACAAACATTGGACGAGGCAATCAGAATGTCACAGAAACTTATGGCTCAAATAGTGAAGAAAGGAACTACTTCAAACAACAACAACAGCAACACCAACAGTAACCGTAACTACAACAACAACTACAGAAACAACAACAATTATAACAATAACCGAAACAATTCCAACAATAACAACAACAAAAGAAAGTGGGACAATAACCAGGGTGGCAATGCTACTCAACCAGCACCCAAGAGACAAGAGGTTGCAAAGGCCTATGTTGCAGGTCCAGCTGAGAAAAGAGGTTACAATGGTACTCTACCCAAGTGCAACAAATGTCAAACCCATCATAACCCTGAAAACTGTCCTAATCCTTGTGGGAACTGTAAGAAAGTTGGTCATTCAACCAGGGATTGCAAAGCTCTGTTCGTGGCTGATAATCAGAAACCCCCAGTAACATGTTTTGGTTGTGGAGAAGTAAGACACTTCAAGAGTAACTGTCCGAAGGGAAAGAATCAGAAGACTGGAAACCAACGTGGAACAGCAAGGGGAAGAGCTTATGTTATTGGAGGTGAAGATGTTAGGGAGGACCCGAATGTCGTTACGGGTACGTTCCTCATCAATAATCATTATGCATCCATTTTATTTGATTCAGGTGCCGATAGAAGTTTTGTTTCTACTGCATTTGCACCTTTACTCAACATTGAACGAACCACATTAGACACTCCTTATCATATCGAACTAGCTGATGGTTCTTTAGTTGGCACCAACACCATTGTCCGTGGTTGCACTCTCAATTTTCTAAACTACCCATTCAATATAGATCTCATGCCCGTAGAACTTGGAAGTTTCGACATTGTTATCGGTATGGATTGGTTATCTCGACATCATGCAAGGATCATTTGTGATGAAAAAGTTGTTCATCTTCCTTACGACGGTGAAACTTTGGTCATTCGTGGAGAACAAAGTGGAACTAGACTCAGTATCATATCATGCATCAAAACCGAGAAGTACATAAAGAAGGGCTGTTATGCATTCTTGGCTCATATCACAGAAAAGAAGTCGGATGAGAAGCGACTTGAAGACGTACCAACTGTTAAAGATTTTCCAGAAGTCTTTCCTGAAGACTTACCAGGACTTCCACCTACTCGCCAAGTAGAATTTCATATTGACTTAGTGCCAGGAGCTGCACCATTCGCGCGAGCACCTTATCGACTTGCACCTTCAGAAATGCAAGAGTTGTCGAACCAATTGCAAGAACTCTTGGACAAAGGATTTATTAGGCCAAGTTCCTCGCCTTAGGGAGCACCTGTCTTGTTTGTAAAGAAGAAAGATGGACCTTTCAGAATGTGTATCAACTATCGAGAGCTGAACAAATTAACGGTGAAGAATCGTTATCCACTTCCCAGGATCGACGATTTGTTTGATCAATTGCAAGGCTCTAGTTATTACTCTAAGATCGACTTGAGATTAGGTTACCATCAGCTCAGAGTTCGGGAGGAGGATATCCCGAAGACAACATTTAGAACTCGGTATGGTCATTATGAGTTTCAGGTAATGCCGTTCGGACTAACCAACGCACCAGCTGTGTTCATGGATCTCATGAACAGGGTGTGCAAGCCATATCTGGATAAGTTTGTGATTGTATTCATTGACGATATCTTGATTTACTCAAAGAGCGAAGAAAAGCATAGAGAACACCTTAGAACGATCTTAGAACTGCTCAAGAAAGAGAAACTGTACGCCAAATTTTCGAAGTGTGATTTTTGGATCCGAAGAGTACAATTTCTTGGTCATGTCATTGATAATCAAGGGCTACAGGTTGATCCTACAAAGATCGAGGCTGTTAAAGATTGGGCAACGCCCAAGACTCCTATAGAAATTCGTCAATTCTTAGGACTTGCTGGATATTATAGAAGGTTCATTGAAGGATTTTCCAAGATAGCTAAGCCATTGACCAAGTTGACGCAAAAGAACCAGAAGTACGAGTGGGGAAAGAAACAAGAGTCCGCTTTTCAGTTATTGAAGCAGAAGTTTTGCAGCGCGCCAATTTTGGCACTACTAGAAGGGATTGAAAACTTCATGGTATACTGTGACGCATCACATAAAGGACTTGGAGCAGTGTTAATACAGAACAAGAAGGTGATAGCTTATGCATCTCGACTTCTTAAGACACATGAGAAGAATTACACCACACACGACTTAGAGCTGGGTGCAGTGGTTTTTGCACTCAAGATTTGGAGGCACTACCTTTATGGTACTAAGTGTGTAGTATTTACAGACCAAAAAAGCTTGCAGCACATACTCGATTAGAAAGAACTCAACATGAGGCAGCGTCGTTGGCTGGAATTACTTAGTGATTACGACTGTGAGATTCGATATCACCCGGGAAAAGCCAATGTTGTGGCAGATGCTCTCAGCCGGAAAGAAAGACTCAAACCTTTGAGAGTCAGATCATTGGGAATGACGATCATTTCACCTTTACCATCAAAAATCCTCGAGGCTCAGGTTGAAGCACTCAAGGAAGAAAACCTACCAAGTGAGACACTTAAAGGGATACAAGATAATGCAAACGGTTTAGTAAGGAGGTCAGACGGAGTATTATGCTTCAAGGATAGAAGCTGGATACCTCTCTATGGTGGAATACGAGAGTTGATTATGCACGAATCGCACAAGTCGAAGTACTCCATTCACCCAGGTTCTGATAAGATTTATCAGGATCTCAAGAAGCTTTATTGGTGGCCGAATATGAAAGCAGAGATAACTACGTATGTCAGCAAATGCCTTACTTGTGCTAAAGTGAAAGCCGTGTACCAGAAACCATCAGGATTACTTCAGCAACCAGAAATTCCACAATGAAAATGGGAACGCATCACAATAGACTTCGTCACTAAACTTCCTAAGACAATAGGCGGTTACGATGCTATTTGGGTAATTGTTGATCGTCTCACCAAATCAGCCCATTTCATTCCAATCAAAGAGACTTATTCCATGGATCAGCTCACCAGACTTTATGTCAAGGAAATAGTCTCAAGGCACGGAGCACCAATTTCCATTATTTCCAACCGAGACAGTCGCTTTACTTTGAACTTCTGGCAGTCATTGCAAGATTCATTCGGAACCAAATTAGACATGAGCACTGCCTATCATCCTCAGACCGATGGTCAGAGCGAGAGAACGATTCAAACATTGGAACACATGCTCAGGGCATGTGTGATTGACTTTGGAAATGGTTGGGCTAACCATTTGCCATTGATCGAGTTTTCTTACAATAACAACTATCACTCTAGCATAAAAGCAACACCATTCGAGGCACTCTATGGTCGTAAGTGCCGGTCCCCAGTTTGTTGGGCCGAAGTAAGAGATGTACAACTAACGGGTCCAGAGTTAGTTAGAGAAACAACAAAAAAGATAATTCAGATTAGGGAAAGACTCCAAACAGCCAGAAGCCGACATAAAAGTTACGTTGATGTTCGACGCAAACCATTAGAATTTCAGGTTGGAGACAAAGTCATGTTGAAAGTCTCGCCTTGGAAGGGCGGGATACGATTCGGGAAACGCGGGAAGTTGAACCCGAGATACATTGGACCATTTAAGATTCTGGAAAGGATCGGTCCGGTAGCATACAGACTTGAGCTTCCGTCAGAGCTTAGCAGTGTACATAACACGTTTCATGTCTCAAACCTCAAGAAATGTCTTTCAGACAAAACGCTCGTAATCCCATTGGAAGAAATCACAATTTCAGGTCATTTTCCAAACCTCGACAATTTACTATTCATGAGTTACTATTCATCATTTACTATTCATTGATCACTATTTACTTTTCACTATTTATCATTTTCGAGGTCAGTTTGTGATTATGAGAAGCGTTAAAAAATTTTACTATTTATGAAACACTATTCATTCCCGGGGGGAAACCACTATTCATGGACATTATTCATCATTACGTAAACTAGGTTTACGGGTATTCAAATGCGCGTAACCAGCATGGTTTAGCTGCGTATTCATGAAACATCATTAATGACACGTCATATAGACTAGAGTAGTCTAGATATCATCAGTAACATCATCTGCATAATAGGTCATGCACGGGTATGCATTATTTCAATTTACATATGGTTATTTATTTAATAAACGTTACCACTCAGTCTTTACTACGAATAATATACCCGATACTCCCGACTATGATCCTAATATATATTCATATTCATTATAATGATATAAAAATTATATTATTAATTTACCCGGTGTTTTGAGACCTGTTGCTATATTTTCCGGTGTACGCTTATAACTACGTCGGATCACGATATCTTATCACGACAATTATTTTAACACCCGATTTTATTAGGAATGTAATTTCATAATTTTTTTACAACGTTGTCACATTTTATTTGGTACAGTTAAACCTTATTTCTAGCAAACTCGGTACCCGGTATCCCCTAAAACTAATAATATCTAGCATAATCATCCAAATATCTTACATTTCACTTACACACTCCATCCAAGCCATACCATTGCGCCCCCCCCCCCCCCCATTCTTTTCTTACATATTTGACATTTTTTCACTAACTCTTAATTAATGTTAGTACCTTTGTCCAAAAATCTATCCAAGCTATAATTTATAACACCAAATAAACACATAGTTCATGTAAGTGAAAAACAAAAATTCTCTCTTCCTCTCTACTCATAACCCACGACCACAAGAAGAAAACAAGCAAGAACCAAAGATTTTTCAATTTCAAGTATTAATCTAGTGTCCATAGTGTTCCTTGTTAGGATTTTGGAATAAAAATCCAAGTAAGTGTGTTATACATTTTTCTCAATCTTTTATACTCTCATTTGATATATTTTTCTAGTTACATTAGTAAATCATGCAAAGAATCTATGTTATGTATACCACTTTGTACAATAATACTCTTTAATCATGGATCTATAAATTTTATTAGTGACTTCAAGAGATCTACCATTTTTGTTGATACTTAGGACCCCATGACACCCTAAGAAGGTGTATGTTAGGATTAGATTAGTTGTGGAGTTGATTGGAAGTGGTATGATCAAGTTTGAAACTAGAAAAGTTATTTTTACAAACCCTAGAAAAGGTTCTGTCCAAAAACGTGTGATCTGGAAAACTCAGTAACTCAGGGGATGTTTTGGCTTAAATATTCAGAAAATACTTTCAAAAACAAAACCGTGGGCGCTTGAATGAGTAAAACCGACTTACGACGAAGGAGATATGATTTTTCTAAGTTAGACGACGAAAAACTAATTTCTGAAAATTGCTTGCTGTTTTTCCGAGCTTCAAAGGACAAAAAGAGGTATTAAACCTGATCTAGGAGAGTCGACCTACTGAAAACATGTTAGGTCATGTTTATACGAAGCCGTGGATATAAAGAACGTAGAAAACGAGCTTATAACGAACGAGATATACACGTTTGAAACCCGGCGAACTTTATTTATTTTTGACAGCCCCTAATAAAAAATTAATCAAAGTGTAAAAACTAGTATTTTTACAAGACATGACCTTGATAACCAATTTTCTAATTAATCAAGACGCGTATGATCAAAAGTTAAATAATAAGACTTCAAATTATAAGGTTTTTAAAGATGTCGAGTTTATTCACTAACAATTAGCGGACAATATTTCACGGCTAGTTTTGCGAGGCCATTTGGGCATATTTTCTCAAGTTAAGAAAAATATTAAATTGCGACAAAAACCTTATATTTACCAATAGAAAACCAAACGAGGATCGTGGAGTACCGTTTCAACCTATTTACGCGAAAAGTAGTCTATAACTTAACGAGACGTCAAAAATGTATTTTTCGACGATAAACGTTATTTTCAACATTATCAAGTGGTATCGATAACATACGTATTTGCATGAGTAGAATCATTTCATTTGCTTACCTTAGATCGTATCATTCATAATAGTTCACGGTTAGAGACTGAGCTTCATTTCATCATATCCACTATTGTCATTGCTACTACCATATCAGGTGAGTTTCCATAGCCCCGTTTTCAATTGATTACTTGATTTCTAAACTCTCGGGGGAGAATACATTGCACCATTTTTACATACGGACCAAAGTATCAAAATTTACTTACATTGCTTAAGTTACATCATTGCCCAGATTAAAGTCCCCTTTATTATCATGAACCGTTAATTATGGAAGTAAGCGAGAGTGAGTGAATATATCTATTGAGGGTGACTCCTCCGTTCGGGTTGGTAGCGCCAACTAGTCATACGAACGCATTTCATTTCTATCATATTAGAGTGACTGGCATACACTAAGATGGGGCATTTCATTTCAGTCTAGCTTCGGGGTCATGTGCTTAAGAGCTAATGTATATTTTTTTTATGTGGCATTTTGTCAGACACTTCATACTTGTGGTTACCGTATAACATTTCATTTACATAAACCTATGAACTCACCAACATTATTGTTGACAATTTTTAGCAATGTATTTTCAGGAAATTAAGGTATCACATGTTGGCTTGCATAAGGACATACATGGAGTCGCGGAGTCGACGCGTCTCACCATATATTTTATGGACTTATCTACCGTTTGATTTGTATGAACTTGATTTTTGTAGACATGAAACATCTTTTGGGACCAACTTTTGTAAACTCTGAATGTTTTAAATAATCAAACGATGTATTTTCTAAACGACACTTTAGGTCGTTCAATATAACTGTAATTGTGGTGATATGGCAGTCACGCCCCTGGAATTCCATTCCGCTGCAAGTCACGTAATTTGGGGGTGTGACAGTCCCAATCCATTTAAATAAAGACATTGTAAATCATCCTACTTATGAATTTCTGACTCAACACTCATAGTCAATTGACAAGGTAATTTAGTGTGTAGGTGTTCTGGGAGTACGGAAGGAGTATTTACACTCATCTTTGGAGATGGGAGTAAGATAATCAAAGAAAATTGACATAGTACTCAAAATAGTTGGTGAGTATGCAAATAAGGCAAGAATTGTGCAACCTACAATTTCTTGGAAAATAAACGAGAAATACCCATTGTATCATTACAATGTTTGAAAAGTAAATTAGACCATTGTAACTGGTTATAATGTCTTGGGAAGGTTTCGTAAATCACAAAATGTAGGAATAGGTACAAGATCGAGGAAATGTGATCCCAATGAAAGTTTCATTCAAGTCGTCACCTTAGCGAAAGCACTAAGTAAGCAAACTACCTTAATGAAATATGAAAGCAGCTGAAAACGATAATCGTCTGGATGTGTATATATCAATAAACTAAAGTGTTTGTGTAGCATAAATTACCAAGAAGTCACATAATCGTCTAGATGATGGAAGGAACGGAGTACGAGAGGCTATAAAATGTTTTGTTTGTAAAAGTGGTTATAGTTCAGGTCTTAATTAGACCCGTTTATCTATAACTATATCTCTGATACCAATCTGTAACACCCCCAATTTCGCGATACGCAGCGGAATTCAAATTGGGTATTACTCGACGGCACAACAGTTATAATAATAGAAAACGATCTCTAATTGAGTCGTTTTAAAAGATTTATCATTCGAATTTTATAAATATCAGAGTTTACAAAATGAGGTCCCAGTAGTTTTACAGTGTATTAAATAAGTTTCGAATGATAATTAGATTTTTGCTTTCTATCAGTATCCGTGCCCTTCCGTACCATCCTCGTTCATTATGGACCTGAGATAAACATGCTAAAAGTGTCAACACAAAGGTTGGTGAGTTCATAGAGTTTATAAGCAAAGCAGTTGATTTCAACAGTTTCAAGTTTGAGTGATAATTGTAATAAATACAAATATCAATAAAACGAATCGTGGGCTACGTTGTTTTACACCCTTAGTTATCAGTTGAACACAAGTTTCAAGTTTAGCAGACAGTGGGCCCCGTTGTTGCACCCATAAATTCAGTAGTGGTAGTACCGTATCAATACAGTACCATAATATTTCCCTAAGCCTCATGACACGCAAACGTTAACAGTAGGACATCACAAGAGTGATGTAAATTACTAACATAATTAAATAAAGTAATAAGGCCATCGGGTAGGAGCTTGCCAACTTCCTATTTAGTCTCAAATAAAGTGCATTTGTCTATCAATCCGGCTAACATTATAGCTATCTATCCGTCTAGTACAAATGGGTCGTCAACCTCCAATAGATCTATTCACTATATTTGCGTTCACTCGCAAGTGATTAATGGCTCATGATATGAGGGTCTTTTTAGTGGCAATAGTGTAAGCTTAGGCAATATCAATCAGGATAGTATACAGAAAAATACTTGTGTTCAGGTTTGTAGCATGTAGTTCCTCACAAGTTTGAAAACGTATAAAAGTGGGACTATGAACTCACAGTAATATGTAAAAGTTTATAGTACTTGTGAGAGTAAAAGCAAGTAGTTGTGCATGTATCTCCCCCAAGGATAGTACGAAATATTTGAAAATAGGGGCCATGAACTCATGGTAATCCGTAAAAGTTTAGAGTACTTGTGAACGTAAATGAAAATAGTTGAGCATGTATCTACCCTTAAAATAATTCAAAACGTATAAAAGTAGGGGCTTTGAAACTCACGGTAATCCGTAAAAGTTTAGAGTACTTGTGAAAGTAAATGAAAGTAGTTGAGCATGTATCTCCCCCAAAAGTAATTCAAAATGTATAAAAGTAGGGGCTATGAAACTCACAGTAATATGTAAAAGTTTAGAGTACTTGTGAAAGTAAATGAAATTAGTTGAGCATGCATCTCCCCCAAAAATAATTCAAAACGTATAAAAGTAGGGGCTATGAAACTCACAGTAATATGTAAAAGTTTAGAGTACTTGTGAAAGCAAAAGAAAGTAGTTGAGCATGTATCTCCCCCAAAGATAGTACGAAATAATTGAAAATAGGGGCCATGAACTCACCTGATAGAACTGATATATTAATGGCAAAAGTGGGTATACTGAAATGAGGCTCGGACACTAACCGCAACCTAATATGAATGATGTGACTTAGATCATGAAATGATGTCGTGTATGCATTTTATGAAAGTTATATCACATGTGCATGTTTGTTTGTGAGTTTGAAATAAAAATAATGTTATTAGATAACCTTTAACAATAGTATGAAATATAACATTTTTGGACTTTTAACAAGTGTGTATTGTAACCACGATATGAATGTTTCAATAATATATAATTGAAAAAGTCTTCGACTCGACTAAAGTATGTAATCAAAATACTACAACTTCCGTGTATGATATTTTATCCAAAACCGCACCCAAAGTGCCTAAAATCCATGTCTAAGAAGAAATTCAGGTTATAATTCTTTATTAGAAATCTGTCAAAATAATAGTTTTCGTCGTTAACTTCATTAAGTCATAACTTCTTCGTTATAGCTCGGTTTTTAAAGTTCTACTTGTCCCCGCGAAGGTATTTAAGTATACTTACATATTTTGAAGTCTTGGGGACTCAGTTTATCTCTTAAAACTTGGTTTTACTATGGCAAAAATCTGGACAACACACTTATTATTTTCTGAAGATAGTTATCGCTAATAGATTTTGAAATATTCGTATCTCTTTCGTTATAAACCCGTTTATACTCATTCAAACGACCACGTTCTTGTTGTAAAATCTATTTTCTATTTTTTTGAGAAAATCTTGTATAATACTCCCTCCGTCTCAATTTATTTGTCAGGAGAGAGAAAACACAAAGTTTAATAAAAGTGGGGTCACTTTAATTTTCAACCATTAAAATTGAATATTCCTCTACTAGATTCTCTAGTTTTTACTAAATAAGGAAAGTGGACAATTAATTTGAGACATCTATAAAAAGAAATATGGACAAATAAATTGAGACAGAGGGAGTAATATATTTTTCTGAAAATTAGAAATTTCGGCAGCGCTTCCGCGTACATTTTTAGAAATCAATTTTCTAAACTAATCCATTTGTAATAACAACACAAAACTAATCTATATTCCTCCACCAACTTCTTTCATAATTTTTATATACTCAAAATTGCCATATTAACATGATAAAAGTGTAGATCTAGTAAAAATGACTAAAAATGTATTAGAACAATTATAGACTTATATATAACAATTAACTTTTTAAATCAATCAAAAATGATCCAAGACTTGTAAGTACTTATTTTTCTCATCCAATAATTATATAGAACTAGTATATACTTGTTTTAACCATAAAAATTCACAAACATGCTCATATGTGAAATAATGAGTTTAAGTGTAATTTAAACTTAATAAATGCATAATTAAGTATAATGAACACATAATATACCAAATGAAAAGTATAGAAATTTATTTCTTACTTACTTGATATTAAGATGTTTTAGAAAGTAATTTGAACAATAGCTTAAAAATGATCGATAAATGATTGAAAATACTTGAAAAACGACTCCGTCTTCTTTCTTTTACTTCCTTGGCCGAACACACAAGTAAAATGAGAGAGTTTTTGATAGTGAAAATGGTGTGAAAAAAATGAACTAGTTTTCTTTCTATTTATAGTGAAAATTTCTGAAAATATCTAGATATTTTGATGAATAGTGATTAGATATTTCGATAAATAGTAAATAGATATTTAGATAAATAGTAAATAGATATTTATGAATAGTAACTACATTTTTTTATGAATAGTAAATAGATATTTTGATGAATAGTAAATAGATATTTATGAATAGTAACTAGATATTTTGATGAATAGTAAATAGATATTTATGAATTGTAACTAGATATTTATATATTAGGAGTACAGGGTACATTTTTTATGCATGAAAATCGTGTAGAAGCGTTTATTTATTTATTTAATGATAATAAATAAATAATAGGTAAATAATAGTTGCAATCTTTAATACTTGACATGTAAAGAATGTTTATTTGAAACGTACTTAAGACATGTTGGTGTTGGTGAGTACGTTTATTGAGAATGTGAGATACGTCTCATTAGTTTATTGTTGTGATAAGATAAACTGATAAAGTTTAAACTTTAAAAAAATAATTAGACGTAGAAAATGGATAAGTATTCTTTCGTTAGAATATTAATACAAGTGAAAATTTACCGGTGGTTACATAAACTTAATAGTTTTCATTTTTTTTACTGTTTTATAAATTAAGCAAATACTCCCTTAAACTATACCCCAGACTTTATATTTTTTTTAAAAACAACATATATGTTGCCATTTATAAATTTAATAATCATTATATATTAAATTCATGTATACGCATGGAAATAATATCATAATGAAAACACGGGTTATTGTTATATGTAAATGAATACACGAGATTGCACATATATGAACAACTCACGTTATTCTTTTTTATGAGTTTAAGCTGGATATATATAATATATATATATATATATATATATATATATATATATATATATATATATATATATGGTAAGGATACAATGAGAATGATCTTCTAATGAGAAGGGTAGGAAGGATTGTAGGAGTGACATGTGTTATCCCCATGCCACATCATATGACATGTGTCACCTACCCCCACCCCTCCCCCCCCCCCCCTGAAATTTTTTTTCCCGCAAAAAAAAAAAATTTTTTTTGGGCCAAAATTTTTTTTTCTTGCCAAAATTTATACTGCATCACATTTATAAAGTTACTACATCACGGTTATAAAGTTACTTCATCACGGTTACTGCATCACAATTATGATTTTACTGCATCATGGTTACTGCATCACAATTATGATTTTACTGCATCACAATCCCCCCCCCTCGAAAATTCTTTTTCCCGCAAAAAAAAAAAAAAAAAAATTTTGGGCAAAATTTTTTTTTCCCGCTAAAATTTATATTGCATCACATTTATAAAGTTGCTGCATCACGGTTACTGCATCACAATTATGATTTTACTGCATCACGGTTACTGCATCATGGTTACTGCATCACAATTATGATTTTACTGCATCACGGTTACTGCATCACAATTATGATTTTACTGCATCACGGTTATTACATGCACTAAAATCATAATTGTGATGTAGTAACTTTATAAATTTGATGCCGTATAAATTTTGGCGGGAAAAAAAATTGGTGGGAAAAAAAATTCGGGGGGGGGGTGACACATGTCATATGATGTGGTAACGTGACACATGTCACTCCCACAATCCTTCCTAGACTTTTCATTATAAGACCCATTCTCATAAATATATACATGCCAACAACAAGAAGATCAAAATAAATAAATAAATCGATTTACTTTGAAGGATCTTATTCTTGTGTGCCTTCCTCGTCGTCCATGTTCTCAGGTTCCTGAAGCATGTTCATTAACATGTCAAACTAGAGAAAAGTATAATTAGATAGAAAAGTGAAAAAAAGTTATAGGGTAGATTTTGAAAGCACTTGAAAGTTTAGGGTAAAATTAAAAAACAAATCATCAAAAGAGGGAAATCAGATCGTCATTTTCAGTTTATTCACAATCAGATTGTCATGTTAGGGATATCTACCTTCTGCACCATCACCACCACGACCGTCTGCACCGTTACCACCACCACCACCACCGTCGCCATTGTCTGCACCTTCTGCACCGTCACCACCAC
The DNA here is from genome assembly GCA_021014915.2 of Artemisia tridentata subsp. tridentata. Taxonomy (NCBI): domain Eukaryota; kingdom Viridiplantae; phylum Streptophyta; class Magnoliopsida; order Asterales; family Asteraceae; genus Artemisia; species Artemisia tridentata. The sequence continues at coordinate 354,772,823 of CP139509.1, read as the reverse complement.
CACTGTCACCACTGTCTCCACCTTCTGCACCGTTACCACCACCACCGTCTGCACCATTAAAACCACCACCATTAAAACCGATAAAAAAACACCAAATCTTATAAAATTCCGATCAAAATCCGATCCAAATAATCGTGAAAGTAGAATTTTTAAATTTCAGATTATCAGAAAAATGAAGAAATATGTTACGCCATCAGTTTTATGTTATTTTTATATATTCAGGAATCGAATGTGATAACTCAAACGGTAGTAAGTACATAATTATTAATTGTTCAATTTTTATGTTATTTTGTGCATCATTGGGTATATTATATCATAATTAGTATCTTTGTGAATATGTGTAAAATTAGGGCATCTATGTAGATTCAGAACTGTGTGTATAAAAAATGATATTTAAGTGAATTTGTGCAAAAAATCATGTTACGGCATAAGTTGGTTTAAATTAATGCATCATGATTATATATTATGTAACTAGTGTACATTTTAAAGCATCAGCAACTCATGTTATGGCATTTATTAGTATAATTAAAGTGTCGTGTGACACGTTAAGGCATCCTGAGTGTATGAGTAAACAATCAAATTACACGTTACGACATCTGTTTTTTCATTATTACATATGAAATAAGCGTTAACGCATCAGATTACACGTTAGGGCATCAGGTTGTTTGTAATTACTGCATCAGGTTAAAGGTTTGTATGTTTAGTGCATCATTGAACATATTAGAGCATCAGTGGGTATGATTAGTACATCGTTATACATATTAAGGCATCATTGTATGTATTTAGTGTATCAGTTTGTATGTTTAGTGCATCGTTGGTGATAGTAGGGCATCCATTTGTATGTTTAGTGCATCGTTGGAAATACTTGGGCATCTCTTTGTATGTTTATAATTTATTTTTAAGGATGAGAAGTGGTACAATTATTGCTCTCCCACTGCAACTTATATATGACTTCAACTAGATTAGAGCATCGATGAGTAATGAATAGGGCATTAGTGAGTATGATTAGTGCATCGTCAGACATATTAAGGAATTTGTATACTTAATGCATCGTTAGTCATAGTGGGGCATCCATATGTATGTTTAGTGCATCGTTGAAAATACTTGGGCATCTGTTTATATGTTTAGTGCATCGATGAACACATTAGGGCATCTGTTTGTATGTTTAGTGCATTGATGAGTACATTAGGGCATCTATTTGTATGTTTAATGCATCGATGAACACATTAAGGCATCATTGTGTATGTTTAATGCATCGATGAACACATTAGGGCATCTGTTTGTATGTTTAGTGCATCGATGAACACATTAGGGCATCTGTTTGTATGTTTAGTGCATCGATGAATACATTAAGGCATCATTGTATATGTTTAGCGCATCGTTGGTCATGGTAGGGCATCCATTTGTATGTTTAGTGCATCGTTGGAACTAATTGGGCATCTGTTTGTGTGTTTAGGAATTACATGTTCTTTTAGAGTGATTATCTGATTATTAGTTTTGATATATATATATATATAATAATATGCACTGATATATATATATATATATATATAATATATATATATATATATATATATATATATATGCACTGGTACAGAATGTGGCTTTCGTCACACCCAAAATGCGTGACTATATGCATATAGTCACACACGTTTTTTTGGGTGTGTGTGACGAAAAGTCGCGCCATCGTAGGTATCATATGGTCACATTGTTTAGTTTGTGGCCGTTTTCATTGAAAAAGAGTGACCAAAACCCGAATATGTGTGACTAATTAGGCACAAGTTTTGTTGGATTCATCAGTATGTGTGACTATTTCCCATCCTATGGCCACATGAAAATATAATAAATGTGACGTTTGTGATGATTTAGTCACACAGCGTGTGTTGTTTTTTTCGAGTTAGTCACATACAATTTAAAAAACAGTGGCCAAAAGTGTGAATAAGTGTGACCATATGCTGTTTAAAGTGAAAAAATGTGTATTTTGTATGACTATTGTTCATCCAATGGTCACTTGAATTTTATGTTTGTGTGGCCTTTTGTAATATTTTGTCACACAAAACATGTTTGTTTTGGGTATTTAGTCACATACAATTTAGCAAAAAGTGACCAAAAGTGTCAATAAGTGTGAGCATATGCTGTTTAAAGTGAAAGAAATGTGTACTTTGTGTGACTATTGATCATCCAATGGTCACATGAATATTTTGTGTGTGTGGCCTTTTGTAATATTTAGTCACACAAAGCATGTTTGTTTTGGGTATTTAGTCACATACAATTATGCATAAAGTGACCAAAAGTGTTAATAAGTGTGACCATATATACATATTTTAGTCACATTTAAGAAATCACTATTTATCAAAATAAATTCAAATATAATAATATCAAAACAAATTCAAATACAATAATATCTAACAGCAGTACTAACTGCAGTACTAACAACAGTACTAACTATTGTCAAAAAAGGGAAGATCCTAGACTTATACAGTTCCAAGCTTCTTCAACCCAGCACCAAATGTACCAGCAAGACCATGGACTCTTTGGCCTATTGTCTTAAGCCCTTCTGGTCCATGGTAAACACCAAACATAGCAGCCATGTTTGCAAGCAAAGCCTAAATGATTAAAAAAAACAGATAGGTTAGAATATGAGTTATAAATTCTGCATACAGCTATAAGCCTTACAAGTACTTAAAAGTACTCAAGATACCTGATAAGGATACTTAAGATACCTGATAAGGATACTCAAAAACCAAGAGGTGCAAAATGATATACCTTATTCAAACGTTGTTTCTTATCTTCTTTCAAAGCTAAGACGGTGTTAGCAAGCCTAGCTAGTGTGTCATTGCTAATGCTTTTAGACTGCACACCAGTTGCATCATTCAAACTTAGATGAACCTCTGTAACAGAAAGTGTAAAAGTCGAGCCCAAGAACAGCACAAAGATCATGTACAGTGATCACAAACTCCAGGACCTTGTTCAATCTATCACTCTGTCAAAACAAACAGTATATCCATGTTAGTGATCTCACATACGTTCTCTGTAACTAACGTATGGCTAAGGAAACTGAGGTAAACTTGTACCTTCTCTTTTTGGATTTCTTGCAGCTAGGTCACGAAATGCATCCAACTTCTTTAAAGATAGGTCAGACTCGTCAACTGTTGGGCTTCCTGCATGCTGATTACCCCCTGCAATCTCCGTGCATATTTTTTGTATTTGTGTTTGTACATCCAAGAACTCCTTTCTCCTCTCTTCCTTCTGCTTCAATAATTGCTCCAACCTGGAGCAATAGCAGCAAGCTGTTGATTGATGGTTCCTGATGTCTTCTCAGGCTACATATCAAACCACAAGAGACAATGTTAGGCATCCTGAATCATAAGTACCAACAGTCCATTTCCAAATTTACAGAAAACAATTTAAAAAACTTAAAGTCACAAGTGAATTACGTACGATTCCGACAAACGATTTTTCTCCAAGAGATGCAAGAAGAGTTGAGAGTTCAAGTCTAGAATCGGCCAATGCCTGAAGAAGGTGTGCTCTTGCCTTTGCAGCTTGGTCAACTTTCCTCTTGTATACATCTAAGCAATCCTGCTCTATCTGAAGAAGCATCTTATCCCTCTCCTCATCGGTTTCACCTACCTCGTCCCAAATTTTCTGCATTAATATGCAATAGTTACTCAATGGTCAGTTTGGATCCCAGAAAATGTTTGACTTCTATAAACATTATCAGCCACTCTAATGGCTAATTCTAAGTTTCTAACCTAGATTCTCGGGTAGTAAAGTTTCCAAAATCACCACGACTGCCGTAATTGCTGGAAGAGTGCCGCCCTGACATTTTAGCAATCGAACAACATGTGTGGCACCTTTGCAGATTGCAAAAGAAACGGCGAGTGCAGTAGCTGTCTGAAGCACAGGTGCATTATCTCCAGAAGCAGAGTCCAAATTATTAGCAGGACCTGCCATTTGCATAAGTAAAAAATGCAGTGAGTTGGTTTGTAAGGTTAAAAATAAAAGGTGACAAAAGCAAATGAAGAAGCGAACACCAGATGGACCATTTTAGAGCAGCTATTTCAACCAATTTACTTATGAATGAGTTGCTGCAAGTTATGTTTTGTCTCTTGTGGGTCAGACAAGTGAAGTAAAAGAAAATTGGCTTAAAGGGAACATGTCAAATATAACGCAAATCATATTTGACTAGATAATTATCTAAAAGTACTTCTATTCGAAAGAAAATACTATTATTACAGATATAACGCAAATCATATTTGACGAGATAATTATCTAAAAGTATGTTTATCATTTAATTCATAGATATAAGTTAAAAACCCAAATTGATCCTTTTTTCACATAAAACTTGTTGAAATTTCCCTCTACTATTCCCCGTAGCTAACTGCTAGTACAAACCCCACAAAAGTAAACAAAGGGAGACACCATTGGACACATGATTATGACTTAACAATAAAGAAAATTATTATCAAGTAGACCGGTGCTGACGACAGCCTTGACGAGCATCTCCTACCCGCGACACGCCATGATTTTATTTGATTTTAGTGGATTTTGATTTCAGCCGATTGTGTCCACATCTCAGCCGATTGTGTGGCCATATAATACACCTACTCCTAAACTTGTGTAAATGAAAAATATATGTAAATAGCTATATATTATTAATCCAAATCAGATCTATAGAATACAATTAAATAAACATTAATTAATCTGTTGAAATATTCAACATACCTGTTCTTGCACAATGGTGTGTAGAGTCCGATGTACATCTTTGGCCATGCCTTTGGCATCACCACAAACATACATATATGCTCCCTCAGAAAGTAAATTCCAGATATCCAAAGCCTGCAGGAACATTTTCATATAAAAAATGATGAAACATTATAATAAATGGAAAAGCCTGATCTTGTGATAGTTCTTTTATTTACCTTCTGAATCATCTTGTGTTGCACGTACTCCTTAGTGGCACTTTCACGAGAGAAGGCTGTAATAAGCTCGAAAGAGAACCAGTCTCCACGAAATAAGGCTGTATTAAGCTCGTCCTCATATATGAAATCCTGATAACATAAGTACTCTAGAGTTAGGCATTATCCAAAACAATACATGGTTAAAATGAATAGGTTTGCTAATAAGAAAAGTCGCCCAAAAGTGTATTTTCACAGCATAACACCTCGTAACTCAGTTTCAATAAAAAAAGTCACCCAAAAGTGTATTTTCACAGCAAATCAAAATCGATCTTCATTTCATTTCATTTGATTTCATTTGATTTTGATTTTGGTTTTGGTTTGTGGAAAACTAGAAGGGGGGTTGAATAGTTTTCCCCGTTTTTCGAGTTTAATTTGCTTTGTTATTATTTGTTAGTTCAAAGGAAACAATCACAAATTAAGTTATCACACAATATAAACAAAAGGTAAAGAGATGAAAGATCAAACCACATAACACAAGTGTTTATAGTGGTTCGGCTTTGCAAGAGATTCTTATCCTTGCCCTACTCCACTTCCTCGAGTTTCTTTCTCGAGAGATATCTTTCACTAAGAAACAAACTCCCTTCAAGGTGGAGAAAACCTTTACACGTCGCTTACTTCCTTTTCCGGTACTAAGCTAAACACCGGGTTCTTTTACAAGGCAGAACCAACCTGACGTCGCCTATATACTTTACCGACACTAAGCTAGATGTCGAGTTCTTTATAAGGGTACAACCACTCCCTACACTCTTTGTGCTTTGAGGACTAAAGAACTAACCACACTCACTGATCTAACTGATACAAATGATAAGAAATACTTTAAGTGTTTACACAGAACCTATACTACAACTTGCAAACAGCCTGTTTGTTTGAAGCTTGTTGACTTGATCTTCTTTGCTACAAAAGAAACATCAATGATAAAGATATAACTACTGTGGTTAGTAACTAAGGTGAATGTATGTGTTTTTCTTTCTAAGTGGATGATTAGTTCAAATGCCAAGTCTGCTATTTATAGGCAAACCTGGTAGACCACCCACGGATCCGGCGGATCCCTCAAAAGGGATCCGTCTTTGTATAGATTTGGATCCGCGGAATTGACAGCTAATGTATCTCATGAAATCTCTTCAAATCTTTCCATATCATTGTGTTGTCAAATCAATATCTTCCAATGTCAACTATATAACTTGAGTATCTAATCAAGATATCACACAATCTTTACCAAGATTGTATTTGTGATGTATACCATGATGTCACCTTGTAATTTTCAAATTAAAGTTTCCATTTAAGGAAATACACATGTATATGCATACAATATAATATAAGTGATCATGTTAAGTGAAAGATGTGTTTTGAAAAAGACTTTAACTAGTATTTATAATTTGCTAAAAGATATACCTTGTAATTGTCATTAACAAAACTAAGTAAAGATCGAAAAATATAAATAACGTTTTTGGGACGATATTTGTATTAACAATCTCCCCCTTTTTGTTGATGACAAAACATAAGGTATATTTTTGTGCAAGAGAATAAATATAGCATGAGTTCTTAAAAATATATATTAAGTTTGTTTATTAAAGAAAAGTTTTGAAAAAATGTATGTACTGTGATGAATCACAGTTAATGCAAACTTAGTCCTTTCTCCCCCTTTTTGTCGAAACAAAAAGAGTAGCGGAATGCGATTTTGAGAACTTTTAAGCTCCCCCTTGTTTTATACTCCCCTAAATGGAGTAATCAAGGAAATGATGCATGAGCCTACAAAACAAATGGTTAGAATATGAAATGCTCCCCCTCGATGTATACTCCCCACTTCTCGAGTACAAACATATACTGTTGAAGGGTATGATATGCTGCAAATGAAGTGTTAGTAATGAATGACTTCTAGGAAGAAGTAGAATGTATGTGAGGTGTTCTTCCAAACAAGCCTTTCAATATGTTTTGACTTAAAAAAGTCAAAGTAAGTGTCTGATCATTATTTGTACCTAAAGCAATCATGATATAGAGTATAACAAGCTATATAAGGATGTTAGTTATCAAAGATAATAATAATATGCAATATGTTGATCACTCATAAACATAAGATATCATAAAAAATTTGTTACAATAGTTACAATGATGTTACAAGTACCAAAAGACATCCTAAAAAGTCCTAAACCAATAATGTAAAAGGTCCTAAATAACTAATCTAGAAAGCTTATATTTAGGAGTATGAGATATGACGTTTTAGATGCTCACGAATGTGATTCAAAATGAACCTCATTTCATTTTGGAGCTCTTGCACCAAAATGTTTGTTCTTTGAGCTATGTGGACGGTTCTTTCACACATGCTAAAATCATGGTAAAGACGACCGAGCGGAAGAGTAAGTTAATTTTGTTGTGGTGGTGGTAGAAGTGATTCTTGATTTAAAAGTTTTGTGCATGAGTATTTATGATGATAGTATTAACTGATCTTAATGAAACCAAAGGTGTTCATCTTAAAAAAATGGAAGCAGGCTTGAGTCATAATTAATCAATTTATGTGCCAAAACAAGATACTATTAGATAACTATTAAAGCATAATCATTCATTGAAAATTTGTTTGTGACAAAAGTCTCAAACATGAGATTACACATGAAGGTTCCTAGAGACAATGAAATCTTAAGAGTAATTCTTAAGATACTACAAACTTCTATGGAGTGAAATTTGCTTGGTTTGATGATGACATGATAGAGGCAAGCCATTTAGTTTCTAAATTACTAGTGTCGTAGAGGTTAGAGTCAAGATTGTTTTCATCTTGAGTGTTAGTTTTATTAATCCACATTGATTCATCCAAGTGTTGAAGTGTGGTAAGTATGTCATGTGATGGAACATTTAGTAAGCTTGAAGATGGGGATGAGTTTCTTTCTTTAGGTGGTGATGATTGTGGTGAGGAGACACTTGTTGTGGAGACACTTAGTGAAGAGACAATTGGTGTGGTGGTGATAATTGATGTGATTCTAGAAGATGAAGTGTTGCGTATGGGTGATGTTGTTGTACTAGATGAATTTGTAGCGGATGAAGTTGATCTTGAAGAAGAGGATATGTTGACTATGGGAGTCATAATAGGAGTTGTTGTGGTGTCTGTGGATAAAACAGGAAAGGTTACATTACGAACTGGGTTTGCATACCAGTAAGGTCTGACGCTAATTCTAGTTGTTCGTCTGTGTGGTCTAGACATGTGAGGTTGGTTGAGAGACTTCCAGGAGATGATATGTGAATTTTGTGGAGGTTTAGTGTGCTATGATCATCTCTAAGGTTCTAATTTATACTTCCTAAATGTATGGAAATTGGTGTTTGGATTAAATGAGTGTGAATTTACAGGACTTGAAACAAGATAAAGTAGCTTTGTCCTATTGACAAAGTCAAACCATAGAAATGGAGTTGACATAAGGATGTGCAGAAAAATGACTCAAAAGGGTTAAATGTGATTGATTCACAGATTTCAATAGGAGTAAGTGCAGTCTGTGTGTGATGGGATAGAACAGATAAATCAAATTTTGCAAGGAAAGAAAGATTTGAAACAAAGATTTGTGCAGGTCATATCAAGGAAGTCAATCCATTGAGCTTGGGTTGAGTAATGTGTTGAGGATTTGCAGTAAATACAAGGAGATAGTGGAAAATCTTATGATTTGATGTTTCCACGGATTTGACGGATCCCTAAAAAGGGTTCCTTCTTCGTATCAGTTTGGTAACTTAAACCTAAGATTCAAAAATTTAAGTTTTGGTGGGAAATGTTGTTCTTAATTATCTAAGGGTTCCTAAATCCTTCTAAGATGATTAATGATCAGTGGATGAATTCTTAATGGTACTAGAAATTAAAATCTACGAATCGGGATAAGTAAAAAGGTTTTAGAATTTTTGCTGAATATCCTGCGGATCCAACTGAGATCAAATGCGGAGCCAAAGTATGGGATCCGCTATATTCGCAGATTTGCGGATGGCGGAACCAATGATATCACCTGGCGGAACCAAGTTGTGGGATCCGCAGGATCCGTCTTTCAATTATTCAGAAGTTAACAGAACACATGTCAAATTTTCCGTTTTTCGATGAAAATGCGAAAGTTCACCTAGACCTTATATATTATCTAATAAGTATAGCAAAACAACCAAATACACAGAATAAAACACAACCATGTATGAAAATAAACTTGATCATTAAACTTCATCATGAACGATGTTATGCCAAACAGTGGCACAAGTCTGGAAAATTGATAACCATGCGCGTTGTCATTAGTTTAAGTAGAGCTAAAACACATAAACATAAAGTATTACAGACATGTCTTAACAAACATAGAAATATGACTATATAAGGTCTAAAGGACAACTGTTCCAAACACTCATTTATTCTCGCTTGTCTTTTAATAGTTTGAGTATTTTCTTTTGATCTTTTCGGAGTTTCATCATCCATCGTCCTGCACACTTTAGAACTCCCTTTGTTTGTCGGCTTTCCGCAGATTCATTTTTGAGAGATGGAAGTTGACTCAAGTAGTCTAGTAGCGAGAGTTTTGAGTTCGGTAATCCATCTTCGTCACTAGCTGATGAGTGATGAAGATGAAGATGAGAGGTAAGCTCGTTTCCCTTTTCCTACTCCCACTCTATGGTCACTAAGAGGGACAAAGGTGTGTTTGATTTCGGGGTAATCTGGGATAAAACCAACAGAATTTGGAAGGATAGGAGTGGAAGTTTTGAACAAACGAGTGAGTAGCATTCCATATGGTAATGCGGTTTTCCCTAGGACAAGTATATCAACCATTCTTTTGGCGATATAGTAAGCAAGATTGAACTTTTGACGAGTTGAAATACAATAGAGCATATAGCATAATCCAGCATTCACGTGATCTTTGTTACCAATAGTACTAATGACATTTGATCTTAAAATTTCTTCAAGTCTCTTAAACTCGGGTTTGAGCTCATTGAATTCCATGGCAAATGGATCTCGATTGATATCTTTGCCCTGAAGTTTCTTAATTGGATTGATTCTATGTTTGAAAAGATGATCTCGAATAATTTCTTTAGGAGTTAGAGGAGTGTCATATGGATGTTCCCGTCCTAGGTTTGAATCAAGAATGGTTAAGGGTCATTTGTCCGAGTAGAAGTGATCCGTGCTAAATAGTGTATATAAATAATATGCAATGACGGATACACGTGAATAAATACAAATCACCCCTTCGTGAAAAAGGATACTTGCAAAAACTCACGTTTGTGTGTGTAGTATGAAACCAGGTAAGTGATTACCTGGATCGTTTCCCAACGAGGATGGAATGGGCAAATTGCTTAAGTTTTGGAATTAGAGTGACTGATGATTAGGATATGGATTTTTTGCTTTTTTTTTTAATTCTAATTGATATATGAAAAACAAATATACAAAAGAAAATTAAACGCGAATTAAATAAACTAAAAACGCGTAACGGGAAATCTAAAACGGGATAAAAACTGAAATATTGGAAAACTAATCCTACAAGTGTAAAATTATTTTTCTTAAATCCTAAATAATAAAAGAAAATTTTAGAAATTAAAATTATATTTTTCTGATTTTTATTTTTTTTAATATGAATTAATTACTATTTTAAACTAATTAAAAGGATTAAAAATAATAAATGACTTAGGAAAAATCTGAAAAATTCAAGATAAGTCTAAAATATTATTTAAAAGCTAGGAAAAATAAAAGTAGAGCTTATCTAAACCTTATAAGCTGTTTTGGGCAAATGAGCAGTTTGCAAATAAGCCAAAAATAAGCTAAAAAGCTATAAAAATTACCAAAAGCTAGGAAATAGTTTAAACAACTTATTAAAGCATAAAACAACAGATAAGGCACAAATAAGCAAAAGAAATAAGCAGATAAGCAGTTATGCAGTATCACTAATTGTGTAGAAATGACAGATAAAGCCCCAACTAGCAGACATATTTTAAGCACTTAAATAAGCTGATAAGTGGAATAATATGGGGGCAAAACCTTGCTAGTACTACTGGCTATACTAAAAACCAAAAATCCCCAAATCTAACTGCCCAATTGAACTCTAATTTGACACAAGATCAGATGCTTAAAGAACACCAAATCTGATGCAGGGTTTGAATCAGTGAATTGGGGGAATTTGCAGACCAAATTAAGCTATTTAAATAAGCTATGAAGTGGAATCCAAGCACATAATCTTAAAGCCAGTACTATGACCTATAAGCAAACCAAAATTCAAGGCCTCAGCTTATCTAGATAATCTACAAATAAGCTGAGAAAAACAGTTGGTCTACTCAGTATATACTGAGTCTGCTAATCCAGAGTTGTGCAGATGGCACAAATCTAATCCAACTCTTCTGATATGCACTAAATAGTTTGAAAGGATTTTAAAGAAGCCAAGGTTAAGGGCCAAATGAGCTTGTGGCTTATTGGAGCTTATTTGGACAGTTGTTGACTTTAAAATACCAACAGTCCACTCAAATCTATAAAAACTATTAAATTAACTTTAAATAACTTCAAAACAACTTAATTAGATTATTTTAAGCAAGATTAAAGATGGGAAAATGGTCAATGAACAGTGAGTATGGGTTTTGACCCGTTTGACCCAATGAACCAAACACCCCTTTTTGAGGGTCTGATTGGATTTTGATACTGAAAACCACTAAATTAACCAAGGATTCTGACTAATTATTGACTGAATAACTATATTACTCTGAGAAAAGCATATTACAGATTAAAATAAGCTCTTAATAAGCTATAAGCTTATTTTGACTATTTTGACTGTTTTTAGGCTATTGAATGAAAATGAGATTTAGACTTAAACTACTTATCACACTAGGCTACTATTACTCCAAATAACACAGGTAAACTAAGAAAATCTAAATAAGCACACAAATAAGCTATTAAGCAGTAAACTAGGAAATAATGCAAAAGCTTGAAAATGGCTTACAACTGATTTAGGCTATGAAACAAAGAACTAAAGATCAGAACATATCTAGCTTGTCAAAAACAAGCTAGAAACCCAATTTCAACTCTCCTGAACAGCCTTTCCACCAGATGAGCTTATAGTGAGCTTCTTTGACTTTTTGTTGACTTTTCTTGGATTTCTTGGTTAGAACTGATTTAAACTAAAATAAACTTATCAAAAGCTATAGAAAGCTTATGTAAGCTTATAGAAACAACTAAGAAGCTATTTCAATTACTACTTATCTTAATTTGAATTCTCAGTACAACATGGAAATTTAGAAACTTAGAATTATCATTTAGCTAATGGAAATTGTACAGAGATTGTTAACAAACAAACTTAATTTAACTTGTATTGATTACTGAAACTTGAAATTACAAACTATGATTACTGAAAGTAAAATACGATTATGCTACTTTTAACTACTTTCCTCAATAGGCTTACAAACGCTTCTATTTATACTAATCTAAAGTGGGATTTGCTCCTTATCTTCCTCTGATCATATCTTGGCCTTTGGATCCTTCTGACATCATCTCAATCGTTGAAATGGATTTTTGGCGGAAAAGTGAGATAGTGGAAAAATCCACTATCTCTGATAACTCAAAATGATGAAGAAGCAATTAATGCCTTTTGGCATGTTAGGTAGAGTGTTTGAGGAGGAGGGGGTGGTGGGTGTCAGGATAAGGCGGTGGGAATTGGTGGTATCTGGTATGGTTTTGGCGGGGTTGATGGTTTAGGAGAAAGGTTTGACTGAGTCAAACCGGTATAAGCTAAGGGTGGGGTTGGGCTTTTTTATAAATTGGGCTTGGGTTTATTTCAGTGGGTTGGGTTTTAAGTAGCTGGGTTTAGTTTTAGGATTGGATTTGATTTGGACTTTAGTTTTAACCTTAGGGACCAATGTTGTAAATGCTGAAAATCCAAGGACCAACTTTGCCAAAAATGAAAATTAATTCCAGGGACCATTAGTGAACATGTTTGATTTCCCAAGGACTCATGTTGACTTATCTTCCAAATTAAACCTTCAGGGACTAATTCTGCCAATTTATGAAACTTCAGGGACTGAAACTGACAATTTTGTAAACTTAGCTCGTTTTTCACCTGTTTTCTATCCTTTTGCACTTGTAACATATAAAAACACATTCTATGGATATTTGTAGCGTTATGTGACTTTTCAAAGTGTTTTTGGCTGTTTTTGTAGTTTAAATGGGAATAAAATGATGAGTATTTACACACTCATCAATCCCCCACACTAAACTATTGCTAGTCCCTAGCAATCTTTTATGAAAATTTAATGGATTTTATGTCTCTTTACCAAAAGCCATTACTTCTGGAGTAGCCAATGTTTTAGTATGATACTTTGGTACATTAATAACCAAATGATTTTGAGCAAACCATCAGCTGTCAACGGATTTGATTTGTCTTTACCAAAAGCCGTTTGCTTTTGGACTAGCCAACTCTTAGATAAAATACAGTTATTATCTTGGTGAGCTGATTACCAATTATGGTTTTCCAATGCCTTTACCACAAGCCATAACCTTACGGGCTAGCCAACTCTTTACTTATAAAGATATGGGGAGTTGAATACGATACAATTTTTGGCAAATTGTAAGCCATAAACGGATTTGAGATATCTTTACCAAGAGCCGTTTGCTCTCGGATTAGCCAGTCCTTATGTGGGTTAGACATGGTGGACTGATAACCATTTGTTGTGTTAGTGCAAAGCACTTCCACCAAATGAAAAAAAAATTTAAAATTTTGGCCAAAACGTGGGAATTAGGGCACTAAAAGGTACTCATTTGATCAAATTCGCCAGAATTTCTCCCCCCCACACTTAGAATTGAATATTGCCCTCAATATTCAAAGCACCGACTATTATGCCGAGACTTAGAACGTAAAAAGGTAATACGACTAGCCAAGAGTGGGAACACAACAATTATTATCATCATTTTTTTTTATTTTTTTTTTACTTATATATATATACAACAGCAGGGGCAATCCCCCCACACTTAGGTGTTAGAAAAGAGAAAGAAGTCAGAGACATGGGTGAAAACCCATGTTGTGCTAATGTTTTTGTTCACCAAGTCACTAGCTCGACTCGACCCCGAATTCATATTTTCTTGGGGAAGCAAGTGGAAGAAACCATCTCCATCGGACTTTCTTTCAAAATGTTTGGATAACCAATTGAACATAAGAAAGTTCCACACCGATGAGATACCCATGGTATTTTAACAGTAGAAACTATTAGGGAAGATACCGGGGTCAAAGATAGTGTCCTCATTCCCATAGGAGAAAAGGGAAAGAGAAATCACACAATATGTGAAGAATGGTAAAAAGGTATGTATCACAATGGAAATCCATTCTTCATTAGGACAAGGAAAATCACCATTTGTTTGAACTGGTAGCTTAACCTTGAAGCTTGTATGGTAATTGTCAACAGAATTTCCGGGAGGGAGGGTTGGGGACGGTTCTTCGTTCAATAAATTTTCAAGAAAAAGGATGTCCCCCTCTGAATCATAGTAAGTATCATCAATCCTTGTCGGAATTGAATCATCACTTGCAAGAAAAGCATCGACCTCATCCCAAAAGGGATCACTTCCCTCAAACGAAGTGAGAGAAGGGGAAGAGTCGGCTATGATAAGTTGAGAAGATGTGGTGGGATCCCCACTCACAGAATTATGAAAATAACCAAGACTTTCTTGAGAGTACTCTTTTGAAGTAATATCAATGACATCGATTCGGTTAACCGATTCAGAATCATAATTTGAGGAGTACCTCGACGTTTGATCATGGTTAAAGGTAACAGCTTCATTACCCACACGCAATGTGATCTCATGCTTAAATACATCAATAAGAGCATGGCCCGTTTTTAGGAATCCTCTTCCAAGAATGAGAGGAACCTTTTGATCTGCGTCGAATTCAACAACCACAAAGTCAGCTGGAAAATGGAACTTCCCTACTTTCACAAACACATCCTCGGCAATGCCGAGAGGAAGTGATATAGTTCGATCTGCAAGCTCAAGAGTCATGCAGGTAGGAGTAAGAGCCGGAAGAGAAAGTTTCTTCCACACTGAATGAGGCATCAGGTTGATGCTTGCACCAAGATCGGCCAAGGCATAGCATTCAACCATTCCCGGAAATACACAAGGTATTAGAAACTTTCCAGGATCTCCAAGCTTCTCGGGAAGCTTTTTCAAGATAACTGCTGAGCAGTTCTCATTTAATGGAGTTTTAGCCATTTCAATCAGTTTTTCTTTGTTGCTTAACAAGTGTTTGATTGTTGATGCAAACTTAGGCATCAGAATGATAGCATCCGCAAAACTTATGTCAAAATGTAATTCTTTGAATATTTGAAAGAATTTATCCATTTGTTGACTAGCCATTTCACGGAGTTTTTGCTCATTTAAGCGCGATGGGTAAGGAATATAAGGTTTGTATTTAGGGGCAGCAACTTCAGGAGTCTCAACAGATTCAAAGACAACCCCTGGTTTGGATTTCTTTTTCGGGACAACCGGAGGATGGACTTGTGTTGTACTTTGTGGGCTTGGAATTTGCACTTTGTCCGTTGTAACCTCCGTCTCTTTTTCCATTTCATACAACGGAGGAGGAATAGGATCAGAGGGTCCCTCATAAGCAGCACCACTACGAGTGGTGATAGCTTTGATGAAATTGGTATTTTCATCATCATCACTGTCATCAATTGCACTGATAGGAGCAGCATTGAGGATATTGGAATAAGTTCTAGCTGTTCTTTGCTCACTAAGTTTGCTTGACAAACTTTTAACCGTAAATCGTGAAAGAGTAGGATCTATTCTTGACGGTTTAGGAGCAATTGTGGGTGTAGAATTTGGTGGAGGGGGCATAGGAGTCGAGGGTCTATCAACTTTCTTACCACTTCTTGTGGTGATCGCCTTCAAATCGCCCCTCGGGTTAGCGATCGTGTTGCTAGGAAGACTTCCTGAGCCCGAGGGTCGATCATTTAAAGACTTTTTGATCTCATTTATTTGGGTAACCAATAACCGGTTTGTCTCATATTGGGTCCTATTTGTCTCCTCTTGGGATTTTATGAATTGCTTAAGCAACTCATCCGAGGATGTCTGATTTTGGTTTTGGACATTCCATGGCTTATGGTTAAAATTCCCCTGATTTTGACCTCGGTTTTGATTGAAATTTTGTCCTTGATTTTGAACAAAGCGATTTTGATTATTTTGATTTGGAACGGGTGGAAAACCAGGTGGTACCATAGCATTTGGTGCTTGGAAGAGTTTCAGCATGCAGTCGGTTTGATTTATTTACTGCAGCTACGGGATGGTAAAGAGAGCATCGTTGTTGACAATCGAACGCATCGCCACCACAAGTTTCACACACTTTGTTTATGCTATTGATTGTTTGGTTATGAATTTCATTTCATTCTTTATTTCCTTCATCATGCAACGCATTGCGTCCGTTAGAAAGGCTAACTCTATGAGTTACGATGAAGAAGCAGGATGACAGGAACATTCCTTTGTTTCGGAATAGATTTTGATTTTTTTCACAAATTTCAATCACCTTTTGAGAGTCGACGATTCAAGATATTGCCACCGCGCAGCGTGAGAGAATCTGATCGTTATCATTTAACCATTATAAAATGTATTGATCTGTTGTAATTCCGTGAAATCAGTGAATGGGGCATTTTCTTAGAGATTTTAACTTCCATGCCTCTCCGAAGTTTTCATCGAACCTTGACGAATCAGAAATTCATTTTCAGATTAGTCGTCTTGATGGAGGGAGAAATAATGACAATTTCTTTACAGATCTTCCAATTTCAATGGATCGGGGGTTCTTTATCCAGCAAATTCGCTGCCCTTCGATGAAACGAAAGAGCATCAATTGATAACTTTTTGGCACTCCTGTATTATGTAGAGGTCACTTGTGAACCAACGATGTGTGCATAGGATCTTCTCATTCAACCCGTGGAATGTTTGTAAAACAGCTGAATCAAAGCGTTTTCAGTTCAATGATCAGCGATTGGTGTAACAATGGCATCTCCGTAATCCTCGTGGTGCTTGGAGCATTCGCCATTGTCGATGTCCGCTATATAGGGGAACAGCACGAATCCGGGTTTGACTATTCGGGCAGCACGTCTATGATTAACATCTTCTCGAATATCTACGAGTTCACGTAAAGGCATGTCGACGTGGAATAACATCGCATCACTAAATAAATATTTCATTAAATCAAATCGAAGCAAAACACAAGGAATTAAACCTTAAACAACAGGTACGTAAGCTCTTGACTGAAAAACGACACAGAGTGGGGAGAAGCAAATGTGGGCAATTAATGCTCCTTAAAAACCGCTCTTTCAGTTCGACAATTTAATGTAAATATCTTAAACTCCGTTATAGTTTTTTATCAATCAAAGGTGAGCCGAAATTCGCAAGCGCACAAAGGCAAGTTTTAATCTTGTTTGGGAACTTATATGAAATACCCAAGTTGAAAAATTATATTAATTTGCTTTTAATCTTTATTTTACAATAAACGAAGGTTTTGGGTTTATTTTAATGATATTAAGATATAAAAGAAAAGCAAAAATTTGTACTTTATATGGGTTATGGGAAATAGGAAATTCACAAGGAAGGATCTCAATCACTAATCGCTTAAACTTAAAAATATTGTCGCAACAAGCCTCCGGCAGCGGCGCAAAATTTGATCCGTGCTAATAGTGTATATAATATATGCAATGACGGATACACGTGAATAATTAAAATACCCTTTGTGAAAAGATACTTGCAAAACTCACGTTTGGTTGTGAGTATTTGAAACCAGTAAGTGATTACCCGATCGTTTCCCAACAGGATGAATAGGCAAATTGCTTCAGTTTTGAATTAGAGTGACTGATGATTAGGAATGGATTTTTGCTTTTTTTTTTTTTAATTCTAATTGATATATGAAAAACAAAATACAAAAGAAAATTAAACGCGAATTAAATAAACTAAAACCGTAACGGAAATCTAAAACGGGATAAAAACTGAAATATTAGAAAATAATCCTACAAGTTAAAATTATTTTTTAAATCCTAAATAATAAAAGAAAATTTTAGAAATTAAAATTATACTTTTCTGATTTTTATTTTTTTTAATATGAATTAATAACTATTTTAAACAAATTAGAAGGATTAAAAATAGTAAATGACTTAGGAAAAATCTGAAAAATTCAAGATAAGTCTAAAATATTATTTAAAAGCTAGGAAAAATAAAAGTAGAGCTTATCTAAACCTTATAAGCTGTTTTGGGCAAATGAGCAGTTTGCAAATAAGCCAAAAATAAGCTAAAAAGCTATAAAAATTACCAAAAGCTAGGAAATAGTTTAAACAACTTATTAAAGCATAAAACAACAGATAAGGCACAAATAAGCAAAAGAAATAAGCAGATAAGCAGTTATGCAGTATCACTAATTGTGCAGAAATGACAGATAAAGCCCCAACTAGCAGACATATTTTAAGCACTTAAATAAGCTGATAAGTGGAATAATATGGGGGCAAAACCTTGCTAGTACTACTGGCTATACTAAAAACCAAAAATCCCCAAATCTAACTGCCCAATTGAACTCTAATTTGACACAAGATCAGATGCTTAAAGAACACCAAATCTGATGCAGGGTTTGAATCAGTGAATTGGGGGAATTTGCAGACCAAATTAAGCTATTTAAATAAGCTATGAAGTGGAATCCAAGCACAGAATCTTAAAGCCAGTACTATGACCTATAAGCAAACCAAAATTCAAGGCCTCAGCTTATCTAGATAAGCTACAAATAAGTTGAGATAAACAGTTGGTCTGCTCAGTATATACTGAGTCTGCTAATGCAGAGTTGTGCAGATGGCACAAATCCAATCCAACTCTTCTGATATGCACTAAATAGTTTGAAAGGATTTTAAAGAAGCCAAGGTTAAGGGCCAAATGAGCTTGTGGCTTATTGGAGCTTATTTGGACAGTTGCTGACTTTAAAATACCCACAGTCCACTCAAATCTATAAAAACTATTAAATTAACATTAAATAACTTAAAAACAACTTAATTAGATTATTTTAAGCAAGATTAAAGATGGGCAAATGGTCAATGAACAGTGAGTATGGGTTTTGACCCGTTTGACCCAATGAACCAAACACCCCTTTTTGAGGGTCTGATTGGATTTTGATACTGAAAACCACTAAATTAACCAAGGATTCTGACTAATTATTGACTGAATAACTATATTACTCTGAGAAAAGCAGATTACAGATTAAAATAAGCTCTTAATAAGCTATAAGCTTATTTTGACTATTTTGACTGTTTTTAGGCTATTGAATGAAAATGAGATTTAGACTTAAACTACTTATCACACTAGGCTACTATTACTCCAAATAACACAGGTAAACTAAGAAAATCTAAATAAGCACACAAATAAGCTATTAAGCAGTAAACTAGGAAATAATGCAAAAGCTTGAAAATGGCTTACAACTGATTTAGGCTATGAAACAAAGAACTAAAGATCAGAACATATCTAGCTTGTCAAAAATAAGCTAGAAACCCAATTTCAACTCTCTTGAACAGCCTTTCCACTAGATGAGCTTATAGTGAGCTTCTTTGACTTTTTGTTGACTTTTCTTGGATTTCTTGGTTAGAACTGATTTAAACTAAAATAAACTTATCAAAAGCTATAGAAAGCTTATGTAAGCTTATAGAAACAACTAAGAAGCTATTTCAATTACTACTTATCTTAATTTGAATTCTCAGTACAACATGGAAATTTAGAAACTTAGAATTATCATTTAGCTAATGGAAATTGTACAGAGATTGTTAACAAACAAACTTAATTTAACTTGTATTGATTACTGAAACTTGAAATTACAAACTATGGTTACTGAAAGTAAAATACGATTATGCTACTTTTAACTACTTTCCTCAATAGGCTTACAAACGCTTCTATTTATACTAATCTAAAGTGGGATTTGCTCCTTATCTTCCTCTGATCATATCTTGGCCTTTGGATCCTTCTGACATCATCTCAATCGTTGAAATGGATTTTTGGCGGGAAAAGTGAGATAGTGGAAAAATCCACTATCTCTGATAACTCGAAATGATGAAGAAGCAATTAATGCCTTTTGGCATGTTAGGTAGAGTGTTTGAGGAGGAGGGGGGTGGTGGGTGTCAGGATAAGGCGGTGGGAATTGGTGGTATCTGGTATGGTTTTGGCGGGGTTGATGGTTTAGGAGAAAGGTTTGACTGAGTCAAACCGGTATAAGCTAAGGGTGGGGTTGGGCTTTTTTATAAATTGGGCTTGGGTTTATTTCAGTGGGTTGGGTTTTAAGTAGCTGGGTTTAGTTTTAGGATTGGATTTGATTTGGACTTTAGTTTTAACCTTAGGGACCAATGTTGTAAATGCTGAAAATCCAAGGACCAACTTTGCCTAAAATGAAAATTAATTCCAGGGACCATTAGTGAACATGTTTGATTTCCCAAGGACTCATGTTGACTTATCTTCCAAATTAAACCTTCAGGGACTAATTCTGCTAATTTATGAAACTTCAGGGACTGAAACTGACAATTTTGTAAACTTAGCTCGTTTTTCACCTGTTTTCAATCCTTTTGCACTTGTAACATATAAAAACACATTCTATGGATATTTGTAGCATTATGTGACTTTTCAAAGTGTTTTTGGCTGTTTTTGCAGTTTAAATGGGAATAAAATGATGAGTATTTACACACTCATCAAGAAGCAAGTTCCTTCACTTGTGATGCGTAATACTTTCCCAAAATGGTCTAAAGGAAAATTGTAGGAGTTTTGGTTCACATCGAAGTTGATGCTAAATGATCCATTGTCATCAGAAACAAGTTTTACTGAGGCATAAAATTCGAGAATGAATCGAGGGATGATAGGTTCATCTATGTCGAGAAGTGAGTCAAATTGAATGGTGGCCATTTGTTCACGAATGTTTGTTTCTTCTAGAAATGAAGAGTCTACGGTTCTGCCCTCATGAACATACCGATTTTCTAACGCTTTAAAAATTTTGACTTGAGCTTCAGTGAGTCCCTTTGTTTGATGATGGTTGGGTAAGTACTTTTTAGTTTTCTTGTGATCGTAGTTAGTGGCAGGAGGCATGATATTTCCTAGACACAAAGAATTATATAGTTTTAGTTAAGATAATCTAGGATGCTTGAACTATGTACTCAAATATGGTGGTGTGGTTATCCATTTTGATGAAGACACATGTTTTGTGAAAATCAGGTAGTAACCTGGACAATTTTGTTTTTGTATTAACAATGTTCAAAAGTCTAGTTATGAAAGGATTTGACCAAAAATGAGGTTAAATTAAGATGATGTCCAAGAGAACTTGTTTAGAGATTTCTTAGGTTAAAATACAATTCCTAACTAAGATGAAGAATATACTATGAATCTTAGTATGTTTTAAAATGATTTTGAGTCTAATTAAGATTAATTGTCTGATATGAAAATGTATGATCCCTAATCGATTTATAGATAAATGCAAGAAATTGAAATGAATTGATGAACTTACAGTGAGTGATTAAGCACGAGTAAATATGAGATGAAGGAACAAATTTTTGAGTTTTGGGATGGTAATGGTCGACTATGAGTTGGTGTTGGTGATTTAATTAAGTGTGTTATGCAGTAAGGAGTGTTTGGTAATTCATAGTCTGATTTTTCAAATCACAGATCCGGCGGATCCTTAAAAAGGGTTCCGCCCTTGTTGTCAATTGGATCCGCAGGATCAGAACAAGGTTATGGTATTTTTGTTTTTGGTTAAACTAAGATTTGGACGAATGTTAAGATTACTTCTAACTTTTGGTACAAGGAACAGAGATTTCTTGAGGTGTTTGTAAGAGGATTTTGCACTGTTATCCCTTTTTGAGAGACTTTCTCAATAAAACATATTGTATCCTCTGTTCAAATTTGGAATGAAGATAGAACAGTAGAGCTGAGTATTTGCAAAGATGAATGGTTGCAAGGTTTATGAAACAAGAGAAAATTGGTAATAGTGACTAAAGTTATAGACTACGGGTATTTTCTCCACACTTTGCCTTAAATACTTAAGTATCAAGAAATGTTTGTTTCTTAGTGACTTGTGGTACAATGTCTCACATTGGTACACAACATGTTTAGAGATCCACCTGATTGTTATGATTTTATTATTTATTTCTTTATGATCTAAGGAGAATAGTCCCTAGCATGTTTTTAAGTGTTTGATGAATTTGTGTAGGGATCATCTTTGAAAGTATAGTCATACACAAGGTTTGGTGTTCTAGTTATATGATAGTGTATTCTACTTAATGTATCACTACTTTTAAGGTTATCTAATGAATTTACTATTTTGATCCTTAATATGAGTGTTTTTCATGTGAATGATTTTTATCCTAAATATGCATGTTTGAGATGAGTGGAAACATTCCTAGTTGTAAGGCACTTGAAGATCTAGAATGAAGTTTTACTTATCATGCATGATTTTTGATCATAGCATAAGGAGATGAAATTATTCTTAACGAAGAGTAGGTTCTACTAAGTTCGTTTGTGTTTCCACAGCATTAAGATGTTTTGCTTCAAGCTAGTGTGTATGTGAATAGGAGAATGTACTTTTTCTATATGTTCGTAAATTATTTTTCAAATTTAATTTGATAACTTTGATTTATGCTCTTATTTCTAGAATTTTTATATTAGGTTCTAGAGAAAAACTAAATTATTTTAATCTTAATGTTTTCTAATGGATGGGATTTGGCTAGTTTGAACATTATCACAGACAATGTTTGTTTAGACCTATGTATTATCTTTATGAGTTTCGGAGAGATAAACCTTTATAATATGGTGAGATTATCCTAATTTTCTTCCAAGTACTTCAAGATATTTTACGGTTATGAGTAGTTAAGTTAGAACTTACTTAGGAACATTCATGGATGTGACAATCACAAGTGTGTTGATTAAATTTTATCTTGGTTAGAGTTCTTGCAAGTTCTTTGAACTTATCCATGTATGAGTATTACCTTTTTCGATGATTAATACCAGGAGTGCTATTAATCGAGATGAGATATCTTTGTATCCATCGATGTATCATAAAGACCAAATCCTTTTAAGCATACCTAAAGAAAACTTGAGTGTTTGGTCCCCAATTACTCATGGGTCCTTTTTGGGTTAAACAACATATTACCATGGTTCACTAATATCTCCGAGACAGTGAAATGGAATTTGTTTACTAAGCTCATTTCCTATGTATGAAGATGATTCTACTGTTGTTTTAACTACATCCCTACCTTTGATCGTTTTAGAATTAGTCTTTCTTGAATGTTGATTTTTCTGTTCTTCCACTGTACTCACGGATCCTTTGTTTATACTACGCGGATCCAAAGTTTTGGATCCGTGGGTTACCAACTCAGTTGGTGTGATTTTATTTTCTTTTATCGTGTGACTCTCAAAATCACTTAATTGACCATCTTTCATGAAATCAGGCTTGAAGCTACCATGAGATGATTTAAGAATTCTCATAGTGTCATCTGCACAGTTTATGTGTTTATTGAATCTTTGAAACTTGAGATTTTGTTTTATGTATTTGCTTAGTGTGAGTTTGTTCAACTCTAATTTAAGTTTTATTTCTTGACATGATACACAACATTTAGTTTCCATATTGTCTTCCAAACTTTTAACTTTTTCTTTCAACTTATGTATTTTATTTATCAAGTATTCCTCTTTGGTTTTTAAGATCTTATTTTTGTTTATGACGTTTATAATTAGCTTACTCAATTTATTGTGTTCTATATCTAATGTGTCATAGTCATTAAACATGTATGAAGAGTCAGAGGGTACCTTTTCTGTTATGTTAGCCATAAGATCCACTTTGTTGTCTTTTAGCACATCTTTGTTACCTTCACTGTTGAAACTAGATCCGGCTATAGTGCTAGAGGCTATTATCTCCTTTTTGCCTTTAGGTATCTCCGAATCTTTTTCCATTGTTGCTAGATGAACTTTGAGGTATCCTATGAGCTCGTCCAGTGTCATCCTCGGGTTAAGATCTTTTAAAAATTTCCTGTCAAAATACTTACTAGAAACGGATTCATCAAGAGCTTTAGGTGAAATATTGTGTCTAGCTAAAGTACTATCAAAGGTTTCATTTTCAGAGGTAGCAAGTTGATTGTATTGATGAACAAGATGATCAAATTTGCTAACTTTTGACATTTTAAAATGGATTTTCCGGACTATAAAGCTGTTTGTTTTAAAGGTTGGTGATCTTTGCAAGGATTTCCCTTCTTTAAAGTTTTCAAAATTGATTTGATCGTTTCAAGCTTTAAAATACAATTTATTTTAAAAATCTTGAGTGACCCGCTCTGATGCCAATTGTGGAAAACTAGAAGGGGGGTTGAATAGTTTTCCCCGTTTTTTGAGTTTAATTTGCTTTGTTATTATTTGTTAGTTCAAAGGAAACAATCACAAATTAAGTTATCACACAATATAAACAAAAGGTAAAGAGATGAAAGATCAAACCACATAACACAAGTGTTTATAGTGGTTCGGCTTTGCAAGAGATTCTTATCCTTGCCCTACTCCACTTCCTCGAGTTTCTTTCTCGAGAGATATCTTTCACTAAGAAACAAACTCCCTTCAAGGTGGAGAAAACCTTTACACGTCGCTTACTTCCTTTTCCGGTACTAAGCTAAACACCGGGTTCTTTTACAAGGCATAACCAACCTGACGTCGCCTATATACTTTACCGACACTAAGCTAGATGTCGAGTTCTTTATAAGGGTACAACCACTCCCTACACTCTTTGTGCTTTGAGGACTAAAGAACTAACCACACTCACTGATCTAACTGATACAAATGATAAGAAATACTTTAAGTGTTTACACAGAACCTATACTACAACTTGCAAACAGCCTGTTTGTTTGAAGCTTGTTGACTTGATCTTCTTTGCTACAAAAGAAACATCAATGATAAAGATATAACTACTGTGGTTAGTAACTAAGGTGAATGTATGTGTTTTTCTTTCTAAGTGGATGATTAGTTCAAATGCCAAGTCTGCTATTTATAGGCAAACCTGGTAGACCACCCACGGATCCGGCGGATCCCTCAAAAGGGATCCGTCTTTGTATAGATTTGGATCCGCGGAATTGACAGCTAATGTATCTCATGAAATCTCTTCAAATCTTTCCATATCATTGTGTTGTCAAATCAATATCTTCCAATGTCAACTATATAACTTGAGTATCTAATCAAGATATCACACAATCTTTACCAAGATTGTATTTGTGATGTATACCATGATGTCACCTTGAAATTTTCAAATTAAAGTTTCCATTTAAGGAAATACACATGTATATGCATACAATATAATATAAGTGATCATGTTAAGTGAAAGATGTGTTTTGAAAAAGACTTTAACTAGTATTTATAATTTGCTAAAAGATATACCTTATAATTGTCATTAACAAAACTAAGTAAAGATCGAAAAATATAAATAATGTTTTTGGGACGAATTTGTATTAACATAGATTTTGGGGAAATGAAATGAAATGGTGTTGGCAGTGTGCTGGAGTAGTGAAAATAGTAGGCGGGAGTAGTGAAAATATGTGAGGGGATAATGAAAATGTAAATTTGATTTTGTGGAAAAAAGTGAGTGGGAGCAGTGAAAATATGTGAGGGAGATATGAAAATTTGAGAAATACTGTAAAATCAGATTATAAAATATTTGAACTATAAAACAAAAGTGTGACCATATATGACATTTGGTCACACTGTTCAAGTGAGTGACATATATTTGTCACTTGTAAATGCATATCGTGATTAATGCTTCAAACTTACTTTTTTAGTTTTCACACATTTCAAATTCATGTGGCTAAATTTTCAAAAAAAATTAGCAGTCACATTTAAATAATGTGTGACAAACTTGAGTATATGATTTAGCCACATACACAATTACTTCATGTGACCATATATGGATTTTGGTCACACTTTTCCATTGTGTGACATATATTTGTCACATATGTATATATATATTGTGACTAATGTTTCAAACTTATTTGTATCCGTCACACATCCCAAGTTATAAGTGTCTAAAAAATCAAAACAAGTTTTACCAGATACCTCTAGTCACGAAAATATTTAAATGTGTGGCTGTAGCCTCAGATGTAATTCCGAAATGGTCACACAAGTCGGATCAAGTGTGGCTGTTTATTTTATTCTGGTACATTTAGTCACATAAAAAGTTACTGTGTGACCGTTCGAAAAACTGCATGTGTGACTAAATCCCATTTTTGTACTAGTGATGGTGATTGTGCTTTTAGACTAGCTTCAACAAATCCATTATTGAATCTTTGATTGTCTAGAGCCGTTTTGCATTTAAATCCTTGAGTGATCGTATTTTGTCGGACACTTAAATAGCTTATTAAATATGATAATCTGATTATCATAACTTCAAACAATCCCTCTTGTTACTGGTGGTTATCTGATACTGATTCTGGTTATTCTATACCACACAATCACTTCTAAAATTGAATGCCAAACAATCCCCATAGCATGGAGTGGAAACTGAGTGGATATCATGTAATTTTGTGATGTTTCATGAGTATTAGTTAGTGAGTGTATTTGGGAAAGTTTATCTAACGTGCTTACCTGATTATACCTGAGCAAATTTCAATTTTAGAGGTGTTTGGATAAAAACTGCTTAGGTGCATTTTAGAGTAAATAAGCACTTAAAAATAAGCAGGCTTTTTGTAAAGCAGATAAGCAATTCAAAATACCCGATAGAAACCAGAAGTATGACCAGGAGGATTCACATCAAGGAGGTGGAACCCGCGTATGAATCAGGACGGTGCTAATTGCAGAGGTGCAAAAGTAAACCCACCCCATTTCGAATCATACTAAATAGGTAAACTATTTAAATTGGGGCTTTTTAATCACTCGAGTGCACTAATGATGTTAAAGGTCATGGCACGTGTATTTCATTCTAATTATCTTGCCAAACTAAGAACATAGCAGCCTCCTTTGCAACTTGAACTTTGATGTTCTAGTTTACTAAACTGATACTAATGCAGAATCTACTGATCACAGGCCTCCGATTCTATAATATATGAGAGATTGGGTGTGGCGGCGAGGATATTGCTCTCACGCAGAATGAGCCTGAATGTGCTGATATTCTTTACCTAAAAAAAAAAAAAAAAAAAAAAAAAAAAAAAAAAAAAAAAAAGAAGCTAGAAAAAAGGTTTGAAATTTGATATTCTTTGCATTATACAAATGACACCTGTAACGTAATACTTTGAAATGATATTTTATGGAGATTTAAAGATTAATAAGGTCTTGGTGTACAATTATTTGTTTGAGATACATTTTGAGATCTGTTATGAAAGTTAAACACTAAGAATTATTGGGATTGGGTATGTTCTTGTTAGTACTTCCGTATTCATTTTTCACTTTCCAATAGAACCATACTTCTTTCCAGGCGTTAAGACCTTTTGTGGTGTAGTACACATTTTGGTTGGAAATACTACATAACCGGACCTGGTAATTCCTATACGTAAAATTATAAAGCGCCTGACACGTAATTGCATGATAAGAATCATGTTTCTGTTACATGGTATGCATAATCAGTGGAAAAATGGGTCATGTTTCACATAGTCCTCCTGTTAACTGTTATGTCTTATATTGGTGCATCTATTTGTTAACAGATTGGTGCATCTGTGTTAACAGATTGGTGCATCTGTTAACAGATTGCTGCGTTTGTTAACATAGACACTAGGTAAAGAGAAAAAGTTGTTACGGATGCTCTTGCATCCACTAGCTGGTAGAGAATGACCTTAGCCTACTGTATCTCATTGCTACTATGTGACCATTAGATTGTAGACAGTAAACTTGCACGAATGTATACAAATCCAAGTGGGCTGGTTGCATTTGTAACGTACATTTTTGTTTAAGATACTAATTTTTTTGTACTTATAAAAAGGTTGCTTTCAATTGTAGTATTTTTGGTATTTGTTAAACTTTATGCAACTCAACTATGTTGTTTATGTCCATGTTTTCCGACATGAAAAATACCATGTTTTCTATGTAATGCAGGTTAAAGCAGCAGTTCATTCTAGGACAGCCACACTAAGGACGCTACATCAAAAGCCATACAGGACTGGGTTACCAACATCGAAGTTACCCATCACATCTTAGGTTCAGTTGCTAGTTCAGGATCAGAAGGAAAACATGTAAGGCCAACAGTGTTGGTAACGAGTCAACTGAAGTTGGTACTAAAGTTACTGCAGTCGTCGATCAAGTAGTGGAGGAAAGTTCCTGGCTTTATTAATGATATGCGGTTTGACATATCTTATGGTCACTCACGCGAGTCGTGTTCATTCTATAAAGAATGGCATATCGGGATGTACTTTAGTGCACCTGTTTGAGGTAATCTAGTGCATCCGTTTGAGGCACTTTAGTGCATTCGTTTGAGCTACAGGATGAACGAAGCAAGCGTGCAGATGTTGAGCGATAGAATGCATTGTTGCAGAACTAGGTTGACATGTTAATGAACATGCTTCAGGAACCTGAGAACATGGACGACGAGGAAGGCACACAAGAATAAGATCCTTCAAACTAAATCGATTTATTTATTTATTTTGATCTACTTGTTGTTGGCATGTAGAATGTTAGAAAGTTATAGATCATCTACTCTGATTTGCTGGTGTGGCCAGATATTGTGCATATTTGAGGCATTAAAGTTTGTTTGTATTATAAAATAGACAACCACCAAATGTATCAATTTACGTGTATAATCTGTTTTTTGCATCATGATTTTTTATCAGGATTGTTTGCATTATAACATCCTTCCTTCAGTGTATCATCAAAAGGCCCGAGAAAGTTACATTTCATGCAAATGAGTCAAGTTTATAAATTATTGTACTGAACTCTTGAAGCCTATAAATGGAGTTGGGAGTTTTGAACCATTTAAGTTGGTTTATAAAATAATGGATAAAGCTCAAGAATTTGGGAAAATGATACTCATGACTAAAATTTGTAATTTACAGGTTTGAAAGTCATCCAACCATTTTTTTTAATTAGATACAATTGCATAAATATCCCTCCCAAAAAGAAGAAATAATGGACACAAGATGTGCTTGCTGGTTGACTCACTCGACTCAACTCGTTTTGGTACACTACTAAAATTTTGTTTCTTTTTAATGTTGTTTAATAGAGTGGATGCTTTTGAAAGTAACATAATTATTCCATGAGTTAACCATCTTCTTTATACAAGGGTGATTGATTCAGTTACAAAGTTGTGAAATGCAGGAAGAATATTATTCAGTTTGGAAGGGGCACGTATCTGACTATCAATTATTGAGACACGAGAGCCTTGATTATACTGTTGACAACGTAAAGCTTGTTACATAAAATCCGTATAGTGATACCATGTAACCATGTTATTCGAATTTGACTATGTATTAAAGAAAACATATATGTCCAGTTCAGCAATTAGCATATGAACACCTAAGAAATATATGGATATGGTTACATTGGATCCATATCCATCCCTAATTTCTTTACATTTTCTGTGATTGATCAGCAATATATGGTTGAAAACTAGGACCTGATATCTATAAAAAAGGAAAAAAAAAAGTTAAGCCTGGTCAAACTGAACATTGTCTGACCCGTCACTAGTCTTCCCCTTTGATCACTATCCCCTATTTCATCATACATTCATCTGGTAATAATAAAACCTTCATTGGTGTATCTGCATGGCGTGTTTGTTCATTAGAGATAGACAGAGATACCTGTATCGTGTGAATGTTTCCTACCGTAGCCTGAGTAGCACTACACGAGCGAAGTTTTGCAAATTCATATTTCAGTTTCTTAACATCATTCCCATACTCGCCTAACTTCAAAACCACTTTAGCCTTCACATCATTCGTCAAACTCCTTGCCTCAAGTTCCATCTTACGTATCTATAGCAACAAACAACAATCTAATAAACGACCCACATAACCAATAATCACGACAAAGAAAATCATAAAATAGCAAAGATTTACGCATTACCAGACCCTCAACCTCATCAATCTCTCCTGCTATTTCACAAACTCTAACTTTCTTCTCCTCTGAATACAGTAAAACATTCATTATTTACTACCAAAATCAAAAAACAAACTTCTCAACTCTTGATCATATAAACTTAAAGGCAGAACTAGGGGCAATAAAATTGTGATCCGTAGTGCTTATTTTTTTAAGAAATTTACAATCTTCTTAGATGCACTCGTCATTTTTAGTTGATAAGAGACACTTGCGCTATTAGTATATACCTTAAGTTACTATGATGAAAAAATACAAACCAAATAAAATAAAGTAACAGGCATCACAGTGTAACTAAAATCTATTCACAATAATTAGAGCATAACAGTGTAAATTTAGTGCATCGCAATTACAAAAGACCATTCAGACATTTTATCAAACACTTGGTGTGCAGTTTTTTGGTAACATGTTTTCCATGTATTTATTTCTCAATTTCGTTTCAATATCCTATACAATGAATCATGTCAATAAACTCTTAAAATCGGTACATCTATAAACAAAGATGATGATTAAAAAATCAAATTTCATAAAAAAAAAACCTAACTCAATATGAAAAAATTCCATACATATAATAAGCTTTATAATTGATTTTAAGTAGCAAAAATAACAAAACTATAATCAAAATCAGTTACATACCTTAATTTGATCTTCAATTTGATAACTTATGATGAAATGATATTGAATCTGATAGCACAGTATAATATTAAATCTGATAACACGAAACCAGTTACATAGCTTATTGAATCTGATAACACGATATGATTTCGAGAATCTTTGTGGTCGTGATTTTTTGAATCTTCGTGAATCTGTAACTGAGAGAAAAAAGCCAGGTCGTGGAATTAGAGAAAAAAGAAAAAAAAAATGAAAAAAAATTAGGCATTATATATGAAAGGTGCGAATATACAAAACACTCCCTTAAGGAATGAAGGAAAATACAATTAGGTCCCTGTAGTTTGATGTGAAAAAAGGGATGGGAAGGAGGGGAAAAGGGAAGGGGTGATTTGTACAATTTTCTTACTTTTCTAGCAAAATGAAATTTTTTCATGAACCTATATATATATATATATATATATATATATATATATATATATATATATATATATATATATATATTGTTGTTACTTAGATTTATCACACAAGCTACCTTAATTCTAAAGAGAGAAAGTTAGAGAGAGAAAGAGAGTGGAAGGTTACTTAAGAATAATGAAATATGATTATCACATTAACCAACCAACCCTCTCCCTACAAGGGAGGGGGTATTTATAGTTTTCCTACAATAAGGGGCTTTTGCCCTAATTAACAATATAAAATAAACTAACTAAATGGACACAGCCCATGGGCCTTCTACATAGGCTGAGCCATAAAACTAACATAAAGGCCTAAGCAACCTATTACAAACTATGATCAATACTTGATAATTAATAACGTGTTCCCAACAATCTCCCCCTAAGTATTGGTCATCAAGGTTGCTTGACGTCATCTTTGCTTCTTTGGCTTCGACGTCATTTTGCATCTTTGTTCTTTTGTTCTTGAAATATGTGATATGGTAGTGTCTTGATCTGCCTTCCACCAACGTTCTTTGATGACAGTGTCTTTACGTCTTTTCCACCATGCTCATATGTCTTTTGAATTTTGTTCTTCAAGTGTTTCTCACTTCATAAGCTTCAATCTTTAACTTGTGAAATTTTGTTCTGCTCGATCTTTGACTTTTCTTTAACTTCTTTGAACTTTTGTTATCTCTTAGTCTTTGTGAGAACTTTTCTTCAGGATATGAGCATGATGGAATGGTGGTGGTGGTATTCCGGTCTCCATGATTTTCCTGCAAGTAAACAGTTGGCAATAAATCATCCGGCACTTACAGATTCGGACTTCGAGATCGTCAATAGCATAGTGTGAAAACTTTCTCTAATCCTACCCAAGGCCATTCCTGAACCAGAAGATACACCGAAGTGTATCAATGATTCAGATGAGTCGCTGAAGTATACCGAAGTATCACTCCACGACTGTAGACCGTTTGGAACCACTAAGCGTAATCTACAAGGGATTACCGAAGTGACCTGCTGTCAGGGCTGTTTGATGTTGACCCTGGCAGGATTTCCCTTCAATCACTGAGAATCACAATATGTGAATTCTCTCATGAATGTTCTTGGCAGATTACTAAGACCTGCGTAGGACACTTTCATAATTTACTACTGGTGTTCCTTTTGTTGAACAACCAGTGTAATAAAGCTAAGTGTTCCTAAGAGATCTTTTATGTATCTTGTGGCTCTAGACTTGATAAAGTGCTTAATTTTTGGTCGTCGGAGGCATGGAGCAGATTGCCTCCTTTTCAATATCAACACTTCTCGGAATGAGAGGTCGATAGATAATGAAGGGTTCTCCGTGAGAAATGAAACAAATGTCTTTTGAGAGACACCTGAGTGGCTAGAAGGTTTTAGTACAGTGCGTCACTGGGTCCATGACGGCTTAATCTTCAATACCGGTGTTATCGTAGTAACAACCAGTAGCATATGTATTGAACCCGGTGTCTGCCCTAAGGTTGATCAAATGGAGGGCTATTTCTTTTCACCCTTTTCTTTACTTTTCTTTTTCATTCTTCAACCCATTTATTTCCCCTTTCATTTTCTTACTCCTTTTTTCATCATACCTAGGACTTTTCTAGTACTAAACTATTGGTATTGTCCGTGGGTAGATCCCTCCGGCTCTGGCGGATCATAGGACGGTTTTTCTTAACCTTAGTCACCTTATATCTCCATGACTATCCTATTGTTGCCATAAACCAATTATTTGAAAATCTCTCAAAGTGCTTATGATTGTAAAAACATATTTTGTTAACACTTTGAGAGTTTTGTGATTTTCAGAAATACTCCCCCTTAACAGGTGCTTATAAGTATTTAAGGTAAATTTTGCACATGTCGGGTAGAGTTAGCACTTTTTGAATTGATTGATTTTCAATGAACATGATCGTTGCGAGACATGTTTACATCACTAATAAAAGTAGCTTGAAATTATTACCCGTCCAGATTATATTCAAGGAAAATCTCTCAAAATTGGTACATTCTACTCAGACACGTCCTTTGCGAGACACGTTTACACCACCGGATAAACCGGCTTGAAATTATTACCCGTCCCGGACATGTCTTTTCGATTACTGACTTTTTATATCGTCAATTCGAGGTTTTAATTCTGAGTCGAGCTCATACGAGATTTCAATGTTAAATTACCATATTTTAATCAAATATTCATTCTCCCCCTCAAAAATAGCATATTCATGTTGTTTTTGATAAACTTTTGATTAAAATATGCTTTTTGAGGTTTGCGGGAAGAATTTCAAGAACTTTTGTTGTTTTAGAACAAAGATGTTTTTGTTTCAAGTACTCCCCATTAACAAGGGAATACTTGTTCTTTTGAGCAGAAGTTTAAAAACTTTGAAAATTCTGGTTAATTCTAATCAAAAGTAAAAAGCTTTCGCTCCTTATCTTAGGATTGTAGCACTGAAGCGTACCACAGGGTCCTTTCTTTACAAGAACGGGTTGTGCATTGTGATTTGTGCACAAGCCATTGTCAAATATAACAAATGATGAATGATGATGAAATGTTACAATGATACCAGTGATTTCTACTCAGGACGACGGAAAGTCAGAATGTTTGGAATTCGTGCTCGTCCACCCACATAGCTTTCTAGCCTTCTCATTTGCACCCGAAACTGAATCCTTCGGTCAATTCAGTCCACGAACTTGACTGCTTGTTTGACATCATTTCTTGTCCACGTCATGTGCCTTAGCCACCCCTGCTTCCTCCTTTGTCTATGGTTGTCCAGTATATGCATAAGCTCAGACTTCATTTGTACAAACGTTTCATCGCTAAACTTGTGAATTTCTTCATAGCCCATGAACTTTGGTGTGCTTCTTCTGATGAATACTACTCCAAATGGTCTATCACCGAAAGTATAAGGTCTCTTTTCTGCTATCCCCGGAGGTTTGAGATTAGGCTTGACCAGATTCAACTTCTTCTGGTAGCTTTCTACCCCAAGATGAACGTCTTCAACTCTTGCTCGGATTACAATACTGCGGATGTAGATCAGAACAGAGTTGATGATGTCGTATTGGAGACGACCAGGTATATGCTCGAGTTTGCCCTGAATCTTAAGGAGGTACATGTCTTCAAGGTCGTTGATGTTCAAATATCGATAATCAATGTCATTGAATGTGTATTCCTGGTCATCTTGTCTTCTCACGGTGATCTTTGTCAGAAAATTATACCCATATTTTGATTCTATTTCAGCGCTTGTGATGGAGAGAATCCTACTCTTGTGAAAAACCTTAGTCTTCGACGTAAAAGTAAGCTTCCATTTATAAACCATTTCCTCATATCCGGCCAGTGATAGATTCCTAGAATAGCTTCATCGTTATATTCTTCAACTGATCTGATGAATAATTCGTTGATGTGTTCTTCAAAACCTTCTAACATGTACGATGCTGCCTGGAACTTGGTGAGGGATGTAGCGTATCGTTTTTCTGGATTCGTGTTACCATAGATTAGATACCCCAAGTCATTGTTGAAGAAATACACCTTGGGTATCTTCGGATTGTGAGAATGTCCGATAAGAGGTAGGGGTTTCGAGTAATCCCGAAGTTGAAAGTTATCGTTCGGATGAGAAGAGCTAGCATCATCCCAATTTACATTCTCAGCCAGAGCCCGTGCGACTTGTTCCAGATTGTATTCGAAATCCAGATGTGATGTTGTTGCAGTCTTGCTCAAATTCCAGAAAAAGCGACAAAACTACAAATACATGATCGAATCCACGACCACGATACTTGCAATTGCTCATATCCTTAACTCGAATAGGCTAAAGATAGGACCAAGTAATCTTCACCAATAATATTATATCAAAAAGGGCGACAAAATCATAAATACATAGCCGAATCCACGACTACGATACTTAAGATTGCTCAAATCCCTAATCTCAATAAATCAAAGTTTTGGATGAAGAATGATATAGGTTATGGATAATATTTGGGATACAAATTGGTGTAAAATGAAAAAAAAAAAAAAAAAACAGATAAATTAAAATCTTAAGTGTGGTTAATCACTTTCCCAACCATCCCATGAATAAGACTCATATCATTGAATAACTCACGCTTTAACACTTGAAACACACGCTTTAGGTAGACACGAATTATACTCAACAAAATCTCAATCAAAGAATAACCTTAGTTGGCGTTCCCATAACGGCCAACTCGCCAACTCTCATTCAATCCATGAATATAGTATACAACAACAAATAGTGGTGATATCTCCCACTTAATACAAAACTTTACATAAGTTGGTTAAAACAAACTTCCAACTTTTCCTTTTTCTTTTTCTTTTCTATATATATATATATATATATATATATATATATATATATATATATATATATATATATATATATATATATATATATATATGTATATGTATGTATATATATATATATATTTTTTTTGACATCAACATATATGTGTAAAATTTCACAACTTTACTATCACTATTTTTCCGGATAATTTTTCCATACTCTTCATACTTTCAGAAATAACTGTAATAGCGAAAGTAACAAACACACGAAAAATAAACTAAAAGTTATACAATATTTACTTTCATACCAATTGCATTGTGCAATTTCCCGACTTAACCAAAGATAATGAATTACGCACGCGAACACAGGTAATGTAAGGAAACACACTTTGCCTAAAGCAATTAACCACAGATTTTAATCTACAGGGTAGGCTAAGGTGTAAGGGTGTATCGAAACATTATAACAAAGGTGTAAGAAACGAAAGGAATGGCTCTGAGGGTTTTTCTAGGGGTATCTTACTCTAAAAGTGAGAGTAAACAAAAGGTTTATACGGGGGTTAACTAACCAGTGTAGTTAGTTAATAGCACATAACAAATAAAGGCTATTTGGGTGTAATCCTAGAAATTTACCAATTTAGACAAGTCATTCCAATTATATAGATAATACTCATTATGGTGGTCTCGAATAGTATACAAGCCAAGTTCTAAAGTTTACAAGTCACCAGCACACTAAAGTTTTAATATTTTTGAAAGAATAGAGTTATGTGTGCGGTTATGTAATTTAGACTTTAAACAAAAACATGCTAAAAATTTTAAATTTTGATATATTAAGCGCATTTTAAGCATATTTTGAAAAAGTTTAGGACAAGTAAGTGTTCTAATTCTCCATCCCCCCACTTAAGTTAAACAACGTCCTCGTTGTTTGTATCAAAGGTTAAAAACTGGAAAATAAAAGAATTAGAACAGAAAAACTCTCCTGAGATTTGCTCGGTATGATCCTCCATTATTCGTATAAGAGCAAAAATCAACTTTCTTGTGGATGAGAACGTTTAAGCTTCATAAATGATGTATCCACAAAAATGCAGGAATCTATAATACCATTTAGACTTTAACACACCTGAGTTAAAAAGGTTCAAACTTGCATAATACATTAGTAGTTAGTAAAAATAAAACCTAAAAAAAAAATTAAACTGTAAATCATCAGGTCAGTCGATACGCCGTATCTTATGGAAGAAGATACGTCGTATCGAGCCTGGAATAAATACGAATCAGAATAAAAGATGCGTCGCATCCTTAACCAGGGATGCGCCGCATTAAATAAACTGACAGAAAGTTTTAAAGTCAAAAATAAAAATGCAGAAAATGAAATAAGATATGACCAGTGCAGGTGATGCGTCGCATCTTATGATGGAGATGCGCCGCATCTTCTGCAGGTCTGACAGACTCGACACAGAACAGAAAAGTAAAAATTTTTCTTCCGGGTTGTCTCCCGGTCAGCACTTGTCTTTATTCCAGAGTCTTTAAGTTAGACTCACGTTCAGCTCCTTAATACCGATCACTGAAAGAGTCGGAAGCATCGCGCTCCCTCATCGCCAGTCCAGTAATATTGAACATTCCTTGCTCGTCCTTAATATCCACGCCATTCTTCTTTAATATCTGTGTAAACAAAGTTCTGTCCCTTTCGGGCAGAGATGACAAAATGATAGACGGGAAATTCTTATTATTATATAGGCATAAATATGCAAGGTGGGGTGGTAGTTCAATAAATATATCATTATTCAAATTTGTATTCTCAACTATTCTCCTACGTTTGTTAATTACTACGCAATCATACCACTCATCATCAGAATCATTAATAATATCGCCCCTAAGCTCGGTAGGTACATTAAGGTCAATAAATTCCTCGAGGTTCTTATGATTAGGATTTGTTGAGTTATTTTGAATCAATGTTTCTCCCATAAGCCTAGCTTCTAGATCGAGGTCCATACGTTCTCTTAATCCTAGCACATAGACACCTCTAATTATGCTCTTAGCAGGATTTTGGCACTTATAGACTAGTTTATTGTTCCCTACCTTTAATGAGATTTTTCTTTTAAACACATTAATCTTAGCATGGGCGGTAGACAAGAAAGGTCTTCCAA
Organism: Artemisia tridentata subsp. tridentata; assembly: GCA_021014915.2. Lineage (NCBI taxonomy): Eukaryota > Viridiplantae > Streptophyta > Magnoliopsida > Asterales > Asteraceae > Artemisia > Artemisia tridentata. Next base: position 354,735,405 of record CP139509.1, on the reverse strand, counting down.
GGATTAAAGGAATCTTAACATCCTCGGGCATATCTAATATAACAAAGTCTACGGGGAAAACAAACTTCTCAATCTTAACTAGTACATTTTCAGCAACCCCTTCAGGTCGTTTTACCGTTTTATCAGCCAATTCAATAAGCAGCTTAGTTGGTGCTAATTTTCCTAGTCCTAGGGTAGTGAATGTCTTAAGGGGCATAACACTAACGCTAGCTCCTAAGTCAGCTAATACATTATTGAAAGATATGTCATTAATTGAACAAGGTAAAGTAAAACTTCCTGGGTCCTTTTCTTTATGAGGCAAGGTACGTAAGTCGGTTGCAGAGCTCTCTTCTTTCATTGTAGCCTTGATCTCCTCTTCAATCTTTGCCTTCTCTTTGAGTAACCTCCTTAAACTGATTGAAGAATTAAAGAAAAATTCGGGCTTTGCAGCATCATTACCATTCATCAATCTTCTAGGAAAAGGTATGTTAGGCATGACTTCTTTAGTAGTGCATATGGCCTTGACATGATCTCTTGGGTTAGTTTCAGTTGAGCTAGGTAAATTTCCGTATCCCCTTTCTTGAAGAACTTTGCTCATTTGTCCGATTTGTTGTTCCAATGCTTTGATCGAAGCTCCTTGATTTCTTGTTATAGTGTCCGTTGAGGCTCGGATTTCTTTGATCATAGCGGTGTTCTCTTCATGTCTTTTAGCAACATCGGCCATAATTTGCTTTAGAGTGTCATCCAAAGTCTGCCTCCTTTCTTGATAAGTGGGATTATAGTTGTTCTTTTGATAGTATCCCGGAGCAGCTTCCCTAAATCTTCCTGAAGGTCGGAATGGTTGTCCAAATTGTGTGTAGTATGCTTCTTCAAAAGTCTCACTTTCATTCTTATTAGGGCAATCTTTAGTGTAGTGAGGTCCTTCGCATTTTTCACATCCAACTTGGGCAGCATAAACTTTATCATCACGCTTCTTCATCTCTCTACTAATTTTATCCAATTGAGATTGAATGGCAGCAAACCCGTCAAAATTAGTGCTGCTCTTAGATCTAGTAGAGGTTCCGTCGTGCCATTTTTGAGAGTGATCAGCAGCTTCTTGGATGGCTTTTCTAGCATCGGCTGCACTCATTTGAGGCACAGCTCCCTTAGCATCCAAGATTTGTCTAGTAGGCACGTCCAATCCTTGATAGAACAATATTATCTCCTGCATTGAACTTAGATAATGTTGAGGGCATTTCATCAATAAGTCTTTAAATCGTTCCCAAGCTTGATAAAGAGTTTCATTAGGTTCTTGCTTGAAACTATTGATAGCCTCCATCTTTTTAGCAGTTTTAGCAGGTGGACAATATCTTTTCAGGAATTTGCTCTTCAAATCTTCCCATGTTGTGATTGAACTAGCAGGTTCATTCCTTAGCCACTTATTAGCAGCTCCTTTAAGCGAAATTGGAAAGATTCTTAGCATAAGTTGATCGTCAGAGACTCCTTCTGTAGTAAACAAATCTGCAATCTCGAGGACTTTTTCAACATGTTCATTAGCATCTTCATGTTCTGTTCCACTGAAAGCATTCTCTCTTAGCTCCTTGAGAAACTGACCCTTCAACTCAAACTTTGACTTTTCATCAAACTTCGGTCTAGCAACTCCTGAACTGTAATCAGCACGGCTTTTGTTCATGTATTCCTCCATAGTAGTGTTTTCCGTCATTGTTTCTGTTTCTTCTTCCTCCTTTTCTTCAGAAAAGTAATCAAGCTCGAACGAACTTGAAATTTCAAAGTTTTTTGTGTTGAAAAGCCTTTTAAGCGAATGTAAGGCTCGTTCAGGATCTTCGAAAGGTTTAATCAAGTTCTTAGTTGAACTCCTGGTCATGCACTTCCTGAAATCATCACAAAAGCATCAGTAGGGTATGTTCAAGAAAGTATGAAATCAGAAAATTAACAACGAAAACGGAATACGAAAAATAAAAGTTGCTGATATCCGTAGACGATGCGCCGTATCCAGAAAGTTGGATACGCCGTATCTTATTACGTTAAAATTTAATCAGACTTTTATTCAGAAAACAGATACGCCGCTTATGAATAAGAATGCGCCGTATCCAGTTTAAATTATCAAAAATCGATTATATTTATTAAAATTAAATGCGTCGTATTAACAAAAGCTAATGCGCCGTATTTTCGTTACGTTTCAAAATACAAGATTTTTTATTTAGTAGATGCGCCGTATCGATAAAGATCGGTGCGTCGCTTCTGTTTAATTAATTAGAAAAACTGTTTTTAATTTAAATAGAAAATACGTCGTATCTGTTAAAACAGATGCGTCGTATGGCGTTAGGGTTTAGAAAAATTTCTTATTAAAAACAGAATACGCCGTATCTTGGGGAAAGATGCGTCGTACTCGAATTTATTAAACGCGTTGTATTTTATAAAAATTAAACGCAATACGCCGTATCTGTGAAAACAGATGCGCCGTATCGTTTGTATCAGCACAATACAACGATAGCAGAATGCAGAAAAATAGAAAAAAAAATGAAAAACAAAAATAAAAACAAACAAAAAGAAACAAAAATTACAGAGAACAAAAAAAAAAAACACAAAAACAGAAAATATGCAAATTATACAATGAATGCAATCTATCTAATATATAACAGGGTTAGTGGTTAGAATCTAAAAAAAAAAACTAAAAGAAAAAACCTAATTAAAATACTAATTAAATTAACAGATAATAACAATTCACTCCCCGGCAGCGGCGCCAAAAACTTGATGCGCGTGCGTGTCGTTGCGGTTTAGCAGTATTAATGCCTACTCAAGTTTTAAATTTATATTTAGCCGACTTATCAATAACACACACACTTAACGAGCAGTGTACCCGGTCAGTATGAATATAATGGTAAGTAGAGTGTCGATCACTAAGAGTGGAACGTATTATCTAGTTATTTTAATCAGTATTTTAATATCCTAAGTTAGCTATACAACCTAATCTAACGCAAGGGGGTTCAGCCTGAGAGACTGGCACGGTTTGGTTATGATTAAATAGTAAACTAAACTAATGAGCACGAATCAGCGATTAGCACACACGTACACAGATAGATACTCGAGACAATAAGAAGACCTGTCCTGATAATTAAGTAGCTTGTCACTTGTTTTATTGCTAGTTTTATATGAAGTGTATATAAATTAAACCTTTCCCGTTGGCTCTAATCTTATCGGCGAGTAAACTCTTAATGATTACTTATGTCTATCCTATTTATTTAAGAGATGCTAAAACAAATAGGCGAGGAAGGGGCATGGCGACCCAAGCAAGACTCAGCTAGACACAGAGGTTATCAATGCACTAATAAAAGTCACCAAAGACATCAACATATAAACTTTAATTAATGGGAAAGCAATATTAAGGGGAGTGCATGATCTTCCGTAGTCACATGACACAAGCCCATCAATCCTGATGAATTAAAGTGTACTAATACAATAAAACAAAACTACTTAATGAATTGAATACATGCAGGACCTTCTTACAGCTCTTGTATCTTCGTTTGAGGTGTGTCTTGTGCTGCTTGGTCGTCTGAATTCGGCTCTAGGGTTATATCTCTCTCTAAAATCTAGCTCTCCAAATTCGTCTGTCCTTGGGGTATTTATAGTTTCTGTCTGAGGGATAGATGCGGCGCATTGACTTAACTTCACGTGGGGTCCAAGATTAATATATTCTGGAATAGTCGTACACCGTCTTCAGATGCGGCGTATCTTGTTATTTGTATGCGGCGCATGTACTTTAGCTGTCTTGGATTGTAACTTGTGAAATCTTGATAGTGATACACCGTATGTTAGAAGTATATTGCGGCGTATCTGGAGTAGAACGAGCTTGATCTTCTGGATTTCAGTAGGCTTTTGACATCTTGCTTGTTTTGCTCCATAATTAGTCCAAAATCGCCAAGTTTCACATAATGCTTGTTTTTACCTGAGAATTACTAATGTAAACATTAATGTATCGATTCTCATGTATAATATAATAAAACAAGTCAAATAAATAGGATAAATGATGATAATAAAATGTACTTATTTGAGTTCATCAAACCTGAATTTTGGTGAGAAAGGTGATGATCATCGAAGGAGCTTGATCTTTGGTGCGAAGAAAGTATACCCAAGTCCATCTCGAAAAATCATCTACGATTACCAATATATATCGGTTCCCATTAATTGTCTGAACACGCATTGGGCTACAAAGATCCATATGGAGAAGTTGGAGTACATGATCCGTATTGTGCTCGGTTTTAGGAGGAAAGTGAGCACGAGTACTCTTCCCTTGTTCACAAGCTGGACAAAGATGATCTTTGGCATACCGGAATCTGGGAAGACCGTCTACTAACTTTTGACGTGCAAGTTCCGTCATAGTTTTGATGTTCAAGTGAGACAAACGTTTATGCCATAGCCATGCTTTTGTAGAGTGTGCCTTGAAGAGTAAGCAGATCGGAGAAGAAGCGGTCATGTCTGAAAAAGAAATGGTGTAAAGACTCGTTCCGCTTTTTCCTGACATTAGGTCGTTTCCTTGAAGATCATGAACAAAGCAAGTTTTCTCCCTGAATGCAACTTCTAAGTCACCATCACAAAACTGCCCTACGGAGAAAAGATTATGTCCAAGGCCTTCAACGTAGTATACACGGCTAATTTCGATGTTCCCATTGACATAGTCCCCATAGCCCATTATAGCGGCAAAGTGATCATTCCCGAATCTGACAGTTCCTATGAACTTTGCGACAAAGTTTACTAGAAGTTTTAAGTTGCCTGTCATGTGTCGGGAACATCCGCTATCAACAATCCAAAGGACGATTTGAATCACCTGCGTCACAAGAAGATGACACAGATGGAGAGTTGGTAACGGTGGATCCCGTTGGGTTAGTAGCACAATTTTTAAGCATCTTTGGTAACTAAGTAAAACTAGTTTTATGCTGTAGCCAACGCTGCCATGTCCAACTAGATTCAGCTTTCTTCCTAGTGAATGCACTTGGTGATTGAATTGTTTTAGGGGCTACTATGGTCTTGTCTACGGTAGGCTTAGAAACTACTTTTGGCGGTTTTGCTAAGATTGCCTTAGCAGCGGTAGTGGGCCTAGAGGAAATGCCATTAGTACGTTTCTGAGTACGAGACAAAAGGGTTTTTGCAACAAATTTTTGATGATTACCAGACAAAATACTAGTACGACAAAACACACAATAAGCATCAACAATAACATCATTTAGAACATTTAGAGTTTTTGCATTCGTTACATCACATTTAGAATTACACTTTGTAAAGTTTGATTCTACTTTAGACATAACATGCGTCTTATTCAGATTCCTATTGTGAACTTCTACTTCTTGATCTTTAGGGGAGCCGCTCTTAGGTTTCCAGACACTAGTCTTCTTTTTATTCTTTTTGGTCTTGGATTTGCTAACCTTAGGAGGGTTGCCTAGTCCTGTAGAAGTTGAAGCATGCACATTAGGTGTCTCATCTACTTTGTTCATGCCTGGTGCAATCACATTCTTTTGTATAAATTTACCTTTTTCAAGTACTTTGAGTTTCTCTTTCAACTCAATGATGATGTGTTTTTGTTGTTGAATTTTTTAATCCAATTCTCGGTTCAATCGAACAGTGTCATTTCTGTGTTGGCAAACTTCATCAATGTCCTTTTCATATTGATCAGCCCCAAACGGTCAACTTATATTGACCAAGTAAATTGGTCAACAAGAGTCAAACAATATAGGGCACGATACAATTTACCAAAGGAGTACAGAGTATCCCCGGGTCGTTATGTCCCAACGAGGTGTGTAAAATGTAATATAACGAATGTGTGTGTTGAAATGATATGGAATATACAAAAACAGGAATCTGATTGACTAACACTAGGAATGTGAATAGTCATAGCTCTGTCACAGCTGTATCGTTAAAAACGTACAATCAGAAACCTAAAAACGCGAAAGATTTACAAACGTACGTTTAAATTAAATTAAACGTAAACGTACAAAACGAAATAAAACAAACATTCCCAAAGAGGGAATTTGCATGCCTTTACGGCTTAAATGCAAATTAAATAAAAATAAAATAAATAACTATATTTACAAACTTATTATAAAAGTTAAGAAAACCTAAAAAACCTAAAATGCGTAAACGTTTACGTAACAATTACGTAACCGTACCAAAATAAAAAGTGAATTCAGTCAAATATAAATCCCACAAATGTGAAAATTATATTTTTGGAATTCTAAAAGGATAAGAAAATTATTAGAAAATTAAAATGAATTTTTACACTATTTACTTAATTATTATAAATTAAAAATGAATTAAATGTATTTAAAAATAACCTAAATAATAAGAAAATCTAAAATTAACCTAAATAAATGAAATAATGAATTGGAAAAGTCTAATATAATATAAAATGAATTTTAAAACTAAGTATGTATTTATTTTACAAGTATATGATTTATTATTAATTATTTACTATATAATAATAACCTAAAATAAGAAAATGGAAAATAAACCTAAATGAATAAAATAAAAACTTAGAAAAGTCTAAATAAATATAAAATAATTTCTGAAACTAAAATTATATTTATTATACAATTATTCTATTTATTATTAATTATCTATTATTAATAAGTATTAAAAACTATTATTGAATTATTAAAAGTATTAAACAGTTAAAGAAAAATCTAAAACTTTGTACATAATTCTAAATAAAATCTAAGAAGCTAATAAAAATATAAAAATGATAAGCTATGTACAGAAATAAGCTAATAAGCAAATAGCTTCTTAAATAGAAGCTATCACTTATTAAAAAGTGGTTCTTTTTGTGTTTTCTGTTTTCTGGACTATTAGTATATAGATATTAAACATATTTAAGGAAAATGAAAAGTTTATAAACAAAGAAATTAAGCTGTTTCAAGCTTATGAGATCAAACAGTTAGCTTTTGGGCTAACAGTTAACTCACAAGCTTGAAACAAGCTTGAAAAAAACTTGAAAACTAGAAACAAAAGGAAAAGAAAGGTGAAAATAAGTCCAAGGGACAAATATAAACATGAATGATGCACTGGATTGGCCAAATACACCATATGTGAGCTTAAGGTTTAGACAGTCAAGCCTAAGCTTGACTTGGATGGATTTGAGGCTTGTTACAGCCTAATATAAGCTCACACAGGAGAAACAAAATAGAAAATTATATATGTACTAGTGATATGAACAAGTTGTACAAGCATGTGGACTGGATTCAACCCATAAGCTCATGATAAGCCAATGAGCTATTCTCAGTCACACAGCTAAACCAAACACCCTGCAACCTTTTAGTGTGGCTGATTAAGCTCATGAAATGAGCTTCAAAAACCAAAATAAGAATTGAGGCAGCAAGAAGGCTTGGTTGGCTTTCCAAAAAGCCCAAGCTCACCTAGTGGGGTCCACTAGTTAGCTCATGAGAAGCTTGTGAAAAACCTTCCAAGTGACTGCATATAACTGGGTTACCAGCATATGCAATCAAATGGGACAATCAAAAAGCTATTTGCAGCTCTAATTAATAAGCTGCAAGATGGAGTTATTGAATTGGACTTGTATATTGGTTGATCAGCTTCTAAAAGAAACATATCACACAAGCTAAGTCCAAGAGAATAGCTTTTTGAGAGCTTATGAAGTGGGGTGAGTATGCTGGTCACCCAGTCATACTCAGTGAAGTGTGGATAGGTTCAAGCTACTTGCAGCCCCATGAAATGAGCTGCAAGTGTGAAATTAAGTACAGGATCAAGGATAAAAGCTACACTAAATAAGCTATGAATGATCAAATATAAGCACTAGGAAACACAAAATAAGCCAAAAGGCCTCTGATGTCTGCTGATTTTCGGATTGCACAGGGCAAAAATGCAGCTTTTCAAGGCATCAAAAGGCTGGTGTAAAAAATTCTAAAAAATAAACTAAAAATATGGCGAAGTACACAAGCTAGGGAGCTATATGCGTGCCAAATTTTAGCTTCTAACTCCTTAAGATGAAGAAATGAAAAATCGACAAAAACTGGGCTGAAAATGAAAATTACGAAAATAGTGCAGAATTTTTTACTTGTGTGGGCTGTTTTAAGCTATATTGTGCACAAGGCTTAAGGGGACTTAACCATGACCTGAAATAGGCTATAATGACACAAAATAAGGTAAATAAGAAGGCTTATAAGGCTATGGCTTATAGAAGCTGATGGTAATAGTGCATGTTTCCTGATTTCTCAGGAAACTTTGAGAATGGGCAAACATCCAGCTTCTATGAAAACCTATCAAATAAGCTTAATAAGCTACACAAACAAATGAGACTTTGAGTTTGGTGGATTAGCTTCACAGGAAGCCAATCCACACCAGCTCAAGCTCACTGAGGGCTTATATTGAGCTTATGAAAACAACTCCACCTTCACTTTGACTTTTAACTAAACATAATACTTTGACTTAAACTAATTTACAAACTAAATTACTGACTAAATATGGATTAATAAACATCATAAACATGAAACAAACAAAGATTAACTAATTCTAAACATATATGTGGGATTTTAAGATCTGACAACTTCATAATTCTCATAAGGAGACAGTCAAGTGTCAAATTGACTGTCTCTCATGCTAAACTACTTAGTTAGTTTTTCAATGAGTTAAATAGACATCATATGCAGCATATCAACAAAGAGCAACTACAAACACATCCATTAACACATATCATTTATCAAATCCAAACACCCCTTAAATGAGATTAAAATGGACTTTTCAAAGGAAATCACTGTATAAACCAAATCTATCAAATCCAAAGGACTTAGTGTGTCAAACCAATCCTCTTTCAGCTTAAACGAATAGTCACAAACATCTAAACCTATGATTCTTAGAAATAGCATATTGACAGTCAAATTGCAAATCAAAGCATCATTGAATCCCAAAACATAAACACTAAATTTTTAACTAAATAAACATTAACAGACAACATTTTAACAAGAAAACATGAAAATCAAGCAAGAAAATAAAGAGAACAGTAAAATGCAAAAGACTAAGAAAATTGCTTACAAAATGAAATCCAGCTGAGAACTAAGGATCAAGGCCAATAAACACAACCTAAAGCTTCCCAAGAAGCATTACAACCCAGGACCATACAAATTGTGCCAAGCTCCCATCTCCTTTGTCTACCAAGCTGATTTTTGTATTTTTGTTCTATTTTCTTGATTTTTATTCTAATTTTGAAATTGGAAGATCATGACTGTTTTATGTATCTAAAAGCTTAAGTAGCTTTGTCAGGGCTTAAGTGAGCTTATTAAGTCCATATCACAACCATGATTGACAGGAATTTAAAAGACTTGGAAAATAAATGACATTAAACTAAAACATGAAATTTAAAAGATAACTTGAATTAAAACTGGAATTTAAAGGTTCATTACACTAATTTAATGAAAAAGACAACATTTAAATTAAAATTGATATTTAAACTAAGAAAGCATAAAAATTACGTTACACTATGACTAATGGCTAGCCCAAAAGTGCCTTCCTCTCTTTCATCTCTTCTTTTTATACCATTCTGAGTCCACCACTTGATTGTAGTCAAATCCCACTTCTAATCTCAGCCTTTGGATCACTGAAACATATCCTAGCCATTGATTGGTATTTTGGCGGGAAAAGTCTTCCTGGTTGCTTGTGAGGGTTTTACGGGGCATTTAATGCTCTTGGAACTTGTGAGAGTTGGTGGAGATAAGATTTAACAGCTGGGGGTGAGGTGGTAAGGTGTGGTGGTGAAACAGGCAAGGTGGAGGGTGGTATGGTTTTGGCGGGCTGTGTGAGGAAGGAGAAGAAAAAGGGTGGGTTTGACCGGGTCAAACCTGGTATTTTATTATAAGGGTTGGTTTTGGTCAGGGGGTTCAAATGGGGTATCAGGGGGTTCATTTTGGTTTCAGGGGGTTCATAAGGTTTGGCTGGGTTTAGTTTATGGATTTATTAATAAAAAGGGTATGGTTTGGTTTTTTATTGTACAAGGACCCTTTTTGTAATTTCTGAATTGTTGAAGGGTGTGAGTTGTCACTTTCCAAACTTCCTTCAAGGGACTAAACCTGCCAATAAACAATAACACAAGGACTAAATTTGATAATTTTAACTTTTTAAAACTTTAAGGACCATTTGTGTTAATTTTGGATTTTGAGGGGTAAAAGTTGCCATTTGTAGAAAACTTTCATCCAAGGATTGTTTGTGAACATGTTTGATTATCCAAGGACTAAAGTTGACTTTTCATCATTTTAAACCTTCAGGGACTAGTTTTGCAAAATTATAAAACTTCAGGGACTGAAAATGACAATTGTGTAAACTTTGTGTGTTTTTCACTTGTTTTTCAATCTTTTGTACCTGAATCACATAAAAACACATTTTCATGATATTTGTACCATTTTGTGAGTCATTTGTGTGTTTTTGGTCGTTTTGTGGGTTTAATCAATACTAAATATATGTGTATTTAGACACATATCACATATTCAGAAATTTGATGTTTTAAAACAGCGTTTTCTTTTTCAATATTCTGAATTTAAGAAGCTTTACTGTTTTGAAAGGACAATGACTCTTTTTGGTTTTGTAATTTTAACTCATAGTTAAGACTCTGAGTCTGACACCATTGCAATTTCTGGTTGAGTTGGAAAATTTCTTTGGAAAATTTGTTTTCCACATCACCATTGACTTGTCGAAGTCTATCATTTTTTGTTTTCAAATTATAAATCTCAAATCTCAACGTCTCAATGTCAACAGAGTGATCATCAACAATCATTTCATTACACGACAGATAAATGGAATTCATGATTATAGAAATTACATCAGAACATAGAACATTCTCCAAGAGTCGATCTGCTTCGTTTTTCAAAGCTTTGTTTTGACATTTTTTTGAGGTCTTTGTTTCTGTTGCTTCAAAAATGTTCATCATGGATGCAACCTCTGTTTGAAGTTCCTGTTCCCAATGTGTAGCACAAAGTCGCAGGTGTTGAACGTGTGGCAAAAATTGCTTTTGAAAAACTTCTCTCTTTTCTTTCTTATAGGGAGAAAGAAAAGTAGAGACTTTTATTACTGAATTTCGTTCAATTGCATCTTCAAAAAGTTTTATGACGTCCATGAATGTATTAAAATATCTAAGGACACGACATTGTTTTGGCATTGGGGCAATAACACCTGGATTTGGTAACGGGCCATTAACTTGTGCTACTTTGGTCACAAAGACAACTTCAGAAGTTTCATTCATATCAATTAAAGACCATATTTGTTCTGATTTATCTTTTTGAGGTACGAAAGTGTCACTAATATGAGGTACTCTTGAGTAGTCATATGGTTTATTAAAGTGGACATTACTCATTTTAGATCGACTCTCAGCCTCTTTTTCCATTTCCTCTTCATTATTATACACAACAACACGCATGAAAGAATCATCAAACAAATACTCTGCACTATATAACTTCGGATTTTCCTTGAGCGCTTTATGTAAAAAACTTGGTTTGTCACTCCCAATAGCAAAGCCATATCCTTGAGGATTTGGTTTTATAGTTAATTTTTAATGGTTGTTATTGATTCACCAGTTTTATACACAACGTTTTGAAATTCTTTGAGTTTGCCTTCCAACGCAATGATTTCCTCAAGGTATGAATCAACTCGTTTCCTTGAAATTTGTTTGTGTTCAGAAAAATTATCTTGACAAGTTGACAACTCTGTTTTTGTTTTGAAAAGTTCAGAGTGTAGAATGTCAACTTATTTTTGAAAATCTAATTTTTCTTGTTCCTTTTGTGAAAGTAATTCATTTTTGGAAACGGTCAATTCACGTACTTGATGTTCTAAATTTTGTACCTTCACATATGATTGTTGGAATGCAGCCTCAAAGCTTTTCTCTCGTTTTTCTTTGATTTCATAATTTGAAAGTTGAAGTTTCTAGCACTCAAGATCCTTGGTTAACAATGCAACTTTTGCTTTTAAGTTTCTATTAATTTCATTGCACTTATCAATTTGGGATTTTTGTGCATCTAATTGTGTTTGGGTAGTCAAAAGCAAGGTCATGAGCTCTGGATCTGTATCATGCAAAAGATCATCTTGTTCAATGTGATCATTGTTATCATCATCAAGAGGATCATCAAATGAAACAACGGGCCGGGGTTAATTTGATCTTCATCAAATGTAACTACGGTGTTTATTTGGTCATTGACTTGAGAGGATAACGATGAGTCATTTTGACCAATATTTTCTTCAGTAGATGCAGATGCAGAGGGTGATACAATTTCATGAATGAGAAATTCATATTCAGGTACCTGAGACAAGCCGTCGGTATCAAAAACCGGGCCTGTTTCACCCATATGCATTTCTTGCATGTTAGCCATCAACATTACAGCTGCATTTGCCTCTAGATCTTCCATGTCATCGTCTGAGTATGCATTGGCCATAATGTTGTGCTCCTTCTCAGTTAGAGTGCCACCAGCTTCATCTTTGAGAGCCAGAAGAAGAGCTTCTTTGTGATACACACTGCCTCTGGTTCTTGGCTTAGGGCAAGCATTGGCTATGTAACCTTTCCCTCCACAATTATAGCATTTGACCATGGTGTTTCCAATCCCAGTATTCCCTATCTCAGCAATTTCTGCCCTCCTTTGTGTGTTACCAATGTTGTTCTGACTATTCCCAGCTGAGTTAAACCTCTATCCACCTGAATTTCCCATATAACTACCTGAACCATATCTCCCAGAAGCTCTGTATTGAATTTCAACTCTACCATCATGAACAACTGTCTGATTCCGTGTGTTGGATGAAGACCTAAGACGGTTGTTGGATTTGTTTGAAAATTTGCTGAAAGCTCTAGCAATCAAAGCAAATCCTTCGTTCAACGAGTTAAAAGCATCGTCTTCATCGTTGTTGTCATTTGAGTAGAACATAGAATCGGTGTTGTCATATGAAACCAGTTGATTTTCAGCTTGTTGTGGTGATGCTTCATATGGAACGATTTGATTGGATGAAGTTTGTGAGGGATAAGGTGAAGAATGTTGTGGTTGGACATAACTCTGATTTGGTTGTGGTGCAAAGTGAGACTGAACAATCAAAGCAAGTGAATTTGGAGTTGATGATGGGGAGTAACCTCCACGAGCTGCTCTGTCTTTGTCAACTTCTGATTGGTGATGCTTCAAATAATCATACAGCAACCCATATGAGGCGTTGTGTAGATTCTTAGCTTGTCGAACAAAAGTTACATACTTCTGCCAATCGGGTCCAAGACAACTCAGGAACTTAGTATTCACAACAATCCTTGGTAGTACAATGTTGTGACGGTCCAAGTCATTGATGATATCGGTAAACCTGTGGTAGTAAGACTCTAAAGATTCCCCGGCCTCAATCATAAACATGGTGTATTCCAGATAAAGCTTAGATTCCATATCCTCTTGATTTAACTCTGTTCCTTCCATGAGAAGATGTACATGTTCCTACATATCCTTTGCTGTCTTTTGTGCATTGATACTCCGGAAGATAGGATTGTAAATTCCTTGGAGGATATAAGACATTGCTAGCTCATTAGCCTCTTGCTGAAGTACTTGTTTTCTTGTGAGCTGAGCAACATGAATAGGAGTTGTAGTTGCTTCTCTTGGAGGAATGTGATTTGGATCTGCAGGAATCGTTGTAGTAGGAACTGGATACGGCCCTTCAATGATTACCCTCTTTAAGTACTTTCCATGGGGTTTCTTTAGCTCAATAAACCAGAGAAATCGAATTGACCACTGCACGTAATTACCCGGAGTTAGCATTGGAGGTGTATCTAAGGAACCTGCTTCGTGTCTGGATTGTTGACTGCTGATAGCTTCGCACATTTGGTCAAACCATTGAGGTTGTTTTGGAGGAAGTTGGTAAGTCTACATCGGTTGTTGAGGGACTTGTTGTTGAGTAAGAAATTGATGTTGCTGCATTAAGATGTATTGTTGCTGGTACTGTGGTTGAGGATACTGTTGCTGATATGGTTGTTGCTGACGATACTGTTGTTGTTGATTATAGAAGTAGTTATAGTTCGGTGGTTGAGACATCTTGAAGTAACTTGTGGATGTAGGATCTTTAAAGGATAACGAAGGTTGTTGTTGAAGATTATGTTTGTAAGTAGAAGAACTTTGAAGAAAAATCCAATAAAATCCTAAGTCAAAGAATAAATCCCTTACTCGGAGTAACCTTACTCGAAGCCAAAGTCGAAGAAGTAATCTGTTACTAGAAGAAATATCCCTAAGTCGAAGAAATAACCCTTGCTCGGAGAAACCTTACTCGAAGCCAAACTCGAAGAAGTCTAAGTCGAAGAATATTCCCCTAACTCGAAGAATGTATACTCGAAGGAATAATCTTCTAACTCGAAGATTCGGTAGTCGAAGGATTATATTCTTTCTCGAAGAATGCTTGCTCGAAGAAATGGTCTTCTAACTCGAAGAGTCGTTACTCAGAGAATTATCTTCTAACTCGAAGAATTCTTGCTCGGAGAGTTGTTCTTCTAACTCGAAGGATTTACTTGTTAACATCTAACTCGAAGTAATCTTATTCGAAGACTTGTACTTCTAACTCAAAGTTTAGTTACTCGAAGGATCAAACTTATTAGCAATCTTAACTCTTAACTCGGAGAATCAAAGATTACTAGACAGCTTACTCTAAGTCTTCTAACTCGAAGACCCTTAACTCGAAGAACTCTTCTTACTCGAAGAGTTACACGATGAACAGTTTTCCTAAATCTAATCTAAAACAACCTAAATTACCCCTTGGCGATTGATACCACTTGTTGTTACTTAGATTTATCACACAAGTTACCTTAATTCTAGAGAGAGAAAGTTAGAGAGAGAAAGAGAGTGGAAGGTTACTTAAGAATAATGAAATATGATTATCACATTAACCAACCAACCCTCTCCCTACAAGGGAGGGGGTATTTATAGTTTTCCTACAACAAGGGGCTTTTGCCCTAATTAACAATATAAAATAAACTAACTAAATGGACATAGCCCATGGGCCTTCTACATAGGCTGAGCCATAAAACTAACATAAGGGCCTAAGCAACCTATTACAAACTATGATCAATACTTGATAATTAATAACGTGTTCCCAACATATATATATATATATATATATATATATATATATATATATATATATATATATATATATATATATATATATATATATATATATATATATATTATACATTCTGCGTCCATTAACGACTCATGTTATTCCTTTTTATAAGTTTAACCCATGCGTACATGAGTTTGAATATTAAATACTGCTAAAATTATTATTAACGGGAATGCAAATATCGTAAGCAAGGGTAACTATGATATGAAAATAAAATCAGGAGATTTAAACTATAAAATTACGAGATTTAAACTATCTAGAAAAACAATTTTTTTAATCTTTATCTTGTAATTACTTCAATGGTCATTACATGTTATTTAACACACATACGGTCTATAATATGATAGCAATAGTTAAATTTAAATTACAACATCAACTTCAACATTATGCTAGTTACTAGTTAGATAAAGTCAAATCATTCATCCAACAAAAATTTATACAACATAATAATCGATATTAATAAATAACGAAAAAGTTTATGTAATAAAACAAATGCATAATTATTAGTTGTAATTATATCACAATTATAAAACCTTAAGTACAGTCAAATTCTTATATGACCATATATTAGACTAAAATTTTAAAATAAATTTGAATTACACGTAAATCTTGTGCACGAGAATTATAACTAGCAAGTGAATGTATCCAATCAAATACTAGTAAATTGTTTTAACATATAAATATAGAAAGCAGGAAACAATGCCCAACTTTCTAAAAAGCAATTTCTATTGTATTTTTTCCTAGTATGAAG
Organism: Artemisia tridentata subsp. tridentata; assembly: GCA_021014915.2. Classification (NCBI taxonomy): domain Eukaryota; kingdom Viridiplantae; phylum Streptophyta; class Magnoliopsida; order Asterales; family Asteraceae; genus Artemisia; species Artemisia tridentata. The sequence continues at coordinate 354,719,564 of CP139509.1, read as the reverse complement.
ATTTGAGAAGCTCCCCCCCTTTTTTTTTTGAACAAAAGAAGCTCCTCCCTAGACCCTTGGAGATTCATCTTTTAGTGCTCCAACCATGATTATTACTTAACAAGTCATCATTCAACTTATGTAATTTGATATTGTCAAATCATTTTTAAGTAATCTCTTGATTAAGTTGAAGACAGAAACACAAAAGCCATTACATTGTCATTTTGTCAAAAGTATTTTTATGTCCATATATATACAGGTACCACCAAGAAGTTTGCTTTAAAGAAGAAAACCAACTCCTCTTCAAATGGCTTGAATATAGTAAATAAAAAGATTGTAAGCTCCAATTCCAATCACCCACATCAGATCACCACCTCCAGATAAACCTGATAATCTAAAATACTAACCTCTTAAACTAAAGAGCTATAAGGAAAACCAGTATGCATTCAACAAACTACTAGTACATTTTGGCATTTTGGTTAATTTTCGGAAAACTTTCAATTCGATACATATAGCAAACAATTCTATATTAATAAAATAAATTCAACATCTCGTGTCCTATTGTAGCATATAAAATACTTTATAAGAACAGTATCATTAACTTACCATGAACAAAGATTAAAAATTGTCCTATTCACTTTTTAGTGATAACAACCAGATTTCCTGGAAGCCTCACTAACCACCCACTTGATTTCTTTTCTGTAAATACCTCTCCCCACCACCACAACCACCAACAATGGCTAGCAATTGATTTTTTTCCCACCGCCACCACTTTCATTAACACTCTTTTTGATAACCAAAGTTTTTAGGTATATATACTTTTATCAAATAGTAATAGTTTGACGTGCATTGCATGTAGACATGAATGGACCCACATTTATGGGTGTCATCGGGTCGGGTTATCAGGTCTATCGAGTCGGATTGTGTCGGGGTTTTACTAAAAATGTGTGACCCGCAACCCGACCCGATAAGGAGTCGGGTTGTCGGGTTCGAGTTGTTATCGGGTCGGGTAATTTCGGGTTGGGTGATTTGAGTTTATCGGACTGCTTAATATTTTAACTCAAACACAAAAAGAAAAGTATATAAGTAATAGAAAAGTGTACAACAAAATGGGTAGGAGTAGGCTTTGCAAACAAAAAATAACATATACAACACTCTATACAAATTAATACCAAAACAAGAAATTTAAATTCAGTCCAAATTAAAGATGCAACAGTAGACGTAATTCCAAAAAAAAAATAAAAAGAAAAAAGAAATAAAAATAAAAAAATCACAGCAGCAGTGGAAGGACGTATTAACAGTTAACATAACCATCAAAGTGGTTGTGGTCCACTGGGTATAGCTTATTCAGTTAAGCGTGCCCGGGTGAGAGTAGTACCGGTAGTAGACTTAATTCCAAAAAAAAAAAAAAATCACAACAGTGGAAGGACATATTAACAGTTAACATAACCATCAAAGTGGTTGTGGTCCACTGGGTATAGCTTATTCAGTTAAGCGTGCCCGGGTGAGAGTAGTACCGGTATGGGTGACCTACCGGGAAGTCCTCACTTGTGGACCACAAGCTCTGTTGATATTAAGCAATGAAGAGGAGAGCCCGTAATCCAATAGTTGCGCAAGTTCGAATCTGAGCTGGCTCCGATTTTCATCCGGCCGTTACTCCAGCGAATTATACTCGTGTGGAGGCGGTACGGTTTCCGGGCGGACGCCGTTAAAAATCCCCACTATGCCAGCGTGGGCCCGGTTAAAACAACATAGTCTGGGTATGTGAAGGATGAGGGCCTGCCGAGGTGACGGGTGCGACTCTAATTAAAAAAAAAAAAGTCACCGTTCAAAAAAAAAAAAAAAAAACAGTTAACATAACCACTAAAAGATGACTATAGGAGCTATATAATTTCACCTCTAGCTTTCCTTTAGATAAAATGATGGAGTAATACAATTATATATTTAGCTAATGGACTATCTTTTAAAAACTATACAGGAAAAAGTAACTAAATAGAAAGTAGTTTAAGAATTTTCGGGTCTTATCGGGTTGACCTGATAACCCGATAAGATAAATAATTCAATCCACATCCGACCCTATAACAATATCAGGTTATCAGGTTCGGGTCAAATTAACTTGATAAGCATTTTCAACCCGATTAGACCCGACCCTATAAGTCTTATCGGGTTAGGGTCGACCCTATTGACACCCCAACCCACATTGGTGTCGGGTGTGGCACGGGGTACACCTTTTCACGGAGTGCAAATTTTTTTGAAAACTGTCATTCCGTGATATATGCAACTCTTGATAATTTTTTTTGCTATTTTCGTTTTCTATAAAACGACTTTAGTTAGACTTGCAATTCTTTATGGTGCACTTTTTATTTAGCCCAAATTTGTAAAGAAATACAAAGCCTAATAATTAGTAAACCCAAATTAACTAAATCTAATAATACATTATACACCATACAAGTTAACAAACAAAGAAATACTCAAGTTTTCGTCTGTTCCTCCTTATTCATACAATTCAACTTCCACTATAATTCAAGATCAAAAGGTAGCTATCAAAAAATATTTTTATTACTATTTGAAAAGGAGTAAAATTTACATAGAATATAATTTAGATTTATGATACAGTGTAATTTTTTATTTTATGGTTTTGATTACTACAAGCATGTTAAGAGCCTTTTTCATTGATTTATGAATACAAATACTAGTGTATATCATAACCATTTAAACAATCTAAAGGTTTAATTGTATGATTATTTGCTTATTTGTGTTTAAAACATTTCTTTTAGGAACTAAGGAAAGATACAGAAAGCTTTGGAAAAATGTTCCTAGTCGTAGTGGAGGTGGAGATCCAGTTCCAAAACTGTTGTTCCCTTTTACAAAGTTAGATTAACTACAAAGTTAATCTAACTAAGTTTCATGTTTAAGTGATGTAATGAAATCCAATAAGAGATTAAAACTTAAAGATAAAGTCACAAAAGTTTTTCAACATTTAAATTCTTATTAGAAGTAAATCAAAAAATTTATACCCAAGTGTTTGCAGAACAACACTTGAGATTGAATGATAACTATGGTATAATCTCCTCTCTAAACTCAAAGTTAAACTTTGAGTATAACTATGCTAACCAACTGAGTTTTAGCTCAGAGACTTAGTTATATTTGGAGTAAGGTGTTTGTGAATGTCTCAGCATTTAGTGCACAAAGTTGTCACTTTTACTCCTCACTTATGTGTCTATTTATATTACAAGAATTGGTTATTAACCGGTGTGTAAAGAATGTGTGTCATGTGAAGAATGGACACAAAGTACAATGTACTTTTGTCCCTATACAATTTTCTACTTTGGGTATGAGACAAACACTCTTTTGATAGAACAGTGTTGACAGCTGTTCAGATCTTTAACAGTTCAGAAAAAGGTTGAACTTTGCATGATAAGGACCTTGCCATATACATTTCAAACTTATCCCGCTTTGTCTTCAACTACTTAGATGTTTATCTAAGTCTTCAGTTCTTCTAATGTTGAGGAGAATGAGGGGCTCAGTGAGCTATTGTCATCACTCACTGAACCCATCACCTTCTTCTTTGGCTCAGGGATCATTCACTAAGAACCACCTCACTGAATGGTGAGTCTTTCTTCTTAGACTCAGTATAAGCATCCTGAGAGTAACTCACTGAGTAACTTGATTGTTGTTCTTGGTTATTCAACACTTAGATTATTTTCTATTCAAATTCTAGACTAAGATCATTGGTTACTGAATTAGACCCAATAAAAATTGTTGTTCCCTTAACACGCTTAGAGTTAACTAGAAAGTTAATCTATTTGTGTTTATGACTAATACAATGTATTGATTAATTCTAACAGTTAATGAAACGTAAATATAAAAACACGCAAGTATTTTCAACGTTTAAATTCTTATTAGAAATGAATCAAAGAATCTATTACCCAAGTATTTTGCGGAACAAACACTTGGGATTGAATAGACAAGGTATGGTGTCTCCTATCTAAACTTAAGAAATGCTTTAAGTGGTAACAATTTGACCCAATGAGCTATCTCAGGGATACGTTACTCTTTGTAGGAGAAAAGGGGCATTTGTGAAAGTCTAAGCTTTAATTGCACAAGAATACCTAACCTCCTTTTCTCCTATTCATTTGCTATTTATAGGCAAACATGTTAAGAGTACTGAAGATTAAAACTATATAATTAAATAGGAAGCGTGTCTGACAACTACAACAGTAGTTGTCATTTCCAAGAACCAATGAGATTGCGCCAAAAAGTCTTCGAGTGTCAGACCTTACACTTCTTCGACTTTTAGCCACTTGAGGGATGGTTTGTCTGACCCAGATTAGACTTGTTCTTATCTTCTTAAAACCTTCCCTCATTATCCCGCCTTTTATTCAGGCTTTAGGTTCTTCAGTCATTTGTCTTCAGTCTTCAGTTATTGTTGTCGAGGAGACTTGGGGTTCAGTGAGCTCTTGTCTAACGCTCACTGATCCATTACCTTCTTCTTCGTCTCAAGTAACACTTCAGTGAGTACCGCCTCACTGTGTGATGAATCTTTCTTCTTAGACTCGTCCTGAGCATCTTGAAGGTAACTCACTAAGTGACTGTTCACTCAGTGACTTAGAATGTTTTCGGTTTAATTTACACTTAGCTTAATTTGTATTCAAATCTTGTTTTAATGACTCTTGGGTACTGAAGGACCCAACAATCTCCCCCTATTTGGATAAAAATTATGCTTAAGTGTTTTTGATCAGTTATGAGTGAGCTAATGACTTCTGCTCATACTGAATGTACTAGAAAGTAAATAAGGACACTGAAATAATAAAAACATCATCTTATTAATATTATTACAAGTCCTAACAAAACTATACATAGTACGAGGATAGTGGTGGTGTTGGCAGATTCATTCAGTCAAACTTATAACCTAGGGCTTCAAGCTTTGGCTTCTTGGACTCTAGCTCATGTTGATCAGGATGCTCTTGAATCTTTGTTCTCAGGTCTTAGCAGAACCTCACATTCTTAGGAGTCTTGATTGGTGAGGCCATCATGAGGAAACCCAGCATTGCCTTGATTCCTGATTGGTCAATATCACTCCATCTTTGGAAGGCTGGGTCTCCAAACTCATCAGTGAAGAACAAACCTCTTTCAGGTTGTTCGATGACCAAGTTGTTCCTGAATGGAACTCATTCTGGGAGGGCTCTGTTGCAATCCAGACCAGGGACCTTGATCTCAGGCTCAGCTTCAATCTTCTTTCTCTTTCTTGAGGAAGATTGAGATGAAGCAGGTTGTTCGGCTGAAGCAGGAAGAAGAGAGGGAATACCAAGTTCCTGAGGTGTTGCTACCAGTTTTTCATACCCCAGACTCAGGAACTTCAACAGACCAGGGACCACAACATTTGACTTTTTCGCTATCATAGGACCCAATTCATCCAGTTCAGTGATCCCGAAGTCAGCGAATCTGAAGGGGTTATGAACCTCAAAGATTCTCTTGTCAGCACTTCTGTAGACAGTAACAATGGCAGGCTTGGTGTTTCGATGAATCTTGACATCAGTGATTGGTTATGGTTTCAACCTGCTTGTCATGACCCACTGATATCTCTCAATCCTGTTCTGCCTAATCTCTTCAGTCCTTTTCAATTTTTCTTCCCTTTTCTTTCTGAGAGCAATCATCTCAGCAGTCTGAGCTTTCACAATGGTCTCCCCACCTTTTCTTCCTGAAACAACTTTTGGAGGCAACCCAATCTTTTTGGCCTCTTCGTTTACCACCTGAATAAGAGCAGCCTTGCTCGCCCTTTCTTCTTCAGCTGCCTTCTTCATTGCCTCCTCTTTCTCCATATGAGCCTGAATTTCCTCATTTGTGAGAAGTTGTATTTTTCCATTCACCTCATAAGGGACCCTGACTGGCTCATCAGGGTCTTGCCTTCTTTCAGAGGAAGCAGGCACCAAGATTGTAGACTCAGGCTCAGTGGTTGTGAGAATGCCCTTGCCTTTGTCTTGGCTGGATGAAGATGGGTTTGTCTCAGGAATCTCCCCCTAGGTGTGAGAAGGAGGTTGTTCTTCAGTGACATTCTCCCCCTCAACTGTTGCTTAACCCATGGTGAGAGCAAGAGTTGGTGCGCTCACTGAAGTTGAGGGAGCATCCTGACCTTTGAAAGCCTGAAAAATCCCAGTCATCATTGACTTGATGTCTGAGGTGTCCTTCTGAAGAGTTGAGACCTTAGCCTCAAGAGAAGCCTGAGAAGCCTCTATTGCTGTCATTCTTGGCCCAAGGTTCCAAGCCAAGGAAGAAGAAGATGTAGCCCAAGATGCCAATTGTGACTCCATAAGAACCAGGAAAGACTTGATAGAGTCCACTATAGAGCTGAGTCCCTGAAGATTGGAGGATTTCAGCATGTTTATCAGCTCAGTCAACTGAGTATACTTTTGATGGTAGTCCTCAAAAGCCTGAAGAATTTTCTTGTTAAGCTCAGAGTCATCTTTCACTGACTCTTGAATAGTTGCAACGCTCTTGTGTATGTTGGTGAGAGCTTCGTTGAACAGTTTAAGATTCTCATCAAGATTTTTCAGGGAGAAGGAGATAGATGACTTGTGCTCATTAACATCATCATGATAGGATTCCACTGATTCCTTCAGGTTGACATAATGAACAGCAGCTTCACAGTGTTGGTCAAAAATTTCTTAGTTAGCCCAGTGAAGAGAGCATTGTTGGCCTTTTGTAGGAACTTGACCAATTGCCTTTCAGTAAGAGGAAGAATGTTGTCATACTTCCTGAGTTCGGGAGGGCAGGATGATTCAGAATCTGAAGAATGATCAGCCTGAGATTCAGATTCTTCACCATGTAGAGAAGACTGATGCGATTATTCAGTAGGTTGTGCATCAGTGTCCATATCATCACCTGCCTCAAAAACTTCCTCCTCACTCTCTTCCTTGAGCTCATCGTCAGAATTAAGAAGAGCCTGAATATCCACCATTGACTGAATCTCCAAAAGGTTATCCGGCTCCTCTTCAAAAGAAGACTTGCCTTCGTTTTGGCAAGGTCCTAACCCCGCCATAAAAACTGAGTGGGTTTGCTCAGCCTGGCTAGCCATAATAACTGATGGGGTTTTCTCAGCCTGGCTTTTGGGGTCAGTTCCCAAGAGAAGGGATCAGCCTGAGGGGGTTATGGGTTCCGTATCAGCGGGTGGTTTTAATCCCTCTGAGTCTTTGTCCCCCTTAGAGCCTTCAAGTCCTGATGGGTGTTTTTCAGAACTATCATGAGGCACTGTCTGTGATGATTGATGGACCCCCTTCCCATCAGGGTTGTACTGCCCTTTTGGGGATTCAGGGTCCTTGACTCCCTGAGACCCTGAGTGTGATTTCTCAGGGACATTAACGGGATGTGATTGGGTGTAGGTCCCCTTCCCAGTTGAGTAGTGCTGCCCAACCGAGGATTCAGGACCCTTTTCTCCCTCAGGCCCTGTTAGGAATATAAATATTCAGTTGAAGACTCGGTCACCCCGAGCACTTATTAGCACTCCATAGCTCGTAGGATTATTAGTAATATTAGTAGTAGATTAGTTATTATAGATCTTGTGGAGTGGGTCGGGTCTTTACCCACTGTCAGCTCGCTCCACAGCCCACTCGGGGCATATTATGTAATAGTATAAATACCCCTCTCCACCTAGGGAGAGGGTTGGACCTTTTCTCACAATCTAATATATTTCACTTCTCTTTCTCTCTCAAGGTTCCAAATCTCCTAACTCTCTCTAGAATCCTTCTATTCGATCCATATTATACTCCCAAACGTGTGTTTCTTTGATAGTGAATATCCTACAATTGGTATCAAGAGCCATGGTTAGGTCCATGTGTGTTGATATTCACGTATTTGTGTAGTTTGGGGTTGTCTTTGGTTCGAATAGTTTGCTCCTAAAAATCCATTTTACGCTTTGTTTAGAGGTTAAAAGTTGTTAAATCTTGTACTTTCTAGCTTAGGGATTACATAGGAGTAGTGTTTGGTGTTTGGAATCATAGATCTAGGCGTTGTGTGGTGGTTTTTGGAAGATTCAAAGGTTGTTCGTCGTGGAGGTTTGTCTCACGGTAAAAAGTTCTTCGTGGCGATTTGTGTCTGGCTGGGAAAGAAAAGTAGCGATTTGTGTCTTTCTCGAGTTAGCTATTTGTCCCTTTACCGGATTTGGCAAAAACGACAAACAGCTACGATAACGACTTGTTTGGCGTTTTGTGACTGGCGTTTTGTCCTAAGATAGTGACAGTTCTGTCTTTTTGTGACCTAGCGATTTGTCCAGTATCAAAAGTTTGCGATTTGTGTTAGTCAAGGTGGCGATTTGACCAATTTCAAAAGTTAGCGTTTTGTGTCTGGCGACTTGTGTCAAACTAGCGACTTGTCCAGTTTCCGAAAGTAGCGATTTGTGGGTAGCGTTTTGTGTCCGTCAGAGTAGCGTTTTGTCTATCTGCTCATTGTAGCGTTTTGTCTCTCTGATCACTATAGCGTTTTGTCTATCTGCTCATTGTAGCAATTTGTCATATTTGACCAAAGTTGACTTTTTACGTCAAAACTTCAAACAGCCATAACTTTTGAACCGTAACTCCGTTTTCAGCGAAACACCTGTCAAAACGACCGGAACAGCCTGAATATTGTGAGATTTCACCACAAAGTCGTGAAACGAATTTTTCGAGGCCCAAATCCCTTCCGAAAAAAAGTTATTGAGGTTTTAAGTTTTTCAGACCAAAATTTCGCCATAATAGCTTGCAACAACCATACCAAACAGATCAACAAGTCTACCAGACCTTCATTATAACACATATCAAGCATCATTTCACGGTTTATTCTTGATTTTGTAAAACCCCGCGAAAGAATCTATTTCTCGGTTTAAATCATAGAATTGTAAAATCCCGTGCACGTTAATATCATGTCAAATACTTCAGATTCTGCTATATCAGAGATACTCAGATTGTACAACATGATTGACAAACAAAAGATTCCCAAAGATGTTTGACAGATAAACGGGTTTGACTATGTTGGTGCCAATAGAGACTTTGTGTGCCCGAATTCTCAAGAAAACAAGCTTCATCAGCCACAGACAAACGTTGTTGAGTCAGATACTGCTAGGAACAACGTGCAACATGAGAAACACAACGAAGCGTCGGCTGAACCTAATGGGGTATCTTCTGTCATTAATGATGAAGCGAAAAGTGTACCGCTTTTAGGGGGTCATTTAAGCCCTAAATCGTATTTATTTGATCAAATATTGCCCTAAATCGTTCCTTTTGTCATTTTAGGTACTTTGGAGAAGAAATCTGGAAAAGGAAGCATTTTGGACGTTTTTGGAGCATAAAAGTGAAGAAAACGACAAAGTCTCAAAATCGGCTGGAAAAGTACCTTTGACGGCGTCAGGGATTGTTCTTGACGGCGTCATGGCTTGGCAAAAGAGGTGGATATGAAAAATACACATGATAAGCCAGGGAATTTTACAAAGGAAGTCTGACGGCGTCACCCTTTAAGGTGATCAAGGCCATCACGGTTTAACTTAAAGAGAGAGGGCATCAAGCCCATTTCTGACGGCGTCAAGCCTTGATAAGCCAGGGAGGATTTTGGAGAACTAAAGAGGGACGACGTCAAGAAGGCCATCCGGGAACCCTAGACACGGCGAGGTGATGGCGTCAAGATCTATAACGTGACGCCGTCAGCCACTAAGTTCTATATATAGTTTTGTAATTTTTTGTCATTGGTGTGCAACTTTGTGAGGAGAAACCCTAAGACGAATTTCTGCCATTTTTAAGGGTTTTCATACCCTTGGATCTCCCATGTTTAATTGAAGATAAGTATTCATTTAATCAATCAATATGTCTATGTGTTGTTTGATTATATCTTGTTCTTGTCTTTTGATTAACATGCTAGGCTAGATTTATCTTGTGTTTGCTTAGATCTAATGAAACCTAACTATTGATTATTGGTTATTAGTGTGTTATTAATTGTATTGGATGATTGTTCATCGATGTTAGGCTTAAGAAAACTGGCTAACTTCCTATTCGGTAACTTGCTTGAACGTCTTAAGAAACATGAACCAATGCGTACTAGGTTTTTATGGTTGTATTTAATGCACGAGCGAATTCTAGTGATCCCATGTTAGGAGCTTCCTAGCCGGCTCGACATAGGAGTGAAGTAGGAGCTTGTAGAGTTGGGGAAGTACGTACGCCACCCCACGATTGGTATTAAGGAATACACCCGTCATCCACGCAATTAATACACACTAATCAACCGGTAAAAGATAGTTAGGGAGTAAGGAAATCTAAGTAAACACATTTCTCTCCACATAAGTTTCACAACCTTTTCATTTTCGTTATTTTATTTTATTTGCATTTGTAGTTATTTGGGTTAGTTGACTAGCAACTAATTCCGCCCACTCCTTCAAACCCGAGATTTTACTTGCTTTTATAAAAAAATATAAAAATACAAAAAGAATCTTCCCTCACCCTTAGACCTATTAGAGTAGTTTTTTCAATCCTAACGACACTATTCCCTGTGGAGAACGATCAATCCCCCGTACTTACCACTACACTATACTACATCGGTCAGGTACACTGCCTGGTGGGGTTGTAAGCCTCTTGAGATCCCTCGAGAGGTAAAACCTGTTGTAAGGTCGCAAAACCACGCATCAAGTTTTTGGCGCCGTTGCCGGGGAATAGTTATTGTTTAGGTTGAATTTTTATTTTAATAGGTCTACTCACTAGATTCCTTTCTAGTGAGATTTTTATTTTCTTTTTCTAGGTTTTCTTTAATCTATCTTTTTTCTTCGTTTCTTTGTCCGTAACCATTACCATCCGACATCATGGAAGGTGGTAATATCCTTGATCCCAACAACCCACCACCACAACAACACCCACCTCCTAGAGCCCGCACCTTAGGAGACTACTCCCGTCCTAGCCACCATGGCTATCGAAACACCATTGAGCTCACTCAAGGAGCCAATGTCACTCCCTTGCGATCCGACACCATCCGGTTGGTGCAAAGCGGATGCGCATTCCATGGACTTCGTTCTGAAGATCCTAATTAACATCTCAAGGACTTTCTTAAAATCGTTGATTCTATAGACCTTGATGTTGCCACTCGAGAGACGACCCGACTGCGTCTCTTTCAATTCTCTCTGCGGGACCAAGCTAGTCAATGGCTAGAGCGTCTACTCGCAGGATCCATCACCTCTTGGGATGATCTCACCACTCGTTTCCTTGCTCAGTTTTTTCCACCAGGAAGAACTACCAAGCTAAGGAATGATATCTTGATGTTCCAACAACGTCAAGGCGAAACCCTCTACGAGGCATGGACTCGATTCAAGGACTTACTCCAAAAAGTTCCTCACCATGGCATAGAACTTTGGCTCCAAGTCCAAATCTTCTATGACCATATCAATCTCTCCACAAGGCAAACCATTGACCAATCGGCCGGTGGTAAGCTACGTGATCTAAGTGTGGAAGAATCATGGGCTCTCCTAGAAGATCTTGCTCTTTATGACAACGAAAGTTGGAGTGATCCCCGTGATTTGAATAAAACGGTCAAGGCAATATCTTTGCCTTCGAACAATTCAAGCACTTCCGACCGTAGGATCATAGAACTTGAAGACCAAGTCAAGTTTCTTATGAAATCCTACGAGGCTCCTAAACCTTCAAGCCAAGTGAACAAAATCACTTCTTCATGTGAATTATGTAGTGGTCCCCACGACACTCGTGATTGCATGGAACTCCCCGAACAAGCTTTTGCGGACTACACATCCTCGCGTACCGACGGAGCGGGAGACAAGTGGTACACTTTCAAACCCGAGCCAAACCCCTACGGTGATTCATACAACCCCTCATGGAAAAATCACCCAAACCTTAGGTGGAAACAAAACCAAAACGCACAACAAACCAATTCTTCCAACCTACCTAATCGTTTCCAATCAAGCGGTTCCAACATCGAACCATACTTTCAATAACAATCTTTCCAACAATTATGGTAGTACCAATAACTTTGAAGGATTGATGTCCCAATTTATGGCATCTCAAGAAGCTCGTTTGGCCAAGTTTGAAGCCGATTTCAAACAAAAACAAAGCGAGATGACCAATAAGATTGACACTTTGTTGAAAGCCCTCAATGACCGAGAAATGGGAGCACTCCCTAGCGACACAGTCAAGAACCCGAAACTAAACATCAACGCCATCTCGTCAGTTTCGTCTCCTAGTTCTTGTCCACAATATTACTCGGTCAATTCCATGAGCTCGTGTTTCAAACAAACCCAAGTCGTTCAAAATGACCAAGAAGTTATGATATCCAAATTGGTCAACAACATAGTTGATACACCTCCCACTCAAAACCTTGACAATGAATTCAAGGAGCTCCACCTTGAAAGTCCGGTTATTGATGTGTTGGATGAGAAGAAGCTCAAGTTAGGCGAAAAAGGGACCGCCTTCGTTCAAAACAAGCTACCTAAGAAATTAGATGATCCGGGCTTATTTGTTCTACCTTGCAAGATCGGTAATTCGGAGGCTTATGACACATTAGCCGATCTTGGATCAAGCCTTAACCTACTTCCGTTACCTCTCTACACCTCTCTAAAACTAGGAAAACTTGAAGAAACAGAGGTGATAATAGGCTTAGCGGATGGGAGTGTTGCTTACCCGGTTGGAGTAGTCAAGGACGTGTTAGTACACATAGGAAAACTAACCATTTTAGCCGATTTCCACGTCCTTGATATGGTTAGCGACCCTACATGCCCTTGTTGATTGGTAGAGGATTTTTGGCGACCGCTAGTGCTATGATTGATTGTAAGGAATCTAAGATAGCGATAGGAGAAGGTGATACTTGGTCAGTCTATGATGTGAAGAAACATGCCTATGATACTAGTGATGAACCAACACCCCATTGGTTAGAATTAAATAGGAGACCATCTAGATATGGACCTTGGATCGATAGAGACTTCATAGGACCCCAACGCCCATTTTACCTAGAAGAGGACTTTGTGAACCGAACACATGCGGTAGAACAACTCTTGGCTAGGGACACCGAATTGGATCCATTTGAAGACCCTCTAGTTTTTAGGAAGATGATTGATTTCCTAGGAGTTTTGCCAATTAACCTAGGGATGAATAAGTGGACTTGTGAGGACGATGATCATAAGTGGGATTGGGACAAACCACCCAAAGATGGAGATGGGTCATGGCATATTAAGATGACAGTGTATGACCCGGATGGAGAGAAGTTTGAAAAGATATATTGTACTAAGCGGACCAATAGGAAACTTCAATCCAAGCTTAACCCTAAAGACGTCCTCGATGACGAACTCACTTACATAGGGTAGAAGGACTTTGAGTCTAGCTACAAGACTCGTTAATAAAGAAAAGCGCTTCTTGGGAGGCAACCCAAGCTTTAATTGCTTTGTTGTTTATTTATTTGTTTGTTTGATTTTATTTGTTTCCGTATGTATGTTTAATTTTTATTATTATTGATTCATGTTCAAAACTAAATTGTGAAAATGCTTTATCTTGTTTTTAACTTCGTCTTAACTACATATAAAGGTATTTTGCAAAAGATAAGTGTAAGGGAAATCCAAATCGGTTTATTAGAACACAAATGAACATGAATCGTAATAATATTAAATTAACATACATATTAGTATTTGTTTGAGTCAAATGCTTGTATCGAGTCATAATGATGTTTTGCAGAAATTCCAGGAAATAAGGTATAGGTTTTCCAGAAATTTTCCAGAAACTTAACATGAGAATTCTGTCAGATTATTTCTGACGGCGTCAGGCTTTACAACCTGACGGCGTCAGGTATTAATTTTCTGAAATTTTTGAAAGTTTTGTTTTCATAAAAGTTTTTATTAAATCTCTAACTTATAATCTCCAGGAATCTGCAAAATTATCATTCCACAAGCATTATATCCTTATATAGAATTTATCCCGCCGATGTTATGCAGGTTTTCGTGTTTGTTTTCTCAGGTTTAACAGGTTATTTTGGACAAGGAGATGTATGTGGAATCAAGCTTTTGGCAATGCATTAGTCTTGGAGCTTCTACATTCTCTTGGAAGAAGATCTAACCATGTTACTTCTTTATCTACCAAACGAATCAGGGGAGTATTTGATTTCATTCTTTTACCTTTTTACTTTTACATCTTGTTATTTGAACATTGGGGCAATGTTCATCTTAAGTGTAAGGGGGGGGGGTAAAATACGATACTTTAAAGAATACAATTGCACTTGATTTTTGTTTGTTTAATGGTAGATGTGTAATAAAACTGAGAGAAATACCTGTAGGGCAATTTTAGTGCCAAATTTAAAATTTTTTACGATATTTAGGAGTGAAACTTTGATCTTAATGAGCGTCTCATGGATAGGAGTTATATGACTAGCACAAAAACCGTACCACTAAAAAATTTTCCACCCCCAAATATGTGAGGTTCGCCCCTAGAATTGGTAGGAAAAGCATTTATGCTATGATGTGTGTACCGGTAGCACTTAGATTCTAGAACTTGCGTTAGGACCATTCCGAGGCCACAAGTGAGACTACATTCATGTAGTTAGATTTACTACATGATAAGAGGCATTAGGATTAACCCATTGTTTTACACCTGTGTTTTTGTTATAATTACTTTGGCTACATTGGTCAAGTAATTCTCCCACACCCTTTGCGTTGTACTCATTTTTAGTACACGATACCCCTAGTACACCCTCAGAGCCTATCTTTTCGTTTCGACCTTTAAGCATTTTACTTAAAGGAAGAATTTGTTTACACCCCACTTAAATGTACACCCAAATCGCCTTAGCCTACCTTTATGCACTCATTTTTAGTGCATTATTGTGACAACATTTGTTTAAACCCCAAGTTAATTATCTAATTGATTACATGGTTGCTAAGTCGAGTCATATCCTTGTACATATTGTTTTGGGACGATTGGGACTCATGGGTAAAGTACTAGTGTAATGGAGTAATGGGGAAGAACATCATTTATTACCCCCATATGTGCTAAATATTTTAAAAGTACTCCAAGTGTTTCGATTATCTTAATTCGAGTCATTAGAATAGTTATTTGTAAAGTTATGTAAAAGTTCAAGTGTAAGGGGAATGCAACGCCCCTATGATGTATTATTTTGGATGGTAGGGCAAGAGTGTATGAAAAAAAAAATTGAAAAGAAAAGTAGAAAAAACATACGGACTACCATCCCGTTTCATTTTATGTTTATTTTATGTTTTTGTTATTTTGTTTTTAGCTTAAGTCGAGTCTAGTCTTGGCTTAGCAACGCCATATTGTACATGTAATTAATCAAGATCTTTAACTCGCCACCAGTAAAATATCCCTTATCCAACAAAACCGTGTTTATCATATCCCTACACCTCACGTTATAACCCATTTAAAAGCCCTCTTTGATAGTTTATCTTAGGTGCTTACGCCTAGTGGAGAAGGTTTTCGATCCTTTCCCAAGCCTATGGTAATCTATTTGCTATGACAGGTAGTGAGAGATATTACCCGTTTTCATTTATGAGATTTATTTTGATGACACCTGAGAGATGTGAGTATCTAAACACTACTTGTGAGGTGCTAGTTTGTAATCTCCGTGCTTATTATGATTAAAGTGGAACGACTATTTGTTGTAATTACTTTTATATTAGCGTTAAATGACCCCTAACTTGTATTTTGATTAGAATAAAAGCGCATTTGCTTGAGGACAAGCAAATCTCAAGTGTAAGGGTATTTGATGAAGCGAAAAGTGTACCGCTTTTAGGGGGTCATTTAAGCCCTAAATCGTATTTATTTGATCAAATATTGCCCTAAATCGTTCCTTTTGTCATTTTAGGTACTTTGGAGAAGAAATCTGGAAAAGGAAGCATTTTGGACGTTTTTGGAGCATAAAAGTGAAGAAAACGACAAAGTCTCAAAATCGGCTAGAAAAGTACCTTTGACGGCGTCAGGGATTGTTCTTGACGGCGTCATGGCTTGGCAAAAGAGGTGGATATGAAAAATACACATGATAAGCCAGGGAATTTTACAAAGGAAGTCTGACGGCGTCACCCTTTAAGGTGATCAAGGCCATCACGGTTTAACTTAAAGAGAGACGGCGTCAAGCCCATTTCTGACGGCGTCAAGCCTTGATAAGCCAGGGAGGATTTTGGAGCACTAAAGAGGGACGGCGTCAAGAAGGCCATCCGGGAACCCTAGACACGGCGAGGTGACGGTGTCAAGATCTATAACGTGACGCCGTCAGCCACTAAGTTCTATATATAGTTTTGCATTTTTTTGTCATTGGTGTGCAACTTTGTGAGGAGAAACCCTAAGACGAATTTCTGCCATTTTTAAGGGTTTTCATACCCTTGGATCTCCCATGTTTAATTAAAGATAAGTATTCATTTAATCAATCAATATGTCTATGTGTTGTTTGATTATATCTTGTTCTTGTCTTTTGATTAACATGCTAGGCTAGATTTATCTTGTGTTTGCTTAGATCTAATGAAACCTAACTATTGATTATTGGTTATTAGTGTGTTATTAATTGTATTGGATGATTGTTCATCGATGTTAGGCTTAAGAAAACTGGCTAACTTCCTATTCGGTAACTTGCTTGAACGTCTTAAGAAACATGAACCAATGCGTACTAGGTTTTTATGGTTGTATTTAATGCACGAGCGAATTCTAGTGATCCCATGTTAGGAGCTTCCTAGCCGGCTCGACATAGGAGTGAAGTAGGAGCTTGTAGAGTTGGGGAAGTACGTACGCCACCCCACGATTGGTATTAAGGAATACACCCGTCATCCACGCAATTAATACACACTAATCAACCGGTAAAAGATAGTTAGGGAGTAAGGAAATCTAAGTAAACACATTTCTCTCCACATAAGTTTCACAACCTTTTCATTTTCGTTATTTTATTTTATTTGCATTTGTAGTTATTTGGGTTAGTTGACTAGCAACTAATTCCGCCCACTCCTTCAAACCCGAGATTTTACTTGCTTTTATAAAAAAATATAAAAATACAAAAAGAATCTTCCCTCACCCTTAGACCTATTAGAGTAGTTTTTTCAATCCTAACGACACTATTCCCTGTGGAGAACGATCAATCCCTCGTACTTACCACTACACTATACTACATCGGTCAGGTACACTGCCTGGTGGGGTTGTAAGCCTCTTGAGATCCCTCGAGAGGTAAAACCTGTTGTAAGGTCGCAAAACCACGCATCAGGTATCTTCTTTCATTAATAATGATAATGTGTTGCATGAACAAAAGATTCCCGTCAAAGTACAACAGACAAACGTTGTTGAGTCAGATATTGCTAATATGGGAAATAGCGATGTTATCCCATATGAACAATATGTGAATCACAACGAAGCGTCTGTTGTACCTAGTTGTGCATCTTCTGTTCTAAATAATGATTATGTGCTGCATGAGAACTCTGTGTTTGTCCCTGATGATAACTTGATCACTAGACTAAACATTTATAAAGAACAAGTGGCTATGTATGAACAGCGTGCTAAGTTTGAACTTAATAAACGCGAGCAGAAATTAGAAGGTCAAATGAGTACACTTATTAAAGAGTCTAGAGTAAGAGAAGAAACATTAAAACAAGAGCTGAATTCTTTGAAAAATCAGCTAGAACAGTCTGTCAAACAGAAACAGGAAGTACAAAATTGTATAACTACACTTAAGCTAGAATTCAAAGAAAAAGAAAAGGAACTCTTAAATGATTTTTCTAGACTCAAAACCTTAAAGAATAAGCTTGAGGATAAGTTGTACACACAAGACCAAACCAGACAGACTGCCCAAATGATGTATAAGCACAGAAAGTTAAGTGACAAGCATAGTGAAAGCAATGTAGGTGAATCTAAAATAGCTATTCATGAGATTGCTAAGGTAGCCCAACCTGCATTAAATGATTCCAATGTGATGTTTATGCCTAATCATGACCCGCCTGAGCATATCTACACTAAAGAGGAGGATGAGATAAGTGAGAGAACAAGGGAAAGAATGAATGAGAAAATGAGGGATCCCGAGTGCATAGCCAGACGAATAATAGTCAAGCCCCATGACTATAGTGAGGAAAATCGTTTGACTGTGTTTGCTCCTCAAAAGAAGTTAACACCTGAACAGATATTCTGGAAACAAGATAATGAAAAACTTAAGGAAGAAAAACTTAAGGCCAACACCCCACTCATTAGAAAAGTTGCGTCCATAACGGTGTATCCTCCCAATACACCTAGGAATTTGGTTCCTTTGTCTCTTCCCACTGAATGCAAAACCTTAATTAGCTTATATGTGCTTTGGCAACTGTTTGCTGATTTCGATAAAACATGTAGAAGAATCACCAAATTACTGAGGGGGAAAGGTGTTTTGAGCATGCAAAAAGGTGTTACTTGACTGAGGTCATGCCATTCTTTAAACTACTTAAAGAACATTTTGAAGGGATGCAAACTGCCCTTAAAACCGAAATAAATGAAATGAAAGTAGTGTTTAAAGATATGGAAAATGAGGTAACTCAATATGCAATAGAACTTAAGAGTCGTGAGATTGAAAGGAAAAACATACTCATCGCCAATGACAACTTGATTGCTAGATGTATTGCGCAAGATGTATTTTATACTGCTACTGATTCTGCATTATCTGCTTGTCAATTTCATGAGTATGCTATTGCTTTAGATGTTACCCAGAATCGTGTTGTTGAGCTTGAGGGGGAGAATTTGAAATTGCTTGAAAAAATTCAAAATGATGACCATGATAACATGGTTAAACGTTTTTCAAAACTAGAAGTTGATTATCTGAATTTGCAACTCAAACATCAACACTTAGAAGAAAAATGCAAAATATCAAATGTCAAGACATCCTCGGATGCTCCTGAGTTTGATACATATTTTGAATTAAGCAAACGTGATGAAAAAATTAAAGCTCACACAAACACGATTCGACTGTTGAGGGCCCAAGTTGCCCAATTGAAATCCAACAAATGTGATGTGTATGGCACCAATAAACCTTCGTCTTCAGATTCTCAGAATTTTCAATATCAAGACACCATCAACAAGTTACATTATGAAAATGAGTGTTTTCGAGAAGAAAATTCTAAGATTAAACAGCATTACAAAGAGTTATATGACTCAATTAAAGTTACAAGAAATAGTCATAATGAAAAGATAACTTCTTTGCTAAATGAAATTGAGAATCTTAAGACTCAGGTGAAAGGAAAAATGCCAAGTACATCCTGTAATTGTGTTGCATCAAAGGTTTCTGCTTGTAAAATGTACGATGTTGATGTGAGGCCTATTCCATTTCCCATGAGAAACAACAGACCTGTCCATCAAATGTACCTCTGTCACCTTAGGGATGGACTTGACACTCTTCGTGAGGTTGTGGAAGAGGACAGAATAGGAAAACCACTCGATAAGGCAGTAGGTTATGCCTGCGTCCTCACAAAAAGGATCCAGGAACAGTTAGAATATGCCATTGGCACGGGCCCTAAGTCTCACAACCAAAGAGATAGAATAGTTGCATCATCATCCACAATTAAGAACAAGCATGTAACCTTTGAGGTATCCTTGGAAACTTCAGATCCCAACACATCAAAACATGTTCAGCAACTAGAAGTGAAAAAGACTAAGATTCCCATCAGTCCTTCTACAGGAGTTAATAGTGACACTAAAGCTAGCGAGTCAAAACCTAGGAGAAACATAAAGAATTCTAGGATTTCACCAGCTAAAAGTGTTCCTAAAAGGAAAGTAGAAGACCGCATGAGAAACAACAAGTCAGATTTAAACAAAAAGAATCATAATTCGAACCCTAATTCACTTTGCAAAACATGTAATGAATGTTTAATTTCGTGTAATCATGATAAATGTGTTGAGAAATTTCTGAAGTTGTCCAACAAAACCCCAGTTAAGAAAGTTTGGAGAGCTAGAGAAATTAAGCAAACTTGGAAAGCAACAGGAAATAGGTTTGCTAAAGTTGGTTACCAATGGAAGCCCACTGGAAGGAAATTCACTTTAGGAGAACAGTGCCCTTTAACTAGGATAACTAAATCTAAAGTAGTGCCTGTACGTCAATGGAAGCCAGCTGGAAGGAAATTTCCTCTAGGAGAACAGTTCCCTTTAATTAGGTCTACTTCCACTAGCATTCCAACTCCTACTGAGACTCGGGCGAATGATGTTTCTATTCCCACTAACCAACTAGACCCCAACTTAAATTGGGGATCCGGCACTCCAAAGTCTCCATTTTTGTCTGTTTTCAAATGCAGGTCGTACGGATTATCCTTTGACATTTGGACTCAGGCTGCTCACAACATATGAGGGGAATCATAATGATGTCTGTACACATCAGTGCAGGCCTCGCTCTTCATTGGAAATGACGTTTGAACACTGCAGTTCAAGCCTCGGGTCTCAATGTTTTCATAATGGCGTCTGCTGACAATTCTTCAGGCCCCGTTCATCAAAGAAAAGAAAAGTGTACGCTTGAGTGCACTTTATCTTATGAAGAAGAGGATTCCTCTTACTTATGACCATTCTCATCAAGCTTCATGTTCTTCTCATGCTCATTCAATCATCAAGTGGATCTACTTACCGCCGATGGTATTCTTATTCACCCGGTCTATCAAAAATGGCAGTTGACCGTCATATGCAATTTTTGAGGGGGAGAAAGGTGAATAAACTACATGGTGATTGAGATTTGAGAAGTGGTCATACGACTCTCCATGTTTCTGACTATTCTCATCAAAAGGCTTCATACTTGCTCCATGCTCATTCAGATATCAAGTGGATCTACTTCCATCCGATTGGACGTTTATTCACTCAATCAAAAATGGCAACTTCAAATGCAATCTTTGAGGGGGAGAAGTGTGAACAGTGGATCAACCTCATATGCACTTGTTCAATCAAAGATGGCATCCTCGTATGCAATCTTGGAGGGGGAGAAGTGTGAACAAGTGATTCGATGTACACTTGTGTTGGTTCACTCACTTGTGTTGGGCATCTAATCGTGACCATGGAGTTGATCAGGTATCACTTATTCGAGATTGAAGTTGACTTCCTCAAAGGCGTGATCCTATCCTATCTTGAAGTCGGGGTTGGTTGGATGCATGACTTTCTATGATAACTTGCTCGTGCTCAAGATTCAAGTTGAAGACTTAGTTTATCTAGTTACCAGCAGTCGGGGTAACTATCACTTAAAGGAGTTACGTTGTAGTACTCAGTGTCACACGCCGCCGATGACGTTGTGGATAATCGCAAGAGGTGTTAATGTCTCATACTTATGTTGAGTATTGAGTACTTAGAGATTTGCTTGGAAGCATTAATTCTCTACACCGTTCTTCCAACAGTAGTGCAAGTTTAAGTCACAAGAACGGAGAATTCTACTTCAGTATCAAGTCTGGTAAATCGGGTTTGCTCCATTAGTCATCTCATCAAAAGGCCTACTTGAGGGTTGGCAAAGATAGTCAGAGACGGTTTCGGTAGCTGTTGATTCTCACAGAATACATTTGAGCCAATTTTGTTCTTCTCACGAGTCTTCAAGTATATGTGCGTAAAATGTGTTGCTGATTCTGAGGTGTCAAAACTAGCAAGGGGGAAGGAGACATACATCTGAACGCACAACGAGTACACATGATGAACTTTATACTTATTCTTAGCTGAAGTTATTCCGGGAAGACAAATGTCATGATCGCAGAGAAAATCAGTGTTCTAACACGTTCCTTATGGTGTATCACTCCAACTACGTGGGGGAAGAAAAAGTCAGTTTCTGATGATAAAAGAGGTACACAATTGTATGATGGTTCCTATGGTTAGTCGGTATCCTACTGAAGGAAATGTGTACATCCGGGATTCAGTTGCTGTTGTGGTAATGTCTTGGTGTTATCATGTTGACTACACACGGGATAAATTGCTTACACTCGGGACTTAGTTGAATTTGGGGTAACAATTCTCATCTGCAATTTCCTGAAGGGAGAAAAGGGAATTTTCGGGTCTTAATTGATCTTGATGTTACGTTTTCGACTTTATTAAAGGGATTGAGTGTGTACTTCGGGTTTTTGGGCTTCATATAACGAGACTGGCTGCATCTCTTCAACTACTTGGGGGAAGTGGTCTCTGGATACTTTTGGTTTGTATTCTTCAGTCCTCAGCGGGAAGAAATGTGAGAAGAATTATTCAAGTGTGAGATGATTCGTTGCTGATCTACTTGATGATCCCCCGATCGAAGAATCTTGACGTTACTCTTAAAAGGAGCAGCAATATTTAATGGGGTTTGCTACGGTTTTTGCTGTACACTTACCTTGCGTAAGCTTGAAAGAGAGCGTTGAAAATGCTCAAAAGGAAGATTGTCGGTTTGGGGGGAAGCTATCAAAGCTTTACAATTGAGAAGGCTCATGTTCAGACGTTTATTCAGGAGCCTTGAAAGCTTTGGTGGTGAAAGTTTAAGAGATGTTGACTTCAGATTTCTACCACTCGCTGAACGTATCCTCATTCTGGTATTCATGTCATCATCGTCTTAAACTGAGTAACATATTTTGTACATATCTTATGCCAAACTATAAACAGAAAATGATAGAACAAGAAAATTGTAAATAGAAAAATATAAAACCAACTAATTGTAAATAGAGAAGCTTAAACCCAGAAAAACCATTAAAAAAAATCAAAAAATTAGAAAATACCAAAAAATATAGTTCCCTAGGCATGTCTTCTGTTTATCGATAACATTTACGGTCTTAGAAATGTCATTCAATAATGACACAGGACTTTAAATGAAGCTCGAGCAGAAGTTATACAAACTGGTTAAAACATGTCTAAATGGCTTGCTATTACTTTAGATAGCAACCCGCGCTTCAAAATGGGGAAAGCACGTCGCCAAAAAGACGGCTGTTCCTCCAACTGGGTGATGTTCACCTGGGCATGGATTACTTTATATCCATGTTTCTTCGATCTGATGTACGTTTCAGTGCATCATTTCTTGAAAAAGAAGAGAAGTCTTCTTTGTATACAAATAGTTTTCATTCTATGATTCTTCTGAAAATTATTTGTGAGACACTTGGTGATTATGTGTTGCTTGAAATTCTTTTAGACTTGAATACTGGTCATTGATTGAGGGGGAGAGTGAATTCAAATTTTATATCATCAAACGGATTTCTTGGTTAAATCATACTTGTTAGAAATGGTTTTGTAGTTAATGGGGTATTAGTTGAAGAGGATCTTGCTAAAACTTTATATCAAATGGCCAAATGTGTTAGTTGCTAGAAAGTTTAGGACATTATGTGCAATTTGCTTATAGTTTCCTAGCTTTATGTATCTAGAAGGTTCATTTGTGTTACTTTGGAATCCTCGTATAATCCCCTAAACACCTTAAGACTCAAAACCTAAAAGAAGTTAGAAAAAAACCAGTTGTGTTTGATGTTTTTGAATACTCCAATGACATTTGTATGATCTGAATGAATGAGTTTCAAATGTTGTCTGACTTCTGTTAGTCGATTGCTGCATAATTGTTATTGAAATAGTACATATGTTCTCAGGATATCCTTAGGTATATATCTATCGTGTTAGAATCTTGTTCCTAAGATCCAAAATTGAATGATGAAATATGAGTGAATTGCCATGTTCATGATTGCTGATTGCTCTTCATGCTAGATAGTAGTTTGACGTATTTCCTGACTGTGGTTTGATTAAATGAATTTGGTATTATAATGTGGCAAGCTGCTGAAGGGTAGCTATTAAGGAATAGTGTATCTGTATGTATGTATATCTGTGTTGATATTCTTATGCAGATTCCATAGCCAAAATGAATGTGCCAGTTCCCATTCTAACCATTTGATCAGACGTTCAAACTCTATTGATTGGCTCGGAATTCACCACAACACAACATCGTCGGCAGCAACAACAACAACAACACTGTCATCACCACCACCACCTTCACTTCAACAAAGCAGTTCGTATTCTGATCTCGCCAAGTGGAGATCTTCAACGTGTGGGAAAGTTTTGTTGGTGGATGGAAAATCGATGTTGACCACTGACTCACTCAGAAAAGCGGATGATCACATCATCTGCGCAAAAAGGTCAATATCATTTGTGTCATAAAAGTTATCTTGTGCAAAATGAGCAGTGAATCTCCCTCTTAGATTAAGGGGGAGCAAAGTATGTTTCATCATCAGAACATGTTAAACCTGACCACATTTTCTCCCAAATTTTCTAAACATATTTAAATCAATTGGGATCACAAATCTCAAGTGGTTTGAAATTTTTAATCGGGGGAGAGAATGTGATTTAAATATGAAATTCTAATAAAAAGTGTGATCTTTTGAAACTCAAGTGTAGGCTCTCCAATATGTGCCAAACCTTTTCGTATACCGATGCACATATTGAGGGGGAGCAAATGATTTGTGATGGCAATTGTGAAAGAATACCAAAGACCGACCATTTTACTTTATGTATTGGAGTTATAAAGATGGTAAGGTTAGGTATTAGTTCCCATGATCCAGCCAGAACCGGAGGGATCTACCCAGGGACAATCCACTAGTTAGTGTAGAAGTCCTTAGGTATGATTACAAAAAAGGAGAAAAAGTGAATAAGGGAAGAGTGCCGACTGAGATGGAGCTAGTGCTGGAACAAACCCAACAAGGTGCTAGTAATGAAGTCTCGGTAAGCGCTGAAGGGGTTGAAGAATGAAAAAGAAATGTAAAGATAAAGGGTGAAAAGAAAGAAGCCCTCCTTACATCTTAGGCAGAAACCGGGTCAATACATATGTTGTCAGAATCACGTAGTTGATTACTGACATTAAAGACAAAGTATCATGGACCTAGTGATACCTGCACAACCCTCCCTAGCCACTCAAGGTCCCTCAAAGGATTCTTGTTTCACTTGTCATGGAGATCAATACATTGCTATCATCTTTCTTACTCCGAGTTAGATGATATTGAAAAGGTGGCAGTCCTCTCCAGCCTCCGATCACTAAATCAAAACGTACTATTGAGTCTAGAGCCCAGAGATCATCAATAAATCTCATTAGGACACATTTTCAATATGCTTGCTCTTTCATACACCGTGAAAAGCAAGAAAATATATATGAAGAGTCCTACGCATTATCCATGTGGTATTGCCAGAACATCCGAGTGATACTTAAAGTAATTACAATGAAGATGGAAATCCTTCTAGAGCCAACATCAAACAAGCTCTTGGTGGGTGACATGTGAGATCCTTCATGGATCAAACCTGTGACAACTGGAATGAAACAATGGGGCGATTCACATTTGAATCAAACTTGTTCCAGGAAATGGATTGACGGATGCTTTTAGGAAAACCCGTTAATGTGCTCATCAAATGAATTTCGAGCGCATTGATTGTGAAAATTTTCAAACAAAAGTATTTATGACAGAAATGTGATTTAATGTGTAAAACCCTCGTCGTGTTACATAAAAATTGTTTATCTAGTAACACGCGAGTGATTTTTCTAATCAATTTCTCATCAATCAGTGGGTATTCAATTCACTGATTCACTCAATGTGTTGTCTGCTTTGAGACATTCCGGTATGAGAACATGCTTGTAAGACGAGTCCAATGTTAGTTCATTGAATGAGTCTTTACAACAAGCTGGAAATTCCTGTCAAGGGGAATTCTCTTTAAAGGGAATTCTACCTGATCACAGGTCGGTCCTCACGGAACCGAAGGTTAATCCAACCACACCGAACGAATGACAAAGCCATATTCGTTCTCCAACTTTATTGCTAACTGTTTTATTTCAGGTACATATAAAGATGGTGATGGTGGTTCCTGATTCCAGTATGAGACGAGTCAATCCACACTCCATGCTCACACTTCCAACTCATTATTAAAGACATCATGATAGCTAAAAGACCTACAACATAGCTTCCGCAACTCTGATGGTACATATCATGATCCAAAAAGGTGTGAGCATGCGAGTCCAACAGTCACAACAAATCACATGGAGGCATTACTACAATGGATGAGCTCAGAGATTTATGGTGGCCGATGATCTCAAAGAAGGCTCCAAGATCACAACTTCTCATGATGACGAAGCCACAAGATGACTTGAAGACATATGTTGGATGATAACTTCAAAGAATACTCAAAGATCATCCAAAACAAAGAACAGTCATCGCAAGTTCACTGCTGAAGGCACAAAGATTGATGATATTGAAGAATCAAAGTCTACGAGCTATGAAGTCAAGATCCAAGGATAGAGTGCTAGAATTCAGAATATTACTTCCGGGGTGACCTCCCTTAGGGGGAGATTTTTAGGAATATAAATATTCAGTTGAAGACTCGGTCACCCCAAGCACTTATTAGCACTCCATAGCTCGTAGGATTATTAGTAATATTAGTAGTAGATTAGTTATTATAGATCTTGTGGAGTGGGTCGGGTCTTTACCCACTGTCAGCTCGCTTCACAGCCCACTCGGGGCATATTATGTAATAGTATAAATACCCCTCTCCACTTAGGGAGAGGGTTGGACCTTTTCTCACAATCTAATATATTTCACTTCTCTTTCTCTCTAAAGGTTCCAACTCTTCTACCTCTCTCTAGAATCCTTCTATTCGATCCATATTATACTCCCAAACGTGTGTTTCTTTGATAGTGAATATCCTACAGGCCCTGATTGTGATTTGTAATGATCAAGATTCGTGTTCAGGAGGTTGGGGGAACTCAAAATAAAGGTTAAACATGGTATTTATTAGATTAAGAATGGGGGAAGGGGTGTGTGTTTTCTAGAGAGAGAGAGGAGATCACACACACACCTTCAAAGTGATATAAGAATTCCCTAACCTCCTAGTCTCAACTAGGAGGGTATTTATACTAAGATCCTAGCTTAACTATCCGCTAATTGCTAAACTAGTCCCTGTACTTAAATACAATGCAATTCCCGAATATAACATTACTTTTAAGGCTAACACATCACATATCTGTAATGTGATTGGAGAGGCATTTAATGCCAAGTGGGAATGTGGGGGCCCAGAGGTGGAAGTCAGAAAGGAAAAAGAACAAATATTCTTATATTAAATTAGAATTCAGTTACCAACCTCGGACATTTACTAACAAGATACTTAGAGCATTTAAGTTAGTATTGAATGTCTCTTGAGGGCCCTAAATGACTTTACATTCAGTGAACCTATTTGTCAGCACTTGGGTTTAGTCACTGATGGTTCTAGTGTTCAGGAATTTGGGTTTAATTCCTGAGGTTCTAGGGTTCAGGAACTAGGGTTTAGTTCCTGAGGTTCAAGGGTTCAGGAACTTGGGTTTAGTTCCTGAAGTCCAACATTTCAGGAACTTGGGTTTAGTTCCTGAGGTTTCAGTGATTCTTTTCACTGAAGTACACATTGAGTCAGGGACCTGGGTTTTCAGAATTTACACTTATTTGGATGGAATCAATTAGTGGACTGATTCTCAATATCCAACATTCCAAGTTCAGCTTTCAGTCTAGTGAAAGTTGGTTCATCCAATGGCTTGGTGAATATATCAGCTAGCTGATATTCAGTAGGAATGAAGTGTAATTCTATATCACCATTCATGATATGGTCCCTGATGAAATGATATCTTATATCAATGTGTTTTGTTCTCTGATGAAGAACAGGGTTGTTTGAGATGGCAATTGCACTTGTGTTATCACAAAAGATGGGAACCATCTTGTACTGAATTCCATAGTCACTGAGTTACTTTTCATCCAGAGTACATTTGCACAACAACTTGCTGCTGCAACATATTCAGCTTCAGCTGAGGACATGGCAACTGATTGTTGCTTCTTAGCACTCCAACAGACTAGTTTTCCACCAAGAATTTGGCATGAGCCTGAGGTACTTTTCCTGTCCATGTTGCATCCAGCATAGTCAGAGTCTGAGTATCCTTTAAGATCAAGGCCTGAACATTTTGGATAGTATAATCCAAGGTTTGGAGTACCTTTCAGGTACCTGAATATCCTTTTCACAGCAGTGATATGAGATTCTCTTAGGTCAGATTGATATCTGGCACACAAACAGACTGAGAATTGGATATCTGGCCTTGATGCAAGTAGACACATCAGTGATCCTATCATTCCTCTAAAAAGAGTTTGATTTACTGGTTTTCAAGTGAGATCAGGACCAAGGTTGTTTGGGGGTACCATGGGAGTCTTGACTGAGGCACAGTCACTGATCTCATACTTCTTCAGTAGGCTTCTGACATACTTCTCTTGACTGATAGAGGTTCCTTAATCAGTCTGCTTGATTTGCAGACCAAGGAAGTAAGTTAGTTCTCCCATCATGCTCATTTCAAATTTCTTTGCCATTAGTGTTTCAAACTGTTTGCCAAGTTTAAAACTTGTTGAGCGAAAGATGATGTCATCAACATACACTTGTACAAGTATGACATCATTATTTGTCTTGTAGATAAAAAGTGTGTTGTCTATCTTGCCTCTGACAAATTTATTTTGGATCAGGAAGGCTGAAAAGAGTTTCATACCATGCCCTGGAAGCTTGTTTAAGTCCATAAAAGGCTTTGTTAAGCTTGTAGACATAGTCAGGAAACTCATGGCTTTCAAATCCAAGAGGTTGCTGAACATAAACTTCTTCTTTCAGTGAACTATTTAAGAATGCCCTTTTAACATCCATTTGGTACACCTTGAAGTTCATGTATGTAGCAAAAGCAAGGAAGATCCTGATGGCTTCCATCCTTGCTACTGGTGTAAATGTTTCTTCATAGTCAATGCCTTCTTATTGATTATAGCCTTTGGCTACAAGTCTGGCTTTGGTTTTAATGACTATGCCATTTTCATCAGATTTGTTTTTGAATACCCATTTCATGCCAATGACTGAAACATCTTCAGGACACTTGACCAAGGTCATTACCTTGTTTTTGTCAAATTGTTCCAGTTCATCATGCATGGCCTGAACCCAACTTGGGTGATTAAGTGCTTCCTTGACACTTTTGGGTTCAATTGTGGAGATGAAGTCCACAAATAGGCATTCATTTTCTGAGGTTGCTCTCAGTTCTGCAGCCATGCTTCTTGTGAGCATGCTTTCACTAGGCTCGCCAATTATATTGACAAGTTCTATATCCTGAGACCTAGTCCAGCTGTCCTGAGGTCTAGGATACTGACTAGAACTTGATGCCTGATGGGTAGGATCAGGATCAGACACATGATGATCTTCAGTATCTTGAGTGTCTGAGTGGGTAGACTCATCACCGTGATTGTTTGGTTCCTGAGTATTTTGTTCAGTCTGAATGATTTCATCAGTACTTCTTTGTGCTTCAACAAACTCAGTGATGGTTGGGTAAGGAAGGTTGTGGGGAATGATGTAATAGGAGATGTCAGCATTTGCTTGGTACTGAGTGGAAGGACCATTTTTAGGATGATGTTCATCAGGAAGATATCTTGATGATTCATCAATACATATCTCTTCCACTGAGTTGTTAGAGACACTGATAGCATCAGTGCTCTCATCAAAGGTAACATGAAATGTTTCCTCAGTATGCTGTCTCCTAGTGTTGAACACCCTGAAGGCCTTTGAGACAAGGGAGTATCCAAGGAAGTATCCATCATCAGCTTTGGCATCAAATTTTCCTAAGTGATTGATGAGGCGAAAAGTGTACCGCTTTTAAGGGGTCATTTAAGCCCGAAATCGTATTTATTTGATCAAATATTGCCCTAAATCGTTCCTTTTGTCATTTTAGGTACTTTTGAGGAGAAATCTGGAAAAGGAGGCATTTTGGACGTTTTTGGAGCATTAAAGTGAAGAAAACGGCAAAGTCTCAAGAATCGGCTAAAAGTTACTCTTGACGGCGTCACAATTAACATGGGACGGCGTCATGCCTTGGCAAGAAAAGTTGGATGTGAAATTTACTCATGACGGGCCAGTGAGTTTGCATGAGAATTCTGACGGCGTCACGCTTTAACTAAATCAAGGGCGTCACGGCTTAAATCATAAGGGGACGGCGTCACGTTCATGATCCGACGGCGTCAAGCCTTGATAAGCCAGAATGGATTTTTGAAGAGCTAAAGAGGGACGGCGTCAAGATGGTCATCCGGGAACCCTAAAAGCGGCGAGGTGACGGCGTCACAATGCATAAGGTGACGCCGTCAGATGTCAAAGTCTATATATAGTTTTCTAATTTTTTGTCATTAAGGGAGAGCTTAGTGTGTGGAATTTTGGGATAAAACCCTAAGACGATTTTAGCTACTTTTTCAGGGCTTTTTGCCTTGAGATCTTCCATGTTTCATTGAAAGATAAGTTATCAATTAATCATTCAATATGTCTATGTGTTGTTTGATTCTATCTTATGCTTGTCTTTTGTTTAACATGTTAGGCTAATTTTATCTTGTGTTTGCTTAGATCTAATGAAACCTAGCTATTGATTATTGGTTGTTAGTGTGTTGTTAGTTGTATTGGATGATTGTTTATCTATGTTAGGCTTAAGAAAACTGGCTAACTTCCTATTCGGTAACTTGCTTGAACGTCTTAAGAAACATGAACCAAACGCGTACTAAAGGTTTTTATGGTTGTATTTAATGCACAAGCGAATTCTAGTGATCCCATGTTAGGAGCTTCCTAGCCGGCTCGACATAGGAGTGAAGTAGGAGCTTGTAGAGTTTGGGGAAGTAAGTACGCCACCCCACGAATGGTATTAAGGAATACACCCGTCATCCACGCGACTAATACACACTAATTAACCGGTAAAAGATAGTTAGGGAGTAAGGAAATCTAAGTAAACACATTTCTCTACACATAAGTTTCTCACCACTTTTCATTTTTGTTATTTTATTTTATTTGCATTTGTAGTAATTTGGGTTAGTTGACTAGCAACTAATTCCGCCCACTCCTTCAAAACCCGAGATTTTACTTGCTTTTATAAAATATAAAAACATAAAAAGAATCTTCCTCAACCCTTAGACCTAATTAGAGTAGTCTTTCACACCTAACGAACACTATTCCCTGTGGAGAACGATCAATCCCCCGTACTTACCACTACACTATACTACATCGGTCAGGTACACTGCCTGGTGGGGTTGTAAGCCTCTTGAGATCCCTCGAGAGGTAAAACCTGTTGTAAGGTTGCAAAACCCACGCATCAAGTTTTTGGCGCCGCTGCCGGGGAATAGTTATTGTTTAGGTTGAATTTTTATTTCTATTAGGTCTACTCACTAGATTCCTTTCTAGTGAGATTTTTATTTTCTTTTTCTAGATATTCTTTAGTCTATCTATTTTCTTTGTGCTTTTGTTCGTAACAGATTTTCATTGACTATTCAGTTTGCCATTATGGAGAATGCGAATCCACCATACCACCAACCACGTAATTCACCCACTCCATATGACATCTTGATGTTTAAACAACATAAAGATGAACCTCTCTATGATGCATGGACTCGTTTTAAATATTTACTCCAAAAAGTCCCTCATCATAACTTCGATTTTTGGTCCCTAACTCAAATCTTTTACAATCATGTCGACCGACATGCCCAAAGGGACATTTACCATATTGTCGGCAGGGATATTAGGGAATTAAGTGCTGAGAAAGCATGGGAAGCTATTGAAGAGTGTGCCCAATATTATTATATAGTAGCAAACCCAACAAACATTAATACAAGTCAATTGACCACAAATTTCAAGGATCATGAAACAAGTTTGTTTGGGGATGAATACATTAGTGTTGAGATACCTAAGTGGTTGTCATGTAATGCCATAGTACAAAACAAACACATAGGTTATCTTGATGTGATGGAGGATCTAGCCGAGCATGATCACATTGATCAAAAAGACCTAGGTTTTATGATCGATGATGATGAATCTCAAGAAACACATGATGAATCTTTTGGGCAATTTGAATATAGCAGTCAGAATATTGAGGATGATCCTTATGATTCGGACATTGAAGTTGAGATGCCTAGAGAAGTACTTGAGATACTTGGTAAAATGTTAGGGTTAGATCATACTAAAACACATGATGAGGATATAGGTGATCTTGACATAAGGAATGATGAGGTAAGTAACATAAGCCCACCAAGTACCCCACAAGTCCTACCATCATTTGAGGCACACACACCGCCCGTGACTTACCCGGAAGAAGTTGAGGAGACTATAGGAACCCCAATAGAGGTAGAGCCCTTGGACCAAACACAACTAGAAGAAATAGGTTTGAATACTTTTAGTCATAACCTTTCTTTTAGTTCTATGGAAGTTCCTAGTTTTGATGAACCGGAGCCTAAACCAAAACCGTTACCTAATCTTCCATCCTTAGATGTGAACTTAGGAATTGAATTAGGTCCCGACCCACCCATCAAACCATATAGTCTTAAGATTAAGGTAGTAGACTCTAAGCCTTGTAGTGAGGAAGACAATATAGGAGTGAAAAATGACCTTACATGTCTACATCACCCATTCATGATTGATCATAAGAAACATTATGGGTTTAAACCGGGTCTATTGGGTCAAGATGGATTCCCAACTAGGAGTCTCTTGAAGTTGTTAGAAAATGATCCCTTTTTAGGAGAAAACTTTAATTCACCCATTGACCAAAGTGAACTAGGTAAGGTTATGATGAAAGGAGCACACCCCTTTGAGCATATAATTCATCCACCACTCTTTCCTCACGTGGCATACTCCTACCGAGCTGGTGTGTATCGCTACTATCACCCGCACTTAATCCTAAGTGTAGGGAAAACCTCTCTTTTATCCATTAAATAAGGGTAGAGTCAGGCTCATGACTCGAACAAAAACAAGCGCTTCTTGGGAGGCAACCCAAGCGTTATTTGTTTTATTTGCTTTGTATGTTTATTTACTTGTTTGTTTGTTTGTTTTTATTTGCTTCCGTATGTGTGTTTAATTTTTATTCTTATTGATTCATGTTCAAAAGTAATTTGTGAAAATGCTTTATTTTGTTTTTAACTTCGTCTTAACTACATATAAAGGTATTTTGCAAAAGATAAGTGTAAGGGAAATCTAAATTGGTTTATTAGAACACATATGTACATGAATCGTAATAATAATAAATTAACATACATATCCGTATTTGTTTGAGTCAAATGCTTGTATCGAGTCATAATGATGTTTTGCAGGATTTCCAGGAAGTAAGGTAAAGGTTTTTCTAGGAATTTTCCGGAAACTTAAAATGAAAATTTTTGTCAGGTCATTTCTGACGGCGTCAGGGGTTATAACCTGACGGCGTCAGATTTAATTTCCAGAAATTTTTGAAAATTTTGTTTTCATAAAAAGTTTTTATTAAAATCTCCAACTTATAATCTCCAGGAATCTGCAAAGTTATCATTCCACAAGCATTATATCCTTATATATAGATTTTATCCCGCCGATGTTATGCAGGTTTTCGTGTTTGTTTTCTCAGGTTCAACAGGTTATTTTGGACAAGGAAATGTTTTGAATCAAGCTTATGGCGATGCATTAGTCATGGAGCTTCAACATTCTCTTTGGAGGAAGATTTAACCGTGTAATTTCATTATCCAACGAGCGAATCAGGGGAGTATTTGATTTCATTCTTTTACTTTATGCTTTTACATTTGTCATTTGAACATTGGGGACAATGTTCATCTTAAGTGTAAGGGGAGGGTAAAAGTACGATTTTTGAGAATACAATTGCGCTTGATTTTTGTTTGTTTGATGGTAGATGTGTAATAAAACTGAGAGAAATACTTGTTAAGGTAATTTTAGTGCCAAATTTAAAATTTTTTACAACATATAGGAGTGAAACTTTGATCTTAATGAGCGTCTCATGGATAGGAGTTATATGACTAGCACAAAAACCGTACCACTAAAAAATTTTCCACCCCCAAATATGTGAGGTTCGCCCCTAGAATTGGTAGGAAAAGCATTTATGCTATGATGTGTGTACCGGTAGCACTTAGATTCTAGAACTTGCGTTAGGACCATTCCAAGGCCACAAGTGAGACTACATTCGTGTAGTTAGATTTACTACATGATAAGAGGCATTAGGATTAACCCATTGTTTTACACCTGTGTTTTTGTTATAATTACATTGGCTACATTGGTCAAGTAATTCTCCCACACCCTTTGCGTTGTACTCATTTTTAGTACACGATACCTCTAGTACACCCCTCAGAGCCTATCTTTTCGTTTCAACCTTTAAGCATTTTACTTAAAGGAAGAATTTGTTACACCCCACTTAAATGTACACCCAAATCGCCTTAGCCTACCTTGTATGCACTCATCTTTAGTGCATTATTGTGACAACATTTGTTTAAACCCAAGTTAATTATCTAGTTGATTACATGGTTGCTAAGTCGAGTCATATCCTTGTACATATTGTTTTGGGACGATTGGGACTCATGGGTAAAGTACTAGTGTAATGGAGTAATGGGGAAGAACATCATTTATTACCCCCATATGTGCTAAATGTTTTAAAAGTACTCCAAGTTTTTCAATTATCTTAATTCGAGTCATTAGATTAGTATTTGTAAAGTTATGTAAAAGTTCAAGTGTAAGGGGATGCAACGCCCCTATGATGTATTATTTTGGATGGTAGGGTAAAAGTGTATGCAAAAAAAAAAAAAAAAAAAAAAAAAAAAAAAAAAAAAAAAAAAGAAAAATAGAAAAAAACATACGGACTACCATCCCGTTTCATTTTATGTTTATTTTATGTTTATGTTTTGTTATTTTCTTTCATTAGCTTAAGATCGAGTCTAGTCTTGGCTTAGCAACATTGTATAGTACATGTAATTGATCAAGATCTTTAACTCGCCACCAGTAAAATATCCTTTATCCAACAAAACCGTGTTTTCCTTTTCCCTACACCTAACGTTATAACCCATTTAAAAGCCCTCTTTGATAGTTTATCTTAGGTGCTTACGCCTAGTGGAGGAGGTTTTCGATCCTTTCCCAAGCCTATGGTAATCTATTTGCTATGACAGGTAGTGAGAGATATTTTCCGTTTTCATTTATGAGATTTATTTTGATGACACTTGAGAGATGTGAGTATCTAAACACTACTTGTGAGGTGCTAGTATGTAATCTCCGTGCTTATTATGATTGAAGTGGAACGATTATTTGTTGTAATTACTTTTATGTTTGCATTAAATGACCCCTAACTTGTATTTTGATTAGAATAAAAGCGCATTTGCTTGAGGACAAGCAAATCTCAAGTGTAAGGGTATTTGATGAGGCGAAAAGTGTACCGCTTTTAAGGGGTCATTTAAGCCCGAAATCGTATTTATTTGATCAAATATTGCCCTAAATCGTTCCTTTTGTCATTTTAGGTACTTTTGAGGAGAAATCTGGAAAAGGAGGCATTTTGGACGTTTTTGGAGCATTAAAGTGAAGAAAACGGCAAAGTCTCAAGAATCGGCTAAAAGTTACTCTTGACGGCGTCACAATTAACATGGGACGGCGTCATGCCTTGGCAAGAAAAGTTGGATGTGAAATTTACTCATGACGGGCCAGTGAGTTTGCATGAGAATTCTGACGGCGTCACGCTTTAACTAAATCAAGGGCGTCACGGCTTAAATCATAAGGGGACGGCGTCACGTTCATGATCCGACGGCGTCAAGCCTTGATAAGCCAGAATGGATTTTTGAAGAGCTAAAGAGGGACGGCGTCAAGATGGTCATCCGGGAACCCTAAAAGCGGCGAGGTGACGGCGTCACAATGCATAAGGTGACGCCGTCAGATGTCAAAGTCTATATATAGTTTTCTAATTTTTTGTCATTAAGGGAGAGCTTAGTGTGTGGAATTTTGGGATAAAACCCTAAGACGATTTTAGCTACTTTTTCAGGGCTTTTTGCCTTGAGATCTTCCATGTTTCATTGAAAGATAAGTTATCAATTAATCATTCAATATGTCTATGTGTTGTTTGATTCTATCTTATGCTTGTCTTTTGTTTAACATGTTAGGCTAATTTTATCTTGTGTTTGCTTAGATCTAATGAAACCTAGCTATTGATTATTGGTTGTTAGTGTGTTGTTAGTTGTATTGGATGATTGTTTATCTATGTTAGGCTTAAGAAAACTGGCTAACTTCCTATTCGGTAACTTGCTTGAACGTCTTAAGAAACATGAACCAAACGCGTACTAAAGGTTTTTATGGTTGTATTTAATGCACAAGCGAATTCTAGTGATCCCATGTTAGGAGCTTCCTAGCCGGCTCGACATAGGAGTGAAGTAGGAGCTTGTAGAGTTTGGGGAAGTAAGTACGCCACCCCACGAATGGTATTAAGGAATACACCCGTCATCCACGCGACTAATACACACTAATTAACCGGTAAAAGATAGTTAGGGAGTAAGGAAATCTAAGTAAACACATTTCTCTACACATAAGTTTCTCACCACTTTTCATTTTTGTTATTTTATTTTATTTGCATTTGTAGTAATTTGGGTTAGTTGACTAGCAACTAATTCCGCCCACTCCTTCAAAACCCGAGATTTTACTTGCTTTTATAAAATATAAAAACATAAAAAGAATCTTCCTCAACCCTTAGACCTAATTAGAGTAGTCTTTCACACCTAACGAACACTATTCCCTGTGGAGAACGATCAATCCCCCGTACTTACCACTACACTATACTACATCGGTCAGGTACACTGCCTGGTGGGGTTGTAAGCCTCTTGAGATCCCTCGAGAGGTAAAACCTGTTGTAAGGTTGCAAAACCCACGCATCAGTGATCCTTGTGATTATGAATAAACACAGGACACCCAAAGACATGAAAGTAGTTGATGTCAGGGATCCTTCCCTTGAATAACTCATAAGGAGTTTTGCTATGTCTCTTAACAATGATGGATCTGTTTTGTGTGTAACAGGCAGTCTTTACTGCTTGTGTCCAGAAGTGTTTGGAAAGCACTGATCCATTTAGCATTGTCCTGGCTGCTTCAATGAGGGTTCTATTCTTCCTTTCAGCTACACCATTTTGTTCAGGTGTGTAAGGTGAGGAAAATTTTTGGGAAATCCCTTTCTCATCACAGAAACATTAAAGTTCATAATTTTTGAACTCTGTTCCATTGTCATTTCTAATTTGTTTGACTTTGATTTCATTTTGATTTTCAATATTCCTGACAAAGGACATAATTGTTTCAGCTGCCTGACTCTTTTTGATCAGGAAGTATACCCAAGTGTATCTTGACTACTCATCCACAATGACCAGAGTATACTTGATGAGTGTGTAAATACTCATCATTTTACACCCATAAAAGACACAAAAATGACCAAAAACACCCAAATTATATTGCAGATATCCTTGGTTTTGTGTTTTATGTGTTTCAGGTACCAAAGGATTGAAAACGGAGCGAAAACGGGAATTTTTGGATCGACTCGACAACGATTGTGCATTTGATCAAGTGAAGACTGAAGTCAAAGTCAAAGTCAAGTCAACTCCCAACTATACCAAAATGACACAAATGGTCCTTGGAAATAAATTTTACTTTTGGCAGCCATGGTCCCTGGATTTTCAGTATTTACAAGAATGGTCCCTTAACTTAAACCCATTTCATCCTAATCCTTAACCCTTTACCAAATCCAAACAATAATCCAACCCATCCAGCCCACACCATAAAATAAACCCAAGCCCAATCATATAACCCATACCCGGCCTTTCTTTTATTTTAGCTAAAACCACTTTCTTCTTTCCCAAAAACCCGCCAAAACAAAACCACAAACCACCAACTCTGATAAAACCCCCCCTCCTCTTCATACCTCTTTTTCTGTCACACTCAACCCAGTCACCCTACTCCTCTGCTCCAGCTAGTTTACGTGTTAACCACCCCAACTGCCAGGTTGGCAATCCACAACACATTTGGGCGCCAAAAGGGATTTAATGGCTGAGATTGTTCCAAGTTTAATCCAATGGTGGGATTTAATCCCAAGAAGCACAGAAGGAGTCCCAAGGCTGTTTTGTCTCACAAAACTAGCACACAAGTTTGAAGACCCTTAGCTTAGTGTTTTAGTATAAATAGTTAGTCTTGTAGCCATTTTTTGGCAGGTTTAATTTAGCTTATTTTTATTTAAGGTACTTGTATTTTTTATCTTTCCAGTATTGTAATTCCCAATTTTAGTTAATGAAGTTCTGATTTTCTTATTTGGTCAACGTAGTCAACAGTTACTGTTCATGTGCTTATCTCTGCTTATTTATTTTTCTTTCTGCTTATTTGATCTTCATGATGCTAGTTAATGTTAGTTAGGTAGTTTGTATTTGATTGTTCTCAGATTTGCCTTAGATACCTTAAAATAGCCAAAGTAGCTTAAGATAGCTTAGAGCTTGTGTAGTGCTTATTTCATATTTTAGAGTTGCTTTTTAGGTGATAAACAAGTTAGTTTAATCAGTAGTGATCAACATCTTAGTTTAATTCAGAGGTTTTTAGCTAAAATTTCAAAAACAGATTTAAAAAGGGTTGTTTGGCTTAGTAGTCAAAATGGGTCATTTAGGTTAGTAACTGTTCATTTGCTAGTTGTGAACCTTAATATAGTTTACATTTATCCCATATAAGCTGATTTAGGAAGGTATTAAGCAGATTTGAAGCCTTTTGAGGATTTTTAGTTCAAGATTGCAAACTTAGAATTTCAACTGCTTAATTATGGTTCCAATAAGCCTGAGCTTATTTGGTCTGTAATTTTGGCATTCTTAGGTGCATTTTTATGTTTAAAGTGAATGGCCAAGGATTGGTTTAGTGTCCTTTAGCTTTGAATATTCTGAGGTCCAAAAACCCCATTTCTGCTGCATCAGAGACAAAAGTGCAGACCTGCACATTTTGTTGTTCCAACTCAGCTTATTGATTGGTCTGAATTAGCTTATCCACTTGTTCTTTTTGCATGAAAATTGATTTAGAGGTAGCTTGTAGTATAAGCTTAAGGTATCTGAACTTAATTTCCACCCAGTAGCTTAGTTACTAGCTTAAAATCAGTCTGCAAATAAGCCATTTGGACTGTTCTTAGGCCTGCAACATTTTCAGTTTCCATGAGCATCTGTGTTTGATCAAATTTAAGTGAGCAATTGACTATAAGATTTGGGCATTTTGAGGTTGAAAGAAGTTTGTAGTATCAGCTTTAAGGTTCTACTTTTGGTTTTCCCCAATTAGCTTTTTACTAGCTGCTAGATCAGCTTAAAGTTGACTGTTTGATCACTGCTTCTTCCCTATTTTTGAAACTGCTATACTGCTTAATTGGCTTATTCTGTGAGCTTATTTGGTCTTCATTGGTAGTTTTAAGCTTGAAGTAGTGTGTTAATCTGTTTTTGAGCTTTTGATAAATTTGGTATTGTAGAGCTTATTTTTGAGCTTATTTGAATCTGCTTATCTGCCTAAACTGCTTTTAGGGTTGAATTAAGTTCTGAATTTATTTTTCCTAGCTTTAGAATATAATTTTAGATTTTTCTGGAAATTTTCATATTTTTCCAAGGTCATTTGCTATTTTTAATTCATTTAATAGTTTAGAATAGTTTTTAACTCATAATAATTAATTTAAAAGTCAAAAAATTATAATTCTTTTTTCTAAAATTTTCTTTTATAATTTAGAACATAGGAAAATAATTTGGTACCCGTAGAGTTGATATTTCTTAGATTTCACTTTTAGTCTCGCGTTTTTCTGGTTTTTAATTACGTTATTTTCTTTCTTTGTGTTTTGCTTTGTAGATTCATATGTTTATGTTTTCCTTAGCCTATTTATGCTTCCCGTAGTTGTAGGATATTTAATCAAAAACCAAAAATCTCTTTCCAAACATCAAGCACTTTAATTCCGAACCAAAAACGATATCCTCGATTCACACCTCGTTGGGACACGACCCGGGTAATCACTTATCCGGTATCTCACATCATATTCACGGGTTTTTCACATTGGCCTTTTTCCTAATGGGTTAGCTTGTTAATCCCCAAGTCTCACGGGTATCCGATACTATATTTATATATATACTCACACACGGATCAAATTTTGGCGCTGCTGCCGGGGAGGTTGTGTTGCGACAATATTGTTAAAGGTTTTAACGATTAGTGACTTGAGATCCTTCCTTGTGAAGATCCCGTTTTCCATAAACCCCATAAAATACAAAAATATTTTTCTTTTCTTTTGTATATATATTATCATATAAAAACAAAAATACAAAAACATTCGTCATTTTATTGTCTTAAAATAAAAGATAAAAGCAATCTCAATATAATATTCCTCAAATTGGAGTATTATCATATTAAGTTCCCAAACAAAAGATATAAAACTTACCTTTGTGTCGCTTGCTAATTCGGCTCACCTTTGATTGATTAACAAACTCTAACGGAGGTTTCAGGAGGTTTGTCATTAAATTGACGAACCAAAAGGAGCGGGTTTTTAAGGAGCATTTATTGCCCACCTTTGCTCCTCCGCCACTCTGTGCGTTTATCTTTCAGAGAGCTACCGTACGCTTGTTTGATTTAAGGTTTAAGTTCACTTGTGTTTTGCTTCGGTCTTGTTTTAATTGAATTGTTTTTAGTGCATGCGCACTCGTTCTTCTCCGTCAACAAGTCCTTTACGTGAACTCGTGCATACTCCGAGAAGACGTAATCGAAGACGTAATCGTAGGCTTTCCGCCTCAATAGCCGAACCCGAGATTCGTGCTATTCCCGTTCCTCCCATTGTCACAATGGCGGATGAACGTACTATGTCTGAGCTTCTCCAAGCACCCACCGAGGGT
Source organism: Artemisia tridentata subsp. tridentata (assembly GCA_021014915.2). Classification (NCBI taxonomy): domain Eukaryota; kingdom Viridiplantae; phylum Streptophyta; class Magnoliopsida; order Asterales; family Asteraceae; genus Artemisia; species Artemisia tridentata. Next base: position 354,679,018 of record CP139509.1, on the reverse strand, counting down.
TACGGAGATGCTATCGTTGTTCCGGCAATCGTTGCCGATAGCTTTGAGCTTAAAACGGTGTTGCTAAACTTAGTAACTTCAAGTCAATATTTCGGATTTGAGAGGGACGATCCTCATTCCCACATTCGATGGCTTAACAAGATCACCTCTACCATCAAATACCGAAATGTTCCTCAAGAAGCTATCAAACTTCTCCTTTTTCCTTTTTCTCTCGAGGGGGCAGCCCGGATTTGGCTCGAAAAACAACCCCCTCGTTCTATTGAAACATGGGAAGATTTAGTGTCGAAATTTGTGAACGAATTCTTTCCCCCTTCTAAAACCACAAGCCTTAAAAATGAAATCACCAAATTCACTCAAAAATTTGATGAATCCTTTAGTGAAGCGTGTGATCGTTTTAAAGAATTACTTCGCAAATGTCCTCACCACGGTTTCTCCGAGTTACATCAAGTCGATACCTTCTATAATGGTTTGAACCAAACGGACCAAGATTCTCTTAATGCCGCCGCCGGTGGCAATCTCTTGAATCGGACTACGAAAGATGCATTAACCATCATCGAGAATAAGTCCAAGGTCCGCACTACACGAAGCAAGCCGGTTGTTTCTCAAGTTAGTAGTGCTTCTCCTTCTTCATCTCACGTGAGTACTTCTAGCACCGATGCTAAGATTGAAAAACTCACGGATGCTATTCAAGCTTTGGTTCTTTCCAAGCAAAAGAAACTTTCTTCCCCACAAACTTCTTCACCCACTCAAGTCAAAGCGGGGAATAAACTTGTGTCACTTGTGGTGGTCCTCATGCATACTACAATTGTACTGCCACCGATGGTAGTCGATTTGAAGTTAATGCGGTAGCTGGGGCTTACAACCAAGGAGGTAACCAATACCGTCCTCAAGTTGACCCGAACTATCGTGTTAGCAATCAAAGTGGACCACCCGGATTTTCTCAACCCAACAATCCAAATAGATTCAACCAAAACCAACCGAGAGGGCAAGATGTTCGAAACCAATTTCAAGCCCCGGTAAATCAATACCCAACCCAAGGGGGTAATTTCAATCAAGGCTTTCAAGCTTCTAATTACCAAGGGCCCCCGTTGGTCCCTCAAATGAACTTACAAATTACATCAAGTCAAATGAGGCCAACATGAGGTCAATGCAAAATCAAATCACCACTTTGAAAAATGATTTTCAAACCTCAATAACAAAACAAGGTCATGAGCTCAAAAACGAACTTAGAACAACAAATCATAAAATTGAGCAATCTGAAAGTAAAATTGAGAACATGTTTGCTAGCCTCATGAACCAAATGAATCAAGCTTCAACTTCGGGAGGTCTTCCGGGAAATACCATTCCCAGCCCAAAGGGTGAGTTGAAAGTCGTCACCACTCGAAGTGGTAAGACGCATAATGGACCCTCGACTCCTATGCCCCCTCCACCGGGGGAAGTGAATCGAGATCCCGAGGTGACAACGGACAAGGTGCATTTCTCAAGCCCACGAAGTACCGCACACGTCCAACCTCCAGATGTCCAAACTCAAGTTCCGGAACCCGATGTTCCGAAGACCAATCCTAAGCCTTCGATTCTATATCCTTCAAGGCTTAATGATCAGAAGCTTAAAGATAAAACAAATCAACAAATGGAGAAATTTTTTAAAATCTTCAATGAATTGCACTTTGATATAAGCTTCGCTGATGCTCTCGTTCTTATGCCCAAGTTTGCATCTACACTCAAAAGTTTGCAAAGCAACAAAGATAAGTTATCTGAGATGGCAAAAACCCCACTTAACGAGCAGTGCTCGGCGGTTCTCCTAAAAAAGCTTCTCGAAAAGCTCGGAGACCCCGGCAAGTTTTTAATCCCATGTGATTTCTCGGGGATGGTTCAGTGCTCCGCCTTGGCCGATCTTGGCGCAAGCATTAACCTTATGCCACTCTCGATATGGAAGAAATTATCTCTTCCGAAGCTTACCGATACTTGCATGACACTCGAGCTAGCGGACCGTACTGTAACTCTTCCACTTGGAATAGCCGAGGATGTCGTTGTGAAAGTAGGAAAGTTCCACTTTCCCACTGATTTTGTTGTGGTAGACTTTGATGCCGATCCTAGAGTTCCCCTCATTTTGGGGAGAGCTTTCTTAAGAACGAGTCGTGCTCTCATTGATGTATATGCTGAAGAGTTAACCATTCGTGTTAAAATGAAGAAGTCACGTTTAACATAAATCAGAACTCTAGACCTCTAACCAAATGCAACGTTGCTACGGTTAATCAAAAATCTGATCTCGTAATTGCTTCCAAAAGAAGTGATTCGATACTTTCAAGATTCGAGGTTAAGAGTACTTCAAACAAACGTGCTGAGCTCAAATCAATGAAAATTACCCCTGGCACAAGCAAATGGTTTGAGAAATGTGCTGGGGAAGTAAAGAGTGTTTTTGATTACGATGAACAAGAACCAGAGATCACAACGGAAGTGGTGAAAATTGCTAGCTCTAAGAGCACACCACTTGTCCCACCTCCGGAATCGGTTTGTCGTATCGAGATTGTTGATTCTATGGATGGAACTAAAAATTCCACTCCTATTTCTGCACCAATCATTTCCGACTCTTCCATTACTTCTCCTCCGATTGAGGGAAGTGATATCTATATGGAAGAGCTCGAGGTGTTCTTATTTGATGCTCCAATTTGCTGGAAATTGTTGAGCCCGATGGTGATCCGGGGGGAGATGCTCCTTTATTAGAAAAAATGATATTTGATGAACCATTATTTTTTCTCCCCCCGAAGGATGTTGTTGTTAAAGATAAGCCGTTAGATCCTCCGGAGCTCGAGCTCGAGGATTTTGTTCACGAATATGAAAGTTTTATCTTTGATACGGCTAAAGAGAGTAGTGGCAATCCCACTTCTCATTCTGATTTTTCCCTCTCGGCTTATGAAGCCTTTTCTTTTGATATCGATCTTTTGGAAGAGACGAGTAGTGGCAGTACCACTTCTCATGCTTTTATCTCTCTTCCCGAGTACAACTCATTTCTCTTTGATAAAAATGATCCAGTTATCTTCGAAGAGTTATCCGGTGAACTCCCTCAGCCGGAATTTGATCATTTTTATTTCAATCTGGAGAAAGATTCTAGTGTGGGGGGAGGTGTTATTGATCATAAGAATTTAGTTCTTGAAGATTTCATCCCGACCCTCCCTCCCGTTGAAGACGATATTGCTTTTGATGATGAAGAGTTTTTTATGATCATCATAAAAATCTTACTTCTCTTCATCACATATGGTGTGATTTCCCTTTCCCTTTTCTCCTATGGGAATGAGGACACCATCTTTGACCCCGGTATCGTGCCTTATAGTTTCTACAATTAAAAAATACCGTGGGTATCTCAGCAGTGTGGAACTTTCTTATGTTCAAATGTTTATCCAAACACATTGAATGAAAGTCCGATGAGATTGTTTCTTCCACATGCTTCCCCAAGAACAAATGAATTCGGGGTCGAGTCAAGCTAGTGACTCGGTTAACAAAAACATTACCATTGCATGGGTAAACGCCCATGTTTCTGACTTCTTCCTATTTTCTAACACTAAGTGTGGGGGAATTTCTCTGCTGTGCTTTCTTTTGTGTGTTGTTTGCTCGTGTTTTCAGGTTTCCCTGAGATCGTGATGATTGATGCGCCTATTTTCAATCCAGCCGCCAATATCCGATCTTTTTACTAACGTTTATCTAGGGATATCTTTTCAACCTTTTTTTGTGAAAAATGAAGATTTCCGTTTCACACTTGGCTATTAGTATTACCTTTTTACGTTCTAAGTGTCGGCATAATAGCCGGTACTTTGAATATTGAGGGCAATATTCAATTCTAAGTGTGGGGGGGAATTCTCGCGAATTTTGTCACATAAGTACCTTCTAGTTCCCTAGTACCCCCGTTTTTTACCAAAATTTTAAATTTTTTGTCATAAAAAAAAAATGTCATCAATAAAAGTGTGTTAGTCTTGATTAGGTTAGAACAAGGGGAATCCCGACTCTGCCAGAGTGTTGATCTGGCTGCTTCCTTAACGGTTAGACTAAGGTTTTACGATATGTGCAAATGAAAATGCTAAGCGTAGAATAGTTGGTTTTCTTTAAAGCTTATATAAGTAATCTATGGCTTTTCCTCCCAGGAGATAACTAATCTGATATAATAAGTGCTTATTTTCAAACTTTTGAACACGCAAAATCATTTTTTCATACGATTTTGAAAAATACTAGTTCAATGCTTTATTTAAACTTCGGAACAAGCATATGTCAGAATAATGCAAAATGAAAGTGAGACGTTGCTTGAAAGTTGCAAAAAGTTAAGTAATAAATAAAAGTGCTAAAAAGCTAAGGTTCAAGATCGGCCCTTGGATCCTTATTTCCGGAAGGCGTTTAGGTCTTGGCTACCCTCTTACACCGGCCCTTGGACCCTTAATTCTGAAAGGCGTTAAGGTGTTGGAACTCTCCGTTGTAACGGCCCTTGGATCCTTTATTCCAGGAAGGTGTAAGGTCTTGGATCCCGTGAAACTCCGTTAGTTTATGTTGCACAAGTAAAAATAAAAAAAAATAAAAAAAATAAAATGAAAATGAAAATGAAAATGAAAATGAAAAATGAAAAATGAAAAAATGAGAAAAAAAAATAAAATAAAATGGAATGATATTGCAAAATGCAATAAAGTTTTGAAACTTGCTTGTTGTGAATTTTAAATCTATCTTTCAACTAGTATTAGTCAAAGTCTTATAAAAACGTCGATTTTTGTGATCAAAATTTTGAAAATCAAGCACATTCACCTAACTATAATAAATATGGGAGTGAAAAGTTAAGTTTCGGCTTACAAAGATTATGGGTATAAGTAGTGTTAGCATTTTACAAAAATGTTTGCACAATGAGTTTAAGCTTAGTTGGGAGTATAAAAAAGAGGATGACGATTACAATTCCCTGGAGCCACCCAGTTTGTGTGAATCCCGTTCTATGATACCATTTTTGAAAATCAAGCATGTTATCTATTTTTGTTCTAACTTTAAATTTCTTGCATTTAATAAAAAGTCGAAACGGGGTATACTTGGTATTCTTTTGATCCTTTCATTACTTCATATGATTGGATTGCTAGGGGCTAGCATTAGTTTAGTGTGAGGGATTGATGAGTGTGTAAATACTCATCATTTCACACCCATAAAAGACACAAAAATGACCAAAAACACCCAAATTATATTGCAGATATCCTTGGTTTTGTGTTTTATGTGTTTCAGGTACCAAAGGATTGAAAACGGAGCAAAAACGGGAATTTTTGGATCGACTCGACAACGATTGTGCATTTGATCAAGTGAAGACTGAAGTCAAAGTCAAAGTCAAGTCAACTCCCAACTATACCAAAATGACACAAATGGTCCTTGGAAATAAATTTTACTTTTGGCAGCCATGGTCCCTGGATTTTCAGTATTTACAAGAATGGTCCCTTAACTTAAACCCATTTCATCCTAATCCTAAATCCTTTACCAAATCCAAACAATAATCCAACCCATCCAGCCCACACCATAAAATAAACCCAAGCCCAATCATATAACCCATACCCGGCCTTTCTTTTATTTTAGCTAAAACCCCTTTCTTCTTTCCCAAAAACCCGCCAAAACAAAACCACAAACCACCTACTCTAACAAAACCCCCCTCCTCTCCATACCTCTTTTTCTGTCACACTCAACCCAGTCACCCTACTCCTCTGCTCCAGCTAGTTCACGTGTTAACCACCTCAACTGCCAGGTTGGCAATCCACAACACATTTGGGCGCCAAAAGGGATTTAATGGCTGAGATTGTTCCAAGTTTAATCCAATGGTGGGATTTAATCCCAAGAAGCACAGAAGGAGTCCCAAGGCTGTTTTGTCTCACAAAACTAGCACACAAGTTTGAAGACCCTTAGCTTAGTGTTTTAGTATAAATAGTTAGTCTTGTAGCCATTTTTTGGCAGGTTTAATTTAGCTTATTTTTATTTAAGGTACTTGTATTTTTTATCTTTCCAGTATTGTAATTCCCAATTTTAGTTAATGAAGTTCTGATTTTCTTATTTGGTCAACGTAGTCAACAGTTACTGTTCATGTGCTTATCTCTGCTTATTTATTTTTCTTTCTGCTTATTTGATCTTCATGATGCTAGTTAATGTTAGTTAGGTAGTTTGTATTTGCTTGTTCTCAGATTTGCCTTAGATACCTTAAAACAGCCAAAGTAGCTTAAGATAGCTTAGAGCTTATGTAGTGCTTATTTCATATTTTAGAGTTGCTTTTTAGGTGATAAACAAGTTAGTTTAATCAGTAGTGATCAACATCTTAGTTTAATTCAGAGGTTTTTAGCTAAAATTTCAAAAACAGATTTAAAAAGGGTTGTTTGGCTTAGTAGTCAAAATGGGTCATTTAGGTTAGTAACTGTTCATTTGCTAGTTGTGAACCTTAATCTAGTTTACATTTATCCCATATAAGCTGATTTAGGAAGGTATTAAGCAGATTTGAAGCCTTTTGAGGATTTTTAGTTCAAGATTCCAAACTTAGAATTTCAACTGCTTAATTATGGTTCCAATAAGCCTGAGCTTATTTGGTCTGTAATTTTGGCATTCTTAGGTGCATTTTTATGTTTAAAGTGAATGGCCAAGGATTGGTTTAGTGTCCTTTAGCTTTGAATATTCTGAGGTCCAAAAACCCCATTTCTGCTGCATCAGAGACAAAAGTGCAGACCTGCACATTTTGTTGTTCCAACTCAGCTTATTGATTGGTCTGAATTAGCTTATCCACTTGTTCTTTTTGCATGAAAATTGATTTAGAGGTAGCTTGTAGTATAAGCTTAAGGTATCTGAACTTAATTTCCACCCAGTAGCTTAGTTACTAGCTTAAAATCAGTCTGCAAATAAGCCATTTGGACTGTTCTTAGGCCTGCAACATTTTCAGTTTCCATGAGCATCTGTGTTTGATCAAATTTAAGTGAGCAATTGACTATAAGATTTGGGCATTTTGAGGTTGAAAGAAGTTTGTAGTATCAGCTTTAAGGTTCTACTTTTGGTTTTCCCCAATTAGCTTTTTACTAGCTGCTAGATCAGCTTAAAGTTGACTGTTTGATCACTGCTTCTTCCCTATTTTTGAAACTGCTATACTGCTTAATTGGCTTATTATGTGAGCTTATTTGGTCTTCATTGGTAGTTTTAAGCTTGAAGTAGTGTGTTAATCTGTTTTTGAGCTTTTGATAAAATTTGGTACTGTAGAGCTTATTTTTTGAGCTTATTTGAATCTGCTTATCTGCCTAAACTACTTATTAGGGTTGAATTAAGTTCTGAATTTATTTTTCCTAGCTTTAGAATATAATTTTAGATTTTTCTGGAAATTTTCATATTTTTCCAATGGTCATTTGCTATTTTTAATTCATTTAATAGTTTAGAATAGTTTTTAACTCATAATAATTAATTTAAAAGTCAAAAAATTATAATTCTTTTTTCTAAAATTTTCTTTTATAATTTAGAACATAGGAAAATAATTTGGTACCCGTAGAGTTGATATTTCTTAGATTTCACTTTTAGTCTCGCGTTTTCCTGGTTTTTAATTACGTTATTTTCTTTCTTTGTGTTTTGCTTTGTAGATTCATATGTTTAGGTTTCCCTTAGCCTATTTATGCTGCCCATAGTTGTAGGATATTTAATCAAAAACCAAAAATCTCTTTCCAAACATCAAGCACTTTAATTCTGAACCAAAAACGATATCCTCGATTCACACCTCGTTGGGACACGACCCGGGTAATCACTTATCCGGTATCTCACACCGTATTCACGGGTTTTTCACGTTGGCCTTTTTCCTAATGGGTTAGCTTGTTAATCCCCAAGTCTCACGGGTATCCGATACTATATTTATATATATACTCACACACGGATCAATACTTCTCATGGTTAATGGATCTTGGACTGATTGGTCCAAATAGATCCATATGGAGAAGATGTAGGCAGTTCCTGATGGAAAAGTTGGTTTTGGTTTTAAAGGATGCTCTGTGATGTTTACCTTTTTCACAAGCTGAGCATGGTTTATTCTTTGAAAACACAAGAGATGGTAAGCCAAGGACCTTGTTTTGTTTCACAAGGTTGTTTATGTTTTCGAAGTTCAGGTGGGAGAGTCTCTTATGCCAAAGCCAGTTGAGAGTATCAGTGGATTTGGTAAAGAGACAAGTTCCATTCTGAGTCAGACTGGACATGTCCAACACATAAACATCATGTCTTCTTGGTGCAATAAGGACAACTTCCTTATTAGCATTGAAGATGATTCCTTGTTTATCATCAAACTGAACTATCTATTTAGCATCACATAGTTGATTGACACTGATCAAATTGTATTTCAGACCATTTACATAAGCTATCCTAGTAAAGACTATACCATTGCAGTTTACTGAACCATAACCTTCAATGAGACATGATGAGTTATCAGCAAATATCACTTTGGGTCCTGATTCATCAACATACTTGTGCAGATACTCCTTCACACCAGTCATGCTCCTTGAACATCCACTATCTAGATGCCAAACAGGATCTCTGGCATGTTTCTGCACAAATAGTAAACTAGGTTAGTTCTTTCTAGGACTCCACTTCTTGGAGGGCTTAGCTTTGGAGGTCTTTTTAACATTTACAATTGATTTATGGTTAGCGGAGGAGTGGACAGAGCTACCACATATTATGCATTTGATTGCAGATGTAGACTCAGTAGATTGAGAGGTTGACTTTGTCATACCTCTTCTGGCCTGAATAGCCTTATCATGTCCTGAGGTGTCATGAGTGGAACTTTCACTATTTTCACAACAATTGTCAATTTGACAATCCTTAGGATGGTGGTCATTGAACCCACAGTAAGGGCAAGGTGCAAAAGGTTTTGCCTTTTGTTTCTGTTTCTGTTTAGAATCAGAAGGGTAGTTTAAAGACTGAGCTTTAAGGCTTGCCATCTTTGATGTGACTGAGTGTGTTTTATGATCAGAGGTCCTGTGATCATCCTTTTTGCAAATCATGCAGTAAAGAATTCTATAGCAATCATCAGTGATATGATTGGTATAGTTACACAGTTCACATCTTTTCAGAGGTTTTGAGGGTTTGGTTTTGGTTCTTGAGGAAGCTGGTTTTTGTTCCTTCTTGGATTGAGAAGGTTTCTCAGAAGATGCAATCTTCTCACCCAGCTTCCTGACCATTTCAGCCAACTGATCAAATTTTGAGTCAGGGCTTTGGGTTATTACTTCAGAAGGGACTGAAGATGATGAGTCATCAGTATTTACTGAGACTTCAAGTGTTGGTCTTTTCAGGAGTGTTTTTCCCATTCCTGAACTCTCCTTTGGAGAGTGTTGAGAGTAGACCATTGGTGGGAGGCCTAAGTTGGGTGCAGCACCCTGAAGGGTATTTAGTGGTGGGAGTGGTGGATATGATTCTGATTCAGACTCATTCACTGACTCAGTATTACTGAGTTGTTCAGTGAGTTCAAGCTTACTGAGTTGTTCAGTAAGTCCAAGCATATTTTTCAAAGCCTGACTTTCAGGAAGCAAGATCATTCCAGTCTCAAAGTTTGGTAACATACTGACTGGTTTGTCCCTGACAATCCAGTCATTTGACTTGGGAAGCATTTCTTGCTCAAATGATATGCCAGCTGGAACAAAGGTCAATTCATTGGGACTCACATAGGGGTTAACCATGTGATGGTCAATTCCTATTGTTTTCCTAGGAATTAAACCCACATTATCAAAGACCTTGGGGTTCTTTTTGGTCCAGCCTTGGATGACAGCCTTTTCTTTGTTAAGTTCAGTTTGTAGGGCTTGGTTTTGTTTCAAAATTTCAGTGTTCTGAATTTGTAGAGTAATTGTTTCTAATTTGGCTTGCTTCAGTACAAGCAATTCATCTCTACATTTATTCAATTCTGACACTATGTTGTTATATTTTGAAAATAGGTTAAGCCTTTGTTCCTCAACAAATTTAAGATCTACACAAATATAATTCATGTAAGACTGCCAATCAGAATCATCATCCATAGAAAGTAAAGTGTTTACCTTCTTCATGGTGATGTTTACCCACTCTCCATTCCTTGCATGGCTTTTCCCAACAGCCACCTGATCACCTTCAGAGAGTGCCATCAGTGCACTCACTCTAATTTCCTCATATGAGGAGACCTCTTCTTCATCCCAGTCATAAGCTTCAGCTACTAAAACCTTGTTCTTTGCCTGAACAGGTTTGGATGTTTGAGCAGCCTGAGACATAGATGGATTAGTTTCAAGGATTGCAAGCTTAGCCTTAGCTTTCCTATATTTTGCTTCAAAGTCTTTTTGACCCTTGTTATGAAATTGTTGGGTCGACTGAAACATTCTAGGTTGAAACTTGCTAGTTCATGAGGAACTATTTCCTGAAAATTTGTAAGAGGGTTCTGAGATGGTTTTAGAATAACAGTCCCTAGCAAAATGACCCTTTTTACCACAATTAAAAAATTCAGTGGTTTCATTTGCTTTTCCTTTAGAAAGGTTGGACTGGTTTCTTTTGATGAAACGTTTTGAACTAGCAAGGAGTGCCCTCTCTTGGAATTCCAAGTTTAAATCTTCTAGGTACTCATCACTAGTCCTTTCATCAATTTCATCCTTAGAATCCTCTTGGAAATCCTGCACAACACCATTAGTATAAAAAGCAGTTGATATGGGTGTGGAGGTGATGAACTCAAATAAGTACATTTTATTATCATCATTTATCCTATTTATTTGACTTGTTTTATTATATTATATATGAGAATTGATACGTTAATGTTTACTTTTGTAATTCTCAGGTAAAAACAAGTATTATATGAAACTTGGCGATTTTGGACTAATTATGGAGCAAAACAAGCAAGATGTTAAGAGTCTACTGAAATGTACAAGATCAAGATCATTCTGCTCCAGATACGCCGCAACATACTTCTTACATACGGCGTATCACTATCAAGATTTCACAAGTTACAATCCAAGACAGCAAAGGACATGCGCCGCATAGAGAAATGCAGTTACGCCGCATCTTAAGGCGGTGTACGAATATTCCTGAATATATTAATCTTGGACCCCACGCGAAGTTAAGTCAATGCGCCGCATCTACTTATCCTATGCGCCGCATCTAACCCTCAGACAGAAACTATAAATACCCCAAGGCCAGACGAATTTCGGGACACTTAGCTAAACTCAGAAGAGAGAGACAGAAACCCTAAAGCTGAATTCAGACGTATTAGCAGCACAAGACACACCCTGAATGAAGATACAAGAGCTATAAGAAGGTCCTGCATGTATTTAATTCATTAAGTAGTTTTGTTTTATTGTATTAGTACACTTTAATTCATCAGGATTGATGGGCTGATGTCATGTGACTACGGAATATCATGTCCACCCCTTAAAATTGCTTTCCCATTAATTAAAGTTTATATTTGATGTCTTTGGTGACTTTTATTAGTGCATTGATAACCTCTGTGTCTAGCTGAGCATTGCTTGGGTCGCCATGCCCCTTCCTCGCCTATCTATTCTAGCGTATACGAAACGTGGGCATCACAAATGCTCAATATTCTAGGATAGTGGGATAGACATAAGTGATCATTAAGGGTTTACTCGCCGAGAAGATTAGAGCCAACGAGAAAGGGTTAATTATATACACTTCATATAAAACTAGCAATAAAACAAGTGACAAGCTATTTAATTATCAGGACAGGTCTTCTTATTATCTCAAGTATCTATCTGTGTACGTGTGTGCTAATCGCTGATTCGTGCTCATTAGTTTAATTTTCTATTTAATCATAACCAAACCGTGCCAGTCTCTCAGGCTGAACTCCCTTGCGTTAGATTAGGTTGTATAGCTAACTTAAGATATTAAAATACTGATTAGAATAACTAGATAATACGTTCCACTCTTAGTGATCGACACTCTACTTACCATTATATTCATACTGACCGGGTACACTGCTCGTTAAGTGTGTGTGTTATTGATAAGTCGGCTAAATATAAATTTAAAACTTGAGTAGGCATTAATACTGCTTAACCGCAATGAAACGCACGCGCATCAGGAGGTCAAGGCCTTTTTGGACTCAAGAGCTTTTGAGTAAGGGTATCTCCTTGAGATTAAGTTGTCTTCATAGACAAACTTCCCATAGATCTCAGGGAGCTCAAGGGTCTGAATGTGATTAGCATTCCTCAGGCCTTGTGAGAAGTTTAGCCACTTCTTAGGGAGACTGTTGACAAAGCCAACATTTGTCTCATGCTTAGACAACACTACACCATCATTTGATAGTTCGTTTATCAAGGTCTTGTATCTGGTATAAGTCTGAGAGAGACTTTCAGAGTCTTTTGCCCTGAAAGTATTATACTCAAGTTTCAGGTCCATGACCCTGTTTTCCTTGGTATCTGAGGGACCCTCAAAGCTATTGACCAAGTCATCCCAAGTTTGCTTGGCTGTTGAACAGTTGATGACTGATTCCATTATATCGTCAGGAAGACATGATATAATGATGCACCCTTCTCTCATCAATGGTCCATTGAGCCTCAGGCTTGTTTAGCCCTTCAGCAGTCTTTGGGACATAGGGACCATCTTTGACACAAGAGATGTAGTATGGTTCCATACCAGTCAAGTAGCAAAGCATTCGCTTTTTCCACTTGCTAAATTTACCAGCTTCAAGTCGTGGGGCAACAGCTGAAAAGCTTCCACCCTTTTTGTCGACTAGCTGGGGCACATTTGCATCAGTCATAGTAGGATCTTGGTTTTAAAAACCTTGAGCACTCTTGGTTAATTTTGAAAGATTTTATAAACCAGAGGCTCTGATACCACTTGTTGTTCCCTTAACACGCTTAGAGTTAACTAGAAAGTTAATCTATTTGTGTTTATGACTAATACAATGTATTGATTAATTCTAACAGTTAATGAAACGTAAATATAAAAACACGAAAGTATTTTCAACGTTTAAATTCTTATTAGAAATGAATCAAATAATCTATTACCCAAGTGTTTTGCGGAACAAACACTTGGGATTGAATAGACAAGGTATGGTGTCTCCTATCTAAACTTAAGCAATGCTTTAAGTTGTAACAATTCAACCCACTGAGCTATCTCAGGGATACGTTACTCTTTGTAGGAGAAAAGGGGTATTTGTGAAAGTCTAAGCTTTAATTGCACAAGAATACCTAACCTCCTTTTCTCCTATTCATTTGATATTTATAGGCAAACATGTTAAGAGTACTGAAGATTAAAACTAGATAACCAAATAGGAAGCGTGTCTGACAACTACAACAGTAGTTGTCATTTCCAAGAACCAATGGGATTGCGCCGAAAAGTCTTCGAGTGTCAGACCTTACACTTTTTTGACTTTTAGCCACTTGAGGGATGGTTTGTCTGACCCAGATAAGACTTGTTCTTATCTTCTTAAAACCTTCCCTCATTATTCCGCCTTTTATTCAGGCTTTAGGTTCTTCAGTCATTTGTCTTCAGTCTTCAGTTTTTGTTTTTGAGGAGACTTGGGGTTCAGTGAGCTCTTGTCTAACGCTCACTGATCCATTACCTTCTTCTTCGTCTCAAGTAACACTTCAGTGAGTACCGCCTCACTGTGTGGTGAATCTTTCTTCTTAGACTCGTCCTGAGCATCTTGAAGGTAACTCACTGAGTGACTGTTCACTCAGTGACTTAGAATGTTTTCGGTTTAATTTACACTTAGCTTAATTTGTATTTAAATATTGTTTTAACGACTCTTGGGTACTGAAGGACCCAACAAAAATTTACTCCACAACCTATTTCACAACCTACTCCAGCTCCTTTAGCACTAATTAATATGAAATTAGATGATCTTCCATGGGATCCATCAGATAGGCCAATCATCTATAGTTATGACCCTAACATCGTAAAGGAAATAAGGCGAATGTACTGGGATAGAGGTCCTTGACTACCAAGGGGCCACAAGTTTCCAACAAAAATGGTCGGGATTAAAAAAAGAAGTTTTGTTGTCACTTGGTTCAATGAGTTTCGTTGGTTAGAATATAGTGTAAAAAACGACAAAGCATATTGTTTGTTTTGTTTTTTTAGAGATCATGGTACGGGTGATGCTTTTACGGTACATGGGTTTGATAGTTGGAGTAAAAAAGACAAGTTTGAAAGATCATGTGGGTGAGCTTAATAGTTTTCACAACAAAGCAGTTCAAAAATGTGAAAATCTAATGAAGAAAAAACAATCTATTATTTTTGCCTTTAATAAGAAAACTGAACAAGAGATGAGTGATTATCGAATTCGATTGTATCTATTGATTAAGACTTGAGGATTCTTGTTGAAGGGTGGATGTCCCTTTCGTGGTTGGATGAAACTATAAGTTCTTTGAATAGAGGTATTTTTTTTTAGAATTGTATCACTTGCTTGCAAACGAAAACGATGAAACTCGAATAGCTGTAGCGCGAGCTCCTTTGAACTGTACTTAACATCTCCAAAAATCATAAACAAATATGTGAATGTTTTGCCAATGAGGTACTTGATTCCATTCTTGAAGATATTAGTGATGATGTGTTTTCCTTATTAGTTGACGAGTCTAGTGATGTATCTAAAAATGAACAAATGGCAATTATTTTCCGATATCTCGACAGACATTGAGTTGTTCAAGAGCGACTTGTCGGGGTTATTCAAGTGAAGGAGACTTCTTCCGCCACTCTTAAATCTGCCATTGATGTTTTCTTCGCCAAACACAATTTGAGTTTGAAACATGTAACATTCCAAGTTTACAATTTAAAATTAAATCTTTGAAATCATAATTTATGAATTACAATCCTCAGTTACTTTATCTCTTAGAAACTATTATTGAATTTTGAAATAGTTAAAGGGTTAAGGTTATGATGGAGCAAGCAATATGCGTGGTGAGTTCAATGGTTTAAAAGCTTTGGTATTAAAAGATAATAGCTCGACACACTATGTCCATTGCTTTGCACATCAACTTCAGTTAGTGGTTCTAGGGGTTGCAAAAAACCATGATGGTGTACAGAAATTCTTTGAAAAGCTAATGCGTGTGGTCAATGTGCTTTCATCCTCATATAAGAGAAAAGATATGGGGCGAGATAATTACAAGAAAAGAATAGAAATAGAACTTTGTGAAGGTGTAACTCAAAGTAGAAAAGGAAAAAACCAAGAGCTCTCGCTTATACGAACTGGTGATACACGACGGGATTCACATTAAAAACAATTGTGAGATTGTTTTCTTTGTTATGAGATTATTAAGGTGTTGAAATATGTGGAAAAGGAAGCACTTGGTTTAAATAGTAATTTCAAGTTAATTTATTACTTCATTTATTTATCACATTCCAAGAATACATAAATCTTCAAATTTGAAGTACTATTAGATTACTTCATTTATTTAGGTCATTTCAATAATACATAAATATTTAGTTTGAAGCAATCTCATTATCATATTGACACTTGTTCTAATATGTATCTAATTTAGAAACAGTAATTATCCATGTACGGTCTCACGTAATCATGGAATTTCACCTTGTTGTTGTAATCTAATCAAGGTCTCACTTAAACTAAATTTCAACAACAAGTGTTTCTTGAATTAGATGTGTATTAATCATATTTAGAACGTTAGTTTCTTACCTTGCGGTCAAGACAATCCTTTAAATCATATTCCTATGTGTTGTACCTTGCACAAAATATAAGATTTCTCCCACTTGTGCAACATCATGTATTAGATAAACAACACGTCACTCGTTTGTTTATGTGATCAATATGTTTGTGTCATAGATATTAGCATAATTAGTAGATATAGAACTACATTGTCTAGTAAGGAAACGTACATGACTGTCCTTAAAAACACAAGTGTCTATAATTGGAAAGTAATTATCTCAAGACATTCTAGAGATAATTTGGGTTACTACCAAGATGACAAAGCTTGTAGCTCCCACTGAATTACAGATCATTACAATAATTCATTATTCCGTAATAACAACACAATGCTCCCACTGGATTTGACAACATTGTAAGTGTTTCATAACCAGTAAAAGCAAATAGTGTGCTATTTACTTTCCTACTCCTTTGAGAAGACCCATTCGTAACAATTACTTAGTTATTAAAAATAGTGTATTCTACTATTTAGATGATGGACTATCCATCAATGCAATTAACTTGAAAATTGGGCATGCAATTTTTTCTTAATATGTCTACCATCCCCACAATGGTATGTAGCATCTTTAAGTGGTCAAAGAACAACAACTAGATAAATTATGCTAGTTTGCCTTTTACCAATTTAGTGGTAATTAGTCTAGCTTCTAATTTAATAAGTCAGAAAATGTGCAAGTTATTTCTTAGAATTTAGACAATTATAATTTTCCTATCATACCTTTTTCATTCATGAAAAAGAATAGACTTAAGTCTCACTCTTTTCTCATAGAAAAAGAATAGGCTTAAGTCTCACTCTTTTCTCATAGAAAGGAGACTAGGTTTATTCTTTTAGTAAAGTTGACTCTAGCCAAAAACCCCTATGGGTGTAGATCAATTTACCAATAAAGAATGTCCCACGTTTACTGTTTAATGTTGCATTAATACATTTAAAAGAATTTACAAAATTCAATTTTAGTATTTTCGATAATACAATCTTTTCAAGAAAATAAAATACCCAAGGAAATATTCATATAACCATTGAATTTTCTTGAAAACTAGGATCCAAATTTTCATAGTTTCACTACATCAGTTGATCTGCTAGTAGTGAAAGTACAAAATATAGTAATCTGTCGAACAATAATCGGCAAACAATTTCCGACTCCTAGATCATTATGGGATTTACATTTGCCAGATAAAATTTGCAAAGTAATCATGTTTCATCCCATCTCATGCCTTAAGTTTCTAGGTCTCACTAACAACTTAATTAAGCCGTCTAATTTAGAAACTGCAAATTCTACATTACTGGTCTCACGCATAATGAAAATTAACCTTCTCATTAAAATCTAGGCAATGTATCACTTACGCTAAATAATAACTTCAAGTGTTTTTATAATTAGATGGCATGGACTTAAATTTTAGGGTATTAATTTTGATGTGTCAATCATGTCACAACAATAAAAATAAACGACAAAAATAATGAACATGCTAATTAAAACAACTATCATGTATATGTTTATCTAAAACTCCCATTGGTTTTTGAGCTAATGGTACCAATGGACCACATACACCAAACAATTTGGTTGCGTAAGTTCTACGATAAATATATACACGAACACACATAGTTCAAAATAAAACAATGCATAATCTAACAATTATATGCATAATTAAGCATGTTAACACAAAACACGTAACAATTACTACATAATAATCATATGATCCATGATCAAACATGCACGTTCATCATGGATCCACATAAACATATTAACAATTAATCATGTTTCCCAAGATACGCATACAATTCCATGTCACATTACAATTATTCATGAATTAACACATAAAAAATTGCATGCAACCTAGGGTTTCTACAATTTTTACAAAACATAATTTTTTTTGGATGAACAGTGTCTGGTGAACAATGTCGGATGAACAGTGTTCGGTGAACAGTAAATTTTTTTTTAGGGTTTCAAAAAATTAAAACCTAGAGACCTTAAAGCATGCAATAATCAATCAAGTATTCAATTTTTATGTGTTTCAGTAATTAATTACACAATATTAACGGCTCTTGATGCCATTGTTGAATTTAAGTACCATAACAATTATATAAATAAATATAAACATCATCAAAGCACATAGCGGAAGCGTAAGAATCAAATACATGTAATTAATTAACTGAATATAAAAGAAACGCGTACCTTTTGATTCTAGCAAGAACAAGAATCAAACTTTCATCTTCTTCAAATCTTTAACAAACGGATTAACGAGATACCCCTTACCTTTTTGTATCTCAATCCAAGAATATCAACTATAATGAGTTGATATCCACGATCTTGTACACACGTACTATAACCGAATTAAAGATTATGCTAGTAATAGAACACAAATTAACCAAAACAATTTTTGCTTAATAAAAAAACTTGGATCGACAATCCCAAAGGGATATGTGGATCAATCTAGACAAAGAAGAAGAAGAACACGACTTTAAGGTTATAGCAAGAGTGCAAGAGTATGAATGAATAACCCTAGCCTTGTATTTATAGAGTGCAAATCTTGGAGAGCAAGTTTTGGCAATGGGTTGGGTTACAAGCCCATGACCGATCGGTTCTAGATATCCCAATGGATTCCGGAACCTTCTTGATCCTCTAATTTCATCTATAGTCATTCCTTTATTCCCTAACGGTCGTTAGTCAATTCCCGTTAATTACTTAACGTCCGTTAGTCGTTATTTTGTGTTCTAATAATTAAATACATAACGATTTATATATTAATTATTATACATTAATTCTTCATACGTAATGTGTGCAATCCCGTGGTCCCGAGTTTGATTCTAGACATACACAACTTAATATTTGTCCATAAAACTAACAAGGTTACCCTCTCAACTGTTAGCTATGGTCTTTGTATAGAAGCAATGATATGGTCACACGCTTAACTTTTGGGACTTTTAGCTTATCCTAGGCTGATGCTAATGGTAAGGTTACCCCCAATCGAATTGAGGAATGTGTTTCCTTTATTAGCTCAACAGAATTGGTGACCGTCGCCCCCAACTTTTTCAAAGTTATGGTTAGCCTGCCAACCGAAAGTTTCATTGTCTTTTGTATGTGTATTTTTTTATTAGTTTTTGTGAGGTATGTTTTTTGTTGTGATTACGGTTGACTTATTAGCAAATTGTGGTTGAGTATAGTCTTGGAGAAAAAACTAATGTTGCAGGGTGTGACCATAACGTTTATGGTTGCCATTAACATTGGCCTTAGTAGAAGCAAATCACTTTTCTGCGAAACATAATGTAGGAATTACGACGCCACTAATTGATAGTTCCGACCAGTGCCTTAGCTGAGTTAGCGGAGACTCTGTACAAAAGTTTGTATGATACCTAAATATAAAGATAAAGATATATTGTAACCATGTAACACTACTTTTTTATAAGTTCTTCGTCACTCCCGACCATTTGAAGATGAGTTTAACAAATATTTTGTTTGTAATTTCATATATCGTTAACATTTTGATGTTGGACGTAAATTTTGATGCCCCAAAATGTGTATAGGCTAAGTATATATATTTTGAGGTCCTGTGCAGTTGTGCATATCGCATACCCTCGAATACGGCTGAGGTTCCAAATAAGTAGTCGTATTGTAATAAAAAAAAAACAAAAATGTAGCTGTAAAATAATACAACCACCCTACTACGATCCTACAACTTAACATTATCAGAACGATCATGAGAAGTACAAAAATCTTTTTAAAGATCTAACAACCAAAACAAGAATCGTTCATCATCCTACTCTATTACCATACAAAACAACATAAAAAGTAAGTGATTGGTTAGAAGTGTTCTAACACTACATTATGTAATATCTTATTTGTATGTTCAATAATCATCTTGTTATAAGAATCTAGTTCCATTGCATAGTGGTAGTCCCCTACGCCTTATGTTATATTTGCCTTCGAAGTTCATATAAATGGTAGGAACTATAGAGAAATAATATATCAATTCGCTCAAAGACTTTAGCTTTTTTGTGGTCATAAATTGGACCATTCTTTTGACAATCATCCAAAAAGTTTATGCTATCGCCTACTTAACATTTAGATTAATTACATCCACCCTTTAATAAAAGCAAGTACTATAATTTGTGAAACGAACATAAAAAGAACATTTAATTGTTTTCGAAAATATAAAACTACATCGAACTTTCTTGTTATCTAGTGAAAAATATCCTTGAGGTTGGTGGAGTCAGACTTTTTGTAAGTGGGTCAAAACCGCAATAAACTTCCACTATGATTATAGCAGGAACTGCTTATATATCATTTGAAAGTAAATAATTGCATATTTCAGAAAAATTAACGTCCATTGAACCTAAATAAACACGCTCGACTTTATGTAAATCTGCCCCACCGATGTGGGAATTAGAAATCGGAAATGGGGCATGTTATACATACCCTCCCTATAGGCTATATGTACAAATCGCGAAGCACATGATACAACCGTTCGAAGCTTGCAATTATTGGATACCCTCCTTATAAGGGGGTCCTTATAAACTGCCCCATCGAAAATAGTAAAATGATAAGTTCATGTCTTTAACACTGAAAATTGACAAATATGAGAGAACCCTATTGCGAACGTGGCATTGAGCCCACACTCTTGTAGTTTATTGATCGGCTCGTAACTACTAATGCCCCACTAGATTCCATGGTCCAAGCGAGTCTTATTTTAGGTATTGATGGTTGTCAAACTTTAAGGGCACTTTGGATGGTAATGCATAAATGTATTTTAAGGGAGTAAATCGAGTTATTTTTGGGCTGATCTATTCGGATTCAGGGGTTAACGGGTTAGTATAACTTCTATCCAAACACGATACGTTTATTAATTGTGTCAAAAAACTCAACAATAACCGATACCTGCATAACACGTACAACCTGTTTAAACAGTTTAAGTAAATAGGTCAAGCGGTGAAGAAAGTTAGTTCTTTGTCAGTTCAACAAATTTAAATCCAAAAATGATATACGTAACATACAAATAACTACACAACAATTTCAAATATATGAATTTTAATTGTAATTTATTATATTATTAAATACATAAAAAAATGCATTTAATCCAAATCCAATATAAAATCAAAGTTATCTAGTTTTTAGAGGCTTATATACTTAAATGGGTTCACGGGTTGACCTCTTCCATACTTATGCAATCCAAACACGACTCGTTTAATAAAAGGGTTAGACGGGTTGATTTGTTTTTTTAACAAAACATGTTGATCCTCAACCCAAATATGTTTAACTTCATGTCGGGTTCGTGTTGAATCATATAGTGTTGAGAATGGCCACCCTTGCTTAAAACCAATTAAAAATTGAATTTCAATTGGACATTGAAAGACAAAATATAGGTTCCAATGGACTACTGTTTAAGATAGACGAGTAAATGGCACCGTTAGTCTCTGTAGTTTTGCCAGATTTCATGTTTAGTCCTCACTATGGAGAAATCACTATAGACCTCCTTAACATTTGAATTTTTGCACACTGCTGGTTCAAAATCCTAATGAACGTTATATGAGCTCGTTATCACTAAGCATGTGCTGGACACACAAGGGTAAGTTGGTTTTATCGTTTATTGTCCTTTCATTAATTTCTTTCGACTTTGTATAACCAAATGCAAACACCCACAAACAGACACACACACCATCATTTCACTTTCACTTTACCAAATTCACAAACCTAAAAATAAGAACCCTAAATGGTGGATTGTTGGTGTGGCAAACAATTTGCATTTCGTACATCTTGGACTAACCAAAATCCTAGTCGTAGATTCTATTATTGTCCAGATCAGCTATTGCAAGACTAGTTAATATAATTCCTGGTCTACTAAGATTAAGAAACGTCTTGGAAGCTATAATTGAAGCCATAAGACTTGAGTTCGTGAAAGTGAAACATATATTATCTTTAGTTGAGTTTTCTTTGTAATTTATGTGTATTTCAACTTGTGAATGAACCTAGTTTGTTATCACGGAGAATGATGTTTAGATGACTTTTTTGGGTAAAAATGATAGTCGACCAAGTATTTATAAATGAATGGTGGTGTTTAGTGTTACTGAAAGCTTAGTTATTAAATGCTACTTTGTGTTCAGTTTTTTCATTACACATCTAACATTAATTCTTGTCAATAATTAAGTTGATAAACATATATATGAAGTTAATACTAATAACCATGAAATATGAAATAATTGCCATAAATTGCATACTATCATTGCAACAAGAAGCAATAACATGAAAATTGCGTGGCTTTCATCTTATATACTAAAAGATTGAGTAGTCTTTTAAATGTAAAGTGGTCATGATTAATGTGGGAGGCTTCATGTGTAAGTACATTGGTTTAATGTTCATGCTTAAGGGTAAGTACAATATATACACGACTTCATCATTATTATGGAATACCCCGATTTCATCATTATTATGGAATACAAATGATACAGCTTTGCAGCTTTGGCAATGGAAAGCCTCACAGTTAAGTTCTTATTGCCTGCATTTAGTTCCAACCTTTGATTCGAATGTAATTCATGACTACACTTAATGCAGTTATTCAACCATATTAATTGTTTAACTCTTTCAACTTCTTATTATAAGTATAAATAGCACAATCGAAAGCTCACAGTGGCTCCTTCCACCACCACAGCCAACGGAACCGCTGCCAACATCAACTGTTTCCACCGCCGACACCACCGAATTTTAATTTAAGAGGTGGTGTTTCGAGCTTGGGTGGTTTCGTTGTTGTTTGTGGTTCCGATGCTAACCATGAACCCGTTCACTATACTAGACTCAACAACAAACCACTATAACAAATCCCATTGCCACAATCCACAACTACAAATCCATCCCCATCTCATAGTAATCCCATCTCCACAGCTTGATTTAATATCCGGAAAAAAAAAAAAAAAAACATAACAAGTCTGTCGAACCTACTAGAGACCGAACACAATCTATTTCTATTTCCATCACAATCATAACCCAACAAAGAAAGAAAAATCGAAATAGATAAGATATGTTATTTTTCTTTCTTTGTGTTTGTGATCTAGCAGCCAATCCAAATCGTAGATTGTGTTTGGTTATGATTGTTGATGGAAACTGTGATGGAGATGATGTGTTACAGATTGGATTTGGTTTCATGTTTGTGTTGTTCAAATCGCTGAGTTTGCGATTGAGATGATGTTAAGATGATGATGGAGTTTGATTCGGTTATAAACTGAGAATGATACATTTTGAAGATGATGAATGGATGTGAGATAAGTATGATGAAGGAGAAAGGATATGATAGATGAAAGGGGGCGGAATAAACCAGACTACTGCACTACTCGAAATCAAAAGAAACTTACCCGAGACCTTATTTCAGATCTTGAAGCCAATAACCTTAACAACTCTTCAACGTCTCTTGATATTTAAAAGGCGATTAGGTGATTTAAAAGGTGTGGCCAGTTTCGTTTGTTTAACTGAAAGAAAGAAACCAAAGAAGCATTGAAGGAAAGGAGATTCGTTTAGTATTTATCTTGGAAAACATTGGTTGCTAACTTTTGTATAATAGAGAGTAAAAAGAATGGTGATTTGTCTTTGGTGTTCGGTTATACCAAGCAGAAAGAAAGAAAGAAACAATTTATCTTTTGGTTTAAGCATTTGGTACGTTTTTAATGCCATTGACTCTGTATTGTTAATAAAGGAAAAGAATTAAAAGAAATGTATTGCAATCTTTTAAATAATGTTATATTTTAATGGCATTTAAGGTGTTTCCATAACCACAATTATTAAATGTAACACCCCCTAAATTATGAGTTAACAGCGGAAGACTAATCGTAGTCTTACGGGGAGGATCATAGTCATAATCATAGAAAACGGCTCAAAAGAGGCATTTTGAAAGTTATTGTCATTCAAATAATATTTG
Organism: Artemisia tridentata subsp. tridentata; assembly: GCA_021014915.2. NCBI lineage: Eukaryota > Viridiplantae > Streptophyta > Magnoliopsida > Asterales > Asteraceae > Artemisia > Artemisia tridentata. The sequence goes on along the minus strand of CP139509.1, from coordinate 354,655,500 downwards.
AGATACAAAAGTGAAATGTCAGAGTTGTGAAATCCCATAAAAGGGTGTAGTAGTTTGAAATGAATGACATGATTTATTTTACACCCACAAAACCATCAGTTAGTGCGCACTCCGTGCCTTGAGATGCTCCGCTAATTACCTGAGATAAACATGCTTAAAAGTGTCAACACAAAGGTTGGTGAGTTCATAGAGTTTATAAGTAAACAGTTGATTTCAATAGTTTCGAGTGTGAGGTGATAATTGTAATAAATACCAATATTGATGAAATAAGTAGTGAGTTACGTTGTGTGAAAACCATAAGTAAATTGTATGTAAATCAGTTAAACACAAGTGTAGGATTGCATGTGAATTACAATCATAATTTGAAATAGTGATATTGGAGTTGTATATATATTGCCCTAAGTCTCATGACACACAAACGTTAACAGAGTACCGGGATTCGGTGGGGAACACACCAAATTAATGGAGTGAGTTATGGTCCTCGGGTAATAGGAGATTTCCATCTTCCTATTTCATTCAAATATATTGCGACTAATCCGACTAGTAACTAAGGCTATCCGTCAAGTATTAGTGGAATAGGCAGTCAGCCTCCAACAGATCTGTTCAATATATTCGCGTTCACTCGCAAGTGATTAATGGTTCACGATATGAGGGGCTTTTGGCAATAAAGTAACTTAGGCAATATCGATCAGGTGTAGCATACATAAAATACTTGTGTTCTATTTGTAGCATATATCTCGCTAGGAGATAGAAAAATGTATAAAAGTGGGTGTATGAATTCATGATAATTCGTAAAAGTGTAGAGTACTTGTGTAAGTGAAAACAAGAATTATGTTTCAATAAACCAATAGAGTATGTCATCATTTGAGTACAATGTTTAAGGTAAACGAGTAAATTTGTAAGTAGAACGAGCATGTATCTCCTCAAAGAGTTCAAAATAAGTGAAAGAAGGGGCTATGACTCACCTTGTGTGTAACTGGCAAGGTGAAATGTGAGTTCAAGTGAATTACGGGAACGACTCCAACACACGACCTGAATAATAGTGAAGTCTGAGAATTTGACTTAATACGAATAACAGGTGTGAAAATGAGTAACGGGTAACGATCTGATTGGTGATGTGAGTGTGTGATATGCTTAAAATGCTTAAAGTTAAAAAATAATATTATATATAATATTATCTTGTTTTTATGTCATTTAATCCATAAATATCGTTTCCTCGAAAGTGGTGGAACGAAACGTTAAGTTAAATCGTTAAAATTCGTTATATATAAATATAACGTAACGTGTTTAAATATATTTGAACAAATAGTAAATATGCATGTGATTGTGTGAAAAAGTGTAAAATAGGAAATAGAAATGAAAATGATATAAAGTTACTGTTTGGTCCTTGTACTTATACAATTTTTACACTTTTTACCCTAACGGAGTTAGTTTTGCACCGTTAGTCCTTGGTTACATTTTTAGTCCTAAAAGTTCCAAAATGACATTTCAAGCTTTCTGTTTACTGGATGTTCATTTTCTACCCTTAATTTACTGATTTGGCAGTTTTGGGATATAATTATATAAAACTTACACTTTTAACCCGCATAGTGAAATACTTTGCAAACTTACACTTTTAAAATGGATTTCGATACGTATTAAAATGAGCATGTGAGTGTCGAGTGATGAGGTAAATCGATTCTTAGCCATCTCTTGATATCGAAGGTCACATGCGTAACGAAAAAAAAATGTGAAATATGCATAAGAAGTAAATATACGATCGAGTAAATTATAAACCATGAACGAAATGATAAAAACCATAGAAAAGGATGGAAAATAAGTTAAAAGGGCTTACCACACCTTAAATGTGGTGAGAAATCGCTTAAATGGACTAGAAATATATGGTTTATGCATGAACTTGATAGAACTCTCAACAAAGAATCGAGATTAGCACTTGTTTGTTTGGAAAAAATAGTTCGAGTGACTAGAAAAGTGGTTCTTATGCCTCGATTGAACTTCACTGGAGAAGAATACTTAGAGAATATTGTTTGAGTGTGAATCGGAGAAATATGTGAATGAGTTATATGTACAAATGCATGCATGTATATATGTGTCGACATATATAAATTTTAGGGGCAAGTTGAGATGACAAGGGGACATTATTCGATTGTGGCAGGGGGATAAGATCTTAGGGAATAATAACTAGATAGGAAATGAGTATGTATCAAGTGGGTTGTGTTTGTGTTTCGGTTAGATGTCAAGTAGTGTATATATGTGTGTTGACATATATATAAAATGTTCAAAATGACATTTTAACGTGTTATATTGAGTGAGAAGGTGAGAAACATGCTTGGGAACTTATATTTGATCATAGAAAAATAATCGAGCTAGGTGAAAATAAGTTGGGATCGATTTGGATAAATATAGGTGAAAATGGAATAAGTTTGTACAAGGGTCGAATGTGATAAGCTTTGGGTCTCGTTTATGTAACAAACGTTCGAAAGAGAGTGTGAGACTTCGACATCATGATTCTTGGGTGTATAGAGATTCGAGAGGTGTAAAAACTTGGATTTGTTGTGTGTCGAATTCAAAAGAAAACGAGGCCAAGTGAGTGAGAGTGAACCGAGTGATATAAGTGAATTAAATAAACTTGGGTTGGATTTGTGTTGGGCTAGGAATAGTGTTGGGCTGGAATTATTAGTTAAGGATCCGTTTGATGTTAAATGGTGAAATGAATTATCGTGGTGCGCGTGTGATCTCGTTCCAATGCGTTTGTGAATTATGTAATGTAATAACAAAATTTTTAAATTTTGCCCATAAAAATGGTTAACTGAACAGTAATCGTAATTTAGTACTTGATTAACGTTTACAAATTACTGGGGAATTTTTACAGATTGCTACAGTACCCACCCGTCAAACAGAATTCCGTCCCAGAATTAAAGTCTAAAGTAGTTGTTAAGGTTGTCTATGGAAATAAGTGTGGGTATTTGTCGCGAATTTTTTATCTCACACTCCGAGGTGAAATCAGGAAATCTTTTAATGCGTTGATGGGTGAGCAAAAATGTTCTGACTATTATTAGGATTTAACCGATGTGAAGTCATGGAAAAAGATCATCTAAGAATTTCTACTCAGTATTCAAGAGAACGTGACTTCGCTTGATCACTCTCACTAGAAGAAGCAATTTGAATGTCTTGCCACCTAGTGGATCCAACGGCTATGAATAGTAGTTTCCAACGGCTATGAACAGTGAATTCCAACGGCTATTTTCCATTTTATAAATACCCCATTTTAATTTTCAGTCTTCCACCACCCATATTTCTCTCATTAATTCTTTCAAAGTGCCGCATCTTGTTACCATTCTTGCGATTGTGTATGTTGTTGTCGCTTCCATCTACTTGGCCTACGTTCCGGATGAAGACTATTAATTTTTGGTCGGGGTTTTAGTGATTCTCGTACCACTCGTGGTTCTAGCTATCGGCGTGGATAAGATATGGGGGTAATAGTATTGCGTTAGGATTGTTAAAATAAGTCTTTGTTGTGTTTCCATGTAATCTTTAATGAATGTGTAATAAGACTTGTTTGTTTTTATGCATAAGACCATGTCTTTAGTTACCGCGTTAATGATTTGTTTGTATTTATCGTACAAAATACTCAAGGAGTTACATCCCGTCGTGGTTCTCGCTCTCGTAGGTGTAGTGGTGTTTTTCATTGGCTTGGCGGGTCATCAAATTGGCGATTTTATACCTTACTTAGTGATCTTTGTAACATTAGCACTACCGATGCTAATTTTATTGTTATGTATTAATATTCGCGGATTCTAATAAAATTTACGTTATTTGTGATTTCCATATATTTTTATGAATTCTTGTGATTCTCGAGTTCGTACGCATGTTGAATTTCTTTCATTGGGATGATGGGTAATAGGTGTAGATATCTATAGAGTGTTGTCAAGAGGGATGTTTATGAATAGTTTGTATCGTCACAAGGCTTTGCTTTTGAATGAAGATTGTTTCAGGAAATTTGAAAAGATGACTGTTTCATTCATGACATGATTCTTCCCAAATTAGACATAGGTGATCAGGCTATGTATAATTGAGGACAAATGATGTGATGCTCGGCTCAGTCAAAGTAGTATTATGTTTCTCAAGAGTTTTAGATGGTGTTCAACGTGTTGCTTTAGTAAAATGGCAACCTAAATAATTTTTCAAGGTAACAAGAAAAATTGGTTCGCATGACGGTGATGGATTAGAAATTTCTGGGGTGGTAACAGGATAGCTCTGAAATGGATCCTAGTGTTTGTGAGAGAACCTTATAGAATGGTAATAGTCTATTGTTCGGTCAGAAATGATATTAACCAGATTCCTAATAGGATAGCAGTGTATTGTTACGAAATGGTTATGAATAGGGTAAATAGAATCGAAAATATAATAGGTGTAGGTTGTGATTATCATGGAAATAGTACAAGATAGAGATCTCATAAGATAGAAAGGTAGTTGTTACACTTAGGTTACTCCATCGTACCTAAGGTAAAGTACAAAAGGAAATACAACCCTAGAAGGCTTGAATTATGGTTTATTTATTACAGTAGAAACTTCTTCTTCTGTTTAAACATTGTTGTTGTCCTTTGACGTTGTTGAGGTTCTAACGAGCTTCCATTCTCTTCCACTGGCCTTGTTGTTCTAATTGGTATTCTGGGTTGGGCACTGATTCTTGTAGTGTCCTTTTCCACCACATCCGTAGCATACTACGGCTACTGGCTGCGTATTAGCGCCTATGAATTTGCAGTCTCCTGTTTTGTGGCCCGTTTTCTAGCATTTCCTGCACTTAGCAATGCAAAGTCCCAGTGTGATGCATCTTGCATCGTTTGCATAGAGGTTGTTTCCCACGATAACCATTTCCTTCAACAGGTATGGCAATGTAGTCTTTGCCAGCTATATTCCTGCCTGCGATCTTGTTGGTGGTGGTAGTTGTTGCGATCTTGCAGATGATTGCGGTTACGGTTGTTGTTGTTGTGGTACCTGCAGTTGTTGAGAGTAGTGGTTTCTCTCCCATCCAGTTTTCGCTTATGATAATTTCTCTTGGGTGTAGTACCCCGTTTAACTTCTTGGTCCAGAAATCCCTGGGTAAGGGTGATGGTAGGTTCAGTCACCCATTCTGTACCTTTAAGGTGAGTTGGTTCGCAACCCGTGAAACTCTCATAGGTACACTTACAAGACGCAACCGTCTCCCTTTCTCCCGTTGCTCTATTGTTGCTACTCGGACGAGCTACTGAAGTCGCTTGGGTTTCGAGTACTGCAGCAACGATGTTGGTTACCAATTTTCGGATAGCTTCAGGAGTCATAGTTGGGGTTGGTGTCGGTGTGGTATTTTCCTTTCTCATGCTGGCCATCTTCTATTAATATCACAAGAAACATGGATTTAGAATTCACATAATGACCGTGTTAGAATAAATTGAGTAATAGGGTGATTGTATACGAGTCCTAACGATCTTATCACCATGTGAAATCACAACCAACTGAGAAATCATAAAATCACGACATGTTTGGGTACTATCGTAAATAAAGGATCAACTCTTGGTATAGGATTGATAAGGAACAAAGTGATTCATCATCTACAAAAGCTGAAGTTCAACAACTTTCTCTTCATTCATCAAGTTTTCTTCTGAAATTTTTCTTTAAAAATCTGTGGTTATAGCCCAGTTATGACATGTATAAGGAACCATAACAATCATAGGTAACATCACGGCATATCTAGATACAATCACTACACACATGAATATAAGGAAACAACCATAACTCCGCATCAATATATAGCAAATCCATAACAAACAACATAACATTAATAACTTGATCAATTGTTTTACAAAACAAACGATACAAGGTCTTTTATTAATGCCCCATGCGGCAGGTTAAGATGCCTCAAAACTACAACTGATGTGATGTATGTCTAACTACTGGAATGTCTCGTCCATGGTCCCTGTGAGCTCTGAAATCTGATTCAGGAGTCTTTGTATGTCAGTCTGATGCTGGACCTGTATGTCCTTCACAAGGTTCTTTAATGTATCGGCTCTGCGGCGCGTTTGTAGAACTTCCTCAATCTGCCTCTGTTCCTCCCATTGTAAAACTATCATGTGGGAGCGTGTCTTGAACATCTCTGACTGAAACCTCGTCAGTCCGTCCTGAAGGTTCATCCTATCGGATAAGAGGTCATGTAGGGTGCCGTTGACCGTCTCGGGGCGGTCGAGCGGTGTTCTGTCAACGATGTTCAGGAGTGTATCGATCTTCTCCTCATGACACTCCAGTCACGTCATGATGGTGGAAGGAGTAGGTGTGCGGGCAACTGCTGTCCTGAAGCTCTCTCCAGTCTTGAAGACTCGGGCTGGAGGAGTGAAAACAGGTGGGAAATAGTAATGATGAAGAAGACCTGAGAGGGTAAATCCTCCTCAGGAGTCGGCTCCCATTGCTGAGGTTCAAACAGGTATGATTGGATGAGTAAATTAAATGAGTAGTCGGGTCTAACCGACGGTGGAGGGGATGATGATAGTAGTAGTGGTAAGGTATGCTCAGGAGATAATGGTGGTGTCATCTTGATCATATCCAATGGTGTTGTAGGGGATAGAGGTGGTGATGGTGGTATAATCGGAACTACGGGTAATCGTACTCTCTTGTGAGATGTATGCATACGGATAGGGCCATTCGGATGGCTCCGGAATGTTGTCATGAATGGTTCGGGCTCATAGGGTGCTAAAATCCTGACTCGTCTGCGCCGGGCTACCGATGCAGGTGGGGGTGGTGGAGTTGGTAATGGAGTTTCCGAATCAGCAGCAGGCAGTCACTGCTGAGTCTGCATTTACTAATCATCTGTAAGTGGAGTGTAAGTGAGAGAAACTGGACGGTTCTTCGGGTGAGGTGATGAAATATATGTCCGTCTGGCTAGTACGTACGGGTCTTCTAATATGGGTGAGTCTGGGTTACCTAGTGCAACAGGTGTCATAGGTGGGGTGTTCGACACTGTAGCAGTCGATGTGCTAGGAGCTATGGGTGAGGTGATAGATGGTAAGGTATCCTCGGACTTCATGTCCGATGATGAGGTGCTAAGGTGTGATACTGTAGGCATGGTACTATAGTAACCGGAAAGTAGTAAATGTAAGTAATTAATAACATCAAATATGTGAAAGTAAAATGTGAAATAATTTTGATAGGTAATGTATTGAGCACGGTGTTATGCAGGCACGGAGGGCGTAAAGTGGTATGGTGTAAAATGATCCATTTGAAAGTGTAGTTATAGTCCAATGTTTGAAAACATTTGGTTCTTTATAACCATAGCTCTGATGCCAATCTGTAACACTACCTAAATTATGAGTTAACAGCGGAAGATTAATCGGGGTATTACGGGGAGGATCATAGTCATAATCTTAGAAAACGGCTCAAATGAGGCGTTTTGAAATTTATTGTCATTCAAATAATATTTGAGATACACAAGTGAAATATCAGAGTTGTGAAATCCCATAAAAGGGTGTAGTAGTTTGAAATGAATGACATGATTTATTTTACACCACAAAACCATCAGTTAGTGCCCACTCCGTGCCTTGAGATGCTCCGCTAATTACCTGAGATAAACATGCTTAAAAGTGTCAATACAAAGGTTGGTGAGTTCATAGATTTTATAAGTAAATAGTTGATTTCAATAGTTTCGAGTGTGAGGTGATAATTGTAATAAATACCAATATTGATGAAATAAGTAGTGAGTTACGTTGGGTGAAAACCATAAGTAAATTGTATGTAAATCAGTTAAACACAAGTGTAGGATTGCATGTGAATTACAATCATAATTTGAAATAGTGATATTGCAGTTGTATATATATTGCCCCAAGTCTCATGACACGCAAATATTAACAGAGTACCGGGATTCAGTGGGGAACACTCCAAATTAATGGAGTGAGTTATGGCCCTCGGGTAATAGGAGATTGCCATCTTCCTATTTCATTCAAATATAATGCATTGCGACTAATCCGACTAGCAACTAAGGCTATCCGTCAAGTATTAGTGAAATAGGCAGTCAGCTTCCAACAGATCTGTTCACTATATTCGCGTTCACTCGCAAGTGATTAATGGTTTAGGATATGAGGGGCTTTTGGCAATAAAGTAACTTAGGCAATATCAATCAGGTGTAGCATACATAAAATACTTGTGTTCTATTTGTAGCATATATCTCGCTAGGAGATAGAAAAATGTATAAAAGTGGGTGTATGAATTCATGATAATTCGTAAAAGTGTAGAGTACTTGTGTAAGTGAAAACAAGAATTATGTTTCAATAAACCAATAGAGTGTGTCATCATTTGAGTACAATGTTTAAGGTAAATGAGTAAATTTGTAAGTAGAACGAGCATGTATCTCCCCCAAAGAGTTCAAAATAAGTGAAAGGGGCTATGACTCACCTTGTGTGTAACTAGGAAGGTGAAATGTGAGTTCAAGTGAATTACGGAAACGACTCCAATACACGACCTGAATAATAGTGAAGTCTGAGAATTTGACTTAGTAGGAATAACGAGTGTGAAAATGAGTAACGGGTAACGATCTGATTGGTGATGTGAGTGTGCGATATGCTTAAAATGCTTAAAGTTCAAAAATAATATTAAATATAATATTATCTTGTTTTTATGTCATTTAATCCATAGATATCGTTTCCTCGAAAGTGGTGGAACGAAACGTTAAGTTAAATCGTTAAAATTCGTTATATATAAATATAACGTAACATGTTTAAATATATTTGAACAAATGGTAAATATGCATGTGATTGTTTGAAAAAGTGTAAAATAGGAAATAGAAATGAAAATGGTATAAAGTTAATGTTTGGTCCTTGTACTTATACAATTTTTACACTTTTTACCCTAACGGAGTTAGTTTTGCACCGTTAGTCCTTGGTTACATTTTTAGTCCAAAAAGTTCCAAAATGACATTTCAAGCTTTCTGTTTACTGGATGTTCATTTTCTACCCTTAATTTACTGATTTGGCAGTTCTGGGATATAATTATATAAAACCTACACTTTTAACCCGCATAGTGAAATACTTTGCAAACTTAGTCCGAAAATCACAAAAAAGTGTGAAAATTTTATTATCCTTATAAAGCTTATTCAAGTCATTATCAACTGCTTATTAGCCAAAGTGCTTATTTTTAAGCTTAATGGGCTTTAACGATAGAAAACCAAAGCCCATTAAAGATTTGTGATCCGAGGGGTTTTAAGGAAAGTTGGGCCTGGTTTTGGGCTTATTTTAGAAACTTAAAAAGATTACCAAACTGCTTATTCAACCAGCTTATAACGATTGCATAAAATGTGCTTATTGGGCTACAAAGCCCAATCGTTAAAATGAATATATAATAGAGCAGTTCGAGTAGCGATAGAATGAGGTTTTAAAAACGGGTTATATGAGCGTAAAATGGAAGCTTATCTCGACAGCTTATTTGTTGAATATATGAAGAATCAAGGTGTGTAATAAAATTAATAGGTTGTGTGCATGTATTCGATTTTATTGAGTCATTTCTATCGACCAAAGTGAGTTGGTCCGAACATGAAATATAAATTTTAAATGTGTTATAGTATTATACGATACAATATATGTTTAAAATGGGTTTCGATATGTATTAAAATGAGCATGTGATTGTCGAGTGATGATGTAAATTGATTCTCATCCATCTCTTGATATCGAAGGTCACATGTGTAACGAATAATAAATATAAAAAATGTGAAATATGCATAAGAAGTAAATATACGATCGAGTAAATTATAAACCATGCACGAAATGATAAAAACCATAGAAAAGGATGGAAAATGAGTTGAAAGGGCTTACCACAACGTAAAGGTGGTGAGAACTCGTTTAAATGGACTTGAAATATATGGTTTATGCACGAACTTGATAGAACTCTCACCAAAGAATCGAGATTAGCACTTGTTTGTTTGGAAAAAATAGTTCGAGTGACTAGAAAAGTGGTTCTTATGCCTCGATTGAACTTCACAGGATAAGAATACTTAGAGAATATTGTTTGAGTGTGAATGGGAGAAATATGTGAATGAGTTATATGTACAAATGCATGCATGTATATATGTGTCGACATATATAAATTTTAGGGGCAAGTTGAGATGACAAGGGGACATTATTCGACTGTGGCAGGGGGATAAGATCTTAGGGAATAAGAACTAGATAGGAAATGAGTATGTATCAAGTGGGTTGTGTTTGTGTTTCGGTTAGATGTCAAGTAGTGTATATATGTGTGTCGACATATATATAAAAGGTTCAAAACGATATTTTAACGTGTCATATTGAGTGAGAAGGTGAGAAACAAGCTTGGGAACTTATATTTGATCATAGAAAAATAATCGAGCTAGGTGAAAATAAGTTGGGATCGATTTGGATAAATATGGGTGAAAATGGAATAAGTTTGTACAAGGGTCGAAGGTGATAAGCTTTGGGTCTCGTTTATGTAACAAACGTTCGAAAGAGAGTGTGAGACTTCGACATCATGATTCTTGGGTGTATAGAGATTCGAGAGGTGTAAAAACTTGGATGTGTTGTGTGTCGAATTCAAAAGAAAATGAGGTGAAGTGAGTGAGAGTAAACCGAGTGATATAAGTGAATTAAATAAACTTGGGTTGGATTTGTGTTGGGCTAGGAATAGTGTTGGGCTGGAATTATTAGTTAAGGATCCGTTTGGTGTTAAATGGTGAAATGAATTATCGTGATGCGCGTGTGATCTCGTTCCAATGCGTTTGTGAACTATGTAATGTAATAACAAAATTTTTAAATTTTGCCCATAAAAATTGTTAACTAAACAATAATGGTAATTTAGTACTTGATTAACGTTTACAAATTACTGGGGAATTTTATAGATTGCTACATTTAAGGCTTCTATACATAAATGTTTGGAGTAACGTAAATCTGTAAATAGATATGTCAAATTATTGGTGAATTAGACACATGTTTAGGCATGTTTTTTTAAAGTCTTTATATCACTATTGAAAATAAAAAAGTGTATTGGTGTTTTAAATTATTTGGTGGTTAAGCTTAATGGTGTCCAAAACCAACAATAAACATCAAATCCAATTCTCAAAACAACCAACAACTTCAATCTATCCTAAACTTTTCACCATCTCCGAATCACAACAACACACAAAATGAAATTATACAATATCTCATATTGCTTCAAACTTTGTTTCCAATCTTTTAAAATAATTTTTTTCTTTGAAGGCTAATCATCATTTATCACTAACGAATGGTGCAAGAGTGTAGGGAAGAGACCATTCCATTATATATATATATATATATATATATATATATATATATATATATATATATATATATATTGGTTCTTGAAAAAAATCCACTTTGGTGAAAAAGTGAGAAAATAGTGCAAATCACCCTCTCCTTCCCCTCCCTTTTTTCACACCAAACTACAGGGACCTTATTGTATTTTCCTTCATTCTTTAAGGGAGGTTTTGTACATTCGCACCCTACCCCCCCCCCTCCCGGGTAAAAAAAAAATCCCGCCAAAAAAAAAAATTTTTTGGGGGGCCAAAAATATATTTTTTTTTCCAGGCCAAAAATTTTCCCGCCAAAATTTTATAAATATGATGCACCTTTTTTTTTAGTGCATCACAGTTATAAAATTTAGTTATAACTATGATGCACCAAATTTTATTACTGTGATGCACCAAAATAAAAATGTGTTTTTTGGGGTTCAATTTTTTTTTCCAGGCCAAAATTTTTCCTGCCAAAATTTTATAACTATGATGCACCTTTTTATTTTGGTGCGTCACAGTTATAAATTTTATAACTGTGACGCACCAAAATAAAAAGGTGCATCACAGTTATAAAATTTTGGCGGGAAAATTTTTGGCCTGGAAAAAAAAAATTGGCCCAAAAGAAAAAAAATTTTTTGGCAGATTTTTTTCCCCCCGGGGGGGTGGGGGTGGGTGTGGGGGGGGGGGTAGGGTGGGGTGCGAATATACAAAACCTCCCTTAAAGAATGAAGAAAAATACAATAAGGTCCCTGTAGTTTGGTGCGAAAAAAGGGAGGGGAAGGAGAGGGTGATTTGCACTATTTTCTCACTTTTCCATCAAAGTGGCTTTTTTCCTAGAACCAATATATATATATATATATATATTATATATATATATATATATATATATATATATATATATATATATATATAGGTTTAGGTTAAAATAAAAAGTGTCTTATAATAAAACGTGTTGGAAGCCACCAGGTGCTGCCACGTGTCCCCTCTCCACCCCCTCTTTTTTTATAACTATCGGGGGTATTATTGTCATTTTAACCTCAGGGAGGGGAGAACTAATTTGTGCTGCCACGGTCTCCTCTTATAGACTAAATTAATTTTTGATTTTGAATGTCGAGATGTTGCTTCTGAAATACTCTACATAGTACTACCTTTTTTTACCAATGAAACATTTCATTAGTAATTCATCAATGCAAGAAAAGATTAGTAAAAATGATTGAAATATTACATCATTTTTCTATCAACATGTAATGATTAAAAGAAAATCATTGTTGATTCACTATTTGAATATGATTCGAAATAGAACACTAGCAAATTATTTATGATTGAAGTTTAGTATTGGGCAGCAAAATAAAAGAACCTACCCGAGACCTTTTAGATTAAGATCTTGAAGCCATGAAACAAGTCTTTATTTTTACTTCAGATTTGAAACCGTTTACAGAAGACAAAATCAAACGGGCCTGAGATTGTTAGTGTTTTTGAAGATGGGTGGTTTCCTTTTAATATAAGTGATAAAATGATGGCCAATATTTTTAGGGTATGAGAAACTAGAGAGAGACGGGAAGAGATATTATTTTGGCTGGATAGTTACAAATTACTTATTTGAAGTTGAAGTTGAAAACATTATGCAATAAACAATTAGATACAGCCCGTGTGCAACGCACGAGTTTGAATGCCTCGGTTCTTTTAAGTTGTGTGATACCATCACAGCTTAGATATATGATGATGAAAATAAGTGCCGAAGATTACACTATGAACACTTATATACAGCCCATGTGCAACGCACGGGTCTTCATTACTAGTAGAGTAGATAAGTTTAACGTCCCACATACATATATACATAAGTCCTAAACAAGTTCAAATACTAAATAAATATGTCTTAAACACCAAAGTAACAACTTAAGAAATATTCAAATTCCTGGTTTTCTTGATCAAGGATCTATTCCATTTTGGTGATGTTGGTGAAACAGTAACTTGACTTGCACCATTTGGATACCTTTAACTTGCACTAGCATTAGATACTTTACTTGCATCAGGAACATTGCTTTGACCTGCATTAAAAACACTACTTTGACTTGCACCAACAACATTAGACAATTGACTTGCAACACCATCTGATCTCTGACTAGCCCTACCACTGGAACACTGACCTCTGACTTCAAACCTGTGACCTATGACTTCCAACCTCTGACCTCTGACCTCTGACTTGTCAGTTTTGTCGACATAATTTAGTAGTTGTGTGTTAGGATCGAACTCGAGATCACGGAATTGCAAACTTTACGTATGAGAATCGATGTTAAATAATTAATATATAAATAGTTATATTTAATTATTAAATCACAAATAAAGTAACTAATACATGAGGGACTTATTAGTACGAAAACCAAACCCTTGGGGTGTTGGTTGTGACTGGTCGTACAAAGGAAAAGAGAGGGGGTCTAAGTGTCGTTTTGTGGAAACTTAAGGAGGTGATAGCTTAACTTGTTGGACAAGTTGAAAGGCTATATAAACACCCCTTAATTCATATATTTGGTGTACATAATATATCAATCCACACGACTGATAATATACCCTAAATATCTCTACACATGCATTGTCCCACACATAAACTATAATCACAAATAAAGCATGTGTTTCATTAGCATGCACATATATATTTATATATATATTACGATCATGCATGGTATGTGAATTCCATGCGCATGCATGAAAATCAAAGACCATGCAAACTGGTTACTTTTATTTATTGCGATGTGGTTTCGATCGTGTATAATCAAGAACATCAAACCCTAGTTGTTGTGATGTTTTATTTGTGATTCAAGAACTAGCATTCATATCGAATCGCTAATAGTACGTGTGTACAAGAACGTGGTATTAACTCATTGCAGTTAATATCTTGGATTGAATTACAAAATGGTAAGGGGTTATTCGTTAATCCACTTATAAACCCTAATTAGGGTTCTTGATCTCCATTGAAAAATACTTGAAGTTAATTCTTATTTAGTAGAATCAAAGGTACGTTTACTTTATTATTCGGTTAACTAATTATGTGTTAAATGGATCCTACGCTTCCGCATATTTACTTTGATGTTATTGTTTAATTACGATTGTCATGTATTAAAATATCAACAGTGGCATCAAGAGACGTTTTAACATGTAATTAATTACCGAAACACATAAAAAACGAATATTGGATTGTGTTTTTATGATAGTCGATTTTTAGGGTTTAAAAATCAAAACCTTAATTATTTTAGGGGGGGGGGCGATGCCCTAATTTAAAAAAAATATGTTTTGTTGTTTTGAAACCCTAATTGTAACATGCTTATGCGTTTAGTTGCGTATCATGTGACTTGTGTTAATCCATGATGAAACAAGCATATTTGTCATGGATTATGATTGATTAATTGTTAAGTTGTTTTATCACATGTAATTTTTGATAGATCTAAAATTGGGGAAGACCTGAAATAAAAATTGATGAATCTATTATGTGCAATATGGTATATATTTGCTATGACTAACGCAATCGATACGTCGATGCATGTGGCTCACTTACCTTTGTAAGTGATAATCTTAGTTAAATATATGCATAATTAAACATATGTTGGGAATTAAATATTCTGAAGTTTAAGTATCGGGAAAATCTCTCAAGTGATTAAGTCTGGTTGCAGTAGAGTTAAGTCTGGTGAGTTCCAAAGTTAAGTCTGCTGATTATCTGTTGGTTAAGTCTGGTCGTTGAAGTTAAGTCTGGTGGTTAAGTCAAGTGTTAATTCTGGTGACTAACAGAGTTAAGTCTGCTTGCTGAAGATATTAAGTCTGGTTGATTGAAAGTTAAATATACACGGTAGATAATATCTTACCCTATGTGCTCAGTCTTTATCTTATATTCTCAGAACAAGTTGTAAACTTAGATACATGTTGTATCTTAGTTACTGACATACATTAGCTATCAAGTAGCTCGATAAAGTTTGACAAGACTTAACATCATTGTAAAGATCTTCTTGGACTATAAAAGAAGATCTTAGTCTAGAGATATAAGTGTGTTAAAAAGATAGTGCTTAAAATATATCTCTTAAGAACAAACACAAACAATATCACAAGATATAGAAACATAAGATTCAAGGTTGTAACCCTAGTGATAACTCAAGATCACTCGTATTATTATCTTAATAATATTGAATCGTTTGGTGATAAGCTTTCATTGTTCATTGTCATATAACAAACACAACTGTTCCATTTCCATATCCATAATAACCTTCTAAGTGTGATTAAGTAGATTCCGCATACTTAATCATATTCATTCAATATATCATATACACAAAGTACAAAAGGTTTAACCACCTTATAGTGTTCGAATCCTAACAAGTGGTATCAGAGCAAGGCTGATATTATTGATTTAGAAGAAGAAGCTTAAGAAATGGATGTTCAAGATACTGCTACAAATGTTGCTGCAAAGTTGCCCATGATCAAACAAAATGACTTTGAGTTATGGAGGTTGAGAATTGAGCAATATTTCATGGTTCAAGATTATGCTCTTTGGGATATCATTCTGTATGGTGATTCATTTACACTAGGTTATACAGATATTATTCTTGAAGGCAAAACTGAAAGGAGAAGGAATACTGGACCATCTAACAATGATGAAAAGATACAGAAGATGAATGATCAAAAGGCAAGAAACTTATTGCTTATGACCATTCCTGGTGAACAAATGCTATCCTTTAGCAAGTATCCAGATGCAAAAACTCTTTTTGAAGAGATTTGTACATGGTTTGGTGGTAATGAAACTACCAAGAAAACACAGAAGACATTGCTAAAACAACAATTTGAAAACTTTAGTTCAAATAGCAATGAATCACTTGATAAGCTGTTCTCAAGATTACATAAGCTTGTCAGTCAGTTAGCTGTGTTGGGTGTTGAGATAGCCAAGGAAGATCTCAACATGAAGTTTTTGAGAAGCCTATCTGATGAGTTCCATACTCATGTGGTTGTCTGGATGAACAAACCAGACATTGAAACCATGAAACTCAATGATTTGTTCAACAACTTCAAAATTGTTGAACAAAGTCTAAAGAAGTCTGGAATCTATAGTACTAGTTCTGGGAATGTGGCACTTTTGTCATCTCCTAGTATTAGTAAATCAGATGAGGTAGATGAAGAAGTAGGTGTTTCTACTGCTATCTATGGTGGTCCTTCTACTAGTTCACAAAAGAATGCTGCTGGACTTGGAGATCCGGCATTCTATGTATTCATGTCTAGTCAAACTAGTGGTTCTCCTCTAACTCATGAAGATCTTTATCAGTTGAATGATAATGATTTGGAAGAGATGGACATCAAATGGCAGGTTGCTTTACTTAGCATGAGGGCTAAGAAGTTCTGGCAGAGAACTGGTAAGCAGATTACCATTGATGGTAATGAAACTGCTGGGTTTGATAAGAAGAAAGTATAGTGTTTCAACTGCCACAGGTTAGGACACTTTGCTAAAGAATGTAGAAACCCAAGGAAGCAGGACAATAGAAGCACATGGTATAGGCAAGAGAAGAAGAAGGAAGTCACAGTTGAAGAACCAAGGGCTATGCTAGCCATAGATGGTGTTAACTATGATTGGAGCTTCATGGCTGATGAAGTGGAAGCACCAACAAATGCTGCACTGGTGGCCACTGAGACTGCTCTAATGGCCTTTTCTGATTCAGAGGTAAATTCCATAATTAAATGTACTGAATCATGCTCTGCTCTTAAAGCTTATGAAGATCTTAAAAAGAGATTTGATGATCAACTAGAACAGTTATATGATGCATTAGCCAACTTAGGTAATCATAAAAGAGGTATATCTGTTATTGAAAAACAACTTATACATTTTCAAGAAAATGAGTCTAAGTTTACTGATGACATGAATGCTCTCCAAAGAAAAATAGATTTTCAAGCTGATATAATTTGTTCAGAAAGAGCATCATTAGCTAAAGCCCTAAATAACAGTGAAAATGTTAAGATAACAATAGATGCTTTAGCTCATGCCTCAGATGGAGTTAATAAAATTTGGGAAGCTCAAGTAATCAATAAAGCTAAGTCTGGTTTAGGATACAAATCTGTTCCTCCACCATACAGAGGTGTTCCTTCACCTCCAGGTATTGACCTAGCACACACAGGTTTTGCTGAGTTTCAAGAACCAATTATAGAATATGGTTCTAAGTCTACTGAGGGTCCTAAGATAGAAAAAGTAAGTGAGAGTTTAAATAAAACTTCACTTCCTAAGGACAAGGTGTCCTTTGTTAAGAAAGGAGATGTTATAGTTGTTGAGGATTGTACAACTGATAGTGATGAAGATGAACAGGTTATGTCTAAACCTGAAGTAGTTAAGAAAGCAGGAACAAAGGTTCCTAAAGTGATCAAAAAGGATACTGTTAAGCCTAGTTCAAACATTAAACATGTTAGGCAACCAGTTAAATATTGTGAACAATATAGATCCACTAGCAAGCCCAGAGGTAACCAAAGAAATTGGAATAACCTCAAGTCTAACCAATTAGGTGATGACTTTGCTTTTTACAACAAAGCTTGTTATACATGTGGTAGTTTTGACCATCTTGCAGCTTTCAGTAACAAATGGGTATCTGGGTATGAAAACAATAGACTGAACTACAAAAGGCAAACACCTAAATCTCATTTTCACTCTAGTTCTAATGTTAATAGAACTAAACCCACAACAGTTAAGTCTGGCTTCAAACAAGTTAATTCTGCTAGACCATTTTTGACTGTTTACTCAAAATCAACAGCTAAGGGTGCAAAAATATTTTTCAAACACGCACCAAAAGTTGTTCAAAGGCCCATTCATTCAAAGGCAGTAGTCCAAAAACAAGTTTGGAAAAGGGTTAAACTACAAAACAAGCAGTTAATTCTGCTAGGCAAGCAGTTAATTCTGCTAGGCATGTAGTTAATTCTGCTGCTAAGGGAAACAGGGCAAATGTTGTTAAGGCCTTAGAATGTTGGGTTTGGAATTCAACTAAATCCAATGTTGCATCAACTGTTCTAAAAAGATTAAATTACATTGATGCAAGAGGCAGATCCAAGTCAGTAATGGCTTGGGTCCCCAAAAGAAACTAATACTTCTTATTTCTGTGCAGGAACATTCAATTGATCAACAAGAGGATCAAGGATACTCAGATAGTGGATGTTCAAGGCACATGACAGGCAACAAGTCATATCTTTCTGATTTTCAAACATTAGATGGTGGCTATGTTACCTTTGGAGGAGGTGTTGGTGGCAAAATTTTCGGTAAAGGTACCATTAAAACTGGAAATTTAGATTTTGAAGATGTGTACTATGTACAAGAGTTAAATTATAATCTTTTTAGTGTCTCACAAATGTGTGACAAAAAAAAACAAAGTTCTTTTCTGTGACACTGAATGTCTTGTACTTTCTCCTGATTTTAAGATGCCTGATGAAAGTCAAGTACTTCTTAAAATTCCTAGAAAGGGCAATATGTACAGTGTTGACATGAAGAACATTGTTCCCAAAAAGTATTTAACTTGTCTTGTTGCAAAGGCCACATTGGATGAATCAATGAAATGGCATAAAAGGCTTGGTCATATTAATTTCAAAACCATAAATAAAATTGTTAAGAATGGTTTGGTAAGAGGTTTACCTCACAAAAGATTTGAAAATGATCAAACATGCATTGCTTGTCTTAAAGGCAAACAACACAAAGCCACTTGTAAGCCCAAGATTTTTAACTCTATCAATCAATCATTGTTTATGCTTCATATGGACTTATTTGGACATGTTTCAGTAAGTAGTATAATGCATAAAAGATATTGTCTTGTTATAATTGATGACTATACCAGATTTACATGGGTTTTCTTTTTAGGTTCTAAGGATGAAACTTCTAGCATTCTTAAGACATTCATTATACAGATAGAAAACCAAGTAGATAAGAAAGTGAAAGTCATTAGATGTGATAATGGGACAGAGTTTAAGAATAGAGTTATGGATGATTTCTGCAAACAAAAAGGTATTAGGAGAGAATTTAGTGTTGCTAGAACTCCACAACAGAATGGTGTTGTTGAGAGAAAGAATAGAACACTAATAGAAGCTGCTAGAACTATGTTAGCTGATTCTAAGCTACCTATAACTTTTTGGGCTGAAGCAGTCAACACTGCTTGTATAACAACCCGTAAAATTTCATAAGGAAAACTGACTATTTTGCCCCTTTGACTTTTACTTCTTGAATATTTGACTTTCGCCGTGACGTAAACGCTAATACTGTAACCAGTAATATTCCAAGTTAAATAATTCACTATTCTTTGAATTATTACTCTCTGAACGTTTTCGTTCACCTCTGTCTATTTAACGAGAAGATATCTCGCAAAATGTGAAAATCACACAACACGTACCGACACAAGACTAGGGTAAGTCTATGTGTTCAAAATACCCATATTTCACCAATAGTCATATTTAATATGAACTATTGTCATTTTATCATTTTTACGTGAGTATTTTATTTCTTACGTAACGCGCGTGCTCAAACCTATTTTATTAGGTTTCAACAACATAAGCACACTCCATTAGACTTATCACACATGTAATATACTTAGTTGGTATATATTGATAAGTTTTAACATTTTATTAAGTATTACATTTATACGTTGCCCGGTTTTAAGTTTTGAGATTTAAGGGCTTAACATTAATAATTACCGGGACCAAAATACACCTCAAATACTCAAAAATTATCACAAAATGCACACTAACCACCTCATGTATTGAGGTGGCGTGTAAATGAGAGATACAAGAACCACATGGCTCTTGATTAATCCTTCTTCTCATAAATCTAGCCACATGTCCTTTACTTTTTACACCTTAATCTCAAAACTCTTCACTTATCACCTATTACATGCAAATCTTCATCAAAAATCTCCCTCTCCTCTCCTTGATGCCGCCACTCTCTTCTCCTCCATCTCCATAATCCACTTTGATTCAAGTCTCAAGTTGTACTAAAATTATGAAGACCTAGGTGATTACTACATAGTCCAAGTGAAGTTTTTGTGATTTCTAAGCTAGATCAAGAGCTACACAAGTAAGTTAGGGGCAGAAGTAAAGTGATTATAGGAGAATCAAGATCAAGATTATTAGAGTTTGCAAGAAATAAGGTGGTAGGAAGCTTGAAGATTAGGTAGTGTTCTTGTGTTCTTGAAAAACCTTCCAACCAATCTTTGTAAGATTTTGGTTAGATCCTTATGTTCTTCCTTTAATTTTTGTATTTCTCATATTTTGTACAAGTTTTGTATGTTGTAAGAACTTGATTTGATGTTGTACATGGCTAATCTCAAGCCAAAACTTAGTTAGGATTGTTAAGATCTTGTTTTGGATCAACTAGTAAATAACTAGTGATTTGTTATATAATTTGACACCAAATTTTGAGTATTGTGGTAGATAATAATTTAGGGAATCTGATAGAGGTAAGATAAAGTATAAAAATTTGGTTTTGAATTATCAAAAAGGTTTTATAGATCAAAAAAGTTATGGCAAAATTAAGATTTACATAAGAAATTATGATGCTGATCGAAAATTGTATACTGATCAGAACTTAAAGTGTGATTTTCACCTCTTTTGGTCCGAATCACTAAAAAGTTAAAAACAAAAGTTGCTCAGAAGGTGTTTTCTTCAAAACCTACATGTACACTCCTAAAGTGAATAATGAAGGCTATAGACATCAAAAGTTAACTGGTCTGTTCTAGACTTAGTTTATTATGACCTAAAATGTCTAATAGTGTTTAAATCATTTATGACCATATGTAGCCCAATAGACTTAAATCAGTCATGGACGTTTCTAGCTCAAACTATAAAATGACTTATCACATAATAAATGTCACTAGTGCATACTTACATTTGATTCATAAAAATTACAATTAGTAAGATGTTTAGCTTTTTCTCGACTCTAATTTTGATAGCCGAACGTAATGCGATGTATTTAAAGATACAAAACATTTAGGATTCTCACTATTTACAAAATGAGTATAGACAACATCATGATAAGTCAATGAATATATACTGTACACTACTATCGAATCTAAAATCCGATCGTAATTCGTAGTTGACGTTAAAGTCGTGTCGCCATACAATAACTGTTGCAACCTACTAAATACTACGGTGAGTTCATTGCTCGCCTTCTTATTAAATGTTTATTTAACCTCGTGAGGGGGATACATGCTACTTACTTTTACTATGATCACAACTGCTTGAAAACTGCTTTCTAAACTAAATGTATTATTGACACTAAGTACTACTATTGCCATGAAGTCCCCACATCATGAATCGTTAATCACTTGCGAGTGAGCGCGAATATTGTGAATAGATCTATTGGGATTGAACTCCCCCGTCCGGGTAGGTAACATCGTACTACTTTGAACGGATGCATTATATTTGAGGTCTCTAGGTGCTTGGCAAGGCACCTACCGGGGCAAACTTATATACATATCTCTCAAGGCATCGATATCATGAGCTTAGTGAAATAATACGTTTTATGGGCGTATAACAACGTAGCCCATCGTTTCTTAAACTGATATATTGTGATCAACTGTTTATTTAATTAAACTCTATGAATTCACTCAACTTTATGTTGACTTTTTAGCATGTTTTATCTCAGGTCCGTAGATGTTTAATGCTTGGATGGGCGTGCAAGGATATGGATATTGACAAGGATGGACTATGTTTTAAAAATTTACATTCGATAAAAATTTAAAAACTTATGTTATTTCCAAATTTATGTTGCTTTTGAACATTTATGTCGTGTAAAACTTTTGGGACCTCCTTTTGTTAAACTCTGATATTATCGAATGCAACAAGTTATTATAAACGTCTCTATTTTGAGTTCGTTTACTATACTTGTACTATGAGACTAATAAATAGCACCCCATGCTGTATTCCGCTGCATTCCGAAAATGAGGGTGTTATAGCTTGCTATGTTCAAAATAGAGTTTTAGTTGTACAGCCACACAATAAGACATCATATGAACTTTTTAGAGGTAGAACTCCTGCAATAGGATTTCTTAGACCTTTTGGATGTCATGTGACAATTCTCAATACCTTAGACCATTTAGGAAAATTCGATGGTAAAGCAGATGAAGGTTTCTTAGTTGGATATTCTCTCAATAGCAAAGCATTTAGAGTATACAACACAAGAACTAGGATTATAGAGGAAAACCTACATGTGGTGTTTTTAGGGAATAAATCCAATGTAGAAGGTCACGGACCAAAATGGCTATTTGATCTTGAGACACTAACCAAATCAATGAATTATGTGCCTGTTGTTGCAGAAACTAATGATTTTTTAGGTTCACAAGCAACATATAAGGCAAGGTTAGAAAAAGAGACAAACCAAGATCATGTTTGGATGCCAATATGGTCAAGTACAAGTGTGGAATCAACTTCAACAATTGGTGAATCTTCTTTTGGTAAAGCTAAAGAAGATGTTGAAGATGAAAGCAAAGAAGTTGGAGCAAAGGAACAAGAAAATAGTTCTGTTATCAATAATGCTGCTGAAACAGACTTATCTGAAGAAACAGACTTAATTAAATCAGCAGAATTAACAAAGGAATCAGAATTCACAGACGATGAGGTGGATTTGAGCAATCTCCCACCAAACTATCATGTTCCACTTACACCACACACCAGAATTCACAAAGTCTACTCCCTAGAAAATGTGATACGAGATGTACAATCAGGGGTGAAGACAAGGCAACAACTGAAGTCTTCAGACCAACAAGGGCTTCTTGATGCCATTTATGCTTCAAAACAGCATGAGTTTTCAAACTCTTGCTTGTTTGTATGTTTTCTCTCACAAGCTGAACCAAAGAATATTCTGAAAGCCTTAGATGATTCAAGCTGGGTAGAAGCTATGCAAGAAGAGCTTCTTTAGTTCAAGATTCAGAAAGTTTGGGTGCTAGTTGATTTACCTAAGGATGCAAAGGTAATTGGCACTAGATGGGTTTTCAAGAATAAAAGGGATGAAAGGGGAATAGTGATTAGGAATAAGGCTAGATTAGTAGCCTAAGGGTACACACAACAAGAAGGTATAGACTATGATGAAGTTTTTGCTCCAGTAGCAAGACTTGAGGCAATTAGGCTTTTCTTAGCTTATGCTTCATTTTTAGGCTTCACAGTTTACCAAATGGATGTCAAGAGTGCATTTTTATATGGCACAATTGAAGAAGAGGTGTATGTCTCACAGCCTCCAGGGTTCATTGATCCTGACCATCCAGAAAAAGTGTACAGAGTTGCAAAAGCTCTTTATGGCCTTCATCAGGCACCTAGAGCTTGGTATGAAACACTGGCTTCCTATTTAAAAGAGAATGGATTTCAAAGAGGAAAGATTGATCAGACACTTTTCATCAAACAGCACAAGAAGGATCTTCTGTTAGTGCAGGTGTATGTGGATGACATTATCTTTGGATCTACAAGGAAGGAGATGTGTTTGGAGTTTGAGAAGCTAATGCATGATAAGTTTCAGATGAGTTCCATGGGGGAACTTACATTCTTTTTGGGTTTGCAAGTTAAACAGTCATATGAAGGCATTTTTATTAGTCAAGATAAATATGTTGCTGAGATACTTAGGAAGTTCAACTTTGCTGATTCAAAAATGGCAAGCACACCAATGGATTCTGAGAAACAACTTCCAAAAGATTTAAATGGAGAAAATGTGGATGTACACACATACAGATCTATGATAGGATCTTTGATGTATCTCACATCATCAAGACCTGACATCATGTTCTCTGTTTGTGCTTGTGCAAGATTTCAAGTAACTCCAAAGGTCTCTCATTTAACAATAGTCAAGAGGATTTTTAGATATCTCAAGGGTCAACCTAGGTTGGGTCTATGGTATTCAAGGGAATCACCTTTTGACTTGGTAGCATTTTCGGATAGTGATTATACTGGTGCTAGCTTGGACAGAAAGTCAACAACTGGAGGATGTCAATTCCTTGGGTGTAGACTTATCTCATGGCAGTGTAAGAAGCAAACCATTGTGGCTACTTCAACAACTGAAGCTGAATATGTAGCTGCTGCAAGTTGCTGTGCTCAAGTCCTATGGCTTCAAAACCAACTTCTTGACTATGGGTACAATTTTATGAACACTGTTATTCATATTGATAATAGTAGTACAATTTGCATTATTAAAAATCCGGTACAACATTCTAAAACAAAACACATTGAAATTAGACATCATTTTATTAGAGATTGCAATGAGAAAAAGTTAATTCAAGTAATGAAAATTGTGTACTAGCTATTACTTTAAAATTGTGTTATTTCATACAGTTAGTCATATGTTTATTCTAATATAAGATAAGTACTTTGTACATTGTTCTTTTGGTTTTAGACTAACAATTTCAGGTATGAACATTTGAGCACAAAGGAAGTTTTCAAGTGAAATGGAAGCAGCAGAATGTTATATCAGTTGCTTACATAACAGGTTTATGATGGACTGAGTTTGGGAATTCTTAACAAAGGTTCACATCTAAGTTAATTAATTCTTTAAAACATCTTTCTTGAAACCTGGTTATCATATTTCACATTGAATTGATGACTTAGTTGATCAGAAAGTAACTGATTCAACTCACTTTCTATCATTTTATACTTTTAAGTATAATGAGCAAGTCTAAGGACATCAGATAGAAAGAACAGCTAGTAAAAGTGAATCTAACACTTGTGTTAGAGGAAACAATTGCTATGAGCTGGAAACCCTGTCAAGAAAGTCTTTTGAATAGGTTTATCTTTACACAGGCAGTTATTTATAACTGAAAACATTGGTTCTCACACAACCAGAGGTTGCTTTAAACCGAAATCTTGATTAAGTGTCTGTTATACACTTAATCCCTTCAAAATGGTTGAAAGCAGTATGATTTTTCATAATAAAATCATATGCATTCTGCAAAAAGTAAAAAAAAAAATTTTCTTAAAAGGATTTTTGGAATAAAAATGACTCAGAAAACCATCAAATGATGGATTATGAGCTATTGCCCCATGAATCACCTCTCATAGGAGTTAACACACCTAGAAGTGATGAGGGCAGCAAATTAAACTCTTAAGGAATTGATGGCTACATGTACAACATTGTCTGATAACAAGTTCTAATTGATAGCTCAGATGATGGAGAGAAATATTTTGGTACATTGTGAGAGATCTTCCAAACAGGGGAGGAAATGTTATTTGCATCTCAGGGGAGGAAACATCTCAAGGGAGGAAATAAAACCCAAGGAAGATTAACCAGTGAAAGGGAGGAAAAGACAAGAGCATACAAGATGGTGACATGGAAGTTGAAAATGACAAGAATAGAGCTGATTCTGAAGTATTATATATATTCAGAAGGGATGAAGCATTCCAAAGGAGAAAGTTCTATCTAGGTCAAACGAAGAAAGCTTTCAGTTTCAATTTTAGTTCGCTACGTTTGTTCATCACTTGCAAAGGCATGCTGATAGATGATTTCACTTGTTGAAACAAGCATCCAAGATACACAGCACCATTGCCTCTTATAATTCCTCCATCCAAGGAAATTGCACCATCTTTTAGGTCAATGTTTGAAGCCTGAAGATGTGTAGTGATATTGTTGAAGTCAAAGATCAGAAAGCAGATGAGTTAACTAGTTAGATTTTAACCTTTCAAATTAGAAGAAAGTTCAGTCCAAGGGTCTGACTATGAAGTGTTTGAAAGATCTTCACAATTCCTCATTTAATTCAGAAAACATGTTGAAATGGATTCACATGTTTAGGGGAGGATTGTTGGGAATTAAATATTCTGAAGTTTAAGTATCGGGAAAATCTCTCAAGTGATTAAGTCTGGTAGCAGTAGAGTTAAGTCTGGTGAGTTCCAAAGTTAAGTCTGCTGGTTATCTGTTGGTTAAGTCTGGTGGTTAAGTCAAGTGTTAATTCTGGTGACTAACAGAGTTAAGTCTGCTTGCTGAAGATATTAAGTCTGGTTGACTGAAAGTCAAATATACACGGTAGATAATATCTTACCCCATGTGCTCAGTCTTTATCTTATATTCTCAGAACAAGTTGTAAACTTAGATACATGTTGTATCTTAGTTACTGACATACATTAGCTATCAAGTAGCTCGATAAAGTTTGACAAGACTTAACATCATTGTAAAGATCTTATTGGACTATAAAAGAAGATCTTAGTCTAGAGATATAAGTGTGTTAAAAAGATAGTGCTTAAAATATTGATGCGTGGGTTTTGCAACCTTACAACAGGTTTTACCTCTCGAGGGATCTCAAGAGGCTTACAACCCCACCAGGCAGTGTACCTGACCGATGTAGTATAGTGTAGTGGTAAGTACGGGGGATTGATCGTTCTCCACAGGGAATAGTGTTCGTTAGGTGTGAAAGGCTATTCTAATTAGGTCTAAGGGTTGAGGAAGATTCTTTTTATGTTTTTATAATTTTATGAAAGCAAGTAAAATCTCGGGTTTTGAAGGAGTGGGCGGAATTAGTTGCTAGTCAACTAACCCAAATTACTACAAATGCAAATAAAATAAAATAACAAAAATGAAAAGTGGTGAGAAACTTATGTGTAGAGAAATGTGTTTACTTAGATTTCCTTACTCCCTAACTATCTTTTACCGGTTAATTAGTGTGCATTAGTCGCGTGGATGACGGGTGTATTCCTTAATACCATTCGTGGGGTGGCGTACTTACTTCCCCAAACTCTACAAGCTCCTACTTCACTCCTATGTCGAGCCGGCTAGGAAGCTCCTAACATGGGATCACTAGAATTCGCTTGTGCATTAAATACAACCATAAAAACCTTTAGTACGCGTTTGGTTCATGTTTCTTAAGACGTTCAAGCAAGTTACCGAATAGGAAGTTAGCCAGTTTTCTTAAGCCTAACATAGATAAACAATCATCCAATACAACTAACAACACACTAACAACCAATAATCAATAGCTAGGTTTCATTAGATCTAAGCAAACACAAGATAAAATTAGCCTAACATGTTAAACAAAAGACAAGCATAAGATAGAATCAAACAACACATAGACATATTGAATGATTAATTGATAACTTATCTTTCAATGAAACATGGAAGATCTCAGGGCAAGAAGCCCTGAAAAAGTAGCTAAAATCGTCTTAGGGTTTTATCCCAAAATTCCACACACTAAGCTCTCTCTTAATGACAAAAAATTAGAAAACTATATATAGACTTTGACATCTGACGGCGTCACCTTATGCATTGTGACGCCGTCACCTCGCCGCTTTTAGGGTTCCCGGATGACCATCTTGACGCCGTCCCTCTTTAGCTCTTCAAAAATCCATTCTGGCTTATCAAGGCTTGACGCCGTCGGATCCTGAACGTGACGCCGTCCCCTTATGATTTAAGCCGTGACGCCCTTGATTTAGTTAAAGCGTGACGCCGTCAGAATTCTCATGCAAACTCACTGGCCCGTCATGAGTAAATTTCACATCCAACTTTTCTTGCCAAGGCATGACGCCGTCTGGAGTTAATGTTGACGCCGTCAAAGGTGACTTTCAGCACAATTTTGAGACTTTGCCGTTCTCTTCACTTTTATGCTCCAAAAACGTCCAAAATGCCTCCTTTTCCAGATTTCTCCTCAAAAGTACCTAAAATGACAAAAGGAACGATTTAGGGCAATATTTGATCAAATAAATACGATTTCGGGCTTAAATGACCCCTTAAAAGCGGTACACTTTTCGCCTCATCAAATACCCTTACACTTGAGATTTGCTTGTCCTCAAGCAAATGCGCTTTTATTCTAATCAAAATACAAGTTAGGGGTCATTTAATGCAAACATAAAAGTAATTACAACAAATAATCGTTCCACTTCAATCATAATAAGCACGGAGATTATATACTAGCACCTCACAAGTAGTGTTTAGATACTCACATCTCTCAAGTGTCATCAAAATAAATCTCATAAATGAAAACGGAAAATATCTCTCACTACCTGTCATAGCAAATAGATTACCATAGGCTTGGGAAAGGATCGAAAACCTCCTCCACTAGGCGTAAGCACCTAAGATAAACTATCAAAGAGGGCTTTTAAATGGGTTATAACGTTAGGTGTAGGGAAAAGGAAAACACGGTTTTGTTGGATAAAGGATATTTTACTGGTGGCGAGTTAAAGATCTTGATCAATTACATGTACTATACAATGTTGCTAAGCCAAGACTAGACTCGATCTTAAGCTAGAAACAAAATAACAAAATAACAAAAATATAAAACAAACATAAAATAAAACGGGATGGTAGTCCGTATTCTTTTTCTCATTTTTTTGTATTTTTCTTGATTTTTTTTTTTTTTTTTTTTTTTTTTTTTTTTTTTTTTTTTTTTTTTTTTTTTTTTTTGAATGCACTTTTACCCTACCATCCAAAATGATACATCATAGGGGCATTGCATCCCCTTACACTTGAACTTTTACATAACTTTACAAATAACTATTCTAATGACTCGAATTAAGATAATTGAAAAACTTGGAGTACTTTTAAAACATTTAGCACATATGGGGGTAATAAATGATGTTCTTCCCCATTACTCCATTACACTAGTACTTTACCCATGAGTCCCAATCGTCCCAAAACAATATGTACAAGGATATGACTCGACTTAGCAACCATGTAATCAACTAGATAATTAACTTGGGTTTAAACAAATGTTGTAACAATAATGCACTAAAAATGAGTGCATACAAGGTAGGCTAAGGCGATTTGGGTGTACATTTTAGTGGGGTGTAACAAATTCTTCCTTTAAGTAAAATGCTTAAAGGTCGAAACGAAAAGATAGGCTCTGAAGGGTGTACTAGGGGTATCGTGTACTAAAAATGAGTACAACGCAAAGGGTGTGGGAGAATTACTTGACCAATGTAGCCAATGTAATTATAACAAAAACACAGGTGTAAAACATGGGTTAATCCTAATGCCTCTTATCATGTAGTAAATCTAACTACACGAATGTAGTCTCACTTGTGGCCTCGGAATGGTCCTAACGCAAGTTCTAGAATCTAAGTGCTACCGGTACACACATCATAGCATAAATGCTTTTCCTACCAATTCTAGGGGCGAACCTCACATATTTGGGGGTGGAAAATTTTTTAGTGGTACGGCTTTTGTGCTAGTCATATAACTCCTATCCATGAGACGCTTATTAGGATCAAAGTTTCACTCCTATATGTTGTAAAAAATTTTAAATTTGGCACTAAAATTACCTTAACAAGTATTTCTCTCAGTTTTATTACACATCTACCATCAAACAAACAAAAATCAAGCGCAATTGTATTCTCTAAAATCGTACTTTTACCCTCCCCTTACACTTAAGATGAACATTGTCCCCAATGTTCAAATAACAAGATGTAAAAGAATAAAGTAAAAGAATGAAATCAAATACTCCCCTGATTCGCTCGTTGGATAATGAATTTACACGGTTAAATCTTCCTCCAAAGAGAATGTTGAAGCTCCATGACTAATGCATCGCCGTAAGCTTGATTCAAAACATTTCCTTGTCCAAAATAACCTGTTAAACCTGAGAAAACAAACACGAAAACCTGCATAACATCGGCGGAAAAAATCTATATATAAGGATATAATGCTTGTGGAATGATAATTTTGCAGATTCCTGGAGATTATAAGTTGGAGATTTTAATAAAAACTTTTTATGAAAACAAAATTTTCAAAAATTTTTGGAAATTAAATCTGACGCCGTCAGGTTTATAACCCCTGACGCCGTCAGAAATGACCTGACAAAAATTTTCGTTTTAAGTTTCCGGAAAATTTCTGGAAAAACCTTTAACTTACTTCCTGGAAATCCTGCAAAACATCATTATGACTCGATACAAGCATTTGACTCAAACAAATACGAATATGTATGTTAATTTAATATTATTACGATTCATGTTAATTTGTGTTCTAATAAACCGATTTAGATTTCCCTTACACTTATCTTTTGCAAAATACCTTTATATGTAGTTAAGACGAAGTTAAAAACAACATAAAGCATTTTCACAAATTACTTTTGAACATGAATCAATAATGATAAAAATTAAACACACATACGGAAACAAATAAAAACAAACAAACAAATAAATAAACACACAAAGCAAATAAAACAAATAAAGCTTGGGTTGCCTCCCAAGAAGCGCCTTTCTTTATTAACGAGTCTTGTAGCTAGACTCAAAGTCACGTGGTCTACGTTTTTCCGTTTTGCTTCTCAATTGCCCCTCTAATCATCCTAACAACCTCCATATCAATTTTGTATTTAGGTCCAAGGTTTAAGCAATCTTTATAATAAAGGCTTCTCTTATTCCAAACATGGTCCATGCCTTTTTCTTTATCCTCTTCATTGATGTCCTCAATCGCACCAATGTTGTCCATGTCAAATCGAGGCACAAAACGAAATTCTTTAACCCGATAAGGCATCCTATATGTGATCCTATCTATGTGATTAGAAAACTGAACCGTGCCTTTCGAACGGTCATACCTTAAATTGGATGCTTCGATAAATGGCTTACCTAACACAACGCGAGATAGGCGGCAGTCAACAACACTTGCCATATCTTCTAAAATCATGAAGTTGGTGATAAAGGTAAAGTTCCCAACAAGGATATGTATGTCCTTAATCCTTCCAACGAAGTTGCAAACTCCGCCTGGACATTTGGGGTCCATCCTAGGCTCAAGTGGTGTATTTATGATTTGGCTAT
Source organism: Artemisia tridentata subsp. tridentata (assembly GCA_021014915.2). Classification (NCBI taxonomy): domain Eukaryota; kingdom Viridiplantae; phylum Streptophyta; class Magnoliopsida; order Asterales; family Asteraceae; genus Artemisia; species Artemisia tridentata. The sequence continues at coordinate 354,624,530 of CP139509.1, read as the reverse complement.
AAAGGCCTGAGGACATAACGTTGATTGGGGATTCACAGTCAATGTAAGCATGCTCAACGTATTGATACCCAATCATACATGGTATCTTCACATTCCCGGGATCACCTCTCTTAATCTTTGGGTCAATTCTAACAAAAGGTGGTCGAGGGTTATCAACTAGGTTGTTATAGTAAGCAATCTCCTCCTTAGTGGGGTATTCGTTGAAACAATCATCCAACCTAGGATCTACCTTTACTTCCTCAATTTTCTCAACCAACTTATCAACCGTAAGATTATTACGTACTAAGTAATTATCTGAGTATATGGCGGTCCCTAAGTTGTTCAAGGCATAATCAAGCTCAATATCAATCACTCTACTGAGCTCCCTGAGCTCACTAATCTCATTCTCAAGTTGGCTACGCAACAAAGCTACTTCGCCAGGTGTAAGGGGTGGATTCGCGTTTTCCATAATGGCAAACTGAATAGTCAATGAGAATTTGTTACGAACAAAAGCACAAAGAAAATAGATAGACTAAAGAAAACCTAGAAAAATAAAATAAAAATCTCACTAGAAAGGAATCTAGTGAGTAGACCTAATAGAAATAAAAATTCAACCTAAACAATAACTATTCCCCGGCAACGGCGCCAAAAACTTGATGCGTGGGTTTTGCAACCTTACAACAGGTTTTACCTCTCGAGGGATCTCAAGAGGCTTACAACCCCACCAGGCAGTGTACCTGACCGATGTAGTATAGTGTAGTGGTAAGTACGGGGGATTGATCGTTCTCCACAGGGAATAGTGTTCGTTAGGTGTGAAAGGCTATTCTAATTAGGTCTAAGGGTTGAGGAAGATTCTTTTTATGTTTTTATAATTTTATGAAAGCAAGTAAAATCTCGGGTTTTGAAGGAGTGGGCGGAATTAGTTGCTAGTCAACTAACCCAAATTACTACAAATGCAAATAAAATAAAATAACAAAAATGAAAAGTGGTGAGAAACTTATGTGTAGAGAAATGTGTTTACTTAGATTTCCTTACTCCCTAACTATCTTTTACCGGTTAATTAGTGTGCATTAGTCGCGTGGATGACGGGTGTATTCCTTAATACCATTCGTGGGGTGGCGTACTTACTTCCCCAAACTCTACAAGCTCCTACTTCACTCCTATGTCGAGCCGGCTAGGAAGCTCCTAACATGGGATCACTAGAATTCGCTTGTGCATTAAATACAACCATAAAAACCTTTAGTACGCGTTTGGTTCATGTTTCTTAAGACGTTCAAGCAAGTTACCGAATAGGAAGTTAGCCAGTTTTCTTAAGCCTAACATAGATAAACAATCATCCAATACAACTAACAACACACTAACAACCAATAATCAATAGCTAGGTTTCATTAGATCTAAGCAAACACAAGATAAAATTAGCCTAACATGTTAAACAAAAGACAAGCATAAGATAGAATCAAACAACACATAGACATATTGAATGATTAATTGATAACTTATCTTTCAATGAAACATGGAAGATCTCAGGGCAAGAAGCCCTGAAAAAGTAGCTAAAATCGTCTTAGGGTTTTATCCCAAAATTCCACACACTAAGCTCTCTCTTAATGACAAAAAATTAGAAAACTATATATAGACTTTGACATCTGACGGCGTCACCTTATGCATTGTGACGCCGTCACCTCGCCGCTTTTAGGGTTCCCGGATGACCATCTTGACGCCGTCCCTCTTTAGCTCTTCAAAAATCCATTCTGGCTTATCAAGGCTTGACGCCGTCGGATCCTGAACGTGACGCCGTCCCCTTATGATTTAAGCCGTGACGCCCTTGATTTAGTTAAAGCGTGACGCCGTCAGAATTCTCATGCAAACTCACTGGCCCGTCATGAGTAAATTTCACATCCAACTTTTCTTGCCAAGGCATGACGCCGTCTGGAGTTAATGTTGACGCCGTCAAAGGTGACTTTCAGCACAATTTTGAGACTTTGCCGTTCTCTTCACTTTTATGCTCCAAAAACGTCCAAAATGCCTCCTTTTCCAGATTTCTCCTCAAAAGTACCTAAAATGACAAAAGGAACGATTTAGGGCAATATTTGATCAAATAAATACGATTTCGGGCTTAAATGACCCCTTAAAAGCGGTACACTTTTCGCCTCATCAAATATACCTCTAAAGAACAAACACAAACAATATCACAAGATATAGAAACATAAGATTCAAGGTTGTAACCCTAGTGATAACTCAAGATCACTCGTATTATTATCTTAATAATATTGAATCGTTTGGTGATAAGCTTTCATTGTTCATTGTCATATAACAAACATAACTATTCCATTTCCATATCCATAATAACCTTCTAAGTGTGATTAAGTAGATTTCGCATACTTAATCATATTCCTTCAATATATCATATACACAAAGTACAAAAGGTTTAACCACCTTATAGTGTTCGAATCCTAACAACATAGAATGATTATTAATAGGTTTTATCAAATAAAGTTTGCATGAGACTATTTGTTTACATAAATTAATTGTTGAGTTATGTGCGTTATTTAGTTGCTTATTTTTATTATTACTTGTTTTTTGTTTAATTGTATGACACGTTGTAAGTAAAAAAGGGTAATTTTTGAATAGAAAATAAATGGACTAAATAATGGTGAAACATGATGTCATAAATTGTGAATCTTGCAAAGTCTTATGTGCTGATAGTGGTTCGCTTCGCACGGTAATTTTCTCCCAGGCGAGACTAGCAAGGTTATAATTTATAACATGTTTTTTTAAGACTTAAAGTCATAAAATTTTAATTGAGTGATGAGTTTTTGTACCAATAGTAAGAACGGCTCACCCAGTTTTGACAAAATATAAGAGGGGTTTAAGGAGGATTGACATTAAATTGTCAAACCAAAAGAGACGCGTTTTTAATTTGCACTTGTGCTGACATTTGTCTCTCCGCTCCTTTGTGCGTCAAATTGGAGCTACCAAGTACGAATATTTTTATGTACAAAATCATCTTAAGGGTGAATTGACCAAAATTTCACGTGCCACTTTGTGGTAATTATCCGAATAACTTGGGTTTTTGACTCATGCAGTAGTAGGATATAGTGGGCGATAATTGTAGGTAATTCTTTGATTGGTGAACCCAATACCTCAATTAAAACTTTGTTGATTTAATCTTAGCTTAAATTGGTAAATAAAAAAGGTTTTGAAAAACTTATGATACGAAGATGTGTGCTTGCTTCTTCGTACATATTTTGATTATAAACATCAAAACTAGTACCCTTAAAATTAAGTTAATGCCATATAATTAAAAGAACACTTGAAGTTGTGATTTACGTCACGTGAGAGCTTGGACTAGATTGCAATGGAAAGGTAAATTCATACTTTCATTACTAGCAGATCAACTGATGTAATGGAACTATGTTAATTTGCAGTTCTTTAAATTAGACGACTTAATTGAGTTGTAAGTGAGAGCTTGGACTCAAGGCATAAGATGGGAATAAAACATGCTTACATTGCAATATTGTTTGGCAATGTAAATTCAATTAAGATCTAGGAATTGGAAATTGTTTGCCAATTATTGTTCGACAATTAACTTGTTGAATACTATCATTACTAGCAGATCAACTGATGTAATGGTACTATGTCAATTAGGATCCTAGCTCTAAGGAAATTCTATGGTTTATATGAATATTAACCAATGGGTATTTAATTTTCTTAAAGATTTATTATTGAAAGTACTAAAAATTGAATTTTGTTAATTCTTTTAAATGTATTAATGCAATATTAAACCGTAAACATGGGTTATTCTTTTATTGGTAAATTGATCTACACCCATAGGGGTTTTTAGCTAGAGTCAACTTTACTAAAAGAACAAACCTAGTCTCCTTTCCATGAGAGAAGAGTGAGACTCAATCTTGTTCCTTTTCATGAATGAGAAAGGTATAATAGGAAAATTAGAATTGTCTAAATTCTAAGAAATAACTCATAGCAAACTTTAATAGTTAAGAAAATTGCACATTTTCTGAGTTATTAAATTAGAAGCTAGACTGGTTACCGCAAAATGGTAAAAGACAAACTAGTATATTTTATCTAGTTGTTTTGTTTTGACCATTTAAATGTGCTACATACCATTGTGGGGATGTTAGACCTATTAAGGAAGAAATTGCACGCCCAATTTTTCAAGTTAATTGCATTGATGGATAGTCCATCATTTACAAAGTAGAATACATTCTTTTAGTACCTAAGTAATTGTTACGTATGGGTTTTCTCAAAGGTGTAGGAAAGTAAATAGCACACTATTTGCTTTTACTGGTTATGAAACACTTACAATGTTGTACAATCCAGTGGGAGCATTGTGTTGTAATTACTGAATAATGAATTATTGTAATGATCTGTAATTCAGTGGGAGCTACAAGCTTTATTGTCTTGGTAGTAACCCAGATTATCTCTAGAATGTCTTGAGATAATTACTTTCCAATTGTAGACACTTGTGGTTTTAAGGATAGTCATGTACGTTTCCTTACTAGACAATGTGGTTCTATATCTACTAATTATGCTAATATCTATGACACAATCATATTGATCACATAAACAAACGAGTGACGTGTTGTTTATCTGCTACATGTGGATTGTACCATGCACAAGTGGGAGAAATCTTTATTGTGTGGAAAAAACAACACATAGCAATATGATTTAAAGGATTAAGATTGCCTTGTTTAGAACATGTGTCAAAATATTAACAAGAGTACTTCAAATTTGAATATTTATGTATTCTTGGAATGTCATAAATAAATGAAGTAATAAATTAACTTGAAATTACTATTGAAACCAAATTGTGGTGTTCATGATTACTTTAGTTATACATGTTTATACTTTATTGTAAAGTTATAAATATGAAGTCTTTTAATTGTTACAAGACTTATTATAATATAAAGTAAGACGTTAACTTGTTATGTCTTCTTTATTAAGACATATACAAGAAGTCATTGAGTTGATCAATGATTTATAACGTATAGTGGGATTATAACAGTTTATGTCTTCTTGTTGAGACATGGACATGAAGTGACTTAGTTAAAAAGTACTTGTGTTATAAAGCATGCAATTGGCTTGAAAAATCTATTTCACCATTAAGTAGACTTAGTTGGTAAATAGGTAATCCAAAAGGAGTATAAATTTATCTTACATATTGTTAGATTGTCTCACAATATTAGTTCTAATGAAATACCACAAGTTTGTGGTGTGTTCAGTTAGGAGAATATTGGTATCGTTTGATTGAAGATAACTATAACTTCTTTTCTTCCAAAAGTTATCAAGGTTAGAAAATTGAGTGTGGATTGTATATACTCAATAAGACTCCAACCTAGAAGATTAATAAGACACCATTTATTATGGAATATGATGAATCACGTTAAGTTTTAAAATGAAGTTCTGAATTTGTTAAACTACTTATGAGTAGGTTATTAACAAACTAAATGTCAGGAACTGTCAATATGTATTTGTTATGTCCCAAAAAGAGAACATTGTATTGTTGTTTTATTTGCTAAGTATTTATAGATAGTCTATAAATTACAAAAAGCAAGTGGGAGTTTTATCTTGAAAAGATAAAATTACAAGATACATAATCTTCTAAAACACACTAGTGAAAATCATGATGAGGCTAAACATGTAAATGATAGACCTCAAGATGATGGAATTCTCATTCATAGATCCGCAAGGATATCTCAGATTTTGATTAAATATGTTGAGGATTATATTATGATGCATTACCAAATATTGAATTGGGTAAATTACTCATACTATTAATGTTAAAGATGTTGTCCATAAAGAAAATCAATTTTTGGAAAATTGGTTTATTTTAATTATTAATAGTTAGACTAGAGAATGAAGATGAGTTTCTTCAAAGATAAGGTAACCCTAGTGGTTTAAATCTTTGTGTAAAAATCATATGGACAATGTTGTACACATATTTTAATGCATGTCTTATAACAAGATTATTAATCATACTTAAGCAATTAATTATGACTGAATATTCTTTTTTAAGCACATTAAATACACAAAGATAGTAATTGTCATACTTATTTTCATGAATATGAAATTTGACAATGGATTATAAAACTCTTTCTTGTATAATTACTTATGCGAGGATGGTAAGTAATTAAGAGTTTTATGAATTCATATAATCTTTGAAAGTGTACAAAAATGCAAGAATTCAAGTATGGATAAATGCATGCATCTAGGAGATGAGTCTTATGTTTAAATATTAAATCCAAGTTTTGATTTATAATTTAAAATAAGATAATTCCTAAGTATTCCTGAAAGCTAGTGGGAGTATTATGTTTACTTTCTTAAATCATATATGTTGGATAACATATAGGAAGTAACATTTCATATAAGTTGAATGTTAAGTCTTAACTTGGAATGAAACTTTACTTGAAAGATTTAGGAAATAAAACATATAACCTTGAAATGTGTGTTTATTATTATAAACATATGCGGTAAATAAATCTAATAGAACATGATATATCATTTAGAATGTCTAAATGGATACATATCTTTTAAATAAGATAGAACATGAATAAAATTTAAATATAACTCGAAGATTTTTCATGAACATCATGTTACATAAACGAATTGTTATAAGATGTTATGACAATGTTGATATCTAATTGAAAGTTATTAGATAACTAGTGTAATGATTATTCTAATGGAATATGTTTGGATATAGAATTACATCATCAGCCTGGAACAACTTCCAGATTCTATAGATGAACACTTTGTCAATTGTTGTGCAAATTGTCATAGCCAACAAACTTGAAAGTTTGGAAGGCATCAAACATTACACAATAGATATTCAAGTTTACGGAATTTTTAAAAGCATATTGTTGTTTGTTTAACAATGATGCTGGTTTAATTGAGATGACACTCAATACTAGTCATGGTAGGATTTCATCCTTGGACATGTGAACTAGTTGTGCTCAATAAGAGCATAGTTGCATTATACATTAAAAGAATAAGAATACTTTAAACTTTAAAAATGTTTGAAAGTTTGGTAATCATAAATTGGTGATTGAGGATTGTCACACACTTTATGAAATATTATGTGGCAATATCAAATTGTTTGAATGCACACATACAAGAACTTCACCAGTTGAATTCTTGAAATAAGTATTCTCAAAATTCTGATATATCAAAGTTGGTTGATTTATGTTTTGTCAACAAGTATGATTGTCATAGATTGAGACATAATTCATCAACTAGAATTTTCATGCATTGATCTATTTAGTATTTGGATAAAGGATGTTAAGCATTTATTATTTGTAATGAATTTAAGTACTTGGTACATTTATTTTCATTAATAATAAATTGTGTCCTATATTTGCATGTTTAAATCCATGAATAACTTATGTTATTCTAAATTGTCCGTTGTCAATTAATGATATGAGAATATCATTAAATTAAGACAAATATGAGTTTTGGTATAATATACTTGATAGTATATTGATGCGCTGACATGCCAAATTCACATGATATTCAATGAATTGAATATAGGACTTATCCCAAACTACATGATTGTACTTTATGAATATTATTATTAAGTAAATCATGAATAGTTATTCTCAGACTTGAGATACCAGATAACTGTTATGAATGTAGTGCATTCTGTGGAACAATTTAACGCTACACGTAACTGGTAGTCATAAGGATTGTTTTCGGAATTGTTACAAAATTCTTGGGTTATGCTTGTAGTCAAGATAGAATTTGTTCATTCAAATTTATTTTGAAGTTTAATACCGCTGGGCCCCTCGTAGGGTTGACAAGATGTTTGCATGGCTATGCCCAAGATCTCCCTTGAAATGTTCAAAAGATTTGGTAATTTTGTTCAATCACAAACAACGAGAAACAGAATTGTTGAATAAAGAATGACTTAAATCCATATCTTTATTTAACGTGGTATTAGTGACAAAAGGATAATAATAATGATGAATCATTAAAGGTTTTTCCAGGAGACCTTACTCGAGTTGTACTAGAGGCATCGAAGTGTTGCTAGACGCTAACCGATGTGATCACACTATTAAAATATGTCCAAGTGGGAGCTATTAGTTTTTTGGACATAATTTAGTAGTTGTGTGTTAGGATCGAACTCGAGATCACGGGATTGCACACTTTACGTATGAGAATCGATGTTAAATAATTAATATATAAATAGTTATATTTAATTATTAAATCACAAATAAAGTAACTAATACATGAGGGACTTATTAGTACGAAAACCAAACCCTTGAGGTGTTGGTTGCGACTGGTCGTACAAAGGAAAAGAGAGGGGGTCTAAGTGTCATTTTGTGGAAACTTAAGGAGGTGATAGCTTAACTTGTTGGACAAGTTGAAAGGCTATATAAACACCCCTTAATTCATATATTCGGTGTACATAATATATCAATCCACACGACTGATAATATACCCTAAATATCTCTACGCATGCATTGTCCCACCCAGAAACTATAATCACAAATAAAGCATGTGTGTCATTAGCATGCACATATATATTTTTATATATTACGATCATGCATGGTATGTGAATTCCATGCGCATGCATGAAAATCAAAGACCAGGCAAATTGGTTACTTTTATTTATTACGATGTGGTTTCGATCTTGTATAATCAAGAACATCAAACCCTAGTTGTTGTGATGTTTTATTTGTGATTCAAGAACTTGCATTCACATCGAATCGCTAATAGTACGTGTGTACAAGAATGTGGTATTAACTCACTATTGTTAATATCTTGGATTGAATTACAAAACGGTAATGGGTAATTCGTTAATCCACTTATAAACCCTAATTAGGGTTCTTGATCTCCATTGAAGAATACTTGAAGTTGATTCTTGTTTAGCTAGAATCAAAGGTACGTTTACTTTATTATTCAGTTAACTAATTATGTGTTAAATTGATCCCACGCTTCCGCATATTTACTTTGATGTTATTGTTTAATTATGATTGTCATGTATTAAAATTCCAACATGACTTTGTTCTTCAACTGCAAACCTTACTCTTTTGGTTTGACTTCTACTAATAGACTCTTTGGCTTTCTTTTTTTGGGTTGCAGATTCTTTACCTTTCCTTTGTTTATTGGTTTTAGTTGCAACAGTAAATTGATTACCTTTTTTTTTTGCTTTTTTGAAAACTAGAAGATGATCATGCAACATCTTGACCTATACGTGGCTTTTTATTATGACCTAAATTTCCACAACTAGTACATCTAACGGCTCTACATCTCCTAATTAACTTCCCATTCTTAACAACTAGTTGATCCTCCATTAATGATAGTATTCTCTTTATTCTAGGCATACCTATCTAAGTGTAATGATGTGGAGGAATGGGTGTTGTAGGATAGGTAGATTTCTCCTAAAAGTGGCTAAGAGTTAAAGATTGTATCTTCAAACTATACACTTGTTTCCAAGTGTCTAACCAGTAACACCTGTTCAACCAAGTTTCTATTAATCATGCAGCTTGGCCATCAGTTACCACATTCCGATTAGCATCAACTGCATGTTTACATGGAATCCCTCTAATCTCCAATCTCTTAGGAGTACATGTTCTCCTAACAGCATCAACTACACGTTGATCCCCCATGGTCCACTATACTGATACTTATCATCCCTATTACACTGCACAATATACTTACTTGCTTCAGTTTTGACGTTTTCCAAGATAGTACTTGTAGTAAGGATTAGAGGTCCAGGACATTTATCAATCATTTTCTCAACATTCACAATCCTTTTCATGCAATACTTCCTAATGAACTCTAAATTATTGATAATTGGTTTATCTCTACCTTTCACAATCTTACAATTGAGAACTTCACACAAGTTATTTAGCAACACGCCTGAATGAGCTCCACCTAAAAATTTGTGAAAAATTACTTGCGAAAGGAAAACAAACACCATGACTCAATATTGACTTAAGCAAGAATAATTTATAATAAAAGTGTGCTTTGGACCAATGTTGTGTTGGAATTTATGATAACCAAGCATGTGCATCAGAAGATAGATCCTTAAATTCATTCATAGCAGCTTCTAAGTCTTGAACTTTTGATGATGTAGCACATTTCCATAGAATTTTTTTATAATCTAATCCATTCCATTTCTTCTTCATGTTTTCATGGATAAATTGTCATGTCTATATTTTTGACAGATTTTTTTCTTTTTGCATGTTGATCATGTAGGCATTCTCGTCCGACATATCCTTGGTGCTAGTGGCGAGAAACTTCATTTCTTCGTGCCGCATTATTCTCCAGTCTTTCTCCTTCTTCACCTCGCACGCCGATTGAGTGGCTTCCAGTTTGATTCTAAATTCATTTTGTAAAATATCCTTAAAATCGGGTGGGTTACTGATGCGGATTATTGTGAACCTTAAGAAGTTTTACAATCCTCCTAGGCAGTGTACGTAACCGTTGAAGTGTAGTATAGGTAAGACACGGGGGTTGATCGTTCTCTAGGGGAATAGTGTTGTGAAGGCCGAAGTGTATGTCGAGATAGGTCTAAAGGTGAGGGATGAGTCTTTTTGTATTTTTATATTTTTTAGAAAGCAAGTAAAAATCTCAGAGTTGGAAGAGTGGGCGTTTTAACTACTAATTAATTAAAACTAATTAAACTAAAATTAAACTAAATATGCGGAAAAGTAAATTGGTGGTAATTCTTATGATAGGAAAATGTATTGACTCAGATCATCTTTACTCCCTAGTTATGTCTTATTGATTAATCGAATTGTCACGTCCTTGTTTTAATTGGAGCGTTGTATTCCTTATTATTAGTCGTAGGGAGGTGCCATATGCCATAACTCTATGAAAGTATAAGTCTCCCCTAAGAAAGCCTAAAGTCTATTAAGTCTCCTGGGATCTATAAGACGTAATTCACGCAATAAATACAACGAGAAAAAACACTGGTGCACTCTAGGGTTGCGTTTAATAAGATGGACAAGCTAGTACATATAAGAGTTAAGCAAGTTTTCTTATTCCTAATGCGAGACAACCGATTAAACAAGAGAAGACAATCAATAATCAATAACTAGGTTTCATTCAATCTAAGCAATCACTAATAAATCTAGCCTAGCATATTAAAGTGAAGAAAAGAAAGCATAAAATCAAATAACACATAGACATATTGAATGATTAAAGATGAATTACTTATCTTCAATAGAACATGTATAAATTGGCTGTAAAAAGCCTTACAAAATAGCAGAAAATTGTCTAGGGTTTCACACTCCAAAGTGTTACACGAATTATGAAAACCATGCGAAAATATATATAGATTTACAAAGGTGACGGCGTCACGTTATGGGTTGTGACCCCGTCAGCCCGCCGTCATTAGGGTTTCCTCTGTTGCTGAATCGCCGTTGTGACAACGTCACCTTGGATCTCTAACGCCGTCATGATGTATGACGTCATCTCTTTATAAAAAGTTTGAGCTGTCACGTGTAAATTTAACTCTGAATCTTTTTCTTCAAATACAAGTGACGACGTTAGTTGTTAAGTTGTGACGTCGTCAGGTCCCCTTTCCTGACAGATTTGCGATTTGGTCGTTTTCTTCACTTTCTTGTCCAAATTAGCCCAAAACTTTGCCAGTTTTTATATTTTGTGTCCAAAGTACCTAAAATGCAAAAAAAAAAAAAAAAAAAAAAAAAAAAAAACGATTTGGGGCAATATTTGATCAAATACATACGAATTTAGGGACTAAATGACCCCTTAGAAAGGTATGTTTTAAATCCTTATCAAATGTCACTACACTTGGGATTTGCTTGTCCTCAAGCAAATGTGCTTTTAACCTAGTCAATCAACAAGTTAGGGGTCATTTAGCATTGCTTTAAAAGTAATTACAACACACATTCGTTCCACAATAGTCATAATAAGCACGGAAATCATATACTAGCACCACACATAAAGTGTTTAGATTCTCACATCTCTCGGGTGTATAAGTTATATAACATGAATGGAAATGAGAAAATAAAACACTCTCTACCTGTCATAGCACATAGATTAGCATAGGCTTGAGAATGAATCAAACCTCCACCACTTTGGCGTAAGTACCTAGGATAAACTATCAAAGAGATCTTTTAAAAGGTTGTAACGTTAGGCGTAAGGGTATGGAAAACACGATTTTGTGGATATAGGGATTTTTACTGGTGCCAAGTCAACCATCTAAGTTAATCACATGTAAAATGTGGCATTGCTAAGCCAAGACTCAACTCACTAACTTCTAACTCTTTTTGTATTTTTCTTGACTTAAACAAAAGAAAAAGATGAGATGGTAGTCCGTATGTTTTTTTTCTTTTTCTATTTTTTTCTTTTTCAATTTCTTTTTTTGATTTTTTTTCTTTTTTTATCTTTTATTTATTTATTTATTTTCCATACACTCTTGGCCTACCATCCATAAAATATACATCCATAACCAAAGGATATATAGTTGCATCCCTACACTTGAACTTTTAAATAATTAAAACTAACTAGTGACCCGAATTGCAAAGATCAAAACACGTGGAGTACTTAAACACTAATGTACGTATGAGGGTAATAACATTTGACAACTTCCCCATTACTCTATACCAAATAGTACTTAACCCATGAGTCCCATGAGTCCCAAAACTGTATTTACAATATATGACTCGACTTAGCAACCATGTAATCAATTAGACAACTGACAAAGGGTTTAACAAATATGTTGTAACAATAATGCACTAAAGATGAGTACATACAAGGATGGCTAAGGCAATTTGGGTGTACATTTGGGGGTGGATTGTAAATAATGCTCTTCATTAATATTTCGGAATCCACCGAAATATCACGAGAACCGCGAAAAGGATAGGCTATGAGGGGTGTACTAGGGGTATCTTGTACTAAAAATGAGTACATAGTAAGGGGGAATCACTTGACCAATGAAGACAATGTAATTATAAACAGGTTTAAAACAAGGGTTATCCTAATGCATCTTATCATTTAGTAAATCCTAACTACACAAATATGGTCTTACTAGCGATCTAGGGATGCATCAGAAAAACAAGTTCTAAAATCTATATACTACCGATACGCTTATAAGCATTAAAGGTGAATGTTTTTTCTTAAATATCTAAAGGCGAATCTCACATTTTTTGGGTAGAAATTTTTGAGTGGTAGGGTTTTTGTGCTAGCTATATAATTCCTATCTATGGTACGCTTATTAAAACTAAAGTTTCACTCGTATATGTCATAATTTTTTTTTTTAATTTGGTGCTAAAATTACCTTTACAAGTATCTCTCTCAGTTTATTACACAATTACTTAAAAACAAGACAAATGTCAAATGAGTTCTAGTTTATAAGGTGTCCCTTTTTACCTCGCCTACACTTAAATTGAACATTGTCCCTAATGTTCTTGAAAAGTACCAAAGTTATGATAACAGGAAAAATAAAAGAGATGAAAGAAATTAAAACTCCCCTGATTTGCTCGGCATGGACGATGTTGGAACATGGTTAAATCCTCCTCCAAGAAATAAAGTGATAAACTTCTTCTTCCAATGCGCACTTGCATCTTCTTGTCCAATATAACCTGTAAATCACTAAGAAACGAACACGAAACCTCGCATAAAATTAGTGGTAGACACCATATATAATAAAATAAATCCTAGAAAGCAAATAAGATATAATGCTTGCAAAATAAATGTTTACAGACACCTGAAAATTTAAAAATTCTGGAAATTTTCAAAAATTAAGTTTTGAAAGAAAAAAAAAATCTGGAAAACTGTTCTTCTACAGTTTCTGACGTCGTTAGGTGTTAATCCTGACGCCATCAAGGTATACCGAACAGATTATTACGTTTTGTTTCCTGAAAAATTTCTGAAAAAATTCTAATTATTAAAACCTGGAAATTATGTAAAACATTCATTGTGACTCGATACAAGCATTTAACTCAAACAAACACTTAAATTTGATGAAATATATTCTCATCATTAATTGTAAACTTTCATGTTCGAATTTCATTCTTTTAAAACAAATATAAACTTCACTATACTTATATTTTTGTAAAATACCTTTACATGTAATCATGACGAGGTTAAAAACAAAATAAAGTATTTTCACAAATTTATTCGAAACATGAAAGATAAACAATGATGGTGAAACAAATATATGACAATACGGATAAGGGTCCTCTAATGTTTAACCTCTCATGTTGGTCATGTTGAACTAATCAACAATAAGAAAATGATAAAATGGGACCACAACTAATTGAAACAATGGACCCATTATTTTGTTCTTTCTTATAATATAACTAACGTGATAGAACATGAGAGATTTAAACTTTAGAGGATCTCAATCCTGACACAAATAAAAACAAAAAAAACACAAACAAATAAAAAATTAAAAACTTGGGTTGCCTCCCAAGAAGTGCTTGTTTTTGTTCGAGTCACAAGCCTGACTCTACCCTTATTTAACAGATATAAGGGGGTTTTCCCTATTCTTAAGATTAAGTGCAGGTGATAGTAGCGATACACATCCTTAGGTGGAAATATGCCATGTGAGGTGAAGGGGGTGTGTGAATGGCTTCCTTCATCCTAAAACTACCTGGCTATATGAATTAATGGGTGGGTCAGTTCCTCTTTTGTCTCCTAGATGTATACCTAAGGATGAAAAATTGTGTAAAGATTGAGGCTCGGGTTCATCAACACAAGAAAATTCCCTAGAACTAAGAGTAAGGTCATGATTGCAAGCATTTAAACCTGTATCCTCTAGTTGTGTTTGGTTCAAAGGTTCTACCTCCATCAGGATTCCTAAAGTCTCTTCTACTTCATCCGGGTAAGTCATGGGCGGTGTGTATGCCTCAAATGATGGTGGGACTTGCGGGGTACCTTGTGGACTTGGATTTTTCGTCTTATCCTCCATCATATCTAGATCACCTATGTGCTTATTATGTGTTTTGTTGAAGTCTATCCCCAACATGCACCTAGGTAGTTCAACATTAACCATCTCACAATCTTGGTCGGATTCAAATTCCATGTTCTTAAAAACTAGGTCTTTTTGTTCATGGTGCCTATGGTCGGCTAAATCCTCCTTATTTGTTTGCCAAGTTAGTAATCTACGCAAACCTATTTCATTCAACTTATGGCTCATTGCTAGGGAGTTTCCCTCAATTCTTTGGTACGCTAGGTTGCTTTTACTAAAGACCTCACTAAAAGGAGTTTTTCTTAAACATGGAGGTTATTCATAAGAAACTATCATAGGTGAAGGCTCATATGTTGCATAGGTTTCAAAAAATGAGGTATTTTTAGGGTTTGATTGAGCTCCTAAGGTGATTTCCTCAAAAAATTTATGAACTTGGTCTCTTTTCTCAAGGTACTCAATAGGGCATATATAAGATCCTGTTTTCATCATTTTATCCCACCATCTTGATATATCAATTTTTTTTAAATTATATTTCTTCATATAGAAATCTAGTTGCGGATATAGTGGATTCGCGTTCTCCATAATGGTGAACGGAAGTGTCAATGGAAATTTTTTACGAATAGTAGCACAAAGAAAAGATAGACTACAAGAAAGCTAATAAAAAGAACAGAAAAATCTCACTTGATAGGAATCTAGTTAGTAGACCTAACTGAGATATAAATCAAAACCTAAACTATTCACCGGCAGCGGCGCCAAAAATTTGATGCGGATTATTGTAAACCTCAAGAAGTTTTACAATCCTCCTATGTAGTGTACCTAACCGTTGTAGTGTAGTATAGGCAAGACACAGGGGATTGATCGTTCTCTAGGGGAATAGTGTTGTGAAGGCCGAAGTGTATGTCGAGATAGGTTTAAAGGTGAGGGATGAGTCTTTTTGTATTTTTATACTTTTGAGAAAGCAAGTAAGAATCTCGTGGTTTGAAGAGTGGGCGTTTTAACTACTAATTAATTAAAACTAATTAAACTAAAATTAAACTAAATATGCGGAAAAGTAAATTGGTGGTAACTCTTACGATAGGAAAATGTGTTCACTTAGATTATCTTTACTCCCTAGTTATCTCTTATTTATTAATTGAATTGTCACGTCTTTGTTTTAATTGAAGCGTTGTATTCCTTTTTATTGGTCGTAGGGAGGTGCCATACGCCCTAACCCTATGAACGTATAAGTCTCCCATAAAACCTATTAAGTCTCCTAGGATCTACAAGCCGCAATTCACTTAATAAATAAAATGAGAAAAACTACTAGCGCACTCTAGGGTTGCGTTTAATAAGATGGACAAACTAGTACATATAAGAGTTTAGTCAGTTTTCTTATCCCTAACGCGAGGCAACCAATTAAACAAGAGACGACAATCAATATCAGTAACTAGGTTTCATTCAATCTAAGCAAACACTAATAAATCTAGCCTAGCATGTTAAAGTGAAGAAAAGAAAAGCATAAAATCAAACAACACATAGACATATTGAATGATTAAAGATGAATTACTTATCTTGAATAGAACATGGATAAATTGGTTGTAAAAAGCCTTACAAAGTAGCAGAAAATCGTCTAGGGTTTCACCTCTTCAAAGTGTTACACGAATTATAAAAAACATGCGAAAGTATATATAGATTTACAAAGGTGACAGCGTCACGTTATAGGTTGTGACGTCGTCAGCCCACCGTCATTAGGGTTTCATCTGTTGCTGAATCGCCGTTGTGACGGCATCGCCTTGGATCTCTGACGCCATCATGATGTCTGACGCCGTCTCTTTATAAAAAGTCTGAGCCGTCATGTGTAAATATAGCTCTGAATCTTGGTCTTCAAATACAAGTGACGACGTTACTTGTTAAGTTGTGACGCCGTAAGGTCCCCTTTCCTGACAGATTTACGATTTGGTCATTTTCTTCACTTTCTTGTCCAAATTAGCCCAAAACTTTTCTGGTTTTCATATTTTGCGTCCAAAGTAACTAAAATGCAAAAAAGAAATGATTTAGGGCAATATTTGATCAAATACATACGACTTTAGGGACTAAATGACCCTTTAAAAAGGTGTGTTTTAAATCCTTATCAGTTACCTCCCGCGGTGCTGAACGTAGTTTTCGATATAGTGTTTTTCCCTTGACGTGGTTTTCCGGGGGGACGTGGTTTACCGCTTGACGTGTTTTTAATATTCCCCACGCCCCCTTTTAAGCAAATGCTTTTGCATCGTTTGACTCATCACGCTATGCTTGCCTAACATGGGTTAAAAGATTAACCTCGTTTTCCCCACTTTTACTCAAACATTTTAAACGTTTGTAGGTAGCGTTTAACTTTTGGCAATTAGTGTTCAAGGTTGCCCACTTCCCCGTCAACATATCCTTGATACGTTTGTGTTGATATCTTTTGTTGAACTCGTGAAGAACCTTATAACAAAATGATTCGTCCTTTTGGTTATTTCCGAGTTGGTTATCCTAAAAAACGCCAACATAACACTCGGATAATAAATTTCCTCATTCGGGCGTCCAACTATGGTTAGGCCGTGTCAGTTCCTCGGTTGTTGGGTATGTTGATTGTGGTACGTTTTGCGGCTCCTTTTCCTTTTCTTCGCGTTCTTTCTTCACGGGTTTCTTGTAGTGGTGGTGGTTGGAATTGTGGTGGATTTTGCTGTGATGGTTGGAATTGTGGTGGATTTTATTGAAGATGTTGAAGTTGTTGGTTAAGTAGTTGTTGTTGTTGAAATAGTTGGTGTTGATGAAATAGTTGTTTGGGAGTGTATGAAATGGAGAAAAATTGGGTTGTTTTGAGGAAGATATTGAATGTGCAGATGAAGGTGTAGGGAGGGTTTGACGAAGATTATTGAAAAACGGATCATTTGTTTGTTAAGACATTTTTTCTATAGTTTGTGTACAAAGAAATGAAAGTGGAAGTTGAAGTAAATATTAGTTTGTGTGTTAAAAACTTAAAATAGTTATGTAAAGGGGTTTATATAGTATGGTTTATATGATGGATTTTTTTTTTTTTTTTTAATTAAAAAAATAAATAAATCAAACTATCCATTTGAAATGCAACGGGCGAAACTTTTTTGACTATTCTCTTTTCACACGGTGTCAATTGTTTGCCTTGAGAAATGACGTTAGGTGGTGGGTGTGGCGGCGTTGGAATGGCGGCGCCATTTGGGACTCCACGTGGGAATGGCGTTGAAATGGTGTGATGACACCCAATGCTCTAATCAGAAGTTTTGTAAAACATTGATTATTAATAACGGTGACCAGTGTTTAATATGAATTTAATCGCCAAGAAATGCAACATATTAAGGACTTCAGTAGCCAATTTTAGATTTCTTATTAAGTACTTATATGTACGAAAGGAAGTTTTTGTTCCTGTCTATATGTGATGAGGACATGATCAATGAACTTGCTGAAGAGTGCATGGAGCATATAGAGAATGGCAAGAAGTTTCGGATATGAAAAACGTAGCCACTGAGTTAAACTTACGGTGTAAGTATGCCTTAAGCTTACGCCGTAACTGAAGTAAAATCTTAGTAATGTTTCTCTGTAAAATTTACGCCGTAACTTGAGTATCCAGTTACGCCGTAACTTAGTCGCGTATTATTTCCTTTTATGTTTTTAAAGTCGGTTTTTGAACGAATTTAGGTTACTTTTTCCCAAGATTGACTTCCCTATAAATATAGGGCTTGGGTTATTGTTTATGCATTCATTATTTAATAAAATTTCAAGAATTTTAGTCATTAAATCCTTTGTGATTTGTTTAAACCCTTGTTTGAGTTTGTTACACGCTTCTGTTCTACGTCAGTTGGCATCAGAGACACGTTGATTCCTGGTGGTAATTGGTTTAGAAAGTTCTAGGTCTATTAAACATCTAGAGCTTGTTAGTATCCTAGATGGTGAACGGTGTAGAAGATCCACAAACCCTTACCAGTGGTATGGTGCGGTCGACCGAAGACATGGATCGTGCGATCAATGATCCTACATCCAAATTCGAGAGTATGTCCACCGTACTTAATGAAATCCGATCTGCGATCGGGGGTGGAAATGGTAAACATCCAAATCGTGAGGGTAACGAACATGGTAACTTTAGATTCCGTCATAATAAAGAAGGTTTCTTGGGAAGTCATGTACATAACCAACCTCCTAAGCAAGTTTTGGAGACATGATGAAGTCATGTTTTCAGATGAGGAAGGAGAAGAAGAAGCATATGAGGATTTTGGAGTTGGTTTTAGGAGAGACGGCCAAAGACATAGGGCTATGGGTGGAAGGAATGTTGATCATCAAGGTTATGGTGAGCGACAAGGATATCGGGTTAAGGCCGAGAATCCCAACTTTGTTGGAAATCTTGACATGGAATGGTGTTAGATTGGTTGTATGAAGTTGAAAAGTTCTTTGACATCATGGATGTTCCCAAATATGAGCAAGTGAAGATTGTGGCGTATAAGTTACGTAGAGGAGCGGGAGCTTGGTGGCAACGTGAACAAGACAACCGTAGACCACAAGGTAGGCGACCCGTGGATACTTGGGCAGTGATGAAGAGGATGATCAAAGGTAGGTTTTTACCCCCGGATATTGAGCAAATTTTGTATCAACAATAACATAATTGTGTTCAAGGGAAGAGGACCGTAACTTAGTATACGGGAGAGTTTTTGAGGTTGCAAGCTCGTTGTAACTTAAGGGAGACGGAGGAACAAACCGAGGCTAGGTATATAAGTGGTCTAAATTCTTCAATTCAAGAAAAGTTGAGTTTGATTTTGATTTGGTCCGTGGATCAAGCTCAAAACTTAGCAATGAAGGCGGAGAGAATGGCTTCTAACACCGGGGTTGGGTTTAGGCGTTCAACCTTAGAAAGCTCAAGCACTTATGGAGGTAGCCCCAATCAAAACCAATTTTTCCTTCCTAGTACTACTACTCCTACACCTACGAGTTCTAAGGCTAGTGGAAGTGGGGTGGACAAGAAAAAGGAAAGCCAACCGACAAGTCAAACCCTTATGCTAGACCAACGGGTGATAAGTGTGTTAGATGTGGTGAATCGAGGCATAGGTCGAATGTTTGTCCTAAGAGGAATACACTTTATACATCGGAGGTTGGGAATGATGGAGTGTTTGGTGAGGAGTCATTTCAAGAAGAAGATGATTTGGAGTACACCGAGCCATTGGATGGAGAAGTTGAACAAGTTACGTGTGTCATACAACGGACTTTGTGTTCACCTAAGGTTAGTGATTCTTCGCAACATAATAAAAATTTTCAAACAAAGTGCTTGGTTAAGGAAAGGATTTGTTCTATTATAATTGATGGAGGGAGTTGCGAGAATTTGGTAGCTAAGGCATTGGTTAAAGCGTTTAAGCTACAAACCGAGCCTCATCCTCATCCATATCAAATTGGATGGATTAAGAAAGGACCAGCGATTAAGGTGACCGAGATTTGTAAGGTTCCTCTTGCTATTGGGAAACATTACAATGAGTTAGTTACTTGTGATGTGGTAGATATGGAAGCATGTCATGGTTTGCTAGGACGACCATGGCAATATGATGTGGATGCTACGCACCAAGGTAAATCAAATATGTATTTGTTTAAATGGAGTGGAAAAATTATTGCTATGTTACCTTTAGGTGTTACTTCTCCCGGAAAAAAAATTAGAAAGCAAGACTTTGGTGATATTGGTTTCATCACCAAAGGAATTTCAAGCCGAACGGAAGGAAACGGGAGTTTCATATGCTTTGGTTGTTAAGGGGGTTGAAGATGGTATGGATAAGGCAATTCCGGAAGTAATTAAGCTCGTGCTTGAAGTATTTAGCAAAGTTGTTACGGATGATACACCGGATTCTTTACCACCTTTGAGGAATATTCAACACCAAATTGATTTGGTTCCCGGAGCTAGTTTGCCTAACCTTCCTCACTATAGGATGAGTCCTAAGGAGTCAGATATCTTGCATGAAAAGGTTGAAGAATTGTTAAGAAAGGGGCATATACAAGAAAGCATTAGTCCTTGTGCGGTTCTGGCGTTTCTTACACCAATGAAGGATGGAAGTTGGAGGATATGTGTTGATTGCCGTGCCATTAACAAGATCACGATAAGGTGTCGTTTTCCTATTCCACGTCTTGATGATTTGTTGGATCAACTTTCGGGTTCTAAATTGTTTTCTAAGATCGATTTGAGGAGTGGGTATCATCAAATTCGGATTAAACCGGGTGATGAATGGAAGACCGCTTTCAAGACAAAGGATGGGTTATATGAGTGGCTCTTTATGCCATTTGGGTTGTCTAATGCACCTAGCACTTTTATGCGTTTGATGACTCAAGTTCTTAGGCCATTTATGGGTAAGTTTGTGGCGGTCCATTTTGATGACATTTTGGTTTATAGCCAAACGGAGAAGGAGCACTTGGATCATTTACGAAAGGTTTTAAAGGCTTTAACGGATAATGATTTATTTATTAACTTAAAGAAGTGCACTTTTCTTACTAACAAACTAATGTTTCTTGGTTACATTGTGAGTTCAGATGGGATTCATATGGATGAAGACAAGGTTAAGGCGGTTAGGGATTGGCCTTCGCCCAAGACTTTGACCGAAGTAAGGAGTTTTCATGGATTGGCGACTTTTTATAGGAGATTTGTGAGAAATTTTAATAGTATAGTAGCGCCAATTACTAATTGCATGAAGAAAGGTCCGTTCAAGTGGACTAAAGAGGCGAAAGAAAGCTTCAAGATTATCAAGGAAAGGTTGACAACCGCACCGGTACTTTCTTTACCTAATTTTGATAAAGTTTTTGAGTTAGAATGTGATGCTTATGGAACCGGGATTGGAGCCGTTTTGTCACAAAAAGGTAGGCCCGTAGCATTTCATAGTGAGAAGTTGAATGAAGTTCGACAAAATTGGTCGACTTATGAACAAGAATTTTATGCGGTTGTTCAAGCTATGAAGAAGTGGGAGCATTATTTAATTCAACGTGAGTTCGTGGTTTATTCAGAACATCAAGCTCTCAAGTATTTTCAAAATCAAAAGCACTTAAATAAGATACATGCACGATGGGCGAGTTTATTAGAGAAGTTTAATTATGTGATTAAACATAAGTCGGGTGCAAGCAATAAAGTAGCGGATGCTTTGAGTAGGAAGACTACTTTATTGGTTACAATTAGCAATGATGTTGTGGGTTTTGAGTCGATCAAAGGATTGTATGCGATTGATGAAGATTTCCGTGGCATTTGGAAGGAGATTGAAACCAAACAACATCGAGGTGAGTTTCTTTTACTTGATGGTTATATGTTTAAAGGAAATCGTTTGTGTATTCCTAGGACTTCACTTAGGAGTCAATTGATCAAAGAGGTGCATGCGGGTGGATTGAGTGCTCATTTCGGTCGTGATAAGACTATTGCTAGTATGGAGAGTCGATTTTATTGGCCTCAGTTGAAGAAGGATGTAGGATCTTTCGTGAGAAAATGTGTTGTGTGTCAAGAAGGAAAGGGTAATGCACAAAATACGGGTCTTTATATGCCATTACCCGTGCCCGAGAGTCCTTGGGTGGATATTTCTATGGATTTTGTACTTGGGCTTCCTCGTACCCAACGGGGAGTAGATTCCGTGTTTGTTGTTGTTGATAGGTTTTCCAAGATGGCGCATTTCATTCCTTGTAAGAAGACTTCGGATGTGGCTCATATTGCAAGATTGTTCTTTCAAGAAGTGGTTCGTTTGCATGGACTGCCTAAGTCTATTATTTCGGATCGGGATAGTAAGTTTCTTGCTCATTTTTGGTTAACACTTTGGAGGCGTTTGGGTATATCATTGAATTTTAGTAGTACCGCTCATCCCCAAATGGATGGTCAAACCGAAGTGGTTAATCAAACATTGGGAAATATGATAAGGTGTTTGTGTGGAGAAAAGCCGAAACTTTGGGATGTATCGTTGGCTCAAGCCGAGTTTTCATATAATAGTGTGGTTCATAGGTCAACAGGATTTTCACCATTTGAGGTTATGTACAAGACTTCACCAAGACAAGTGGTAGATTTGATTGATTTACCAGGAAAGAAGAATGTTCAAGTAAATAAGATGGTGGAAGAGGTTCAAGCTACTCACGAAGTTGTTAGAGCCAAAATCGCCGAATCTAATGCTAAGTATAAAGCCGCTACGGATAAGCATCGTCGTATTAAGCTTTTCAAGGTAGGTGATGAAGTGATGGTGTTTCTTCGAAAGGAACGTTTTCCGGTTGGATCGTATAGCAAGTTACAACCCAAGAAATATGGTCCGTACAAGATACTTAGAAGATCAATTATAATGCGTATGTGGTAGACTTGCCAAATACTATGAGCATTTCGAAGACTTTTAATGCGTCGGATATTTATGAGTTTCATCCCGAAGATGTGACTGAAGGCGTGAACTCGAGGATGAGTTCTTCTAAAGTGGGGGGAATGATGAGGACATGATCAATGAACTTGCTGAAGAGTACATGGAGCATATAGAGAATGGCAAGAAGTTTCGGATATGAAAAACGTAGCCACTGAGTTAAACTTACGGCGTAAGTATGCCTTAAGCTTACGCCGTAACCGAAGTAAAATCCTAGTAATGTTTCTGTGTAAAAGTTACGCCGTAACTTGAGTATCCAGTTACGCCGTAACTTAGTCGCGTATTATTTCCTTTTATGTTTTTAAAGTCGGTTTGTGAACGAATTTAGGTTACTTTTTTCCCAAGATTGGCTTCCCTATAAATATAGGGCTTGGGTTATTGTTATTGCATTCATTATTAAATAAAATTTCAAGACTTTTAGTCATTAAATCCTTTGTGATTTGTTTAAACCCTTGTTTGGGTTTGTTACATGCTTCCGTTCTACGTCAATATGCGTCTAAGTAATCGGGTCATCGCAAGTGGAATCACAAACTCAAATAAGATGTACCAAGACATGCACGGTGCCTTGTGATTCTATTTAAAGGAAACACATATAGTTCACTCATTTTCTAAATCAAATCATATCTAACTTTATTGCTTTTCGCTTGTCAATATTGGTTGATTTCTACCTCTCATTTGATATCAATCCTACATAAAAGTCATGCCTTCTAAACAATGCTTGCCTATGCCAGAGATAACAAGTCACCTCAAGTTGTGTCATCGTCTTCTTTCTACTTGAATGATCATGACGTAATACCAAGATATTGTAATAATCCCCACTTTGTTAATTTGAAAATCTAGTTTTTCCAAATGGCAATTAAATCACCTAACAAATGTCATAAAATTATTATTCAGTAACAAATGACTTATCTTATGGACCTAAACATTCCACTAATATCAAATCCATTCTATGGACATTTTAATCTTAATGAGGTGACATGTATATGTATACATGCTTCCAAATCGTAATGACCACTGCTATCGTCGTATAAAACTTTGTTTTCATCTTTCGTAAGAGGTGTGGTTGATGATCACCACCCCTTGAAAGATAGCCATCATTTTAGTGGACTTGGTTCGGATGAAAGTCTTAATCATTGTCTAAGTCTATATTTCTGCATTTGGATTCCATACGACAAAAGAAGGGATTCCTGCAAAGCATATAAATATTTTTATCTCATTTTCGACTTTCCTATCAACATCGGTCAAGTATCTCTTAATATGCTATGGGTCAAGTTATTCTAGCCCCCCCTATTTCCCCTCCAACACCCTATTTGTACAAAGGGCACCCCCCCCCCCCCCCTCCCTAGTGGGAGGGTGTACCTTTTACCTTTTTTTTTTTTTTTTTTGTACTTTTTTTTTTTTTTTTTTTTTTGTATATTTTTTTTTAAGTATGTATTTGTTTTTTTAGTGTTTATTTGTTATATTTTTTATGTTATGTTATTTGTATTCGTCTAATGTGTTTGTATTTAATTAAACAATAATAATAACACGTTAACATTAACACATTAAACAACTACAAAAACAACTGTTATTATTCAATTAAACAACAACATTAACACATTATTTAAAAACAACAACACCTACTACATGTGAAGATTATTTATGTCATCTAAAAGCTCATGAAGCATTGCACACGACTGACATGCGTGATCCTCAGGATTCCTTGCCAATTCCAGTGATGCCTCGAGCGTTTTTATTCTTGTCATCAACATCTTGTTTGGAGACACTAACATCTTGTTTTTTGTTTCAAGCTTGTCAATCTTATTATCTTTAGCTACGCAATTTGAGCACTGCGTTGAAGAAGAGGCTTGACTAAAGTACTTGTTTTGAAAAACATCATTCCACATAAAGTATCCACACCCATAGTTATCTGTTCCTGGCTGTTACATGTTAACAAAATTATAAGAAATGTATTCTTAACTAACAAATAATTTACATAACTAAGCAAACGTATGATTATTTACCACTGAAAAAGGACATGCATAATACGGTTGACGATAAGTAGCGTATGTACGGGATGTCCTTTCTATAATCAATCCTCTCCGACAGCGACACAAGAAAGGATTATTTTGTTCCACCTGGCCAAAGAATTAATTTAAATAATACAAACAGTTATTTACAACATAAATCAGTAATATTATTATTAATTTAAATAATACAAATAGTTATTTACAACATAAATCAGTAATCTGCTACAATGTTTTGTCTGTATAATTATTTACAACATAAATCAGTAATCATTTACAATGTTTTGTCTGTATAATTATTTACAACATAAATCAGTAATCATTTACTGTGTTTGTCTTTGTCTAATCTCAGTATACATGTGTTGTCGATCGTAATATAAAGTTGCCGCGTCTATACCACCCACGGCCCACAGACTTAACCCTTATCCCCCCCCTACCCCCATCCCATCTACTATACTCACTCTGACTCTTCTCTCTCTCACTCATACTTCCCATCCCATCCCATCCCACCCATAGACGTACCCTTATTCCCTCCTCTCTCTCTCTTTCTCTCTCTCACAAACTGCTTGTTATGGTGGTTTCGTTGGTGTTATATCTTTTTAGAGGGGGGGGGGGGTTAGAATAACTCGTCCCTGTGTTCTTGGTGGTTTCTTGGTGTTCTTGATGGTCTGGACAGTATAGATGGGATGGGGGTGGGGTGGGGTGGGATAAGGGCAAGTCTGTGGGTGGTATAGACGCGGTTTTACTTTTTTTTAGATCTAAAAAAGATCTGAGAAAAAGTTGGTGGTTTCTTGGTTAGATCTTCTTAGATCTAAAAAAATTGGTGGTTTACTTTTTTTTGGTGGGGTTAGAATAACTCGACCCTTTTTAGATCTTTTAGATCTAAAAAAAAAATTGGTGGTTTCTTGGTTGGATCTGTGTTAGAATAACTCGACCATTTTTAGATCTTTTAGATCTAAAAAAAGTTGGTGGTTTCTTGGTTAGATCTGTGTATTTATATAACTCGACCCTTTGTAGATCTTTTAGATCTAAAAAAAGTTGGTGGTTTCTTGGTTAGATCTGTGTTAAAAGGGTCGAGTTATTCTAACCCCCCTAGATGGTTGAAACTGATGGTTAGATATGGTGGTTTCTTGGTGGTTTCAACAAACCATCGCAACTGCTTATATTTTTAGATGGTGTTCTTGGATGGTGTTCTAAAACTGCTTATATTTTTAGATCTTTTAAGATCTAAAACTGTGATGGTTTTTTTAGATAAGCAGTTGTGATGTTCTTGGTGGTTTCTGGTTATGTGATGGTTATGTTCTTGTTTGCTGCTTATGTGATGGTTTTTTTAGATAAGCAGTTGTGATGTTCTTGGTGGTTTCTGGTTATGTGATGGTTTTTTTAGATAAGCAGTTGTGATGTTCTTGTTTACATCTTATATTTTTTTTGATAAGCAGTTGTGATGTTTTTTTAGATAAGCAGTTGTGATGTTCTTGGTGGTTTCTGGTTATGTGATGGTTATGTTCTTGTTTGCTGCTTATGTGATGGTTTTTTTAGATAAGCAATTGTGATGTTCTTGGTGGTTTCTGGTTAGATAAGCAGTTGTGATGGTTTCTGGTTAGATAAGCAGTTGTGATGGTTTTTTTTAGATAAGCAGTTGTGATGGTTTGTTTGCTGCTTATGTGCTGATGTGCTTGGTTGGTTTTAGATCTTTTTATATAAGCAGTTGTCATGGTTTGTTTGTTGATACTACTTATTTGATAATAAGCAGTTGTGATGGTTTGTTGAAACTGCTTATTATCAAATATATAAGCAGTTGTGATGGCTTATTATGTGATGGTTTGTTTGTTGAAACGGCTTATTATTAAAATAAGCAGTTGTGATGGCTTATTATCAAATAAGCAGGTGTTCTGGTGTTCTTGGATGGTGATGGTTTGTTGAAACTGCTTATTATTAAAATAAGCAGTTGTGATGGTTTGTTGAAACTGCTTATTATCAAATAAGCAGTTGTGATGGTTTGTTGAAACTATTAAAATAAGCAGTTGTTTTCTAAACTTGGTTTTTTAAAATGGTTTCTAAAAAAAACCGAGATACAGCGATGATAATTAAAAAAAAAAAAAAAAAAAAAAAAAAAACTTGTTTTAATTGGCATGGCATGGCATAACCGAATGGACGGTAAAGTGAGTTTTTTCCACTTTGCAGCCAAAATGATAAAACGATAATAATCTTAGCCTATTAAAAATCTCGATGTTTTTTTAATGTTTTTTATGCATGTAATATTGAAAAAGCGTAAAATTTATTATTACCTCTTCTGTGTAAAATGGTGAACTCGACATTTTCCGAAGCCAAAGATATCTGTTGTAGTGTTTGTGCCAAATTGATTGTGTTTCACTTGCGGGTTTGTGAAATCTGATTGTGTTTCACTTGCGGGTTTGTGAAATCTGATTGTGTTTGTATCTGATTGTGTTTCACTTGTGTTGTGTGAAATCTGCTTGTGTTTCACTTGGTTATAACAATGAAATGGAATCTAACTTGACATAAAGTTTGATACAAAGTTTGACACAAAGCCTGTGAAATCTGCTTGTGTTTCACTTGGTTATAGCAATGAAATGTAATCTAACTTGACATAAAGTTTGATACAAAGTTTGACACAAAGCCTGACATGCTGAAATAAAAACGTGAACGGGGAGAATCTTAAGGCGATGATGATGTATTTACTACAAAATTTTGCAACCGAATGGACGGTAAAGTGATATTTTATCACTTTGCAACCTTCAAATCTGAGCCTATTAAAAATCTTAATATTTTTCGATTACGTTTTCTTTTCAACATAACACAAAAAATAAAACGTGAAGGGAACAAAATAAAATAAACTTGAATACTAAAAAACAGAGAGTCAAAAAAGAAAAGAAAAAGAAGAAAGAGTAAAAAAAGAAAAGACAACTAAAAGACGAAAACAAGGAACACTAAAAAAAACATTAGAAAGTGAGTAGGCAGGGTTTAGTGTAGGGGGGTTTGTATAGTACACCCCATATGCTATGTCATAAACAGACTTGAAAAGACAAATCATCTGCTACATTATACAAAATATGCTTCATATTTGACAACATTGCATTTTTTTATTTTCTTTTATTCATGTAACTTGTTGATTGTTTTTATTGTGTTAAAAAGTCATCTACCACATCTATGCGGGGACCTGCACTGGTTGGAAGAATCTGATTAAAAAACACCTATGCATTTTAGTCCAAACAATGGAGTAATTTAAGGAAAACTCCTACATAGTCATTTGACAGTCAAATAGGTTAAATTTGAGTATGATTGTTTCGAAAATGATCCATAACAGAACACATGAATACATATGTGCGTAATATGTGAGCTAAGTATGTCATTCAAAAGGTCATGATGAATGCTAAGGGTTTCTTTTTCTTTAAATTTACTACGAAGAAAGGTGTTAAAGATGTCCTTGAAAACGGTCCATGGATGATTAGAAATATTCTTATTATTCTTAAACCTTGGACTTTGGACACTAGCTTAGTTAAAGAGGATTTGACTAAAATTCCGATATGGGTTAAATTCCATGATGTTCCCTTGGCTATGTTCTCTGATGATGGTCTTAGTCTTCTAGCCACATTGATTGGTACGCCGAAAATGTTAGATTCTTACACTAGTCAAATGTGTTTAGAATCATGGGGCAAAAGTAGTTTTTCTAGGTGCTTGATTGAAGTGAAGGCAGATGAGGTGCTTAAGGACAGTCTCACTGTTGAGATACCCCTACTTGATGGGTCGGGTTTTACTATTGAAAAGGTTCGGGTTGAATACGAGTGGAAACCACCTCGGTGTGACACTTATAAGCTCTTTGGTCATACTTTGGATAACTGTCCTAAATTTGTTCCTCCTCCAATTCAGCCTACGCATAAGGATAGTGATGGTTTCAAACAGGTCAATAATAAACAAAAGAGTAAGAGTGGTAGCCAAAGTGCACCGGGTAAAGGAGGATTTACTAAATCGACTGTGGGTCATAAGTTCCGTTATCAACCTAAAGCGCCTCCTCTTGAGCCCAAGAAGGTGGATGTTACTAAGAAGAAGTCCACTGAAGTGGCTAGTACGAGTAGGACGAAGATTGCTACATCGAATCCCTTTGATGCCCTTAATATGATCGATACTGATGAATGTGCCATTCCTACTGATGTCGTGGCTAAGGATGGGGCTGAGTTGGATTCTGGCAGTACAATGAAAGCTAAGGAGGTTGGTCCTACTCCTATTGTTGAGAAAATTGGGGGGCTTGAAAAGCTAATTATTGATGGGAAAGCTACTCTTGTAGATGATGATGGTCATCCTATTAAAAAGGTTGATTATCCGGGTAATAAAAAGGAAGCTAAGGTGGATGGGTCTTTAAAGACTCGTAATGTATCAAAAGAACCACTTGCGAGTGTTGTGAAAGAGAAGGTGCAGGCCGCGGCTAGTAAGTCTAGTTCTTCTTTTTCTCCGTCTACTTTTTAAGAGGGTTAACCCATTCTCTAAGGTGTGAGAGATTGTTGATTCCGACAGTGATGAAGAGGAGGTTGTGAACACTTTTGATGAGTCAGTTAACCTATTTGGTGGTGGTAACGATCGTGAAGATGATTATGATGACTATGCGGATCAGGTCTACGATCTTACAAGGAATTTGGATGCTTTTTATGACATGTATGGTATCAAGCTCCAAGGCCTTGGTAGAAAGTAATTTTGTTTTCGTAGGAGTCTAATGTTATCTTTTGAGTAGTGGTTTATTTTCTTGTTTAGAGAATATGAAGTATCTTGTTATGTAAGCTTTTCCGCCTATGTAACGGGCTGAGATATGAGATTCACCCATATCCTTTGTACTTAAACGTTTTTTGGAGTAATATATTTACCGGGTCCTTTGACCTTTTACCCAAAAAATATGTTAGCTTAAGTTTAACCAGACAAATGAAACTTTGTTCATTTGTAGCTGGTCATTTGATCCTATAAACACACTATGGCTTCCTGTCCTTCATCACCATTTAGATGCTACTAATGACTTGAAAAAGATATTCTCATAAACCATCATTAGAGTTGGCAACTTGGCATGGATAGAAGACGATAACAGTGAGATCAAAAGTTGTAAATTGTTGGGATCAAGATTTTCAAGATCGGGATCTTACGCAGGATCGTTTTCGTCTTTACAAGATCGTGATCGTAAGATAGGATCGGGATCTTAAGATCCTACTATAATGTCATTTTCTTAATAGTTTTTGTAATATTATATAAAATTACAAATTATTATATATCATAAACACAAAATTATATGAATTTTTCATAGAAATGTTGTCATAAATTATGATTATGGAATTTTTAAGAAGATTAACATGATGTTTTTATATTCTACAAAAAATAATCCAAATTTTTGATTTTTTTAGTTTGTTATCCGAGAAAAGTAGGATCGGATCGGATTAGATCTTAAGATCCTATGGTCAATATCGGGATCCTATAAGATCTTAAGCTTGCAAAGATCTTATGTAGGATCCGGATCGTTTTCGCTTTGCAGTATCGTAAAATCGTAAAATCCTAAGATCAGGATCAGGATCAGGATCAGGATCAGGATCAGGATCAGGATCTTAACAACTTGATTTGATTTCAATACATAAAATACATACATACAATGACCAAAAACAACAAAAAAGTACAAAGGTAAAATGCAACCCCTCTTTAATTAGGATTGCTTTATCAAGAACATGAAAAAGTATTGAAATCTTCTTAGAGTTCCTAAAATTGTTATCTTTCAACTTCAATTCTTTAATCCTCAATCAATACATTGTCTTGAAGGGCTTGTAGACCTTTAGATCAATAACCACTCCCGCAAATGATCCCGCTGCAGCACAAACGGATATAATGAGACAAGCAGCGCTCAATATTTGTAATGAAACCCATCGGGTACTCCATTTTGGGATCTTCTTTTGAACTATGTACATTTCCACGGGGAAATAAACCGTCAATGGCCAAAACCCGAATGCTCCTAGGATACCAACAACGTCATTGAAGAAAGGCATCAACATTGCTACAAGTGTGGTCAGGCACACGAAGGCAGTTCTCCATACCAATCTGAACAAGTTGAGTTTGTAGGGTTTGTATCCGCCAAATGGGATTGGAATCTCGATATGGTTGTTGATGAAATTGCTTTCAGGGAAGTATCCAGCAGCAGTGTTTTCAACAAAGGCGAATAATGGTTGGCAGTACACTTGGTAGGCTCCAACAAGATGGATAACAATAGCGGCATTAGCAATGTCAAGAAGCCAGTAAGGGTTGTAGAATCCGAAACCAGTGAGGAGGTTTCCAGGTGCCATGTCACCGAATGCAGCATAGCCAAAGCATCCACAAAACATGTAGAAGACTGTTGTTGTCACTACACTTATCAAAGTTGCTCGCTTCATGGTTTTGTGCTCCGCTGGTGGCGATTTGAGTGTATCCTGCATATTATTACAGAAAAGATTTTAGAACTTCAACTATCATTTTATTTTGGATTGATGACGGGAACTAAATAAAAAGTAAAAAGTTTACCTGGATTTCGATAAGAATGAGAGAATAAGAATAAGCAAAAGCAATGGCTCCAAGTGCTTGAAAGCTTCTCCATATTTTTTGAGTTTGAGTCACCTTCCCAATGCTAATACCAGTGAGACTTCCCTTGATTGTTTTATTTTCTGTAATCAAACAAAGACAAATTAACTCTTAGTTCACTTAAACATATTATTTGCTAACTTTTGACTTTATATCACATCTAATAATTTCTAAGTTGAAATAAAACACCTATATTAATAGTAATAAATTAAACTTATACTTTTTGCTCCAACTTCTTTATGTTCTCAAAAGTCTTTTACACTTTAAAAACCAACAAGTGTTATTCTTAACCTCATTTGACTAAAAAAAGCCAGTGTTTATGACTAACCAAAGACATTAAGATCTTTATAAGCATTTGACATATGAACTTACCAATAACTTTAGAAATCCCAAGTCCAAGACCAATAGAGGAATAAGTGAATGACATAACAGCAGCCAACATTGAAAGCCATGAAATCTGGTCAAAATCTGGGATTTGAGAGAATAGGATTTCTACAACACCAAACATAAGCATGTATGGTGTTCCTGATACTCCACATGGATTGTCATGTCCTTTTTCATGGAAGCAACTTGATCTTTTTATTGCTCTGTATACGTAAATCATCGAGAGAAAGTAATATTAGTAACACATTAGCTAATAGTTAATTTTGACATTAAGAAAGAGCAACTTAATTACATACAAGGCGACAATTAAATTTTTTATAAATTTCTATATTTTTTTCTTATAGAATGTTTATTGAATCTTTAGTCTTTTAAAAATATACAATCATTGAAAACTTATTATTTTAGTTTAGGAATCCGAATTTCAAATTTTTCTATTGTGTATCTATGTATTATTGTTAAACAAAATAGAATATCTTTGAATGGTCATAAAACTTTATAATATTACTCGTATACTAGTACTACACATATAAATATTTAAAAGGTGGTTATCGTTTTAACATATCCTGAATATCTTTCGAACATGTATCTAATGGACACAACTAATGAAAGTTGATGATGTATTTAATTTTCTAGATACATATATTTACCCATGATCTTTTTCCTTTCTGGTAAGATTTCTATAAAAAGAAAGTAACTTATAGAAGTACTTACATCGCACTAATAGAGGCTGCAATGGTGTATCCAATTGCTACTCCAACAAGATTGAAATACTGAATGAACCCACATATCTTCACTTGAAATCCACCTAATAAATTCAAGAGACATATCAATATCACCCTTTAAATCGTAATATGAGTAAACAAGTTTTGATCATAGAATATTTTTAAAAATGTACCAAGATTGTTCTGAACAGCTTGCATATAATTATAATTCCTTTTCCCTGTAACCTGATCACCGTGTCTATAACACGCAGCGAGAAGGCAAGAAGTATAGTACGTCACAAATGAGAAGAGAAAGAGCACGGTTGGTCCAGCGACCCAACCGAGCTGAGCCGTTGCCCATGCTAGCGACAACACACCCGAGCCTATAACCGCTGTTATTATATGTGCACTTGCAGTCCATACAGTCCCTATATTGCAACAAAAGTATAACAAGTCAAAAATTCAGTCAAACAGGAAAACATGTTTATAGAGTTTCGAGAACTTAGTTGCATAATGAAAACTATTCCGGTTTTCTAAGAAAACCGCGAAAATTTTCTGCAACTAAACGCATTGCTGCTAGCAATATATTTTACCTCTTCTCTTAAGACGTCCATCATCATCAAAGCACTTAGATGGTGCTTGAGGAGCGAATCCTCCTATCTCCAACTTTCCGGTAGTCGTATCTTGTCCCATCTTATCAAAATTATTTCCAAGAGCAAAAAGATATATAAGTTTCTAATGAATTCAAGTTATATCAACTTTAATACTAGAGCTATGAAATTTTGTGCAGTATTGAAGTAAGGTGGTGATGACTCAGCACACACAAGTCTCAAAGTGTGATATTATGATTAAGTAGACAACACTTTGGTATGTGTAAGCTTTGCTTATTTGAAGTTAAGAATTGAATATGAAGATGAGGGATGTGAAATTAAGGGTCGAATGAAGGGGTTTATATAAACTTGTTCGGTTGTGCGTTGTGGGGTTAGGCCTAAAAGTGTATTCACGTGTTTCAAATAATGTTGTAGTAAAGAATATATATAGAATGAAATGAAAAGAAAAGAAAAAAAACTAGAATTTGACTCTAATCACTCTACGGCCGACTCTTTTTTTTTTTTCTTTGTTCTTTTTAAAATGAAAATACTTTTTTATAAGGTCAATTTGTGTATCTTTATTATGATATAATGCCAAATAAACTTGTACTGTGTTCTAGTATTGAGCGCTTACTTGGGCTAAAAGTAAGAAACTGTTAACATATAATTTATGAAGTTTTCATTTTCAACTGAAAACAAAAACTGTTACAAAAAAAGTATAATAAAAAAAAAAAATCGTTTTTTTGATAGTTTTATTAATACGAAATTAGCATTTTGGTTTTGCACTTTTGAGGTTTAAACAAAAGATATTCCTAACTTATATAAGCAAAATAAGAAAATGAAACACATTTCTTAAAATTACTAAAAGTTAGAGTGTACCGAATTCAAAGTGAAATAAATTTTTTTCCAAAACAAAGATATATCTTTTTCAAGATTGGCTAATGTCAATTTGATTAAGTACAAACAAAAACTATTTGGCTTCTAGTAAAACAACCAAGCAAAAATTATAATCACGTCGTCAACAATAACAGATTGACGTTTGTTTTGTTTGTTTGTTTATTTTTATAAACATAGCTGCAAATTATTTGATTGGGGTCATTACAGTATATAGTTGGTATCTATAATTAAGAAATATATTTGTTTTTGTTTTGAGTTTCCAACCACTTAATTTTACAAACAAACAAAACCTTTTTAAATAGTTCAAAAGAAACTGATCTAAGAAAAACTGGTTTGGACAAAGAGTGTGCTGGAATATGTTCCACTAGTCTAGTCTTTGGTTTTTCATGTTCATTTGAATGTGATGAAATCGTTTAGCTAATATGGTAAGCTATATACTTTAGTTTCGAAGCTCAAGTTTGGCTCATAATTCGGATGGGCACCGATTCACCAAACCACCATTAACTATCTAATAAACATTCACAACATATAAGGAAACACAAAATCTAACAAACCGTATTGAAGCAATGTTACAAAAGCTTAATAGAGTAACTAGCAAACTCAATACATACCTTAATATTAGCAGAGATTTCAGGAGGGAAACACAATGATGGGTGTAAGAGAGCAGACTACTCAATGACGACCCAACAATATGTGTGTTTCACAAATGTTAACTACATTCACCTCCTATATATACTACACTTGAGAACCCAAAGTAGAATAATGTTGATTTTTATAAACAAAAAGGATTATACTTATATTCCTATAACAGTATTTAGCAAGATAATAATGCAAGGGTCCAATGTATTAGTTTTAGTCTCGAATTACATTAAAAATGAGATTTGAAGAAACCTTGGAGATCAAATTAACTTAAGGAACAATTTTACTTGAGGCGCAAGGTATAAGTTTAATTTTAGTTACTTAGTTAAAAGTATGTGATTTTGACGTAAATCTTCTAATGTATGCAACCACGAGGTTACATTTATCGTAATATGGTTTACAAATGTTATTGTACGAATCTAAAACTACCTTTATTAAAGGGATATTTGGACATTTAGCATCATGTGTGAACAGCAATACGAAAAAACTGATTAATAAACACGTTTCTAGTTACTTAATCGTATAAAATATTTTGTATCTAGTAAAAAAAGCAGACAAACTGATCAATTTATACGTGAAACACTTAGAAACTTATTCTAACAAATTGATTAATTTATACACTTATCAATTATACATAAATCTCGTGTGTAACACCCCAACCCGACAAGGGTCAAAATGCCACATTATGGTGTCCATCAGAACATACAAACGCAATCGGAAGACTTATAAACATAATGATTACAAAAGTATTCTAAGATAACAATAAAATACCAACTCTAAACATGATGAGTCCCAAAACTGAAATACAAATCCAAACTAAATCTAACTGACGCTAAATCCAAGTCTAATCCAGAAGCAAAAGGCATCTATCAACAGGGTAGTCCACTAAGAGCTTCTATGCACTCTTCACTCAATCCCAGCTTCCAAACTAAAACCTGCCACAGGAAAAGAAATGCGGCCGAGCTTAAAAAGCCCAGTGAACAGATATATATATAACAAACGAATAATCAAAACTTATATAATTATAGGGAAAAGTAAACATAAGCTCCTGCTGAAACGAATATCATCTGTCAAAGAATGAGAGATCAAAGATCAACTGAACAAATATCATAAGTCAAATGAGTAAAATGAAGTGAGAGATCAAGAGACACTACGGATCAGATAATCATAAGGAATCAAACGAATCATATAGGAATGCCCACGAGCTCAAAACAATTGTCTAAACATGATACATGAATAGACCACATAACCACATATACATATCCGTCAAATCATAAGTGTACAAGGAGGGGAGACCTCTCAAGTACCAAATGGAGTAGCTAGCTCCCAGAAGTGAGGGGGTGCAAGGCATACACAATCCAATCACTAACAAAACGAAACAAAGTACCTAGGATGCATCCATACGCCCCCTACAAACCAAATCATAGATACACCTGTACGAGACAAGTATATACACATATCATAATGGCCAAATGATCACATATCATATCATATCAAATGGGGACGCCGTGGACTAATCACACCGCCACAGATAGTGTCATGCCATTGGTGCCATCAATGACATGGCCATGGTACCTCCATGCTAGTTAAATAGCCCGGGCAACAGAACAGAACAATTCATATCATATCATATCCAAACAGAACGTATCAAACTGAACTAAATCATATCATTGCGAATGGATAGCAACGAATATCATATCATACGAATATCAATCAAAGGATCATAACAAAAGGAACCATAGCAAAGGATCATTTCAAACGGAATCATAACAAAGAAACGAATCAAAGTCAAGGATCGAGAAGTCATGAGAAACCTTTACTGAGAAAAGGTAGAATATCTGTACCTCAAACCACAAAAGAAACCATATCAGAAAACACAAGGATCAGAAATTACTCCTTCTTCATTGAGTCTACACGAATTAATGATCGTCTGATTATTTAAGAACCATTTATAGCAACTTTCCATATTTAGTAACCTTCCAGATTTAGTAACTTCGGGTTACAATTCACAATTAATCAACTTAGGGTTTCATTACTGAATTTAGGTTCATATAAGTCTAATTATATCATCATAAATGCATTTTAGGGTTTATACACATTAATTAGTCTTAAATGATAATACACACATGTTCCTCAAATAACTGATTTTAGCACAATCTGCCCACAACTTTACAAATTTTTAAAGCATACTTAAAAACCTAATGAGAGGCTCAAATAATTTACTCAGATACTTATATGTCATATAAACGCACATGAATTTTTCCAGAATTTATCAAATAGTATAACTATGTCTTAAAAATTCACAAAGACAGACTACCCAGAATATGGACCTGCTGGTGTACCCAGAAAGTATGCATTTAAAAGATATATCAAAACACTTTCGAAAAATCCACAAAAATTCATGAAATTACTATACATATAGAAGTTACTTCCTGCAGAATCCCATAGCTTAATTACTTATAGTTTAGAAACGAAAAATCATTCAAGTCGACTGATTTCAGTCTCTTAAAATTCAGTTTCGACACCTAATCCCATAAAAATCAAAAACATAACCAAATCAACTCCAAATCACTCCAACCCAATTGGAGAATTTATTTAAGACCTTAAACTAGGTTTACATGCAAAAATCCAGTATTAGCAAGTTATTAGTCTCACGTTAATAAGCATACATAATCAGCTATCAAAACTGCCATAATCACAAGTCCATTTTAGGCCACAGTTAGAACCATATGAAACACGTATCCCTTAACTCATATTGCGCATGACCCTGAGACCTGTAAAAAAGTCCTTATATAGACACAACCACACACCTTGATTTTTAACGAGACACACCAATATACGAATCACATACACATCATGAATTTGACTCTTTTTTAAATCTGATTCTCAAATAATTATAGATGAGTCTTAGACCTGATCAAAACACCA
Source organism: Artemisia tridentata subsp. tridentata (assembly GCA_021014915.2). Classification (NCBI taxonomy): domain Eukaryota; kingdom Viridiplantae; phylum Streptophyta; class Magnoliopsida; order Asterales; family Asteraceae; genus Artemisia; species Artemisia tridentata. The sequence goes on along the minus strand of CP139509.1, from coordinate 354,586,544 downwards.
CGAATCACACTAGTATCGAGACATAAACACATACAAACGCATACATGAAATCCACACTCACACCAGATTATACACACGATACAGGTTGTACGATACCCACATCAAATCACAGGTATAAAACCCTAACCTACTCGTTAATAAGTGTTTAATGTTTTCAGATTTAGTAGCTATCATTAAAGCGTATTACACGTTTTTCTTCTGATTTAAGAGTCATGTGTAAGTCGTATGAATGTGGTACAAAAAGGAGGTAATGATACCTCTAGGCAGAAAAAACGAGACCACAAGAACCAAAGGCAACCCCAAGAATCAAAACACAAACAATCCAAGAATACCACAATCTACAAGCTTTCATACTCTTCTTCTTCCTTGTTTCTTGAGGGCTGAACGAATGGCCATGGTGGCTGAATTTAGGGTTCGGTTATGAAGAGCAATAGGGAGGCCGTGTAATAGGTTAATGAGGAGGGGAGAATTCCTTATATTATGAGAGAAAGAAAAGGGAGGATGCCGTGATTTGTGCTACAAATGTGGAAGACCAAACCTTTCATTTTAAATTCGGTATTATCCCTTACAGTTCAAATTGGGTACATCAAATATAAAAGTCAGGAAATGGGTCCAAAATAACATGTAACGTGTGATATCCCAAGAGGATTAAAGGTTGTGCCGAATTTTTTATAACTTAGGTTAAGAATTCGTATTTGAAAAGTCCATTCATAACATATAGTGTTTAAATTAGTCAAATGTTCGTAGACTTTAGGTTATATTCGTATCCAAACGTTCAAACGATATTTTGGATTTTCAAGTCCTTATAATTCTTCTCCTCTAAAAAAAAGATTTCGTTATCGAAATTGAAGTCGCAAAAGTTAGAAGGAGACGTACCAAATCACTAATATAATGTCAATAAATAGCCTCCCGCTCGGGAAGGTTCTTCCAGAAGAATCTTAATGAACGGAATTGTTTTATTTCTCATGACCCAATCCAGACAAACTAGGATAGCCCCAGGCTCTCCCAAAGAGCACAAATCATAACAAATCTGATCCAACGAATACGAAGTAAATATGTAGCAGATGACAGTTGTAATCTCACAAAGAGATACATGAAACACATATACACCCGAGGCAAATACGGAGGTAGTGCTAAACGATAAAACTTCATAAACTCTATCCAGATTCTGAATAAACTAAGGAACTTGCTAATAATCATAGAAGCACATATCGAATTGTCAAACGTATCAAGAGTTTCATAAAGGAATGGGTATCCTATTTGTACTGACGATCAACTAAGCACATATCAGAGTATCAAAACGTATCCGCAAGCTTAATGAATAGGTAGGATAATCGTACGAATAAGAACGAATCTAAGGTCTAACGTATCGCAAATCAAATCTTCCTTATATACCAAAACGTCTAACGCTTTTGTACGGGACATCATATGAAACACATAAATTCCCGGTCTAAAGTTTCAAAATTTCTCTTCCACTAATCCATTAGTTACTGTAATCAACTCCGGAGCTTCAATAAGTAACTCTCCGACTTAATTCAACCAAAAGGTGCTCTACATCTCCGTTCATACAAAAATTTGAAAAGAAACTCTTGTCACTACATGCCATCTAACCCAACCAGACCCATCACTTGTCAAATTTTCCGCCCATTCCAAAGCACACTGATCTCAACACATCTTCCAAAGTTCGAATAATTGTTCTGTTCGTCCGTCAGTTTGAAGGTGAGAAGCAGTACTAATCCCAAGTCAAATTCCCATAGTCTTGTGTAACTCCTTCTAGAAACGTGAAGCAAAACGCGAATCTCTGACACTATCTCTATAGGTGCGCCATGTAGCTTGAATAATCTTCTGCCGAAAGAAATCTCTGCCAATCTTCTAAAGTGAGCCGACCTAGTCAAACGATCCACTACAACCCAATTCGTATCTTCCTTCCTAAATATCCGTGGAAATTCCGTTGCAAAATCCATGAAGGTTTAATCCCACTTCCACTTAAGTACATCCAAAGCTAAAGAAAACCAGTTGTACGCTGATGCTAAATCTTAACTTGTTGAAACGCTAAACACTTCGCCACCAATGTAGTCACAATCATCTTCATACCATTCCATCAAGGTTCTACTTCATGTTTCTATACATATTAGTACAACTAAAATGTATAGACCAAATAGAACTGTGTGCTTCAATCAAAACCGCTTCCTTCAAGTCTTCTAACATAGATCATATCTCGCCGTCTTGTTCCTGAGCTTCTTCATGTCTGTCACAAATCACTCCAAAGTCATACGTCGGATAATTCACCTCATACGGATCTAGCTATATTGATGCATAACCAATAAATCTTCCCGTGTTGCATAAGGACATAACTAAGTCTCCTTTTTGAGTAGAAACAATTCTCTTTTCAGCTTTTCAAAATTCTTCTCTCATTCTTCATCCCAACCAAAATTTACTCTTCGAGAATATTACATAGAGCTTCTTCTGACGTAGAAATTTCAACACAAAATACGAAGATGATCAAGTATTTCAACACAATATGTTATACTACAACAAATTTTCCAAGTACTCATGAAAGACACGATTCATCAAGTTCATAAGAACAGTCAGAGCAATATCCAATACAATTAGCATCACAACGCTCATAGAGATCATAGCGAATACTAAAAGCAATTCTAGGAACATCTCGCTCCTTTACACGTAACTGAAAATAATCGGATCTCAACACAATCATAGCGAAAACTTCACACCTGGAGTTGATTAAACAACAACCGTTGATTCGAAGCAAGGGATGACGAACTGTCATATGATTTAGCTTCCGAAAATCAATACATACTATCGTCATTCTTCTTCACAAATAAACTGGAGCATGACACAGATACACTCTCGGACAGATAAAACCACTTGCTAGAAGTTGGTCCTTCAATTATTTCCATTCAACTGATGTCGTTCAATATGGAGTTTCAGAATTAGGCAAAATGTCGCTCTTATAGGGATAGAGTTCTGACTCAAATAACTTACTGTTCGCAGGCACTTCTCAAGCAACCTATGATCCCAATAAGTTCCAGTTATATGATGTAACTATTATCACGTTGGCCAGGCGTCATAAAACTTGCATCATATACACATGCCTTTATTGCAATCACATTCTACCTTGAGTCGTGACTAAACAGATTCTCATAATCAGATCAAAACATCTTCACATTCAGATGGTAATCTTGGTAGTTCATTAAAGAATACATCGCTAACATTTCAAACAACCGAATAACTCTCGAGGCGAGTTCATAAAACGAAGTATCTTCACAACCGCGAGGGATTAACGTACGAGTTTTCAAAGCAAAGGTGATCATAATTGTTTACCAGGTTGGGAACCATGGTATAAAATTTTGAGTTTCTCAAATTGCCAAAGATGACAAATCTAATATGACTGTTGTTAGCATCTCGATGCTTAGTCAATAAATCCATATCCAGAATAATATCGAATCAAACATTCATAAAGGAAACAGATTCGCAGAACGAAACTTATCTTTAAATATCTTTAAAATGTACTAGACAATTCCGATACTCGTGACGGATAATCACAAGATTTCTCATAGAGATGGAACTAGGTATAGCAAATTCTAATAGTGTAGAGGGGACCTTAATATGCTTAGCAATTGCAAAAGAAACCACAGAATGTATCGAACACATCGGATTCATAAATATACGAATTCTCTGAACGGACGAAAAGGCATCTAAACGAACGACAAACAAATCAGAGATCGAAATTCGAAAGAATGCGGTCACATCAGAAAATGAAACCTGTAAGGCATTACTACAAAAGTCTCAAAGCATTCTAAACTTATTTGATTACTAAACTTATGTTGCGTATCCTGATAAATTTTCTAAATCTCCGGAATGAATGATCTTATAAGGGCTTAGCTTAAAGTAGAGGCACAAATCAAAGTTGTGGAAAACTAGAAGGGGGGTTGAATAGTTTTACCATTTTAAAATTCTTTTGCTTTGAAAACTTAACGTGATTTCAACTAATGCAAATAATAAACAATATATAACATGCAAGTAAAGAAAGAAATAATCAAACTACAACACGGTTGTTTATAGTGGTTCGGTCTACAAGGACTCTCTTCCTTGCCCTACTTCACTCCTCGAGCCTCTAACTCGAGAGTTTTTCCTCACTAAGAAACAAGCTCCCTTCTCGGCGGAGAAAACCTTTACAAACGTCGCTTACACTTTTTCCAGTACAAAGGTAAATACCGAGTTCTTTTACAAGGGCACAACCACTCCCGATACTCTATTTATTTTGAGGACTAAAATACTAACCGATTACTACAGAGGTATATGATTGTTTGGTATAAACAATGATGTGTGAAAAACAACAAATTCACACTATGACTAACTAACAAGTCTTGCAATGCTTTGTTGAAGCTTGTGATGCTTTGATCTTCTTGCTACAAAGAAAAGATCACTAACAATGAAATATGAAATATGAATGGGTTAGAAATGAATGAAAGAATGTATGATGTTGTTTATGCTTATGAGTGATGAGAAAACATGAATGTGTGGCTTGCTATTTATAAGCCAACTGCCTTAGCAAGCAACGGATGGGGCGGATCCAAAAACAGGGACCCGTCCGTGTTGTTGTTTGGTTCCGTGGGAACCTGACAGCAAATCTCCAAAAATCTTCACCAAATCTAACCAAGATATTTCCATATCTTATCATTGAGTAAGGATCTAAGCAAGATATACATATGATCTTCAAAATCTCCTAAAGATTTCAAAGTGATGCATGCCATGATGTCATATTACATTTTCCAAATTTAGAATTAAAATGTATATGAATGTAACTTGTAAAATGTATATGAATGTGTAACATGTATATACTAGTGACTATATTTGTAACATGTAGATGATGTTATGTGTTTATGAAAAGCTTGTGGCTATATATGTAAAAGACTTAACTATATTTTTGTTTTACTAAAACTAAAGTTTATAATTGTCATTAACAAAATATAGCAAAGATTGTAAAATATAAATAGCGTGTTTTAGACAATATTTGTATTAACAATCTCCCCTTTTTTGTTGAGGACAAAACATAAAGTTTATTTTTAATCAATGTAATAAATAGAGTGCAAGTCTTTTAAAAATTTAGATTAAACTAGTTTTATGCAATTTTAAAATCAATTTAGGCATTTTAAAAATATAGATGTTTGTATAAAATGTATGATGTATGAGTTTAATACTATATCCCCCTTTTTGTCGAAACAAAAAGAAGAAATGCGTAGCGGAATGTAGTGCAAGCCCTTGGTCATTACTCCCCCTAGTTAGGGTGCCAAGTATATATGATTCATGGATTTTTAGTGCTTGATTAGCTCCCCCTTGGATAATACTCTCCCTAGTTAGGGTGCCAAGTATATGATGAATGAATTAAGAATGCTACAAAACAAAGATTAGTGCTTGATTAGCTCCCCCTTGAACAATACTCCCCCTAGTTAGGGTATCAAGTATAATGATGCATGAATAATGAGTGCTACAAAACAAAGGTTAGTTGATAAATAGTTCAAACCAACCAAGTATAATGATGCATGAATAATGAGAGCTACAAAACAAATGTTAGTTGATAAGTAGTTCAAACCAACCAAGTATAATGATGCATGAATAATGACAGCTACAAAACAAATGTTAGTTGATAAGTAGTTCAAACCAACCATATAATGCACAATAAGTGATCACAATCAACACACAAACATCAACAAACATCTTTCATTAGAAAATTATTTGTGACAAAAGTCACAAATTTTGACTATAATGACAAAGGAAATAAATAGAAAATAACTTAGAAAGAAAAAGAGTCATAGAATAAAAATACTAAGATATAAAGCTCCTATTGTGAGCATCTATTGAGGAGGGTGAGAAAGAGCGTTGAGGCGCTCGAGGATGTGGTTCAAGATGATCATCTCATTTTGTAGCTCATGAACCTAAATGTTGGTTCGTTGAGTGAGATGAGCGGTTCGTTCACACATGGGGCAACCATGGCGAGGGAAGTTTGGTGGTAGGGTAGGTCCGTTTGTTGGTTGTGGTGGTGGTGGAACATAAGTTGATTGGTGGTTGGGATTTGGTGGAGACATGATGGATGAAAGCAATGTGGATTGTAGATCCATGCCTCATTGAGGTGAGAATCCACCATGTTTGAAAAGGTATAGATGCAGTCAAGTTCCTCATTGATTTGACTTTGAGTTTGTGGAGGTTCAATCCACATTGACTCGTCAATGCCTTGGAGTATAAAGGTTGGTGAGAAAGGTTGAGGCTGAGGTTGTTGAGGTGGTGGATTGGTGGATCTTGGAGGTAGGTCTTCCAAGGTTTCTAAGTAGGGGTGAGGAGAGGTTGGTGGTGTGGCAAACAACTCTATAGGTTAAAGTTTTGTAGATCTCGGAGGTGATGGTGATTTGGGTAATTGAGATGGTGCGGGAGGTGGTGTGGTAGCCACTGGTGTTTTGGTTGGTGGTGGAGTTGTTATGATTATTGGTGAAGGTGTTGGAGTTGACAAGGTGAGGAAATTTTCATCATTGATTGGAGATGAGTTGTTTAGTGGTGATGAGTCTGATGAAGATGAGTTGAGATTTACAAAGCAACATTGTCTTACACTCATTCTGGCAGTTCTTCTGTGTGGTCTAGATGGCGATTAGGAGTTGTTTGACTTTGTCATAGTGAAGAAAATGGTTGAGATATGCAGAATTTTACTAGAAGTGGTGGTGAACGTATGAGAAATGATCATCCTAAAGCTTCTAATTTATAGAATCCAAGATTTATGGAAGAGTGTGTTTGGATTTGATGTTAAACCATACAAAAGTGGTGGTTTCTAATGATTTGGAAGTGGAAGGGAAGGTTGTCAAATCATCAAAGTCAATCCAATGGAATTGAGTTGAGTGAAATGAAGAAGATATGCAGTTAATGCATTGTGGTGAGTGGAAAATCTTATGATGTGACTGATCCACGGATTGCAAGGAACCATTTTGAGGGATCCTTGCTTTGTGGAGAAAGGTAACTTGAGTGGAATTTTAAAATCTCAAGTTTTGGTGGGAAATTGTTTTTCTATTATTCTAAGTGATCTAAGATGATCCTAATATGAGGTATTATCAGTAAAAGTATCCTAATAACAAGAATGAGTGAACTAGAGTGCGGGATTAATCGAAAATTTAAAAATATAGCTGTTAAATGGCGGAACCAAACGATTACACAGGCGGAACCAACCAAGAATTTGGTTCCGCCTGATCCGTCAGGCAATTTTTGGCGGCACCAAAAATTTGAACGAACGAAACCAAATTTTTGGTTTCATCTGATCCGCCGATCAAAAAAAGTAAACAGAGGCATTTTTTAACCCCCCGAACCCCGTTCAAATCCCGTAAATTTTTCTAAAATATGTGTAATTAATTAGTTGTGATTGAACAATAACAATAGAACATGTATTAACACATGTAAGCATATAGATCAAACCGGGGCTAAAGATATTACTAATAATGTGAGTTGTGCCAAATAGTGACTTAAGGATAGAAAATTGATAACATCATAATGTTATCTTCCTGCATGACAATGTTAGTTCACATAATTGTTCAATGATAAGTTATCATCCTACGATCATAAAAATACATCACAGATCATTGTTAGAAACAATTTTACCAAACACCCATGAAACCTCTCATTGCCTATCTAGTTTCTTGTTTATCTTCATTATGAATCTTTCGATGCATTTGAACATCCCTCTAGTTTGCTTGAATTCTTCCGATTGATTGTCAATGGCTGGAAGTTGTTGCATGTATTCTAGAGGTGGAAGCCTATAATTTGGAAGTCCATCATCCTCGCTCATAGATGATGATGATGAGGAGGAAGTGGGTAGATGAGGACGTTTTCCTTGTGTTTTAGCTACTCTCTTATCACTCAAAGGTACAAATATGTGGTTAACAAGGGAGTAGTCAGGACAAAAACCTCTAGCATTTGGAGGGATAGGTGCAAAGGCTCTTTAAAGACGGGTGAAAAGCATCCCGTATGGAAGAGCGGTGGTTCCTAACATTGGCATGTCCGCTATCCTTTTGGCGACATAGTAGGCAAGGTTGAAAGGTTGATGAGTTGACAATCTATAAAGCATGTAGCATAGACAATCATTGATATGGTCTCGATTACCTATGGTGCATAAGACATTGGCTCTAAGAATTTCTTCCCACTTTTTGAATTGTGGTCTAAGTTCATTTAGCTCCATGCCAAAAGGGTCTCGGTTGACTTCATTTCCTTGGCGGGTTGTTCTAGTGTTGGAAGTTCTAGGAAGGAAGAGATGGTCTCGGCTAATCTCTTTTGAAACCAAAGGAGTGTCGTATGGAGGCATACGATCAACGATAGAATCAAGGGTTGATAAAGACCATTTATCCGAGTAAAGAAAAGTACCTTCACACAGAATTCCAAAGACTTCTGCAAATTGGTTTAAGGGTATGTTGAAGTCACTTTGATTAACTTTGAATTGGATAGAGATGAGACCATAATCATTTGTGGTGAGGATAACACTAGCATAAAACTCTAATACAAATCTAGGACATAATGGTTCGTTAATGTCCAAGAGACCATCAAAGTGAATGGTAGCTAGTTCTTGGTGAATATTGGTTCCTTCTAGAAAGGAAGGGTCAATGGTTCTACCCTCGTGAACATATCGTTTCTCTAGGGCCTTAAAGATTTTTACTTGTGCCGGTGTGAGTCCCTTAGTTTTGTGGTGTTTTGGAAGGTAGTTTAGGGTATCCTTGTGGTCGTAGAAGGTCGCGGGAGGCATGATTGATCCTAGATACAAAAATTACATAGTTTAGTTAAAACTAACGAGAGTTTAGATACAATGTTCTAGTGTGTTCCTATATGAGGACAATGTGGAGGTGTAGTTATCTCGACTCTTTTTAATGCATAAAAATTTCATTTAGCAAATTTTATAACAAAACGAGAGATAACCCAAACACTCCTAATTCAATGTAGCTTCGATTGAATGTACCCGAAAATACATATTAGTTATGTATTTCCTTTAGCATTCAAGAGACATTATGCAAATGATGTTATAAACATAACGTTTTTATTTGTATGAACAATGTGAAAAATCATTTTTCCTAATAGTGAGAAGCTTTTTACAAAAAAATTGACATGAGATTTTTAGTGAATTATGATAATATCTTACAATATGCAATTCCTAACTAAGGGAAACATGATTAGTTATGTAATTTAGCAAATGTACTTCATGATTTTTCAAAAAGATGCATAATCCCTAAGTTTTGGTTTTGTTCAAGAAATAGAAACCCTAGACTCAGATCAGGAGTGTAAATATAGTTGGGAAACATACAGTGTGGATTAGATCAGAAATTTGTTAAAGGAGAATGCCTAAATTCTGAGAATGGTGTGCTATGGGGCGAGTTTGAGTTACTTGTGTGTTATGGGAATAAGGAAAGGAGTGTTTTTTTAATATATTAAAAAACCAACCCAGGAACCCACGGATGGGGCGGAACCAAATATTTGGTTCCGTCCTTTGTATCGAATGGTTCCTTGGGACCAGTTTTGGGTTTTGGTTATTTTTGTCGTGTTTGGTTAAGCTAAGCTTTTAACTACACGTTTGGTTTCATTAATCCTAAACCAAGTCTAAGAAGATTAAATGGTTCTCTCTTAAGAGGTTTCGTTAGGATATCGACAATGTTGTCTTCTGAGGATACTTTCTCGATTGAGATGTTTCCTTTTTGAACATTGTCGCTGAGAAAGTGATGACGGATTTCTATGTGTTTGGTTCGAGCATGTTGAACTGGATTTTTACTAAGATCGATAGCTCCTTTGTTGTGTCAAAGAATAGGGACGTCGTTGAGTTGAATCCCATAGTCGACGAGAGCTTGTTTCATCCAAAGTGCTTGTTAACATGTTTTTCCTGCAGACACGTACTCGGCTTCGGTTGTTGAGATTGCTAGAGCCGTTTGTTTCTTTGAGAACCATGAGGTAAGACAATGCCCAAAAAAAGTACAAATACCACTTGTACTTTTTCTATCGACATAGTCACCGGCATGGTCTGAGTCGGCATACACTATGGTTTCAATTCTCGTTCCTTTGGGATACCATAATCCTAAGTATGTAGTACCTTTAATGTACCTAAATATTCATTTTACGGCTTCAAGATGGGATGTTTTAGGATCTTCTTGAAAGCGAGCACATAGACAAACACTAAACATAATGTCGCGTCTACTAGCCTTGAGATAGAGTAGACTACCAATCATTCCTCTATATTTAGTGCTATTTACATATTCACCTTCTTCATCCTTGGTGAGTTTAGTTTCTGAGGACATAGGTGTTTTCATAGGTTTAGAGTCTTCAAGACTAAATTTCTTAAGCATATCTTTTATGTATTTAGATTGGTTAAAGAATATCTCATCTTCTAATTGTTTTATTTGAAGACCTAAGAAAAAGTTTAGTTCTCCCATCATACCCATTTAAAACTTGTCATGCATGATTTTTGAGAAATCGTCGCATAACTCTTGACAAGTTTATCCGAATATAATGGCATCCACATATATTTGAACTATGATAATATGTGATCCCTTTTTCTTAGTGAATAGAGTGTTGTCTACTAGTCCTGTGGTATACTTATGTTCAACTAAGAATGTTTTAAGTCGATCATACCATGCTTTTGGTGCTTGATTAAGTCCGTATAAAGCCTTTTTAAGTTTATAGACATGATTTGGTTTTTCAAAATCAGCAAAGCCGGGAGGTTGTGCGACATACACTTCCTCGTTTATGAAACCATTAAGAAATGCACTTTTGACATCCATTTGAAAAAGTTTAAAGTCATGTGCACATGCATATGCAAGTAATATTCTAATTGACTCGAGCCTAGCTACTGGAGCAAAAGTTTCATCGTAGTCAATACCTTCTTATTGATTATAGCCTTGAGCTACTAGCCTAGCTTTATTTCTAGACACTACACCATTTTCATCCATTATATTTCTAAAGACCCATTTTGTTCCAATTATGGTTTGACATTTTGGTTAAGGAACTAATATCCAAACATTATTTCTAACAAATTGGTTTAATTCTTCTTGCATTGCTATAACCCAAGATTCATCTTTTATAGCCTCATTTATATTTTTGGGCTCAATGGTTGAAATAAAACAAAAGAAGTTACTTTGATTTTGAACTTTTGATCTTAATGTTTTTTCATTAATTTCTCCTATGACGTTATCTAATGGATGACTTTTAGATTCTTTGATATTTACAATTTCTCTATTTAAAGTTTCATCTTCCTTGTCATTATCTAGATTCTCTTGGTTTTCAACTATTTAACTTTCAACTAAGTCATCATCTACCAAAGGTGATGTCTCAAAGGGAGGTGGACTTTCGTCAAATGTTACGTTCAACGATTCCTCGACACTTAAGGTTTCTTTGTTCAAAATGATATAGGCTTTACTATTTTGCGAGTATCCAAGGAACACACCTTCATAAGACTTTGGGTCAAATTTGGTGAGATAGTCCTTAGTGTTTAGAATGAAGCACTTGCTTCCAAAAACTCTAAAGTATCCTAATGTAGGCTTTTTGCCTCTATATAGTTCATATGCAGTTTTATTCAAAAATGGTCTTATTAAAACTCTATTTAATATATAGGTGGATGTGTCAACGGCGTTACACCAAAAAATTTTTGGTGTATTTTGTTCATTAAGCATTGTTCTACTCATTTCTTGGAGAGTTCGGTTTTTACGTTCTACTACACCGTTTGACTAAGGAGTACGCGGAGCTGAAAAGTTATGTGTTATGCTATTAGCATCACAAAAAGCTCCAAATTGAGTTTCATTATCAAATTCACGACCATGATCCGTCCTAATTAACACAATGCTACTCCCTAGTTGATTTTGAATTTTCTTACTAAGAATTTCAAATTTATCAAAAGCTTCATTTTTACTTTTCAAAAATTTAGTCCAAGTGTATTTTGAATAATCATCTACTATTACCAAAGTGTAGAAGTTGCCTCCATAACTTTGTATAGCGGATGGACCAAATAAATCCATATGCAAAAGTTCTAGACATCTAGATGTAGACACCATATTTTTAGCCTTATGGCTATTATGAACTTGTTTCCCAATTTTGCAAGCATCACAAAAGTGTTGGTCATACTTCAACTTGGGTAGGTTCCTAACGAGTTCCTTAGATGATAGAGATTGTATGAGTCTCATATTGGCGTGGCCTAAGCGTCTATGCCAAAGAGTTGAGTTGTCGTCTAGAGAGGTGAGGCAAAGTTTATCTTTAGATGTTTTATCTATTTTCATAACGTATACGTTATTTTTCAAAAGACCTTTACCTATGGTTATACCGTCTTTTAGTATTTTACTTCCGTTTTCACTAAAAAGGACGTCATACTTTTTACAGCATAGTTGGCTAATGCTAAGTAAGTTAAATCCTAGGTTATCAACATGAGCAACATCATTGATGAAGCGAAAAGTGTACCGCTTTTAAGGGGTCATTTAAGCCCTAAATCGTATTTATTTGATCAAATATCGCCCTAAATCGTTCCTTTTGTCATTTTAGGTACTTTTGAGGAGAAATCTGGAAAAGGAGGCATTTTGGACGTTTTTGGAGCATAAAAGTGAAGAAAACGACAAAGTCTCAAAAATCGGCTAAAAGTTACCTTTGACGGCGTCAGATTTTACTCTGGACGGCGTCATGGCTTGGCAAGAAAAGGTGGACGTGAAATTTACTCATGATAAGCCAGTGAAAATTGCATGTAAATTCTGACGGCGTCACGCTTTAACCTGATCAAGGGCGTCACGGCTTAATTCAAAGAGGGACGGCGTCACGTTCAAGGTCTGACGGCGTCAAGCCTTGATAAGCCAGAACGGATTTTGGAGAGCTAAAGAGGGACGGCGTCAAGAAGGTCATCCGGGAACCCTAGAAGCGGCGAGGTGACGGCGTCACACTCCATAAGGTGACGCCGTCAGATCCAAAAATCTATATATAGTTTTCTAGTTTTTTGTCATAAAGTGGAGAGCTTAGTGTGGAATTTTTGGGAGAAAACCCTAAGACGATTTTAGCATCTTTTTCAAGGCTTTTTGCCTTGAGATCTTCCATGTTACATTGAAAGATAAGTTATCAATTAATCATTCAATATGTCTATGTGTTGTTTGATTTTATCTTGTTCTTGTCTTTTGTTTAACATGTTAGGCTAGATTTATCTGGTGTTTGCTTAGATCTAATGAAACCTAGCTATTGATTATTGGTTATTAGTGTGTTATTAGTTGTATTGGATGATTGTTTATCTATGTTAGGCTTAAGAAAACTGGCTAACTTCCTATTCGGTAACTTGCTTGAACGTCTTAAGAAACATGAACCAAATGCGTACTAAAGGTTTTTATGGTTGTATTTAATGCACAAGCGAATTCTAGTGATCCCATGTTAGGAGCTTCTTAGCCGGCTCGACATAGGAGTGAAGTAGGAGCTTGTAGAGTTGGGGAAGTACGTACGCCACCCCACGATTGGTATTAAGGAATACACCCGTCATCCACGCGACTAATACACACTAATCAACCGGTAAAAGATAGTTAGGGAGTAAGGAAATCTAAGTAAACACATTTCTCTACACTTAAGTTTTCACCAACTTTTTATTTTCAGTTATTTTATTTTATTTGCATTTGAAGTTATTTGGGTTAGTTGACTAGCAATTAATTCCGCCCACTCCTTCAAAACAGATATTTTTACTTGCTTTCCATAAAATATAAAAACATAAAAAAGAATCTTCCTCAACCCTTAGACCTATTAGAGTAGTTTTTCATACCTAACGAACACTATTCCCTGTGGAGAACGATCAATCCCCCGTACTTACCACTACACTATACTACATCGGTCAGGTACACTGCCTGGTGGGGTTGTAAGCCTCTTGAGATCCCTCGAGAGGTAAAACCTGTTGTAAGGTTGCAAAACCACGCATCAAGTTTTTGGCGCCGCTGCCGGGGAATAGTTATTGTTTAGGTTGAATTCTTATTTCTATTAGGTCTACTCACTAGATTCCTTTCTAGTGAGATTTTTGTTTTATTTTTCTAGGTTTTCTTTAGTCTATCTATTTTCTTCGTGTCTTTGTTCGTAACCATACCATCCGACATCATGGAAGATGGTAATATCCTTGATCCCAACATCCCACCACCACAACAACCACCACCACTTCCTAGAGCCCGTACTTTAGGAGAGTATTCCCGTCCTAGCCACCATGGCTATCGAAACACCATTGAGCTCAGTCAAGGAGCCAATGTCACACCCTTGCGATCCGACACCATCCGGTTGGTGCAAAGCGGATGCGCATTCCATGGACTTCGATCTGAAGATCCTAATCAACACCTCAAGGACTTTCTTAAAATCGTTGATTCTATAGACCTTGATGTTGCCACTCGAGAGACGACCCGATTGCGTCTCTTTCAATTCTCTCTGCGGGATCAAGCTAGTCAGTGGCTAGAACGTCAACCCGCAGGATCCATCACCTCTTGGGATGATCTCACCACTCGTTTCCTTGCTCAGTTTTTCCCACCGGGAAGAACTACCAAGCTAAGGAATGATATCTTGATGTTCCAACAACGTCAAGGCGAAACTCTCTACGAGGCATGGACTCGATTCAAGGACTTACTCCAAAAAGTCCCTCACCATGGCATAGAACTTTGGCTCCAAGTCCAAATCTTCTATGACCATATCAATCTCTACACGAGGCAAACCATTGACCAATCGGCCGGTGGCAAGCTACGTGATCTAAGTGCGGAACAATCATGGGCTCTCCTAGAGGATCTTGCTCTTTATGACAACGAAAGTTGGAGTGATCCCCGTGATTTGAATAAAACGGTCAAGGCAATATCTTTGCCTTCGAACAATTCAAGCACTTCCGACCGTAGGATCATAGAACTTGAAGACCAAGTCAAGTTTCTCATGAAATCCTACGAAACTCCTAAACCTTCAAGCCAAGTGAACAAAATCACTTCTTCATGTGAATTATGTAGTGGTCCCCACGACACTCGTGATTGCATGGAACTCCCCGAACAAGCTTTTGTGGACTACGCATCCTCTCATACCGACGGAGAGGGAGACAAGTGGTACACTTTCAAACCCGAGCCAAACCATTACGGTGATTCATACAACCCCTCATGGAAAAATCACCCGAACCTTAGGTAGAAACAAAACCAAAACGCACAACAAACCAATTCTTCCAACCCACCTAATCGTTTCCAATCAAGCGGTTCCAACTCGAACCGTACTTTCAACAACAATCCTTCCGGCAATGGTAGTACCAATCATCTTGAAGGATTAATGTCCCAATTTATGGCATCTCAAGAAGCTCGGATAGCTAGATTCGAATCCGAATTCAATCAGCAACAAACGGAGATGACCAATAAAATAGACAACTTGTTGAAAGCCCTCGATAACCAAGTGCTATCACCTCCACATAAGGACGCTAGGAACACAAATAGCGGACCCCAAGTCAAGGACCCCTCTTCATCCAAACACGTCCACTTCTTCAACATCGTCACTATCAAACCAATTGATAGAAATGAGGATAATAGTGAACCTAAGGATGAGGATAAGAAAGTCGAGGTTGATAAGGAAGTTAAGAAAAGTGAAGTAGAGGAAGTAGACAATGATGAGGACTACTTCAATAGGCTACCCACTAAGGAAGAGCGCGCATATCATACAAACTTATTCGATGACCCCGAGACACCATACTTCCTAGGTAGACCAATCATTGAAATAGGCGACCCTTCTAATCTCAACATACCATGCAACATCGGACATTTGCATGTGTGGAAAGCCTACATCGACCTTAGATCACCCATAAACATCATGACTAGAGCCCACTACAACTTGATAATGAAAAATCAACTTGGGTATAGGATGTTCCCTGACAAGGGTTGGATGAGTAACTTCACGGGAAGAGTTAAGGGATTACCGGTTTATGTAGGAAACTTCACCTATGTCACCGACTTTGTAATTGTAGAAGACATCCGCCCAATAGTCGATGCATCCTTAACTCAAGTGGTTTTTGGAAAACCATTTGTTGAGGTCTCTAGAATGACTTATGAACCTTCCTTAGGGATAGTTAGATTTAAGGATGAGACCGATGAGGTAAACTACCAAATGCCATATAAGATAGAACAATTCCAACACTTGTCAAATGTTGAGAAGGAGCTCAAGCAAGCGGTCTACTATAGGAATGATGAGGATAGAAATAAAGGAGTAGACTATGTTATGGAAAGGATATTCGGTTTCTACAAGGATTGTTTGAAATTAGGACCGGAATATAAAACCGGGAATGAGAATGGCCTAGGAACCGTGACCAATGATGGAGTCACGTAATGTATGTGACTTTGAGTCTAGCTACAAGACTCGTTAATAAAGAAAAGCGCTTCTTGGGAGGCAACCCAAGTTTTATTTGCTTTGTGTGTTTATTTGTTTGTTTGTTTGTTTTTATTTGTTTCCGTATGTATGTTTAATTTTTATTTTTATTGATTCATGTTAAAAACTAATTTGTGAAAATGCTTTATTTTGTTTTTAACTTCGTCTTAACTACATATAAAGGTATTTTGCAAAAGTTAAGTGTAAGGGAAATCTAAATCGGTTTATTAGAACACAAATTAACATGAATCGTAATAATAATAAATTAACATACATATTAGTGTGTGTTTGAGTCAAATGCTTGTATCGAGTCATAATGATGTTTTGCAGGATTTCCAGGAAGTAAGGTAAAGGTTTTTCCAGAAATTTTCCGGAAACTTAAAATGAAAATTTTTGTCATGTCATTTCGGACGGCGTCAGGGTTTATAACCTGACGGCGTCAGATTTAATTTTCAGAAATTTTTGAAAGTTTTGTTTTTAAAAAAGTTTTTATTAAAATCTCCAACTTATAATCTCCAGGAATCTGCAAAGTTATCATTCCACAAGCATTATATCCTTATATATAGATTTTATCCCGCCGATGTTATGCAGGTTTTCGTGTTTGTTTTCTCAGGTTTATCAGGTTATTTTGGACAAGGAAATGTTTTGAATCAAGCTTATGGCGATGCATTAGTCATGGAGCTTCAACATTCTCTTTGGAAGAAGATCTAACCGTGTTACTTCATTATCCACCGAGCGAATCAGGGGAGTATTTGATTTCATTCTTTTACTTTATGCTTTTACATCTTGTTATTTGAACATTGGGGACAATGTTCATCTTAAGTGTAAGGGGAGGGTAAAAGTACGATTTTAGAGAATGCTATTACGCTTGATTTTTGTTTGTTTAATAGTAGATGTGTAATAAAACTGATAGAAATACTTGTTAAGGTAATTTTAGTGCCAAATTTAAAATTTTTTACAACATATAGAAGTGAAACTTTGATTCTTAATGAGCGTCTCACGGATAGGAGTTATATGACTAGCACAAAAACCGTACCACTAAAAAATTTTCCACCCCCAAATATGTGAGGTTCGCCCCTAGAATTGGTAGGAAAAGCATTTATGCTATGATGTGTGTACCGGTAGCACTTAGATTCTAGAACTTGCGTTAGGACCATTCCAAGGCCACAAGTGAGACTACATTCGTGTAGTTAGATTTACTACATGATAAGAGGCATTAGGATTAACCCATTGTTTTACACCTGTGTTTTTGTTATAATTACTTTGGCTACATTGGTCAAGTAATTCTCCCACACCCTTTGCGTTGTACTCATTTTTAGTACACGATACCCCTAGTACACCCCTCAGAGCCTATCTTTTCGTTTCGACCTTTAAGCATTTTACTTAAAGGAAGAATTTGTTTACACCCCACTTAAATGTACACCCAAATCGCCTTAGCCTACCTTGTATGCACTCATTTTTAGTGCATTATTGTTACAACATTTGTTTAAACCCAAGTTAATTATCTAGTTGATTACATGGTTGCTAAGTCGAGTCATATCTTTGTACATATTATTTTGGGACGATTGGGACTCATGGGTAAAGTACTAGTGTAATGGAGTAATGGGGAAGAACATCATTTATTACCCCCATATGTGCTAAATATTTTAAAAAGTACTCCAAGTTTTTCAATTATCTTAATTCGAGTCATTAGAATAGTTAATTGTAAAGTTATGTAAAAGTTCAAGTGTAAGGGGAATGCAACGCCCCTACGATGTATTATTTTGGATGGTAGGGTGTAGGAAATAACCATCTTGATTGTGTGGATGATTCGGGTGGTCTTGGTTCATGAAAGATCAAGAATCCCATGGTGAGTTAGTGAGATGTTAGAGAGAGAGAGAGGGAGACTCTTGAGAGAAAACTGGAATGTTAGATTAACTATGTGAATTGTGACAAGAGTTCCAACCCTTCCCAAGTGTGGGAAGGGGTATTTATACTAACTAATATTGGTGCCCCTAGTGGGCTGTGGAGTGAGCTGACAGTGGGGAAAGCCCCGACCCACTCCACAAATATAACTACGACTAATCTAATAAAACTAATAATACTAATAATACTAAGCTTATATATATAAGCCTACGAGCTATATAAATGCTAATTAGATACTCGGGGTGACCGAACCTTCATATGAATATTTATATTCCTAACAATCTCCCCCTAAGGGAGGTCACCCCGGAAATAATAACTTGAATTCTAGCATTTTGTCTTCTGATCATGTCTTCATAGCTCGTAGTCTTTGATTCTTCAATGTCTTGAAACTTTGTGCATTCAGCAGTAATCTTTTGATGACTGATCTGTTGTCTTGGATGATCTTTGAGAATTCTTCGAGTTTATCATCCAACATTTGTCTTCAAGTCATCTTTCAGCAATATGTTTCCATGTGATGTGTAAATCTTCGAGCCGACATGCTCACACTATTTGGTGTCATGATCTTTAGCATCAGAGTTTGCAGAAGCCATGTTAAAGGTCTTTTAGGTTGATCATGACTTTGTTGAGTTACAATGATGATGTAGTGTGAACATGTGGTAGAGGATTGGCATCTTTTCTGCAACCAGCTACAACAGCAACCAGCTACAGCATTCCTCAGCTACAATCGCCAGATGTTCCTGCATACGACAGTTAGCAATAAAACGTCCGGTACTTACAAGTTCGGACTTCGAGATTGTTAACAGCATAGTGTGAAAACTCTCTCTAATCCTTACCAAGACCGTTCCTAATCGAAAACCCACAGAGGGTTTTTTAAGATCGAACCGTAGCACATCAACGATTAGGTGAGTCGCTGGAGATCACTCCACGACTGTAGACCGTTTGAAACCGCCGCGACCACTAAGCGTAATCCATAAAGAATTACCGAAGTGACCTGCTTTCAGGGCTGCTTAATGTTGACCCTGGCAGGAATTTCCATTCAATCATTGAGAATTACATTTGTAAATTCCCTCATAAATGTTCTGGCAGATTGCTAAGATCTGCGTAGGACTCTTAAGATTACAACTGGTGTCCTTAATGTTGAACACCCAGTGTAGAAATAATTTGTGTCCCTATGAGATCTTATTATGCATCTCGTGGCTCTAGACTCTATTGTGCGTTTTGATTTGGTGATCGGAGGCTGGAGAGAACTGCCACCTATTCAATATCATCTAACTCGGAGTGAGAGAGACGATAGGAATGTATTAAACTCCGTGACAATTGAAACAAGAATCCTTTGAGGGACCTTGAGTGGCTAGGGAGGGTTGTGCAGCGTATCACTGGGTCCATGATACTTTGTCTTCAATGTCAGCAATCAACTAAGTGATTCTGACAGCATATGTATTGACCCGGTTTCTGCCTAAGTGTAAGGAGGGCTTCTTTCTTTTCACCCTTTACCTTTACATTTCTTTTTCATTCTTCAACCCCTTCAGTGCTTACCGAGACTTCATAACTAACACCTTGTTGGGTTTGTTCCAGTGTTAGCTCCATCTCAGTCGGCACTCTTCCCTCATTCACTTTTCTCCTTTTTAATCATACCTAAGGACTTCTACACTAACTAGTGGATTGTCCCTGGGTAGATCCCTCCGGCTCTGGCGGGATCGTGGGAACTTGAGCCTAACCTAACCATCCTTATAACTCCATACATTAATTAAAATGGTCGGTCTTTGGTATTCATCCACGATTGCCAAACCAAATCTTTGAAAAATCTCTCAACGTGTTCATGATTCTGAAACACATTTTTGCAAACACTTGAGAGTTTTATATATTTCAAATGCTCCCCCTCAACATGTGCTCGGTTGATTGTTTTATAAATTTGCACATGTTAGGTGAAGCTCGCACTTTTTGAATTGATTGATTTTCCAAGAACATGATCATCGCGAGACACGCTTACATCACTAGTAAACTAGCTTGAAATTATTACCCGTCCAGATCACATTCAAGGAAGATCGCTCGAAATCGGTACATTCTACTTAGACACGTCCTTTGCGAGACACGCTTACATCACCAGATAAACTGGCTTGAAATTATTACCCGTCCAGGACATGTCCTTTCGACTACTGACTTTAGCTATCGTCAATTCATTGGTGAAGTCTGAGCCTTGCTCACAAGATGCATGCCAAATCCTTTGCTCCCCCTCAATAAGTGCATTGGTATACAAAAGAGTTTAGCACTTACTGGAGAGCTTACTTTCACATCCAAAACATTTTGCTCCCCCTCAATATGTGCCTTGGTATACAAAAGAGTTTAGCACATATGGGAGAGCTTACTTTTATGTCCAAAACATCACATTTTCATCAGGTTTCATATTTAAATCACATTCTCTCCCCCGATCAAAAATTTCAAACCTTTTGAGATTTGTGATCCCAATTGATTTAAATAATTTAGAAAAACATGGGAGAAAATGTGGTCAGGTTTAACATGTTCTGATGATGAAACCTACTTTGCTCCCCCTTAATCTAAGAGGGAGATTCACTGCTTATTATGCACATTTCGACAATTATGACACAAATGATATTGACCTTTTTTGCGCAGATGATGCAATCACCCGCTTTTCTGAGTTAGTAGTCAACATCAATTATCCATCCACCAACAAATCTTTCGCAAATGTCGTTGATCCCCACTTGGCGAGACCAAAATAGATAAATGGTGGTGGCGGTGGTGAAAGTGTTGTTGTTGTTGTTGTTGTTGCCGACGTTGTTGTTGTGGTGAATTTCGAGCCAATCAATAGCGTTTGAACGTCTGATTAAATGGTTAGAATGGGAACTGGCACATTCATTTTGGCTATGGAATCTGCATAAGAATATCAACACAGATATACATGCATACAGATACACTATTCCTAGATAGCTACCCTTCAGCAGCTTGCCACATTATAATACCAAGTTCATCTTATAATCAAACCCCAATCAGGAACTACGTCAAACCACTATCTAGCATGAAGAGCAAATAGCAATCATGAACATGGCAATTCACACGAATTTCAATATTCAATTCAGGATCTTAGGAACATGATTCTAACATAATAGCAATCTACCTAAGCGAATCCTGAGAATATACGCACAATATCAACAACAATTAAGCAGCAATCGACCAACAAAAGTCAAATAACATTTGAAACTCATTCAATTAGATCATACAAATGTCAGTGGAGTATTCAAAAACATCAAACACAACTGGTTTTCTAACTTCTTTTAGGTTTTGAGTCTTAATGCATTTTGGGGATTATACGGGGATTCCAAAGTAACACAAATGAACCTTCTAGATACATAAAGCTAGGAAACTATAGGCAAATTGCACATAATGTCCTAAACTTTCTAGCAACTAACACACTTGGTCATTTGATATATTTAAGCATGATCCTCTTCAACTAATTCCCCATTAACTACAAAACCATTTTTAACAAGTATGATTTAACCAATAAATCTGTTTGATGATAAAAAAATTTGAATTCACTCTCCCCCTCAATCAATGACCCGTATTCTAGTTGAACCTCAACTAAAATCACGCTTAACCCCACAACTCATCAAACAAGAACTGTCATGAGGTTTTGTGGTCGTTGATTGAGTGACAAATTTTATGCATAATCCAAGTATAAACAAATTTCATACAACACATATTCACCAAGTGTCTCACAAATAATTTTCAGAAGAATCATAGAATGAAAACTATTTGTTATACTAAGAAGATTTCTCTTCTTTTACAAGAAATGATGCACTGAAACGTACATCAAATCAGGAAACATGGATATGAAGTAATCCATGCCCAGGTGAACATCACCCAGTTGGAGGAACAGCCGTCTTTTTGGCGACGTGCTTTCCCCAATATGAAGCGCGGGTTGCTATCTAAAGTAATAGCAAGCCATTTAGACATGTTTTAAGAATCCATTTTAACTTCTGATCGAGCTTCATTTAAAGACCCGTGCCATTATTGAATGACATTTCTAAGTCCGTAAATGTTATCGATAAACAGAAGACATGCCTAGGTGAAACTATTTTTGGTATTTTCTATTTTTCAATTTTTATGGTTTTTCTGGTTTTACGTTTCTCTATTTACAATTAGCATGAATTCTATGTATCTATTTACAAAATGGTATAAGATGAGAAAAAGAATGTAAGAAGCAAAATATATACAAGGATACGAACCAGAAACCATTACTCCTCAGCATTCTGAATCTACACCGCATTCATCACTTGACTTGCTGAAGAGCAATGTGAGCACTTTCAATCAGGGAATGATTCTGGCTTTTCACTCTCCCCTAATTAGTGCTCTCCCCCAATCTGACATCCTCTGACGATCACCCATAATAGGAAGAAGACTTTGGATGAACGCCCGAAATATGAAGAAGACTTTTGATAACCAAATGCATGCCATCTTTAATCTTCTAACACTCCCGTCCTAGAGTGACGCCGTCAAAAACCTTAGGCATCTTTTCGGTAGTTTAAGTTGAGCCTCAACTGAAATCTAGCTTAACCCCACAACTCATCAAACAAGAACTGTCATGAGGTTAAACTAAACCACAAATTTAAGCCCAATAACAACTTGATTTCAGCTTAACCTCACAACTCATCAAACAAGAACTGTCATGAGATTAGGTTAAAATCAAGTTGGACCAAACCTTAAACTACAGAACAACTTGAACCTAACTTAACTCCACAACTCATCAAACAAGAACTGTCATGGGATTAAGTTAAATATCAAGTTGTAAGAAAAGAGCTCAACATTTTTGAATGTAGAGAAGACTGAAGACTCGACCTTCTTCAAGATTGCCCAATGTGGAGGAATAGAATACCAATCATCTTTATCTCACCAAATGCCTTCCAGTAACCTTACATGTAACCCATCAGCCCGCAGCATACACATGAGATGATAACACCCAACAGAGAACCAAGAGTAGACTGACGACTCGACCTTCTTCAGTCTTAAGTATAACACCAAAGTAACAAGCTGAACCACTGATCATCTATAGAATGAATCCATATTTGGATATTAAGCCCTGATCACGTGAACCTGTTGTGCGTCCTTGATGTACACATTCTCTCTCCCCTGATGGTTACGATTAATCAGCACATAACGTAGCAGTGAAACGATAATACCAAAGTAACAAGTTGAGCCACTGATCATCTACAGTATTTATCCATCCTGGATATTAAGCCCTGATCACGTGAACCTGTTGTGCGTCCTTGGTGTACACATTTCTCTCCCCCATGATGGTTACGATTAATCGGAATCATCATCATGATGTGTACATGTAGCCTGATGACGTATGCATGAAGCATTGACTAGAAACCCTTTGTTACTGATTGTACCAGCCCGTGAGACGATGTAGATTAGCATTCCATGACCATGTTCTTCAACACCTTGATAGACGGAAGAAGTAGTGTTGGAGAAACATGGTTTGCACGACTCCTGAACTGACGTATTCAGGAGTCGTATGACCATTCTCAATCATCAACCAACATGTAGAATAATATTCACCCTTTCCCCCCCTCAAAAATTGCATATGCCTGTCAACTGCAATTTTTGGTTGAATACGTGAATAAAAATATACTCCAATAAGCGCCGATCCACTTGAAGACTGAATAAGCACGGAAAGAGCATGAATCTTGTTGATGAGAATGGCCATAAATAAGAAGATTCCTCTTCTTTTGAAGATAAAGTGCACTCAAGCGTACACTTTTCTTTTCTTTGAAGAACGAGGCCTGAACTGAGGTATTCAGACGTCATTATGTTGAAGAGCGAGGCCTGCACTGACTTGTACAGACGTCATAATGATGAAGAGCGAGGCCTGCACTGAAATGTACAGACGTCATTATCTCTCTCTTTACTTCTTCTCTCATCTAACTCGTTACCAACCCCATTATCATTCTGTCGGCTTGATGTCGTGACCACTGATGGAGAAAAACCCAATATGATGAACTTGATACTGAAGTAATATAACCCGAACTTGTGACTTAAACTTGTACTAATGCGTGACAAAGAGCGGTGTAGAGACTTCGTGCAACATTGAATCCCTAAGTACTCTATACTCTTCAACCAACCAACCATCAAGTATAAGACGTACATCACCTCTTGGATATCCACATCTTCATGTGACACTGAGCACTACAAAATGACTCCTTAAAGTGATAGTTATTTTGTAATAGAGAGAAAGAAAAAAAAATAACTAGATATCCAAGTCCTTGTCATTGTATTGAAAGCTCGAACAAGGATCTCGAAGAATCTTCATCCAACCTCCCCGATATCTTCAGATGCTAAGTACACGCACCCATGAAATTTCACTTCAGCCTCAAATAAATAATACTGAACTAACCCTGTAGTCACATCTTGTCAATTAAATGCCTCGATCCAGCCATTTGTGATGTTATAACTGAACTTCGATAATGGTTTTAACCCGATCCTAGTCAAAAGCGCATAGTCCATCATCACGGGATTTTACAAATCTATGATTTAAACCGAGAAATAAGTTCTTTCTCGGGATTTTACAAAATCAAGAAGAAACCGTGAGGCAGTAACAGATTGAATGTGGCATGACTGATTTTGAATTTTGGTGAACATCAGTTCGGGTAAAGAATATCTTGTGAAGATTACAGATCACATCACAACTTTTAAAACCTTTGGCCAACTAACCAACCTTGTACACAGATTAGAGACCACTTGATGAAGGAAGCCCGATATACCAATACTTAAAACTGAAGTAGAAGTCCCCAAATTTGTTACTTAAGCTTGCACTAATGTTGGAAGAACGGTGTAGAGAATTAATGCTTCAAGCAAATCTCTAAGTGCTCAGTACCCAACCAAAGTATGAGACATTAACACCTCTTGCGATTATCGACAACGTCAAGGACGTGTGACACTGAGTACTCCAATAACTCTTAAGTGATAGTTACCCCAACTGCTGGTAACTAGATAACCCAAGTCTTCAACTTAAATTTTGAGCACGAGCAAGTTATCATTGAAGGTCATGCATCCAACCAACCCCGACTTCAAGATAAAATAAGTAGACGCCTTCGTGAAATTCAACTTCAATCACAAATAAAGAATACCGGATTAACTTTGTGATCATCTTGTGTTGTTGACTAGCCAAAAAGAGAAGAAACATGCGCGAATTCTTAGAAGTGCCCATGACTCATAGTCAGTCCTATCAAACAAAGCTGTCTGATCCAGCTACTTGGATGTGGAATAGTTGTCGTACTGTGTACAGGATTTTACAGTTCTTGAGATTTATTTGAGAAATAAATTCAAGAACTAACTGCACAACAGTAAGTATCAAACTGCTGTAGACTGAACCACTGAATCCTGAATCGCTACGATCTGACCCGCTGTAACCGACACTGCTAAGATTCAAACCGCTGGAGACTGAACCGATACGATCTGACCCGCTGTAACCGGAACCGCTAAAATTCACATCGCTGGGGACGGAACTTCTAGGAAACTTGCGATAATTCTCCCCCTCAAAAAGGACATGAAATGACCTTTTTGCCAAAGCTGAGAGTCCGTGATGTTTGTGAATTTGACAGGCACAAAACATGGAAAGAGACAAATGAAACTACTGCAACGAAGATGGTGATTAAGACTCTCTTGTAGTAACCCCTTGCTTTCCTCATCATCAATGGTTTAGTAGATTAACAATTCATTGAAGCTCGTAATATGCCAAAACCGCTTGATGAAATGCATATGACTTTAAAGTGAGTAAAAGGTTAAAACATGTTTCCAAACAGACCACCTCATGTCTTTAAGCCTGACTACCTCTTGAGAAGATCTCGAGCAACAATCCCATTAGAAGCTTGAGAAACAACAATCACTTGATGAAGCTTGATAAAGAACAAGTCCGCGACTTAAACTTGCACTAAATTATGATTTAGAACCTATATTGAGCACAACAACGTAACTCCTTTAAATATAGGTAGTGATATATACCCAACCTTCCATCCTTAATTGTATATATCCACTTCGTGAACATCCAAGTCTAATCACCTTAAATTGCAAATTGTGATTTAGAACCTATATTGAGCACAACAACGTAACTCCTTTAAATATAGGTAGTGATATATACCCAACCTTCCATCCTTTATTGTATATATCCACTTCTTGAACATCCAGGTCTAATCACCTTAAATACGCTTGAGCAAGGGTCATCAAACATCGTGCATCCATCCACCCCGAGATGTTTGTGACACTAAGTACACCAACCCGTGAATTAACAAACCAACCAAGTTACCATAATTTCCCAATTCCTGCTGATCTTGAAGCACAAACTTATCCCGAAAAAGTAGTCAAACCCCGTAAGTTATATTTTGTCTAAATCCAAGTCCCGCCTACATATCCAAAATTAATTTTACGGGATTTTACAGCTCTTGAGATTTAAACCGAGAAATCGAATCTTTCGCGGGATTTTCTAAAACCTACAAGAGAAACCGTAAAATCAAAACGTGGCCACTAATATGACAATGCTGCCAAATCCACAACTCTGAAATTACGTTGATATTCGCGAACCCAAATACTATCCTGGACGTGAGAGTCTTCGCGAAGATATTCGTAACAACCAAAATAATATACTTGGACCAAATAGTATACCAAGATATTCAACATCAATCCAGTGGAACACAAATTGATACAACTATTAGGAATTCATATATCATATCACATTCACAACCCAATGACACAAACTCCCAATCCGTGAACCATGGCAGCCAAAAAAAATGATGCTCATACCAATACGCGACCCAAAGAGAATTGACCATCATTAGTTATCACACTTCTCTTGTTCAAGTGAGATAATCAGGTACCAAAAATTAATCTAGTGCATGTACCAAAATTCATTGGTGAATGAATTATTCAATTCATGTTCAAATATACACATAAGCAAGTCAAGCCCAGTTCACGTATCAAACATGTAGCCCAAGTAATATAATCACCATGAGCCCACCAGCCCAATACCAAATGCCCCTAATCTGAATTAGTGAAACCCTAATATTCGGTATATAATCTAGCACATTCACATAAACATGCTTTTAAGTCCAACCCTAATCCCCTCACAAACACAACGCCACCACACCAAATTTAGATCTGGGAGAGAAGAAATCTGTCACTTTTGATAACAAACAAAAACTTCATCGCCCCCTTCACCCTTATTCTCTCCCGACTCAGCCACTTAATCACAACAATCATCAGCCCCTATCCTCTTTCATCTCTCCAAACGTATTTATCTCCAAAATGAAACTCAGGTAGGCACTATTGTTATGTTTAATTTGTGTTTATTTTTTTTTTTTTTTGGATTTTCATTTAAACCGAATGAAAGGAAAGACAAAACAAAGTTGTTTTTGTCTCTTCCTTATGTTTGTTCGGATATAAACAAAATGAGTATAATCTCATCACACATCAAAGGTCGTTAATTTCTTTTCAGTTTTAGGATCTATGATGGTGTTCTTTCGTGTGTTTGAACTTTGTAAAAGTTCTTTGGGCTTTGTTCTACACGAAAAGAAATCTGAGATTCAATTTGATTTTTCTATTTAGTCCGAGTAATTGAAGAGTGATTTATATAAGGATTTGTGTTGGTATGAAGTGGGTTGAGTCTCGTTTAGGATTAGTTATGGTTGATGATAGGATTTGGTCATGGATGTGGTTGGCTATGTCACCACATAAGTCGCGTATGGTTGATTGAATTCAATACGAGTTGTTGGTATTTGGTTAGTGGTCTACTGGTCTTCTATCTTCATCTTAATCCTTTTGGTTGGCTGATTTAATAGATGATATGTATTTTTGACTGATGATGGATATGAAAACCTGAGGTCAACTAGAGTCAGTGGTTGGTCTTGAGTAGACAAACCGAGTTCGCGTAACAACACAAACCGAGTTCGCGTAACAACACAAACCGAGTTCGCGTAACAACACAAACCGAGTTCGTGATTATACAGACAAACCGCGTACACCTTATGTACACAAACCGAGTCCGTGACAAACCGAGTTCATGACAAACCGAGTTCGTGAAAAATAGACAAACAGCATCTACAAACACCCACAAACCGCATGCTTGCAAGAGACACAAACCGAGTTCATGACAAACATACAAACCGAGTACGTGACTGTATGGACAAACCGAGTCCAGGGTTAAACAGACAAACCGAGTCTGTGAGCCAATAGACAAACCGCGTCTTTGACCAGTCAAACCTGTCACTTTCGTACTTTCCTTAAAAACCGGATCTGTGTTTTTTCTCTTTCATAACAAACCGCTACTAAGAACATTCCCACAAATCCAACACAGTTAAGGTCCAAGCTCAAGGTGAGAAGACCAGAAATGACCAAGGGCAGATTTACACCAACACGTAGAACAAACAAGCTTTAGTAAACAAAATTCGAATAACAAACAAACAGACTTGTGTATTCGAATAAAAAGAAAAGAAGCAAAAGCATACTTGTGGATAGAACATAAACGAAATAAAGCACAAGTAAGTCCACAGATTAAGCCCATAAGTACAAAAGACCACGAATCAGTGAATGTAAATTGGACCCACAAGAAATAGAACCCACCAATCAAAGATATTCGAGCAACTAGAACAAGAAAAATTTTACAGCAAGAAACTCACTACATATAAGGCCACGAATTCAGTCACACAATCAAACCGAATCAAACCATTGACCACAGATCTGACCAAGATGAAACCATGGCTCTTGATACCAATTGTAGGAAATAACCATATTGATTGTGTGGTTGATTCGGGTGGTCTTGGTTCATGAAAGATCAAGAATCCCATGGTGAGTTAGTGAGATGTTAGAGAGAGAGAGAGGGAGACTCTTGAGAGAAAACTGGAATGTTAGATTAACTATGTGAATTGTGACAAGAGTTCCAACCCTTCCCAAGTGTGGGAAGGGGTATTTATACTAACTAATATTGGTGCCCCTAGTGGGCTGTGGAGTGAGCTGACAGTGGGGAAAGCCCCGACCCACTCCACAAATATAACTACGACTAATCTAATAAAACTAATAATACTAATAATACTAAGCTTATATATATAAGCCTACGAGCTATATAAATGCTAATTAGATACTCGGGGTGACCGAACCTTCATATGAATATTTATATTCCTAACATAGGGCAATAGTGTATGAAAAAAAATCGAAAAAATCAAGAAAAATACAAAAAAATGAGAAAAAGAAAAATAGAAAAAACATACGGACTACCATCCCGTTTCATTTTATGTTTATTTTTATGTTTTTGTTATTTTGTTATTTTGTTTCTAGCTTAAGATTGAGTCGAGTCTTGGCTTAGCAACATTGTATAGTACATGTAATTGATCAAGATCTTTAACTCGCCACCAGTAAAACATCCTTTATCCAACAAAACCGTGTTTTCCTTTTCCCTACACCTAACGTTATAACCCATTTAAAAGCCCTCTTTGATAGTTTATCTTAGGTGCTTACGCCTAGTGGAGGAGGTTTTCGATCCTTTCCCAAGCCTATGGTAATCTATTTGCTATGACAGGTAGTGAGAGATATTATCCGTTTTAATTTATGAGATTTATTTTGATGACACTTGAGAGATGTGAGTATCTAAACACTACTTGTGAGGTGCTAGTTTATAATCTCCGTGCTTATTATGATTGAAGTGGAACGATTATTTGTTGTAATTACTTTTATGTTTGCATTATATGACCCCTAACCTATATTTTGATTAGAATAAAAGCGCATTTGCTTGAGGACAAGCAAATCTCAAGTGTAAGGGTATTTGATGAAGCGAAAAGTGTACCGCTTTTAAGGGGTCATTTAAGCCCTAAATCGTATTTATTTGATCAAATATCGCCCTAAATCGTTCCTTTTGTCATTTTAGGTACTTTTGAGGAGAAATCTGGAAAAGGAGGCATTTTGGACGTTTTTGGAGCATAAAAGTGAAGAAAACGACAAAGTCTCAAAAATCGGCTAAAAGTTACCTTTGACGGCGTCAGATTTTACTCTGGACGGCGTCATGGCTTGGCAAGAAAAGGTGGACGTGAAATTTACTCATGATAAGCCAGTGAAAATTGCATGTAAATTCTGACGGCGTCACACTTTAACCTGATCAAGGGCGTCACGGCTTAATTCAAAGAGGGACGGCGTCACGTTCAAGGTCTGACGGCGTCAAGCCTTGATAAGCCAGAACGGATTTTGGAGAGCTAAAGAGGGACGGCGTCAAGAAGGTCATCCGGGAACCCTAGAAGCGGCGAGGTGACGGCGTCACACTCCATAAGGTGACGCCGTCAGATCCAAAAATCTATATATAGTTTTCTAATTTTTTGTCATAAAGTGGAGAGCTTAGTGTGGAATTTTTGGGAGAAAACCCTAAGACGATTTTAGCATCTTTTTCAAGGCTTTTTGCCTTGAGATCTTCCATGTTACATTGAAAGATAAGTTATCAATTAATCATTCAATATGTCTATGTGTTGTTTGATTTTATCTTGTTCTTGTCTTTTGTTTAACATGTTAGGCTAGATTTATCTTGTGTTTGCTTAGATCTAATGAAACCTAGCTATTGATTATTGGTTATTAGTGTGTTATTAGTTGTATTGGATGATTGTTTATCTATGTTAGGCTTAAGAAAACTGGCTAACTTCCTATTCGGTAACTTGCTTGAACGTCTTAAGAAACATGAACCAAATGCGTACTAAAGGTTTTTATGGTTGTATTTAATGCACAAGCGAATTCTAGTGATCCCATGTTAGGAGCTTCTTAGCCGGCTTGACATAGGAGTGAAGTAGGAGCTTGTAGAGTTGGGGAAGTACGTACGCCACCCCACGATTGGTATTAAGGAATACACCCGTCATCCACGCGACTAATACACACTAATCAACCGGTAAAAGATAGTTAGGGAGTAAGGAAATCTAAGTAAACACATTTCTCTACACTTAAGTTTTCACCAACTTTTATTTTCAGTTATTTTATTTTATTTGCATTTGTAGTTATTTGGGTTAGTTGACTAGCAACTAATTTCGCCCACTCCTTCAAAACAGATATTTTTACTTGCTTTCCATAAAATATAAAAACATAAAAAAGAATCTTCCTCAACCCTTAGACCTATTAGAGTAGTTTTTCATACCTAACGAACACTATTCCCTGTGGAGAACGATCAATCCCCCGTACTTACCACTACACTATACTACATCGGTCAGGTACACTGCCTGGTGGGGTTGTAAGCCTCTTGAGATCCCCCGAGAGGTAAAACCTGTTGTAAGGTTGCAAAACCACGCATCAATCATCTATAGAGAGAGAGTCATGAGGGATAGTACCTTTTCTGACGATTTTGCTTTTTAACTTGCTACCAAAAGTAACATTACCTTCGTCGTATTCTTGGTAGGTTGAGAAAAGGCTCTTGTTTCCCGTCATATGCCTTGAACACCCGCTATCTTTTATCCACTCGTCTGGTTCCAAACCGACTTTCAAGCATACCTAAGTTATAGAAAAACTCAAGCATTTGGTCCCCAATATCTCATGGGTCCATTTGAGTTAAACATCCCATTAACTTGATTCATGTATGGGAATGGTGGATATGGGTTCCATGTCATGTAGTTGGGACTTTGATAATTCCTAGGAAAGTTTGGGTTCCAACTATTTTGATGATAAGGTTGTGTGTTGTAGTTGCTTTTTGGAAAGGGGCGTTTGGGAATAGTTTTCCTAGGTCTTTGTTGAGTAGTTTTAGTTCTAAATTCATTTTTAGCTTGTCCTACTCCTATAGTAACAGCCGGTTTTTGTTTGTTGACAATTGAACTAGTATTAGATTTTCTAGTGACTTTAACAAACTCTGTACGAGCCGAGGTGCAAGCTTTCTATTCAGCAACAGTTCCCACGGATCCCTTCTCCACTACAGGCGGAACCAAGGATTTGGTTCCGTCTGATCCGTGGGTTTCTGAAACTGTTGAAACAATTTCGTGTACTTTTGAATTTTTATCATGTGGTAATTTTTGAATTTTCATTATCTCATATACACAAATAAGATTTTTATCAAACCTTTTGAATTTAGAGTTTTGTTTGATAAGTGCATCCTGTGTGATTTTAAGTTTCTCTAATTAAAGCCTAAGCTCTTGACATGATATACATACCTCGTCAATAGCTTTACTCTTTTCTAATCGTTTAGCTTTTTCTTTTAACTCATAAACTTTATTTTTTAAAAATTCCTTTTTGGTTTTCAAAAACTTATCTTTGTTTATGATTTTTAAGCTAAGTTCATAGAGTTTGTTATATTCTATTTGCAAGGTGTCATCATCAATAGAAGAATAAGATGAGTCAGAGTGTACCTCGTTTGATTCATGAGCCATAAAAGCAACTTCGTCATTCTTAGGCTCTTCGTCATCATTTTCACTGTCACTCCAAGCACCACTTACAAAAGCTCTTTGAGTTTTGTTCTTGGGTGGCTTGGGGCAATCTCCTATTAGATGACTTGTATCTCCACATATAAAACATTTCCTTTCCCCTTTTCCTTTCTTGTCATCACAATCCTTTCGAAGGGATTTCTTGTCTTCTTGAGGTTGTCTTACGAACTTTCCTCGTCTTCTAAAGAACTTCTTGAAATCTCTTACGGCCATGGCATATTCTTCATCTTCGCTACCCGAACTAGACTCTTCATCATCACTTGAATCTACTCTAGCTTTTAAGGCAACGGATTTGACTTTCTCCTTTTTACCCTTAACTATTTCTGAATCTTTTTCCATTACCATCTCATGAACTTTGAGTTTTCCGATTAGCTCATCAAGTGACATGCTTGAAAGATCCTTGGATTCTTCAATGGCCATCACCTTTGCTCTCCACTTCGGATGGAGTGCTCTAAGGAATTTCCTGATAAAGTTCTTACTACAAAAAGATTCATCAAGTGCTTTAAGAGAAGTAATGATAGTATTAAACCTAGCAAATTCACTATCAATGGTCTCATCTTCAGGGATAACAAATTGTTCATATTGTTGAACAAGAAGATTAATTTTGTTATCCTTGACTTGTGAGTTTCCTTGATGAGTGATAATTAAAGATTGCCAAATTTCTTTTGCGGTTTTACACATAAAGACTCTTTCATATTTTTTTCTAGGTAAAGCATTGTAAAACATCATTTTAGCCTCATTATTTTTGGCAATCAACTTCTTTTGCTCATCACTATGACTAGCAAGTGAAGTATCCTCATCCCGACCACTTGATATATCTTTTATTTTAGCTTTATGATCACCTTCTATAATAATATATCATAGATCTATGTCTTTTGATTTCACATAAGTTTCAAAGCGGTTTTTCCAATATATAAAACCATTTTGTTCAAATAGTGGTGGTCTTTGCATAGACTGCCCTTCTTTGAAGTTTTCAAAATCCATGGATCGTTCCAAGTTTTAAAATACAATATATTTTAAAAATCTTGAGTAACGTTGCTCTTGATGCAAATTGTGGAAAACTAAAAGGAGGTTGAATAGTTTTACCGTTTTAAAATTCTTTTACTTTGAAAACTTAACGTGATTTCAACTAATGCAAATAATAAACAATATATGACATGCAAGTAAAGAAAGAAACAATCAAACCACAACACGGTTGTTTATAGTGGTTCGGTCTACAAGGACTCTCTTCCTTGCCCTACTCCACTCCTCGAGCCTCTAACTCGAGAGTTTTTCTTCACTAAGAAACAAGCTCCCTTCTCGGTGGAGAAAAACTTTAAAAACGTCGCTTACACTTTTTCTGGTACAAAGCTAAATACCGAGTTCTTTTACAAGGGCACAACCACTCCTGATACTTTATGTATTTTGAGGACTAAAATACTAACCGATCACTACAGAGGTATATAATTGTTTGGCAGAAACAATGATGTGTGAAAAACAACAAATTCACACTATGACTAACTAACAAGTCTTGTAACGCTTTGTTGAAGCTTGTGATGCTTTGATCTTCTTGCTACAAAGAAAAGATCACTAACAATGAAATATGAAATATGAATGGGTTAGAAATAAATGAAAGAATGTATGATGTTGTTTATGCTTATGAGTGATGAGGAAACATGAATGTGTGGCTTGCTATTTATAGGTCAACTGCCTTAGCAAGCCATGGATGGGGCGGATCCAAAAACAGGGATTCGTCCGTGTTGTTGTTTGGTTCCGTGGGAACCTGACAGTAAATCTCCAAAAATCTTCACCAAATCTAACCAAGATATTTCCATATGTTATCATTGAGTAAGGATTTAAGCAAGATATACATATGATCTTCAAAATCTCCTAAAGATTTCAAAGTGATGCATGTCATGATGTCATAGTGCATTTTCCAAATTTAGAATTAAAATGTATATGAATGTAACTTGTCAAATGTATATGAATGTGTAACATGTATATACTAGTGACTATATTTGTAACATGTAGATAGACTTAACTATATTTATGTTTTGCTAAAACTAAAGTTTATAATTGTCATTAACAAAATATAGCAATGATCGTAAAATATAAATAACATTTTTTAGACGATATTTGTATTAACAAGAGTGATGCAGAAGAAGATATCTAACAAATGTCTTATCATATAATCTACCCAATCCTCACTGGTCATAACTAATAGTTTCTTCAGGGCCTAAGGCAAAAATTCAAAAGTCGTTCCATGAGATCCTACAGTGCAAACCTAAGGGTCTAAATCTTCACAGGCCATAGCTTATGTGCTACAAGTTGAAGCCTAAGCTCTGATACCATAATTGTAACACCCCAACCCGACGAGGGTCAAAATGCCACATTATGGTGTCGATCAGAACATATAAATGCAAGCGGAAGACTTATAAACATGATGATTACAAAAGTATTCTAAGATAACAATAAAATACTAACTCTAAACATGATGAGTCCCAAAACTAAAATACAAATCCAAACTAAATCTAACTGAAGCTAAATTCAAGTCTCATATAGAAGCAAAAGGCATCTATCAATAGGGTAGTCCACTAAGACCTCCTATGTATTCTTCACTCAATCCCAGCTTCCAAACTAAAACCTGCCGCAGGAAAAGAAATGCGGTTGAGCTTAAAAAGCCCAGTGAGAATATATATATAACAAACGAATAATCAAAACATATATAAGTATAGGGAAAAGAAAACATAAGCTCCTGCTGAAACGAATATCATCTGTCAAAGAATGAGAGATCAAAGATCAACTGAACAAATATCATAAGTCAAATGAGTTAAATGAAGTGAGAGATCAAGAGACACTACGGATCAGATAATCATAAGGAATCAAACGAATCATATAAGAATGCCCACGAGCTCAAAACAATTGTCTAAACATGATACATGAATAGACCACAAAACCACATATACATATCCGTCAAATCATAAGTGTACAAGGAAGGGAGACCTCTCAAGTACCAACTGGAGTAGCTAGCTCCCAGAAGTGAGGGGGTGGAAGGCACACACAACCTAATTGCTAACAAAACAAAACAAAGTACCTAGGATGCATCCATAAGCACCCTACAAAATAAATCATATATACACCTGTACGAGACAAGAATATACACATATCATAATGGCCAAGTGATCACATATCATATCATATCAAATGGGGACGTCGTGGACTAATCACACCGCCACAGATAGTGTCATGCCATTGGTGCCATCAATGACATGGCCATGGCACCTCCATGGCTAGTTAAATAGCTCGGGCAACAGAATAGAACAATTCATATCATATCATATCAAGTCATCATATCATATCCATACAGAACGTATCAAACTGAACTAAATCATATCATTGCAAATGGATAGCAACGAATATCATATCAAGCGAATAGCAACGGATATCAATCAAAGGATCATAATAAAAGGAATCATAGAAAAGGATCATTTCAAATGGAATCATAACAAACAAAGGAATCAAAGTCAAGGATAGAGAAGTCATGAGAAACCTTTACTGAGAAAAGGTAGAATATCTGTACCTCAAACCGCAAAAGAAACCATATCAGAAAACATAAGGATCAGAAATTACTCCTTCAGTGAGTCAACACAAATTAATGATCGTCTGATTATTTAAGAACCATTTCATAAGTTATTACTGATTCAATACTTGTTGTTGTTCAGATTGTCATATTAGGTTTTCCTGCTATTTATAGCAACTTTCCATATTTAGTAACCTTCTAGATTTAGTAACTTTGGGTTACAATTCACAATTAATCAACTTAGGGTTTCATTATTGAATTTAGGTTCATATAAGTCTAATTATATCATCATAAATGCATTTTAGGGTTTATACACATTAATTAGTCTTAAATGATATAATACATACGCGTTCCTCAAATAAATGATTTTAGCACAATCTGCCCCCAATTTTACGAATTTTTAAAGCACACTTAAGTACCTAATAAGAGGCTAAAATAATTTACTCAGATACTTATATGTCATATAAACACACATGAATTTTTCCAGAATTTATCAAATAGTATAACCATGTCTTAAAAATTCAGAAAACAGACTACATAGAATATGGACCTACTGGTGTACCCAGAAATTATGCATTTAAAAGACATATCAAAACACCTTGGAAAAATCCACAAAAATTCATGAAATTACTAAACATATAGAAGTTACTTCTTGCAAAATCCCATGGCTTAATTACTTTTAGTTTAGAAATGCAAAATCATGCAAGTCGACTGATTTCAGACTCTTAAAATTCTGTTTCGACACCTAATCCCACAAAAATAAAAAACATAACCAAATCAACTCCAAATCACTCCAACCCAGTTGGAGAACTTATTTAAGATCTTAAACTAGGTTTACATGCAAAATTTCAGTATTAGAAAATTATTAATCTCACATTAATAAGCATACATAATCAACTATCAAAATTTCCATAATCACAAGTCCATTTTAGGCCACAGTTAGCACCATATGACACACGTATCCCTTAAATCATATTACGCATAAATCACGGCCTTGAGACTTGTACAAAATTCCTTATATAGACACAACTACGTACCATGATTTTTAACGAGACACACCAATATACGAATCACATACATATCACAAGTTTGACTCTTTTTTAAATCTGGTTCACAAATAATTATAGATGAGTCTTCGACCTGATCAAAACACCACGAATCACACTAGTATCGAGACATAAACACATACAAATGGATACATGAAATCCATGCTCACACCAGATTAGACACACGGTACAGGTTGTACGACACCCACATAAAATCACAGGTATAAAACCCTAACCTACTCGTTAATAAGTGTTTAATGTTTTTCAGATTTAGTAGCTATCATTAAAGCGTATTACTTGTTTTACTTTTGATTTAAGAGTCATGTGTAAGTCGTATGAATGAGGAACAAAAACGAGGTGATGATACCTCTAGGCAGAAACAACGAGACCACAAGAACCAAAGGCAACCCTACGAATCAAAACACAAACAATCCAATAATACCATGATCTACAAGCTTTAAAACTCTTCTTCTACCTTGTTTCTTGAGGGCTGAACGAATGGCCATGGTGGTTGAATTTAGGGTTCGGTTATGAAGAACAATAGGGAGGCCATGTAATAGGTTAATGAGGAGGGGAGAATTCCGTATATTATGAGAGAAAGAAAATGGAGGATGCCGTGATTTGTGCTACAAATGTGGAAAACCAAACCTTCCATTTTAAATTCGGTATTATCCCTTATAGTTCAAATTGGGTACATCAAATATAAAAGTTAGCAAATGGGTCCAAAATAACATGTAACGTGTGATATCCTAAGAGGATTAAAGGTTGTGCTGAAATTTTTATAACTTAGGTTAAGAATTCGTATTTGAAAAGTCCATTCATAACATATAGTCTTTAACTTAGTCAAATGTTCATAGACTTTAGGTTATATTCATATCCAAATGTTCAAATGATATTTCGGATTTTCAGGTCCTTGTATCGTGCTTGTATAAGATTATAAGTGCACACAGTTTGTTTTTTATGTTTATTTACACGTGCTCATACATGCAATCATATAAAAACAAATGTGTATAATAGGGATGTTTATCATAGCATGTGTTATTAGATTAATTTGCATAACTGACATCTTTTTTTTGGACGGCGAAAAAATATATTCATGTATAAACAAAACTAAGAACGTTACCTAGTAAGAGGCTAGTAGCAATTACACAATAAATGAGCATCACCTAACAAAACGTGTGCAAGCTATCCGGGGGTTAAACAACCAATCTAACCATACAAGGCTAAGTTTCTTACACCTACCAACAACCTAATTAAAAACCACAGCTTGGAGCTTGCGAAAGAAAACGAATGGAGAAGCATGAGACGTATCTAAATTGTTGAAAACCTTGTCATTTCTACAAGACCACATTAGCCATATAACGCTACGAAACACGACATCAAACACAGTGGCAACCAGTCCTTGTAGTCTTGCGGCAGAAATAGAGCACCATATGGATTCCATTGACAAATTTTGGGGGGAAAGTAAGACCCCACCATTCCATGACTTTAGACCACAGTGTTGGCAAACGAGCATTGGTAGAATAAATGGTTTATATTCTTAGCCTTGAGATCACATAAAGGACACAAAACGAAGGGGCAGATGATACCTTTGTTTTACAGATTAAGTCTCGTAGGAATCCTGTTGAGCCGAACCCGCTAAAAAGGATGTTTACTTTTATAGGGATGAGTTTATTCCATTTAAGTTCATCACTATTGGATGGAAGAATAAGATTATCTAAGGCACTTCTAAGCGACTTGACAGTGTAGATTCCTGAATCAGTTAACGACCATTGAAGGCAATCAACCTGATTAGAAAACTCAACAACTTTGAGCTCTGACCGAAGGTTAATCAACTCCTTCTCTTCCAGGCCTCCTCTAGGTGGACGTATCCAATTAATCATGTTTATTTGAGCAGAAAGAATATGTTGAACAATGTTGTTCACTCGACAGTCTTTGATTTCTTCTAAAGCAAATAATCTCGGAAACCTTACTTGCAACGGTTCTGACCCACACCATAAGTCTTTCCAGAACTAGATTTTTTCTCCGTTCCGAAGCTTATATCTAAATAGAGGCGAGATACATAAGCCATGTTTAGAAGCCCAATCTCTACATCTTGTGATTCGACCCCATGTTCCTTTTTTGATGGATGACGCATTTGTTTGATTTAGACCACCCTCCTCTCCATGAATATCTTTGATAACATTTTTCCATAAACTTTCACCCTCTGTATGAAACCTCCACCATCATTTTGATAAGAGGGCCAAGTTGGTGGTTTCAAGACGTCCAATGCCTAAACCACCAACCTTTTTATTACTTAGGACCTTTCCCAGGTCACCCAATGAATTTTTCTAGAGTCTCCAGTTACTCCCCAAAAGAATCTCCTTTGAATCTGTTCAAGAGACTTCAGAACAGATGTGGGAGTTCTAAAAAGAGAGAAATAGTAAATTCATTCCTATAAGTGCACATTCATTTTTATGAGAAGAACTAACTTCATTATCTCCACATTTTA
This sequence comes from Artemisia tridentata subsp. tridentata, assembly GCA_021014915.2. Classification (NCBI taxonomy): domain Eukaryota; kingdom Viridiplantae; phylum Streptophyta; class Magnoliopsida; order Asterales; family Asteraceae; genus Artemisia; species Artemisia tridentata. The sequence goes on along the minus strand of CP139509.1, from coordinate 354,546,716 downwards.
CATACACTAAACCCTAGTTATTTGTGAGTATTACCCCGGCTTTAGATAAACACTCTTATCTCGGGGTTCTTACCAGTCAAATGAAACTGAACATACAATTAGCCTAATCTCACACCATAAACTAACTATAATCCTTGCTTTATGTATCCTACGCAAACACGAGCGAAGGCATTATTTCATAATGTCTTGTTACTGCGAAGATGGAAAATAAATAAAAAATGACTAGCACTATGTTTGAACTTTCGGGTACAGTTATGACCCTTGTCGTTTGACCACACTAGGTCTAGCTAGCCACCGACATCGTACTCGAACCACAATTTAGATCAACGGCAAACACGAACAATTTCGTTGATCTCTGTGGTTCGGTTTGAATTCTGTCGTTAACTTTTGTGATAACATAAATTTTTAAGAACCATGCTTAGTGCAGATTGTATACAAAAAAATGCATTGGAAGGGATGAAATGTTTGGGTTATATTTATCCCTTTATTTTTAGATGTAAAGTTTATGGGAAACAGACGCAACAGTAGCATTTATTTGTGTATGATTTATTGCAAATTGTTTGCGAATAAGTACGGCCAGTTAAACTTAGTATTTAATAGTTTAATATGAAAGTTGCATTGACAGCAAGCTAAAGACAAAAGAGCCTCGTTACCATACTTTTTAAGCATATTTTTTGACACATTTTTTTGAACGTACACTCTCTTCAAACTTCTTAAAATGTCGAATGCAGCTGCCTAGAAACTCTAAATCTCTCTCAGTGTCTTCATATAAGAAGTTTATGAGCTGAAAATGATGTTCACAGCCGTTTGTTGAGACTCTTCAAGTAAATTTTTTATGCGATAGATTTTTTCATTCGATCAAACCTTGTAGATTTTCAACTTGATCTTACAACCTTTCGATGCGTTCCACTCTTCAGGTAATCCATTTATTTGTCTAATAAGATTTTGGATGATTGGATTTTGGACGAATTTCTTGAAGATGCCGTTTTGTATGAAAATTAAAGATTAAAAAAGATATAAAAAAATCAAGTTTCTCAAATGTAACCCCGTCCCATTTATCTACCTTTGAATTTATAGCCAAGTAATTACAACGATCCCACAAAGGTCATGCAAGTTTTCTTTTCGAAGAAACCGAGGCAAGTTTCTACGATGCACTACGAATGTATTGCAATATTTTATTAGTTCTTATATGAACCATCGTGGAATTTACGATACCCAAAAATAAGACTTCTAGTGTGCTAACTGTCACGTTTGTTAAGTTTATCAACAGTAGACAATTGTTGTAAATTTTAGATCGAAATGTGTATAAACAAAATACGGGTCGTACAAAAAAAGATGCAACAAACGTTAATGTCATCCATTATAACTACAATAACAGGGTTCGTACAAAAAAAGATACCACAAACAAAGTAATAATTTTTCCTAAAATATTTTATATGTTGCTTGTGCTTCTCAATTTTTCTCTGGTTTCTTTTAAAACTTTGCAATAAATTTCTCACATTCATCTTCAGCAATTTGGAGTTGTTTCCTATTTGTATCGATTTCTACCATACGAAATCGATAGACCTGAAGCAGAAGTTGCATCTTGCTTTTTAGTTTGTTAATTCGACTATTATGCAACTAAAAGAGTATGTGTGTTGTATCATTCATGTACATTCTCTGGATGTTGGGTGGGAGCGGTGGAGATGGAGAGCGTGAAGGGGATGAAGAAGAGGTTGCAACCATTGTTTTGGTAATAAAATGGATGAGTGTGGAGGTGATGGTACAATTATATTAAAAGCACAATGGAAGGGATTGTATGGTTGTATGAAAAGCAGATTGGTACGAAGCTATTTCTTGGGGGACAAGACACCTTCGTAAAAACTTCATAACACATTCGCAATTAAATTGGAAAAAATGGGGGTAGTTGCATATATAACCCTTCAAAGATGCAAAATTGTATATATATATATATATATATATATTATATATATATATATATATATATATATATATATATATATATATATATTATATATATATATATATCTAAAACATACATAAAAAGTAAAAACTATTTTACCCGTGCATTGCATTTTTGTACCAAGGATATGTACACAACTATTCACCTTCCTACATTCGAAAATAAACGGAAGAAGAAAATAAATATATTAATAAATGGTAATAATAATTACAAGAAGAGAGACCGATTTCCAAACGTACATAAATTAAATACATCCATAACATATTCGCATTGGGTTCGCACTGCATTCGGAGTATGAATTTATTAAAATAAAAAATAATTACTTTGATATCTTGAGCATCATCTTTAACATCCTAAACCGTTTACATCTTTCCAAAACCACCCTTAAATAAGTGTCAAAGCTCAAAAGAGGTCTTATTTCACTTATGAACAATTAACTCCTTGTTGTAAACTGGTGCGCCAAAAATAAAGTACTTTTGCACTGCTGCAACTCTCATTAGAAGTGGGTGAACAAAAGCATCGATGCGGAACCCATGTAGAAAATGATGGACAAAATTCATGTTCATCAAAATTCTTATGGGTCATTTGACTTCTATTGTTAACCTTTGATAAAAACATCTAACATTTTATGGTTGTTGAACATACTCATGTGTTAGAGACATGATCTATTGTTATGACATGGTGAGAAGGCAAGATATGATTGTAATCCCTCCGTCACATATTAAATGTACAGTTGGACTTTTTTAAGCCTTTATTTCTCAACTTTGACCTTAAATATTTTTGTTTGTCTTATATAATACTTGATGCAAAATATATGAATGAATTGAGTTTTAAATGTATTTTTACTGCGTATAATTTTTATCAAATACTATATAATACAAGCAAAAATATTTAAGATCAAAGTTGAAAAAGAAATACTTTGAAAAGTTAAAACTGGACATTTAATATGGGACGGAGAGAGTATAAATTATTTGAAACTGAATAAGTACATATTTATAGGCAATCCATAATGTGTACTTTTAAAGTATAACTTATAATTTAATGTTTTTATGTGAAAAAGGAAGTCCAACATTGTCAAATGTTGCGGGGCCCACGTCGTTCTGTTTAACCAATTGTGATCGTATCGTAGTCTGTCGCAGGGTAGAAACCGATGGGTGAAAACGTGTCCCATTTGTTTGTCACGTGACCCCCAGTTCGCAACTGGATTGCATCATCTTCGATTTCAATCCAGTCGAAAATTGATGTGCATGAAAACGGAGGAGATGGTGTCATCATGATCGGAATGAGACGGTGGTGAAGATGGTATTATTTCCGGGAAAATGAAGGTGCACGCGAGGAGATATGACCGATTATGTGATGTTGGTTGTGTAGTAGGCTATTAAATAAAATGATAAATAAGTGTACAGTGGGTGCACAAGGGCAAACTCGACAAAACGTAATTCATTGTTTTAGTTTTAATAATATGAAACAAAGTTGAGTCAAGATGTTGATTTTGCAAATTTACCTATTATTTATGGGTGTGTTTCTTTACATAAGAACCTATCAATTTTTGAACAGTTCTCGTCCATCCTTTGTTGATGGAATGGAATAATTCTTTGGAATTAGAATGATGGTGCAATTTTATAACTTATCAGTTCTTAATTAAACCATTTTTCACAGACAATATGGTTTATATTTTTCCAACTAGGATATGGGGAGTTAAAGAGCTGAGGAAAGCCGCATGTTTACTCAAATCAGACTTTAGTGTTAATTTTCTTATTATCTTTGCTACTTCATATCAGTATATCACTTTGAAACTTGTGACTTTCGCTAAACAAAATATTACTCCCTCCGTCTCATATTAAGTGTTCACTTTCCAAATGCACAAAGTTTTAGAAAAGTGGGGCCAACTACACTCTCCACCAATCAAATATCACTATTACCCACTAAAGTCTCTTCTCATTGGTTGAAAATATTCCCTGAACACTTAATTTGGGACATCTCAAGATTCCATTATGGACACTTAATATGGGACGGAGGGAGTACTAGATATGGTATGCATTACAATAAAACAAACCAAAGTCAAATGTGATTAACTTGTCGCCTTGAGTTTTCAATCTATTAAGGACTTATGTTGCATTGAAGATTGATAACTTCCACACTCTCTTTGATCATAAGACTAGTTGGCGATATTAATTTGGGTTACAATCTTTGAACCATCATACAATTATATAACATCGTGTTTTTTCTCATTCCTAAGCTCTTAGCATTATATGCATATATATTTCGGAATGTTTTAACACTTTTTTAAAATAAATTTGATTTGTATTGTAGTACAGTAATAACTTGGCTCCTCAATCAAAGGGTTGACTAAAGCTTTGAAGGAGAACCATTGATTTATTATAAATTGAATGGGGTTAGCACTCGGGGTATCATGATTACAGAAGCATAGAATTTTGATCCATTCATGTATGTTGGTGACAGAGAATTGAATGTCATATTGATTATTTAGAGGTATCATATTCTCTATTATCATATCATATGTCATTGCTTCTCAAATAAATTGAACTCTATCATATAAGGGATTTTGTATACTAGTAGAATTATGTGTATTATGTAGTGTGTCAAAGTAATTATGTTTATGTACTAGCGAATCAAGGATTGATAAATAACATGGTTTGTATTGTTTTTGCGTTCTAGCGAGAAAAAGTACAAACAGAAATGTAATTTTATAAACTCAAGAACAAAAAAATGGAAATTCGAAGTACATAGCAAAGTTTAAAATGATAATTTACATAAGGGGAATATATTTGTATTTTACATTCTTTAAAATATGACTTTAATACTACAAATACTTTTTTTCAAGATATTTGTATGCATACCTAACTTATTATCTAGGTCCTCTCATATTTTCTTCATTCCATTATTGGTTGTTTTAAAGCATCATTTATGTTGCATAACTCTAGTTGCTTCACCCATACCGCGGTATTCGTAGGCATCTATTACATATTTCCTCATCATCTTTACATTCCTTTCTATTCAAATCCTATCAAGTTGTAGCAAAAAGTGAATGTCTCTACATCCACATGTACTGAACTTAAATATATTAAAACCATCGAAGTGATTCATATCAAATAAAGTGTGGGCTATTTGATCTAGAGAAATCATTGCATCATTGCATTTCAGAGATTGTATCAAGAACGCACATACGAATCAATATCTTTTAAAGTACGTAAGTTAAATATGAAAGTATCATCTAATTAAGTGTTATCACATATGATACTATACTGGCATTTCATATGGAATGAAGTGTCTTGCTAGCTATTAGATACAGAGGAATCATTGCATTTCATTGATTGTATCTATAACGCACATACGTATCAACATATTTTGAACTACGTAAGCAGAATATGAAAGTAACGTCTAACTAAGCAAGTGTTATCACATACCAGTGTTGCAAAAAAGGCTTATATGGCCGAATAATCGCCACCTAGGCGCTACTCGGCCACCAGCCTTTCCAATCTATGTAAATCGGTCAACTGTGGTCAACAATGGTCAAACTTGCAAATCTTGCAAGAAATACCTAAAACTCATCGTAAACTAGTTTTAACCACTTATAGTCACTGTTTTTATATATTACAAGATGCTTTTTTATGAAAAATCTTGTCGAGAATATCCAAAACTCGCCAAAAATACCTAAAACTCGTTGGAAATACCCAAAAATGCCAATCCGATTAATTATCAATTAATCTCGCCTATGCCGATTACAAGCTACAAAGGGGTCGACCGCCCGACTATAGATTTGCGATTTTTGCAACCTTGTCACATACAATACTATATTGGTGTTTCATGTTATATGAAGTGTCTCTTGCTATTCAATCGAGAGGAATAATTTACAGTTCATTGAATGTATCAAAAACGCAAATACGAATTAATATCTTTTGAACTACATAAGTCAAATACACAAACGTTCGTCTTCCTAAACAAGTGTCATCACTAACGAGACTATATTTTTATTATTAATATAAATTAGTTTAAATATTTTATATTTTTTAAAACATTTTTAAATAATTTGTATATTTTAATCATTTTCGATTAATTTAAATCTATAGCGACTACAATGTCGTAGCAAAAGGTTTAATGGGAAGCTTTCTTCTCGGAGAGAAATTCTTGTTTGCCAAGACCAAAAAGTAACACCATCGTAATCCTATAACGACGATTGTCGTCGCTATAGATAAATTTCAGGGTCAAGGTTTGAATACAATCTCTGCTGAGTCAAATTCTGACCAAATTATCCCTCACAATTATTTGAAACATTAAATCAGCCTAAGTTAAAGATAGCTGATCACATCAATGATCCAACTCTCTCTAATAGTATCAACACGTAAACCAAAGAGCAAAGTTTACCGTGACTGAATGATCAGCACAGCTGAATCATCATCAGCTATCTAAAAGACTCAAAGGTAAAACACCTTTGAGTCAATCTCAGAGAAGTCAGCGTGAAAGGCCACTGAATGGAAGAATAGTGGTTTAAAGGGACTCACTGAGTGTTCACATATCTGAGGATAAACACCTCAGATATGCTGGGTAACTTCTCAGCCATAACAGTCTTGCTTTGCAACAGACAAAGTCCAAAACTGAATGAAAACTTTCTCACCTGATATCGGAGTCAGCTAAAACAAAGGTGGGCAGAGAAGTGACAAACCATTGAGACCTAATGGACTGAAAAATGCCCTTAGGTCTCTGATAATGACTTATCATCTTAAGCCATGCAGATTAACCAGTTGCACTTATCATATACACTCATAGTATTTCTTCAACATACTTGCAAACTGTACCCTTGGAGTTGACTGAAGTACTCAACCACGCTTAGGTGGGAGTAATTTGAGCTAAAGTAAAACAGGAAAACCCTTGGGAAGATAAGGATTCATCGAGAGCAGGGAAAACAACTTGCATGTATCAGAGTTGTTAGCACAGTAAAGCAACCCTAGCCACACAAGTGCACGTGTACCGTACTTTCAGTTTGCTTCTAGTTTAGTTATTACTATTCTTGTAACTACTAATAGTGTATCTCCCTTTGTCTATAAAAGGGAGGTTAGTGGTAGTGATAGATAACTGATTCCACCTCTATAACACACTTCCTCTTCTAAGTGGGATCTTCCTCTTCATAACTTGAATAGAAGCATTTGTCATTACTAACGATAGTATTCCGCAATTATCCCTCGTAAAAGCCATCACCTTCAACCTCTAAAGTGAGACTGATACAGTCGTAATGTACAAATGCGTATTATTAGTTGATCATGGTCAAGATTGTGTAACCATGCCCTTATTTATAACAAACATAAGTTATTTTTATTTGCTCAAACTTTTGTTTATACAATTCATGGTGTTGTACAAATATATCGGACCAACAATCTCTTTGTCTTCAAACAAACTTTTAGCGACGAGCGAACGACGACATGTCGTCGCTAAAAGTTTGGTCAATGTCCAAGCTATGATTATAGGTTTTTGGTCGTTTAGCTTCGCGACGACATCAGTCGTCACTAAAAACTCCCCGTCGTGAGGAGCCAAAATCGGTGTAGTATATCGAGTATTGACACCAGCTACGACCGGTGTGGTTAGGGCCGTCCTTGAATTTTTGAAATTTTTGAGAGCCCTAGATGAAATTAAATAATGAGGTCTTTCGAGAAAGAATGTTATATATAAAGTGTCATTATTTATAAGATATAATGCAATTAGTTATGTAAACATTCAACATATTACTGATTTAAAATATTTTCTTATATACATACTTTTTTATCGTGAAAAATATGTGTACACATGCATATAATTGTTAACGAGGCAAATATTGGGGCCTTAAAAATTTTTGAGGCCCTGAGCGGTCACCCATCTTGAACATCCTCAAAGACGGCCCTGAGTGTGGTGATGCACTGTTGCCGACCCTCTCCCCGGCCTCAACTCCATACATGTTGCTCTAAGAAATATAAGGATACGTAACTGATGAATTTCCCCAAATATAAAATTCTGAAGCTTTAAGGCTTATTCTTTCGAAGACATGTAACATGTGCATGTCGTCTGTGTGTAAGAATTGTAGAAACCATATATTGCTTTACCAGATTAGATAGTGATCAATGACATAAATGACTTATATATAAGTACTTAAACCGTAACGAAATCTATAAAAGTCGAACAATGATAGTACTCCAAAACATTAACTATGTCGTTGTGTCATTCGTACGTGGAAATGAATAGTCATCATCAGTGTCGCAATAGCGCATGTGCTACCCACAAGATCAGCATGTGTAGCTCCATTTTGTAGAAGTTCTTATTTTATTAGTTGTATTTATCATATTGAAATGGCTATTGGCACGTGGTGACAACTTCTTAACACTAGTCATGCGTATTGTGAAGCACATGGTGAAAATATATGCAAACTAATTTACCTTCCTGTAAAACAGCTTTTCTCTACTGCTTATCTTAGCAAATTCATCATACAAAGATGCATATTAAATTAGGCTCACAGTGCTTTTATAACCTCCAAGGAAGGATAACTATCGGCAATGAGATCAAATTCTCACATTCGTGAATTCCTCATAGTAATATGAATAAATTTGAGTTCCTCTTATACTGATAATTGGATTAGTGATCTAAAATCAATTTGTACAAACAATTAATCGAGGTGTAACTTTGTTTTGCTCTAGGGTGTTCTTATTACTAATAAAGTTCTATAACCATCCATGCACTAAGAAAAGGGGCTTTATAACCAACCATATATTGATATATAGTACGTATTCCATATTGCTATAAGCTCCTGATCGATCTGCATTGGCAAAAGAAGTTAAAGGATGGAATAATAAACTTCATATCTATTTGCCTGTTTGGTGTGTTTTTGAAAATTAGCTTCAGTAATAAACACTTTAACTGATTTGCAATGCTTAAGTGCCTCATATGGGAAGGTATTAAACTCCTTGATCAAGCTGACACATGGAACTCTTTGTTGCAGTTACTATATTTAAACGTAAACTAGCTATTCAACTTCAGATAGTCATGCAACGTTCTTTATTTCTTAACATGGAATTGGCTTCACCCTCGACACTGAGCGCATCACAATCAACCTCAAACACTTCCATAAAATTTGATAATTCAACTTTAAGATATTCAAAACATTTCTCATAGGAAATCCACATTAATTAAATGAGGATTGTGAAATCTGCCTAAGATAACTTAACCTAGCTCATATATTGTCCTCATATATTTTCAATTCCTATCTGTTACACACTTATGTAGCAATTTTTTTGTATATGTTTTTTCAACGGCACTGAATTTATTAAGACGATAAGCTAATTAAGCTAGAAACTAGTGCTGGGGAAGAAAAAACATTACAACAAGATGCAAGCGATACCGGGATTACAACACTAATTCATCTAGAAAAGTTGAAGATATTTTATCGCTTTTTAATACAAATGAAAGAGGTTGACATAACGTCATCTAGAGTTTCTAAGGCTAAAATTTCAGCCTTTTGAGATCCACTAGCATTATGCCATGACTTGCAAGACCACTGGATCTTGCATAGAATGACCTCAATCTGGTTGTCGTGAAACCACATTATGTCGACTTAGTAAGTTTAAACATCATGTTGGAAACGTCTCATTTTGTATATAAGTGTTTAATACGTGCGACAAACTGAAACTCTTTATACTATATTCTAACTAAATCAGGTAAATTGGTCCTATTATACGTTCATTTAAAAAGGCATGTAACCTACATTTTCCAACAACGAGGGCATCTATTAAAGGAAATAAAAGGAAGGCTGGAAATCAAAGACTAATTGATATGGAATTCAGAATAAATTGCAAACTGATATTCGATCTCTAATGAAAAAAGAAAACAATAATGCAGTCTTAATGAACAAATAAAATGGATATCTATATTCGTGGGTATAAGCTTGTTTGTCCATCCAAATGGCATTTTTTCATGCAAGGAACTATTTTTATGATTTTAATTTGTATTATTCCCCAGAAAGAAACTTACAAATGTTTGATTTGTTTGAATTGAAATACCCACTAATTTAGAATAACTAGACTTTATGCAAGAAATGCTGTTATATCGTTCTCATGTATTTTTTGAACCAAACCTTTAAAAATATTTTGCTTCAAAAGTTGTAATGTGGAAGATGTAGCCTTTTTTGATGTAACCCTGATTATCTAGAGAACATTTTTTTGTTTGAATATAATTTTTCGTACATGCTTTTTGACTACTTTATGTTTGTTTGTAAGAACATTTTGGTGCATTATATGTAGGATGAACTTTTAGTGTAACTAATTAAAATCCTTCTTTTCTAAAAATACAATATGAACAATATATAATGGAAATTAATTTTAATTATAACAGGTTTTTACAGTAAACTAGGTTAATTTGTCAGTTGAAGCATCAGTCTAAAGCTCTTATATGGTGCGATAATGTTGCTGCCACAATTATCATGTTCATGCGCGTACAAAACACACTGAGATTCAGTTTTACTAAAGGTTCGCTTAAACGCAGCTATGTATTTCCTGTATCTCTCTAAAGGGTTTATACACACAGAGGTTACCAAACTTTCAAGTTTTATTCACCTTTCATACCGATCTTTTTTTTGTTCAATCAGGTTACCGAACTATCAAAATGTGACATTAAGGTTACTGAACTTTCAAAATGTGTTCAACTAGGTTACCGAACGACTAAAATGACCAAAATACCCTCATTCTTATTTTTGTTAAATACATAAATGGTCCCTGTGGTTCATCCGGCGTTACGGATTCAGTCCAGTTGTCGTTTTTTTTTTCGATTTTTTTTTTAATTTCGAAAAAAAAATTAATTTTTTTAAAAAAGTTAATTTCGAAAATAAATTTAATTTCGAAAAAAAATTCTTAAAAATTTAATTCGAAAATTTTTTTTTAGAATTTTTTTTTTTTCGAAAAAAAAATTTTTTTTAGAATTTTTTTTTCGAAAAAATTTTTTTTTTAGAATTTTTTTAAAAATTTAATTCGAAAAAAAATTCTTTCGAAATTTTTTTTTAGAATTTTTTTTTTCGAAAAAAAAATTTTTAATTTCGAAAAAAAAAATTATTTCGAAATTATTTTTTTTTGAAATTAATTTATTTTCGAAATAATGTTTTTTTTCGAATTAAATTTTTTTAGAAATTAACTTTTTTAAAAAAATTAATTTTTTTTCGAAAATTTTTTTAAAAAAAAGGACAACTGGACTGAATCCATAACGCCGGATGAACCACAGGGACCATTTATGTAGCTAACAAAAATAAGAATGAGGGTATTTTGGTCATTTTAGTCGTTCGGTAACCTGGTTGAACACACTTTGAAAGTTCAGTAACCTTAATGTCACATTTTGATAGTTCGGTAACCTGATTGAACAAAAAAAAAAATCGGTATAAAAGGTGAATAAAACTTGAAAGTTTGGTAACCTCTGTGTGTATAAACCCAGCTATGTATTTCCTGTATCTCTCTAAATAATATATATAGAAAATAGTTCAAGAACTTGATTCGCCCGGGTCGTCAATAACCGGTTTCATTTACCTGATTTGACTGTTTCATTCAGATTTATTTTTATGTTAAATGAGGATCTTAGAATATAATATTACAGTTTCTAAATATTGTTCCTTTTAGAGTGATTCAATAACTAAGTTATAGAATCACTCTCCATGTTAACATATGTGAATTTAAAGTAGTTTTGTGAAGAACAAGCAATAAACATTTTTAATTAACAAGATTTACACAAAATGTTTTCAACGTTTAAAATGCTTATTAGAAATAATCAAACCGGGAGTTTAATATCCAGTTTTTTCTGCTTACGAAATGCTTACGCTTACCAAAAGAACAAAAATGTTAGCTTTTATAAAAAGTGATGGTCATTTGTGTTTTATTATTTTTGTAAAAGTGGTGTTGTTTAGTTAAAAGAGTAGTCAAAGTAGTGGGCTAGTAGTATTAGTTTTGTTATAGTCCAAGTGTATAAGTGTAACACATTTACTAGTCCACTCTAGGCCCAAGTAAAAGCCCAAGCCCATCGAAAGTGTAAAACTATATAAAGCCTCCGACCCTCTCATTTTCAGAGGTTGGAGGTGTGTGTTTTATATGTGTATTTATCTCTCTAGTTTCTCTCACTAGAAATCTTGCACCACACTTCACCATTGTGCCTCACATTGATTCTAGTTGTTAGATAAGGTTAGATTTAGGCCATAACAAGTGGTATCAACAGCCAAACATTGATCTAGGGGTTTAATTTTTGATTTTCGGAACTGTTCTTAGCGATATTTCCGAGTAAGGAAATTTTTCTCCGAGTAAATCCAAAAATTTCCGAGTAAAAAACAAAAAATTTCCGAGTAAGTCGAAATTTCTCCGAGTTAGCCAGAATCCTCCGAGTAAGGAGTTCCGAGTAAGAGGAAAATCCTCCGAGTAAGTGGCAATTCTTCCGAGATAGCCCAGAATCCTCCGAGTAAGGAGTTCAGAGTTAGCATATCTTCCGAGTAAGTGTGAATTCTTCCGAGCAAGGATAAACTTCCGAGTAAAGTCTTCCGAGTAAGTACAAATTCTTCCGAGATAGGACTTCCGAGATAGGCTTTCCGAGTAAGAACTAAGTTTTTTCCGAGCAAAGTTTTTTCCGAGCAAAGGTTTTCCGAGCAAAGACTTCCGAGCAACTCTTTCCGAGCAAATATTTTCCGAGCAAGGATACTTTTTCGAGTTAGGAACATAGTTTTCGCGTAAGAAGTTTTTCTCCTACTTAGGAATACCTCAACTTAGGAAGCCTTAAACATAGAACTCCATCATGTAAGCAAAACTCGAGAAAGGACAATACTTACATCAAACACAACTCCTATTTCTTTGAACCGATCCAACATCAACTTTATCATACACAACTTCATCAATGACGACTCAACAAGACATTCATGCCGCAGGTTCAGAAAACCGACCTCCAATGTTAGAAAAAGGTGGTTATCTTCCTTGGACGAGTCGTATGAAAAGATACATGAAAACAAAGCCTCAAGGACAAGGTAGACTCTTGATCAAATCCATAGAGTAAGGTCCATTCAAGCCTCGTCAGATTCAAGTCACAGCTGGGAATCCTGATGCAACTCCTCCAATTGAAGCAACCTTCCGGACTCAAACGGAAGAGGAATATACATTGGCAGATTGGAAGCAAATTGAAGCAGATGACTTGGCAATGCATTTAATCCAACTTGGTTTACCACAAGAAATATTCTGTGCTGTAGACAGTTGTGAAACGGCTCATGCTATGTGGGAACGAGTCAAAAGACTCTGTTATGGTATAGACATTGGTAAACAAGACATGGAAAACAAGCTGCTGACTGAATGGGAGAAGTTCACATCCACACCAGCTGAACAGATTGAATCTTACTACACACGGTTTTGTACTCTAATGAATGAGTTGATCAGAAACAATTTGGCACCTAAACAAATTGTTCAAAACATCAAGTTCATCAACAACCTTCCAGAGGAATGGGGACGATATGTCACTATTGTCAACCAAACTAAGAATCTTCACGATGTGAACTATGATCAGCTCTATGACTTTCTAAAACAAAACCAAGTAGAGGCGAATGAAGTCAGAAAAGAGAAACAAGCAAAACAACAAGATCCTCTTGCACTCATAGTCCAAACACCTACACCTGCAACAGTTAATGCACAACCTTCTTCATCTTCATCCCAACACTTCATGCAACAACAATACAATCCACAAACACCTTTCTACCCACAACAACAACATGTAATCCCACAACATCAATACCCACAACACCCAGATCAAGATGATCTGGATGAGTCAACTGCTGCTTTGACTCAAGCTTTTGCTTACCTAACAAAAGCATTCCAAGGACGCTACTCCACACCTACTAACAACAATCAACGAATCTCATCGAACACTCACAACAAGCAGATTGCACAGCCGAGTTTCAACATGGGACAACAAGGACAGATGGTTGGGGGATATGGGAATCAGCAGGGATATGCTCCTCGATATCAAATGGGTAATCAGAATGCAGGGCAGTATGTTGGTAATCACATGGGTCAGTATGCAGGGAATCAGATGGGTACAGCTGTTGGTAATCAAAGGGTACAGAATGCTGGGAATCAGTTTGGGAATGTTGCTCAGGGAGCTGGGAATATGAATCAGGGTAATTTGATGAAGTGCTTCAACTGTCAGGGAGTTGGTCATATGGCTAGGAACTGTCCAGATAAGCCGAAAAAGAGGGATACAGCTTACTTGCAGAAAGCATTAATGTTGGCACAGAAGGAAATGGCTGGGTTACAGTTGAGTGCTGAAGAGAATGACTTCATGGCTCTTATGGATGATGCAGAAGATCTTGAAGACATCGATGCAAACTGCATTTTTATGGCAAATCTCCAGGAGGCTAAGTACGACACAGATTCGGAAGCACCTCCTGCTTTTGACACCAATGCGGTTTCTGAGGTACAACCATATGCTACATGTCACAATAATGAAATGTTTGATATGTCACCTCAAAATGAACAGCATCCTGAGACTCCTAATCTCATTTATGATACATACATGGACGAACCAAGTTGTAGTAATACTAATTTGGTAACTCCAGATATGGATCCTAATGAGGAATTCGAGTCACAGCATACTGATAATGATGAGGAAACACGTGCTATGTTTGAATCATTATTGCAAAATTGTAGTATGGAAATAGAAAAGGTCAAAAAGATTAATCGCGATGTTAAGGCCGCGAATGCTATCTTGACCACTGAGCTTGAGAGTTATAAGGAAAATGCTAAAGCTTTTGATTTTCACAACAAACGTCAGACAGATCTTGAGGTTAGCTTAAGAGATTCTGAGTCAAGAGAGAAACATTTGCAAATAAAATTTGACACTCTCGATGTTAATTTGAATTTGCAAATCAAATCTCTTAACAAAGAAATTTCTGAACTAACCAACCAGCTTTCAAAACAAAAATCAACTTATTCCAATCTTGAAAAAGAAAAGAAGGAGTTGAATGAAAGGTTTTCAAAACGTGAAAAGGATCTTCAAAAGGAGATCACTGACAAAAAGGAAACCATTGCAAAGTTGGAAGATTTACTTGTAAAAACGGGTCATTCTGCACAAACAGTTAACTTGTTAATAAACGATCCTAACCCGATTTTACATACATTAAAAAAGGTGGCTATCGGTTATGAAAACCCTTATAATCTCAAGAAAGCTCAAATAGAACAGAATGTGCTTTATAATGGTAATTTAATAAATGCTATCCATGACCCTCCTCCGGGTTATGATTCTAGTGAAACGATTGAGCTTTCAGAAGTGAGTAGAAAGAAAATGCGACAATTGAACAGAGAAATAAAACCCATTGACTATAATGAAGTTAACAAACTTGCTGGGGTTCATCTTGTTCAAAAGGAGTCACCTCTGTTTTTTCAAAAACCAGTGGTTTTCGCAAAACAAAAAGCTGTCTCAAAACATCTGTCTAACATCGAACAAATGGCATCTAAAAACACTTGTGAAACAAGTGCAGCTAGACTATATTTGGTTGATCTTAAACAGAGAATTGAAACACTTCAAAGTATTGTGGCATCCAAAACAAACAGTAACAACACAGACTGGTTTTCAAGTTTTCAGACTGAACTAAAAGGAATGTTTGACAAAGACATTAATCCACACATTGCTGCAATCTATGCGGTTGTTCAAAATGTGGAACACAATCTTTTGAAAGAGTCAGCAAAATTCGTTAAGGACCACAAATCCTTAGTGAATGACGCTAATGAATACTTGGAACGCATAACGATTTTGGAAAAACAAAATGACTCTCTCTCCTTCGAAGCTCTATCGACTGATATTATGTCTATTATCTACCAAACATATTCTGTTGAGGATGATGAACGACTTCGAGCTGAGACTTCCCAAATTGTTGTAAAATATGAAAAGGCACTTGCCAAGATTGAAAAACAAAATGTCACATATTTTAAACAACTTGATCAGAAAAAGGAAGAATGCAAGTATGACAAATTGTCGTATGAGTGTTCTTACCACAACATGCAAAAACAAATTGATCTTTTGAAATCTCAGCTTGAAAGTCAAAAAGGGAAGGGTGAGGAAATAAAGGGTATTGCCCCATCAACCCCCTTGCCTAATGAGAAACAAAATGAGAAAGCAGTTGTCTACACATCAAATGTAATAGCACCTGGCCTTTATAGGATTAGTCCCTGATGCGCGTGATGTGTCGTTGTGGTTTAGCAGTTTTAATGCCTACTCAAGTTTTAAATTTATATTTAGCCGACTTATCAATAACACACACACTTAACGAGCAGTGTACTCGGTCAGTATGAATATAATGGTAAGTAGAGTGTCGATCACTAAGAGTGGAACGTATTATCTAGTTATTCTAATCAGTATTTTAATATATTAAGTTAGCTATACAATCTAATCTAACGCAAGGGGGTTCAGCCTGAGAGACTGGCACGATTTGGTTGCAATTAAATAATAAACTAAACCAATAGGCACAAATCAGCAAGTAGCACACACGTACACAGATAAATACTCGAGACAATAAGAGGGCTGTCCTTATGATAAGTAGTTTGTCACTTGTTTTATTGCTAGTGTTATATGAAGTGTATAGTTCGATGCAACGCACCGAGATTAAGTCCTTTCTCGTTGGTTCTAATCTTATCGGCGAGTAAACCCTTAATGATTACTTATGACTATCCCATTTATCTTTCTCCTACTTTTCTACAGACCATAGAATACATAGGCATCTAATAAACAGGCGAGGGCAGAGGCATGGCGACCCGATCAACGCTCAGCTAGCCACAGAGGTTATCAATGCACTAATAAAAGTCACCAATGACACTAACATATAAACTTTAATTGATGAGAAAGCAGTTTTAAGGGAGTGCAACCTTTCCGTTGTCACGTTACACAAGCCACCAATCTTGATGAATTAAAGTTTACTAACACAATAAAACAAAACTACTTAATGAATTAAACATATGCAGCACCTTCTTACAGCTCTTGTATCTTTGATTTGGGTGTGTCTTGTGCTGCTGCCTTGACTGAATTCGTCCTAGGTTTCTGGTCTTCGGTCTTCGGTTATATTATATGTCACATCGAATTCGTCTGGTCTTGGGGTATTTATAGTTTCTGTCTGAGGGTGAGATGCGGCGCATCTAGTAAGTAGATGCGGCGCATGTACTTAACTTCGCGTGGGGTCCAAGATTATAATATTCAGGAATATTCGTACACCGCCAGAAGATGCGGCGTATCTTCATCTTTGGATGCGGCGCATGTCCTCTTGTATCTTGGATCGTATCTGGTGAAATATTGATAGTGATGCGGCGCATGTAATGAGTGAGATGCGGCGCATCTGGAGCAGAACAAGTTGGTTATTCTTCGTTGACCAAAGTTTCATATGCGGCGCATGGGATAAATCCATGCGGCGCATTCTTCAAAGTCAGGCAGTGGTCTTCATTCTCTTCATTCCAATCAACCAATTCCAATCTTGATCATTTTACTCCGTTTTTAGTCCATAATCGCTAAGTTTCACCAAATGCTTGTTTTTACCTGAGAATTACAAAAGTAAACGATTAAGTATCAATCCTCATACATAATATAGTAAAACAAGTCAAATTAATAGGATAAATGATAGTAATAAAATGTACTTATTTGAGTTCATCAAATATCCCCCCACTTGAACTTTACTTGTCCCCAAGTAAACCTTAGAATTAATCTTATGAAAATGTATCCTAAAAATGTTAGGATTTATTTTTATATTTAAGCATGTATTCGTCTTTTGTCATAATCACACAACTAAACACTTAACGAATTAGAAGTAGAATAAAATATTTCGATAAAAGCAAATCTAATCGTTTAACTGTCCAGTCGCGACGAATATTCTATCATAAGCTTGGCAAGTATACACATCTCCACCACTAAAGCTAAGGAATAACAAGTCTAAAGCGGTAAAAAGGGTTTTTAGGCTTAAGGTTTAATTATTCTTAATCACTATCGATCTCAAATTTCAGAAAAGGCGACAAAATCACAAATACATGATCGAATCCACGAACACGATACTTGCAATTGCTCAAATCCTTAACTCTAACAGGCTAAAGATAGGTCCAAACTTCACCAATAATAATATATCAAAAAGGGCGACAAAATCATAAATACATAGCCGAATCCACGACTACGATACTTAAGATTGCTCAAATCCCTAATCTCAATAAATCAAAGGTTTGGTTGGATAAAGAATAATACAGGGTATGGATAATATTTGGGATATAAATTGGTGTAAAATGAAAAATAAACAAAACAAATAAATTAAAATCCTAAGTGTGGTTAATCACTATCCCAACCATCCCATGAATAAGACTCATATCATCGAATAACTCACGCTTTAACACTTGAAACACACGCTTTAGGTAGACACGAATTATACTCAACAAGATCTTAATCAAAGAATAAACCTTAGTTGACGTTCCCATAACTGCCAACTCCCATTCAATCCATAAATATATAGTACAACAATTAGTGGTGATATCGACCACTTACATAACTTTACATCGTTGGTTTAAAAACAAACATCCAACTCTTCTTTTTCTTTTTTCTTTTCTCATTTTTTCGATTTTTTTTTTTTTTTTTCAAACAAAGATGTGTAAAATTTCACCACATCACTTAAAACAATAATTCTGGGTAATTTTTCCATATTTTTCATAACTTCAGAAATAACGGTAATAGTGAAAGCAGTAAACACACGAAAAATAAACTCAAAGATATACAATATTTACTTTCACTCCAATTGCATTGTGCAATTTCCCGACCTAACCATAGATAATGAATTACGCACACGAACACAGGTAATGTAAGGAAACACACTTTGCCTATAGCAATTAACCAACCACGGATTCTAATCTACAGGGTAGGCTAAGGTGTAAGGGTGTAACGAAACATTTTAAACATTGGTGTAAGAAACGAAAGGAATGGCTCTGAGTGTTTTTCTAGGGGTATCTTACTCTAAAAATGAGAGTAACAAAAGGGTTATATGGGGGTTAACTAACCAGTGTAGTTAGCTAATAACACATAACATATAAAGGCTATTTGGGTGTAATCCTAGAAATTTACCAATTTAGACAAGTCATTCCAATTATATAAAATAATACTTATTATGGTGGTCTCAAATAGTATACAAGCCAAGTTCTAAAGTTTACAAGTCACCGACACACTCATAGATTTGTGAGTTTTGAAAAATCACAATTTTTGAAAATAACGTCATGTGTGCAGCTATGCAACTTAGATCTTAAACAAAAACATGCTAAAAAATTTTAAATTTTTATATATTAAGCACATTTTAAGCATATTTTAAAAAGTTTAAGGACAAGTAAATGTTAAGTGTTCTAATTCTCCAATCCCCCCACTTAAGTTAAACAACGTCCTCGTTGTTTGTATAAAAGGTTAAAAACTAAAAAATAAAAGAATTAGAACAGAAAAACTCCCCTGAGATTTGCTCGGTATGATCCTCCATTAGTAGTAGAGCAAAAATCATCTTTCTTGTGGATTAGAACGTTTAAGCTTCATAATCGATGTATCCATAGGAAATGCAGGAATCTATAATACACCAACACTTTTAAAACACACCTATTATAAGAAAGGTTCAAACTTGCATAACACATTAGTAGTTAGGTAAAAAATAAAACATAAAAATTTAAAATGAAAATCATCAGGTCAGTCGATGCGCCGTATCTTATGGAAGAAGATACGCCGTATCGAGCCTGGAATAAATACGGATCAGAATAGAAGATGCGCCGCATCCTTAACCAGGGATGCGTCGCATTGAAAATAAACTGATAAAAAGTTTTAAATTCGAAAATAAAAAATGCAGAAAAATAAAATAAGATATGACCATCTGCAGGAGATGCGTCGCATCTCAGAATTGAGATGCGCCGTATCCTCTGCGGTCTGACTGACTCGACACAAACAGAAAATTAAAAGATAATTTTGGGTTGTCTCCCGGTAAGCACTTGTCTTTATTCCAGAGTCTTCAAGTTAGACTCACGTTCAGCTCTTTAGTATCGATCATTGAAGGAGTCGGAAACATCGCGCTCCCTCATTGCCAATTCAGTAATATTGAACACTCCTTGCTCGTCCTTAATTTCCACGCCATTCTTCTTTAATACCTGTATAAACAAAGTCCTGTCCCTTTCGGGCAGAGATAACAAAATGATAGACGGGAAATTCTTATTATCATATAAGCATAAGTAAGCAAGGTGGGGTGGTAGTTCAATAAACATATCATTATTCAAATACGTTTTCTCAACTATTCTCCTACGTTTGTTAATTACTACGCAATCATACCACTCATCATCGGAATCATTAACAATATCGCGTCTAAGTTCGGTAGGTACATTTAGGTCAATAAATTCCTCAAAGTTCTCATGATTAGGATTAGTTGAGTTGTTTTGAATCAATGTTTCCCCTATAAGCCTAGCTTCAAGATCGAGGTCCATACGCTCTCTTAATCCTAGCATGTAGACACCTCTAATTATGCTTTTAATAGGATCTTGGCACTTATAGACCAGTTTATTATTCCCTACTCTTTATGAGATTTTTCTTTTAAACACATCAATCTTAGCATGGGCAGTAGACAAGAAAGGTCTTCCAAGGATTAAAGGAACCTTAACATCCTCGGGCATATCTAAAATAACAAAGTCTACAGGGAAAATAAACTTCTCAATCTTAATTAGCACATTATTAGCAATCCCTTCAGGTCGTTTTACCGTTTTATCAGCCAATTCAATAAGTAACTTAGTTGGTGCTAATTTTCCTAGTCCTAGGGTAGTGAATGTCTTAAGAGGCATAACACTAACACTAGCTCCTAAGTCAGCTAACACATTATTGAAAGATATATCATTAATAGAACAAGGTAGAGTAAAACTTCATGGGTCTTTTTCTTTATGAGGCAAGGCATTTAAATCAGTTGCAGAGCTCCCTTCTTTTATTGTAGCCTTGATCTCCTCTTCAATCTTTGTCTTTTCTTTTAGTAGTCTTCTTAAACTGATTGAAGAATTAAAGAAAAATTCGGGTCTTGCATCATCATTACCATTCATCGATCTTCTAGGTAAGTTAGGAGTGACTTCTTCAGTGGTGCTTATGGCCTTGACATGATCCCTTGGGTCGGTTTCAGTTGAGCTAGGTAAACTTCCATATCCCCTTTCTTGAAGAACTTTGCTCATTTGACCAATTTGTTGTTCCAGTGCTTTGATCGAAGCTCCTTGATTTCTTGTAGTAGTGTCCGTTGAAGCTCGGATTTCTTTGATCATAGCAGTATTCTCTTCATGTCTTTTAGCAGCATCGGCCATAATTTGCTTTAGAGTGTCATCTAAAGTCTGCCTCCTTTCTTGATAAGCGGGATTGAAGTTATTCTTTTGATAGAATCCCGGTGTAGCTCCCCTAAATCTCCCTGAAGGTCGGAATGGTTGTCCAAATTGGGTGTAATATGCTTCTTCAAACGTCTCACTTTCATTCTTGTTCGGGCAGTCTTTAGTGTAGTGAGGTCCTTCGCACTTTTCACATCCAACTTGGGCAGCATACACTCTTTCATCTCGCTTCTTCATCTCTCTACTAATTTTATCCAATTGAGCTTGAATAGCAGCAATCCCGTCAAAATTAGTGCTGCCCTTAGATCTAGTAGAGGTCCCATCGTGCCATTTCTGAGAATGATCAGCAGCTTCTTGGATCGCATTCCTAGCATTAGTTGCACTCATTTGAGGTACAGCTCCCTTAGCATCCAAAATCTGTCTAGTAGGCACGTCCAATCCTTGATAAAACAATATTATCTCCTGCATAGGGGTTAGATAGTGTTGAGGACATTTTATTAATAAATCTTTAAATCGTTCCCAAGCTTGATAAAAAGTTTCATCAGGCTCTTGCTTGAAACTGTTGATAGCCTCCATTTTTTTAGCAGTCTTAGCAGGTGGACAATATCTCTTCAGGAATTTGCTCTTCAAACCTTCCCATGTAGTGATTGAACTAGCAGGTTCATTCCTTAGCCACTTGTTAGCAGCTCCTTTTAGTGAGATTGGAAAGATTCTAAGCATGAGTTGATCGTTAGTGACTCCTTCTGAAGTAAACAAATCTGCAATCTCCAGGACCTTTTCAACATGCTCATTAGCATCCTCATGTTCCGTCCCACTGAAAGCATTCTCTCTGAGCTCTTTGAGAAACTGACCCTTCAACTCAAATTTTGACTTATCATCAAACTTTGGTCTAGCAACTCCTGAAGTGTAATCAGCACGGGTACTGTTCATGTATTCCTCCATAGTAGTGTTTTCGCCCATTGTTTCTGTTTCAACTTCCTCTTTTTCTTCAGAAAAGTAATCAAGCTCGAGTGAACTTGAAAGATCAAAGCTTCTTGTGTTGAAAAGCCTTTTAAGCGAATGTAGGGCTCATTCAGGATCTTCGAAAGGTTGAACCAAGTTCTTCGTGGAACTCCTGGTCATGCACTTCCTGAAATCAACACAAAACTATCAGTAGGGTATGCTCGAGAAAGTAATATATCATAAAACTAACAACGAAAACGGAATACGAAAATCTAAAGTTACTGATGTCTGCAGACGATGCGCCGTATCCAAAAAGTTGGATACGCCGTATCTTATAATCGTTAAAATTAGATCAGACTTTTATTCAGAAAATAGATACGCCGCTTAGAAATTTGAATGCGCCGTATCAATTTTAATAATCAAAAATCGATATTTATTTAAAATTAAATGCGCCGTATTAACAAAAGTTAATGCGCCGTATTTTCGTTACGTTTCAAAATATAAGATTTTTGATTCAGAAGATACGCCGTATCGATAAAAATCGATGCGCCGTATCTGTTTAATTAATCGAAAATTGTTTTTAATTAAAATAGATACGCCGTATCTGCTGAAGCAGATGCGTCGTATGGCGTTATCGTTTAGAAAAAAAATTTATTAAAAACAGATACGCCGTATCTTGGGGAAAAGATGCGTCGTATCACTTTATCGCTTAGAAAAATTTTCTTATTAAAAACAGATACGCCGTATCTTGGGGAAAAGATGCGTCGTATCGAATTAATTAAACGCGTTGTATTTTATAAAAATTGAACGCAATACGCCGCATCTGAGAAATCAGATGCGCCGTATCGTTCGATTTAGCTCAGTACAACGATAGCAGAAAACAAAAATTACGAAAAATAAAAACAAATAAAAACACACAAAAATAAACACAAACAAAAGCAAACAATTAACACACAAAAACAGAAAATATGCAAAATAGTACAATGAATGCAAATTAAACTAATACACAACAAAATTAGCGGTTAGATAAAAAAAATTAAAAACCTAATTAAAATACTAATCAAATTAACAGATAATAACAATTCACTCCCCGGCAGCGGCGCCAAAAACTTGATGCGCGTGATGTGTCGTTGCGGTTTAGCAGTTTTAATGCCTACTCAAGTTTTAAATTTATATTTAGCCGACTTATCAATAACACACACACTTAACGAGCAGTGTACCCGGTCAGTATGAATATAATGGTAAGTAGAGTGTCGATCACTAAGAGTGGAACGTATTATCTAGTTATTCTAATCAGTATTTTAATATATTAAGTTAGCTATACAATCTAATCTAACGCAAGGGGGTTCAGCCTGAGAGACTGGCACGATTTGGTTGCAATTAAATAATAAACTAAACCAATAGGCACAAATCAGCAAGTAGCACACACGTACACAGATAAATACTCGAGACAATAAGAGGGCTGTCCTTATGATAAGTAGTTTGTCACTTGTTTTATTGCTAATGTTATATGAAGTGTATAGTTCGATGCAACGCACCGAGATTAAGTCCTTTCTCATTGGTTCTAATCTTATCGGCGAGTAAACCCTTAATGATTACTTATGACTATCCCGTTTATCTTTCTCCTACTTTTCTACAGACCATAGAATACATAGGCATCTAATAAACAGGCGAGGGCAGAGGCATGGCGACCCGATCAACGCTCAGCTAGCCACAGAGGTTATCAATGCACTAATAAAAGTCACCAATGACACTAACATATAAACTTTAATTGATGAGAAAGCAGTTTTAAGGGAGTGCAACCTTTCCGTTGTCACGTTACACAAGCCACCAATCTTGATGAATTAAAGTTTACTAACACAATAAAACAAAACTACTTAATGAATTAAACATATGCAGCACCTTCTTACAGCTCTTGTATCTTTGATTTGGGTGTGTCTTGTGCTGCTGCCTTGACTGAATTCGTCCTAGGTTTCTGGTCTTCGGTCTTCGGTTATATTATATGTCACATCGAATTCGTCTGGTCTTGGGGTATTTATAGTTTCTGTCTGAGGGTGAGATGCGGCGCATCTAGTAAGTAGATGCGGCGCATGTACTTAACTTCGCGTGGGGTCCAAGATTATAATATTCAGGAATATTCGTACACCGCCAGAAGATGCGGCGTATCTTCATCTTTGGATGCGGCGCATGTCCTCTTGTATCTTGGATCGTATCTGGTGAGATCTTGATAGTGATGCGGCGCATGTAATGAGTGAGATGCGGCGCATCTGGAGCAGAACAAGTTGGTTATTCTTCGTTGACCAAAGTTTCATATGCGGCGCATGGGATAAATCCATGCGGCGCATTCTTCAAAGTCAGGCAGTGGTCTTCATTCTCTTCATTCCAATCAACCAATTCCAATCTTGATCATTTTACTCCGTTTTTAGTCCATAATCGCTAAGTTTCACCAAATGCTTGTTTTTACCTGAGAATTACAAAAGTAAACGATTAAGTATCAATCCTCATACATAATATAGTAAAACAAGTCAAATTAATAGGATAAATGATAGTAATAAAATATACTTATTTGAGTTCATCAGTCCCACTACTGCGTCTGCCTCTACATCTAAAACATATAGGGCGATAGACAAAAGTAAGAAAGATAATCCAAATGAGTCTAGGAATGCTACAACAACATCTAAGGACAACCCCATAAATTCTAATGAGTGTGCCTTACCTTCTACAGGATTAGAAAGCAACTCTAGGAGCAAAAGACAGTCTAGGAGCAACAACAAGAAACCTAGTGCCTCACCTGTTTCAGAGAGTGCATGCAAGAAAGTAGAAGAACACCCTAGGAATTTACCGCTTTCCAAGAAGAAACATGTATCATCTAGTTGTAATGTTAAGACTTCTGTTTCTAATGCATGTAATGATTCTGATTTTTTAATGCAAAAGAAAACTTTGTCTGTAAATGCTTGTGATGATATTGTTTCTGATATTGTGAATGTGAATGATATGCCTGAACAGAAAAAGGTTCCTTCAGTAACTAGGGCTAAGTCTAGATATATTCGAAGACTTATTGCAAAAGCTAGGAAAACCACTAGCAGCCTATTACCTAAGGATCACATTAAGTTTTGTGAATGGAAACCAACGGGTAGAAAGTTTACACTTAGGAATGGCACATTAGAAATAGTTCCCAATGCTTCTAAGGAATCCAGTTCTAAGTGTAATAAACCTGTTACTTCTAACCCCTTGGAACCAAATGTTAAACGGTTTCCATACACAAAATCCTCTGTTCTTTACAGGTCATTGAAATTTTCTTTGGATCGTCGACTCGGGTTGCTCCAAGCACATGACCGGGAATCTGAAGCTGCTGATCAATTTTGTATGGCAGTTCATGGGGACTGTACGGTTTGGGAATGATCATGTTGCAGCTATTCTGGGTTATGGTGATCTTCGGTTTGGGAATTACTTGATCACTCGGGTTTACTATGTCGAAGGGTTGGGACACAATCTGTTCTCAGTGGGACAGTTTTGTGATGCAGATTTAGAGGTTGCTTTTAGGAGAAACACTTGCTTTGTTAGAAATTTGGTTGGAAATGATCTCTTAATTGGGAATCGTGGCACCAATCTCTATGCAATTGACATAAACCAAATGGCCTCTTCATCTCCTATTTGTCTCATGACCAGGGCAGGCGAAACAAAATCCTGGTTGTGGCATAGACGTTTGTCCCATTTGAACTTTGACACGATCAACAAGCTTGCCAAAGACAACATCGTCTCCGGTCTTCCTAAATTCAAATACACCAAAGAACACCTATGTCCATCATGTGAGCAAGGAAAGAGCAAAAGGGCAACATATAAACCTAAACCCGTACCTAGT
Source organism: Artemisia tridentata subsp. tridentata (assembly GCA_021014915.2). Taxonomy (NCBI): domain Eukaryota; kingdom Viridiplantae; phylum Streptophyta; class Magnoliopsida; order Asterales; family Asteraceae; genus Artemisia; species Artemisia tridentata. Next base: position 354,520,579 of record CP139509.1, on the reverse strand, counting down.
TCGGTTGATAGGTTGCATTTGTTGCATATGGACTTATGTGGCCCGATGAGAGTTCAAAGCATAAATGGGAAAAAGTATATTCTTGTAATTGTTGACGACTATTCAAGATATACATGGGTAAAGTTTTTGAGATCAAAAGATGAAGCACCAAGCACCATCATCACCTTTCTGAAGCGGATTCAAGTTCTACTTCAAGCTCCAGTTAGGATAGTACGAACAGATAATGGCACGGAATTTGTCAATCAGGAGTTAAGAACATTCTTTGAAGAAACTGGTATTACTCACCAGACATCCGCTGTTAGAACTCCACAGCAGAATGGAGTAGTTGAAAAAAGGAATCGAACCCTTGTAGAAGCTGCTCGTACTATGCTAATCTATTCCAGTGCTCCGTTATTCCTATGGGCTGATGTTGTTTCTACTGCTTGTTTTACTCAAAACCGATCCCTAATCCATCCAAGATTCAATAAAACCCCATATGAACTAATCAACAACCGAAAACCCGATATATCTTACCTACATGTATTTGGTGCTTTATGTTATCCAACAAATGATAGAGAAGATCTGGGAAAGTTGAAAGCTAAGGGTGATATTGGAATCTTCATTGGTTATTCTGAAAACTCGAGGGCATTCAGGGTGTATAATAGGAGATCGAAAAAGATCATGGAGACGATGAATGTGAAGTTTGATGAAATTTCACAAATGGCTTCTGAGAGACTCGCTCTAGAACCCGCGCTTAACCCGATGACTTTCGGACATATCAGTTCGGGACTCGCACCTCAAGGAGCTCAATCAATTCATAACGAACAACCCACAACTCAAGAACTGGATAATTTCTTCGAGTTCATGTACGATGAATACTATGGTGGCGCTTCGAAAAATGCATCTAACCAACATTCCGCTGCACCCACTCAACATCAACCACCACCACCACCACCACTACATCCAGATGCATCCACAACATTCGAAGCTGGCGCACCAACTCCCTCAACATCAACATCATCTACATTTACTCCAGCAACTCCATTCATTGAAATTGTTCTACCAAGAATTGATGAGCAAGAACAAAATCATGCGGTGTTAGACGAAGAAGTCTTTGAAAACCCGTTTGGAACGGAATCTGGTGAATCATCTTCCAGATTACATGAACCGTCTAACACACATTCGTTCAGTCCAAGGTACCCTTCAACTCTACAGTGGACAAAAGACCATCCGATAGAACAGGTTATTGGTGAACCCTCAAGACCAATTCAGACGAGAAAACAACTTAACACCGATTGCAACATGTGCATCTATGTCTGCTCAGTCAGTCTCATAGAACCTAAGAACATTCGGGTAGCAATGGCAGATAATGCCTGGATTGAAGCGATGCAGGAAGAACTTCTTCAATTTCAAATCCATGACACCTGGGATTTAGTTCCAAGACCAATTGACAAACTAGTCATTGATCTTAAGTAGTTATGGAAAAACAAAAAGGATGAAGAAATTACTGTAATTCGCAACAAAGCTCGTCTGGTGGCAAAGGGATACAGACAAGAAGAAGGGATAGATTTTGAAGAGTCATTCGCACCAGTTGCACGGCTTGAAGCAGTCAGGATTTTCTTAGCTTATGCCGCTCACAAGAACATCACGGTTTATCAGATGGACATCAAGACAGCTTTCTTGAATGGAACTCTGAAAGAAGAAGTGTATGTGAGTAAACCAGACGGTTTCGTTGACAAAGATCATCCGGAATACGTCTACAGGCTAAAGAAGGCAATCTATGGTTTGAAACAAGCCCCACGGGCGTGGTATGACGAGTTATCATCTTTCTTATTGTCAAATAATTTCACCAAAGGAACAATTGATCCAACCTTGTTTACAAGAAAATACAAAAATGACATTTTGATTGTTCAGATTTATGTGGACGACATCATATTTGGGTCCACTAATCTGACACATTCAAAACATTTTGAAAATCTCATGAAAAGCAAATTCGAAATGTCCATGATGGGTGAATTAAAATTCTTTTTAGGCTTACAAATTCATCAATCCCCACGTGGTATTTTTCTTAATCAGGCTAAATACACAATTGAGATTTTGAAAAAACATGGAATGGACAATTGTGACTCTGTTGGTACTCCAATGGTCACTTCACCAAAAATTGGCGCTGACCTATATGGGAAACCCATGGATCCGAAGAAATATCGGAGCATGATTGGTTCTCTCATGTACCTAACTGCAAGCCGACCAGATATTCATTTTGCTGTTTGTTTACTTGCACGGTTTCAGGCAAGGCCCACCGAACTTCACCTCCAAGAGGTTAAACGGATCTTTCGATAACTTCGAAGAACCATTAACATGGGTCTTTGGTATCCGAAGGATTCGGAGTTTACACTAATAGCATTTTCAGATGCAGACCATGCCGGTTGTCAAGTTACAGCAAAGAGTACGTCAGGCGGAGCGCAATTTCTGGGAGAAAAGTTAGTAGGCTGGTCCTCAAGGAAACAAGACTGCACTGCTTTATCAACAGCAGAAGCCGAGTATGTGTCTCTATCTGCGTGTTGTGCTCAAGTCCTTTGGATGAGAACACAACTCACAGATTATGGTTTCTCTTTCGACCGCATACCTTTGTATTGCGAATCGAAAAGTGCCATAGCCATCTCGTGCAATCCAGTGCAACACTCCAAGACCAAGCATATTAGAGTCCGATACCACTTCATAAAAGAGCATGTTGAAGAGGGTACTGTTGAATTGTTTTTCGTGAAGACTGAATACCAGCTCGCCGATCTATTTACTAAAGCCCTTCCAAAAGAGCGGTTTGAAAACTTAGTTCGTCGAATTGGAATGTGAAGCCTAACTCGCGAAGAGTTAGAAAGTCTTCTCGAATCTTCTTGATTTATATCAACAAGCTTCGCATGTAAATATTTTTGTAAATATATACTTGTTCAAATCAAAAATACTGTAAATACAGAAAATTTCAAAAAGACATAAAAAATATAAAATTCAAAAACCAAAAATATTCCTCTCACAACATGTCTCTCGTATAATCGATATTCTGTACGTATCTAGAAATGTCATTCAACAATGATACGGGCATGTACAGATGCTTGAACGAGAGTTCTTTTTTATGTTTTTCCAAAACATGTCGTTTCTCAAATTATTCTTCATTAAGGCTTTCGTATATTTCAGTACGAAACCCGCGCTACATTGAATGACTTCTGATTATTTCCGATCAGAACTCGCAATGTTAATGGCGAAAAACTAAAACCTGTGAGCACTTAATCAAAATTGTTTCAAAAGATTTTTCAAAGTCTTTTTATAAATTTTGTGCTCACAACAACTCCCTCAAAGACCTCTAAATGCTTTTAAACTCAAAAGTTTAACCATTTGCTCTGATTAAGGGGGAGTATAAAAAGAAAAATGTTCCATTTTCATGCTAAAGTCAGTCCGTCTCTCCACAAAAAGTTTCATTTTAATCAACTGTTTTCAAAAATACCACTTCATGCTATTTTTGAGGGGGAGATTAAGTGTTTATTAAACATAAGGGGGAGAGGACGTGATTAAAAAGTGATCAAAAAAAGTTTCATCGTTGGAATCTCAAGACTTAGTGATAACCCTCGAATTGACGAAACTAACTGTCCGTTATCGAAAAGACTTGTCCTGGACGGGTAATAATTTCAAGCTGATTTTCCAGTGATGTAAACGTGTCTCACAAAGGACTTGTTTGAGTAGAATGTACCAATTCGAGAGATGATCTTTGAATATGACCAGGACGGGTAATAACTTCAAGCTAGTCTAACTAGTGATGTAAGCGTATCTCGCGAAGGTCATGTTCATGGAAAATCGATCATTTCAAATGTGCAAACTCTACCCAACATGTGCAACTTATTTCAAAAATGCACGAGCACATGTGAAGGGGGAGTGTTTCATAAATGTAAAACTCTCGATGTGTTAACAAAATGTGTTTTCTCATAAACACGTTGAGAGATTTTCACAAGGTTTAATGGCATGTGACAAATAATCTAGGATAATCATGGAGTAATAAGGTGATTATGGTTAGGTTATGTCCAATGATCCGCCAGAACCGGAGGGATCTACCCAAGGACAATTCCAATAGCTTAGAATTAGAAGTCCTTAGGTAAGATTGAAAAAAGGAGTATAATGAGAAAGGAGAAAGAAGGGGTTGAAGAATGAAAAAGAAAAATTTTTGTAAGGGTGAAAAGAAATAGCCCTCCATGAAAACTTAGGTCAGAAACCGGGTCAATACATCTGCTATCGGTACTCACTAAGGTGATACTGGTATTGAAGACAAGACGTCATGGACCCAGTGACGCATTTGCACCACCCCTCCTATCCACTCAGATATCTCTTAAAAGATATTTGTTTCATTTCTCACGGAGATCAATGCATAATCTATCGACCTCTCACTCCGAGATGTGTTGATATTGAAAAGGTGGCACTCTGCTTCATGCCTCCGACGACTAAAACCAAAACGCACGTTATTGAGTCTAGAGACATGAGATTCATCAAAGATATCTTAGGAACACTTCCAATGAAATACACTTGTATTCATCAAAAAGGATATAAGTTGTATGAGTCTGAATGAGATCTAAGGATCTTGCCTTATGTCATGATGGTTACTCGCTTCAAAGGGTCTACAGTCTTGAAGTGATACTCCGGTATACTTCAGAGGCTCTTAACGGCCTTGGTAAAGATTAGAGAAAGTTTTCACACTATGCTGATAACGATCTCGAAATCTGAACCTATAAGCGCTGGACGATTTATTGCTAACTGTTTTATGCAGGTACTGACGAAAGTCCATTGACCATCATCATCTACAACGACGACGAATCTGGACAGAAGAAGTAGATCAAGGCAAGACCGACCAAAAGACGATACTTTGAAGATCACAAAGCATGAAGGAACAAAGAAGCAAGACTATTCTAAAACAACACACTAAGCTCAAGACAATGAAGACACAAGACCTAATCACACGGAGCATCATTTGAATGACCATCCCTTAGGGGGAGATTGTTAGCTTTTATAAAAAGTGATGGTCATTTGTGTTTTATTATTTTTATAAAAGTGGTGTTGTTTAGTTAAAAGAGTAGTCAAAGTAGTGGGCTAGTAGTATTAGTTTTGTTATAGTCCAAGTGTATAAGTGTAATACATTTACTAGTCCACTCTAGGCCCAAGTAAAAGCCCAAGCCCATCCAAAGTGTAAAACTATATAAAGCCTCCAACCCTCTCATTTCCAGAGGTTGGAGGTGTGTGTTTTATATGTGTATTTATCTCTCTAGTTTCTCTCACTAGAAATCTTGCACCACACTTCACCATTGTGCCTCACATTGATTCTAGTTGTTAGATAAGGTAAGATTTAGGTCATAACAAAAAAAAATTGTCAAAGATTGTTTGCGGAATACCAATCTTAGTTGAATGCCAATTGAAGTGAACTCCTCGGTAACCTAGACACAATACCTAAGTTGAGGTTTAAGTATGAACTTATACTTACTCGCTGAAAAGTTCAACGGCCTAAGTTCAATTCGAGGAGCAAAATACTCTTGAATGTGTTCACCTTAATTGTAAGAGATAACAGTTATTCCACTACAAACATTATCTTTTATAGCAGAGAATTATGGTTTTCAAAGGTTTCCACTTTACACGTGTTGAGCATTTAATAGTTAAGTAAGGTGTGTATTAAATGCTTCTACTTAGGTAACAGATATACTATTCTTTAGAGAACAATGTTGACTATTGTTGCACCTTTTTATCAAATCTAGAAAGGTGTTGAATCCTATGAAGACTTGTTATATCACTTTTTGCTTTTTTTAGTTTTACCGCCTTTGACATTTTAGATACTTGAGATTCTTTTCTCAGTATCTTGGATTATGAAGAGATCGGACATTGTTCAGTAAGGTATTGTCAAGCCTCACATAACTGAACACCTGCTTTGGAACTTGTACTTCAGCCGCTCAAGTGAATACTCTTTATCTTCAAACACTAAAATGGAGTTATGCTAAGAATTTACTCATCGACTCTATTATACTTAGACTATTTTATGTTCAAAGTCATTCAAAGACTGCTGGACACTGAAATAGCCCAACAATCTGTTGGAAAACGAAAAGTGTAAATCATTAGAACAAGAACTTATACTTATATTTAGTATAAGTATAGGGTAAGTTGTGTAAGATTGTAGTGAGTTGCGACAGCATATTACTCTCGCAACACTTGTATAGTTGTGAGAGGATGCTTGACCATGTATGGGTATAAATACCCCCTACCTCATGGGTTATGAGGTGTGTGTTCTATTTCTATCTATGCGAGACTTTCTTCTTTTGTCTCATTTCTCTCTCTAGACTAAAGTGTCCACACTCACTTTATCTCACTAATATTATTAAAGTAGACGTGATATTATTGGAACAAAAATTGGTATCAGAGCTATCAGAGCTCTGCCATCGAAAAAGATTTGAATATCTACGACAACGTGTAGGAATGGCAAGCATTCGTGGTGAACATGACAATGATGATCAAAAGGTCAAAAAAGTCACCAAAGTAACAGAAACCACAAGTACATCTGGTAAAACAATCGGGTAATTTTTTACTCATAAAGCTTTAAATGCCTCAACTTCTTGGGATAAACCACAACCGAAAGAACAAGCTTCAAGAGCTGAGAATGAAGGGTTCAGACCAAGAAGAAGAGAACGATCTCCACTTTAGAAACAGATCCCGAGAGTTCCAAGATCAGATACTGCACCTCTAGTTCCATTCATTAACGACGATCTTCTGTATATGCTTCACGGTCTAGGAAAATACCAACCATCAAACAAGGAAGTGGCAACGTATAAGGAAATTCTAGAACAATTTACAGAAGAAGGTACATTTGCTAACGTCTTCTCTGAAACGGAAGTTGATCCAGAAAAGCACAACAGAGACGTATATCTGGGGATTATTAACGTAAATGAAAGATCGAGGGGATTCTATCGATTAAGGTTGCTTAGACGCAAGCCTTGTGAAGAAGTCTACTCAAAGCAAAGAATCTTAAGATATGTCGAAGTTAATTCAGATTATAAATCTTCTCATGGATCGGTTGAATATCACGTTGTATGCACGGATAATCAACACTACCGGTTCACTGAAGCTAATTACATTAACTATCATCCTCATGATCTTGAATACATTCTAAAGAGAAGAAGAGACAGCTTCAACAAGAAAGCCATTGATCAAGACGTGATTGAATCAGTAATGATTTTTATGAGAGCTTATGTTGTAGTAGCTCACATTGAATACTTCTAGATGGGGATTGAAAGCTATCAGAGGAAGATTAACCTGACACCTCTTATTTTAGCTTGTCTTGGTATTTAGAAAGTCAAAGGCTGGACATGTTTCACAAAACCCGGCCTTGGACTATGTCTTGTGTACGTGACCGATAAGAAGCAGAAAAGACTATTCAAAGTCGTTGAAGTAGCCAAGTTCTCTTCCGGTACTCTGCTATGGATACTAAAGAAACTTGAATGGATAAAGAGAAAGGTAGAGAAGTTGCAGATAGAGATGACTGCCAGTAATCATCGTATGTTGACTAGAGTTGTGAACGTGATTTGAGAAAGGCTGATGCTTTGAGCATCATAGAAAAGAATGGAACAAAGAATCGGATGTCGAAGCTGGCCTGACAAGAAGCCCATAAATAGAAGACCTGAATGATCTACCCTTGGGGGAGATTGTTGGAGCACGAAAAGTGTAAATCATTAGAACAGGAACTTCTATTTATATTTAGTATAAGTGTAGTGTAAGTTGTGTAAGATTGTAGTGAGTTGTGATAGCATATTACCCTCGCAACACTTGTATAGTTGTGAGATGATGCTTGACTATGTATGGGTTTAAATACCCCCTACCTCATGGGTTATGAGGTGTGTGTTCTATTTCTATCTATGCGAGACTTTCTTTTTTTCTCTTGTTTCTCTCTTTAGACTAAAGACAATCCCCGCCCCACCCCCAATTGGATATACAAATAACAAGAGTTAATCAAATGTAAGTGAACCAACAACTTCTTCTTACTTACTGATAAAATTAAATAAAGAAATAAAATAGATTAACAAAAGTTCATTTAATATTCATTCACAGATTACAAGTACACAAAATTATCAAATGACTAAACCTATTTATTTCTTCAAGGATGGTAGCATTCTGACTGGCTTGAGGGGGTTCTTCTGATTTCTTCTTTTAGCTTCAGCAATGACTATAGATGCAAGGTGGGATAGGTTTTGGTTTAGTATGAGGTTTCTTGATTATTCACCATGTGATAACTAAGCATTGTATTTTGAGACATTTCTCATCATAACGATGTCAACTGTGTGCTCAGAGGTTATGTGATCAGTTCCTTTTCAAATTTTGCAAAGGAGAACTCTGTAGCAGTCATCTGAAAGATGATTGGTATAACCACAGTGTTCACATGGTTTGAACTTCGTTGTTTTTGATTTGATGTATTTTGATCCAGTTGAGGTTTTGATATTTTGGAGGGAATCTCTTTAACATTTGCTGAAAAGGAGTGAGTGACTCAATTTTTTTATTTAGAAGATGAATTTCCTTAATTAGAATAAACAAAGGATTATCAGCTTCAGTTAAGACTTCTTTGCCATTTTCAATAGGAACTGAAGGTTTGGACGGTTTGATGTTTGTCTCATCAATGATGTTGTTTTTAGAGTTGGTAAAAGTTCTTGTGTGGCAGGCTTTAGGATTGATTCGGCATTTGTCCCAGAGCTTGGTTCAGCTCCGCAAAGCTTGTTTCTATTTTATTTTATATATATATATATATTTTTTTTACAAAGGTAAAATAGATTAAATAAAATGAATATTTACAAAGGATAGCCCAAGAGAATGAATCTAGTAGGACAAACCCCTACCAAATACAACTCTTGCCTAGGAAACAAAAACACTCTAATTTGGACAAGCCCAAAACAGGATACAATACCATTGTTGGACAAACCCCAACATTACCAATGATTGTACTAAGTTGCTAATAATAAAATGGTACAAATTACCAATAACCATGAATTCAAACAATTGCTGCAAGTGACATATCAAAGGAGTGCAGACCAAAGAAGTAGGGTTTTATCCATTTAATATGTCCCTCCCTAAAGCTTTTTTTTGGGTAAGCGGTTACCCCGGTAAAATATGTCCCTCCCTAAAGCTTGTTCAGTGAAGGAAGTAGGGTTTTATCCATTGAATCTGATTCATTCGTAGATTCAGAGTCAATGTCAGTCACCGAAGGTTTCGAACTTTCAGTGACATTAGAATTAGGTGATCGGAATTCAGGGGCCAAGATTCTTCCAGTGTCCCAATTTGGCATTTTGTTAGGAGCATGTCTATTAACCTAATTCTTTAAAATAGGGGTCTCCATTTCATGATCATATCATGTGGATGATCTTGAAAAGACTAACTTGATTTCCTTTTTGGAGTAACTTTCAGTGAGTTGATCAGCTCCTAACATTTTTAGTTTTTGATTTGGAATTTACTCATTGATGCATTAACTAACCCTATTTGGGGTATTGAACCAAGATTAGTGATATACTTAACTTCATTAAGTTCCTACCTAAGGGCTTGATTTTCTTTCCATATCTCGGTATTAGCATGCTGAAATGTAAGGGCAGTAAGTTTAGCTTGTTTCAATTCTAGTAATTCTTCCTTTCAAGTGATCAGTTCTAAAACACGATTCCTATATTTTGACATCAAATTCTATCTTGTTCTTCTACAATTTAAAATCTACAAATTCATAATCAAGAAACACCTTTCTATCATCATTATCTTCCATTTGTATAAGTGTGTGTACCTTTTTTATTTTGATATCAAACCATTCTCCATTTCCGGCTTGTTCTCTTCCAACGACAACTTTTTAATCATCACCCAAGGCCCTGAGTAACTTGAAAATTATAATTTCATCATCATCAGATGATACTTCTTCTTCATCCCAGCCATATGATTCAGCTACAAGACCTTTGTTTCTTGCTTAGGATGATTGAGAAGACTGAGAGGTTGAACCACTAGAGGTTAAGAGTACCAGTTTGTCTTTGGCCTTTCTGTATTCAGTTATGTAGTCTTTCTGAACTCTTGGTTTAGTTTCATTGTCTGAAAAAGTTTGGCCTAAAGTGATGAGTTTTGGATGTAATCTTTTTTCATTTAAAAAATATGTTTTGATAAGGAGATGAATAAGATGGTGTGGATATTTGTGCAAAGAAATCTTTCATGAAATGACCAGTTTTACCATATGAAAACATTTTCTTCAATTTTGTCAAAAGATTTTGAGCCACTAAACCTGGATGGATTCCTTTTGAAGAATCTCTTTGAAGTGCCTAAAAAAAGCCCTTTTTGAAATTATTCATTAAGATCATCCATGTACTCTTTGCTACTTTTTATGTCATCTTCATCAGTGGGATCATCTTAGAAGTCTTGAACATTAGAGTTAGAGAAAATAGCAGTTGGTAAAGGGTGGTAATGGTTAGTGTTTTGTTGGTCACTTGTGCATATATTTTGGGAGTCAATTTTTATTCATAGTTGTATGTTCCAAAGAGGGCGGCTAGGTCAAGGTCTCTAACATGGTTAGAATTTCTTAGGCCTTTGTTAAAATTTAACCTTTCCTTTGGAAGACTGTTGAAAAAACTGGCATTTATTTCATGATTGGAAAGGGTGACATCATCATTAACAAGTTCTTGTATCTTATAAAGGTTTGACAGACACTTTCATCTTCAAGACGTTTGAAAGTGTTGTAAGCAAGTTTAAGGTGCATGACCATATTTTCCTTTACTTTAGAGGTTCCCTCAAAGTTTAGAATCAAGTCTGTCCAAGCTTGTTTAGCAGTTGGACATCCAATGACTAACTGCATCACATCATCTGGAATGCATGATATGATGACACTTTTAGGCGTTGGTCTTTATTGACCACCCTTCTCTCCTTATTTATCCATTAAGCTTTTGGTTTTTCAATATTTGTTGTGGTTTTAGGAAGATATGGACCATCATTAAGACATTTAATGAGGTATGGTTCCATACCAGCAATATGACATAAAAATCATTTCTTCCATTTGGTAAATTTGTCAACTTCTAGTTTGGGAGCATAGATAGATAACCACTACTCTTTAAGTCTAGAAGTTGAGGCAAATCAAATGTTGACAATGGTAGAATCTTGATTTTAAAAACCTTTAAACAGTTTATCAATGAGGTTTTATAAATTAAACCTCTCTGATACCACTTGCTGTTCCTTTTAATGTGATTATAATCAATAACTAATTTATAGAATCACTCTCCATATTAACATGTGTGAATTCTAAATAGTTTTTTGAAGAACAAGCAATAAACAGTTTTAAGAAGATTTACACAAGATGTTTTCAAGTTTCAACGTTTAAAACTCTTATTAGAAATAAATTAAATAATTTGAAAAAGATTGCTTGTGAAATAACAATCTTAGTTGAATGACGATTGAGGTGGTCTTATCTCTAACTTAAACACAAAACCTTAAGCTTATACATACTCGCTGAAAATTTCAGCGGCCTAAGTTAAGTTCGAGGAGTAAATGCTCTTTAATGTGTTTCATATTAATTCCAAAGATTTATCATTTATTTGATTACAAATATTCTCGTTTACTGTAAAGAAGTTGGGTTTCCAAAGGTTTCTACTTTACAGGTGTTGAACATTTAATGGGTAGGTAAGGTGTGCATTAGATGCTTTTACTTTAGGTAAGGGATATACTCTTCTTTAGAGACAATGTTGGCAATTGTTGCACTTTTTACCAACTCTGAAATTGTGACGAAACATATAAAGACTTGTTGATCCCTATTTGCTTTTATAGTTTTAACGTCTTTGACTTTCTAGATACTTGAGATTCTTTTCTCACTATCTTAGGTTATGAGAAGATCAGATATCGTTTAGTGAGGTATTGTCGAGCCTCACTGAATTGAAAACCTTCTTTGAAAATTTTACTTCAATCATTGAATCACATAGAGATTGAAGTAAAGAGTCTTTGTTTTCAAGAACTTAGAAAGAGTTATTTTGAGTATTTACTCAGCCACTATGTTATACTTATGCTATTTTATATTCAAATCTATTCAGAGACTGTTATACGATAAAATAACCCAATACTAAAAGACAAAATTCTTGTTATAGATATGTAAATTGTTAATAGTTAATTCCCCTAGTTCTATCCTTGTCCGGCATCTTTCAAGGCTATACATATATTTTCTAACCTATAGAAAACAAGATTTCCATCTTTCTAATATTATAAGATAAATTTGTATTGTATGTTCGAAGTCGTTTTCCAATTAATTACTTCTTCCATCTCAAAATTATTGTCCCTCGATAAAAAACACACAGTTTAAAAAAAATATAATCATTATTGTATTATCTCTCTTACTTTTTTGCAAAATGTTAGTTTTACCCTTATGGAATTAATTAAATATTTGAATGATGTTTGTAAATTTTAGTAACATTAGGTGCAATATGGTAAACTTGCTACATTTTTCACAATTATATTTGGTATGAGACAATAATTTTGGGACAACCAAAAATGAAAAGAGGGACTATTAATTTTTGACGGATGGACTATATAGCAAGGAGTAATGGTAAAGCCAAAAGTAACTTTCACAATGTTGGTTTTCAACATTTCCGTTATACTTTCTTTCTGATCTTGATTTAGTTAAGTTTACTTTCCTTGAAGATTTTAATTTATTTGCTTCATATTGTATCCGAAATGGGAGACTGTCTTTAAGAATGAAGGTTTTTTATAATATGTGTCATTATGGCATGGGTTAAACACAATTAACAAACTTAAAATACAATGTTTAAATGTTAATTTGCATTAATAACGTCTTAAATCTCTTCTAATTACCATGATTAACTTTGTTTTATTTAGAAATAATTTTATTTTAGAAAATAATTTAGTTCATTTAATGCTTTTAAACAAGTGCCATGGTGGCACATATTAGAAAATCCCAAGAATGATTTAGGCCTTAACCTAACCACATGTAACCCCGAACAAAAGCCATCATATCCTATATGTATCATCCGAGAAATAATAACAAATATCCATAGAGGCCAATGACAAATATTTCGAAAATCAAAAGCAAATCGATAAATGCACAATCAAGCAATTACACAAAGGCATAAAACTGTAAAATCAAGAGTACGTGATATAGCTAGTAAATCGATGACACTCAGATAGAATTAGAGTTTATAGCGCTTTAATTTACATCTTCAGACTTATGAAATACTCGGCTCAAACTTATCAACTTTAACTATATGAGACACTTATTTGTAAATTCCATATATACCAAACTTAAACCCCATAATTTCATATTTTCCCGACACGTGTTTTAAAAGCATTGCACATGTGCATTAAAAAACTTGTATTTTTGGTAAATATGAAATTTTAATATTTAAGTTGGGTAAATATGAAATTATCTCGTAAATTCTCAATCACTTTTCAATTATCTAGCTACCCATAAAGCAACTAACAACTTCAATTCTCATATAAAGGTTGGTATACAAGTGCATCATTTTTTAATACTAATAATCTGGTTTCCTGATTGCGATAACGTTCTTAGATATCGGAAAGGAACATTGCATATAAAACAAAAGAAAAAAGAGAACTAGTTGGTTACTTAATGGGGTGGGGGGAGTTTGAAGATATGTCCAATCTTCCATATGACAAAATTCCAGTTTTCCTCATACAATAACCGAATCTTGGTAGATAAATATATAAATCAAATTTAGCCAACCTCCATTGGTGAACTAGATATTTTTCTCGTACAGTTGAAATAGTTGACAAAATATATTGGTTTTTTTTTTTTTTTTTTTTTTTTTTAGAATGGCTGGGTTAGTACAGATATAATTAATGTAGTTAGTGAGAGCCCACTCTCATACTCCTGCAGGAGGAAACCACCATAGGGAGACTCGAACTCGAGACCTCTCGAATGGTGAAGAGTAAGAGTGTTTTTACTTTTAATCCTTAAAGAAATACCTGAAAATTTCAAGATTATAAACATCAGTTGTTTCACAATGATATACTCTTCTAACGTTTTTATAAGGCCACTCACATCAGTTAACTCAGCTTTAAATTTTAAGGCATGTCACGTCAGCTTTTTCACCTTTTAACTTAACTCAGCTTTAACCCACACATCAACAATTCAGCTTTAACACACCTTAACTCAACTTTACACATAAATTTTCAAATTCTACCCCTAACTTATAAACTACATCATTTTTCTGGTCAAAATTTGAACTTTTTATTAATACGTTATGAGAATTATTAAACGAGCTCACGACAATATAATTCTATTATATAACTCGATCAAATATAATTTTCTTAAGCTTATACGACCTCCTATGATCAATACAAGCTCAACAATTCATTACTCGTCCATTGTCCCCGATGTGACATGTTAAAGTTATTTTGGACACATTAAAATAAAATGTACGTTACTTATACATTATTATACTCGTACCTTGCAATCCATGGTCACGCTTATACACTTGAGCTCACTATTATACACTTAATTTTTCAAATCCTATATATCTAAAACTCAATGATAATCTTGTCTTGCCTCCATGTTGGTCCAATCACAAACAAATTATAAAACTAGAATTCGAATTACATATACACGTATGAAAGCATGCATTACTACTTTACACCTCATGTTAATAACCATACTAATCTTCGTACTGTCACTTTGGTCCAATGATGAAGTAACTTACGCAACAAACAAATGAAGCAAATGTTTACACGTATGGTTATTAATCTTCATACAGTCAAATTCATTGTAAAGTTTACAACACATTACATGCAAAACCAAACTTATCTTTGACTATCCTATATAAATAACGAGTAGCATGCAAACGTTTCTTCTCTAACTCTCACGTAAAACAATACTCAAAACACATGCAAGATCACCAACTCTCCCTCTCATACGTATCACTCTCCAACCTCACAAACAAAAACATAACCTTCCTACTTGTTTCTGTTGTACGAAGAAGAAAGAAGAAAGGACCAGAAAGCTTTCCATTTCATGCAAACTCTCCCTCTTTTACTCATGTACTAGCCGTTTAAAGACAGGGACCAATTGTGTAATTTTCGAAACTGCCCAATTAAACCTGCACTAGCCTTTGAGAGGGACCAAAAGTGTCAAAAAAAGTTTTTTTTTTTACAAAAGTCACCCTTAACGTGACGTTAAGGTGCTAACGCAGCACCTTAACGCCACGTTAACGCCAACTCGTCCATCAGTTAACGTGAGTTAACGCACGTTAAGGTGCCAAAATTGCCCCTTTAAACCTGCTTGATGTAAGTGGTCTAAGTGTTTTTCTATATTTAAGCAAAATTACTAGGAAAACAATGATAACATGACATTATAAGTATTTTTCCTGCACAAAAGAGTATACGTTAGCAAAACCTAAAGGAACCATCCCAAAGAGATACAAAACCTTGTAACCAGTGTGTCTTATATTCGATAAGATGACATTATGGAACTTCGTTTGATTGTTATGCATGCAATTGTCGCATCTATATAAAACCTTTTATTTATATAAATGTATAACTAGTCTCAAGAAAATGATAAGCACTATGTACCTGACTTTAGAAAAGTGGTAGATTTTCTAAAGAGCATTGTTAAATCCTCCTACAATATCCTTTCACTAATTTTTCAACACACATAACAATATTGTATATATTTTTTCCTATTCATTCTCTCTCTTTATTTAAACCATCACTTCTGAAACTTGTCAGGATCCTATGAGTAGGAAGATTATTAGACACATCATGTAGGATGAAATGTGACGAAAAGTGTGATGAGTTTTTACGTTAATTCTTTTCAAGTGAAACAAAAGATAAATATTGTTGTACCTCATCATTTCTCGGGTTTTAGCTATATAGTTAAGACGTACTTATGATTAAATGAGAATTAAGAGAGATAACAATAACTAACTATACATTAGAGATGCATCGACTTGAATTAGATGCATCCTTAATCTTTTACATGCACCATAATATATTTTCTAGCTAAAATTTATATGGATATACATATATTATATGCATTTTATCAAATTAGACAAATCATATGTATTTTTCGTCATTTGCGTGTTAAATTTGTTGCTAATACTATTTTGCATCATTAATCACTTTCAAAACTAATTGAAATGCATCTAATTCAAGTCGATACATCTCAAATATGTGGTTATAGTTATTTCTTATCATTCTCAATTTAAGTTTTTTTTTCTCACTAGATCTCTACCCTTATAGTTAAATCTTATATATATTTTTGTGTCAATTTATATTTGCCAAAGCATAATATATAAACATCTCATCCTATGCATCTAAATCTAGTAAACTAAGGTGGCGTTTGCTTTTTAAAAAAAAAACTTTTTAACAATATCTTAATCTGACTCATTTAAATATTGTCAGACATTTTGGTCATTAAGTGCACTTATTTATTATTCTTTCGTTCATAAGCGGTAAAAGGCTCAAACCTTTTACCCAATAAAATGTGGAGTGGATATCTTACTTCCTTTTAATGGCTTTTTTTTTTTTTTTTTTTTTTTTTTTTTTTTTTTTTTTTTTTTAACTTTCTTTTTCTTTGGTTCATTTTTTTTTATTATTTTTTTATTTTGTATTATATATTTTATTGACTTTTCTTTTAGTAATGATAATACGTTTAAGGAGAATTACGTCGTTATTTTTATCACTAAGTAAAAAATGTGAAAGATGATAATATGATGATGACGAAAATGCTCAAAAACAAGAGTTTTATAAACAATAAAAATATATAACTAGTTTGTGAAATCAAATTTTGGCATATGTATGTTGAGCATGAACATGAATTTTTTCTTCGAAAATATTTTTAATTGATAAATGACAAAGTTAAGTGTATTATAAAACATTTTACTTTTTTCCCCAATCTTATAATCGTAAATTAATTGATAGTGACAGTTTACAGAATGGTGAAGATGTTTAACGACGTGTGAGTAAAACATATCAACCGAGAAGAAATTGCGATACAATGTCTTTGAATATTTTGGATTAACGTATTTCATTTCCACGTTGATAGGTTGTGTTAATTTTATGACTCAATTGTTCTATTTAATGTTTATAAATGTTTATGCATTGTAAGAATGAAACTGCTTTATATTTATATTATTCAGGCACTTTTTTTACATAAAAAACAAACAATATAATTTCATTCAGATTCAGATATTTACTCTTTAGATTCAAATTCAAATGTGCAAATCAGATTCAGATTCAGAGTCTCTTAATAAACAAACAACCCCTAAATAATGCTCTGTATGACATTTCGGACCTTGTCTTGGAAATATACCTAATTTCCCTATAATTATTTTCTATATAAAAGAAAAAGACATTTTTTGTTACATGGTATAGGAGTTTAGATTCTGCCCATCAAATAATAGTTATCCTCCGGTTATCGTCTACTAGCCGATGATTCGGATGGATCCCGATTTTTTTACTTCGTTCACTTATATTTTTGTTTTATTAGTCCTTTCATCACATCCAAATCATAAATTCTAGAACATAAACTCTAGCCTTTATAACACATTCCATATTTTGTTGATTTAGCTATATATCAATCAACAAAATTTGTCTCATCAACACTACTTTTTGTTTTACCTCCGGATGTCATAGTCATTTTTCAAAAGCACTTTATCAAAAAATCCGCGCTCCTACCTAAAGGCAAACTAAGTCGTGACGTAAAAAAAATTCCCGCAAATGAGGAAGCCGCAAGCAGTAAACAACTATGCTGTCGAATACAGTTATACATTCGTTTAGACAAACAACAAAGAAGATGATAGAAGATAAAAGAAGAAGCAACTTTCAATATATGTTGCAGTATCTGTCTGGAAGCCTCTCATTAAAACTGTGAAAGAGTGTTAGATGACTAGGTTAATTGGCCAAAGTCTAATTGTACGCTTAAGATCCACTAGGTTTAAGGCTAAGATTGCTTTTTCACAAAAGTATATATTTATTATAAATATATATACAATCTTTTGTATGTAATCTCAAAACGCATTCAATAATAATAGTAAATTTGCTATTTGCAATTTGCAATTTTAAGACTCAAACTATAACTATAAAACGGCAGGTATAGATGTCCGTTTAAACGAGCAAACTATAATGTGAACAAAACGCGGCGATATGTGATTTGTTCATGTCTAGAATCTAGTCAACTTTGGCTGTGAACCGCCACTCGCTTTCCACCTATCTGCCTGTTTCATATAAGATAGGTATATAAATATCAAATTCATTGTGATAAAGTCTCACGGATACGCACGAAGTTCACACCTATATGCAAAACTAATAATTGTATTCAGTTACAGTTCGGTATAACTTATAAAATTATATTATTTATAAATTTGACCATTTCTAAAATCGTCATAATTCTTTTTTGAACGGCGCCGGCGTTTTATTAAAAACTAGCAAAAGCTAAAAACAAATTACATAGAAGCAATAGAAACTAAAGGTTTATGAATCCAACCTACCCAACTAAAATTATACTTAGGATTTATAGATGAAATCCAAAGAAATGATTGCGAAACAATAGAATCCCATAAGACCACCTTCTTAGAAGGAGGAACCGAGAAGACCAACCGATTACGGAAACTCCAAATAGACCACAAGAGAGTCCCCCCAACCCCTTCCCAAAAAGAGCTTCGCCTTAGACGATAAATGCATGGAATCAAGCCATGCAACCCACTCCGAAAAATCAGCACAAACACGAATGTCTAGCTCCCACTATCTAGCCCACAAATCTTTAGCCATCTCACACGAGAAGAAGATGTGATTAACAGTTTCAACATCCTCACAACAGATGGGGCACAAGGTCGAGGCGACGTCAATACCTTTCCTATCTAAGTTTACCCTAGTAGTAAGCTTATTAAGCATCAATCTCCACAAGAAAACATTGGCCTTAATGGGAATACAATGATTCCAACGAGTAGCATTAGAGTCCACGACTAAGGTATAAGCAGTAAAACCAGTAGGGGCATAACAGCTCCAATCGAAGATAACAATGAAGTGACTCGATTTTTCACCTCCTCTAGGAAGCCGTCTATGAACTAAAGACCAATCACGAACATGTAAACGGTCGCAACAGTGCAACCTCTAACAATACCAAGCATATAGATACGGGGGAATTGCATTTTGAGAGGATGATTACCACACCAAACGTCCTCCCATAAACGAGTAAGAACACAATTCCCTATCTTCCTATTACACAAAGAGAGTAAGTCCAAACCTTCTGTTTGAGTCGCTTAACTGAGGACAAGATGGCACCCCAAGTACTATGACTAGAAGAATGAGCACACTCCTCGTTAATACCTCCATTATGCCTGTATATGTTTTTGATGACTTTAGCCCGTAGATTAGTACGATGACTCAGAAACCTCCATATCCACTTGAACAAAAGCCCTAAGTTTAAAGCAAAAATACTACCGACTCCTAAACCTCCCAACTGCTTGCTCGCTAGACATTTCTTCCAGCTTACCCATGTTATCTTTTTCTCACCCTCGTCGCCTCCTATCAAGAAATTATTACGCATTGTCTCCAACTTCTTTTGAATAGCCACAGGCATCATATAAATCGAAATATAGTAAGTAGGAAGGTTTTCAAGCACAAACTTGATCAAAGATAAACGACCACCAACAGATAATAAGCGAGCTTTTCATTGAGATAATTTAGAAGAGAATTTCTGAATGATGGCTTTCCATATTGTACATGAACATGGTTAAAAAAAACATAAAGTCTTTCCAATAATGTAGTATTTCAAAATATAATCCAATTTATAAAGATATTAATAAAATATAAATTTCTATAATGCATAATAAATCCAAGTAAACAAAAAAGAAAGTATTGTAGCTCACATTGAGAACTCAATCTCATTTAGTAAATTTTAAAACTAAAAGTACATATATTATCTAATATTATTCTTTCTTATGGATGGTATGCATTTGCAGGAAGCCATTAGTGTATGATGCTTCATGAAGTATCTTATAATTTGATAACAACACTTTCAACATTGGTCTTCTTATTCAACGACCGTCTTGTAAGATTTCCTTTACACTCTAGATATATAACCAGTATAAAAGCAACTTTATAGGAAGAAAACATGTCTGCATATAACATTACTTATATCATGAAAAAGAAAATCTCAAGAATTATCAAGCAAACACCACATATGGTGCAATAATCATTCAATCATTCAAATCAGTTCTGACAACCTAAAATTCAAGAAAAGTTATAGTGCAAAACAAGGTGATACAGTACACCAGTGTCGTTTGTTTTTTGACAATAAGTACTTTTTCCCTCTTTTAACTTCTTTTATCTGCGGGAGGGCAGAGGTTTATGTTTGTTTTTTTGCAGACATAAGTGCTTCTTTTCACTTCTTTCCTCTTCTAAATTTCAGACATTATCTTTCACTTCTTACCTCTTCTTTCACAAACCCTACATCTCTTTCTTAATATCCATTTTTATACGTTTCCGTCAGTTTTTATACGTTTTCATATGTTTTTTTACATTTTCATACGGTTTTATACATTTTTGACCGTTTTGTACGTTTTCTTCTGTTTTTTACGTTTTAGTCTGTTTTCTTACGTTTACGTCCGTTTTTTTACGTTTTCGTTCGTTTTCTTTACGTTTTTTCCGTTTTCGTCTATTTTTTTACGTTTTCGTCCGTTTTTTTACGTTTTCGACCCTTTTTTTATGTTTTCGTCTGTTTTTTTAACGTTTTCGTCCGTTTTTTATGTTTTTGTCATTTTTTTTTACGTTTTCGTCCGTTTTTTCACGTTTTCGTCTTTTTTTAACGTTTTCATCCGTTTTTTACGTTTTCACCTTTTTTTTTACATTTTCAACCGTTTTTTACATTTTCGTCTTTTTTTAACGCTTTTTTCGTTTTCGTCTGTTTTTTTACTTTTTCGACCATTTTTTTTTATGTTTTTGTCTGTTTTTTACGTTTTCGTCTGTTTCCTTATGAAAAAAGTACTTCAATAGCACAAAAAACAAACAGTATTCTACAATGCAGATGAATACTTTAGATGTGCCAAAAAAAGGTACTTCAAGTCTTCAACCGCACAAAAAAAAAGTACTTCAATAGCACAAAAAACAAACGGTCTTCTTCTTGCAGATGAAGAGCTTCAGATGTACCTCTTCTTCTGCAGACATGATTTGCAGATGATGAGGTAAAAGCTCTGAAAAAACAAACGACACATTAATGGACAAAAAATAAAATTGATAAATTGTTCGTAGACCAAAAATGCCATGGCTTTTCAATCCTTTTCAATATGTTCTATTGAATGAGCATGTACTCTCATACCCTAATATAAGGATAAGAAAAATAGTTTGTTAGAATTCAAATTGTTAATAAATTTGTGTATAAAGTTGAAAGTACTTTTTCATCATGAAGATCATATTTATGTGATGTGTTGGTTTTCCTTGACATATAAAAACAAATGCTTATGAAACCCAAGTAAGAAAATAGATTTATACATGGCGATGAAAACACTCACTCTCTTTTATAAATGATGAATGACATGTCGTAAACCGTCCATTAATTTCCTGCATAAACAGAAAGTTTACAAACTGACATTCTTGACACCAACACCATCTAAAAAGCCTCCCATTTGATTAAGTACTGCCCATTATATTCCGAGTAGTACTCAACATGGCACTAAGAAGTAAGAACTACGTTCAATCTAAGGGTTTGCCAATGAAATGGGAGTATTATAATTATATAATTCAGCATCATGTAAGTCGCATCAAAGTTGCCTGACATTGTCCTACATCATAATCTAAAATATCTCATCATTTTTACTTTATTGTGATTACAAACTTTATAGAAAAGAAATATACCATCGCTTCAATTTTGCACATCTCCTGCTTCTCCTTATACAATTTCAGTTGCTCCTACATTACCCATGAAAAACCTTGTTAATTAACCAATAATAAATAAATCTAAATTCAAACAAAACCCACAGTTTAACTAAGTTAACTAATCATTGAAGGGGTGTTTAGGATTTCTTATTTTAACTGTTCAATGCTATCTGAAATATGAAAAAATATATTCGTAGGTGTATAATAACGAAGTGCAAAGCATCTTGCTAGTTATATTTTAATATAAAGTTATTGCCTCTCAAAATAAAAATAATGGAAATAGTTTTTGGATTTGTTTTTTCTGTAATGGAAAGAACTCAGTTGTTTGGGATTTACATATTAAAACAGCTTATGTAATTTAGGAAGTTCTTGTTAGCTTATAACCATATTAAGACACAATAAATGAGATAATGTTTGGATCACTTATGCCGCATCCAAATGCAATAAGCTTATATTTTGATTTTAAGCAGGGGGTCTCGGAAGATTGTGCAATAGATGCCGTTGCACAGGGCCTCCACTAAAAAGTGGCCACATTTTATTGGTTTAACATATAAATATGTATAATATTAAACATATATAAATCATATAATTCCTGTTTATATGTAATTTCTCTTTATTTTACAAGTGGATATGGCCTCTTTGTTGTTATTGCCTAGGGTCATCGAAAATCACGAGACGGCATGATTTTAAGTGTTTGGTATGTATATGAAAAAATGATGATGTGAAACAATTTATTGAGCACCGCTTACATGAAGATGATAAGTATAAGTTGTAACACAAAATCCAAATACTCAAAAGTACTTCAAAAACTATATCATAACAACTTACTGGTAGATTTTAAATTGTTTTTAGTCTAAAGTTGATTATCTCATTTAAGAGGTGGTTAGAAAATTTGAATTTAAACGTATTGTTGTTTTGTGTAATTGTCTAAATAATTTTAATTATCCGCTTATGCAATTTATTTATTAAACCATCACAATGCGATAAATAAGTAACTTGTGTAAAAATGACAAAAGAAACATTTTTATCATGAATTTAACATAGTCAATAGGGTGAATTGCATATATGCTCAATAAAACTTGAATACTAACATATTTCCCTATAATAAAAGTTTTTAATACATAACGTACAATGCTCTTTAATCATGTTTTGAGTAAATATATAAATATGCAAGTTTTAGTTAGTATATATGTAATTGCCCCATTGATAAACCATCAACTAAATTATCCTAATACAAGTCTGGCACATCTTAATGGATAAAAGGAAATAGACTCGTCCATCACCTTTTATTAAGTAAGATGTCTTATATCTCATCACAATATCAGCCTAGTTAGATATTTTTATTTAGAACAAACACACCCTTTGTGTACTCATCAATTCGAACCATCCCACAAGCTAAGTACACAAAATGCTAGTAGCGGGGTAGCCTATCAACTCAGTAACAACGTAAGTTGTTGATTATCTAAAAAAGAGCTTCTCGTAATATACGTAATTCTTTTTTCTAAATAACATGTTAAATGGCATTTTACTTGGTGGGCCAACTTATGTGAAAAGATATCATAAAGTTCAAAATCATGCAAAAGATGAAAAGAATCCAGATTCAACATGTATCGGCTTATTAGTCAACTATTATGTATGGATCCAGTTCTAGTCAACTTAAGTAATGTGCCACACTTCTTTTGCATTATTGCTTTCGAGAGTTGAGAGACCCCATGGCCTGCCTCTAATTTTGACTCTGAAAACATATCGTTACTTCACAATTAACTAATGTTTTAAAACCAAAGTTAACTGATCAGCCGGTTCAAGGTTGAAGCGGGAACCGACTCGAAAACCGAGCCAGATTTGACCAGGTTTTCTCTTGTTTGACAATCATAGTGAATTGTCGGTATTTTGTTGACCCAGTTTGATACACTCGGATGGGTCATAAATTTTTATCAAAAATCTAGCAAAACTTTTTCCCCATCAACCTTTTAAGTTTAATTGACAAGTTGAAGTTTTGATGATTCATGTTAGTTAAAATATTGTAAAAACAGTAAATTAGTGTTAATATAAACTGTTATAACTTAGAATCATAAATTGATTGTTGTTGCAAATTTTTGTTATATTATTATAGACTAGGGGAGTACCCGTGCATAGCGACTAAATTTTATAGCGGCAAATAGTTATAATTGCGACAACGTTGTTAACTGTTTCGAGTAACGTTTATAAATACAACGTCAAATAATAAAAGTTCAATTATATAGGTTGTAACAAACGATTATTCAATTCAAAAAGCAATTTTTGAAATGTCTCGTCTTAGATAAGAGATTGTTTAACAACGTTACCAACCTTATTCATCTTCTTCTACAATTTTTTGAGGAGTTAGGATGTCATTTCTTGTGTATTTTGTTCTCTTGTTTGATTTCCGTAATAAATGTTGCCTTTCTAAATAAGAACTTAAACGGGAACATTTAAAGATTGTTTACTCTGTGTGTCTCTACCGATATTGAAGCAACAGTTTTACTTATGATATGATAGAGAGTTGTTTTATACAGTATTCAAATGTGGACCAGATTAGTTTAAGGTAGCAATAACCAACAATAGAAGCTATGCACCAGATCCATAAAGGTATGCTCTAGAGCTTGCAACAAACAAACATGCAATTTAATTAAGAAACTATAACTTTTTATTTCAGATAATAAGGCGGGAAGAGGTAATGGACTCGGTACATTTCACATAAACGCCGCATCAGCATCTATTTTTCACTACTTGCTCACTACCTTAAACAAAGCTTTTATTTCATAATGTGGCGCGAACCACCAATTCCCTTCATAATTTCTCTTCATGCATGGTCCTGGACGATCCATAGCAACTTCATGCGTGAAGGTTGCCAACTCAACACCTTAACACGTGGTGCATATATTAGTACGCATTGTCTAAAGAGTTACGAATGAAGCAAAGGGATCAAGAGACTACAATGTGTCAATGACTTTCATGTAATTAGATAATATTATACCATGCTAGTATACGAACAACCAAATTTCATGGACAATATTAGGTTTTAGATATCATGGATAGAAACTTGACGCAAAGATTTTAGTTTCTTAAAATACTCTCTCCGTTCTAAAGTAACGAGGTGGGCGCCAGGCCGCCGCGTTGCGGCGGGCGTCGTTTTATCCGCAATTTTTGAAGGAAAACTTACGAATTTTCATTAACTCGATTTGCTACACCCTCCATGACTCGTGTCTATACCACTGCAAATATTTTACAAACTGATAACTATGTAATATCCTATTCAGTAGTTTCCGGTTCTAAGCTCCATCTATCGTGTCTTCTCACTTTCCAGATCGGACACTAATTTTTAGCCAATAATATTTCTGCAGATGCTCATTGTGATCAAACTGTTGGTCACCTTAACAGGTTGTCTGTACAGCAGTCGATTTTTTTTATTTTTTTAGGTTTTATGGCCTGGTATGTGTGAAAACAAACACCTTTTCTTGACCAAAATCAAACCAAAAAATAACCAAAATGCCAAAGATATCTGTGTTTTTGTGTTTGTAACTATGCAGGCAACGGATACAAGAAAAATGACTAAAATCAAGCAAAATCCGGAAAACACAAGCACGGGAATTGGAAGAAAATATTTAAAGCCGAGGCCGGGGAAGAAATCATCAAAGGAAAATATATTTGAGTCTATGTTTCAATTCAGCCCTTGGGTCATGACCACATTTACAAAAACAGTCCCTGGATTAACTTTGCAGATTTGGCAAGAATGGTCCCTGAATTTACCTAGTTTACACACTTGGTCCCTAAACTAGATCCTAAACTAATCACAACTTAATACAACCGGATCCAAAATTAAAAACCCATCCAGCCCAATCCAACACCACCAAAGCCCAATCCCTTATCCTTTAACTAAAACCACGGGTCAAATAAAAGTCAAATCCTCAAACACTGTTTATCACCCCTAACCTCCCAATTAACCTGCCAAATCTCTGTAACCCCTTCCCTGTCACTTTCCTCCTTTCCACCTCACCTCACCTCAGTCCAAACCTTCACATGACTATGTCTCCCCCCCCCCCCCCCCCTCTCCCTTGCCACGCTGGCAATCCAAGGTACAAGAATAGATCAAACGGCCAAGATTATTTTGAGTGGTGGCCAAGAATATCCAAGGGCTGAAAACTAGCTAAAGAAGCACAAGAGTGGAATCCTCTCACAGAAGAAACACAGAAAACCCTAATTAGATAGTATAAATAGAATAGTTTTGTAGCCTTTGGAAGGCAGTAGGATATAGCTTAATTTAGGTAATTTTAATTCCTTTCAGCTTTTTGTTATTTAAGTTTTTCAGTATTGTAATTTCACCTTTGGTTTTATAAAAATTTCAGCTTTTTAGTTTAAATCTTCAAAAATCCAAAAATAGTACTGTTAGCTTATTGCTTATTTACTGCTTATTTATGGTTTAGAATAGCTCATTTAAGCCACTTACTGCTTTTCATGCTTACTTTTAGCCTTAGAATTCATAGTTTCAGTTTCCTAAGTTTTTAGTTAATATTAGCTCAAAATTGCTTAATCTTGTTTGCTTATCTAAACTGCTTATTCAGGGGTAATTTATGCTTATTTAGTGCTTTCAAAGTTAGTTAGTCTTCTGTCCTTTAGAATCATAGCTTAAAAAGGTCCTTATTAGCTTTAAAAATCTCAAAACATCCTTGAAAGGAGTGTTTGAATCATGGGTTAAAATGGATCAACCTGGATCATCACTGTTCATTTGCCATCTTAGTTAGTTTAGTCTAGCTTAAAATGAGTTAGATAAGGTGTTTGAAGTTTCTGATAAGCTGTTTTTAAGTGATTATTAGGTTCAAGTGTATTGATCTATATTTTAGGTAGTTAACTGTTAGATTTAGCTTATAATTAAACCAGTAGACTTTGTCCATTTTATTGCTATATTAGTGTTCAAATTAGTGAGGTAAGGCTGTTTTCTAAGGATTGGTTTAAAATCACAAGGTGTTGCACATTTTTGGTTGAACTCAGTTGCATACAGTCTGCACAGACCTTGTATATGGTCTGCACAACATTTTTCCCAAATCAGCCCATGTTTTCCATTTTTCATTTCTTCATATTAAGCCCTTTTAAGCTAAAATTTGGCATAGTTAATCTCTAGTAGCTTATCTAGTTGTTACCAATTTTTATGATTTTTATTATTAGCTTATTAGTAGCTTTTTCCAGCCTTAAAATCTCCTCAGTAGCCACAATTAAGTCTGTGCAATCAGCAGCCTTCAGTTGGCTTATTTAGGTTTAGTCAGTGCTTATTGTTCATTAAGCTTGTTCTTTTCTAATTAATCTAGTTGGTTCCATATTGCCTTAGCTTATTTCAGTTTATGGTCTGCTTATTTTAGCTTATCAGTCCTATAGTCCATAGCCTAGCTTCTTTCCTTTTTATACCTACTGTTCTGATCCCTTAGTGCTTATTGGCTTTTCTACTTAGCTTAATCTGATTTCTTGTGGCTCATTTAGATTAGTGTTAGTACTTTTTAGCTTATATTGGTTTTCAGTTAGTTTGGAAATTGCTTATTGGCTTATTGCTTTTAGACTTAGTTTTTCTTGCCATTTGCCTACTGTTCTGTCCTACTTTAGCTTTTTCTGTGCTTATTTCTTAGTTTAAAATAAGTTGTTTTATTAATGTTGCTTATTTATTAGTACTTAATTAGTTTGTAAAAAGAAAAATCAAAAAAATAAATAAATGGCAAAAAGTGGTACACCAGGTTCGAACCTGGGACCTCTTGCTCAGATTCTCAACACAACACACCACACACCAAATGCCCTTGGGTCTTCCTTGGGTTTAATCCTTCTCATTTTATTACTTAACCTTCTTTTTCCTTTTTTGCTTATTTTAAACTTTTGCTTTTAAAACTGCTTAATCCAATAAGCAGTAAACCAATTCTTATTTTTTCTAAGATTAGCTTTTCATTTTCTACTTTACTGGAATTTTTCACTATTTTTCTCTTTCATTTAATATTTTTTATATATTTTTCTTTTAAAAATAGTTTTTAAATCATAATAATTAAATTAAAAATCAAAAAAATATAATTATTTTTTCTAAAATTTTCTTTTATTAATTAGAACTTAGGAAAAATAGAATTTCATACCTAGGGTTAATATTTCTTCAATTTCACTTTTAAAGCTCGGGATTAGCCCGAGCGTGCGCGTTTTTAGGATTTCCTTACGTTTTTGCCTCCTTGTGCTTTAGATTATCGTTTCCCTTGCTAGATTAATTGTTTTTAGTTAATATTTCATTCTTTTAGTTTAAAAACCAAAAATCTCACTTTTATATCCATTCACAACACGTTTCACGAACCCGAATCACTAAATTCCATTCACACCTTCTTTTGGAACAAACACGACCCGGGGTTACACATATTCCACTTGTGTAATTCCTTTGGAACTAAATTATATCAACAATAAATTTTTGGCTCCGCTGCCGGGGAAGGTTGAAGTGAATTTCTGATTCCCGTTTCGTCGATTCGTGTTTTGAAGACCCTTCCTCGTGAAGTTATCGTTTTCATTTGTAAATATTTTCTTATTATAAAAACCCAAAAAGATTTTCTTTTCAAATTTATTTTTCTTTTGTGATTTTCAATGTTTCTAAATTATAAAAATCCAAAAATATTTTTCTCATTCCTCTTATCCGTTTAATTCTTTATCTCTCACCCTCTATGTCTTCATCTTACCATTATGGTTGTGAAAACTGTGGGGGTCCTCCAAATGGTGGAAACTGCCTCGGTTGTAACATTATGGATTCGGGAAACAGGTTTGTCTATGACCAAAACCCCTATTTCTACAATGAAACACCCGACTTTTTCCACCAACCCCCACACTATGGGATGGAAACATATTCTTGTGAATATTGTGGAGGTCCACACCCAAGTTTTGATTGTCAAGCAAGGAATACGTTTGTCTATGAGCAAGTTCCATGTAATCAAAACTTCGGTTATGACCATTATCCATACAATTCACCGAATCAGTCACAATAATCATATTGTTGTGAGTACTGTGGAGGTCCACATTATAACTCCGATTGTCAAACGAGGAACCCGCTTGTCTATGAGCGTGGCCCTTTAACAATTATAATTATTCTTATCATGACCAACCTCCAAAGTACCAAATGAATCAAACACCACCTCAGCTACTCCCTCAAGAAATACTCCATGATTTTCTTGAGATAATAAAAGATTTTAATGCTTTGGTAATTAAACTTCACCAAGAAGATCCTCGTCAGAGAACTTATGGAGAACTTCTAGCTGAAGAACAAGCAACTAGACTAAGTTCCCAATATCGTCAAACTTTCGTTTACGATGACGATGATGAAGAATCTATTCAAATTGGAAAGTTTTACAATAATTCATCCGCTGCTATCACACCCGTCGAAAAGCAGGAAGACAAAAGAAGTATGGAAGAATTATTAGCAGAAGAGCAGATGCAAGTTATAAGAGCTTTATATGCTAAACATAAGGTCGACGAAAATTATGACGAGGAGTGTGCCCCTGAATATCTTGAAATTTCAGATAAACCTCCGAGTGGCAATCCTACTCCGTCTTCAGAACCTATTATTTCTGACTCTTCCCCTTCCCTCACTCCATTTGAGGGAAGTGATTTCATTTTGGAAGAGATCGATGCTTGTCTTCAAAATGATTCGATTTTGCCAAAAATTGATGATTCTTATTTTGATCCAGAGGGAGACATTCTTTTTCTTGAGAAATTATTGAACGATGATCCATCAATTTCTCTCCCTCCGAAGGAAGTTGAAATCAATTCTCCAAAGGAATTTGATGAGCTTGTTTCCAAAACATTCAAAACGACTATCACCAACCCTCTGTTTGATTTCGGATCAGAATTTACTTTAATTTCAGATAACCCGATCTTTGATATTCAGATGGAGGAGGGTGATGAGTCAGTGACGGAATCTGAGCTCACAGATTTACATCATATGATTGATTCTCTTCACGAGGAGTTCTCCGGTGAACTCGCTCATATCATACCTACACCGGAGTATGATTATTTTGCTTTTAAGGAAGATCATGACCCGGGGGGAGATGTACTCTATCTTAAGAGTTTGCTTATTGATGACATCATCCCGACCCTCCCTTCTGAGGTTTTTGTTAATGAATCAAAGAGCTTTAATGATGAAGAATGGATTCTCATTGTGATAAAGATCTTTCTTCCTTTCTTTACTTATCCGGTGACTTCTCCTCTCCTTCACTCATTCGAGAGTGAAGATACCATCTTTGACCCGGCATCGTCGTTTATAATTTCTATTTAGAGCAGCAGGTATCTTATCGGTGTGGAACTTTCATATGCTTCAATGTTTCTCCAAACATCTTGAATGAAAGTCCGATGGAGATTATCTTTTCCACATACTCCCCCAAGAACAAATGAATTCGGGGACGAGACAAGCTACGTGACTCGGTTAACAAAAACAAAGCGCTTCGTGGGAGGCACCCCATGCTTATCCCTCTATCTTCTTTCTATTTTCTTTCTAATAAGTGTGACGTGAGGAGGTCTACCTCTTCCATTTCTCGTGTTTCGTGGTTGTTTGTGTATGTCCAGGATTTGCCCGAATAATGAAGACTCTCGTGCTCGTGGTTTTGTCTTTTCTCCACTCGAGTTTCATCATTCGTTGCTCATCCGATATCCTAATCTTATCGACTAACGTTTATCTTTTGGCATAATTCATAAACGGCCTTAGATTTAGTTAGGAAAACCTTTACCTTTAAGACATTGGGGACAATGTCTCGTTTTAGTCTGGGGGGTCATCTTTCGATTTGATTTTTGCCTTGCATTTTTTGCCTTGTACTCTCCAGCCCCGTTTTTCCTCTAAAAAAATGAAAAAAATTGAAAAAATGAGAAGATTTTAAAAATTTTGTGCAAAAATATAATAAAGAAAAAATTACACGGATGGTCCTTGTGGTTTGAATATTTTTATAGTGTATTTTTCCAAGGGTAAAACTCAACGAATGCGTTTTCCCCGGGTCGTTTCCCAACGAAGGTCGAATATCGAGTTGTCGTTAACGTGTCGAATACGTGTGGTGAATAAGTGAAAAAGAGTGATTGATTTGTGATTTTATACTACGAATTATGAAATTATAAAAGAAATTAAATAATTAATCTAATGAAACAATTAAACTAAGCATATGAATTTTAAAAACGAAAATTTGAAATTAAAAACGTTATGCGACGAATTATAAAACGTAAATAAAAATGATTTTGTGAAATTTAAAACCTAAAAATATAAAAATAATTTTCCTATATTAAATTTGATAAAAGAAAATTTTTGGAAAAAGAAAAATATTTTTTTGACTTTTTAAGAATTTTTTATGAATTAAATACTAATTAAAACTATTTTAATGATTTAAAAATAGTAAAACTATTTGGAAAATTCTGAAAATTTCTGAGTAAATCTAATTTTTAATTCTAAATCTAGGAAAAATAATTTCAAAAACTGATTAAGCCTAAATAAGCAGAACAGTAAGAATAAGCAGTTGGAAATAAGCTAAAAATAAGCCAATAAGCACTCAGAAAATGCAAAAAGCACAAAACAGATTACTACAACTTTAAAAAAACTCAAACCAACTGAAAATGATCAAATTAGCACAAGCAATAAGCAGATAAGTAGCAAAACAGTTGCACACTAAGGCAGTTTCAAGTGGTTTTTGGCTGATTTGTAGACTGATTTTAAGCTACTGAATAAGCTGAAAAGTCAAATCCCAGATATTGCACCTCTAACCTACTGTATAATCTACCTACAAACCAAAAATTAAGGTCTAAGTTTAATTAATTAAGCCACAACTAATCCTAGATCAGCAGCTACCTGCTGAGTCTTGCACAAAAGAGTTCTGTGACAGCAGTTGTGTTTTGTTGTGCTTAATTCTTTTAATCCTTTATGCAATAAAACCAACTTTTGGAACTTTACTAAGAACACTGGAATACACCTATCTTAGACAAAAATATGTGTCCAAAAAGCATCAGCTTATACAAAGCTGATATGACTAGCTCTATTTCTAGAATTGCACCTACAAACAAAATTTTCCACAAACTTACAAATCAACTCAAGTTCTTCTAACCTCAGCTTATCTAGCCTGTAATATGCTTAATAAAAATTCATCAAATGGTCAATGGAACAGTGGCTTAAGCTTTTGACCAAAAACAAGTCCTAAACCAAACACCCTTATTTGGAACTGATTTGAACTACAACCTCTAATCTAACCAAAGATTATGCTTATCCTCTGATTATATACCTTATAAAACACCTAATAAGCAGCATTAAGATTCTAGATAAGCACTAATTAAGCTGAAAAGTTACTTAACTATTTAAGGCTATTTATGACTTTAAAGTGACAAATTAGCTACTACTTAAACTACTGATCACATAACCTCAGAAATAACATATTAAGCTAATAGAATTCAAAATAAGCACAATTGTAACAGAAATAAGCTATAGAAATGAGGAATGATAGTAAAATGAGCTTACAAGTTTGTATCCCCTCAGCTCAAACAGAGGGGCTCACTATGCTAGCCTGTCTTTAGACAGGCCAAAAACTTCCATATCTCTTTTTGGCTTATCAGAATTCACCATGAGTCATTCCAGTTGACTATTGTTGACCTGTTGACTTTTCTATTTGACTTTTGGAATTTGATGAATAACAGACAGATTTTACTGGATAACAACTTATAATAAGCTAGTGAGCTTATCTAAGCTTATCTAACTCTGAAAAAACAGCTTATTGAAGCTGTGGTTTTAATTTTTTTTTTTTTTTTTTTATATTTTAAAAGGAATAACAAAAATTGAGATTGAAAACAGAATCAAGCTAGATATGATTGAAAATAACTAATAACAAACTTTAGTAAACTGAATGTAGATAAACAGATGAATTAAAACAGAATTGAATTAAAAATAAAATGAAATTTTCATTAATAGAAACTCAAAAATTACAATAAGAAATTAAAAATTACAAAGCAGTAATAAATTTGACAGAGTAACCTTAACTAAAAAATTAACTAACTCTAAACATGAGGGTCGAGGCCCTATTTATAGCCGAAGATAGAACCTTCTGGGATGTCCACGTTGGCAATCCTTGTGAACCTTGAGCCATCCATCACCCTTGGATTATCCTTGCTCTCTACTCCTTCATCTCTGGCCGTACGATCATCATTGGTGCGTGTTCGGTCCAATCAACAACTGCCACGCGTCATTCTTGGTGTCAGGAGCTTCTAGATGAGCCAATGATTGCCCCTTTTGCCCTTAATTGTTGTAAAAACGTGGTGGGTAATTTTAGGGTTCGTGTAATAGTGAAAATGGGGGAGAGGGGTGAATTTTGGGGAGCGGTATTGTGAGAGATAAGGTGAGTGTGTTTGTTTATTTTGTTTTTGACCGAAGTTTTTAGTTAAAAAAAAACTTTGACCGGTTGTTTTAGATGGGTCGGGTTTAGGATTTAGTTGAATGGGCTGGGTAAGAGTGGGAGTTGGGCTGGGAGTGGATTGGGATTGGGATTGGGTTAGGAAGGTTGGGTTTTAAATAAAACCGGGTTATAGGTTTAAGGATTTAGGATTAGTTTTAAGGATTAAAGTTTATTTAAGGGACTATAGGTGTAATTTCTAGATTCTCAAGGGACCATTACTGCCATATTTTAAAAGATAATCCAAGGGCTCAATTTGACAACTTCTGATAGATGGAGGACCTCGGTTGACTTGTTGACCATAATTACTTCCCGGTATCGGCTAAAAATAGCATTTCCATATCTCGTGCTCGTTTTTCCGGTTCTTTCTTGATTTTTTCCTTTTCTTCGATATCCGTGCCTGCATATGTAAAAACACAAAAACACAATATATTTGGCATTTTGGACGGGTTTTTGGTCATTTTGGGTCCGGTTTTGGTCTAGAAATGGTATGTGTTTAAGCACATACCAAAATTCCCCCAGACTAAGCTATTGCAATGTCCTCATGCAATGTTATAAGAACACGTTTTCAAATCCGAAAATTTCCAATCTCTTTTTACTAACTTTGAGAAGTAGCAAAATTTTCAAAAGAGATCAAGAAATCTTAAGTTCTAAAAACTCCCCGATTTTCCTTTTATTCTATTTTTGTATTTTTATATTTTTCTCATTATTCATGTGACGGCTTTTGTTGACAATCATTATCTTTTGATAATTTTTAGGATCTTCGAGTAGGAAACACGACTCATAAAGAAGTGACCATACGGATAAAATTCGTCGTCCCCGATTTTTCACGAGTCCCCAAACTAAGCTTAAAAACGAAATCATTGTCATTTACAAGTTAGATTGCCAACACTACTCAGAAAGCTAAATGTGGACTTCTCGTTCCCAAATTCCTATTTTCCTCTATTTATTTTATTTTTGGAGAGAAATGAATTTCTTCAAATTCTCGTTTCGATAATTTTTAAGCCGATAAAGATACCTAGTTTAGACGCTAAGTAGTTTCCAAACCTTCCCTCGAAAACCGTTGCATACAAAAATGAGGTCCACATCAAGGTCTCTGATTTAACACGATTTTGAGGATATCCCTTTTATTTGCGACCGAAACAACTCATCTACGAGTCCAGAGACGGAAGCCTTTATTAGGACACCTCGGAGTCGAAATTTGGCATTTTTAACATTATTAAGCACATATTATTAATCCTTGGCCCTTTATAACAATCACAACATCGGCTGCGAACCGGCAAGATGTGATAGTCTATTATGACCTTGGAATTTTTTTCCTCTGCCTTTATTAGAAGTCTACAACATCGGCTGCGAACCGGCAAGATGCAGAAAACTTTTTATGGCTTTGGATTATTATTATTATTCATTATTTATTATATATTTTGCCAAATCCCAAGTCCTACGGCTTTTATAACAATCCCAACATCGGTTGTGAGCCGGCAAGATGGAATAGTCTATTACACCGTAACACTGGCAGTACCTTGATGTGTACCCAACTTTTATAAGCAAGGATTCTCTAAGGAAGAAATAAAAACTAAATTTCGCCAAAACTAAAATAGCTTTAATTATTCCTAGATTTCTATTTTTGAGTGAAACAAGCTTATGGGAACAAAAAGCCACAAATAACTTCGATGAGCTCTAAAGAGATCCAACTACTCCACGTTTAGCAATCTAACTTATGAACAACTCTATCATTTCTCGTTCTTCGCAAATTTAAAATCTTAAATAATAAGATCTGCGAATGCTTAGCCTTATAATCAAGCCATGCATATATAAAGTCAAATACGGGAACTT
The DNA here is from genome assembly GCA_021014915.2 of Artemisia tridentata subsp. tridentata. Taxonomy (NCBI): domain Eukaryota; kingdom Viridiplantae; phylum Streptophyta; class Magnoliopsida; order Asterales; family Asteraceae; genus Artemisia; species Artemisia tridentata. The sequence goes on along the minus strand of CP139509.1, from coordinate 354,485,432 downwards.
TCAAATTCTTAAAAAGAATTCGCGTTTTCTAGCTCCTTATGTAAAAGACTAGCACGAGCTTATAGATTATAAACGGTTAAGGAGACAAGCTAGGGCTCAACACGCCCGGTCAAGTCAGAATTTTATTCCTACTCTCTCCAGCGGAAAATCAACAAAAATGTCAAAATTTATTATATTTTTGCACAAAAATTTTTAAAATTTTCTCATTTTTTTGGATTTTTTTTCAATTTTTGGAGGAAAAACGGGGTTGCATGAGAAAATGGCAAAAATGCAAGGCAAAAATCAAATCGCAAGATTACCCCCCCAGACTAAAACGAGACATTGTCCTCAATGTCTTAAAGGTAAGGGTTCTCCTACATAAATCTAAGGCCGTTTATTAATTATGCCAAAAGATAGATGTAAACGATAAGATTTTAGGATATCGGATAAGCAACGAATGATGAAACTCGAGTAGCGTGAAGGAAACTACGAGCACGAGAGTCTTCATCATCGAGCATTCCTGGACACATCACAGAAAAACACGAAACACAAGATACGGAAGAGGGGATCCCTCCTCATGTCACTTTATTAGAAAAAAGAAAAGAAGATAGAAGGATAAGCATGGGGTGCCTCCCACGAAGCGCTTGTTTTTGGTAACCGAGTCACATGAGCTTGACTCGACCCCGAATTTATTTGTCCATGGGGGAGCATGTGGAAAAGATAATCTCCATCGGACTTTCGTTCAAAATGTTTGGATAAACACTGAAGCACATGAAAGTTCCACTCCGATGAGAAACCCGCGGTATTTTTTTAGAAAGAATAACTAGAAGTGGTAATACCGGGGTCAAAGGTGATATCCTCACTCCTTTTATAGTGTATTTTTCCAAGGGTAAAACTCAACGAATGCGTTTTCCCCGGGTCGTTTCCCAACGAAGGTCGAATATCGAGTTGTCGTTAACGTGTCGAATACGTGTGGTGAATAAGTGAAAAAGAGTGATTGATTTGTGATTTTATACTACGAATTATGAAATTATAAAAGAAATTAACTAATTAATCTAATGAAACAATTAAACTAAGCATATGAATTTTAAAAACGAAAATTTGAAATTAAAAACGTTATGCGACGAATTATAAAACGTAAATAAAAATGATTTTGTGAAATTTAAAACCTAAAAATATAAAAATAATTTTCCTATATTAAATTTGATAAAAGAAAATTTTTGGAAAAAGAAAAATATTTTTTTGACTTTTTAAGAATTTTTTATGAATTAAATACTAATTAAAACTATTTTAATGATTTAAAAATAGTAAAACTATTTGGAAAATTCTGAAAATTTCTGAGTAAATCTAATTTTTAATTCTAAATCTAGGAAAAATAATTTCAAAAACTGATTAAGCCTAAATAAGCAGAACAGTAAGAATAAGCAGTTGGAAATAAGCTAAAAATAAGCCAATAAGCACTCAGAAAATGCAAAAAGCACAAAACAGATTACTACAACTTTAAAAAAACTCAAACCAACTGAAAATGATCAAATTAGCACAAGAAATAAGCAGATAAGTAGCAAAACAGTTGCACACTAAGGCAGTTTCAAGTGGTTTTTGGCTGATTTGTAGACTGATTTTAAGCTACTGAATAAGCTGAAAAGTCAAATCCCAGATATTGCACCTCTAACCTACTGTATAATCTACCTACAAACCAAAAATTAAGGTCTAAGTTTAATTAATTAAGCCACAACTAATCCTAGATCAGCAGCTACCTGCTGAGTCTTGCACAAAAGAGTTCTGTGACAGCAGTTGTGTTTTGTTGTGCTTAATTCTTTTAATCCTTTATGCAATAAAACCAACTTTTGGAACTTTACTAAGAACACTGGAATACACCTATCTTAGACAAAAATATGTGTCCAAAAAGCATCAGCTTATACAAAGCTGATATGACTAGCTCTATTTCTAGAATTGCACCTACAAACAAAATTTTCCACAAACTTACAAATCAACTCAAGTTCTTCTAACCTCAGCTTATCTAGCCTGTAATATGCTTAATAAAAATTCATCAAATGGTCAATGGAACAGTGGCTTAAGCTTTTGACCAAAAACAAGTCCTAAACCAAACACCCTTATTTGGAACTGATTTGAACTACAACCTCTAATCTAACCAAAGATTATGCTTATCCTCTGATTATATACCTTATAAAACACCTAATAAGCAGCATTAAGATTCTAGATAAGCACTAATTAAGCTGAAAAGTTACTTAACTATTTAAGGCTATTTATGACTTTAAAGTGACAAATTAGCTACTACTTAAACTACTGATCACATAACCTCAGAAATAACATATTAAGCTAATAGAATTCAAAATAAGCACAATTGTAACAGAAATAAGCTATAGAAATGGGGAATGATAGTAAAATGAGCTTACAAGTTTGTATCCCCTCAGCTCAAACAGAGGGGCTCACTATGCTAGCCTGTCTTTAGACAGGCCAAAAACTTCCATATCTCTTTTTGGCTTATCAGAATTCACCATGAGTCATTCCAGTTTACTATTGTTGACCTGTTGACTTTTCTATTTGACTTTTGGAATTTGATGAATAACAGACAGATTTTACTGGATAACAACTTATAATAAGCTAGTGAGCTTATCTAAGCTTATCTAACTCTGAAAAAACAGCTTATTGAAGCTGTGGTTTTAATTTTTTTTTTTTTTTTTTTTTTTATATTTTAAAAGGAATAACAAAAATTGAGATTGAAAACAGAATCAAGCTAGATATGATTGAAAATAACTCATAACAAACTTTAGTAAACTGAATGTAGATAAACAGATGAATTAAAACAGAATTGAATTAAAAATAAAATGAAATTTTCATTAATAGAAACTCAAAAATTACAATAAGAAATTAAAAATTACAAAGCAGTAATAAATTTGACAGAGTAACCTTAACTAAAAAATTAACTAACTCTAAACATGAGGGTCGAGGCCCTATTTATAGCCGAAGATAGAACCTTCTGGGATGTCCACGTTGGCAATCCTTGTGAACCTTGAGCCATCCATCACCCTTGGATTATCCTTGCTCTCTACTCCTTCATCTCTGGCCGTACGATCATCATTGGTGCGTGTTCGGTCCAATCAACAACTGCCACGCGTCATTCTTGGTGTCAGGAGCTTCTAGATGAGCCAATGATTGCCCCTTTTGCCCTTAATTGTTGTAAAAACGTGGTGGGTAATTTTAGGGTTCGTGTAATAGTGAAAATGGGGGAGAGGGGTGAATTTTGGGGAGCGGTATTGTGAGAGATAAGGTGAGTGTGTTTGTTTATTTTGTTTTTGACCGAAGTTTTTAGTTAAAAAAACTTTGACCGGTTGTTTTAGATGGGTCGGGTTTAGGATTTAGTTGAATGGGCTGGGTAAGAGTGGGAGTTGGGCTGGGAGTGGATTGGGATTGGGATTGGGATTGGGTTAGGAAGGTTGGGTTTTAAATAAAACCGGGTTATAGGTTTAAGGATTTAGGATTAGTTTTAAGGATTAAAGTTTATTTAAGGGACTATAGGTGTAATTTCTAGATTCTCAAGGGACCATTACTGCCATATTTTAAAAGATAATCCAAGGGCTCAATTTGACAACTTCTGATAGATGGAGGAACTCGGTTGACTTGTTGACCATAATTACTTCCCGGTATCGGCTAAAAATAGCATTTTCATATCTCGTGCTCATTTTTCCGGTTCTTTCTTGATTTTTTTTCCTTTTCTTCGATATCCGTGCCTGCATATGTAAAAACACAAAAACACAATATATTTGGCATTTTGGACGGGTTTTTGGTCATTTTGGGTCCGGTTTTGGTCTAGAAATGGTATGTGTTTAAGCACATACCAGTCCTTGTGGTTTACACGGATTTCAAGTTTGGGTGCTATTTCATTTTATTTACGCCAGACATACCTAATTTGGCAAACGTTTCACGAGTTTGGTCTCTATCTTGGATGGGCGTTAACTTTGACCGTTAAGTGTACAAATATTATTTGCCCGTTAGTCCCTCCGTTAGTTTTGTTTGCATCGTTAGTCCTATTTTTTGCATTGTTAGTCCTATATGTTGGTCAAGGGTCAACTCAAATGGTCCATTTAGATATAATTTGACCTGCCATTTCAAGGAGTTTTGGATTGGTTCAAAAATATATAAAAATACCGTTGGACTCGTTTTTTCGTGCTCTTTCGTCCGATTCTTTACGTTTTCATCCGACTTTTAACTTTTTCGTCTGATTCTTTAAGTTTTAGTCCGATTTTTTACGTTTTCGTCCGATTCTTTACGTTTTCGTCCGATTCTTTATGTTTTCGTCCGAATTTTTACGTTTTCGTCCGATTCTTTACGTTTTCGTCCACATTTTTACGTTTTCATCCGAATTTTTACTTTTTCTTCTGTTTTTTTTACGTTTTCGTCTGTTTTTACGTTTTCTTAGGTTTTTTTAACGTTTTCGTCCCTTTTTTTTACGTTTTCTAAGGTTTTTTTTATGTTTTCGTCCGATTCTTTACGTTTTCTTCCGATACTCTACGTTTTGGTCTGTTTTTTTACGTTTTGGTCTGAATTTTTACGTTTTCGTATGTCTTTTTACTATTTCGTCTGTTTTTTTACGTTTTCCTCTGTTTTTTAAGGTTTTCATCAATATTTTTACGTTTTCGTCTGTTTTTTACATTTTCGTCCGTTGTAAAAAAATTATTTCGTCCGTTGTAAAAAAATTAATTTCGAAAAAAAAAAAATTCTAAAAAAATTAATTTCGAAAAAAAAATAATTTTTCTAAAAAAATTAATTTTTATAAATTTTTTTTTTCGAAATTAATTTTTTTAGAAAAATTAATTTTTTTTTCGAAATTATTTTTTTTACAAAAATTACTTCTTTTTTTCGAAATTAATTTTTTTTTTCGAAATTAATTTTTTTTTCAAAATTTCTTAATTTTTTTTAGAAAAATTAATTTTTTTCCAAATTAATTTTTTTACATATTTTTTTTTTATTGGTTATGTGTTATTTTGTCTTGCATGTATAAGGGTTTGAAAAAAAAAAAAAAAAGAGGATGAAAGCGTAAAAAACAAAAAAGAGAGGACGAAAACATAATAAAACTGCCGAAAACGTAAAAAACGGACGAAAACTTAAAAAAAAACTAAGAAAACATTAAAAAAAACCTAAGAAAACGTAAAAAAAACGGACGAAAACGTTAAAACGGACGAAAACGTAAAAATCCGGACGAAAACGTAAAAATCCGGACGAAAACATAAAGAATCGGACGAAAACGTAAAGAATCGGACGAAAGAGCACGAAAAAACGAGTCCAACGGTATTTTTATATATTTTTGAACCAGTCCAAAACTCCTTGAAATGGCTGGTCAAATTATATCTAAATGGACCATTTGAGTTGACCCTTGACCAACATATAGGACTAACGATGCAAATAATAGGACTAACGATGCAAACAAAACTAACGGAGGGACTAACGGGCAAATAATATTTATACACTTAACGGTCAAAGTTAACGCCCATCCAAGATAGGGACCAAACTCGTGAAACGTTTGCCAAATTAGGTATGTCTGGCTTAAATAAAATGAAATAGCACCCAAACTTGAAATCCGTGTAAACCACAAGGACCATCCGTGTAATTTTTTCTATAATAAATTTTGACATTTTGTTGACTTTCCACTGGTGAGAGTAGGAATAAAATTTTAACTTGACCGGGCATGTTGAGCCCTAGCTTGTCCCCTTAACCTTCATAATCTACAAGCTTTTGCTAGTCTTTTATACAAGGAGCTATAAAACGCGAATTCTTTTTAAGAATTTGCAAGTTCCCATAATCGACTTTATATATGCATGACTTGATTATTTGGCTAAACATTCGCGGATCTTATTACTTAAGATTTTAAATTTGCGAAGAACGAGAAATGATAGAGTTGTTTATAAGTTAGATTGCTAAACGTGGAGTAGTTGGATCTCTTTAGAGCTCGTCGAAGTTAATTGTGGCTTTTTGTTCCCATAAGCTTGTTTCACCCAAAAAATAGTACTCTAGGAATAATTAAAGGTATTTTAGTTTTGGCGATAATTTATTTTTACTTCTTCTTTAGAGAATCCTTGCTTATAAAAGTTGGGTACACATCAAGGTACTGTCAGTGTTACGGTGTAATAGGCAACTGATTCCTGATAGTACGTGCTATTGTCTCTATTGCTATAAAAGCAGTAGGACTCGAGATTTGGCAAATATATATAATGAATAATAATAATAATAATCATCCAAAGCCGATAAAAGTTTTCTGTTTCCTGACGGTTCGCTCCCGTTGACTCAGACTTCAAAAAGGCAGAGGAAAAATATCCAAGGTCAAAATAAGGCTCCCGATTCTTGTTGATTCGCTCCCGTTGTCTAGGTTGCTTAAAAGGCCAAGGATTAATAATATGTGCTTAAAAATGATAAAAATGCCAAATTTCGACTCCAGTGATATCCTAATAAAAGCTTCTGTCTCTGGACTCGTAGATGAGTTGTTTCGGTCGTATATAAAAGGGATATCCTAAAAATCATGTTAAATCAGAGACTTTGATGTGGACCTCATTTTTGTATGCAACGGTTTTCGAGGGATGGATTTGAAACTAGCTAGCGTCTAAACTAGGTATCTTTATCGGACTAAAACTTATCAAAACGAGAATAAGAGTAAAATCATTTCTCACCAAAAATAAAATAAATAGAGGAAAATAGGAATTTGGGAACAAGGAATAATACACAATTAATTTCCATGAGTAGTGATAGAAATCTAACTTGTATATAACAATGATTTCGTTTTTAAGCTTAGTTTGGGGACTTGTGAAAAATCTGGAACGATGAATTTTATCCGTATGGTCACTTCTTTATGAGTCGTGTTTCCTACTCCGTGATCCTAAAAGTTATTGTGAGATAATGATAGTCAACAAAGCCGTCACATAATAATGAGAAAAATATAAAAATAGAATAAGTGTGAATAAAATGGAGAAACGGGGAGTTTTTAGAACTTTTGATTTCATAATCTCTTTTGAAAATTTTGCTACTTTTCAAAGTTAGTAAAAAGAGGTTGGAAATTTTTTGTTTCAAAAACTTGTTTTTATAACATTGCGTGAGGATACGGCAATACCTTAGTCTGGAGGATTTTGGTATGTGTGAAAACACACCTTTTCTTGACCAAAATCAGACCAAAACGACCAAAAAGTAACCAAAATGCCAAAGATATCTGTGTTTTTGTGTTTGTGACTATGCAGGCAACGAATACAAGAAAAAGGACTAAAATCAAGCAAAATCCGGAAAACACGAGCACGGGAATTGGAAGAAAATATTTAAAGCCGAGGCCGGGGAAGAAATCATCAAAGGAAAATATATTTGAGTCTATATTTCAATTCAGCTCTTGGGTCATGACCACATTTACAAAAACAGTCCCTGGATTAACATTGCAGATTTGGCAAGAATGGTCCCTGAATTTGCCTAGTTTACACACTTGGTCCCTAAACTAGATCCTAAACTAATCACAACTTAATACAACCGGATCCAAAATTAAAAACCCATCCAGCCCAATCCAACACCACCAAAGCCCAATCCCTTATCCTTTAACTAAAACCACGGGTCAAATAAAAGTCAAATCCTCAAACACTGTTTATCACCCCTAACCTCCCAATTAACCCGCCAAATCTCTGTAACCCCTTCCCTGTCACTTTCCTCCTTTCCACCTCACCTCACCTCAGTCCAAACCTTCACATGACTCTGTCTCCCCCCCCCCCTCCTTGCCACGCTGGCAATCCAAGGTACAAGAATAGATCAAACGGCCAAGATTATTTTGAGTGGTGGCCAAGAATATCCAAGGGCTGGAAACTAGCTAAAGAAGCACAAGAGTGGAATCCTCTCACAGAAGAAACACAGAAAACCCTAATTAGATAGTATAAATAGAATAGTTTTGTAGCCTTTGGAAGGCAGTAGGATATAGCTTAATTTAGATAATTTTAATTCCTTTCAGCTTTTTGTTATTTAAGTTTTTCAGTATTGTAATTTCACCTTTGGTTATATAAAAATTTCAGCTTTTTAGTTTAAATCTTCAAAAATCCAAAAATAGTACTGTTAGCTTATTGCTAATTTACTGCTTATTTATGGTTTAGAATAGCTTATTTAAGCCACTTACTGCTTTTCATGCTTACTTTTAGCCTTAGAATTCATAGTTTCAGTTTCCTAAGTTTTTAGTCAATATTAGCTCAAAATTGCTTAATCTTGTTTGCTTATCTAAACTGCTTATTCAGGGGTAATTTATGCTTATTTAGTGCTTTCAAAATTAGTTAACCTTCTGTCCTTTAGAATCATAGCTTAAAAAGGTCCTTGTTAGCTTTAAAAATCTCAAAACAGCCCTGAAAGGAGTGTTCGGATCATGGGTTAAAATGTTAAACCCGTTCCCCGGGTGTTGGGACCCCACCCTAGATGAAAATGGATTATGGCCTTATATGATTGGCCAGTCAACGAATATTATGTTTTAGTCAAACCCGATGGTCAAGTAATAGTCAAAGCATGACTAATACAGTTATGTAATATGATGTGTAACTAAATGTAACGCCCCGTACCCGTTTAGACTAAAATTTAAAACTTTTTACGCAAAAACACTTGACTTTTATGGACATACGGACACTCTTTTGACTCCTGACAAAAATCTATAAACATTCAGCCCTTGAGGCTATTTTTAAATGAAAGTACACTCAATTACCTTCTCAACGATAGGTCATACGACCCGTTTCGACTTACGCATTAAAAGATATGAATTTTTGAAAATCGACAAAATCTGAAACTGGGCCCATACCGCCGGCCAGAAAACCTTGGCCGCCGGTATGGCCTCAAAAACCCTCCCATACCACCGGTATAAACCCATACCGGGCGGTATGGGGCTTCTGTCATTTTGGGGAGTTTCCCAAATTCGCTTACAATCCCGTTTTCGCTATAAACAACCCATACGACTTCCGTTTTACACCAAATTTGAACCACTTCATTAATTTAACATAACCAACACGTTCCAACAACACTTGACCCGTTTACAACCCAAAATGGGTACAAACACGCTTAAATCCAAACGCTCCTTTAAACATTCACTACAAACACTTAAAACACACTTGACGACTCGTTAGACCCCCAAAACGTTACCCGCTTAAATCCAATAGCTCCTAATGCGTTGTCATCTTCCAAATCCATTCCAAACTCTTATGCTACAATCCAAGCCTTCCATTCCGCCGCACTTAAGCCTACAAAAACATTGACAACTAAAAGAATAAGCTTACGCTTAGTAAGTAACCCGACATAAAACATATATCATACACATATTCTCACATAAGCGTCATAATCGCATAAAAGCCTCTAAACTACCACATACCACTCATATCATACACAACTACATAACATAACCACATTCATTCATCACAACCATAACCAACAACATACCTTAACTAGTCCAAAGCCGATAACTAACATACTCCTATCAAGGTCACTAGCCATCCATCCTTAGCTTACAACCATACTAACCCATCTCTTATACACTTATACAACCACAATACATACATGATAATAACACATATAACACATGTTTTAGGGAGAGTTACTTACCTTGATCATCCAAGCTAACTATCATCAAGAACATCATCATCACCATAATGATCCATCATCAACATCATCCTCTACAATAACCAAAACCTAATAACATAATAATCAAATACATAAACAAGGGTTAACATAACCCATTAATCATACTCATCTACCTTCCTACATCATCATATGATCATATCTTGATCATATGATGAAAACCCACTTAATCATAAACCTTAACCTTAATAATCATCAAATAGAAATACTTACTTGCATAAGATCATAACTAAGGAAATCCATAGACACCAAGACTTGATCATCTTCATCTTCTTCATCTCTTCTAAATCACCATCTCACTTTTCCCTCTCTTCCTTCTCTCTCTAAAATCTGGCATTCATCACACACACCTCAATAATTGAGGAATTCTCTACACACTAGATATTTATCTAGTTAGGTGGAGAAGTTTGGCCATTTGGCAAGAATGGTCCCTTAAGTCTATCTCTTCTCACTTTAACCACAACTAACTTAATATAACACTTCACTACAATGACAACTTAGGTCCTTCTAGTTTATACATCACATTTCATATTACTACATTAGTCATACTTTGACTATTGGTTTGACTATCGGGTTTGATTTTTCCACGCAACTTTGTTGACCACCCAATCACATCCAACCTTAGCATATTTCATCTAGGGTGGGGCCTACTCGAAACCGGGATACGGGTCTAACAATTCTACCCCCTTATTTAGATTTCGTCCCCGAAATCTTTCGTCTATTTCTAACCAAAACTTAGTCTCATAACTCCTCTCATTCTTAGCACCTCATTTCCTAGTTTATCTAGTGCAACGATCTAAATGATCTTGCAACTCTATGCATACTATAACGTATCGCTTGCCCTAATCCACATTACTCCCGCTTACTCCTATACCACACAACTCTTGCTTAGATTTTACATAATACAAGACTTACTTATTACCGCCAATCATCATTCCAATCCGCCCTATTACCGTTACATCACAATCTCACTTGCTTCATCCTCTACCCTCATTCTTTGACTACTTGATACTTAAGAAACTCATACTATTTGACTTTACATAATCACACTCGACTAATACGTTCACATTCCATTTCTTTCATTCATCATATTTTGTACCACATCGTAAGGCACATTATACCACCATTACAATTTCTCTATCCCATCAAGGTTCTCCTAAGTCTCAACTAAAGCCATGGTCAAATTCTAATCCTCCTATCTTAGTCCTTACAATTTCTACGAATTCTAAACTCCCGCTTTCTACTTCTCTAACCCTACTCGTGCCGGGTCGGCAACACATAGCCACTCGTTTATAATTCCTCATTTACATGGAGAGGCGTCCCAATCGATGTAAATCAAGAAATATAAACTAGTGGTTATGTACTCCCGACATAACACCACTACTCCTAATTCCTAATTTAACTTTTATTATTTTCTCATTTTTTTTATTACATTATATTTACTCTTCTTAGACTTGGATCCTTCACATTATCACATTCATTATGGGGATACTTTTATATGCCATGGACATAGGCAACCCCTTGCTGGTGAAGGCAATACTTTTCATCCCGAAAGATCTTTAACATTCATCCCGAAGGATTCCTTATCATTCCTTTACTTGGTCATCCCGAGGGATACCACATTTAACATTCATCCCGAAGGATCATTACATTCACACTTTATCACCTTAACAACGGATCCAAGTCATAAGCACCACACACACATTATTACATTTGTTTATTATAGTAATTACCGCTAATCGCCTTAGCAGTAATATGATAATTTCAGAACAACGCCTTTATCTCATACACACTCCTTACATTCTTAATCCGCTTTAGTTATTTTCACATCTTTACTTTACCTCTTGCATTCTTAGCCTACATTAATCATTTTCACATTCTTACTTTACATTTTAGTCCACTCGACTCATTTACATCTAGACTTCTCACATTTTACCAACCGTAACTCATGCATTCATTATAGTGATTACAGCTAATCGCCTTAGCCGTAATATGATAATTTCAAGACAACGTCTTTATCTCATACATACTCCTCTCATTCTTCCTTACGTTTTTAATCCATCACATTTTTATTTCCATATCTTATCTCTCTTCTTTTAGTCTCACTCGCTTCCTTTACATGTAGACCTTACATAGATCGTCAATTATAATACGCTCATTATTTATTAATGATTACAGCTAATCGCCTTAGCCGTAATATGATAATTTCATGACAACACCTTAGCTTCACACATATTCATCTCATTTTAGCTATTATTACTTAGGAAGTTTCGCTCTATTTCACCATTTTCTCAATCACTTTGAGCTTTTTTTTTTTTATTTATTTTTTTTTTTTTAACTTTTCTAAGTTCGTCACTGACTTATTATGTATATATTTATGTCATTTCTTCACTACACACATTCAACGTTACCACACGTTCATAATCATGCTCCTAATACTTGACTCTCCACTAACCCGTCTCCAATACCTCATTAATGATTATCACACTAAGTATTACTACTCATAAGATCATGCTTTGGTCATCACTATCACATAAATCACGCACTTTCATTTTTATCACATCTCCTATAAACCACCACACAACTTATTACATCCATTCGCCCTCGCTAAACTATCATAGTACACAATCACATAATCATATAACGATCACCGACAATATCCAAGTGTACGGTAATCTATCATTTAAGCACGTCTAGTCCACCATGGACTTACATTACGTTCACATCAATACTATAAACATAAACAACTCCTAACACCTTACGCTCACACAACATGTCACGTATTCCACTTCATAAACAATCAAAGACTCAAGTTCAACTTATTAATTCTACCATTAGTAAATCCATATTCTCAATATTCACATTATATCCAATCAAAGCCTAATCCCCCTATTGCTCTAAGCTCTTTCACATCTCACCACTAAGGCATTTATTTTTCGCGTCTAATTCATTACTTCTATACTTCACTACGTTCACATAATCATATAATAATTACCGATACAACCCGAGGTGCACGGTCATCCTATCACTCCACATCAAGTCTCCCATCATTACACTCAAATAGCAATTACATAATACGTTTCAAAACACAACATTCATATCCTATAACTTACAAACTATTAGCCCGCCTATCTCAAACTTAAACTTAACGCGTCTACGAGTGGTTTAAGTCTAGGCAACCAAAAGTGGAAACCTAATTCACGTAAACCGAAGCTCTGATACCAAGTTGTAACGCTCCGTACCCGTTTAGACTAAAATTTAAAACTTTTTACGCAAAAACACTTGACTTTTATGGACATACGGATACTCTTTTGACTCCTGACAAAAATCTATAAACATTCAACCCTTGAGGCTATTTTTAAATGAAAGTACACTCAATTACCTTCGCAACGATAGGTCATACGACCCGTTTCGACTTACGGATTAAAAGATATGAACTTTTGAAAATCGACAAAATCTGAAACTGGGCCCATACCGCCGGCCAGAAAACCTTGGCCGCCGGTATGGCCTCAAAAACCCTCCCATACCGCCGGTATAAACCCATACCGGGCGGTATGGGGCTTCTGTCATTTTGGGGAGTTTCCCAAATTCGCTTACAATCCCGTTTTCGCTATAAACAACCCATACGACTTCCGTTTTACACCAAATTTGAACCACTTCATTAATTTAACATAACCAACACGTTCCAACAACACTTGACCCGTTTACAACCCAAAATGGGTACAAACACGCTTAAATCCAAACGCTCCTTTAAACATTCACTACAAACACTTAAAACACACTTGACGACTCGTTAGACCCCCAAACCGTTACCCGACTTTGACACACATTACACGACTCATAAAATAGACTCTCGGGGTACAACTTTGACTAGAGCTCGGTATTCTACCTAGATCCTAATGCTTGTTATCTTCCAAATCCATTCCAAATCCTTATGCTACAATCCAAGTCTTCCATTCCGCCGCACTTAAGCCTACAAAAACATTAACAACTAAAAGAATAAGCTTACGCTTAGTAAGTAACCCGACATAAAACATATATCATACACATATTCTCACATAAGCGTCATAATCACATAAAAGCCTCTAAACTACCACATACCACTCATATCATACACAACTTCATAACATAACCACATTCATTCATCACAACCATAACTAACAACATACCTTAACTAGTCCAAAGCCGATAACTAACATACTCCTATCCAAGGTCACTAGCCATCCATCCTTAGCTTACAACCATACTAACTCATCTCTTATACACTTATACAACCACAATACATACATGATAATAACACATATAACACATGTTTTAGGGAGAGTTACTTACCTTGATCATCCAAGCTAACTATCATCAAGAACATCATCATCACCATAATGATCCATCATCAACATCATCCTCTACAATAACCAAAACCTAATAACATAATAATCAAATACATAAACAAGGGTTAACATAACCCATTAATCATACTCATCTACCTTCCTACATCATCATATGATCATATCTTGATCATATGATGAAAACCCACTTAATCATAAACCTTAACCTTAATAATCATCAAATAGAAATACTTACTTGCATAAGATCATAACTAAGGAAAGCCATAGACACCAAGACTTGATCATCTTCATCTTCTTCATCTTTTCTAAATCAACATCTCACTTTTCCCTCTCTTCCTTCTCTCTCTAAAATCTGGCCTTCATCACACACACCTCAATAATTGAGGAATTCTCTACACACTAGATATTTATCTAGTTAGGTGGAGAAGTTTGACCATTTGGCAAGAATGGTCCCTTAAGTCTATCTCTTCTCACTTTAACCACAACTAACTTAATATAACACTTCACTACAATGACAACTTAGGTCCTTCTAGTTTATACATCACATTTCATATTACTACATTAGTCATACTTTGACTATTGGTTTGACTATCGGGTTTGATTATTCCACGCAACTTCGTTGACCAACCAATCACATCCAACCTTAGCATATTTCAGCTAGGGTGGGGCCTACTCGAAACCGGGATACGGGTCTAACACTAAAGGGGCCTAAGTTGCCAAGTATTAAATATGTTATAAAGTTAGTTGTGGCTTAAGTAAGAAGAAGGAGACTAGAAGGGCCATTCTTACCAATTGCCCAAAGTCACCACCTAACTATTATGTCTAGCAAAGTCTAGATAATTCCATATTATTCTTGAGCCTATGAAAAGGCCGGTTTTCTTAGAGAGAAGGAAATGAGAAGAAGAAGCTAGATAATGAGAGTAGATGAAGAAGATGAAGGTCCATGGTTATGGTTCTTCCTAGCTATGATTCCCCTTCAAGTAAGTATGTATGTTCTTGAGGTTATTAAAGTTATAGATTATGGATTAAGTGGGTTTTCATCATATGATGAAGATATGATCATATGATGATGGGGAATGAAAGATAAGTATGTTTAATGGGTTTGGTTAACCCTTGTTATGTTAATTATTGTTATGTTGTTAGGTTTTGGTTATTATGAAAGATGATGATGATGATGATGATGATGATGATGATGATGATGGAAGAATGTGATGATGATGATGTTCTTGTTATGATGTAGCTTGGATTAAGGTAAGTAAACCGGTATAATGTAAAGTTATAATGATTTCTATACATTATGTGTTATGTGGCTAATATGTTAAGGTTATGATTGTTAGCATAATGGTAGTTATGTGTAAGAGATTATAAGGTTAGTTAGTATGAGTGGATTAAGGAAAGGAAAGGTTAAGGCTTAGGTGGTTAAGGTAAGTGTTTATGCTCAATGTTATTGGAATAATGGTTGTATAATATGTAACGTATTGAATGAGGTATAATGTTAAGTTATACCCGTTTTACTTACTTAGCATTCGTGTTTACGGTTTAAATGTTTAATGTTTTGTAGGCTCGTGTGATGATATGGCTTGGGCTAAGGATCAAGGTTGGTATGCAAAGTGTAGAAGGTTTAATATGTGTAGGAGCTAGGTAGAATACCGAGCTCGCCCAAGATGATACCCCCGTGAGTCAATAAATGGTTTTTGTAAAGTGTAGCCATGTGTCAAATTGTATGTCAAGTGTTGTGTAACGAATTGGAAGTCATTTGGTGTGTCAAAGCATGTTTTAAGTGTTGGTAATGAAAGTTAAAGGGGTGTTTGGATAAAGTTCAAAAGTACCCATTTTGGGTGGTAAACGGGTCAAGTGTCAAAGGAACATGTTTGGTATGTTAATGTAATGAAGTTGGTCAAGTTTGGTGTAGAAATGAAGTGGTATAAGTGGTTTATGGTGAAAATGGGTCAAAACGGGTTTTAATGCATAACCCGTCAAATTGGAAGTACTATTCCGGGTGGTCAAATGGTAAATGTTTTTGGATGGAAATGAGCCCATATATATAGTAATGAAATCTGGAAAGTTTGGTTAGGTTTCGAGTCCGGGAGGTTGGAGTATCGGCCGGGGATTTTGAAAAGGCAAAAACTGGACAGAACCATCCATCCGATCGGATGGCTGGCGATCCGATCGGATGGAGGCCGCTGTCAGATTTTTGGGCAACTTTGAAAAATCGTATCTTTTAATCCGTAAGTCGTCACGGGTCGTGCCACCTATCGTTTCGAAGGTAATTGAATGTACTTTCATTTAAAAATAGCCCCAAGGTCTGAAAGTTTATAGATTTTTGTCAATGGTCAAAAGAGTAACCAGATGTCCGAAAAAGTTCAAGTATTTCCACGAAAAAGTTTAAGTTTTTGGTCTAAGCGGGCACGGGGTGTTACAAATTGGTATCAGAGCATCGGTTTAAGTGAATTAGGTTTCCCTTAGGTTGCCTAGACTTAAACTACTCGTAGAAATGTTGAACGTAGGTGGAAGATGCGTAAAGTAAATGTTAAGCTAGAAGAAGGAATGTGTTATGTGCCTTGTGAACTTAAGTTAGTAAGTTTGATGAATGTGTTTTATGTGTTAATATGTTTATGTGATGTGAGTCCAAGGAGGACTTGAAGCGTTTAAATGATTAGTTAACCGTGCACCTTGGTTGGTGTCGGTTTTTATATGAAAGTATGTTAGAGTAACGGTGATGGAATGTGAATAGGAATGGTAATTGGTATTAGAGACGGGTTAACGAGTAAGTTTAAATGTTGACGCCTAAGGTATGAAACATTGAAAATATGCTAAGGTATAACGTGAAAAGGTAAAATGAAACTAATGTACTAATGATGTGGTGTTAAATGGTATGAAAGGTAAAGAATGAGGCTATAGAATAACGACATGTAATGATTATAATCCTTAAGATATTAACGGCCAACATATGGTCTCCTTATTATATATATATATATATATTATATATATATATATATATATATATATATATATATATATATTGCCTAATCCTGCAATTGACGTTAAGATAGTATAGAGACGGGTTAAGGGTAAGTAAGGTATGAGAATATAAGTATGGATGCGAATGTGTAACAAGGCTGAATGATACGATGATACATAAATGATGAAATTGAACAATAGTGCTTAAACACTTAATTAACGAAAATAAGATAAGTTAAGGTATAAGAATAAGAATGCGATGAGTTAAGAATGTAAGAGAGAACGAGATGAGTATGCATGAGGTTAAGGTATTGTCTTAAAATCATTATATTACGGCTAAGGCGATTAGCGGTAATTATTAATAATGAATGCAAGTGTTGCAATTGACGATATGTGTAAAGTCTATAAGTAAAAGAGTTGAGTAGGCTAACGGTAATGTAAAAAGGTGGAAATGATTAACGCGGGTTAAAGAATGTAAGCTAGAGTGAAAAGTGTAACGACGTAGAAAATGTGTGAGTAACTAAAACGTGCAAGAAGAACGAATGGTACTAATGAACGAATGTGAGTTAACCTATGCAAGGTTTAAAAGTGGAAAGAGTCGGGTGGACTAAAGGGTAAAGTAAAAGGGTGAAAATGATTAAAGTGAACGTAGAATGTAAGATGATAAACACATAAAAGTGTGTACTTATAATAAGCAGGTTCATATGCTCTATGAGCTTGCGTTCACTAAATAAAATGGATGAGATAATGTGTGCGTGTTAAAATGTTAGTAGCTTGGATCCAATGTGATAATGTGAAAGTGATAAAGTGTGAACGTTAAAGATCCTTCGGGATGAATGTTAAAGGTGATATCCTTCGGGATGAATGTGAAAGGTGGTGTCCTTCGGGATGACCAAGTCAATGAATGTTAAAGAATCCTTCGGAACGTGTTGAAGATCCTTCGGGATAAAACGTATTGCCTTCACCGGTAAAGATTTCCTACATCCTTGGCATGTGTAAAAATCCCTTCGGGGAAAATGTTAAAGTAAAGTGGATCCAAGCTAGAAAATGAAAAGTTTAAATAATGAATGAAATGAAAATGAAAATGAAAGATTGGAAGTTAAAATGTGTAATGAATAGGTGCGAGTGTTATGTCGGAAGTATGTAAGTAGGATGGTTTATGGTTTCTTTATTTAAATGAATTGGGACGCCTTTTCATTTGAATAAAGAAGTCGTAAGTCACCGAACCATGAGTTTGTATTTCTTGATTTACATCGTTTGGGACGCCTCTCCATGTAAATGAGGAAGTATAAAAGGGAGTCTAGGATGGTTAGAAGCCATAAGGAGTTAAAATAGGTGGATAGATAATGAGTTGAATGACGACCCTAGGTGGGTAACGTCAAGTGAAGTATAGGACTTAGGTGTTTAAGTGTGAGTTGAAATGATTAAAGTTTGAAATGATATGCTTGTTGCAATATGAATTGAGGGAAAATGTAGAGTAATGAATGCTAATAAACGCTAAAAGGGACTAAAATCTCTATAAAATTATGAGAAGAAAAGTAAAGACGAATGTAACATGTAGCAAAATGTCAATGAGATAGTAGTAAGGTTGCGATAAAAGTAGAAAGTTAATGAATAATTGACTTATAAAAAGTTAAAAAGGGTATGTAATGTTCAAGTGACACATAGTCCTTGATGGAAAAGTTAAATGGAACAATTTAAAAGGGTATGCGATCGATGTAGGAATGTTAAATGGCATGCATTAGTGGCAAAGATTATGTCTTGAATGACATAATGACTAAAAAGAAATGAAAGAATAGAGAAGATAAGCTAGAAATGAGATGAGTTAAGAGTATGAAGTGCGAATAGTGGACCTTGAATTGCAAGATCATGTAGATCGTACAATCGAAAAAGGGGGTGAAGAATAGGAAGTGCTAAGAATGGAGGTAAGGTGAAACTAAGTTATGATAGACGAGAGATTTCGGGGACGAAATCTAAATAAGGGGGTAGAATTGTTAGACCCGTTCCCCGGGTGTTGGGACCCCACCCTAGATGAAAATGGATTATGGCCTTATATGATTGGCCAGTCAACGAATATTATGTTTTAGTCAAACCCGATGGTCAAGTAATAGTCAAAGCATGACTAATATAGTTATGTAATATGATGTGTAACTAAAGGGGCCTAAGTTGCCAAGTATTAAATATGTTATAAAGTTAGTTGTGGCTTAAGTAAGAAGAAGGAGACTAGAAGGGCCATTCTTGCCAATTGCCCAAAGTCACCACCTAACTATTATATCTAGCAAAGTCTAGATAATTCCATATTATTCTTGAGCCTATGAAAAGGCCGGTTTTCTTAGAGAGAAGGAAATGAGAAGAAGAAGCTAGATAATGAGAGTAGATGAAGAAGATGAAGGTCCATGGTTATGGTCCTTCCTAGCTATGATTCCCCTTCAAGTAAGTATGTATGTTCTTGAGGTTATTAAAGTTATAGATTATGGATTAAGTGGGTTTTCATCATATGATCAAGATATGATCATATGATGATGGGGAATGAAAGATAAGTATGTTTAATGGGTTTGGTTAACCCTTGTTATGTTAATTATTGTTATGTTGTTAGGTTTTGGTTATTATGAAAGATGATGATGATGATGATGATGATGATGATGATGGAAGAATGTGATGATGATGATGTTCTTGTTATGATGTAGCTTGGATTAAGGTATGTAAACCGGTATAATGTAAAGGTATAATGATTTCTATGCATTATGTGTTATGTGGCTAATATGTTAAGGTTATGATTGTTAACATTATGGTAGTTATGTGTAAGAGATTATAAGGTTAGTTAGTATGAGTGGATTAAGGAAAGGAAAGGTTAAGGCTTAGGTGGTTAAGGTAAGTGTTTATGCTCAATGTTATTGGAATAATGGTTGTATAATACGTAACGTATTGAATGAGGTATAATGTTAAGTTATACCCGTTTTACTTACTAAGCATTCGTGCTTACGGTTTAAGTGTTTAATGTTTTGTAGGCTCGTGTGATGATATGGCTTGGGCTAAGGATCAAGGGTGGTATGCAAAGCGTAGAAGGTTTAATATGTGTAGGAGCTAGGTAGAATATCGAGCTCGCCCAAGATGATACCCCCGTGAGTCAATAAATGGTCTTTGTAAAGTGTAGCCATGTGTCAAATTGTATGTCAAGTGTTGTGTAACGAATTGAAAGTCATTTGGTGTGTCAAAGCATGTTTTAAGTGTTTGTAATGAAAGTTAAAGGGGTGTTTGGATAAAGTGTAAAAGTACCCATTTTGGGTGGTAAACGGGTCAAGTGTCAAGGGACACATGTTTGGTATGTTAATGTAATGAAGTTGGTCAAGTTTGGTGTAGAAATGAAGTGGTATAAGTTGTTTAAGGTGAAAATGGGTCAAAACGGGTTTTAATGCATAACCCGTCAAATTGGAAGTACTATTCCGGGTGGTCAAATGGTAAATGTTTTTGGATGGAAATGAGCCCATATATATAGTAATGAAATTTGGAACGTTTGGTTAGGTTTCGAGTTCGGTAGGTTGGAGTATCGGCCGGGGATTTTGAAATGGCAAAAACTGGACAGAACCATCCGTCCGATCGGATGGCTGGCGATCCGATCGGATGGAGGCCGCTGTCAGATTTTTGGCCAACTTTGAAAAATCGTATCTTTTAATCCGTAAGTCGTCACAGGTCGTGCCACCTATCGTTTTGAAGGTAATTGAATGTAATTTCATTTAAAAATAGCCTCAAGGTCTGAAAGTTTATAGATTTTTGTCAATGGTCAAAAGAGTAACCAGATGTCCGAAAAAGTTCAAGTATTTCCGCGTAAAAGTTTAAGTTTTTTGTCTAAGCGGGCATGGGGTGTTACATAAAATGGGTCAACCTGGATCATCACTGTTCATTTGCCGTCTTAGTTAGTTTAGTCTAGCTTAAAATGAGTTAGATAATGTGTTTGAAGTTTCTAATAAGCTGTTTTTAAGTGATTATTAGGTTCAAGTGTATTGCTCTATATTTTAGGTAGTTAACTGTTAGATTTAGCTTATAATTAAACCAGTAGACTTTGTCCATTTTATTGCTATACTAGTGTTCAAATTAGTGAGGTAAGGCTGTTTTCTAAGGATTGGTTTAAAATCACAAGGTGTTGCACATTTTTGGTTGAACTCAGTTTCATACAGTCTGCACAGACCTTGTATATGGTCTGCACAACATTTTTCCCAAATCAGCCCATGTTTTCCATTTTTCATTTCTTCATATTAAGCCCTTTTAAGCTAAAATTTGGCATAGTTAATCTCTAGTAGCTTATCTAGTTGTTACCAATTTTTATGATTTTTATTATTAGCTTATTAGTAGCTTTTTCCAGCCTTAAAATCTCCTTAGTAGCCACAATTAAGTCTGTGCAATCAGCAGCCTTCAGTTGGCTTATTTAGGTTTAGTCAGTGCTTATTGTTCATTAAGCTGTTTCTTTTCTAATTAATCTAGTTGGTTCCATATTGCCTTAGCTTATTTCAGTTTATGGTCTGCTTATTTTAGCTTATCAGTCCTATAGTCCATAGCCTAGCTTCTTTCCTTTTTATACCTACTGTTCTGATCCCTTAGTGCTTATTGGCTTTTCTACTTAGCTTAATCTGATTTCTTGTGGCTCATTTAGATTAGTGTTAGTACTTTTTAGCTTATATTGGTTTTCAGTTAGTTTGGAAATTGCTTATTGGCTTATTGCTTTTAGACTTAGTTTTTT